>OW285235.1:186834556-188150320 GCA_935421215.2 Melolontha melolontha
CATATATATATATATATATATACATATATATCTATATATATATATATATATATTTATAAGGTAAACTTAATAAGTCGGCGATTAAAGGTCTGGTTCATTACTTCAAAGTATATATATTTAAAACAACCCTACATGTTTCGGCAATGATGCCTTTGTCAAGGGAATAAAAAATATAAATCTTCATTGCCGAAACATGTAGGGTTGTTTTAAATATATATGCTTTGAAATAATGAACCAAACCTTTAATCGCCGACTTATTAAGTTTACCTTATCATACCAAGGTCACGAAAATATTATATTTATATATTTATATATATACAGGCTGATTCAAATTAAGTGCGCACTATTGCTATCTCTGTTATTATTGATTCTAGAAAGTACGTTAAATTAGCAAGTATTAGTGTTTTTAACATTCATTAGCATGCAGTTCATGGAAAAAAAATTGAATAACGCATTTTCGAGAAATTTTGAAATTTATAATTTTTTTAAATGGAACAGCCTGTATATTATATGTATATATATATATATATATATATATATATATATATATATATATATATATATATATATATATATTTAGAATTCTGAATGCTAATATTCTTTGTAAAATAAAAGTTTCAATACACTATTGTCCTAAAACGAATAATAAAGTAGTTATAGCAGTTTCTATGTCCTTCTAAATGTTGTCATTGCTCCGCTAACTTTTGACAAAACAGATACATATTTTGTGTTTAATGTTTATTTTAACATACTACAGCTTACAAAATGAAATTAAAAAGAAGAAAGTACATGTATAATTTATAAATACTGCTCAAAGGTGTCACCTTCCTGCTCAATACATTTTCGTGCCCGCTTCAGTACACTCTGGGTGGCTCTTGAAATTGTCCTTCTATCTAATTGGCGAAAAACTTCTCTGACCTTGTCTTGCAGTTCGCGCACGTTGTCGTATCGCGTTTTGTACACCTCATATTTTAAGTATCCCCAAAGAACAAAGTCTAAAGGTGAGAGGTCAGGGGAGCCTGCTGGCCATTGAATTGGACCATTTGTACCAATCCACTTTTCGGCAAAGATGGTGTCGAGGTAGGTTTGCACTAGGTGATAGTTTTTCAAGAAATATAAAATATAAATGACAGTATATTTATGACATTAATATACATACTGTCATTTATATTTTATATTCCTTGAAAAAGGCATCATTTGCCGAAACATGTAGGACTGTTTTAAATATATATTTTGAAGTAAAACCAGACCTTAAATCGCCAACAAATTGAATTTACCATATATATATTGATATGATACGCTGAATGCCGTGGAGAATTGCCCCACGTTCGGACGTCAAAAATGATAAGATACAGAGAGGCTGAGCAGAGAAAAGCCTCAAGTTCTGGTGACAATAATGTAATATTATAAAATATGAGAAGTTAATATATTTATTAAGCCTGAAAACTACCCAATCTCTAGGGTCTCGAAGTAAGTTCTCGATACACAGACAAACACTTACAAATACAAGAAATAAAACGAATGAGTCAAATTTATGTATATAAATATATTTAAATGATATTATTTCAATTATCACAAGATACAAATTAAAAGAAAACATTTAATGAGACATTTAAAAAAAAAATATTAAGTTCGTGATATAATATGATATTACGCTATCCTTCGTTCAATAATATGAGATGTATTGCCTATTCAAATACTAGACAACCTAATCGTATGTCAAGATCTAAATTAAACAAGTTTCAAGATTTACAAATATAACTACCAAATCTGACATTTAAAAGCAAAGTAATATGACATTTGAGATGACGTGAGTAAATGATATATAGATAAGTGACTGCAAGAAATGTTATATCTTTTACAAACATATAGGTTACAATTTTCTCTAAAATACCTGATGGATACGTTAAATTTAGAAGATCACAATTTCAACATGTTCTTTGGACGAAATTCACAGGAATATTTCCAACTGGAACATCAAAGTTGGTTGTCAGTTACTTGATTTAAATTACTGGATAATATCCTAGTCGCTGATATGCTTATGATCCAATCTTGCGGGATGTACCTCCAGATTATGTTTAAAATAGAATCCTGATGAGGTGTTCTTATTCCAAAATAATACACAGGAATCTGATTTCTTCTTTAAGAGCGTTCCTTTAACATAAATCTATTCTTCCATAATCCAAATTATATATAAGGAATATAAATGGAATATTAATAAAATACTGAATTTTAATACTGCAGATAAAAATCTTTTTCAATCAGTCAAAAAATGATAATCAATAATCTTGTTTTTCGTCGTCAAGACTCCCATATGAAATTTTGTAATAGCATAAATCAAATATTCTAAGGAAATTGTACAATGGTTTCTAAAATAATATAAAAGATAAAATAATAATAAAATCCACTCACGTAATCTCAATTACAAATTTAGAATATGATGTTCACAGAAGTCATAAAAATAACAAAGCTTACAGTAATTTATTCACAAATGAAATAAAACATAGTTCGTTTTAAAAATCCAAAATCTTCGCGAAAATAAGTTAAAGTTAATTTATTAATTAGCAAAACATTAAAATAGATTAAATATAACATACAATATTAAACGGTATTATGATTTCAAAAACCAATTATGAATTTATTATAAAATTCTTACTATAAAGTAATATTTCACAAATCTGAATATTCTTGATATAACATTCTTGGAACCGATATCTTATTAGTAAAAGAATTAATTAAAGAAGAAAGTTGACTCACATCAATATATATATATATATATATATATATATACATATATATATATATATATATATATATATATATATATATATATATATATATGTGTATGTATGTATGTATGTATGTATGTATGTATGTATGTATGTATGTATGTATGTATGTATGTATGTATGTATGTATGAATGTATGTATGTATATCATCTCCAAGTACAGTAACCATATATTCATGAATTTTTTTTGGTGTTAGACCTTCCTTTCATAGATATTAATAACAGTATGAAGTCCATTTTGTAAATTTTTCAAAATCTATTTTGACCTAATAAAACTTCTTAACTTATAAAGCTACAGACGCATCATTTGACAGATAAATAAGATATATGTTGCGTTGTTATGGAAATTATATTTTAACGCCTACTATGCTAGAGACAATAAACACTTTACATTCCTCGTATAAGGTCGCAGTTCTTGATCTGTTTTAACAGTTGGATAAATTTTAGACAATAGAAAAAATTCACGAGTTAGATTTAAATTTGATTTAGATATACATAATTGTGTGTTATTGTTAGAAAAAAAAATATTTCAATTTAACTATAGCAACGCCGTGGAAGATACAATGGAAATTTATGGACTTTGGTGTGTCTTAATTATCAAATTATTTGCATATATTAGTTGCCTAATAAATATGACTTCTTGTGTTTTTCCATATATGTGTGCAGAACGTTCCTGTAATAATGCGGTCCTGTAATGAGAGACGATTACCTGATATAACCCGATGTAATCTCAGGTTCCTATCCCCCAATTTTTTTTACAGCACAGTAAACCCAAATTTTTACGAAGGAAGGACTAATATGCGGAAAACTAAGGAGAGAGAAAAAGTGGATTTAAAGTTCACCATCGTAAACGTGTTTTATAACGAAGGGCAAAGAAATAAATGTTCCAAACCTTCCACCTACATACGCGCGTATATTTTTCGACTCAATTTAACAAACGTTTACGAGGTCTTTTTTTATCGGTTATAACATATTCTGTTTGGTTTTACTGTTCACTGATAAAATTAAGACCCATAATTTTCTTTATTTATTTCTTATACGGAAGCGTAATAAACCAGTCGGAAGAGGATTTAATAAAAGAGTAATTTCCTGTGAAATATTTGGTAGTAAAGATATTTAGCTCTTGCGGAGATAGGAAATATTCGGTTTTAATTTCTTTAACTATTTTAGAAAATTAAAGAAAATTTCTTAAATACAATATCATGCATGTAATAATACACCTAAACAATAACTTACGTTTTTGAAATTGAAGTAAATAACTTTAAACAAGAAATAATTAATTTACTTGAGATGAAAATATATAGGTACGACTAAATTTCTGTATTCAATACGGCAACGTTTCAAGAAGGTGTTTGAATGTCATCTATCCATGTATGCATAATACTGTTAAGTCTCCAATTTCTCCACTCCAGCATGAGTTTGTTTGTAGTAGATCAAGCATGACTAACCTTGATTCCATTACTCAATTTATCAGTCAAGAAATGGATAAGCATGGAGAAGTAAATATAATATATACAGACTTCAGAATTGCACTTGACTGTAAGCGCGGCTCGTGATGACGTATTTGGGAGTGCATGTACAATGATGCGAGTGCTTCGTGTATTCTCGTGTACTAACTGTAGCGTTTTCTTAGTAAACACCGAAAACACATGAGGCACTCGCATCATTGTACATGCACTCCCAAATACGTCATCACGAGCCTGCCTGCACTTGACACATTAAGCCATTATTTATTGTGTCAAATGAAATTATTTACTTTTAGATTCAGCCCTGTTCTCTTAGAACTCTTACAGTCTTATTTAAAAACAGATGCAATTATGTATTATATAATGGCTATAAATTATTTGACTTCTATCCATTTTCTGGACTACCACAAGGTTCCAATTTAGCCCCAGTACTCTTTATTTTTTACGCAAATTATTTTTTAAACTCGCTTTCAGGTCATGTATGTGAATGAATTTTCATGTCGTTTAAATGTTGGACTAATATTGCATGCCCTCAAATAAATGGTACGATAGCTCAATGATGCGTTTTAGCATGGATATACGATTAATATTAAATTTCTTTATTGAAATGATTTCGGACATTATATACAAGGTTTTTATTAATAAATTTAAAACAAATGTTGTCTGATTTCGATCATTTCAATCGTTAATTCATGCTGACGATACTATACAGAAAATTATTAAAAACAAGATATATAAAGATGACGAAGAATCAAACGCTGGTGTCTTATAAGATAACATGTGAATATTGTAATAAAGTATTCATTGGACAAACTAGCAGGTCGTTCAAAATTAGGATGAAGGAACACTGATAGAGCTATAAAGAAAAGAAACAAACTCAACTTTCACAATTCATTGTTTAGAAATGAATCATAGATTAAATATAAATTTCAAAACTTTACATATTCAGGATAAAAGTAAAAAACTTAACTAATTAGAAAACTTAGAAATCAATAAATATAACAATTTAGCTTTAGTTTTAAAAGGCCAAGAAATGAGAGAAGAACAAGGAGAGAGGTTCCATCAGGACATAAAATAAATAAAGCAGAGGTACTAGGGCGTGTGGATACAAACATGATGGCTTACTTACTGTTGGTGTTTAAAAAGAGACATCCCTGCGTCTGTGCATAAAAGAAAAAACGATTAAACGGTCTTTTTAAACAAAGAGACAACGATCTTATTAATAAAAGTTCAGAAATTCTATTAATACTATTTAGTATTTATGAATTTTTCGATTTATTAAAATGTAAAAGTGTAAATTTGTCATTATTCGATACAGTATAACTATAGGCGTCCGTAAGAAAACAATGCTTTTTTATTTCGTAATTTGTGTTGTATCTGGATGTGTTAGGAAAAAAACTAAATCATGTTTGAAATCACAACAGCATATTTAGTCAATATTACCTATTAAAATCCAAACTCCAGCGAACAAACTCAAACTTGTAAATTAGGGTTAATAAGTACAATTTTTGCACAAATTCCACAATTATTCAATTATATCACATTTCTTTTTCAATCGTACATTTTACTTAAATAATTTTCAACATAGAAAGTATCATTTTACCTGGCTAGTCCGTAGAATGCTTTTTACCGGACTAGTCCTGTAATAGTATATTACATACCGAAGCGGAAAGTAGTTCATAGCCATTAAGAGATAAGTAAGTTCTAAGAAAGAGATAAGAACTTATCTCGAGAAGGGAATTAATTTTTCCGCCTAGGTTTGTATACTATTTTACTCACGACCAGTTGGTAATTAATTCTTATATAAATTATTAAATTACTAAATTTCAAAAATATAATAGTATTAAGTTTCATGGCATTTTGATAAATGCTGTCGATAGGTACTGTTGCTAGGTAACGTAACAATTAATAATTATATTTTCTTACAGATTATTAAATTATTGTCCTACGATTTTAAATTTGGTCTTTCTCTAACAGTAAACAGTCCTGGAAATTCTAATGTAGGAATTAATATTAATTCCAAAAGCGAATAAAATTTGTATTAAAACGTTGTCTTGGTATTTACTTAATAAAGATTTGTGATTAGTTTGATTATAATTCGATTTACTTATTTACTTATGACACTGACGTTTCATAAATACTGAAATGACATCACCTAGCCGGGAAAGTAACATAAGCTAGCCGGTAAAGTGCTATTTTGTAATAGCGCCTTTTCTAGCCGGTTTGAAGGTTAGAATTGTTCAGTTTACTAACCAATCGTGAGTAAAATTGTAAACATGAACGTTATTTTTACAAATTGACTGATGTTAATGACACATTACTTCTAAAATGTACCGCAGGCTTTAAAATGATCATCTGTTTAGTAAAAGTGGAAAATTTACGATAATAAAAGTGAAAAATTTACATATATACATAATCAATACCTGAGGTGTAAGGTGTACGTAAAGTTAATACTCAGTTCTATGTTATAAATTCCCGTCCACAAACTTAGTCCATGCTTTTCTGTTCTTGACCAGTGCTGTCGCTTCTCTTCAGCTTTTATTTCTCTTCCTTAGTATCCCGGCTACTTCGTCGTTCCATGATTTCTTTGGTCTTCCCCTTCTCCTTTGTTTCTGTATTTTTACTGTCCATATACGCTTCACCTGTCGGTCTTCCGTCATTCGGATGAGGTGGCCAAACCATTTCGGCTGATTCGTTTCAATGTCTTTTTCATGTCAATGGCTTGTAAGCTACTCCTCTGCGAGGCATTCAATACCCAGCTTTCACTTCCATAGGTCAGTGTAGGCCTAAATATGTTTTTGTCGACAGTGAGTTTTGTTCTCCTACTAATTTCTCTCTTCCTTATTACTGCTCTGTTCAAAGTATGACTTTGTTGCGTCGTTTATTCTTTCTTTTATTTCATTTTCCATATTTCCCACACTTTAAAGTGTTACTCCTAGGTATTTATATTCATTGAGTTGCTGGATTTCATCTTGTCCCAGTACTATTTTAATTCTTTTATCTTCTTTTCCTATCACCATTACCTTTGTTTTACTCTTATTAATCATTAGATTCTTTTCTTCTTCTCATATCGTGAGGTTTGATTACAGGTCTCTTTCAGCAGGTGCAGCTATTACGAGATAGTCTGCGAATGCACACTCCGAAAAGTAGACCGGTTCTAGTCGTCTGTAACGTATTGCTATAGACTTTTCCCCGCATATATTTTGAAAATTTATTTATTATTTCTGAGTGATTTATTATCTTGAATTTATGTATATTTGACTTGCGCAGCTGGTGCGAGCCGATTGCTTTGCTGTGTACGTTGATTTTCACTGTATTTTTTATACGGACCCGGCGGCTTCGCTGTATCCACAGACACTATTGTACGCTGAGTTTAGAAGGTCGTGTGTTAAGAAGATAAATCTTTATTTTTGTTTTAAGTAGCTTCGTGATTTTGATTTAATTAGTGGATGGTGTTTGATTTCAATACCGATTTATTTACGAGTGTGTAGAACTCGTAATTGTTTAATTAGTGGCTTTCTAACTCAGGTGTCTCGAAAAAAAATATTTTTTTTTATTATACGTAAGTAAATTATTTTAGAAGATATTATTCTTATTATCTTTATTATTAGTATTTCGAATCAATTGAATTTTTTATTTTTACACTGTGTTAATTTTGATATATTTTAATATTAGTTATTTGAATTAAATGACAAAGATTGTTTTTTAAAGTTTCTAGTTAAAAAAATCTGTAACTTTAGAATTTTATACGTTAGTATATCAAGGGCATTTTTTCATGTGGTTTGCACATGCGTTTAGAGTTTGTTTCGGGCTGTCATTATCAGTTTGTTTATTTTGTTTATTGAGGGAGCAATTAAAAAGCATCTTTGTAATTTATTAGTTTTTAATTTTGATCGGAAGTCACAAAGGATTTTTTTATTGCACGTTGCGGTCATTTCCGTGCGATATTTTTGCCTTAGTAATATTGTTTAATGACGCAATATTAATCTTTATACTTCATAAAGATATTTTTTATTTTTTTAAATTTTTGTATTAAAGTTTCATTTAAGTTAGCTGTGTGTGTTTTTGAATTTTACCTTTCGTCAGTTGTGCTCATAAGTAACTCAAAGACATTATAATTATAACATTTGTCAATACTCTTTTACTGGCGCTATATAAATTTGTAGAAGAGAAAAACCACGTTTTCCAATTGGAACCTTGAGGGAAAAGCAGTCTCATCTAGAAAATAAACCGACTATCTAAGCTGGACAGATTGGTTGTGAATAGTGATATTATCAAATTCTAAACTTTCATATTCATAGCAGTATGTGTGCCTTACGGATCCTGGTTTGTATCATTTTGATGACATCATCCAATACCAGTATGAATAGTGTTGGGCTAATACACTTCCCTGTCTTAAACCGTCGCTTATGTCAAAAGTTTCAGATTGAATGTTGTTTTTCCTTACGTAGCTCTTATTATTTTTGTACAGATTTTGTATTCCTCTTATTAGTGTTTTATTTACTTTTTTGCGTTTTAGCCCCTCCCAAACAGCTTTTCTTGATACCCTGTCGGATGGCTTCTCTGTATCTATAAACGCTAAGTATAACGTAAAATTTACTATTACAAAAAAAAAAATGTTGTTAGAAAGTGTGTTTACTGACTTCGTAAGCACCAGGAATTCGTCTACGACTCGTCCTGGTATTTGCTTACTCATCCAGTAAAATCTTATTTTCCGGACTTGATACGTAAATAACTACTAATTCAATTTAATTGTATTACTACATTAAAATAACTTTAACATCAGCCTAAATTTATTTTTCAAGACATATATTAATCCTAGAAATCACAACCGTTACGAACTTATGTACCAACCTGATAGAACATACTGCTAATTACTCCCCTTTGTTGATAAATTGTTCTTTTGATTCCAGTTAATTCAAGTGTATGTGTAATATACACTTCATCAAGTTATAGTAGTTAACATACACATTTCAATATTAAGTAAATAACGGGTAATTATCATTAATGCTTTCATTCCAAACATGAGAAAAGTTATTGTGGCGTTGAATATTTCTACAATATCTTTCATCTAGGATTTTGTATTCAAGAAACAATTGTTGAACATTTCATATGCTTTATACGCGAAGAAAGATTGATTGCTTCAATAATACGAATAGTGTTATCACTGAAGTTATCGTTGAATAAGAATGAGATGGGCAACAGCGAAAACAAACAGTCACGAAAGCTGGCGTCTCGTCGCTTCAAAAGCATCGTGGGTGCGCCATTCCTATTCTCCTCTTATCGATAGTGAATTATCTTAGTAACATGAACTTTACAAACCGTATCAGTTTGTTCAGACGGATCAATATAATTTACTTTTAACAGATGGCAGTTTCATTAAATGAAACAATTTATTAATTTAATTGCTGCGACTTGTCAACTTATGAAGCCATTCTCTTTCTAATCTATTAATCTAATGGAGTTTTGAAATCGATACATTAGTATTCTTAGTTTTTTTATATTATGTGTATATCAGTTTCATTGCTTGTTTAATGATTAAAGTTGTCTCTTTTCCTTTGAAGGAGTTATAATATTTGTATGTAATTAAAGTGAATGTGAATAATAAATGGTAGAGTTAAATGGTTAAGAAAGATTAAAGTTTCAAAGCCGACCAACGACTGTATTTTAAAAATATACATTACAACTGTAGTTCAGTAAACAAAAACGAGTATTAAATCCAACTAGAGTAAAAGTACAAGAAACTATTTTTGTAGTGTGATATTGTGGCATTTTACAAACGTACGATATATAAATAAAGCGATACTTATGTTGCGAATATAAATTTGACTATTCTGGTACGAGGGGAGTTCTTCATGTTATCTCTCTAGCTATGCAAACAATATGTTATCGTGACAATTTTCTTACATCAAGCTTCTGTGACATTTTATAGTGTTAACTCCAAGTTTGTTTGGTTTGAATTACTTAACATTTGTTATTTTCACATTCGTTAAAGGCGAGAAATCGAAACTTGACACAGAAGCGTCATTACATTTTTATCAAAAGAAGGCAGTAGTCTGAAGAATATTAATGAGAGAATGGTGGCAGTGTATGGAGGAAATAGCCCGTCCTATTTCCAGTAAATATTTCAAATGGGACAGAGAATCCATTCATGATGACCTAAAGTGTGGAAGACCTCTAGAAGCATTAACTGAAGAAACCATCATCAATGTTGCAGATTTGGTGTTGACTGCCCGCCGAGTAAACGTTTCAGTTATTGCTAAAGAAATAGGAATATCAGAAACGAGTGTTATTGACATTATGCACAAAGATTAGGGAATAAACAAACTGTCGGCACAATGGATTCTCAGGTTGCTCAGTCTTGTAGACTACAAATTTGTGAAGAGAATTTCACTGTTTTATCTTAAGATGAAGACTTCTTAAATATAATTGTCCAAAGGTCCACACAGTGGATTAATAAGAGCTCTCCACCGCCTAAGAAGGCAAAAACGAAATTTTCTGCGGGAAAAGTTATGGTCACAGTTTTCTGAGATGCGCAGGAGAATTCTCGCGAAAAAAGACCCCAGGAGTTGCTCAGAAAACTCTTATTCTGCACGACAACAGCAGGGTGCATAAGAATTGTTCAGGCAGTAATCAATTAATGCGGCTTTGAGGAATTACAACATCCACCTTACAGTCCTGACAACGCCACCTGTGATTATCGTCTCTTCCCAGAACTAAAAAAACACTTGAGCGGGCGTAGATTTTTGTCAAATGACGACGTGGAACACGGTGTGGGGTCATATTTTGCGGAATTACCAAAATAATTTTTTCTTGGAGGCACAGGATTATTAAAGGATGGTATAAGTGTGTTAGTGTTAATGGTTCTTATGTTGAAAAATATTTTTTTGTTTTCTAACTCGTTTCTTTCATAGCTAGCTAGATAACATAAAAAAACTCCACTCGTATCATAAACCATTATTTGTTGTATAAATAACAATGTGCATTCGATCCTTGTCGAAGATTGTTAAAATTGAACCGATTGGCATTAGTTGTTGTACAAGTATCTTTCTGAACGATCGCAAACTGCTACTCTAAATATCGTAGATGACTGGTGTAAAAAATATCGGCTATCTATAAACGCCCAGAAAATACAAATAGTCTTATTCACAAAAAAAAAAAATAGAGCGCTACAAGGCTTACAGCCACTACTGCTCTGAAAAACAGAAATTCCATCTGACAAGAAAGCTTGACCAACAACTTACGTCTAATCCTCACGTCGCTAAAGCTACCAATAAACAAACTATTGCCTCGGGCAACTGTAGGCGAATGTGTTACTGGAGACTGAATCTCAAAATAACTCTATGGTTATACAGAATGGTAATTAGACTAATAATAAACTATGGAGCAATCGCAAGGTGGCTAAAAACTAAGGAAAAAGGAGTTGCATACAAAGACTAGCATTCTAAGTATCACAGGTGCTATCAGAACATCTTCTGCAGCTGCACTGAAGCTGTCACTAAATCTACTACTTCTATATATCTACATACAAGGAGAAGCAAAGTCAGTAGCCTACAGACTAATGTAAGGTCAAACACTTACGAACCAAGTCCACGGCACTGATCATCATAAATTGATAGAAGAATTCTAGGCATATACAGGAAGACTGAGTGATATCATGCTTCAAAAATTCAATTTTGATTGAACAAATATAAAATAGTCATTTAAGTTAAAGGTACTGGCTTCAATACAAATTAAATCGAAACTTGTACGGGTTTGTGTGTGTGTGCGCCCTAAATGAGCCCAGTGATCATAAGAAAGTGACATTAGCCTTGATCCTAGGGCACGAAGGCAATAGGCTATATGTTCTAATGAAAAGGTGGACGAATTAACGCGACATGCCTCGCCTAGGCTGTCATAGGACCGGAACCTTCTTTTGGGATTGCGAAAATAATTATTAAAACAGCCCTGAAAATGTGGGCTGAATGGAGATCTGGGGAAAGGCGGAAGAACTCCACAGGTCAAAGATAGACGAAACATTTCTTTAGATAATATTCGCCAAAGTTTGCAACGGATCTATTAAATAGAGACAGACAGTCTATTAAGATTAATTATAGTAGACCTGTTAACTTGGTATTGTGAGCTCAACAAACATAGACAATATGGGCTTGATAAAAGAAGTGGTATGTAGATTCTGCCAAGATTCTACCAGTAGATATTAACGAAAATCAGTAGATCTAATGAAAAATCGTTAAATGCTACAATATTGACTTGAGATCCGTTCAAGCCACACTGCAATCGGCGTCTTGGTTTCTCTGCATCCGTTGTTAAGGGTAAATAGCTCGTTATGTTATCTTGACCAAAAACGGAGTGCCATGTAATTTTAAGTTACAACTTTGCCTGTCCTTTGATCAGTGTTTTAAGAAAATGGCTGCGGAAATATTATTGTTCGCATTGTACTACTATAGTCAGCAGAAGGAGTCCAAGATAGATGTAAGTAAATAGAGGATGGTCTTAGCATTCATGTACTGGCAATTCGTACTAGTCTAAACGAATAGCATCGAATGAGGAAGGCTCGCTGCTTTTTGGTCTCCCAAACTTTAACCGACGAGCGGATCGTATAACGCGCTTCACGATGTCACGAGATGTTCGAAAAGTTTAAGAATGGAACATCTCGTTATGCTGAAATCATTTTTAAAAGGTGAAGAAACCTGGCTTTATTACTATAACGTGCCGACAGTGGTAAACCGAGAAGTTCTCGCCGTCGAAACGTTCAAAATCATTCGCCTTCCTACTTAGCGATGTTTTCCCTATGTGAAGAACAGGATGAAAGGGAAGAATTTTTCCCCCGATGAGTGTTTTCTTAGGGTATGTGGATAATGAGTGTGACCAGCTTTCATAAGAAACGTGGAAGAGTTGGCTTGATGACTAATTTGGTAGCTTGAACAATTGCACTGGAAAATATTTTGAAAAATTGTGAAAATTAAAGCTCAATTGCAAAGCTTTTATAGTTGTCTTTGTATTTTTAAGATCTGTATACATGGATCGTAACTTAGTCAGACATATTTTAAGAATTCCTCTTTTTCTCTATAGAAGAGTCATGGTACGCCAAATAGACCCCGCAGAGTTATGTTTGACAGAAGTTATTTAAACAATATGACTTTCATTTAAAACAATATTTTTACTGTGTAAGGAAACACACATTTTTTTAATTGAGTTATGAGTAGAGCTGAGGATGTTTGCGGTACGGCAGGACCGTATGTAGTGCATCCCCACCAGCGTATAAACACGATGCAGCGAAACACTTTAGTTAGTCGTGAACTGGCAACGTGATCGTGTGTTGTCTTGAGCTCTATTTAATAAGTATGACGGACGTGCCCAAGCCAAGAAAGCGCCCATTGTATAACGACGTGAAGAAATTTATCCGAGACTTTCTCGATTTGTATTATAATGGAGCAAAAGTGGTTTGTAAATTATGCGATAAACAGTTACTTTGCTGGGACAAATACGACTGTAAAAGACATGTTGAAAGTGTACACCACAAAGACAAAAAAAATAATGTGCTGTCTAAAACGCAATTCATTTTCGATTTATTGACAATGCTACTCGTCTGCGATGTGCCAGTTCACCTGCTAGATAAAAAAGCCTTTCACGACTTTTGGAATAAATACAATTCCAACAAAAAGCTACCGTCACGGAGAACGTTACTCACCTATTTACCAATTGTGCGTGAGGACATTGAAAACAGAATGAAAGCAGTAGTAAATGATAAACAGTTATGGGTATGTGTCGACGAAACGACAGATCGAAAAAAACATTCTATTGTGAATATTATAGTGCGTGTACTAGATCCTGTCAAATCAACATTTCCCATTTTATTAGCCAGCAAAAGATTGGAAAAGTGCACTAGCGAAGTAATTACGAAGGTAGTGCTCGATACACTAAAAAAATTTCAAGTTTCAACTAATCAACTCCTGATGTTTATGAGCGATGGTGCTGCGACAATGCGTTCTGTAGGCCGTTCTCTTAAAGCAGATAGTGAGAGACTTTTGCATGTGACATGTAAAGTTGATGCTTTACACCTTGTGGTACAAACTATTCGGCAATGTTATCCAGAGGTGGATGCATTAATAGCAACCACAAAAAAAGTGTTTCTAAAATCTCCCAAACGAATTCGAGAGTTTCACAGTCGGTGCCCTGGTATGCCCGAACCACCAGAGCCAATCCTTACACGTTGGGGAAGTTGGTTAAAGGCGGCATTTTATTATGCCAAGTATTTCCAACAAATAAAATCTGTGGTTCTACAATTCAATCCTGCCGAAGCTGTAGCCATTAAGGAAAGCCAGAGACTCTTTCAAAACCCTTCCCTTGATGCAGATTTACAAACTATTTATAACAATCATATAGGATTGTTTAACGCAATCGAGAAATTTCAAAATACTGCATTATCGTTAGCGTAGTCACTGCAAATACTGGACGATGTACACGCCCAGCTATGCGCAGTAAATGATAACAAAAATGTTAATGTAATAGAAAAGTTCGAGAGTGTGATAAACAATGATTTTGATTTTACCAGATTAAAACAAATTAGTAATGGTGCAAGTATAGATTCGGTTTCTATCTATAAAGATTATTTTAATTGTGCGTGTGTTACATCCGTAGATGTCGAGCGGTCTTTCTCAAAATATAAAAAAATTTATTCATCACGGCGTACATCGCTCACCGCTACAAATATGGAAACGTATCTAATGCTACAAACTTACTGCAAGTCTTATCCACTTGGCGCTATGCTATAATAATCGTAAATAAGGTAAGTGTGTTATTTATATACAGTACACATAACTGACATACCTAAGTGATATAAATAGCGAATGCATGTAAAGCAATAAAATCACGCATGCATCACCGATCGAAACAAGGTCATTATATTCGTGCGTTTAACTGAATACTATCCTTGCACACCGCAAACATCCCCAGCTCTAGTTATGAGTTAATTCTTCATCCGTGTGTCCTTCTTCCACATTATAATTAAAATTTAATAAAATTTGGTCGCAAAGTAGAAACAAGTCAGCAAATCACATTACTTTTAAAATTTATTAAAAATTTTCATTTTACTTTATATTTACTAAACGGTCTCAAATTAATTAAAGACTAATGAACTATCATACCATATAATATAGTGATGTTATATAGTAGAATCGGCACTGAGTTCATGGTCACACATTTGCAATTCTATTTTTTGGAACATCTTTGGAAGGAATAGCTAAAATAATCTGAATCTAAGAGTCAGAAGTTATGTATAATAGCAGTACCATTAATAGACAACAAAAATGTTATTTTCAATTATCTTTTTAAGTATTTAGTAGAAACTATGAAATATTTGCCGTAAATTGAGAAAACACCTAGATGCAATTTTTATCAAAGGGTAAACGCAACCTATGATCACGTGTCATACTAGTGTAATACTTGTTTACACAGACTTTATCGACCCTGGTAGGTAGAAAGGAACAGACACGAGTGATATTGCATTAGCTTAAAGCAAAGAAGTAATTAGCTCCGTAATTGAGAGGCAACCACGATAGTGAGGTGTTGTCGAGAGTCGGAGTAGATGCACTTGTATTTCAAATTTACCTATCTCAACCAGTTTTGTCTGCTGCTCTAATTTATACCGTTTATTTTAATATTCAGATAGCAATTATTCAGTTTGCTTTTTAAGAGTTATTGTAGCAAAAACATTAAACTTCACTGCATTATAACTAGAGCTGAGGATGTTTGCGGTACGGCAGAACCGTATGTAGTGCATCCCCACATTTAACTATTTATCTAAATATTCTCTGAAATGATTTGCCGGATCTCATAAATTAATAGAGTGATATTTTAGTATGCACTGGATATTGTTATTATACAAAATCATAATAGCCATTTGTATTTATGGATCATAAATAATAATACGCATGTATTTGTATTTGGTTGTGAATTCAATTTAAACTTAAAACGAATCGTAATATTTTAACGACAAGCCGTCCTTACAATACATGCATTCGAGACAAAGTGTGCAACTCTACGAATAACTTCCATAATTGATCGAAAATGGACATTTTGGAGCTGAAGTAAAGCCCCTATTCTTAGAAAATTTTATTACTGTCGTTAAGAACTATTATTATAAACAACAAAGGCCTTTTATTAATGTTGAAGTTTTAGTTTCATTGAATTTCCATGTTGTAAGTAGTCAATTGTAAAGTGTTCATTCACAATATTCTAAAACAAGGTGTAAATTTAACTAAAATCCAGAAAAACACATTCTGATAATATATTACTAGATTAGAAGCTGTGTTTATTACTATTTATTATATTATTTTTATAACCAAATGCAATAAAAGCTACGAAAACAAAAGACACCTCGATTTATTAAAATCTTGTCACACAGCCTTTCAAAGCCTGGCAGCACATATTTTGCATATATTTTATATATACTACCTACTTGAACTAGGTGAATGAAGTTAGAAGTTATAAGTTATAACTTCTAACTTCATTCACCTAGTTCAAGTAGGTAGTATATATAAAATATATGCAAAATATGTGCTGCCAGGCTTTGAAAGGCTGTGTGACAAGATTTTAATAAATAGAGGTTTCTTTTGTTTTCGTAGCTTTTATTGCATTTGGTTATAAAAATAATATAATAAATAGTAATAAACACAGCTTCTAATCTAGTAATATATTATCAGAATGTGTTTTTCTGGATTTTAGTTAAATTTACACCTTGTTTTAGAATATTGTGAATGAACACTTTACAATTGACTACTTACAACATGGAAATTCAATGAAACTAAAACTTCAACACTAATAAAAGGCCTTTGTTGTTTATAATAATAGTTCTTAACGACAGTAATAAAATTTTCTAAGAATAGGGGCTTTACTTCAGCTCCAAAATGTCCATTTTCGATCAATTATGGAAGTTATTCGTAGAGTTGCACACTTTGTCTCGAATGCATGTATTGTAAGGACGGCTTGTCGTTAAAATATTACGATTCGTTTTAAGTTTAAATTGAATTCACAACCAAATACAAATACATGCGTATTATTATTTATGATCCATAAATACAAATGGCTATTATGATTTTGTATAATAACAATATCCAGTGTATACTAAAATATCACTCTATTAATTTATGAGATCCGGCAAATCATTTCAGAGAATATTTAGATAAATAGTTAAATGTGGGGATGCACTACATACGGTCCTGCCGTACCGCAAAAATCCTCAGATCTAATTATAACTGCTCTCACTTTATTGTATTTTGTCTTATTTATATATTCTATCCTCGAACTTATACATTACTATATTTTGAGGTAAATGGTATGTTTGATGTTCTATTAAACTATACAAGTTTAGCGGTACACAACTTTGAACGCCTGTAAATTTTCCGTGAGTAGAAGATGAATTTTTTCATATTTTTTATTATTGTTTGGAATGTTTTAGCTAAACACAAAAGCAAATTACGTTAATACATTCTTTCCTTTTATACTTAGACGTAAAACACTACCCTAAATGAAATAGTTTTTGTTTCTTAAGCAAATAATCAAAACTTTTAACTTTTTAAGTTAGTTTCTTGATAATTGAATTGATTCGGCATTTACTTGATGACTTATTAATATAACAGTTAGGGCCGACCAGATGTGCCACATTTTCTCACTACTGACAATACTTGTGTAAATTCATAGATTTCTTTAAAAACATTGTAAAATAATACCAACCTTCTTGATTTTATATATATATATATATATATATATATATATATATATATATATATATATATATATATAGTAAACCTAATCAGTAGGCGATTAAAGGTCTGTATATTACTTCAAAATATATGTATTTAAAAAACTCTACATGTTTCGGCTGTATACGCCTTTTTCAAGAGAATACAAAATATGAATGACAGGATATAAATGTCAATGTCCTGTCATTCATATTTTGTATTCTCTTGAAAAAGGCGTATACAGTAAAACCGTGAGGGCGGTTGCTTTACTTGAAGATTGTCGATCTATGCCATATGTCGCCTATCAACTACAAACCCGTCCATCGATTATCTGCAGAGCATGGCATAGGTATCAAGAAATGGGCAGATACTCTAGGAGAACTGGACAATGATGTAGAAGAAAAACTAGCCGCCAGGATTTCCGTTACATCATTCCGTGACTTACAAAACCTACTTCGAAATGCTACAGGTATAACAATCTCTGATCAAACGGTTAGAAGAAGACTTAAAAAAGTAAATTCGTTTTCTTGGAGGCTTATACCAGCTCCTCGTTTGACAAGGGATACACTACCGAGTGTATACAGGAAGTGGATCGATTTGGATCAGGATCAGTTATGTTATGAGGTGCAATCAACATTGATGGGCGTACCAACTTCGTTGTTGTTCCTCAACATTTCAATGCACAGAATTATGTTAGAAAGATACCTCAACAACATGTTGTACCATTTGTCAACAATTTTGTTGATGGTTTTATCTTCCAGCAGGATAATTGCCGAATTCACACAGCAAGAAATCCAAGTGATGGAGTGGCCGACCATGAGTCCTGACTTGAATCCTATCGAACATGTTTGGGATTCACTTAATAGAAATATCAGAAAGCGCCGTTGTACCTCATACTCTTCAGGAGTTAGCCGAAATTCTTATAGAAGAATGGCAAAATTTATCACAAGACATTTTAAGACACTATATCCGCAGCATGCCTCGACGATGCCGAGCTGTAATTAATGCTAATGGAGGGCATATACGATATTAAATCTGGATATTCGGGTCTAAACAGAATTTTTAATAATTTTAAATAATAAAATACATTTTGATTTTGGTAGTATTCCTAATTGTTTATTATTGTACACAAACAAACAATCATTTTAATAAAAAAATTGCATATTTGTTATTAAAATCTTGTTAACTAATGTTGAAAACTGGATATTCCAAAGTTGATAATTATGTCTCTTTTTTAATTAAAAAATGTTGCAGTATGTATATTGTTTTACTCCCCATAAGCTATAATACGCTTAGTATTATATAGTTTTTAGGCTTTCAATTCCACTAAGTTGATCTATAAGAGGGCGGTTTGTTGGAAGAGTGACTTTTCAAAGATTGGCAACACTTTCGCTACATTGATTATTTTATCTACTTCCTTCATGTTTCTGATGTCTACTGTCAAAATTTAAAACAAATTTGACAGATAGGTTGTGTTTTATACCCATTTTAAGAAAACTGTCTTCCTTGTTTTGTAAATATGGAGAAAGAATAATTTCGACTGTTTATTAAATATAATTTTTACGGTTAAAAACAACTAATGAATCCGCGGAAAAGTTGCGTAAATATTATCGTGAATGTGCTCCGTCCCACGGAATAATTTGTAAGTGGTTTTCTGCTTTTAAAAGTGGCCATATGAACAGGGATTATGCAGACCGTCCTGGACCTTCATTTAGTGTAGCTACTCCAGAAATGATTAAGTCCATGCGCTTGTAATTAGTCAGCGTCGATTGATAGTATGTGAGATAGCTAATGAAGTAACATTTCAACTGAACAGGTATGTAATATTTTATAATATACAGTTAGGGCCGACCAGATGTGCCACATTTTCTCACTACCGACAATACTTGTGTAAATTCATAGATTTCTTTAAAAACATCGTAAAATAATACCAACCTTCTTGATTTTATATATATATATTTTTTAATTTAATTTGTAACGTACTCTTTAGATGTAAGCACCTGGTGCGCTGGTGAAATAGTTGTCGTGTTACGATTAAAGATTAAAAGTGAAGAGAACCGTAGTTTTATTTCTATTTTGTAATATTTTGCATGAAACATTTAAATATAAAAAAGCTATCCCCGAGATGGGTGCCGCGTTTTCTTAATGCTGATCAAAAGCGTGCTCGCATGCAAATATCAGGAGAATATTTGGCTCTTCAACTTCAAACGTAATCTAAGGGATTGTTCCGTCGGTATGTCACAATAGGCGAAACTTAGATACATCATTATACTCGAGAAACGTGTCGAAACAATGTATTTCTCACTTTCTAGCCGCTTTTCCGACAATAAGGTAACGGCCACAGTTTTTTGGGGATTTCAAATGCGTTATCTTTATTGATTATTCAAAAAAGGCAAAAGCTCTAACTGGCCAATATTACGCTGATTTGTTGACATGCTTTGATCCAGAACTAAAGAGAAAACAATCTCATTTTTTCAAGAAAAGAGTATTGTTCCATCACGATAATGCGCCTTCTCATTAGTCGGCTGTACGTATACTATCTTTTCCAAACTTGAATTTTTATTAATTCACATTAGTGAAAGTTTGCTGATTTATCTACTTACATTAAATATTATATTGCTAAATTAAAGGTACTCTAAACGTGTATATTAAAATTGAAATATCGGTTTACGTATTAAACTGATTTAGTAACGTGCATTCAAAGACTTTCCTCATTTGACACGGGCATACTCATTCAAAATTATACGTTTGTTACAGATTACGTGTATTGTCACCAACCATTATCAAAAAGCATGGCCGTGTCAAATGTGGAAAGTTTTTGAAGGCACGTTATATGTAATAGTACATGTTGCTTGTTTGTGTTCTAAACTATAATCTTAGAGCACATAATGTATGTATAATGAGTGTGCGTTTAAAGTGGCATTTGTTTTATCACTGAAATTGTGTAAGCGTGTTCTTAACATTCCAAGACTTTTTTTCGCAAAGTGAGAAATACGGTTACAGTGTCTCCGATGGAAGGTTTATATAATAACAAATACATTGTTGAGAGATTATTTATATCGGTTCTATCATATATGGAATTTTATTTTTTTTGTATGTGGATGCTTTCCAATATATTTCTGGCTTTGTTATTTTTTTTTGATGTCATGATAATAGTTTGTTCGAAATTAAATGTGGTATGCTTGATGTTTCTTTTTAAATTGTGGTGTTGTTTGAGAATTTGTGTTCGTGTAACCGTTCTTATATTATAAGGGTTGTGTTGTTTGTTCAATGTATACGCCCTTACAGTTGTTGCATAAAATTTCATGTATAACGTCAGGTTTCTCTAATGTAGGTATTTTAATATTTTAATTTAGAATATAAGATTATTGTAGTTTTTGTGAGCTACTTTTATTTAATGTAGCCACGGAAATTAAGAAATTTCTTCTAATATATATTTATAACTTTTCGTAGAGTTGTACGTTCATGTGGATTTTCTTTCTTACCATGGCTCATCGAGAAAAATCTTGTTTTATATTATGAGATTTGTTTTTCGTGGTTTATATTGATTTTTAACATACTGCGGGGGCAAAATCGTTCTTTGTCTTTAGTCCAGTCCAATACGTTTCAGTAAAATCATACATATGCTTTCTGCAATTGAATTCTGACGGACGAAATTCAAAATCGATAATGGGTTTTCATTGCCTCGAGAAATACATACATACGTTCGCGGTCTTGTGTTTTGTGTATTCATGTAGAAGCAAGGTTAATAAAAAATTTAGACGAGTCCACCATATGGTAAAAATACAATTGTTAACATCGTCAGTTTTTAAACTCGTCAATGAATGTTGAACCTATACAAGGTCAAGGAGAAAAAAAAAATTATGTTAATTTAACAAATTTATTTTTATTAAAATGAAAAGAAAAAAATAACAAAATGAACTGCCTTAAAATAATATATAATTTCTAAACTGACTTACTTATGAATAATTTCTATACATACAACATTTTCTAGCTATATAGATTTGTGTATATAATTTGTGTAGTTGTTCTCTAGGTCTCTAGGTTCTTTCAATTATCTTATATATCTTTTTTCACGCACTGAATCCAATCAGTTTTTGCCTATCCTTGCTCTATGTCTTACATGTCAAGCTATATCGTCTGCCTGTAGTAATACAGATTCATAAACTCAATATTAGATCTGCTAGCTTATTGCATTATGTGTTTGCATATTATTGTAAACTTTATTTTTTGCGCATAGTTTATCTGAAATTATTAGAAAGCAGTACAGCAGTATGTCTAAAAACATTTTAGCCATAATTACTGTTAGTATTTCGAGACCTTGTAAAACAGAACTCATCGAAGAAGACTAAAATACTTATATTCGTAAAGAAGCTTTAAAACGATGTTCAACTTATTAATTAAGTGTTCGTCTCTTGTGTTCACATAGATTTATAAACGATAGGGCGGTTGGTCTTTCGATTTAGGCACTGTTTCTAGTGATATTTTTGTTAAAACTTCAAGAATACTTGTGGTTTCAGGGACTTCAAATTTAGACGACGTTTCTTGGAAACCATATCTTCGTGAATATTAGGTCTACCAGGCCCCCAATAAAAAGCTTTAATAAACTCAAGAACGTCGTTTCCCAACCATATTTGAGTCATTTCCGCTTCATGCCGCTTCATGCGCATGCCGGATCCTACCGGACCATCCATACCTTCCCCCGAAGCAAAGAGTCTGCTAGAGACTTCATCACAGTTTGGTGGTAGATTTCGGCTGATCATTTTGTCTTAACTTCTCAAAAATGGTTAGAAGGCACACATTCGTAAGAGATATCTCGTCAAACTATTACTAAGATCGAATTTTGACCGCGCTGATTGTCACAGTCGTCCGAGCTTGTAGAGAAGTTTTAGCATCGTTCGATCGGTTAAATTTTTCCTCAATGGTATAGATTTTCTCTTCCGAGAAGTAAAATTTTAGTATTCGCTGTAACGACTTAAAACGTCTTCAGTTTTTCTTTTCTTATGGCCTTCTAGGCTGTGTTAAAATATTGTATTTGCTTCGTCTGCAAGGCTTCATGCCTAAATATTGGAAGGAAGAGCTAAAATTTGTCGCGCGCTCTCACAAGGCAATAATAGCGATTCGGTTATGGTATTCCGAACACATCATAATCTAAATGGTGTTTCTTGAGCGGATGCTGAACAAGTACTGCCATATTATAGAATAAGTTTATGGTATTATGAAATTCGCTGACTCATAATTTCCTACAATCGTGCAACATTGCCAGTATTTATGTCTAGACTGTAAATTTATGGTGGGTCAATTTTTTCTTGGTAAAGCGTATAGCAAAAAAGTAATCTATAGATGATTCTGAGTAAAATTTCTGAAAAGACCATAGGTCTATTTCTCACCTTTTAGAGCCACTATTTAAATCTAAGTTTTTTAGTTTTTATTTTGGTGTAGATATCAATTCTCAACACTAAAAAGGTAGCCTAAAATGGATTCTTAACTAATAAATCATTTTTCTATTATTTTTTTCGTTCTATAGCGCTACAAAAAAAAAAAAAGAAGAAACGAACAATTTCAAATTTAAAAATTATTATGGATATGGAGGAAACATGTACCTCGTCTGCAGCACCTTCACAAATGGAAAGAAGAACATCAGCAAACTCTGAATCTAGATTGTCACATATTGCTTTATCATATTTTTGTATCTGGGTCATTAAGTAATGTTAATGATATTAATTTGCGGACTAATCGTGATATTTTAAAATATTATTTCTTCTCGAGTAATCGTGTTAAACTTGAAACAACAAACAAAATGTTCTCGCATAAAACGTTTACTCCCTATGTAGCAGATAAATTGATGGATATTTAGAGTAAATTTAATATTGACATCATTAACAGAAAAAGTATTTTGTAAAAATTAACTGCTTTGCTTGATCAATACTACAAAAAAATAGAAACAAAACAACAGAATTTAGAGCATTCGTAAATTCAAATTGTAAGCTAAAAACAACAAAATGCTCATGTGTTTGATACGTATCAAACACATGAGCATTTTGTTGTGCATTACCACAACATCTAAAAGAATTCATGATGGACCAATATACTGATAGGAAATTCATAATTATATGGTAGACGTTTTAGGAGAAGTAGCCATAATAAGATCAAGAAGTACAACGGGTAGTGATGAACCAATATACATTCTACATTAATCAAATGTGGATATAATTGAAAATGAAGAAGTTGCAAAAGTATCTATTCCAATGAAACGAGGATATTATACTAAAAAATATGGCACTTTGAATTTTGCTATGATGTGTGATAGATTTAGAGTTGCAGATAGGGTGCCTTCATGTTTAGCAACAGCTCGTTTCGAAGACATAAATTTCAGAGATGATCGTGGTAAACCTGTTATTATGATAAAACTAATGTGGCTAGAGAAAAATTAAATATATAGTTGAGTTTGATGAACCACTATAAATTGATTCACAAATACTGATGCATACATGTATAAGGAACGGAAAGACATGTGTTTACAAACATGTTATAGAAACGAATCGTGAAGGTGTTATGGCCGTAACAAAAAGAAAGTCGTAAAAAAAATTTAAAAAATAGTACTGAAACAGATTTTCTATTTAAAAAATCGTTAAAATTGTACATTTTAAGGCGATAAAAAGATTTTAAAATAAATCAGCTTAAAAATAAAAAAATGTGTTGTTTTGTTCAATCCTTCAAACTAATGATTTTTTCTGCTCGTTTTTTTCTACCAAAAAGGATTTCAAGAATGAAAAATCGATCGTAACAAAAGTTCCTGTAAATTGTATGTACTTTAATGAGGTGTAAGGAAAAAATATGTCTTCATAAAAAAGTCATAGAAAAACGATAATTTATGTTAAGGATACTTTCAGGCTATTTTTTTTAGTATGAATACCACATATCTTCACTGAAATTAAAAAGGAATACATAGACATTATTAGTGATTTTAAATTGTGGAAGAAATAGCTTTCCAACAAGCCTGTACTGAACAATCTACTATAATTCAATAGGATTTTATGATAATTTTATTAAAAAAACATCTATTATGACAAATATATATTTTGAAAATTTCGGGGACTTCCAATCCGACTTAGGACTCTTATATAGTCTCTTCAGCAATTTTACTCAGAATTATCTATTGATTACTTTTTTGCTGTACGCTTTATGGAGAAAAAACATTCCAGTTGGACTCATCCTACGGTGTATACCGTGTGCACAACGTCGAGCGATCGATGGATATATAAGTAATGACTGGCCAACTGCAAGTGGGAGGGGCTACATACGTTAAACTCCTACAGGGCGTATTTAATTGTGGTGAACTAAGAAAGCGTTATGGTTGTTTATTAATAAATGATGTATCAAAATAAATATTCCAAATTAATAACTAATTTTTTAACAAACTACAAAAATATTTGTAGAATATTATTTATGGTTAATGTACGAATTTGGATATTTTATCCGACTACACCGTTGCTTTTCGCACTATTAGTCATATGCCGGCTGTCAACGTCCCTACAATAACGGATACTTTTGTTTATGTCTCTTCGGCCATAATACTTTAAATTTAACATTTAAATTTAAATAAAATGATATAATATAGTTGAAAGTATCATAAAATACAATCCGCCGTAAAGTGCAGAGTTTTTGTTTACTGCATAATAATAATTCTTACCGGCGAAGCATCAGATATTTTCATCGCTAAATATTCAATGATAAGTTTCATCATAGCTTCGTGGCTTGAACTTAAAAAATTCTTATTCAAATGAAAACACATAAATAATATAAAATTATGAAACAAAACCGTAACTCTTATTGAAAAAAATTAAAATAAAAAGTATTCTGTAATAGCATAAAATTTCAAAACAATAACGATTCTTGGAAGAATATAAATAAAGTGTTTACCAGTATAAATAAATGGTTTCCTTAAATAAACTACCTATAAAATATTAAATTTAACTAAAATACCTTTATTGGTAATAAATATTAATTATTAAATGAAAGAACATTCTAAAAAGAAAAACTAATTATTTAGTAAATGCTCAAATAAACCACTCTCTTGAGCCGAGCAGTAACCCAATCGGTTATAAAAATTACGACGGACATTTGTTAGCATTTCTATACGTACTCTACCTACGAATGACGAGGAGCAACTGCAACTGAATCACCAGTCGCAAGCTTGTTTTCCGATTCAATATATTCGCCTTGCTTGAACACTATGAGCGACTGATAGGAATATTCAATGTGTTAGAGAGAGATTATTTGATTCGTACTTAGATCGTATGTAGAATGTGTTGGATAAAGAAATGTCGCGTATGGAACGCCCGTACAGTTAGACAGTAGAACAGATTGAATATACTCTCTCAACCCTAACCACATAAACTCGCTATTCGTCTTCGTCTTACTACATTGTGGTAGATCAATCACTCGCCGGCGTTCATACGGTATATAATGTCTATTATTTGAATAGAGAAAATATGTAAGATATTACCCTTCGTTAAAGTTAAATCATAATTTATATTTCCTACTTTTACATTACCTAGCGCCGGTTCTACAATACAGTTTAACCATCAATTATATCGTCGAATAACCCGAATGAGGATAAAGTTTAGTTAATCTCTAGTTAAACGTTCTACAGTGGCTAATTTTAAATAAAATTTGGAATATATTGCAGTATAACTTAACACTTGTGCCAAAGTGTAGATAACTTGAGTTTTGTATAAAGGTCGGCGTAAATATTTGAAATCGCAGAACCCACGGATGGATTGTAAACACAATATATTAATACAAATTTATTGTTGTGAAATAAGATTTTTCGTTTCGCAATTGTTGACCTCTAGTAAATTAGAACTTGTACAATTACAGAAAGATATTTTGAAAAAGGAATATGAAATGGAGCAAGAAAAAGATTAGTAATTGAACTTTTAAGAATTAGATTAGAGCAAACATTGCAATAAGTTATAGATTTATTATAACAAACGTATAATATATACAAAAAATAGTTATTTTATTTATTGTCTTCACCAAACTGTATGAATTTGTTTTCTGTATATTAAAGAGCATGAAAAATACTGATAAAAGGAAAACACAAACAATTGAAAAACCTGAAACTCCTAGTAATCTTTTTTATATAGAGAATTCTGTAAGTTGTTTTTAATTTTGAAAATGCCACTGATAATTTTAAAATTTTTAAGTTGTGAACAAATGATTAGAGCCAATGAACACATAAGGCAGTCGATACACATTTCACTAGATGTATCTCGCAAAAACTTGCTACCAAAAGATGAAAACACATTCAAATGTGTTTAATTGGACATACTTTTTAGACGCATTGTATTTTTAGCTCCAAGTATAAAAATGACAAAAAGAAAAAGAATATGCAGTAAGGAAAAGGAGCAAATTGAAACAAAACATTCAAATACATTAAATTGTCAATATAACAAGAAATTATAATTGTTTAAAGAGTTAATATATATATACATATATGTAATCATTTAAGAAAATGTCTTTATTATTTGTTTAATAATAAAATTAACAATTACAAATATTTAGAAGATAGTACAATAGTCGATATTAGAATAAATTTGTAAAATGAACATTTATTAATGTAGCTCTGTCCTCTTCACAATATCGCATAATGCTGTTACTGCTACTATTATTGCTTTCGAGAGTTCCACATTAACTCTCATACCATATACAATGTAATAAGATTGGAAATCTTTTTAAAACACCAAAAAATCTTTAAATCCAGTTTCTGGTTCTAATATGAGATTCATCGTACAATTCTTCAGCTCGATTTTGAGGATTTGCCAAAGGGGTTAGTAAATATTTTGTAATACCGTAACCACTATCACCAAGTATTACTGAGTTATTGAAACGTTCGTTTTCTTAGCTTTTTTTAATTGGTGATGCAATCAAAATTGTTTGGTCATCTGCAGATCCTGGTCATCTAGCTACGGTGTCACAAATTCTTAACTGAGAATCACCTATTACCTGAAAATTCCATGAAAAATATGCGTTTCTGTTTCGGTACAGCTCAGCATTATTACCACCAGTAGACTGTATTCTTATATGAGTGCAATCAATTGTATTTAATACAGTAAGAAATCTAGCTACCTGATAAAGTCTCAGTTTATTTTATTGTAATTTTTCTACATTTCTGGGCATATTTAGGTAAAAATTGTGGCCATAGTCTGGCAATTGCATGTGTAACATTTTGTATGATTATTTGTATTGTTATCGTTGTACCCGTTACATAAAATCTCAGAGTCAATAAAAGTTTAATTTCTGCATCTGTTCTGTGATTTATGTCATTTAAATATGTCATTAAAATATTTCTTGAAGTATTTTTACTTAATCGGCATTGCTTTTTGAACTATTCATCCAACAAGGTGGTAAAATAATTGACTCTGCAACAAAACAATATATTAAAAATATATGCTTATCGTATGCCTATAAGCTTGCCTGTCCTTAAAGGACTTACGGCTCGGAAAGTAACGCACACGATATCTAATTTTTTCATCGCTACCTAAATTAAAGACTTTCATATCCATTTTAATTTATAAAATGTGTTATAGAAAAATGATTTTAGAAAACTAACATTACATAAACAAGTAATCAACTGTTTACTAATATTTGTCACTTTTACTGTTAACACAAGAAAATTTGATATATTTGCCAGTGTAACTATCCGTGAACTAAAAACGACGTGCGCTGAAACGTACGCTGGCATATGTCGGGTTATAATATGGAATAAATTAAAACCTAGGATAGCTAACCGAGTTTTATCTGCGGTCGTGTAGAACCGGCCCTTAACCGATAGTTTCTAACTTTAAGTAATATTGCAATAGGAGTAAACAGTTACTTATAGAACGCTACAGCTGCATTCCGCAATTAGTATTAAATTGTTTCACTTTTTTTTCAAAAAATATTTCAGCTTGTTGTTACTCTGACATTATGAAATTAATCAATTTCAATAAAAGATAATAACATAATATTGCCTATCTTGCTGTTTTTATAGCAAGAAGATACGAAAAGGTAGACATTAAATAACTGCTGTTGAAAGTACTTTACACACGGGAGAATATAGGAGTTGGCGTCGTCTTTTCATAAACGTTGATGTCTTTAATAAAAGCGCTGTTTATTTCATGCGATACTCATTAAATATATTTACTATTTGAAGTCATATTCCAGGGTCGTTTAACCAAAGACCTGGGGAACATTATGTATGTTAACGTTTATTATCTGCAAGCAAGAGGTTCTGTGACAGTCGTGTATAAAATATTCGAAAACTAACGAGACGAACAAAGACTTTCCCGCAACGAGTTGGTTGCACCGCAGCTGAAGTAGCATCAGCGTCGTCTCAAAACGGAACAAAAATAATATGATAAACTATCCTCTATATCTTCTTAATGATACAAGAAAACGCATTACATTATCTATGTTTAAATGGACGACTTATTTAGGTGCACTTCGCAACTTAGTTTTAAAAAAGAAAAAATACCGTCACACTTCTCTCTCTATCGTCAACTCGGAGGTTATACGTTACCCATCTTCAGCTTGAATCGTTAGTTAGAATGAGATGGTGCCATCACATCTTAATATCATGTTATTTTTCTTCTACATGAACTGTAATCATCCGCAATGCCACTACAATCCTATTCCTGAGATTAATTAGCCAACTTTTACGTAATGAGTCTCTTAAAAATCATTAATTAGCAGAGATGAAGTGGCGATAAGTGTACCAATGTAATGGTCAAAATATTAACTTAATGACATCCTTCTCTCAGTGGTTCGCCACGGCTTCATCTATTTTATGGACGTATCGTAGAGAACGTGCATAAAAAAGGAAGAGA
This sequence comes from Melolontha melolontha, assembly GCA_935421215.2. Taxonomy (NCBI): domain Eukaryota; kingdom Metazoa; phylum Arthropoda; class Insecta; order Coleoptera; family Scarabaeidae; genus Melolontha; species Melolontha melolontha. Next base: position 186,864,427 of record OW285235.1, read on the forward strand.
AAAAAAGCGCATTACACACGACCACACATTGAAATTTCCACTGCCGCTGCTGCTGTTGCGGTGTTTATTTATTGCTTTGCGGAGATGTTGAGTAATAGGTCGAATAAAGGTGGAACAGTTGTTTCGGCGGTTATGGCCGTCGTTATGTAACGCTTAGTTAACGGATATGTGAGAGATATTTTTCTAATGTTGATATATCTACACAGTTACCACGTTGGATCAATAAAGTTGTTTCTGCGGAAACATAAAATGAGTGAAGATATATTTTATTTCCATCATATCTGAAGTATTCATGTGAACTGTAAAAAGCCTACAAAATCTTACTTGTTAATTTTTGCTTATGACTTTTATAATAAAGTCATTTTATTTATTTTTATTTTTTTCAATTTAAGTACTATTGCCTGTAGGTGTAGGTTTCCGCGGTCGTTCTCTAGATGTAGATCTCGGTTTCCGGGTTGGAACCGCGTCGAGTTGGGCGTAATTGTCAACGTTTCGTACACTGTTTCAAGGGACATCTTCAGGGCTGTACGTAGATGTTCGTGGTTTCGCAGTAGCTTGAAGAAAATGATTACTATTGATACTGATTACTATGATACTATTGCCTATCTGTACAATATTATGCAATTCAAGTTGTCATCGGTTCTGGAGTCAGTTAGTTGCAATTCAATCTGAAATGTAGTTAATAGTGCGTTCTAATATACAATGTGTAAAGAGAATGACTGCGATCCTTTTGAAACTGGATAGACTATACAAAAACGATTAAAAAAGATTAATAAAATGTTCCGTCCTTTAAGGTGCTTTACCTCTAATACTAATTCATATTTTTGACTGAGTTTTTACAGTGAATGCAGAATCAGAATACAAGAAGAAGGCTCCAATGACAATTTGCTGTATAATTAACTATTTCCGCGAAAGAAAATGATCAAAAGTTCCTATATCGACGTCCCGCGATTTGGAAACATTACCGAACCCGACCTATCTTACTCAAATCCTTATTGGGGTTTATTTATTTACTTTTTCTCCGTTGGCCCCACAATAATATTCGTATGAATAGAACTGTCCAGTGTGCAATTTGCGATTCATAAGAACAGTCGATTGTTCATATTTTTCTTATTCTATTTGTCGCTTTTTTCAGTTTTTTTAATATATTTAAAGTGTTTACATGTTATTTTTATCATTTAAAAAATAGTAATTCCGTTACAGCGAACGGAAATGCCATGACATGTCAATTTGCGGTGAAGCGCATAGAAGTTCATTCATTAGCACGGCAATTGTGTCAGGAGCGCTATACGAATAGAAGCCAAATCGACGTAGATCTATAGCTGTTTCTCAGCGTGTATTAGACACGGAAAGTGTGAGTATTCGCCTAGAAAATATAAAACCTCAATATCCAATGTTGTTTTAGCTGCCGAGGAGAAAATCTTGGACATTGTGCAACAAAATTCAACGGGTAGTACACACAGCATAGCTCGTGAAGTTGGTGTTTCGCATTGGACAGTTCACAGAACTTTACGACAGCAATTTTGTGCTCTTACCATGTCCAATAAGTACAAATGCTCACCGAAGCAGATATGTATATACGGGCAAGAGTGTAGTGTTGACTTTTTTCTTAATTCGCGTTCAAAATACTTGGTACCTGTTTTTTGTAAACGAAAAATTTATTTAGAAATTTCATTAAATGTATATTTTAAAAGTGGCAGGCATACTCCTTACACCCCGTACAGAAATTCTGTTTATTGTCGAATATAAGTTCGTGGCCATTAGGTCGCATTCTTTTTAATCCAGTTACCACTAAATATCTCAATTTTAGTTTGGTTCAGTCGGAGTTTTGTAAACCTTTTTGCAATCTTAAAATAACGTCTGTTGCCTTAGTTTTTACCTATAATAATTACACTGGCCTACAACCATTTTGGTGCTGGAGATTTTAGACCCGATTTTAAGTATGTCTTACATGGCGATATCAAAAATGTTACCCGTTTTCTTCTGCCAGCTCTAGTTCCCGAGAAAAAAAAACACAATTCACGAAAGAATATATATTTTATTGACATTAAACATCAAGAAATTGTCTTTTGAGTGATTTTCTAGAATGAAACTGACTCGGACAATCTCGCATGATTCCCCAGCAATAGTCAGCCATCATATGACCTTCCCACCTTCCCACCTTCCTTGGTATCTATTCTCCATTGTTTTTAGGTCTTGGTGGAAAAGTTCCCCTTGTTCTTCGCTTACATCTCCTAAATTGTGTTGGAAATGATGTAGATGATTATTGAGATAGTGTAATTTTATACTCATATTACAGTCTAAATCTTTGAATCGCACCAGCATTTCCTCTACTAGTTCTACATAGTTGTCAGCCTTATGATTTCCGAGGAAATTTTGTGCAACTGCTACAAAAGATTGCCAGGCAAGCCTCTCCACATCATTCATACAAGTCTCAAAATTAGTTGTATCTTTCATCAATTTACGTATTTGAGGTCCATCAAAGATACCTGCTTTTAGTTTTTCAGTTCTTAAACCAGGAAATTTGTGAAAAATAAACTGGAAACATTGACCATTTCTATCGAGAGCCTTAACAAATTGCTTCATTAGCCCTAATTTTATATGCAATGGCGGAAGAATAATTTTTTCTCTTGAAACTAAGGGTTCGTTTATAACATTTCTTTCCACAACAACAAGAGCATCTCTCACAGGCCAATTTTTTGCAGTCCAATGACATGATTTAGCTCGACTGTCCCAGAGACAAATAAAACATGGGTATTTAGTATAACCACTCTGTTGACCCAATAAAAAATTAACCATCTTCAAGTCGACGCAGATCACCCAGTTATGTTCAATATATTTTATTTTTTGTAAAAGATTTGAAATTACCTCATATTCTTCTTTTACACATGTTGAGTGAGCAATTGGAACGGGAGCATATTTATATCCATTATGTAGAAGAACTGCTTTTAGACTTCGTTTACTACTGTCAATATAGAGACGCCATTCATTGGGCTGATAGATCGTTAAACCCATGAAAGCCGGCAAACCACTCACATTACAGCAATACACAAAATTTTCATCAGATGAAAAAAACTTCAATAACTTTCGCTTACTCGTGCGATATGTAGACACTCGAACATCTGAGGAAAGACATTTATTTTGGTATTGGCACATTTTCTGAATGAGGAACAGGTCTTTGTACTGAAGAAATATTGGGGTATTTCCATTTATGGCGATTGTTTTTGTTGATGTCCACTATATTAATCATACAAAAGTAACAGTCGTCATAATGATCTTTTGTTCTCGCCATATCATAGGCACTCCAAACTTCAAAGACTTACGTTTCCTTCTCTCCCATTGTCGCAAATGTTCAACGCATATTTTACAAACACTATGAGGCACCCACACTTTATCTTGGTGTAGAATTTCAATACCGAAGTAAGCAAAATACAAACGACGCACTGTGTTTGTAATCGATTTACGCTGATTTTTCAGTATGTATTCACCACAAACATAACAAAATATATCAGGATCGTTAACACAACGTCTGGACGTACTAGACATAATGAAATAGTAACACAAACTTTATCGATGATATTGTAATAATGACTAGTTACGAACAAGACCGACAACAATTAACAATGAGGGTAGTAGGTAAACTAGAACTGATGAGTTAAAATGACGTATGTCCAATATACTGTACATTACCTACTTTATCGACAATTCAAACAAACAGAGATGCACCAAGAAAAATTTTTTTTGTAGACCTGTGTTATATGCAGGTGTTTCATTTTTGATGAGAACACCCACATAACTTTTTTATTTTGAAAGCAATCAATTTAAAATTTTTATTAATTAGGGAGTCCGTCCACGACATAGGATGTTTTTACTGAATACATTTTTTACTAAGTAAAAATCTAGCCAAGTATGATCAACAGAGAGCGGACTCGAACGATTGATGATTTATACCCCGTAGGCGTAGGCCTTGTATTCGCAATAGGTTTGTTTTTGTTAGCGATCCGTGAGTTTCGAACAATTTGATACGTGTGGCTACCTGCATAAGCGGCACATACCGACATATACAGTTAATATGTATCTGTCAATGCACAACAGGGCCAATGTAATAAACGGTTTGATAACCGGCAGGAACTACTGCTGAAACAAAAGTAACGCTGACAAGCGAATTGCAAAAATAATTTACAAAGAACAAATCTCAAAACTATGTATTTTCTGCGAAACGTTGAAAGTGTAAAACATTACTTTGAACAACTAAAATTTGTTCTAGGTGTTTCTGTGTTAAATTAGTTGATTTAGATGTTAAAACGTATTTAAAAATAAAAAATGTCCGTTCCACCTCATAAAATATTTATAAAAAATTATAGGATAAATATATAAAATACGAGTATAACAATATAAAACGGATTTTTTAAAATACTATACGTTGCAACCAAATAACACTGAAAGAAACGAAACCAGAAACAATCCCTTACAGAAGAGAATAGAAAATATGCTAAGTCCAGAACAATAAATACATACGATATATGTATATGCATGTATAACAGCATGTAAACACGCCACTGGATAATAGAGAATTTATGAATGAATAGACACAATGTACTAATCATAAGGAGCACCTGCTCGAGGAATGCAATCGAGCAAGCAAATTGTGGGGCTGTTATAACCAGAGTGGACCAATTCGGAGCGAAAGCAGAGGCATGACTAACGAATTGGTTCCGCATGCGAAACATTATTAATATCTAGAGATATACTATCACGAACGGTGCTGTTATTATGTTATTAAGTAATATAATAAGTTATTATATTACTTAATACTACATATTTGTATTATATTTTGTTTATTTTAGTTCCAATTTACAGTCGTGTATTGTGTATTGTGCATTCTATAGAACAGGAAAGTGTTTTATATTTATATGAATATGAATATCACCTATATTTCTCTCAACACTGCTTTATAGAAATTATGTGTCAACAAATTTTTGCTGTTCCCTAGTTTTGATTTATTATAATTCCTACCTTTATCCGTCGTCTAAAGTTTAATATAAGCACTTATATAATATAAGTGCTTCTGCGATTTGTTTTCTCGTATCATGGGACTCTTATATCTATCTATCTAATTCTTTGGGTTGGTCCCCAGTAAGTGCAAGCACATGAGCTCAGTGCTCTTTGCACCGCTGAGTTCCACTCTGTTAGTCTTGTGCCCTCAATAAGAGTCACTACCCTCAGGGGAATTTTGAATATCCTCGTAGGGTCCAATATATCTCTTCCGAAATATTTATGTCCTAGCTTGTTCAGTTACTCACACGTGCATATTAAATGAAGGCTAGTTTCCTCCTATTTTTCACATCGACTAAACCAAGCCTATGCTGTATAGATGCTTCCTTAAAGGACAGTGTCCGGTTATCAAACCGGTAATAGTTTTAATTTCTTTTTGATTACTACAAATTTGGTTGACCCAAAGCCTATCGTTCAGCTAGGCTTTAGACTCTTCAAGTTTTGGATACTCCTCAGACTCCAGCTTTTGAGTATATTTTGTTTTATATCTCGGTTCATTCTGTTGCCAAGTGCTGGCCAATTCAGTTTTGAGCACGTTGCCTTACACCGTAGCTTGGGAGAGCTGGTCTGTGGCGATGGCTTTTGTTAAGGATTAGAAGATTTTTAGGCCTGCGTATCTGGCCTATGATTAGCACTAATCAGGTTGCCCAAGAGAGGCCTGTTCGTCCCCTTACTCGCCACCTAGGGACATACCTGGTGGGTAGCGCGAGCACGGCGGAAGATGTCCACAAACCAAACATAGGACTCCTATTATTTTCATAAAAAATTATCAACTGACGGCCTAAAAGATACTGTATACTGTCGTAAGAATCAGATTAAGTTACAGCTTATAAGTAAGGACAGATGGCTACAATAAAAATATTTAAATTGTCATAATAAAATTAAATTTATTATGTAAAGCGGATTTGAATGTAATTTAATTTAATTTAAGAAATAAAGAATTAAAAAACAAAGAAGTGAGTTAAGTGTAAGAAGTTGGTCAATTGTCCATTTTTTTTTTGGAAACCCGATTGCTACTGTCTTTTTCCTATTCTTTCTTTTAACAGTTTTGCTTGTATTTTGCGTACAACAATGTTGATGTTTGAACATATGGGCCTTTCGCCCTTTTCATGTAGGTGCAGGACAAAAACATATTACTAAACAACTAAACAAATTATTTCTAAAATACAACTTTCCTGATAACATTGCATTGGAAATGGTGGAAAATGATTGCTTACACGCATGTTTACATTATCAAGAAATATAGACTTCATATTGATTTATTGCTTTTAATATCTTCACATTTAATTTATTTGTTAGTTAATGTACATGTCTTTAATTAGAAAAATACTAAAATGATAGAGATCAGTAGTAAGGAGTTCATGACGTCTGTTCCAAGGACATAGCGAGCACATAATGAATCCTGATTTAGCATTTTTCACACGTGAATCAAAATACGTATAGAGAAACAAAAATTTACCAAATAAGAGTAAATACATCTTATAATGCCATATAATATGCCATCCAGAAGATGGCAAGGCTTATAAAACCACACATCACACATTCTGACTGTTCACCGTTTATATCCAGAGTTCAAATGATAGTATAAATTACTAATATAATTGTTCCATATGCTCATGTGTTAATAATTGTCTGTCACCGTAAATTCATTTATATATTGAAAACGACCGTTCAACATCTACCAATGAAATAGGGACATATTTAAAGTACATAATGTTCTTTAGTGACAAAAAATTTACTTCTTTGCCATCAAACAGGTTAACCATTTGGAGTATAATATGAAATCCTGGATTGTTATTTAGAACTGCTTCAAATATTCTTTTTTCTTTATCATCTGCACCTCCAGGTAATTGGAAAAAGAATTGACGAAAATCATATACAATATTAATGGCGACAGTTATAGAATATTGTGGGTTGGTCGGGGTAAACTCTAGATGGCATATGGTTACAGGTATTCTGGAATAATGTCCACGAATATTGGGTAAATCTACCTGAATAGTTTGGTTCATAAAGACTTGTTGAGCGTGTAAAATAGAGACGGCAACATTCGTATCCACTAGCTGTATTATACCTTTAACCAGGCGCGGCTCGTGATAGCGTACTGTAGAGGCGCGTACATTGCTGCGAGTGCCTCGTGTGTTCTTGGTGTTTACTAAGAAAACGCTACAGTTAGCAGACGAAGAGAATACACGAAGCACTAGCATCATTGTACGTGCCCCAACAGTACGTCATCAAAAGCCGCGCTTGCCTTTAACGCCGTCAAAATGCATGCGATAATAGGATGCTGCTTCTATTCATATACCCCAGCGCGTTGTAACAGGTTCTGATGGTAGTGGTACATGTGGCCGGTTTTTGTAAAATAAATTCTTGCGTACAGGTGCCTTCACAAAACTTTTCTTGGCAAAAGATATCAATTTTTCTGCTTTTGGATAGCACTTTCTGACTTCCTCTGATACTCGATGAAAAGCATGTGTGAAACATGTGATACATATGTGTCCATACTACCGTATGGTTATAAGAGCCAACCAGCTGGCTCCATATATACAGCTCCATTTATTACAAATAATAACACTTTTTCTTTATTTAGATTGTACTTTTCACACCTTAGCAATTTCTAACACGAAATTACGCGATATAAATTCTGCATTAGGTGTTTCGCTTATCTTAGATGCAAGTAGGTGTGCAGATATTGCCTTGTCCTTGGCCATCACATATTTATGCAGTAGAACTCGAGGAACTAATAAAATTAAGCAATAGATCGGCCCACTACAAATTAATTATTTAAGTCCCCTCTAAAATGTACACCTGATTGCCGGTCTCTGATGAGCACATGCGGTTGTTTATATAAAAAGAGTTTCTTATATTTATATTCCGCGATGTCAATGCTATGGTTCCATTTCTTTAGATTCAAAGGCTACATTGAACTCTATTTTAAATCACAAACTGAATTCAGAAATTTCTACGAAACTTATTATTATTATTATAACATTTTTTATCTGTTTTTGTAATCTTAACGACATTTGAAAGGGACTTCCTTATAAAAACAACGTCCGTTGTCCTACTTATTTTATATAGAGACTTGTGCATGTCAATACTCTTTCATTGTCTTAAGGCAAGAATTAACAGATGTGTTTCGTCGGCAATCCAATTAATTTTGCCTAAATAAAGTTAAAACGTTTCTCGGTACATAAATAGAAATACTAGTCGAGTTTTTCTTAAACATCGTCTAGTCATTAATCCATTTAAGAAGTAAATCCTTTCTACTGCGTAAAAATATAGTAAAATCTAACTCCGTGTGCTAGCCGGATTGATATTACGTTTCAAGTCCGAAGGCAGCCGGCCTACTTTTGATTACATATTTGTATAGGTTGACCGAACATGCATTATGGGTGATAATAATGCGAAATCGATATACCTACTGTTTAAGACATTAAATTAATTAAATACCAATAAATATACGATATATATATAGCGAACTAGTTCAATAAATTGATTAATCGGATTGACTAATGTATATTATTATGTTTAACAAGTTCTCTTACTAGTAGCTTGCAACATATTTAAATGTGTTTTTTTTTTAAATAATGTAAAGTACGTGTAAAATTCTATTGTAATTATGCTTAGTTACGAATAAAGTTCGGATTTTTATGCACAAGAAATGCTTTAAATATGCGCATAAATATGTCACGTTCTATCCAAAAATATGTCAAATATATGCTTCATTTTTACCATTTATGTATTTTTACGCACTTTATTTTTTATCTATTTCGCTTACTGAAAATCAAGGAAATTGTAGTAAAACAACTCTTTACTACTGATTATATACCGTATGAACGCCGGGGAGTGATTGATCTACCACAATGTAGTAAGACGAAGACGAATAGCGAGTTTATGTGGTTGAGATTAGGGTTGAGAGAGTATATTCAATCTGTTCTACTGTCTAACTGTACGGGCGTTCCATTTCTTTATCCAACACATTCTACATACAATCTAAGTACGAATCAAATAATCTCTCTCTAACACATTGAATATTCCTATCAGTCGCTCATTGTGTTCAAGCAAGGCGAATATACTTGCAGTTGGCCAGTCATTACTTATATATCCATCGATCGCACGACGTTGTGCACACGGTATACCGCATGTCTCAAATATCATTAGGCATAGAGAATACGTATGAGTACACACGATGTATACGTATACGGGAAAGCCGATCCAATGCCGGCGAAGACCGCGACAGCCGACAACGATTGTCTTTGCAGTAATTGATTTTGCAGTAATTCGAGATACTTGTCGGCATTTAATATACCATCAATAAAATAGGGGCCTATAGAATGGTCACCTAAAATACCTGCCCAAATATTTAGTTTTTGAGGATACTGAGTGCGATTTACAAAATGCCGGTGTTGATTTTCCGAAGCCCAATATCGAAGAACAGAGGGATTGTGCTTTCCGTGTAATGGAAAAGTTAATTCATCGGTGAAGAGAATATTTTTAACAAAATTTTCATCTCGATGTATCTTTTCTATAACGTCTTGACAAAACTCCATTCTCCGAAAATTGTCCTCGGGAAATATTTCTTGGGTTTTCGAATATTTGAAACATTTTAAACCATTACGTTTCCAAATACGTGAAATAGTTGTGTTACTTAAACCCAATTCCTCTGCAGCACTTCTAATAGATCTCGTGTTATCAATTTCCACAGTACTACAAATTAATACTCCCGCCGTTCTCTTTCCTCAATTTTTTGTGGTGATACCTCTCTTGGTTTGCATTTCGTACGGTTATTGAGACAGACACAAATTTCAAAGTTATTTATAATATTATAAATTGTTTGTCTGCAAGATACAGAGCGGTCTGCAAAAGTCAGCGCAAACAAATTCATGCACTCTATTGCAGACTTGCCAGCATAAAACCATTTTACTAACTGAAGCTTTTCAGTGGGTGTATAAACAGCCATTGTACATTAATTTTATTGTACGCTTTCAAACTGTAACGGCCGCAGCTAGACTGAATGCAAAATTTCCAGTCAATCGGTATCGGCGGAGAAAGAAACCAGATGCCGTACAAAAAAAAATACATATTGCTATGAATTTTTCCTAAAATAATAATATTAAAAATTATTTAAAATAAATGTACATAAATTTTGAACATGTTTGTATATTGAAAATGTTATATCATGTGTGAGATAAAAACTTGATTTTTGGAGGTCGACTTGATGTGAAAGCGATAGAGAGATATATTGAGGGGGAGACCAACATTTGCAATGATACGAGAACGTTGTGTTGATTGAAATATATAAATTTAATTAGTTCGGGTTGTTTTTTGAGTGTGACCATAGTTGATGGTATTTCACATTTAATTCCCGATAATTCTACGAGATTGTTATTCTCGTAATTTTGATGATGTTTAAAGATTAAACAACTGTTCTAGTTGTTCTCCAGTAAATTTTGTAAGTTTTTATGAATTCATAAAACGTAAGTTAAAATTATAAGAATATGTCTATTGTATTCAAGATTGTTATTAAAGAGATTTATTATTAGAAAGAATAAATAATAAAGATTATTATTAGATTTCTATGTTATAAAAAAATATAACTGAAAATTATTTCAAGGGATTCAAGGTTGTTTTTTGTACATGTTAGTTTTGCGCATGTGTAAAAAATTTGATCATGTATTAATATATTTGATTATACAGTGTGGTTCTCTGCGGAGAAATTAAAAATAAACTTTATTATTTTTAGATAAGTTTAATCGGAGTATTGAGAGGAAGTTTTTAATCCAATCCACTTAGCGGTCAAATATACTGTGGATATTTTTACCTCTTTGTATTATTGTAAAATACAAAATCTTTATACTTTATAAAGATAGTTTTTTTTCTTTTTTGATTTTTTTTTTGTATTAAATATTCATTTAAATTTTATCTTGTGCTTGTTTCATTCCATATACCATTACTACTAATTAATTAAAAATAAGTAAACTATATATTAAAAAAACTTGCGTGAATATTTCACTGGCGCCTAGTATATTTCGTAGTAACAGTCACGTCTTTCCCATTGGAACCCGAGAAGTAAGAAGTCTCAATTTTTGGAAATCCACCGGCTGAGTAACCTAGTTGGGTAAACTAGTTGTGGATGGTGGCGCTATAATTCAACAAACCACTATTCATAGCAATATGTATGTAACAGTGAAATAAAATTGAATAAACGAGGATCGCAAAACAAATTCGAGCCAGAAGTAACAAATAGTTCAAGTTAATTTGATTTTAATATATTTTATGGGAACATTGCAAGCATTGGTGAACGTTGATGTACCTACGTTCTTTGGTATTAAGGTTATTGGTGATTTTTAATGGCTAAATTTTCTAACGTAATTCTTTTGTAATAGTTATTTTCGTTGAATAAGCAATTTACACTGTTGAAATTCACGTTATGTTTGAAAGTGATGATATGGGATTCCTAGGCACATTTTTTGGGATCTCTTACCGCGGTGATATGTTTCTTTCGCATAGACTTAATTTTTCGCTTTCACTCACAAAACGCCCTAGTCAAAGTACGCTGACTTCGAACCATTATCTTTTTGTTATTTTAAATTTCCTAGTAAACATGTTTTATACTCTCCAAAATAAGTTTTTGGGATATATAAAATATAACTAGCTATGAATTTTAATTGATATCCTCTTTTCTTTTATTATAATATCGCTGAAGAATTTTTTATTTGTTAGTGTAAGTACATTTGCATATTGTATTGTGTTGGCTAATCTGTAATTATTTATATTGTCTGATGAAGAAACAAATATAGTTTCCAAACGTTATTTAACAATAAATCGTTTTATTTGATGATACATCGACCCAAATTCTGTTTTTATTAACAATAAATTATATATATAAATTATATAATATATACTATATTTTATTCTAGATTTATTATCATAATCATCTCACTTTATTTTATAATTAATCAAATTATTGTGTAAACCTCGTCTAAAGTGTAATGTTCAGGTATATTGTTTAGTCACAAGACGAAAGTATTTCCAGAATTGTCTTATTATCCATTGCTTCGTTCTTAAATTAGATACTTCAAAGTAAATACAATTACCCCAATTTCCTAACATTGAGTAGTTAGTATCGAAACAATAGTCTTTCCCAGGACGGGAACAGTAAATTAGTAATTAAGTTTACAACCTTATATCCATCACCATTATTTAAAACCAATTATACCTTTGACTGTAATAACCGTAAATAAAAAATAACATGCCAGCCGTCGCGCTTAGTTAGAATCAAGATGACAAAGCAAATAGATAAATGTGAGAACAGTTAAGGTGATTAATTTAGTTATAATAAATGCGCCTTAACCACTCCTTGATAGTTGGGTTTTCTTATTGTATGTAATAAGTATTTGTATATATATAGTTTATTTCAAATTATAAGAATATAACTTTGAACGGCTCTAATGCTTTTATTGGACCACCTTCTGTAATTATAATTATTATACCTGGTCTCCTTATTGAACGGGTACGGTTTACCTATTTGCAACGTATGAATCTAGGGGCGGTATTGACTATAAATTAGAGCCTTATAATATAATAATAAAACGCTGTTAATTTCAAGTATATAATAAAAAATATCTGTACATTGGGTTTATATAAAAAGAAAAAATTACAAATCGTTTGGCAACATGTGTAGTGGATACATATAGATATATAAAGCTAATTTATTTGTAATACACAATAAAATTTTTATGTGTCACCGCATTTCATAAATCATCTGTGATTGAGTCGTCTTGCAAATCGGTGTCTGTGTCTGAATCGTATTGCAAATTTATAATCAAAGGTGCTACTTACGGTATGCGCCAAAATAAACAACACTGAAATTACTGAAGTATATTATTTATTACTTATACATTATTATGTCTATAGAATACATGTTCAAAATGTGCGCCATGGCGTTGTAGGCACTGCTCATAACGGTTACGCAGATTGTCAAACATATTCAAGAACACAGGTTGCTGCATATTCCTGAAAAAGGAGAGAATGGCACGCATTTCAGTGTTGTTTATTTTGGCGAATACCGTATTTTGTACATGCGCATATATTCGTCCACCTTACGCAAATATTATGTTTCTAACTACTTTACGAAAGCAGTAGAACGCATTAGAAGCCATCTTTCAAATCAGTACCTCTGGACAAGTGCCGACGAAACTGTCGATATATTAGGACGTTGTGTGGTAAATGTTGTAGCTGGTGTCTACTATATCCAACTATTCCATATAACGCATATGTAATAGCAACAAGAGCAACAGTTGATACGGAAACAGTTTCCAAAACCATTAACGAGAATATTCAAAAAATACTTCATTTGGATGACAGGTACAAAGAAAAAGTACTTTTATTTGTAAGTGACAGTGCTGCATATATGTTAAAAACAGGCAGACTATTAAAGGAAACATATCCTAATATCCTGCATATTACTTGTGCAGCAGATGTTCTCCAGAGAATCTGTGAATATATCAGATATACCTTTCCAGAATTTGATAGATTTGTATCCGCTTTTAAAAATGTTTTCAGAAAAGCACCATTGAGAGTAGCTCTTTACATTGAAAAACTGCCGTCTTTGTCACTGCCTGCCTCCCCAGTAATAACTAGATGGAGGATATGGTTGGAAGCTACTAGTTTTTATGCAGAGAATTTCGATAGTTTACAAAATTTCGTTGCATGTTTAAATGACAATGTTCGGAGTATTTCTGAGTGCAAGGACCTAACACACATTCCACATTAAAAAAATCAGTTGCACTATCTTTAGTAACACTTTGGAAATTTTCCAAAACTAATCACTTATTTTGAAAATCGAAATCTCAAGTTAAATGGTTTAACGACATTAGATGTGGCTATTAATAATTTGAAAAGTATTCCAAGTGATTTCGGATGTGGCCTTCGGCAAAAGTTTGACGCAGTTTTTAATAGAAATCCAGATTGAATAACATTGCGGCAATTGTGTATGGGGACAATGCCACAACATCTAACTGCAAAATACGCGGAAATAAAAGAATATTTTCAGTATGCACTTATAACCAGTTGCGATGTAGAAAGGACGTTTTCTATTTACAAGGATGTATTTCATTGAGAGAGAACAAATTTTACAGAAGAGAACCTTGAGAAAGTATTGCTAGTAAATACTAATACTCCTTTACTCAACTTGAACAAATAAAAATGTATTTCGTATTTTGTAGCCGTGTATATACCCGTTTTATTATTATAAGTATAATTATATAAATAAAATTAAAAAATACAAATGTTCCATAGCACGCTCGTGGGCGATAAGTCATCAACCTCTCGTGTCCGGTCTCTAGATATTATTTTCCATACACATTATTGTAATTTGTCACAAGCGAGTTAATGAATATTTGTCTTCCAAATATTATATTTTAAAATTGGTGCGATTACCAGTTTTATTATAATTATTTATTTATTTCTACATAACCTGAATGAAAATCCCAAACGTACAATCAATATAATAATAATAATAATTCTATGAAAAACCAAAATCAAACTTTTATAGATTCCAGAAGTACATATACATATACTAGTTAAAGTAAGTACATATATTGGCTAAAACTGCAGACCTTTCAAAACAGATATAAATTAACGTTTAGATACATTGAAAAGGTCAATGGCAGATCTCTGATGTTACTCTATCCATAGCACTTTATTAGTATTTACCTGATTCCGTCCGATGAAAACCAATATTGAACCTGTCACCTGAGCGAGAATAAAATGGTGAGATACGGAACGGCAACAAAGAAAGAAGATCAGGGTAATCTAAGTTATGGTGGAAAAGTTGAAATCCGAACATGATAAATGCTTTATGCCTTCTGTTCTCCAACGCTTCCAGTTCCAGAAGTTTAATTCTTTCTTTATAATTACATAGGTTTTTACCAATGTTTAATTTAAAAAAGAATAAAGTTAACCATTTTATGCTGGGTGGCTCGATCCAATTTATATGATTTGCATGATAAGGAGACTGACCAAGGTGTTCTAAATAACTATAATAAAAGTAATATTCGTCTCTGCATACACGTTTGATGTCGCTGCGTACCTGAATGACATTATAACTATGTAAACTAAACAGACTAGAGTAAATAATTGTGACCAGGCAGTAATATGATCGACCCTTTCGAATGTACTGGTTCTGATGCTTATAATTATAGAAATAAGTAATTGGCATTTATTAAAATTAAACATGTTATTGACTGAACGTCATTCTACAAGCAAATCAAAATCCTTCTGAATAGAGTAAGAATCCACACATCTATTTATTTTCAAGGCATCCACATGCGCTAGATATCTAGAAGATGTGAGGGTTTCTGTCACAGTCTCTACCCATTTGTGACTAAACTTCATTATTTTCCTAGCTTGGCACACTTCTGTAATTCGATGTTGAACCACCTATACTAGTTCGTTTAATTTTCTTTCTACAATAGTTTGTCTGTTAATGTTTTTTGATTCCATGCTGTTCTATAATCTACTAGACCCTTTTTCAGGTAGGTTATATTAGATTAGATTACTTAAGGTGGTCACCTAGCCTATTCAACTGCGACCTTCTAGCTCTCTTGTGGTCCTAATGTTTCTCTAACCCTGCCATTTTAATTAAGTTTAGCAGCTTCAAGAGTTCTTAATTTAGATATAGTTCCGCTTTAGAATATTTATGTCCATTTCTAATAACCGCGTTCTTGTTAAACCTTCGCCTTGGCAGAGTAACGGGTTTTTTCAATAGGAGGACTCCCCTATTGAAAAAACCCGTTACTATCTTCGAACTGTTATATCAGCCAATTTTGTTATTCTCTCTGACAGTATTTTTTGTCACTTGTTTTCAGAAAAGTTTGGCAAATCATAATGTAATGAATTGTTACACAGGCCAACAACGTTTATGCAAGTTATTCAAATTTATTACGCAAATCAACGATCAGTTCGTGAAACTTATGAATTTTACGGTGTCCATAATTGACCAAGTGAACGTGCTATTGGTCGAATTATTCAAAGATTCGGACGTAATTTATCTCTTATTGATGTATCTGTCAGTGCCAGTTAGGCAAAGAAATGCCAGAAGTGAAGCCAATATTGCTGCCGTTGCGCAGAATGTTCGCGATGATCCAAATTTGTCGATTCCACGCCGTTCTTAGGAATCAGGCCTATCAGTCACCATAACTTTTGGGTGAGATTTGGATGTGCACCCTTATGAGATCCAATTGGTCCAAGAACTGAAACCAAATGATCATTGTTTGCGGCATAAGTTCGCGGATTGGGCTTTCAAAATATTCGAAACTGATCACCATTTTTATCGAAAATTTGTGTTTTCTAACGAACCACTTTTTTGGTTAATCGGATGTGCTAATAAACAAACTTGTCGAATTTGGAGTGAAAATAATCCACAGACTCTACTTCATCTACATAAATTGACTATTTGGTGTGGATTACATACTGGGGGGATCCGACTTTTTTGTTTCAAAATGTGTCCGGTAAGCATGTAACTGTCAATGGACCATGCAGAGCAGAGCAATGCTCAACTAATATTTGTTTCCAAATATGCGTGACATTGATGTAAATGACTTTTGGTTCCTACAAGATGGAACTATTTGCCATACAGCAGCAGAAATAATCAATTTATTGCGATCCAAATTCAATGATTCGATCATTTCTCGGAATGGTCTAGTCAATTGGTCAACAGGATCTTGCGATGTGACGCCTATGGATTATTTTCTGTGGGGATATGTCAAGTTATAAGTCTATGTCAATAAACCAGCCATAATTGAAGCATTGAATCACAATATAATTCGTGTTATTAACGAAATAAGGCCACAAATGTTAGAAAAAGTGTTCAAAAATTGGATTCATCGGATGCAGTGTTTGAAACGAGGTCGTAGCGCTCATATGGATGAAATCGTACACCATCATTAATATCATGGACCAAGCTCTCAACTAAATTAAAATTAACCCTCTATCTTAACATTTTGTTTTCATTTTATTTCATTATGATACAGACATGTAAATAAATTTACATATCTGTAACTGTATACTTGGTATTCCTTTCGGTTCGTATGAGCATAGCTTGTCAATCGAAAGATCGCTTTCTTTGGCATAGTCTCTTTCGTCCGTAAGATGTCACTCGTAAATAAGTGCCACCTTATAGAATGAAACTTGCTGTATCTGATGCGCGGTTCGGCTTAATGTCATATACAGATACAGATTTTATTTATAAAGATTTGTATCATTTGTATACATTGCTTCATTAGCTTAGCTGACGACGCCTATAAATGGCAGAAACATATGTCTTAAGCAGAAGTAAATGCCGAAAATACGAGGTATTGTCCAAGTATACAGTTACAGATATGTAAATTTATTTACATGTCTGTTTCATAATGAAACAAAAGCTTTATACGTGCATATAGCGTATAGACATATTTAAAACATTTTAGTATATCTACCGCCACCTGGCTCGTTTTAGAAGGACTACCCGTATTCCTTTCGGTTCGCATGAGCATAGCTTGTCAATCGAAAGATCGCTTTCTTTGGTATAGTCTCTTTCGTCCGTAAGATGTCACTCGTAAATAAGTGCCACCTTATAGAATGAAACTTGCTATATCTGATGAGCGGTTCGGCTTAATGTCATATACAGATACAGATTTTATTTATAAAGATTTGTATCATTTGTATACATTGCTTCATTAGCTTAGCTGACGACGCCTATAAATGGCAGAAACATATGTCTTAAGCAGAAGTAAATACCGAAAATACGAGGTATTGTCCAAGTATACAGTTACAGATATGTAAATTTACTTACATGTCTGTTTCATAATGAAACAAAAGCTTTATACGTGCATATAACGTATAGACATATTTAAAACATTTTAGTATATGTTTTCATTTTAGTTTAAAGATAGGTCACGCTTATTGAAAAACCCTGTATATGAATCGCGGTTTCCTCTTCCTCTTGGGAAATCTACTATCTATGCTGTCAAGCCGATATTATGTTTGTTGAGCTTACAATGCCCTGTTAAATAGACCTACATACATTCTGTTACTATTCAGTAGGCCCGTTGTAAACTTGGGCGAGTGTAAACTTGGGGAGTCGTCCACCTTTCCTTAGATCTATTTCGAGACCACTTTTTCATGACTGTTTTGATATTTGATTTTGCAATGCCAAAGGCTATAGACGAGGCCTGTCGAACAAGTTCGTGTACCTTCTCGTTACACCTATGGCCTTCGGGCCCTGGGTCCTAGATTAGCGGCACTTTCTTGTACTGAGCTCGTTCAGAATTCCTTTTGCAATGCCACAGAAAGGCCCTTAATTGTGTGATATCAGACAAAACGTGATATTTTACCAAAAAATAAACACTAAAACAGTAACAATCGATAACGAATATCGATTTTTATTCTTTTAGGGTTTATATTATTATAAAATGCTCCAACTTCGTTATAAATTATATCAGAGCTGCTACCTCCACGACGCCAGCGGGATTCATTCTTTTCGCTTGTAAATCAAATTAAATGAAATCGAATTTAAATTAACTACATATTTTGATGCATATTTGGATGCATACTTTGACGATTTTTAGTTCTAAATAATACTAGATGATGTTACCGCTTATAGTACTGCGATTATATTATATGTGTTAATTATATAGGAAATAAAACTGCAAAAAATTATTATGTACTTGCATATATTTTTATTGATTTTATTAATTATAAAAGAGTTTGTACGAAGTAATTTACTGAAACTATAACAATAAAATTACTGTATGTAATAAGAGAGACAGTGTTTTTCCAGTTACATACTTCAATTTCATTTTGTAGTATCAAAGTTTAACCAAACATCTAAATGAGATATTGGATTTGGCCGACGTAGTAGTTTTAACTCCAGTTCAGTGGATGCACGTTATCGATTGGATTGAATCCGGAAAGAAGTGAACTTTTTGTTTTAAGTAAGCAAATACTTGAGGGTTGCTTAATGATTCGATTCGTAATTTTCCGTCTCTGAAAATGAGATGTCGTTACCTAAAAATGCAGTTTGAAGTTAGAACTTACTTTAAATTGAAATTACGCAATTACAAAAGTAATTAAAACCTTTTCAAAGAAATTAAATATATATATATATATATATATATATATATATTTAATTTCTTTGAAAAAGGCACTATGTGTTGAAACATGTAAAATTGTTTTAAATATATACACATCAAAGTAAAACAGATCTTAAAACGCCGACTTGAGTGTGTGATAGTTTGACTGCTTTATCAGTCAGATTATTTATAATCATTTTATTATATACTCTAGGTGCATTTGAGTGGTAAGTTATATATCAAAAAGAAGCTATAAAACTATCACACACTCAATACAGAAAAGATAACATCAAGAAAATTAAAACGACCTTAGTAGATAATAACTATCCACCACAACTTATAGAACAAACAATTAATAAACGAATCCACCAAATACACGACACTGCAGACACCAATAACAATTTAAACAATGAAACAACATATATCACGATTCCATATGTTCCACAACTATCAGAAAAAATTAAATATACTTTAAAAAAATATGATATAACTACAACATATAAACTAATAAAACTAATAAACATCTATTTTCAAAACTAATACCAAAAATAGAAAAAAATCGAGAAACACATGTCCCGTGTCGCGATTGCGATAGTTACTATATAGGCCAAACTAAACAATATTTATACAAAAGAATACAATCCCACAAATACTCCAAAACCGCCAAAACTGCTCTATTTATACAGAAACTACAACGCAATCACCATTTCGATTTCGAAAACACACAGATAATCGATAAAGAACAACACACAATGAAAAGGGAAATTAAAGAAATGATTAATATTAAACAAGAAAATATTCAATTAACAACAGAAGTGATATAAAAAATCTAAGGAGTATATACTATTATAACCTAATAATGTAACGATTTGCAATTTACTGTCATGAATATATGTTGTTATTATATAAATATCTATCATATGTTGTTTAAGTATCTGTGCACTGGTTTATCATGCTGGGAGTTCCGTGTTTGAACCCTGATTGGGCTGTCCGAGTAAGTTTACGTGGTTTTCCTTCTCGTTCAAGGCGAATGCCGACAGCTTAAAATCTCAAGTTGCTCCCTTGACGCAGACATAATAATAAGTCATAGCTTGCCAATCCCCCGTAATTGACGTCTTGATGTCGAAAGTTCTGAGGCATGAATTATTATTAAACTTGAATGTATATTTGGATATTCTAATTTTATCCATGACAACTGCAGATCTATAAGTTTGACATTGGTATACTGGCATTTATATTTTAAATTTCTTTGAGAAAGGCACCATGTAAGATTGTTTTAAATATATACATATCAAGGTAAACCAGACTTTAAATCGCCGACTAATTTAATCTACTATTACATACAAAGGTCAAGAAATATATATATAACCCTTATGTTCTTATAGAGTCTTGACCTGTAGTAGAGTGTTTCGGCATTCCTTTTCATTCTTTGCTCTTACCCCCGGGTTCGCTATTTTGAACATCCCCATGTCTGAATATCTGGTCGGTAAAACGTTTTACAACATATAATTTTAAACTGAACAAGGTATATCAAGATCCAGATGTCGGTACTTTAATAGGAGTGGAGATGGATAGGACATGTTGATTGAGATTGAGTTAGTAAACCTACTAAACAAATAATATCCCAAGTTCCAGTAGGAAAAAGACAAAAAGAAGACATTTGTTTTTTTACATCCGGGATTTTTTTTTGTTTAGTAGGGTTAGTGTCACAGTCTTTCAACATAGCCTATCCATCTTCACTCCTACCTTGATAAAAGTACCTACATTTGTATCTTGATATTCCTTGTACGGTTCAAAGTTATATCGTCTGTGGCACTCCCTGTCTTTTTCAATTCTTCCACAAATATGTCGCAGTATCTTTACTCTCAAATGTGCTTAGTAGATTTTCGTCATTTTGAGTCACTACATAACGCATACGTCAAAATCAGGTTTTATAGATTTTACATTTGTTGGCTCCCAAATAGGTAACAAAAATACTTTTTTCTATTTTGCGTTCGAAATGAACTCATTATGACACCCAAAACAGTATCGAAATGAGCTTCATTTCGATACGCTTTTTTTCATTTTTCAATGTTGGCGTGGTTCGAACACAGAAATAAATATCATTGCTGTCATTTGATTTTAAGAATTTAAGTACATTTGACAGATATGATATATTTACATACTCTACACAAACAACGTATATTGTATACAATTGACAACAAGATATATTAGTTTCTATGTCACTCATGTTTATATTTTTAGATAAAATATTAAGTAATGTTAACGAAAATTAATAAATAATATGTAATATAATATACTTGGCGGATAGCAATATTTAAATTTGAAAATGTCAATTATCAATGTGACCAACTGCATGCTTTATATAAAAGTAAATCTCTTAACTTTCAAATTAAATAATTCCAATTTATTAATGTAAAAAACGCAAAATAGAAAAAATTTTATAAAAAAACTCGTTTTATAAAGCCTTTTGCCGCACTCGCTCTTTAGAACACTCGCCGCTATCGTGGCTCGTTTTCTAAACTGATCTTGTGCGGCAAAATGATGCCTTATGAAACTTGTTTTTTAATATACTATTTAGAAATAAATTAAATTCGAATAATTCTTTACTGTTACATTTCGCTCTCACTTTATGTGCTAATGTAATAGTCGATTATTGATGATGTTCTATAACATAGTGTATAGCTTGAACGTACTGCCCTCTCACCAATCAATTTCTGGTGTTGACTTGCACATATAATTACCTATATTTCCCTGTAACATTACGATGGCGTCTATCAGAACTTTCAAAGGCAAATCCAACATTCATGTGAGTGTTTGAAGGGAGAAATTATTTACGGTTTATGTCACGGAGAAATTTTATGCATTTGGACTGTGAATTTTAATTGAATCGCTCATGTAAATATTTGAACGAGAACGTACGTACTAACCAATATTTTTGTCTGTAGCGGTGGCAGCGATTTTAGCAATATCCAATTACCCGGTGCGTATAAATTATAAAGTGATATCATTAATTACATTGCAACATGATCTCTATTTGTTTGGAAAATGTATTGTTTTATATCCAGCGATACCGATTCTGGAATTTATTAAATTATATATTTTATAATATGTATCTGTACAGCTCAATTCCGTAAAAACTATAACCGCACGCTAGATGATATTGGAAAACGTCAATAAATTTATTTCTAATTACGTAATATTTATTCTGATGCGAAACAATGTATTAATATAGAATTAATGATATCTAGAATTAATAAATGTCGCATGTTTTGTCAATACATATTTTTTTCTATTATCCAGAAATAGTGTAATGTTTACAATGAATAGGGAAACTTTTAATGCGTTGGTTTATCTGTGAGAGATTTATACAGAGGTTCATTCGAGTAACGTTCCACCGGCGGCTCGTCTTGACGCGTAAATATATTTTGTCAACTGCCGTCCGAACACTCTTCAATGCACTTCGCTAGTTTACCGATGATAAATAATAATTTTATAATGTCACAATAGCCAGAATGAGACCGTTTGACCATGTAGCTTATAAATTGATAAAGGGATTTTGAGATTTAATGTACAATGACAGTATAGTAACGTATGAAGTCTATTATATACTGCTAATGTGTTCAAGGAAATTTCACTGCGAAAAACACGTAAGTAGTGTAATGCATAATCGCAAAAAAAGTGGCGACACATTTTTGTTTCATTTATGTGTAACTTTCATATTGTGTGTACCGTTTAAGTTAGAAGACAACGAATCATTGCGTTCATTTTGGAAACACTGCGGTAATGAAACGTTAGCCGTAAAATATTACTAAATTTTCCATCATCCCTACGTGAACGTATTGAACATATGATTAAATCCGAATTGAAAAATAAGAAACTGTGGTTATCTGTGGACGAAAAAACAGATTGTAAAAACAAAATCTGTTGTTAATGTTATGGTGCGTACAATGGAACCACATCAATCGTCACTTTCAATTTTATTAGCTTGCAGCAGAGTACAACAATGTACTGCCGAAATAATTTCAGAGTTAGTGTTAAATACATGAGTGATGGTGTCGCAAGAATGCTCTCTGTAAGCCAGTCTCCAAAAAAAAAATGCGCCAACTAAATCCATGCTTTATTTAGCGGAAGGAACTATTCGTAGATGTTATCCAGATGTGGATGTATTAATTGCAAATGCAAAGGCTGGTTTTCTCAAATTCCTAAAACGCGTTCGCCAATTTCACAGACTGTGTCCAGATATTCCCGAATCACTACAGCCGATTTTTACACATTGAGGAATGGTATCATAAACATTTTAAACTTGATTTCTTAAATTCTATTTAAAAAAAGCTGCAGCTATCGAGAAAAGCCACTCAAAATTATAATTAAAAATTGGTGAAAAACCACGTCCATCACCGTAACGTACAAACGCGTTTCGCTCTTATTGGAGCTTGTCAATGTACGGTATCCTGGAGACAGATATGACTTTTCACTTCTATACTTTGTGTATACTCTTATATAGTTAACATTCTGAACTTACTGCAAATGAGGATTAATTACGATTAAATCTATTTACATATAAATATCGCCTTATGTGATGCGTTAATTACTACAATTCGACAAACTAAGTTTTTCCCAGTATAGAGAACACACACGCCGCGATTTCGAGCTTCTTGGTTATTAGGATAATTTAAAATGAAGAACGGAGTGGAAGTCCATTTGTTTGGACGAACGAACTTGTGGGTAATGTCGAAGAAAAAATTTCTGAAAATCATCGATTCACAATCACAGAACTTTTTCCCTCAAATTTGACGTACAGTTTTGCACAAGGTTGTTACTCAACATACAGGTTACTGCAAATTTTGTTCACGATGGGTGCCAAAACTTCTTACCGTAAAACAAAAGGAATAGAATCGACACTAACTTTCGTAACACGTTCCGATTTTGAAAGTGAAGATTTTTCCAAGCATATCGTAACAGTTGATGAGACATGGGTCATATATGTCAACGTTGAGACGAAAAGATAGTCAATGCAGTGGGTCGCTTTAACTCACATACGAGGAGGAGGAGTGCCGTCAAACTTTTTCGGCGAGAAAAGTCATGGTCACTGTATTTTGGGACAGGCGTCCTTCCTCTAGACTTCATGGAACGAGGGACCACAGACCAAGATGGCTTATTTCACAGGCGGCAGAGTTCTATGAAGTGGTCACTAAAATGCCGATTCATCGTTATGACAAATGTCTCAATCTTAATGGCAACTATGTAGAAAAATAGCTGAAAGTAGTAGCTTTAAGATGTTTATACGAGGGGTAGCAATATATTCTTAGCCTACTATTGAAACCATTTAAAGTTGGGACTTTAAATGGTTTCAATAGTAGAAAGAATATTTTATTATTCAACATAGTCTCCTCTTAAATTAATACACTTAGTAGAGGGATCCTGCAACGCCTTTAACCCTTCTAAAAAAAATATTTTCTTCTTGGTCTGCGAACCAGCCCTCCACAGCTACTATTACCTCTTTGTTACACAAAAATTGACGTCCTTTTAAACTTTTTTTTAAACCAAGGGAATAGATAATAGTCTGGGGCGTTCAAGTCTATAGGGGAATACGGCGGCTGTTCCAGTAATTCGAACCCAAGATTTCGAGTTGTATTCATGATTATGGGCGATTTGTGTGAAACGGAATTGTTCTGCAAAAACAACACACATTTCGCTAACATTTCCTAATTTCCTAACGCTTCCTTAATTTTCATTCTCACGGTGATCAGTAATTTAGAATAAGAATCTCCAGTGATGGTCTGATCCTTTTTTTAGGTAATCGATTATAATTATTCCACGGATATCCCAAAAATCTTAAGCAAGAACTTTTTCCGCGAATTTTTGAACTCGAAACATCTTAAGCCTTCGAGAACCATGATGCCTTCACTCCATCGATTGCTGTTTTGTTTCCGGGTCGTAAAAATTGAGCCATGTTTCATCCATAGTCACGAGATGGTTAAAAAAATCTGGATCTCCTTCAAAACGGGTACAGATCGACCGTGATACTTTCACTTGATGCTTGCTCGTTTGTGTTCGGTTTTCAAACATTCAGGAAGCCATTTTGCAGAAATTCTTTTCATATGTAAATCGACATGAACTATATGATGGACACGTTCACATTAAATCTATAGTGCCTCAGCTACAAAGGTCGGCATAAGTCAGGCAACGCTCTCGAAAAATCGGCATAAGTCCGGCAACGCTCATAAGTCTGGCAACGCTGTCGAAAAAGATTAAAACGAAGCATGTTCGTGCTTAAGACAGTTGTCTCGGTGTCATGATAACACGTGCTTGTCGAGTAGACGCGTTTTCAGAATGAATAACCGATACAAGTTCACGCTTCAAGAAAGAGTTTTTTTGTTACGTCGTATCTTCGTACGAACGCGGATTACGAAACTATGTTTACCGAATTTCAACAACAATTTCCTAACTCGCCGCTACCAAATCGTTCAACAGTGTGGAAGATGTACCAGAAATTCTTAAAAACGGGCTCTGTTGCCGACGCGCTGCGTTCTGGACGACCGGTATCTGTAACAACTAACGAAAATATGGAAACAGTGGCGCTGGCGTTTGTCGAGCAGCCGAACCAATCTGCAGTGCGGCTATCGGGAGAACTTCAAATATCCGATCGTTCTTTACGACGAATGCTGAAACGCATGCACTATCGAGTTTACCGTCCGCGTCTCCTCCACGCACTTCACGAGGATGATTTCGATCGCAGATTGGAATTTTGCGAGTGGTACCTCGGATGCAGTCAGGATGATCCGCAGTTCCAGCGTTCCATTTTGTGGTCGGATGAAGCAACCTTCAAGCTAAACGGTACGGTCAATCGGCATAACTGCGTGTACTGGAACGACCAGAATCCTCACGTCTTCATTGAAGAAGAATTAAACCTGCCTGGGGTATGTGTGTGGGCAGGTATCCATGCGGGAGGTCTCGTGGGTCCGTACTTTTTTGAGGGTAACGTGACGGGCCAAAGTTATCTGGAAATGCTCGAAGATTTACGTGGGCAAATGGACAACGATCCAACACTCGCGAACATCCGTCATTTCATGCAGGATGGAGCTTCGCCGCACTACGCGTTATGTGTGCGGGAGTACCTTAATGTTCATTTTGGAGAATGGATAGGCAGACGAGGAATCGTTGAGTGGCCCGTGATTTCTTCCTGTGGGGCCTTCTCAAGGACCGCGTTTTTGCAAGAGGACCACGTACCCTTCCCGACCTCCGAACTGCAATTGAAGAAGAATTAGAAAATCTTCGCGGACAGCTTGACGTGCTTCGCCGGACCTGCATCACCGTTGAGAAACGTTGCAGTAAATGCATTGATCAAGATGGCCATCAATTTGAACACTTACAGTAACCCTTTTGCGAATCCCTTTTGTAATTTCTTTGAATAAATTCATTTTGACGCTGCATTTTTTTCTTTTAATGCAAATTTGTTGCCTGACTTATGCCGACCCCTGTATAAGTTTGATTCCAATTTAACGTTCTAATAATTTCGGTCGGGGGTGGACACCAAAATCGCTTCTCATCTTCAATGGCAAGCTTTCCTCTTTTGAATGACGCAATCCAATTTTTGACAGTCGCATACGATGGGCATTAATTGCCAAGTGTGTTAAGCATATCAATGTAAATTGATATGTAAATTGATCGATTTTCATATTAGCATTCGAATTGATTTTACACTGACACTCTTAAAATGCCATTATATCTTGCCATTATAACAAGATTTTGTTTCGTTCAAGGAAAATGGCCTAGGCTAACGAGATAGCAATACCCCCTCGTTATTAAAACCTCTTCATTTAATGCCATTTTTTTTAATAACCAAACGGAATTTTCTTTACGAATCATCCTCGTATTTTATTGTTCATAGATACATACACTAGTATATCTGACAAGAATTCAAATACAGGAAAATGCAATTGTTTTAGAATTAGATTATTTTTTTCATTACTGCTTAAACGATTTTAGGTTTGTAATTTATCAAATACAATAAGGTATGATATACAAATTAGCTCGTGGATTGCTATAGATTAATATTATGTAAAAGATTTTGAAGTTTTCTAATTAATATTAAATAATAAATAATGTAAATAGTATTACGATCATACATTTGCTATTCATTATTCTTGTGATTTTAATATTACAGAATGCTCTAAGTGCAGTTGTTTCGATTTATTACATAGAAAGGTAATGGAGAACGGAGAACCGTATCTATCAGTAATGTTTCTGACGCTGTCGGATAATGCGGTTGCAGTCGAGAAAGGATGCTACTCGATGCCACCGTTATATGGCTAGGAATTTTTCATATTATCGAAGTTCAACGTTTTGGTATGCGTCAATGTGGTGAATGAAGGGAGAACGAAGAACAAAAGGCAATAAAAAGAGCAGAAGTGCTTAAAAGCGTACATTTTAGTGAAGAAATCTAATTTAGACGAAACTGGCGCCGGCGAGTGCGCATTAGTAATTAGAGGCACTCGTGTAGCATATTAATTTTGTTTAGAGCAGCAATTGCGGATCGATCTAGTAGTAGTGCACTGTACTGTGATGTGCACGATTTCCCGTTTTACCTGAGAATTTCTATACATGCTATCGTCGTCGTCCCGCCATTATCTGCGACGTTTCAGAGTCAGCGGGAATCGAGGCATCGTTCCGCTAATGATAATGACCAGAAAAAGCAATCAATACTGGACGAATTGGCTTCTAAATGAGAGACGGAAGAAACTGGGAAAAATGTTAATTAGTTAATTATTTGAATATTTTAAGGGGTTTCTCTTGAAATAGATGAGTCATTTTAATTGCTAACATTTTCACTGGTACATTTCGTTTTCATTATAATAGATTACAATTATTAGGTAATATTCTTTTCATTTTTATGTATGTATTTTCGAAATGAGGAATATTTGGATTAATTAAAAAAAAATTGTCCAAACTAAAATTATGACAACCCAAATCTCTCGATACAGAGTGGTTGGTTTTGCATTGTATACTCAATATTTTCGTTGAGAGTATTATATTTGAAAGAAATCAAAAAGTATGCGATACTATTCGTTGCCCCTTTTCCGATCCTGTGAAATAGAGTGCCATCCATCACTTGAAAACAAAGATGATTTAATGAATTTTTTTTTAATTGAGCACCCTATATATTATTGGATTATTACTTGTTCAATTCTGCATACAGTATATTTTTCTTTTGTTGGGCAGTGAATAACGTCATAATACCAAAAATAAGAAGGAAAATTTTGCTTTGAAAGTATGACCAAGGAAAAGAAAAAATATTATTTAAACGTCAGTTCGTATACCAGTTGATGAGGTGGCACAGTTTAACATTTTATGGACGGATGAAGTAAATTTTCATAGGAATGGTGTGTTTAATTAACATAATAATCACTTGAATCACGTGAATACATATACAGTAGTACCCCGTTATCCGCTGACTCCGTATCCGCGGTTTCAGTCATCCGCGATTTACCTATGATGAGCAGAAAACGCGTTATATCAATAAATATAAAAGTTATAGGAGCATTTGTCGATATATCGTCGTATATATGAGTCATCCCCTGAATTCAGCGCTCTCTTATGATAAGTTAAACAAGTTGGAACGTGCTTAAGGTGCCGCTCGCTTTTACTTGTACATATAAACGCTCCTGTTAACTATGAGTTTAGTACTATTCGAATTGTCGGACAAGACAGTGCTTGCAATAGTTTTTAAATAAAGCAAGTAAATTTGAAAATCATTTTAAAATGGCTTCTAAACCAAAAAGGAAACGTGAAATGCTCACTATTAGTGAAAAAATAAAAATCATTAATATGATTGAAATAGAAAAAAATCTATTGCAACTGTTGCTAAAATATACAATAAAAACGAATCTTCGATACGAGAAGTGTTAAAAAACAAAGATAAGATTCGAGCTAGTTTTTCTAGTGCACCACAAACTGCAAAAGTTGCAACCACAATACGTAATAAAGTGTTACTTAAGGTAGAAAATGCTTTAAATTTATGGGTGGAAGATATGACAAGAAAACATATTCCTATCGATGGCAAAGTGCTACAACAAAAGCCGTTGGTTTTATATGAAGGTATGCAGACCCAAGATTATATTGAAGAGGAAGGAAAATCATTCACAGCAAGTAGGGGGTGGCTGCATAGATTTAAAACTCAGTTTAATCTAAGAAATATAAAAATGACAGGGGAATCTGCGTCGACTGATCATGTAGCTGCTGCCCTGTATCCAGAAAAATTTAAATAAATTATTGCAGAAAAGAATTATCATCCTAAGCAAGTTTTTAACTGCGATGAGACTGGTCTTATGTGGAAAAAAATGCCTCAACGGACTTACATCCATAAGACTGCAAAGAGTGCACCAGGCTTTAAAGCAATTAAGGATAGACTTACCTTGATATTTTGTACAAATGCAGCTGGTCATATGATTAAACCCGGACTTGTTTACCGATCACAGAATCCACGTGCTCTTAAATACAAAGATAAAGCGTGCCTGCCTGTGTTTTGGCAATCAAATCGAAAGGCGTGGGTTACGACTGTTCTATTTACACAATGGTTTCATTAATGCTTTATTGCGGAAGTGAAAAGATATTTGGAAAAGGAAGAATTACCATTTAAAGTGCTGCTGATACTAGACAATGCTGTTGGGCATCGTGTGTCACTAGGCACAGAAGATAAAAATGTTGAAGTGCTTTTTTTACCACCTAACACGACCTCATTGCTTCAGCCCCTTGATCAAGGTAACATTAGATGCTTTAAAGCCATATATATTCGACAGGTTTTCGAAATGCTGTATACAATGGCTAACGAATGCTCTGATATCGGGCTCATGGAATGCTGGAAGTCATTTACAATTGCTGACGCAATTCTATTTATCAAAGGATCTATGGAGGAATTAAAGTCAGAAACGATAATAGCATGTTGTAAAAATCTGTGGAATGACATCGTTCTTAGTTCTGAAGACACACATGATATTAATTCACATCTAACAACGATATTTAACATAGCGCAGAAAATAGATGGAGAAGGATTTAACGATGTAACCCAAGAGGAACTCAGTGATTACATAAACGAAGAGGATCAAGTATTCACCAACGAGGAATTGGAAGACCTTGTGAAATCTTCTCCAGAAGCGAGTGACGATGAGGATGAGGGTCAACAAGAACCGCCAGCATGGACGCTTGAAAAATTTTCAGCGATATTTCGAACTGCTCAAACATTAAAAGAACAGATAGTAGAATATGATCCAATAATGGAACGCAGTATAAAAATTGCTCGCACTATAACAGAAGCCTTGAAACCTTTGGAGGATTTGTTTATTGAAATGAAAAGACAAAAACGACAACTACCAATAACAATCTTCTTTGAAAAAGTCGACAAAACTATCGATAATGCACAGCCATCAACATCGTTTGCTTCTGATCTAAGTAAACAATCGACTGCTAACTTGGACTTGGAGGAAGATGAATGAATATGTAGCTTGATAAAGTTTTTCTTGTTGTATATTTTCTTGTTGTGTATGTAAATATATACTATATGTACATATGTATCAACTTATATATTTATTAAACTTAAATTCTATTTGTGCCACAGCACAAGAATATTTATTTATTTATTGTTTATTTATTTTAAATAAATATGATATAACTTATTTTTTCTTGTTTCATTGTTTTAACTTTGCTTCATATTTCATATTGTACTCGAAAATAAAGCGTTCGCTACTATCCGCGGTTTTCAGTATCCGCAGAAGACCACAGAACCAAACCCCCGCGGATATGGGGGTACTACTGTATATTAATATTAAATATATATTAACAATTGATCAATACTTCTTCAGGACCTTCATAATTTCAGACCTAGTAATGCCAAGCTCTTGTTCAGCAATTCAAGTTCAAGAAGCGGGGTTTCCTCTAAAATACGCCATAATATTTACTTTCATCATTTTCTTCAGCATCGTTGAGATTTATATCTCTATTTTTTACTTTTCTTTTTTTTACTCCTGTGCCTCAATAATAAAGTGTACAAATTTAGAAATGTATTCCAGTGTGGTTGTCTTTGATTCGGGTATTGATTAACGTACATATTTGCAGCTTGGCCTAGGTTATCATTTGATAAAAGCATCGTAGCATATCTGCTTTCTCGGCACTAGTCAATTTCATATTTAAATGTTTAATATGGTAAATAATATAGGAAAACTAACAGTAATGATTCATTAATCGCTGAACTGTGTCACCTCATCAATTGGTATATGAACTGACATTTAAATAATATTTTGTTTTTTACTAGGTCACATTTCCAAAGCAAACTTTTTCTTTTTTATTTTTGTTATGGCGTTATTCAGTTCCCCCTCCCAAAAGTTATACGGTATTCAGAAAATCACTATTGAGAGTAGCTCTTTCCAGGGAAAAAATAACTTTGTCACTGCCTCCCTCTCCAGTAATAACTAGATGGGGAACATGGTTGGAAGCTACTAGTTTTTATGCAGAGAATTTCGATAGTTTCAAAAATTTCGTTACTTGTTTAAATGACGATGTTCGAAGTATTTCTGAGTTCTTAGTTCCTTGCAACTAATACAAATTCCAAATTTTAAAAATTAGTTGTACTTTCTTCAGGAACACTTTGGAAATTTGCTAAAACTAATTATTTATTTAAAAAATCAAAATCTGAAATTAAATGATCGATTAGCCACATTAGATGTGGCTATTAATAATTTGATAAATATTCCAAGTGACTTCGGATGTGGCCTTCGGCAAAAGTTAAACTCAGTTTTTAATAGAAATCCAGATTTAATAACATTGCGGCAATTATGTATGGGGAAAATGCCTCAAAATTTGACTGTTAAATACGCTGAAATAAAATGATATTTGCAGTATGCACCTATAACCAGTTACGATGTAGAAAGGAAGTTTTCTATTTACAAGGATGTACTTCATTCAAAAAGATTAAATTTTACAGAAGAGAACCTTGAGAAAGTATTACTAGTTAATATTAATACTCCTTTACCCAACTTGAACTACAAAATAAACAAATAAAAATTTATTTCGTATTTTATAGATCACCACCCGTTTGTTTTTCAATTATATAAATAAAACTAAAAACTTTTTAAAAATATAAATTTTCAATAGTACGCCCTTGGGGCTCTCGTGTCCGGTCCATACTTATGATCTATATTTCACAAATAAGTATCTCTTTACTTAATATTACGATTGGACTCAGAAAGGAGATCCCTATCGACGCTGCTGTTCAACCTTGCATTAGAAAAGAGTGTCAGAGATAGCAACCTTAATAGAGAGGGACACTTGATGAACAAAAATCATCAGGTCATTTGCTATGCAGATGACATGGCGATAATAGCAAGAAAGGAACATGAATTGTTAGAAATAACAAGCAGGCTGACAGCAGCGGCAGGCAAGATGGGTTTAGAAATAAATCAGAAAAAGAAATCAACATGAGAGTAAGAAAAGCTAATAAAAGTGCAGAAATGGTAAACCACCTAATCAGGTCAAAGCACCTATCGAGGAAAACTAAATTTAGAATATATAAAACTATCTTCAGACCCACATTACTATAGTTGAGACATGGGTGATAATAAAAAAAAAGAAAGAAAGGGTAAGGAGATGGGAGAGAAGAATTCTGAGAAGAATCCTTGGAGGAAAAAGAACGGAAGAAGGTTATATAAGAAGAACGAACGAGGAAGTATACAGCATATATCGAGGACCAAAAATAGACGAAGTAATAATAGTTAGGAGACTAAGATGGCTGGAACATTTGGAACGGATGACGGATGACAGAATACTAAAACAAATAGCATGGAGAGAGCCGGTCGGTAAGAAGAAAAGAGGAAGACCAAGAAAAAGATGGAGGGAAGCAGTGCTAGAAAACCTAAGAGAAAAAGATGTGGTAAACTGGAAGACAAAAGCGAAAGATCGAAGGATATGGAAAAAGATTACACAGCTCTGGGCCTGAATGGCTTGTTAAGCTACACTATATATATATTGTTGTGAGTCAATTTTCTTAATTAATTAATTCTTTTCTAATAAGATATCGGTTTCAAGAATGTTATATCTTGAATGTTCAGATTTGTGAAGTATTACTTTATAGTAAGAATTTTGTAATTTTGATATGGGTTCATAATTGGTTTTGAAATCATGATACCATATAATATTGTATGTTATATTTAATCTATGGTTATGTTTTGCTTATTAGTAAATTTACTTCGACTTATTTGCGCGAGGATTTTGGATTTTTAAAACCAACTATGTTCTATCTTTCTTTTGAGCAAATATCTGTAAATTTTGTTATTTGTTTGACTTATGTGAACTTCATTTACAAGATTTGTAATTGAGATTACGTGGGTGGATTTTCTTTTAATATTATCTTTTATATTATTTTAGAAACCTTTGTATAAATTTCTTAGAATATCTGATTTATACTTTTACAAAATTTCTGATGGGAGTCTTGACGGCGAAACAATTTTTTTGATTTTTATTATTTTTCTGACGGATATAAAAACGATTTTTATCTGCATTTTATAAATTTGGTTTGGTGTTTATGGACATTTATTGTACATAAAGAAGTGATATAATAAGTATTCTGGATGTATTATCCATATAAGGAGATCATAGATATGCATGTGATCACTGAAGAATAGATTTATATGAAAGGAACGCTCTTAAAGAAGAAATCATATTTCCTTTGAATTATTTTGGTATAAGAACATCTCTTCAGGAACTTAGACTGAACATAACCTGGTGGGAGATTCTGCAAAATTGTATCATAAGCATCGCAGCGACTAGGATAGTATCCAGTAGTTTGAATTAAGCAATTGACAGCCAATCTTGATGTTATAATAGGAAACTTTCCTGAGAACTTCATCCAAAGAATATAATGAAATTGTGAATTACAAAATTTAACGTATTTATCAGGTATTTAAGTGAAATTGTAATATATAAATTTGTTAAAGATATAACATTACTCGAAGTCACTTATCTATATAACATTTACTCACGTCATCTCAAACGTCATTTTACTTTGCTTTTAAATGTCAGATTTGGTAATTATATTTGGAAATTTTTAAACTTAGTCAATTTAGAACTTGACATACGGACAAGTTTTCTAGAATTTTTATAGGCAATCCATTTCATATTATTAAACGAATGTTAGCTCAATATATAATATCTTGTGATAATCAATATAACATTATTTAAATATATTTCTTGACATAAATTTTGACTTTTCTGTTTTATTTCATGTATTAGTAGATGTCTGTCTGTGTATCGAGAACTTTCTTCGAGACCCTTGAGATTGAGTAGTTTTCAGGCTTAATAAATATATTTATTTCTTATATTTAATATTATTGCATTATTGTCATCAGAACGTGAGGCTTTTCTCTGCTCAGCTCCTTCACGTTATAACAATATATATATATATATATATATATATATATATATATATATATATATATATCCCTTTATTTTTAAATTCATTGATCATTAAATTCAGCTATTATCATATTAATAGCCTATATTGATATAATTATTATATCAACATCATTACTTAGATTTTTATATTTATAGCACATAAACTTCGGAATAAATAATTTTGCAAATTTAAAATGAAAATAATACGGAAAATTTATAGCCGAGATCAAAGATGACAAAAGACGTTATTTTTGAAACAAAAGGGAACATTGCTCATATGACAAAACCGTGATTTTTGATATTTGATAACCCTAACAAAGTTATATACAACATTCCCAATAGATATATCGATTGCTTATTGTTTCATACGCTTCGAGAGGGAATCGATACGTAGTTCGTAGTCTTGGGAATATTGAGAAAAAAGAATTTCGGGTGTTGGTGTAAACCACTACTTTTTGCGTGAAAAAGACATAAAAACCTGAAAAAGTTATATAACGTTTGAAAACCAGTACTGTTGTTAATCCATGCCCAATTTCTTTCTATAGCTTAAATTAGTGGATTTTATTGAAAATGTATTCCACGTGTATATTTAAAAGAAACCACTTACATTTACCTAATGCTGGGAGACGTATTCTTTACACAGCGCCGTAGAAATTAAAAGTAAAATAACCACCGCATCTAACACTGTGTCGATACGAGCAGAATCAAAGACTCTAATCCGTTCCGATCAATCATGAGTAAATCCTAGAGTAGATGATCCCCAAATTGATCTACAATTAATCAATAAATGAAATAGAAGATTAATTGCTACAGAAGTAGCAGTATTTAATTTGAAAGCGAACAAAAACCCTTCATTCATTCGTTATATGCTTAAACAGCGACAATAAAATTGCTGTCGCGTCTGGAAATAGACAAAAACAGTTAAAGCGGGCAAAACATTTTACGTAATTCAACGATTGGAGTTGGTGTAGTGAATATGTTTGCAGTAGTGTTTGGATGAAAACGAGGAATTTTCAAAAGCATTCAAAGCTATATAAATGCTACCGAATTACTCAATTAAGTACGGATGTTTATTACTATTTATTTAGTGTTTCTCGTAAGGGATGTATCATATCAGGTTAAATACATCACCCTTGTAAAGCTGTGTCATTTCTGTTTAAATTTAAGAATTCGTTTGTACGCTGGTATCTGAAAATTTTACAGCATTATTTTAGGAGGTTACTCAATTACTACTAATACTATTTGTATACGCTTAATGTGTTTACGCATCGATATGCTATATTTTTTGGTATATTGAGCTATCTGGCTACAAGTTAATGAACTACACTAATATGCGTGTTTCTTCCTTTTTTTGTAATGGCATAGCCATTCAAGAGGAAACAGTTTTATCGTCGAGTCTTTTGTCCGTCAGATGTCCAATATTATCTATTATCACCTAGGTGACAGGGTAAAATTGTTATTGCCGAAAGCGAAAATTTGGACGCCACTTCATAAACCTGCATTGATGACGTAGCTTAAACAGAAACGCATGTGTTTGCGGTTGAAGTGGCCACTGGTTAAATACGTGGTGAATGTCCATGTGGACAGATATAGGTATGATAATACATATTTGTATTGTTTGTACGCTTGATGTGTTTACACATCGAAATGCTATAATTTTTTGTTACTTAATTTAATTAGCCGGATTTTCCACATTTGCCAGAAATAGAAATATTTTTGTGCGATATTATTACGTTATTATTTTAGTATATTAGTATACAAGTGACCTTGAAATAAAAAGGCAACTTATGAAAAATGGAAAGATGTAATTATATAGAATATGAATCCAAAATATTGTCAGTCAATTACGAGGCGAACCCTAAAATTAAACACCCGTTGAAAATCGTATCATGTTCCGCCCACGAATTCAAAATATTCAGAACGTAAATATGTACCTCTATTGAAGTTACACACCGTGTGCTTGCGTGCGTAACAGCTGTCGATGTTATAAAAGTTATAACGCCCTTTGTGTAAAGGTCAATACCTCGCACGAAATCAGCTTTTTTATACATTTAAGTAAATAAGTCATTTACAAACCCATTAAAAAAATCATACCAAAATTTCATGTGTATTACGAGAGTGTTTTTTTGTTAAAAGTAAGAAATATAAGATATGAATGTTAGATTCAGAATGCCTCTATTGTATTTAAAGGAGGCAATGTTTATATTTATGAAACCGATAAGTTTTGTTATGGTAAGGGTTCGATAACTTGAGTAAGCTGTTAGAAATTTGTACTTGTAAATTTTTAAAGATAATACATTAAAAAAGAAAATGTAAGATATGTGCTTTACGGACATTTAAGCTACAATTTATTATCTTTAATCGAAAAATTTTTATCGACCGTACATAACGATCGACTACAGAACTAAACTTAAGCGAAATGGACAATAACAAAACTATATTGTGGGTCAGCTTAAAATGTATCGTTTCCGATAGTATTTATGTTATATTCCGTCTCACAGTGGCGTAACAAAATTTCTTTAAATATCATCGTCTTTTTTTTCTCGCTTATGAGAGGGAATTTTGTGAAAATATTTTGTGTATATATTCTATATAATTTAATCTTTCCATTTTTCATACGTTGGTTTTTTATTTACAGTAAACCCAGTATAGTGTATTAGTATTTCATTGCTTCCACGGTAATATCTAGACATTTTAAGTGTTATTTTCATTACAATAAATATACTTAAATATGTATTTGTTCATTAATAGTATTTGTATTTGGCTATATTTGTAATAAATGATTAATTATAATTGTAATTGCCCTGAATAATTCATAAGAATCAACATGTTTCGTATTATTAGGGCATTATACTTATTCTATTGTTTACCATATTATATTATGCATCTCTATAGTGTTGTTATAAGATATTTACATCGTTTATCAAATTATATTGTTTATTTCTAATTATCTTTAATTTGTTGCAGGTACGTGTCTTCATATAGTCAGAGCAATCTTCATTAAATGTAAGTGCTTTAATTAACCCGAAGTTCATAGCTGACTAATCTTTCTAGTTTACTCGTCCAAAATTTCGTGTAATGAATCATCCATTACTCAATTAAGTAAATTTCTCATTAAGTATAAGGTAATAGTATTTTTTTCGTAACAGTGACAAATAGATATATCAAACGAGATGCTCCCAGTATCGGAAAAGATTGCGCTTTAAAATTCATGCCGTTCTTATCATATTTTATCGTGCACCGCAGGAGAAAAATATTTAGCATATTTAATATAAGTATCTATCGGTGAAAGAATTTTATCACTTCGCACGTCAATGCGAAATGAAACTCGATGGAAATCTCAAACATCGTTCCTGAAAGGACTGAATATAACGTCTAAGAGGATGCTTTCAGTGAGGACTTCGTAAGAGCTTTTGCTGAAATTAATCATTCAAACTTGCTTGGTAAAGAAAATATTAATATTAATTTTTTAAATTAGAGAACTTATTTTTAAATATACTCTCTTTAGATATTTTTAAGAATTTCCTAAATTTAGTATTTTCTAGTTTTTACCAACTTAAATGTGTTTCTTAAAAGTATTTTGTTGTAGCAAGTATGAGTAAGTTAGTTTTTTGCTAATTTTTTTGTGCTTTTCTGATAATTGAACGTAGTATTTTTCTATTAATCTTTTTGTTTATTCTATGAAAAACCAACTACTAACTCAAGCTGTATATCACCTAATTCACAAAATGTTCCATAGTAGGTATACAGTGTGGTCATAAAGTTTGGAACCAAGCTTATAACCGCATTATTTTACATTTTTAGGAAAAACGCTCGGACAGGTAAATGTTCTTTTTTAAAACGCCATCTTTTGACATACAATTTTTTACTATGACGTCATTGGTTTTCGAGTGATGACGTTATCAACACTTTCTTTAAATGGCAACCATATTATTTTTTTCTCGTTTTTGGTAGATCTTTATATCCACCAAATAGTGATATAAAACAATTGGTATGTTGCATCACAATTTTTTTGAAAAAATGATATAATTTTAGAAAAAAATACGAAAATTTTATTTTTGTACAAAATTAAAATTAAATTAAAAAAATACATCTAAACTTAAATTTATTGTAACAGTTAACGTAAATTTTCAAAATGGACCCCACCAACCAACTGACACTGTCCCAGCCGAGTGTAAACACTTCGTATACTCGCCTCAATTATGTCTGGGGATATATGTGTAAGTTCTACGCGAATTCGTTCTTTTAAATCTTCTAAATTGTTCGGTTTGTTAAAATACACTTTCGATTTCAAATAACCCCACAAAAAAAAGTCTAACGGAGTCAGGTCAGGAGAACGAGGTGGCCATTCTATGGCGCCTCTCCGTTCAATCCATTTATTGGGAAATATTTCGTCAAGATAGTGGCGAACCTCTACACCATAATGGGGAGGCGCCCCATCTTGTTGAAACCAAATATTTGGATGGGGTACATCACCATCCTCGTGATTTGGGAAAATAACAGCGAGCGCTGGAACCAGTTCAAATCTTAAAAATTCTAAATATTGCACAGCAGTCAAATTTCCTCCAAAAAAATATGGTCTTAAAATGCGTCGTCCAATCATTCCAACACATACGTTAACTTTTCCTCTGCGCTGAGTATGACACGCTTGAGTCCAATGCGGATTGTTCTGCGACCAATATCTGCAATTATGGCGGTGAACAGATCCATTTAGGCAGAACGTAGCTTCATCTGAGAAGACGATTTTTTCCAAGAAATTTGGATTTTGGTCACAACGTAACATTACGTCTTCACAGAACTGCAGTCGACGATCTTCGTCATCCTCATGTAATTCCTGTACAAGTTGAACTTTGTAAGGACGATAGTGTTCTTTTTTAAATAAGTTGACGACAAATGAGTGAGCCACCTGATTGGCTAACGCAAATTGTCTGGTGGAAACATGATGCCTTTCATCTGCTTCTAGAAGCACATTTAATTTCACATCTTCTCCTACTTGAGGTCTACCTTGGCGTGGTCGATCTTTTACGGATCCAGTTTCGGTAAACTTTCCAACTAGTTTTGTCACCGTAGACCTGGTAATTGGAGGTCTATCAGGGTGTTCATGGTTAAACAATTCGCATGCTTCTGCATGCGTTCTTTGTCTGTCCCCATACCCAACCATAATTAAAATTTCGATTCTTTCACGCTCAGATAAATGTGTTTTTTATATTAGCGAAAATGAACAATTTTTGCGCAATATCTCAAAAATTTAACGTCAAAAATAGAAGTAAATAATTCAACAATGTTGTCGCCATAGAAACAATTTCGAACTAAAATTTTTATACATAAATTGTATAAAAAGAAGCAAGAATGTCATAAAGAAATATCTTGCAAAAAAGTGCGTGTTTTTGTTTTTGTAAATTTTTTGCATAGTAACATGAGTACATGTGCTTTTGACGATCCGGTTTGTTCAAGAAGAATATTTAAGTCCTCACACAAGACAGAAGTGTGAAAAAAACTTACTTACATATTTTTAAGGTTATTATTTCCATACATGCATTTATCAAAGAGATAACAGAATTTGAACATATATTTTACAGTTCTAAATCAAAATTTAAAAAAAACATTATTTTGTATTTCTAACAATGAACGAAACATTTATTTTAAAGAAAAAGTTGTATTATTGGCAATAACAGATGCACCTTGAAAACATATTTATATTATAGTATCCAAAACAGTATTTAGTACACATAGTGAAATGATTCTTGTCTGTCTGGCACATAGTCTGCCGTCTTTACTCATCAGTACTACCGAGCTCTATTTCAAATCAAATGTATTAAACTGACAGTAAATTACGATGCTAACCTTTATGAAAGGTTCAAATTTGCATCGAAAGCACAATATAACTAATAACCGGCTTCTTCTCTCGAGCCTTAATGCAAATGAAAAGTCAACACACAAAACTAACCACAAGAGGTTATGAATTGCATTTATATTGAACAATAAAATGAAATAATGAGACCTACTTTAAATTGTCCTCGCTACTGCCTAACTACAAATTTTACGGGAATGCCCTCAAGGGGATCCAACGAAAATTATTGAATTTCACTATAATATTTCTGCCAAAACACTTCAGCCATACATGTCATCTGTAATCTGCCATTTTGCTGACGTCAATAAATGTTCTAGAAGCCCTTTTTTTGTTCCTACGACCACGCCTCGGGATAAATCTCACTATTGAGTATCAATAAAACCATTTTTCACACGATTTTCATTCAAAATTCAACACCATTGAATCAACCGTGGATGGTTTGAATTTCCCAGTCCTATGGTAAACGTGGCCGCTTACCCCTGGTATCTGCGAAGTTTTATCTGCGTCGAAACCGCAGGCGAAGGAAAATACCCTAATAGGTATATGATAAAAATATATCCTACAAAGGATAAAGGACAATCATTAGAAAAGGTATAAAGGAACAAGATATTTCTTACCGTAAACACACTGAACATGATATTTCGTAAACGCCCTGATCTTCTAGAGGAATTCTGTCTTTCGCATTACCTATTTTCAACAACACACAGAAAAATAGCCGATCAAATAGGTAATGCGAAAGACAGAAACTTGCGCGTGGACTAAATTTTGAATGTACTCCCATAAATAAAAGTCAAGGGGATTAAGATCGGGTGATCTGGGTGGCCATGCAAAAAGAATCGTCAATAAGAAATTGAAGGTAACTGTCCGCATTTAACCTCCCAGGAAGAACGACAGGACCAATCAACAAGTCATCGATTAGGGCCGCCCAAACGTTAATAGAAAATTCATGTTGAAATTTAGACGGGCGTATAGCTTTCGGATTTTCTGATGACCACCTGTGCAGGTTTCTCAGATTTGTAACATCACTTCTCGTGAACGTAGATTCATCTGTGCAGAGGACTGTTCTGCAGAAATTAAAATGAAGCCGTGATTGTCTTAATATCCAGGCAGAATAAACTAGACGAGCATAGTGGTCTGCCTCAAGCAAACCGTGTCCCCTGCGATAGTGATATGAAGCCCTCACGTTTTAAAATTCGCCAAATTGTCGTTCGTGGCACTCCTAGTTGTCTAGCGATTCGACGTACACTGAGAGTTGGATCCCTTGTAATAATAGCTACTGCTTCTTCCTCGAAGTTTGCTGGCAAATTTACTCCTCGGTCGAAAAGATAATCACGCAGTCCGCATTTCCGAAATTGTCTGCGTACTTCCAGAGACGTTCTGTAATGAGGAATGCGCCTATCGGGAAACCGATGTCGGTATTCAATAACTACTTGACGTGCACTCCCGTTACAGTAGCCGTTCACAAAATGCATGTCCGTATACTCTTGAGAAGAAAATCGGAAAGGTATTTTGAATGAAGAAAACGTGCCCTCTCACAAATAAGCTGTTGTATGAACTGAAACGTAATGTAATCCTTTATTAAAACATGCAACGTTAACAGTCATCTGAACATTTGTTTATTGTATAATTTTCATGGTTCAGCACTTACGAAATAAGTAAGAACCTTCTTTATCATAAATCAATTTCCAGTACTCTTTTTTGTAGATCTCCAAGAAATTATTGTATGCACTGCGACACCTGTTTATTTATTTTAGGATAAAATTTTATTATGCGACGTTAACAATCACAGGCCTGTTATTGAATCGTATAACTTTTTTTAAATAAAATCAGTTTGTATTGACTCTAGGATTACATTTTTTTTCATGATCTGACAATCACATTCATCGATCTGTAACTTTGAAACAAATAAAAATGGATATTCAAGTTTTGCGTTTTTGTTACTTGAAATGAAGTATATTTTACACTCTTAAAATTTGAACATAACGATACAGGACACTTTGTATATATATATATATATATATATATATATATATATATATTTTGTCAGTCGCCGCCGGACAACGTTGAGCAGACTTCGCTCGTTTAAAGTAATAAATTATTAGTGTTAAAAACTGAAGCGCGCAAAATTATTATTTAACACTGTTCGGACGGTGAATGACAAAATATGTGAGATGTTATCCGAATTAACTTCTCTATTAATAAATTATTTGTGTATAAAATAAAATGCAAACAAAAAATCTAAATTAGAAATCAGAATGCAGAAGACGCAATTCTAAAATCAAAAGAAAGTTTACTAGGTAATAATGGTATGGTTATTATATCGTGCCTCTGCTTGACCGTCCTTTTCTTGATTAATAAATTGAATAATTATTACAGGTAAGTAAAATTAATAACTAAGGTGTTATGTATATTGTTCTTTCATGCTATGTAATTCGGTAAAATTTGTAGTATTATCTATCCATTTTCTCTCAGTGTACGTATTC
Organism: Melolontha melolontha; assembly: GCA_935421215.2. Taxonomy (NCBI): domain Eukaryota; kingdom Metazoa; phylum Arthropoda; class Insecta; order Coleoptera; family Scarabaeidae; genus Melolontha; species Melolontha melolontha. Next base: position 186,907,371 of record OW285235.1, read on the forward strand.
CTTTCTAAATGAACTTTTAACGAAATGCAGGTACACACGTGATGAAATGGAATCTAGCTTTCCTTCTATACGTACATGTACGAATTATGAGAGGAATGCAGTGAACGCGTTTACATTTTAATATGGTGTTTCTATAGAAACTGGGTCACCTATATTTGCGCACTCGACGTGCTGAACGAAAACGTTTAATGTTGAGTATGTTCTTTAAAGATTAAGAGTGTTTTAAAAGACTTGTATTAAATAAACTGTTGATTAAATGCACAATTAATATTTTTTTGGTTGTATATACATTTAAGAGGAGGGCGAGAATGATCAAGTTAAGTGTGCCATTGTTATCCTCTATATTATTAAATCAATGATTATAGTTGTACGTATTAGAGTATTTATTATTGCCATCAGACCCATGTCTGTGGAAAAGATATAACAATTTATTTAAAAATTAATTAAGAATCCAAATACAAAACCGAAATATTAATTGTTTATATGAGGCAAGGAATAGCAAGCTTTTCTTGTCAAAAACCTGTCACATTTGGAGTTATACTGACCAAGTTTAGTTCAAATCCAGAAAGTTTTGCCATTTTTACTTTATTTAACCAAAAATGTGTCAAATTCAATTAGAACATGGAAGCGTGATCAAACTCTTGACGAAAAAAAAGAAATTAATTTTAAGTCAAATCAAAATGTTTATTATATGCAGATGATTTAAAAATCTGTTTTAAAATTAAAACGTTTCGGCGTGGTGAACAGTTTCAAAATGGTTAATGTGATATAAGTAGCTGGTGTAAAAGACTGATAGTTTCGTTTCTATTATAATAAAAATGAATGGTAACTACTTTTCTAGAGAAAGACAAAGTTCTGCACTTGTTAATGTTCAATTCGAAGCCATTTTATTCATACCAGTTATTTATAGTACATCAATTATTTTGAAGCTGTTCACCATGCCGGAACGTTTTAATTTTAGAGTCGATTTTTAAATCATCTGCATAGAATAAACATTTTGATTTAACTGGAGATGATAAATCATTTCTGTGTAACACAATCAGCAATGGTCTCAAAGCAGAACCTTGCGAAACTTTATTTATATTTCGAAAACAATAAAACTTTTGCACCGTCTGTCAAACAATTTCAATATACTTTGTATCTATGCTAAATTTATTTAATTTAGCTAATAACTAATGATTAGGAACTTTGTCGAAGGACTTAAATAAATTGATATAAATAACATCTACCTGAAAGCATTTATCCAGGGCACTGTTACAATATTTTATTGATCTGTCCCCGTATACATCTGTGTTGCTCTATGTAGGTGTGATATTTCACCGTTGACGCCGCTAGGTGTGTATTTGAATTTTTCGTAGCAGTGTTAGTAAAGGTTGCCAATAACTTTCACTTTTGTTTTACGAATAACTCAAGTTGCACGTGTCGAATAAACAAGGTCTTTCAATGTGAGTTTGGATGTTTCGTTGATAATAATTTTGAGATTTAATCACTCCCTGAGGTAAATGTGACTTCGATCTAGACGCCTAATCATGGTATCAGCTTTTGTTGATTTAATTAGACTGTTTTTCTGGAAAAATAAACCCAAGAATCCCTTGTCAAGTCACGTTTTCTATTTTTGTTCCTAACCCCCTTTATTTTAATATTAATCGCTAAGTCTCGCGGTATCTTCCTCTGTGAGGTATCTACGACAGACCTGATAAATTGGGACTGCGATATATTGGAAAACAGCTCCGACGATTAAAGATTAATCTTGACCTGCACACAAAGTAGGCATTGTTCCAATTTGACCGAGTAGACGCCTTTCGTTCCGTTAAGAAGATTTGCAATTCTTCCGACGAAAGATAAGTGTATTTTATTAATTGTGTCCCGGAAAAACTTATTTCATTAAATCAATTATTAATTACTGCCTTAAGAATCAAGAAGTTGCATTCCGCAGCGGCCATTTTGTAATAATTATTTTCCATATAACGGCCGAAGGTTTTACTTTGCTTTTGTTCGTCATTTAAGTAGATTTATTCTTTTTTTTGCGTTAAATTTCATTTATCGGTTACTTCACTAAGACTATTTTATTTTTATAATTTTCCATTTACTGAATAATTATTTAGTTATATTATTTTGATTTAAATTCCGTTTGCCGATCTAATGGTTCGTCATTATTTTTGGTTTTGTTCTGTATCCTTAACTTAAATATTTTGTATCCTTTTTAATTTCCAATTCTTATTTCATAGATAATATTTCATGTCTTGTGAAAAAAAAACAAAAGAAGGCATTTGAGTTATGATAACAAATATTTACCTCAGTGTCCTGAATTTTTTGTCCACGGGTGTATGTAAATATATATACTTTTTTTTATAGATAGTAATGGTATTTACATGTCTTCTTTTATAGTCATAGTACTTCGCGGAAAGGCAATGTGTAAAATAAATATACGGCCATTACTTTAATGTCTTATCTAATAGAAACCCTTTTATAACGCAGGAGAGCATATATGTCGATGCTTTTCTTTTCTAAACTTTTAAGCAAAAATGGATATGATTTTCGTAATCTGTGATAGACATGTGACGTAATGGAATCTTTGATGTGTTCAGTGCGACCTGAACTCGAGCTTGTAAATTACCCTTGACAAAGATATAGCGACCAAATCTCGTCTCTTTCCTGTTCATGTCGGGGCCGGTCCGTTTAAAATCACATCTACTTGGACCGAGATCGGTTCATTCGACCATTTACGATCCCATGACAAGGCCCTCTGGTCGTTGTCGTCGACGTCTTCTCGAGGTAATTTGACTACGAGTTGGAAAAAGTTTATGGACCTTTACTTGGCATCGGATTTTATTAACGCGAACGTCATTTTATCGTCGTGTTTTCGGGGATCTCAAATCCACCAGTAATTTGCGTCGTACATATACCTTGGTTTATTCCTTGCATCGGTTTCCTACCTTTTCGGCAGCGCTGCTTTTTCACTATTCATTACGTTGCGCATAAACTGGGCTGTAAACTGTACAGTAGACGTAGTTTTGGTGAATTTTAGCACTCGTAAAACGTCTGCATTTCCTGTTTTGTTTTTGTTATTGCAATGAAAGATCACAAACTTGAAGAACTTTACGCAAGAAACTCGAATATTCTTCAGTTATTTTTTTTCGAACAGAAAACTGTTTCAATGTTATTTTATATCGTTACTTTAAAATTCCGCCGTATGTGAAAAAAGCTTAAAAATTAAAAACAAAGGAGCAATTAGTAATAGAATATTTTATTTATTTTATTTAAATACAAGTGGCTATCGCTTTACATGGTATCTACATCACAAAGTTTTTAATACAATGATTTAATAGATCCACTTTACATAATTCCGTAGCGTTCGGGTATATCTGTCTACTGTATGTATGGATATTGTGAACAATTTTTAGTTTACATTCTTGGAAGAATTTTATAATTTTAAACGCAATTAATACAATCTCATCCTCAGTTAAACAATTAAAACTTCCTACGTTACATAAGTAGTTGTTGAAAGTCTTTGTGACCGCAAATATTAATTGAAGTTAGAAAAAATATTTAATGAAACTGCGAAGTTTGTTAGCAATGTAGGAGGAGAAGAATTTGCCTATATAGAAATAGGATACTCCAAGATATTCTTGAAACAGGAAAATGAGTTTTCCAAGCAATTGTTAGTGGAAGCAATAGAAGACAGCATAAATTTTGTTAATATTGTTGTGTCCCCTGGTCCTAGTTACAGCTCCATCTCCGAGGCGGGCTCATTAAAGATCGGTTTTATTGGTGTAATAAATAATACACTTGTAAAAAATATAAAAACAACATTTAATAAATACTTAACAACAACATTACATGTTACGGTGTTCGCATGTACAAGATTGATTCGATTGACTCGCTCTCTTCTGTCCTCAGTTTATATATCATGTCTTAACCTACTTACTTAATATTATAGAAACCTAGCTACTTAATTAAACAAGAGCGCGAAAGATGCAAGAATTAACTAGGACGCCATTAATGAGGACGTGTTTTATCAAACAAGTAACACATTGAATATGTAGAAATGGATGTCCTACTTTAGTTATTGCATCTTTCACTGGCCGAAAAAAAAACAAAGGACTTCTTTGCCGTTTTGGTTTTTCTTACCTGTGATAAGTATATAGCTAATTTTATTACATACTACATGTGTACTTAATATATACCATGTATCCTTAGTATATACTAACTGTTCTTAGCCTATTATAAAACGTTGTATGTACTATTTTAAGGAGTGAACCACAAAAAAAGTTTTCAGAGTATGCCATGGATTAAATCAGTCTTAGATTGATCAAGTGATCTAACCTACATTTCGTACTATTAGTAATAGGTTAAATCGTAACTTGTTAATTTGACTTATGATTATTTACAAATGACGTTTCGTCAATTTTCTAAACTCAGACGTGACTTATATGTCTATCTCAGTCGTTCATGGCCTACCTAGGATACAAATTTTGTGGTTCGCTTGATACGTATATATGAAAATAATTTAAACGTGAAAGTGTTTTGATCGATTTTTGTGGATCTCGACGGTTTTATCGTATATTTGGACGGTTACATTGGGTGGATTGTCTGTTTTTACAATGTAAATGTCTCAAGTTTGTTCCTTGATTCGTTTTTGACTAAAAATTGATCTCCGACACAGTATTGTGTGGGTTTTCGATAACTATTTAACTTAACTCTTTCATTTTTAGAATCAATTAAATTGAATTTCAATTTAGGCCAAAGTAAAACTTTTGAATGTTATTAATATTAAACATTCTGTTTGCCCCATCACATGCTTATAGCGTGACGTATCATAGTACTGGTTTCAATAAAAGAAAACTTTATGACCCAAAGTGTGGGAGACCTTTGGGGGGCCAAAATTTGACTAGGAAATAGCAAGCACAGTTTTCTCCATACTCTGCAACCATTCCCTCATGAATATTCTTAGGGCTACTGCCTTCTTTTGATAAAAATTTTATGACGCTTCTGTTGGAGCGTATCCGGCTGGATTTAACATTTCTTCGAATCACGGGTCGTAAATCCGTAATGACTAGTTTATGCTGAATTATTCGCCGTTGATTTTCAGGTTGTGAATCAGGTCTTTTCGCGCTCAGTGGTTCGCAAAATAACATCACTTGTTGAATGGAGAATACTCTTTAAATTATGAAATAAAAGAAAACAATATTACATAAGTCACAAGGAGTACATAAAATTTGATTACATTTATTAAATCTAGTAACGATTGAGCTTTGCGAAACGGCACTTGTGATCTAGTTGGCAGATCTTAGCAAACTTCTACTTTCATTTTCTAAAATGTTAGCGAGGTAAAGAAATTGCAGCCATAAGACTCCACCCTATTTCCTATGATTGGTCGAAATAGGATATGTATAAGTTTACATAAGTAAGTTTACGTAAGTTTACATAAACTTGACATCGCTGCATTATGTATAAAAGTAAGTATGTATAAATAGATGGGTCAGGTACATACTGTTTTACCTAGACTCGACCTTGGTTAAATTGCATGTCCGAAATACTATTATACACAGCAGACGTTTGAAAATATGACCGTAATGAAATTGTAGCACGTCCGTTTGGCTTAACGGGCAACTACGTGTTTATAACAATAAGCGGCAAGCCTTCAATTTAAATATTATGCTAAACTATGATGTACCTGAAAATTTGGCGACCATAACGGCTATACCTTAAAGTAAAAATGATACAAATAGAAAAAGGCCTGAATAAAATGATAAGTACGTATGTCAAAGCACATTTTCTAGGAAGGATAAACCAAAACATAATTATGAGATACATGATTAATGCAGGCTGTGCTTTGAACAACTTAAACTTCTTGTATAAAGTAAGTAAAAGTTCGTTATGAAATTATGTTCTTTAAGCGAACGTAAAAGTAACAAATGTTAAGCGATTCGAACCAAACTTGGCGGTGACACTATACAACGTAAGTGACGTAAGAAAATTGGCACGATAGCATATTGTTTTCATAGCTAGGTAGATAACATAAAGAACTCTCTTCGTAATTTATTTTGGATGGAATAGCCTGTATTATTATTATTATTCCAAAAATGTTGCTTTATTACAAAGCAAAATATACAAAATTTTGGAATTTTTTGCATTTGATGCAAATTTATCACTTACGAAGCGGTAGTGTATGCGTGAAAATTAAACTATTGCTAAAACAAAATATGTATTAATAAGTAAATGGTATGCAAGATGAGTAATATATGGCAGCTTTAATACACATAAAAAAACTTGCTCATTCCTAATTTTAATATGTCAAATAAGCGACAAGGTGTTAATATACGTACACGTCTTCATTTCATATTATATCACAGTGATGTTTTTGCGTCCGGCCGCCATGTAACCTCAACTCTCTGTACAATTGTTTTCCATATTTTCATTATCAGGGCGTCAACACAGACCGTCTCGTGACAGATTCAGTGGGAATAGAAACGTAAAATGGAACGGCCATGCTTTAACACAATATATCTACTAAATGTGCTAGTGTGTGTATTTGCGAGGAGGTGGATGAGGTGTTGCGTGAAATGAAAAACGATGACATGATACCGCGGCTTTATTTCTCTGAGGACTGTTTATTTAGTTTGCGCTTGAAAAAGCGAAACTCATTTTAGTGCGATTCTTTCTAAGAGCGGGAACGAAGGATACCAGCCGTGAAATTTCTTTTTCTCCGCGCCCATCCAGTTTTGTAATTATATCGTCTCTCACAGTATGAAATTCCGCATTAAATTGCTGTTTTTGCAATTACCGCAAGTGTTACTATTAAACCGTGCACATTCGCGCATATTTTAATTAGAAATAGCGAAATAAAGAGGAAGCAAAGTTGCAAATGTTAAAAACTAACTCAGTTATAAATAAGTATAATGCAGAAAGAGGAAGCTTAAATATAATAAACACTGTTGTATTCAATTACATTTTCATGCCATAACTAAAACGAAAAAACTGTCAAAAAGGAAGAAAAATTTGATTTTTGGGCAACATTTCCAGCACAGTTCAATGTGTTCATAATTGCTCAAAATTTCAAGACAACTTCAAGATGATTACATTTTTATGCGATAACTAAAACGAAAAATTGTCAAAAAGGAAGAAAAATTTGATTTTTGGGCAAGATTTCTAGCACAGTTGAATGTGTTCATAATTGCTCAAGACTTCAAGATACTTCAAAATCATTACATTTTTATGCGATAACTAAAACGTAAAAACTGTCGAAAAAGGAAGAAAACTTGGTTTTTAGGCAAGATTTCCAGCACAGTTGTGTGCATAGTGTTCATAATTGCTCAAGACTTCAAAATAACTCCAAGATAATTACATTTTTATGCGATAAATAAAGCGAAAAAGCTGTTCAAAAAGGAAGAAAATTTGGTTTTTAGGACAAGATTTATAGTACAATTGAAGGTGTTCAGGATTGGTATAATCTTAATATATAAAAATCTCCATATATAAAAATGTAAACTGTAAAATATCTACATTTAGTAAAAATGTTGCTTATACAGAGTGTTACAAAATGCCCGGACGCGGACTATGGGATGACGTCAATCATCATGAACCGAATGTTCCTTTGCTATTTTTTATCTAACTGATATTTTCTGAATTTTAGCAATTTAAAAAATGAAAAATTAAACATGTAAACGTTTTTAATATTACACAATTAAAAATGTATAACACGAAACACTTTATTATATTTGTAAATATTGTTTTGTACATTTTACGACGCAAATTATTCGAATTTCTTAATTGATTTTAATTTTTTCAATTCAAAATTCAAATAATTAGCGTCGTAAAATGTAGAAAGCAATATTTACATTCACATTACTTCGCGAAAATGCAATTAATTTGCATTTACTGGCAAAAATACTAACATCTGTTTCCTTTATGTAACTTAAGGCTTCCCGATGTATTCGGAACCACAGTCCTTAATAGCTTAGTGGCAGAGCAATGGTCCGGCAAACCATGGACGTGGATTCTTAAGGGCAAATTTGTTCAATTAAAAAATTCGAACAATTAGCGTCGTAAAATGTAGAAAACAATATTTACACTCACATTACTTCGCGAAAACGCAATTAATTTGCAACTTTATAACATTTGTTCGAATCGTCTTTTGGCAACGAATAAACATGAGCAAAGAAGGCTTTGTAATTAATACAGAAAAGAAAAGAGATGTGGTAAATAATTACATAGTTGACATTTATATAATTGTCATTAAAAAGATAAGCTGTTTGTATTTTGAATTTTAGCGTATGAAATCATTATGAAATCAAGCTCGCAAATCGTTAATATTACGATATGTTGATGGGTTTTGGTGCCTCAAATAATAACGCAGTTATTATTTGAGGCATCGGGAAGCAGCGCGATTGTATGCGATGCTATTTCCTGGGCGTCGTTTACCAAATACTAATGTTTTTAGAAAACTGGAATTATTTTTACTGGATACATTACATTACAACCACGCAGAACTGCTGGCCATCCTCGTTTACGTGATGTTTCAATGATTTGATAACAAACGATCCCTGCTGAAAAAGTGCTGGGTGCATAGTGAGGGAACTGAGAATAAATCAAGCTCGCATATGGCGTGCACTAAGACGCGACAAATAGCATCCAAATCATTTCACAAGAGTCCAGCATTTGAAAGATAATGTGGGTCCGCTTCGGCAAGCGTTCTGTGAATGGTATTTAAATATCAATCTGCACATACAAACTTCTATTCTGTGGACAGATGAATGTTTATTTGCCCAAGATGGTGTCTCCAATATTCATAATCAACATTACTGGAGCTACGAGAATCCACATTTAATTATGCCTAGAAACCGCCAACGTCGCTTTGATATAAATATTTAACTACAGATAAGATTACGTCAAAACTAATTGTTTTTATTTATTTTTAGTTGATTCATATTTTGCCGTGCCGCATAAATGGAGAAAATTATTTCTAGTTTCTACACAACAGCTTTCAGAATTTTTGGATGACGTGCCTCTAAATCTCAGGCAAAGTATGATTCTTATGCGTGACGTGGCAGTTTCCCACTTCGCAGGAATTGCACGGAATTATCTGGACAATACATCCTCGTTTTGGTAGCGAATTCTTTTATTTTATTCCGTTATGTTTATTTTGAACCAAACTGTAGTACTTTCGCTTGCGTGTGTATCTCTTCACTTACAGTAATTACGTATTAGTTTTTCTTCGTGGTCCTCCTCTCCTCTCGATCCTCGACTGGCCATGACTTCTAGAGGAGGAGACTGAGATCGCTATCGATAGAGAGAAGGTCGATGGTTGTCATTCGTCATCGTTTTGTAATGGCTTATTAAAGGGCTTTATTGCTTTAAGTAGTGTTCTGGTTTCTTTTGGCAGCACTCTCGTTTGAGGGAAGTTATAATTAAGTCGCTACAATTTTAATTGTAACTACAATTACCCGACAGGAGATTTCTTTGTGACGATAATAGCCGCCTGATTTCGTCTCTCTTGCGTTGTTAAACATCAGACATTATCCTGGTGTCTTTTTTGTCCTCTCTACCGACGCAAACGTCGCACACAGGAACGAATCCGACGCCGCTCACCAACATCACTGCTTGCTGGAAAGAGACGGACACACAGCTAAGACTTTAAAAATATTTCTTTATTAATTTAAACTGTAATGTTTTGCAATTAGTTTTCTTTGTTGAAATTTTTTGATTCAATTTTTCTTTGTTAGTTATTTAACTTGGTAATTGCGTCGTTACAGACATCATTTTCAATTTTATTTAGTCAATTTAATTGCCTTTCTAACTAGTATATCTCATTTGAAATTGCTATACGTTTATTTTTTGTTTGTTAAATTTATTTCGACAGAGTTTTATATAAATTACACATCTGTTCCTCCGCGGACAAAAACTTATTTTTGCTTCTAAAATATCGAAAGAGTTGTTCTTTTTGCTGCGTTTTCTTTAGCGTAGAAAACGTGTGTATTATTTTGTGTGTATTAAATACGTTAGAATAAAACTTGTTTTCGTTTGTAAATCTGTACATTAAAATTTTGTATTGCATATTCCTCATTAATTTTGCTCATTTTAATTTTAAGCTTTCATTAATAATTTTTTTTGTTCTCTAGTTATATCTAACCGTTAACTTTAATTAATTATATCCTCAGACCACAACTCTGCAAATTTGCACCAATTTATTACTTATAAATATTTGCATGTAACAAAATCTCTCTATATGTACCGCGTCTGTTCAAAAGATCGGACTTTCCATTTTTGGTTTTAAATTAACTGTGAACCCCCGGAATACGTATTTTGATGGGGTGTGAACTATCTGTGCACAAACGGTCTGTGGATAATTAACGTATTTAATTTGTCTTTTTTTTTGTAACTTGCAAATTTGAGTCTTTTTTTTATTATTTAAAGTTTGTTTCATAAATAATGTCTGATTACATCTGGCTGAAATCCACCTTTTTCTTTCTTTCTTTTTTTTTATGTTTTGGATGCGCCCCTACCCGCTGCGCGTCTTGCCTACTTTTGATGATCACAATTTCCGAATTTTGCCACGTCTAGCGGTTCTAAATTCGGTGGCGCCCTATACCACCTTAATTCGTGTCCTGAAGTACTTTTGGGTCTCCCTACCCTTGGGCTGAGGCTGTGTTGGGCCGGGTGGGCCGCTAGACGTTGGCAGGGGCGGGTAGGTGAGGCTATCCTCGTCGCCGGAAACTTGGTTCCTCTCTTTTCTATTGTCTCGATATACAGAGCGTAGCAACTCTCCATGAACGCTGGATTGGTAGGGGTGGTCTAATTGCCAGATCTGACACCTTACGATTCTTATTTGTGGGGTGTTTTGAAATCGTTAGTTTACCAAACACCCGTAGCCGATGTTAATGAATACAATTCACAGTCAGCGGGATTTTCAATAGCAGCAGCCATTTTAAACTACCAAAACAGCACGAAAGAATATCCCAACGAATCTCTCACTATGACTGTCAAACTCACACTGAACCAGACTACACTGCAGCGCTGCAATCGCGCCGATATCTCAACTCCTCTGCTCACTAGGCGTAAACGGAACTTACTTTACGAATCGCCCTCGTATATATTACATATTTTTTTTCTAGACATGTGGTTTCCTTCATAGATTATTTCAATTAAAACATTTTCAATAGAGACAATAGTAAAGAATTTCAATTCATTTATATATTTAATGTAACACAGTCTAACAGTTTAAATTCCGTAGTTCCGTAATCTTGTGAGCTGTATGTGCGTAAATCAACATACAAAGCAAACCGTTCGAAATCGTAGAATACGCCTCACATTTGTAAGTCAAGGGAGGACGGAATGTTTAGGGTTTTGATATCTTATGATTTTCTGGGCAGTAGGCGCGTCCGTATCCTTCATTTGTGTATGAATGGAGAAATATGAACGGCCCGAAATGTGACATAAATCATGTGTCAGGAGACGTGCTTTTAGAAACTAACGTAGTTTAGGTAGGTATTGCGTCGCTGCGTAGTTCTGAAGCGATACGCAGGTCTGTTGAAAGATTATAATGAATACACATTGTGTGTGTATATGTGTTTATTTGAGAGAGTGTATATGCAGTAGAGGGTTGATGTTTCCATTGACTTTTTTGAATATATATTAAAAATTACGTTTATGTATCGCGCTTGAAAATACAGTAGAGTCGATGAAAGAAATAGTATTAGAATATAGGTATGCCGGAAAATAAGTACATATACGCACTTGATTAGAAACTTTTAATAAAGTTTGATAGAATTTGAATTTTTCAAGAATAGAATATAATAAATAGTTATTAGTTTGAATAGAGTGACTTCACTGACGAAATCATTGACTTCTAATTAATTTATGTTCACAAAATCCTTTGGTTAATCAGCTTGGGTTAGGTATCTTTTTAATTACGAACGAATTTCGAAGTAACCAATCTTTCCCTTTTCGATTGTTTTCTCTCGTTTGTTACGAATATTCTATCAACTTACCCTCGTATATGTAAATATGCTTTCTACATATTACGACGCTAATTCATTCGATTTTTTTATAGAAAAAAAATTCGCCGTTAAGTAGTATTCAAGCCCACGTGCATGGCTTGCCGGACCATCGCTTTAACCACTAAGCTCTTTGTGGGAATGCCTTGAGTTACATCAAGGAAACAGATGATATATATCTTGCCCGTAGTAGGTCGTTGTACAAATTTGTTGCATTTTTCTCGCAACAAATTTAGACCCTCGTATATATTGTAGTGCTTTACGTATTCGACCAATGGGAGACGTGGAATACGCTTAGCACTGCGAGCGTGCGTATTGGGGTATTTGATGGTATAGGAACATTAAGATAGTGTCTCTTTGCGGCACTTCCACTATTTTTGGTGGATATCGATGACTGCGCGGGTGAACCAACTGAAGGTTGTCGCCAAAAGCACTCAACGGTAGATTTAATGCCAGATATCCACTCCAAAAAGTGTTTTCATTCGCATCTTACACGATAATTCTCAAACTTCACAAAATATAAAAATGGCCTTAAATATGTTACACGAAAAGCCTTTTCGATATCGTAAGCGGAAGAGCCCTCAAATCTCCATGTTCCTACTCCACCAAAAATCACAATACGCACACTCGCAGAACTAAGTGTATTCCACGTCTCCCATTGGTCGAATACGACGTCAATTTAAAGCACTACAATGCATTTGAGAGTAGTTGATAGAATAATCGGAACGCGTTATCATGCAGTAAGATCCATGAAATTAAAATCTTTTCCATTGGATAAATACTGCTATTATTTTGACCAGAGATGAAACTGATATACAAGGTGTGTATAAATTGTCGCAAAAGCTACACGTAGCGACATTCTTCGTTCGGTTCTGAATAACAAATCTTAATGTTAAAATGTCGTATCATGCTTCGTAAATTCGTAAATGTCAAAATTTGTCAGTAATGATTTTGATTGAACTCACTTTGAAATACAAACTTATTGTTCTACAACGTTGCCAAATGTGTTTTTCGTGGAAGTACGTTAATGAATAAATGTTTAAAACAAGCTTTTAAATCAAAAAGAAAACGTTTGCGAAATAATACTAGTAAAAAATTTTTCTTTAAACTAAATTGCACCTATCTCTCTTAACAGATATCGAAGAGCAAAAGTTAGTTACGCACTAAAAGTCTGAACTTCAAGAACCCCGTGAAAACAAACGAAGCATGATACGACATTTTAACATTAAGATTTTTTATTCAGAACCAAACGAAGAACGTCGCTGCGTGTAGCTTTTGCGACAATTTATACACACGTTATATAAGTTGCCTCCGACACATTAATGAAGTGGATGACTTTCCTATGTTTTAGGAATTCCTAGGAAGTTGGACCAATGGATCATCCCATAAATAATACAACTTTTTCAATTGTATACAATAGAAGTCGGTAGTTTGTCTCGATAAACTAATTGCATTAGTTTGCTATTAAACTAAGTATTACATTCAACTTATCCTCGTTCTTAGTGCTATCTTTGAAGAATGCAATTTCTAAAGTATTTTTTCCAAAATTGAAATGTAAGTGTCATGGGAGTATACATATATAATATTAGAAAATGCGAGAAATATTCTTGCAATGACTTAGAACCGGCGTCAATAAACATAAGCTAGTATATACGGTGGTTCTATTAATTTTGAACCAAGAACTACACCTTTGATGGAAAGTTTCTTCTTGGAACAACCGCAATACTCAATGCAAGCCCTCATAAAAACAAAATCTCATCATACCTGTTGAGGAACTAGCTGAAAGGTTTACATTTGGTTCATAGATATCTTCATGCCATAGAAAAATCAGAAAATCGGCCCAATAGATTCCATGTGAACCTTCCTTATCTAATCCGCGCAATGATTGAATATGTGCTATTTTTTTTTCTTACGTCTTAGGATGAATATTTGCTGGAGAGAAAAGTATCTGATAACGAGAATGGATCCTCTGCAAAATGTCAAGTGCCATAGTTAGTGGGTAACAAAAGGAGAAACTCGGACGCCTCAGCCTAAATGAAAACTTCAACGGCGTAACGTTATGCCATGTGTTCAATGGGATACAAAATGTTTAATCTGGTTTGAACTTTTAAACTAAATCCAAACGATATTCAAGAGAATTTACTTTGAGCAACTTCAGCAATTTAAGTCAGCGCTACAAGAAAAATGACTTCCATTTCAAGATGAAATTGTTTTTTCATCAGGATAATTCTCCACTACATGCAACAAGGATGACGGTATAAAAACTGAAAGTGTTTAAATGGGAAACGATATTCCATTCAGCATATTCGCCCAATATTACCCCATCTGATTATAATTTATTCCGGAGTTTTGAAATCTTTTTATAATATGCTTTGAAATTTTAAACCAAAATCAAACGATAACCAAGAAGATTTACTGGGAGTAACTTTTAACGGTTTAACTCGGCACTATAGGTAAAAAAAGAGCAGTTTGGTCTTGAAGCCAAAGATGGCCGCATCTTTGGCTTCAAGACCAAATTACTTTTTTTATCAGGATAAAGTTTCATTGCATGCAGTGAGGATGACGGTACAAAAGTTGAAGGAGTTTCAATGGAAAACGATGTTCAATTCAGCATATTCGCCCAAAATTACCCCATCTGACTATAATTTATTCCGCACTCCTTAAATATTTATTTAATCTACTTTGAATTTTTAAACCAACACCAAACGATTACCAAGAAGATTTACTGAGAGCAACTTGAACGGTTTAAGTCAGCACTACAAAAAAAACGACTATTTTTGGTTTCGAGAGGAAGTCGCTCTTTCATCAGCATAACGTTCCATTACATGCAGCGAGTTGAAGAAGTTTCAATGGGAAACATTGCAAATCCACCCAATTGTTTCAACATCGCCCTACCTAATTATCATTTATTACGCAGTCTCCAAAAACGCTTGGGCGGAAAAAATTTAAAGTTTTTCGAGGAGGTTAGTAAGTAATTGAGGAGAATTTTTCGTCGCTAATAAGTGAATTGAAAGTCTACTAGAAATACAGAAGAGCATTGTAAATAATGAAGGAGAATATATAAAATTATAAAAATTAACGGACTACAAGAAACAGCATTTTTTATGCGATGATTCAGTATAGATGGCGCTACTGTTACTTACAAATTAATAAGGCATTCCCTTATAGTTATTCGCAGTTTCTTCCTTTTACTATTCCTTCCGAAATTGTATCTAAACGTAAAAAAAATATTACGTTTTATTTTAGTTTTATACAGCTTTTTTTGAATGTCACTGAATATTAATATAATAATAATATTAAACGCTATTTTTATTAGAATATACACTGGATTTGGAAACACGATTTTGGGTTCAGGGTCAATTCAATATATTTATTGCAATGCAGACTTATGAATTGTTAAACAGACTTCGGCGTCAACCAATAAATATCCACATGTATTCCAAATATATGAATTTTGCAACAACCCTGCTTTGTACGTTCATGATTGTGTATATATTGAAAACTTTATGTGTTTACTACGTTTTTATTGCTTTTATTATCGGCAGTTAATTTTCGCAGTTTATTGACTGAAGTACATGCGGAATTGAATAATTAGCAATTAATTCATTTAAAATTATATCCGTATTATGTAGCATGTGAAAATTACCCGGTATAACTATTACATTATTTTTGGAATAATTATTAATTATGTATGTGTTATAATGTACATGTATATTCGTAGTAAATTATATATTTCCGTGCTAAAACCCGTTACACATTGTTACTATCAATATATCTAGAACAAAATTTAAAATGTTGTTGTGGGAATACTTTGTATTAAACTTGTGTAATGTGAAGAAATAATTTTGCTTATATACGAGGGCGGATTGACATATAAGGACCCCAGCAATACCATTGTGTGAGTAGTGGGGTTCTAGCCTACAAACGGTAATTTTGAATACCTCGTTTTAGCATGCAAAGTTCTCAACTTACATAAAAATACATGGATATATACACATAAAAAATATGCTAACTATATACTATTTCGTATGTTATGAGTACATAAATTGTATAAATAAAGACTTATGTGTATGTAAGATATACATACATACGATTTAATCGTTTAATGTGTGTAGTTGGTGTTAATTTAAAATATTTTTCCAATGATGTTTTAAGAGTTGCTATTTTCTCTCGTCATAGATCAACTTATAAGTTATAAGTTATAACATACAGGGTCAGGCAAATGTGTGGGAACACCAGATTTCTAGCAAAATTATGTGTTCTATTAAAAAATAACCTTAATAAAAGTTACTAAAAATCTGGTGTGAAGAACACAAATGCAGGTTCACTATTAATATTTTCTGTGAACGTGTCCGAATATATCCTATCCCCAGAGACGTAGATACGTATTTCGCTTTTCTACAAGCTCATCGGTACGCCCCTGCTGGAGAAAGGATATTTCCAGACACATTCACAGAAAAAAACCACCTCGCCCTATCACCGTAATTATCCAGACCGAGACCATTACTTCACATTAATTATGTGGACGGTATGCGAGGTACTTCGGCTGTCTGACAACAGGTAGCGCCGAATTTACTTCTGCGCTCGGTCTGGATAATTACGGTGATAGGGCGAGGTGGTTTTTTTCTGTGAATGTGTCTGGAAATATCCTTTCTCCAGCAGGGGCGTACCGATGAGCTTGTAGAAAAGCGAAATACGTATCTACGTCTCTGGGGATAGGATATATTCGGACACGTTCACAGAAAATATTAATAGTGAACCTGCATTTGTGTTCTTCACACCAGATTTTTAATAATATTTTATATTATTAAAAATACCTTTGTATTATACAAAACTGGTGGGGTTTACCTACTCATGTATGTTTCAATTATTCTGATACATTACACATGCGGTTAAGCCGTAGTATGAGTGAAGGCACAAACAAAATGCAGTTTTCTAGAGAGTTGGCTGTGCTAATCTTTGGAAGGGCGTCGTTACTTCACATTAATTATGTGGACGGTATGCGAGGTACTTCGGCTGTCTGACAACAGGTAGCGCCGAATTTACTTCTGCGCTCGGTCTGGATAATTACGGTGATAGGGCGAGGTGGTTTTTTTCTGTGAATGTGTCTGGAAATATCCTTTCTCCAGCAGGGGCGTACCGATGAGCTTGTAGAAAAGCGAAATACGTATCTACGTCTCTGGGGATAGGATATATTCGGACACGTTCACAGAAAATATTAATAGTGAACCTGCATTTGTGTTCTTCACACCAGATTTTTAATAATATTTTATATTATTAAAAATACCTTTGTATTATACAAAACTGGTGGGGTTTACCTACTCATGTATGTTTCAATTATTCTGATGATTAATAAAAGTTTTTGTAGTATTTTTATTCTACTCTATCACACATTCTTATTTATTATGAGTTCGATTTCTGATATGCGTACGATATGCAACGATCCGTGTTAGTATTTTTAACGCTGCCAGGTTGCGCGCTTATCAAAATTATAATTATGGTCCCGAAAATTAGATAAAGTTAATGGAATATCGTAGTCCTGAGTGTACAAAAATTGAAAAGAGTTCCCTCAGCACAGAAAGTTATGTTCACCATTTTCTGGAATACAAAGGAGTCATTCATACCGAATATTTCCCGAAGAATAAGTCAGGAATCATTTTACGAACCTAATAAGGTTCTTTGAAATTGAGACTGTACTCACCAAGTTTTCATTTGTTCGTGTGAGTATTTCATTGAGAATATCATCGGTGAACAAAAAGTTACATTCATTTAACGGGTCAGCCTATTGCCAAAATTTCTAGCAGCACCTTTTAGCCCAGGCAAGTGAGTTGCAATGTTGTGTGCTCGAGTTTGTACCCTTGAATTAAGTGTATCCTTTGATCATTTGTACCTATTCTCGGCATAATAATGCTCTTTTGTGATAGATTGACGCTTTTCCTGTACATATGATTTCTCTTTTGAACGAGCTTCGTCCCTTGATAATGATGATTCCTCAGAGTCTGTTTGATGATCACTTTCAATAACAAAATCATCATTATCTCACCGCTTTCATAACTTTCTGAGCCATTTTAATTACATCACCTTAGTACAGTGTCTTCGAAATTAAAATCAGTAGCACGAACACTACAGACATTTTAAAATAAAATTACTTTCAGTTATGGTGAGCCATGGTAACACAGACCCTTAGCCAACAATATATAGGTAACTGTACTGGTAACACAAGTTTTGTTTATGGCCCATTGACGAAGACTAAATATTTGGAAGCTACTTAAGAAGTTAGAAATATTGGCGCATGCGCTTAGTAGTAATAGTCGAACAACTAAACCCTGGGGTCTAGTAAATCCTGGCTCACCAGTTAAGGGATAGAAAAATAATAACGAAGCCCAGGACAAAAAAAAAGGTGATCACGTTAGCCGTGATTGTAATTTTGGCAAAATAAAATCTAAATTTAGTTGAAGTCAAATTGTTATAGAAATATAATTAGTTAAAATACTTTAAAATAGGAAAAAAGATATTAAATATAACTGAAATAAGAACAAAATAAATAAATATACAAAAAAGGTTTAAGTATATGAATACGTTAAGCACGTATTATGCATTTGTTACAAATGAAACAGACATGCAATATACACGTCTGTAACTGTACACATGGACATACACCTTATATTTTCCAGCATTTACTTCTGCTTAAGACACATGTTTCTGCCATCTACTGTCAGGCGTCATAAGTTAAGCTACTGAAGTAAGTAAAGCTTAAATGTTGCCACTTTCGTCATAGTCTCTTTTGTCCGTCAGATGTCATTAGATTATATAGTGCCACCTAATAGAACAAAATTTGCTATACCTTATGAGGCAATTTGTTTAAGCTTTCCTTAGTTCACTAGCTTAACTGATGACGCCTGACAGTAGATGGCAGAAACACGTGTCTTAAGCAGAAATAAATGCTGGAAAATATGAGGTGTATGTCCATGTGTACAGTTACAGACGTGTATATTGCATGTCTGTTTCATTTGTAAAATAAATAAAGGAAGAAATTGCAAAATGGACGCCTCGAAAGGTACTGAACACTTATGAATTCTCAAGTCTGTTGGTTGAAAGAAAAATATTCTGTAAGGAAATAGGATCTGTGGTGTTTCACGCAAATTGAATGTATATTATTACTTCTGCTAGTCGTCTGGGTATCGACTGAATTAGATTATTTATAAATAGGCGATAATTGCTAATATTTTCCCATTTATTTTCTATCACTTGCCAAAGGTCTACTTTATTTCCTGGTCGAAAATTTCGGTTAGAAATCATTGTATCTAGTAGTTCCCAAATGTTTTGGTCGCGACTCCCACCAACCGAAACGAATCAATATCTTATAGTATCTGCAGTGTGTATGTGTGTATGTGTATGTGTGAATGATCATGTTGATAAATAAAGTTTCGGTCGGGATATAATTGGTGTAGATATGATAACATGATATTTCTAATACGATTGGATAAATTTCACTGTTTAGTCGTTGACCAATATCCCACAAGATGCCAACTCCGTATACACTTATCCAGGCCCAAACGTTTATAGAAAATCGCCCATATGTTCTAAACCATTTATGTATTGCTCTTCAAATGTAGTATTTTGAAGCCTATATATACAAATATTCCCATCATTTAACGATTTCAAGGTCTTTTCATCGGTAAAAACACACCTATTCCAAAACTCTGTATCTTGATAATACTCGTAGTATATTAAAAAACAAGTTTCATAAGGCACCATTTTGCCGCACGAGATCAGTTTAGAAAACGACTTTTCTAAAGAGCGAGTGCGGCAAAAGGCCTTATGAAACGAGTTTTTTATACTATTTTTTCTATTTTGCATTTTTTACATTAATAATTGGAATTATTTATTTGGAAGTTCAGAGTTTAATTTTTATATAAAGCATGCAGTTGGTCACATTGATACGTGACATTGTCAAATTGAAATCTTGCTATCCGCGAAGTATATTATATTACATATTATTTATTAATGTTCGTTAACATTACTTGATATTTTATTTAAAAATATAAACATGAGTGACTTAGAAATTAATATATCTTGTTGTCAATTGTATACAATATGTTGTTTGTGTAGAGTACGAACATATATCATATCTGTCAAATGTACTTAAATTCTTAAAATCAAATGACAGCAATGATATTTATTTCTGTATTCGAACAACGCCAACATTGAAAAATGAAAAAAAGCGTATTGAAATGAAGCTCATTTCGATACTGTTTTGGGTTTCATAATGAGTTCATTTCGAACGCAAAATAGAAAAACGTAATTAAGAGAAACAATCAATCTCGAATTTTTATGCTCAATTGTTAGAAGGCTACTTCTAGCGGCGGAATAATTTCCTGTTTCTGACTCTTTAATTCTTTTATAAACAGTTGAAAAAGAAACAGGAAAATTAGTTCCAACTGTAGTTTTTTTTTTTGCAGAATAGAATGGATTCTGTCTTAAATAATTAATAAGTCGTCGTTAGCATTTGACACTTCCGCCCAGGCGCGGCTCGTGATGACGTATTTGGAGGTGCACTTACAATGATACGAGTGCCTCGTGTTTTCGGTGTTTACTAAGAAAACGCTACAGTTAGTAAAGGAGAATACACGAAGCACTCGCATCATTGTAAGTGCACCCCAAATACGTCATCATGAGCCGCGCCTACTTCCGCCTGTTCTTTTTTTCTCGATGTAGTTTCTTCCAGTTAGCAACGTTTCTTTGTTTCTCATTATGGTGAAGTTAGCAACATTAAAATATTATGCAACTGCTCGTACAGACCAATCATCTAATTTATTTAAAACATTTTTTTTCAAGATCTGGTAAGTGCATATTCATATGAGTACAGAATGTAAAATGTCAGTTGAAAACGCTATTTGCATGGCAGCTTTCTAACGAATTTTTGAAATTGCTACGAAATAGTTCAATATTAATATTTTAAAGAAAACTAGGTACTCCAGAACAATAATTCTTTCCGATTTATTCAACGATTAGTCTCAGAAACGTGTTTCCATATCCAACATCCGCTTTGTTTGGTAAACTCTCCAGAAAGAATCCGTATTTATGAGCAACTTTGTGACCCCGTTATTAGAATATATCATATATTGCTCAAATCCGTTTTCATTTAAAGCTTGTGACATTTTACACAGAATAATAGCTTCTCTAAAATATAGACGCGTTTAATGGATTACTAAAATGTAGGTGTTCTTCAACGCCTACCACGATAATTGTAAATTTCTCTTCTTCCATTCAAATTGTACTTTATTGTTTTTCCTTTTTCTATAAGATATACTTTCACTGAATTAAATTTATGTATTACTTTTTTTTTAGATGCCTTACGATTTAGGTATCATATTTCGTATACATTTTTTTACTCTTTTGTGAAAGACATCAATTTGTAATCATATTCAATATTAGAAGATCACAAAAGCATATAAATTATTTTGTTATAATTTTATTTAACAGCAGTCTATACTGATACCGTTAAGACAATTAATGCACGTAAGCAATTACGTATTTCCACGACAACCTCACAACTTGAAATTTATGTGAATAATAATACCTATTAATAACCTACATTTTTGTTTTTAATTAACCATTTTGTTAATATTATAGGTGTTAGTAATTATCGGATTGTTTAACTAAACAGAAGCACATTTTATAGTTCATTTAACAATTTATAAAGTCTGTATTTTTTGTATGTTGACAGTAAAATTAGATGTCATTTTGCCATTTTTTCTGAAGTACCGCTAATGCCGCTAATCTGCTGTCATTATACTTGTAATTTTTGCTAATTATTTACCTGTTTTATATTTAGTATTTGTAATCGTTATCAGTTCTTTTACTAACTAATTTGGTGATATAGATCTTCATACTATATAGGTCTCAATACTTAAATACTATAAATCATATCAAAAAAGAGACAAAAAATGCTGGGATAGAGAAGTGGGATTTTACAAAGACGGTGCTGTTGAAATTAATTATACATTTAGGTGATGCTAGTGAACCACTTGTTATTCAGAGTCGGATTAATTTGTTGTGTTTCTTTACATACTACATAATTACTTAAAAATTTTAAGCTAAGAAATGCTAACAAGTTTTAATACATTTTAGTGGTCAGTGGGGAATGCAATAACTTTTTAAGTAAAGAGTTTTTGAGTATGTATACATTATATATATATATATATATATATATATGATATTTTCGTGACCTTGGTATGATATGGTAAATTCAATCAGTCGGCGATTAAAGGTCTGGTTTACTTCAATGAATATATATTTAAAACAACCCTACATGTTTCGGCAATGATGCCTTTATCAAGGATATAAAATATATATATATATTTAACGTAACCGACCTAACATGAGCACATGGAATAGAAATATCTGAACAAATTGTTAAAAACAGATTAAAAGAAGCGAATTTGAAACCAAGAAGACCTGTCCGCGCACCACGCCTTACGCAGCATCACAAAGCAGCGCGAATGAGGTTTGCTCTGGATCACAGAAATTGGCAACTTCGTCACTGGACGCCTATACTGTTTTCAGACGAGTCCAGATTTCGTTTAACTCGTTGCGACGGTCGAGTACGTCAGCCGCTACTATACATGAAGTGGATAGATTTGGTCTTGGATCTGTGATGGTTTTAACTCAAACAAACCTAGAAATTGCCCACATCTCTAGCTAGAATTCTGCAGTAGTAAAAATTACTAATATTAAAAATGGGCCTCTTTGGGCTGGAATCGGTGTTGATAACAGAACTGATCTTGTTATGGTTCCTAATAGACTAAATGCAATGAACTACATCAAAAATGTCTTGGAGGACTATGTGGTGCCTGCTGCATATGGCGTCGGTCCCAATTTCATCCTAATGGCTGATATTGCATGGCCACATACCGCCGGCATCACCAGACACTTTTTACAAGAACGTGGAATTCAGGTCATGGAATGGCCGGCGTTAAGTCCTGACCTGAAACCTATCGAACGCGTGTGGGATCAGCTTGACCGACGTGTTTCGCGAGCGCCCTAATCAACCACTAACCATACAGGAACTGACACCAAGCCCTGATTGAGGAATGGGAAAGCATGCCCCAAGAATCTCTTCGCAGACCAGTGCGAAGCATTTCGCGCAGGTGTGAGGAAGTGATTCGTGCTCGTGGAGGGCATACACGGTATTAAACCTCACCAATCCACAGAAAACCCTACTCTCATCGATACTGTGACAGTCGTTCTTATTTTGGTTTGCGTTATTAATTTACATTTTTAAGTATACCTTAGAAGTAACTAAGAGTTGTAACATTATTTTTGTAATTTTCTTTAGTTAAATATATGCCGTTGAAGTATACTAAATTTGATTTTCCTTGACCTCTTATTTAAAAAGCTACAGGTTATAAAAAGTATAGTTCCCCTAATTTTTTTGAGCAGTGTATATAATATATTTTTGAATGATATATAATAATAAAGCGATACTGTTTATAATTTTCAACATGTCATAATTTAAAGTCTATTTTGTAATTTTGACATGTGCAGTACAAATATTGTTGTTTTCTTCGCAATTCATACGATCAACATAATTATTATAGACATATTACCGTTTCTTCTAGTCTTAAATTTAAACTTTCAGTTTGTTGACAGTTGAAACATGCATAAACATAACCTGCAGTACATACCAATTCAAATTAGGGCGGCCTACCATTGACAACATTACAAAAAATTTCGTCATATATTAGGTGTGATGTGTATTAACTAACGCAGTTTCAGTGTATCTACAACGACAATAAGCATCTGGAATGACGGTATTAAAATAACATGTACGGAAGTGCTACACTGAACATACTGTATAAGAAACTATAAGATTAGGTGTAATCAAGTTGTTTAGGCACTATTAATTTAAATATAAGATATGAATTTAAATTAGAATTAAGTCTTATTAAATCGATTTGGTAAGTATGAGTATTCTAAAAAAGGATGCCACACTAGGGTGCGGTGAAACTTTATTGCGATAACGCGCACTAAAGGCACTAATCACCTCTCTCACAGTGGGAACTTGAATGTCTCTCTGTATCAGTGAATTCAACACGTAGGTTAGAGCTTGCACTAATATTCGCAGTATTGTGTTTTGAAGCCTTTGCAATATCTCTATGTTAGAGTTGGAAGCTGTTCATCATAGTTGTATGCCATACGGCTTCATTATGGCTTTGTATATTAAAAGCTTATTTTGGCGAAATTTTTGTGACCGGCCACACATGATCCATTATATTTGCCTAAGTTTCAGACCTAATTGCTTACGTTTCGTAAAAATATGTTTCTGCCACGTTAGCCTTCTTTCATGAATTCTTAAGTAAATAGAACGACGTTCTAATAAGCGTGTTTGTTCTACTTGAAGATATAGAGATATGTAGAGATTGGCTAAAAGCATATTTTGTTAACAAAGAGAAATAGGCATCTTAGGCTAATTGGCATACTAAGTTTAATCACACAGGTTTGCATCCAAAAAAGCTGTACAGGATTTTGGTACTGCTTCTTATAAAATTTTGCACAGTAAAACCAGAAAAAGTATTCCAATAATTCCATCTCGTCAGGTTTTCTTCCAAAATTCGTGTTTGTAGTGTCATTTAGAGTGAAACATCCGTTTAACACGAAATCTGGTATCCTATTCTTGATTCTAAAAATCCTATGTAAATGCGATTTCTTACTGTCTGTTAATATGTATTAGAGTGAGACTTAAGAATAACTACAAAGAGAAAATGAGCGGAGGAGGACAATGGTAATGTTGGCAGTGTGAGGAAGCTCAGGTTGATCATGTCCCAACCGGTTTAATTTGTTTATAGCGAAAAGTGAGTAATCTTACTGGCTGGGTTGGGCATGTTTATACATGCTTGGCCAGGGTATTAGGAATGAGTATAAGCAAGCGTATTGTCAGATTTGATCATGTTTCAACATTATGAACAAGTTCAGGATGAAAAGTCGTTTCTTTGGAGAATGTAGTTAAATAAAAACTCAAAAAAGGTATAAAACCTCTTACCACAATTAATCGTATCCTAAATACGTATTTCGACAACTACGTTGTCGTCATCAGTAGGTAAAACCACTAATCAAAGTATCGAACATGGGGTACAGTAAAGCTAACACAGAATCGCGCACAACTTTACATGGCGTCCACGTATACACTGACTTTAACATAAATACACCTGTATCGTGTTTTTTTTCCAGTCAGTGTATACGTGGACGCCGTGTAAATTTGTGCGCGATTTTATGTGTTAGCTTTACTGTGCTCCATGTTCGATACTTTGATTAGTGGTTTTACCTACTGATGATAGCAACTTAGTTGTCTAAATACTTATTTAGGATACGATTATTAGTTGTGGTAAGGGCTTTTTTTCCTTTTTGAGGTTAAGGATCTTCGTTGCTACAAAAGACACATTTAGTTTATATTTTGCATCTAAACGTGATTGTACTCGTGTTTTTAGTTATTAGTAGAGCTGGGGATGTTTGCGATGTGCCAGGATAGTATTCAGTTAAACGTACGAATATAATGACCTTGTTTCGATCGGTGATGCATGCGTGATTTTATTGCTTTACATGCATTCGCTATTTATATCACTTAGGTATGTCAGTTATGTGTACTGTATATAAATAACACACTTACCTTATTTACGATTATTATAGCATAGCGCCAAGTGGATAAGACTTGTAGTAAGTTTGTAGCATTAGATACGTTTCCATATTTGTAGCGGTGAGCGATGTACGCCGTGATGAATAAATTTTTTTATATTTTGAGAAAGACCGCTCGACATCTACGGATGTAACACACGCACAATTAAAATAATCTTTATAGATAGAAACCGAATCTACACTTGCACCATTACTAATTTGTTTTAATCTGGTAAAATCAAAATCATTGTTTATCACACTCTCGAACTTTTCTATTACATTAACATTTTTGTTGTCATTTACTGCGCATAGCTGGGCGTGTACATCGTTCAGTATTTGCAGTGACTCCGCTAACGATAATGCAGTATTTTGAAATTTCTCGATTGCATTAAACAATCCTATATGATTGTTATAAATAGTTTGTAAATCTGCATCAAGGGAAGGGTTTTGAAAGAGTCTCTGGCTTTCCTTAATGGCTACAGCTTCGGCAGGATTGAATTGTAGAACCACAGATTTTATTTGTTGGAAATACTTGGCATAATAAAATGCCGCTTTTAACCAACTTCCCCAACGTGTAAGGATTGGCTCTGGTGGTTCGGGAATACCAGGGCACCGACTGTGAAACTCTCGAATTCGTTTGGGAGATTTTAGAAACACTTTTTTTGTGGTTGCTATTAATGAATCCACCTCTGGATAACTTTGCCGAAGTTTGTGCCACAAGGTGTAAAGCATGAACTTTACATGTCACATGCAAAAGTCTCTCACAATCTGCTTTAAGAGAACGGCCTACAGAACGCATTGTCGCAGCACCATCGCTCATAAACATCAGGAGTTGATTAGTTGAAACTTGAAATTTTTGTAGCGTATCGAGCACTACCTTCGTAATTACTTCGCTAGTGCACTTTTCCAATCTTTTGCTGGCTAATAAAATGGGAAATGTTGATTTGACAGGATCTAGTACACGCACTATAATATTCACAATAGAATGTTTTTTTCGATCTGTCGTTTCGTCGACACATACCCATAACTGTTTATCATTTACTACTGCTTTCATTCTGTTTTCAATGTCCTCACGCACAATTGGTAAATAGGTGAGTAACGTTCTCCGTGACGGTAGCTTTTTGTTGGAATTGCATTTATTCCAAAAGTCGTGAAAGGCTTTTTTATCTAGCAGGTGAACTGGCACATCGCAGACGAGTAGCATTGTCAATAAATCGAAAATGAATTGCGTTTTAGACAGCACATTTTTTTTTGTCTTTGTGGTGTACACTTTCAACATGTCTTTTACAGTCGTATTTGTCCCAGCAAAGTAACTGTTTATCGCATAATTTACAAACCACTTTTGCTCCATTATAATACAAATCGGGAAAGTCTCGGATAAATTTCTTCACGTCGTTATACAATGGGCGCTTTCTTGGCTTGGGCACGTCCGTCATACTTATTAAATAGAGCTCAAGACAACACACGATCACGTTGCCAGTTCACGACTAACTAAAGTGTTTCGCTGCATCGTGTTTATACGCTGGTGGGGATGCACTACATACGGTCCTGCCGTACCGCAAACATCCTCAGCTCTAGTTATTAGTTATGGTTCCAAGAGGTGTTATTTCTCCTGACAACTTTTCTTTTATTTATGGTGAATACACTGTTAAAATTCAACAAAGGTGCATATGCGATTTCGCGAAGAAAGTGTACTTTGCTTACTTCAAGATTGAAACTTGGGGTTCAAAACAAAACCTGGGTTTCTGATAATGTGTGTAGAAGTTGCGAGTAAGATCTTCGTTTCTGGTTTAAGGGTAAAACACTCATTTCCTTTTGGCATTCCTATGATGTGAAGTGAACAGCAAAACCTATTCCTGTTCGGTAGATGTGAAAGGGTTCAATACCAAAAATAAAATGAAAATAGCTTACCACACCTTAATTCAGCTATTTTTGTCCGGTGCCTCATAGCTCTGAAATGCCAGTTCCACACCCACCCTCCAGTTTGGATGAGATCCTGAGTGATTCTGAAGATGGAAACACATTACCTTCCCAGGACGAATCTGGTTCAGAATTTTTTGTTGATGAGGGACCCCAACTTTTATGTTATTTATCGATTTGGATCTAGATTGTTCGGCAGCAATTAGAAAATACATTAGTTTATTTGAAAGCCTTTTAACTACTAGTCAATTGTGTTTTATTAAAAGTAATTTTTTGTGGATTGCTACCGCAATCGCAAAATTAGAGGGCAGATGATTTTCATTAGACAGAAGTATTTCTCTAATAAATTTTGTGAAAAGTCGTTTCGAAACTTCGGTATGCAAAATGATATTTGTAAAAAACTTAATTCAGTGTTAGACAAAAACCTAGGATTTAAGAAGCTTATGCAAATTAATGATATTTTGCAAGGAAATTTTGAAGAAAGTATCAATTTCAGTCCAAATGTAATGTGCAAGGTGAAGTATGCTCCAAGAGCTTCCTGTGAAGTTGAACGGTCATTTTCCAGTTACAAGTGAATTTTAAGTGAATAATGACGGAGTTTTACAATGGACTATCTAGAAAAGTGTTTAATTACTTACTGTTATTATTCAAGTAATAATTAATTAATTATGATTAGAAAAATTGTAATGTTGTTGAAAATTTAAATATACATATTGTTAATAGAAAAGTACCATATTTTCTGTATATCATTTTTATTGTTCTTACACTACCTAAAATTCATAAACAAAACAGTTGTTTTATAACCTTAAACACTCTATGTAACTTGAACATGAATAGATATTTATTCTTATTATATTAGTGGTTAATATTATTAGTATAATAATTATTTTATTACCTGTAAACTTTAGTACAATAATTGCATCTTTCAAAGTATAAACGCATGTTTAAGGGCCTAATTTAATTAATAGTTTATCTTGCATATTTGCATGAATTTTCCAAGTTCCAATGTTAGTTTCATACCTTTACTTGGGTGGCCCTATATTCCAGTATAATCTAGACTTCTAGACCAAACGAAATTTACGAACATTTAATTGATGAAGAGCTATTTAAGTATATTTATTTTTATAAGTAATATAGTTTATCTTTGCTAGTCTCTAATAAACTTCTAATAGCATTTCCTATTTGTCTGTGTGTAGTTCAGTTCTTAGGTTTTGGATTTCATTATATAATTTCTACGCGATGAATGAGTTTGTTTGTCACTAATTTATTCGATATTCCCTTAACATGATCTACGCTAAAGTATCTCTTTACTGAAATATTACTGACCGTATCGTTTTACGGATTAGTTTTAACAATCTCTTACAGTATCCAATTACGATTTAGCAGAAAGCGAATTAATATCTACTTAATGGATTATTTGTTTAGACAACAGTGCTGTATTACGCAGAATACTAAGAAACACTAATACTCTAAAAATATATTGTTTTAACGACAGGAAGTAATTATAGATGCAGATTATCGAGTTCAAACTAGTATAAATAAAAGAATTTTTAGGACTGCGATAATTTGTTTGTTTTCATATAGTTGAATTAAAACCAACATTACTTTGCATGTATGTATATACGCTGCAAATACAGTTCTCATCCGTGTGTACACATATCACGTCTTATTGGGTACTGGGCTTAATACATTTCGTAAATGCATTAAGAAACAATATCGTAAGAGTAAAGTTAAGAAATGATGATGTTATGATGATAAAATGTCATTTTTACGAGGAGAACACTGAAACATTTAAAATAGCCATGTTTCTAAAAAAAATTAAATTTGTTTTTATTTGACAGCTACTTTTTAATATTTTGCGAGTTGATTGCCGTGTAGTTTATTCGATTTGCTCTAATAGTTTTGTTACTTATGATAGTTTAAAGATTTTGTGTTCCCCAAAGAATGAATTTGATTTTAAATCGTCATTAACGCCTGATCGACTTAGAAATGCATTTGTCGAAGAAGTCCCATCTAAGACAACAATTTATAACTGGTACAATGGATTCAAAAAATATCTTTTCTTTTTGGCGATGAATTTCGTTAAAGACGCCTAAGAACTGCTGTTACTGATGAGAAATATTTCCGCTTTTCTTGATGAAGATCGACGGACGTCCAATGAATTTATTCGAGGTACATTGGGTTTTTGGTATGAGTAAAATCCAAAACATTTTACATCAAGACGTGAGAACTTTGTTGTCGATGGATTCCACAGCGTGTATAAACCAAAACCAACAACTAAGTATCTGGATGGCCTAAACGTCAGCACTATAGACTCTCCACCATACCGCTTTAACCTAGCACCTTGTGATTTCTTTTGTTTCTAAAAATTAAAGAACAATCAATGAGCCAAACGCAAACTTTTCAGTAGCTTGCGCGCTTTTAGAACGTTCATTAATGACGACGAACGAATAGGAGGAACTTTGACCTCTACCAGACCCGAAAACATCGCAAGAGTTCAAGGGCTCATTCATGAAGACCGTCATCAGGCTATTCTTGGCATCTGCGATAAAGTTGGAATCGGATGTGGTACATGTCTGCGAATTACGATTGAAGAAATGAGTGGCTGCCATTCTCCTCCCTCATACTATTCACCAGACCTGAATCCTGGTAACCTTGGTCTCTTCCCGAAAATGGAACCACAGCTAATAGGCCGACGTTTTGATAGCATTGAAGAAATTCAAGAGGAATCGCAAGCAGTACTCTACTCGTTCACAGAAAACGACTTCCTGAATATCTTGGGGACCCTGGGACTGGTGCATAGCTACCCAAGAAGACTCTTTGAAGGTAACAGCAACCACCAGGAATAAAAATCAAATTTATTTTTCTAGCATCAGTCCAAGAACATCTGAATTGCATCCCGCATTATAATTCACTGGACGTCTATATAAAACAACACTTACCGGCACAATTAACCGCCCACCTTTTGACATTACAAATGTCTAACATTTTTGTATTATTTTTTAGTGGCTTTCTTTATTAAATGTGGAAATAAGTAAAATCTAGTCAATTAAGGTACATATGGAAAACAACTCATTTATTTTAATTTTTTGTAATTTTTATGAAGACATACCTGCTGCATACTAATGACATCACTAATGACACTGTATACTTACTAATTAGTAACTAGGCAGTTTTAATGATATGCATTGCCTCCTCTTGCCATAATAACTCCACTTGATCGTATTGGAAGTCCATTGATAGTATTTTGAATCTCATTATTAGGTATGAGGTCCCACTCTTCTCTTAGGACATCTTTAAGCTCCGCCAAGGTTGGGGGTGTAGGTAATTGAACCCTCACCATTCTTTTTAATTTATCCAAAACACGTTCTATGGGATTGAGATCTGGACTTTGTGCAGGCCATTCCATTATCCCAATCCCAACGTCATTGAGGCACCTAGCTACGTGCGAACGAGCATTGTCATTCATGAGAATAAAATAATCTCAGATATAAGCTGGAAATCATATCACATGCTCTACAAAGATATCTTCCAAATATCTGTCAGTCGTTATGCTACCTCTATCAAGAATAACTAACTCTATACGCGCATCGTAACAAATATCGCCCCAAATCATAACCGATCTTCCACTAAAACTCACTACCTGCACAATGGTACATACTGAAAATCGCTCTCCGGAACGTCGATACACTCGCTCTCTTCCATCTGGTACTCTTAAACAAATTTTCGATTCATCTGTGAAGAGGACTTCCTTCCATTGTTCAATATTCCAAACACAATGATTTTGAGCATACCGAAGGCGAGAGATTCAGTGCTGTGGGAGCAATTGTGAACATCGGGTTGGTCTTCTGACTTTCTGTTATTTTTCACTAAGTCTTCTTTCAATCATACGCTCACTACATTAACTAATATCACCTCATGAAGGCTCTTCAACTTCAATAGCAGTGGTAAAACGATTTCGAAGCGCAGTGCTGACAATAAACCTGTCAGCACGACCAGATGTACAGCGTTTACAGCCTTACCCAAGTCTTCTCGTGTAGTAGCTAGTCTCACGGCATAATTGTACGGCGTCTTTCACAGTTGAGCGTGGTATTCCTAAAATTCCAGCCACTTTGTCCGTCATCGACTAATGCGACAGACAGCCCTAGTTATATAAGTAACACCATCCATCAGAATTTTAATTATAGGATTTTTAAACTTAATTCTAATTCACAGTAGAACACAAATAAAACGGATATCAACACTAAAACTTACTATACCGTGTGTCCCAATTTCGATGCTCACCATTGGTATCTCGGTTATTAGAAGATATAGAACAACGGTTAAATGGGGAATGTTTTGCAGAATTCAATACTCGCGGCAAATCTCATTTCAAATTTGACCTAACTTTTTAAATTTTTAAAATATTTTGAAAAATCAAAAATTTGCCAATTTCGTTATTCCTCAATAACTCGATAACGCTTAGTCTGACCTCTTTTAAAGTTTTACATTGTTCAGACACTTTTTTAAAACAAATTATTTGATACAAACAGAAACCCCCGATTGTCATTTGTTTTTAAGTTATTACCACTATCTTTTGTTTTTCATATGGCGGCCATATTGGATGTTGGGTTTGTTAGGTAGTCCTCAAAATGTGCTTTTCAACGATGTATAACATGCCTGAAAAATTTTTATTTATAAGGAAAATATTAATAAAAACGTAAATTAATCTTTAATATTAAATTAGTAGGCTGAAAAATTAAACACCAATGTCAAATGAAAGTGAAAAGATATTCTAAGTAATACTGTAAACAAACGAAACGATAAAAAAAATTATAGGAATAAAAAGTAAAGATACAGAACTTAAAGTTCACATTCACTTAAAGAAATTGTTCAATATGACGACCATTCAGTTCCACACAATTTTGACACCATGTTCGAGTAGAGTTACAAACTCTACGTAGCGTGTTTCCGTTTACTGATCGTAGCACATCTAGTACTCTTTGTTCTAAAATTTCCCGAGTTTCTGGCGGTTCAAAATCAAATACTTCGTTTTTAGTGGTACCCCATAAATAAAAGTCAAGCGGGGTAAGGTCGGGTGATCTCGCAGGCCATTGCACGGGTCCATTATTTGAAATCACTGTCTCATTAAAGTTTTCTCTCAAAAAATGTTGCACGTTACGAGTGTTATGGGCCGGGCAACCATCTTGCTGGAACCAGATGTTTTGCATGTTCTCGGGATTAATAATTTGCCTCAAAGCAGGCATTATCTCGTTTGTTAGTAGCTCCAAATATCTGTTACCAGTTAAATTGTAATCAAAGATGAAAGGACCTATTAACTGATTATCTAAAACGAAAAAAAGAGTTTAAAAAACAAACAAAAATGTAAACAAAATGTCATACCAATTAAACCGCACCAGAGATTAAAACCAAATCGAACTTGAAATCTTCTTTGATTTACCAAATGTGGATTTTCAGTAGACCAATGATGATAGTTATTCCTGTTGAACACTCCACAATTGGTAAATCGTGTTTCATCTGTCCATAGTATTTTCCTAGGAAAATTAGCGTCATATTCACATTTTTGAAGGTACCACCTGCTAAACTGTAATCGTCGGAGATTGTCATTATCACTTAAACCTTGTACAATTGTTGGTTTGTAAGGGTGATACTTGTTTTTCGTCAAGGTTCTGTGAACAGTAGATTTTGAAATCCCTGTTTCTCGTGTCACACGACGAACTGATGTGCTCCGATTGTTCATAACGTTCTGCAAAATATTATTTAGACGTGTATCAGCATCATTAACTTCATAGTTAGCTCGTTTTTGTTCGAAGCTTCCAAAGTTTTTTAATTTGCTAACTAGTCTTCTAAAAATTGTCCTGTGTGGCTGTTGTCTTTCTGGAAAACGCTCTGCATAACTCGTGCATGCATTTTTAGTGTTTCTATTTGCTTTGAAATACACTTCCAACATATCAACTTTTTCTTCGTTTGAATATGTATGTGCCATTATCAATACTTATAAATCTTAATACTTGACAATAATTACTTATCACTAACTACAAGTAGTTTTAATTAACTTATCTCTGCAGCACTAATTGTACTTTGACAGGTTATCGTTTTGTTTCATTGTCAGAATACATTTGTCATTGACGTTTGACGGAACATAATGTCTTTGCTAGTGATACACGCTCAGAGGTTAGAATTATCTGACATTTGATGTAAAACCAAATACAAATCTCCCCACTACTTTTAATCCTGCGCGAACTTACCCCTCCTCGCGCCAACTTAATTGGCGTTTGCTATACTTAGAATATCTTTTCACTTTCATTTGACATTGGTGTTTAATTTTGCAGCCTACTAATTTCATATTAAAGATTAATTTAAGTTTTTATTAATATTTTCCTTATAAATAAAAATTTTTCAGGCATGTTATACATCGTTGAAAAGCACATGTTGAGGACTACCTAACAAACCCAAAATCCAATATGGCCGCCATATGGAAAACAAAAGATAGTGGTAATAACTTAAAAACAAATGACAATCGGGGGTTTCTGTTTGTATCAAATAATTTGTTTTAAAAAAGTGTCTGAACAATGTAAAACTTTAAAAGAGGTCAGACTAAGCGTTATCGAGTTATTGAGGAATAACGAAATCGGCAAATTTTTGATTTTTCAAAATATTTTAAAAATTTAAAAAGTTAGATCAAATTTGAAATGAGATTTGCCGCGAGTATTGAATTCTGCAAAACATTCCCCATTTAACCGTTGTTCTATATTTTCTAATAACCGAGATACCAATGGTGAGCATCGAAATTGGGACACACGGTATAGGTACGTCAAGAACACAATAACGTAGTTTTTTAGGAATTTTTTTAGTGATACTATTTATCATTACATGTCAACTAGTAGCGTAACTAGTGAGCGGTTAATTGTGCCGGTGAGTGTATATTGCTTAATTAAAATAAAAGCTGTTATATAAGAAAACAATTGGAAGTTTATTTGTAAAACATTTACTTTTATTACTGTATCAGTAATTACACTAATTACTTTAGAGGTAATTGTGCATACAGTCGACTTTTAAGCTAAAGTATTAATTGCATTTAGGTCATCGTTTTATTATTGCAAAGTAAACACATACAACTTCCTAAATAAAACGTTTGCTTAATATAATATTTCTCTTTGTGTTTGCTGAACATTATCAGTGTTATTAAGAGGATACGAAGCAAATATTGAATCACGAAGAAACTAACGAATATTGCCTAAATATACAATATAACGCCGCGTATACTTTTCCGAATGCAGCATGTGTTCCTATAATTTAGGAACGCATAATATGCCGCGCTGCCGTCTTTATTTATTCAAGAATCGTGTAACTCGAGGGAGGACCGACCCAACGTACACATACATACGCAACGTACATGTATGCCCCGTCATTATTATGATTATTCGATTTTATTCCTCGTTTGGCGTACATATCGTTACGATCCGTTTTCGCTCATTCGCATTTACTTTAAACTCCCTTTAACAAGCCTTAAGTCATCATCTCATGCATTACAACACGAATGTGTTCCTCGTCTATCTCGTATGATGATATGCATCTCGTACTTTAGGGCGAAATCGTTCGAATGTGGTGTGTTTGGAAGAGGGAGTGGGCGCAGGATGATGGGATAATTATCTCGTAGGTATTGCGTCTTCCTACGCCTCTGACATGCACGTTTTCGCAGATGGCATCGTTTGCAATCTAGTTATTACTTCGGTTCGAAGATATCGCGATGATTTATAGTTTTTATGGAACGTAATGCATACCTAAGCTCGAAGTGGGAACATTTATATTTAAAATATTCTAATTCGCAGAGATTTTTAAACGGAGTACTTAGAATGTGAATGTTCAAATTTCTGTAGTATGGGAAATATTAAAAATCAGTTTCTGAAATTCGAATAATGCGAAGTTTATTATTATTGGAGAAGTATATGTGTAGACATATAAATAGATAGTAAACAAAATGATTATTAAAATTTTCATATATATGACGGATTATATAAGAAAAGCGTTTGGCGGTATATATAGAGAAGGAATCTGAAAGTTCGTGGAGAATTTATAAGATGATCGAGGCGTATCAAATCCATACAGCGAAAAGAAAAATATAGTTAAGAATATGTAATGGACGTATTGGAATTAATAACGCATTTCTTTAATTTTCACCAAGTTTGATTGATCATTAGTTTATATTACTAAACACAAAAACATCTGGTTGACTATTAATATATATATATATATAGTAAACCTAATCAGTAGGCGATTAAAGGTCTGTATATTACTTCAAAATATATGTATTTAAAAAACTCTACATGTTTCGGCTGTATACGCCTTTTTCAAGAGAATACAAAATATGAATGACAGGATATAAATGTCAAGTAATTAAGTTGCTATGGTTTAAATTATTCAAAGATACATTCTAGTAATAATAATAAATCATGCCTTAGTATTCCAAAAAATAGATAACAAGGTGTGAAAATATGTGTTGTTCGCTGCTAGCAATTTGTATCTCCTTCTGGGTATGAACTTGTGTGTTGGTTGCTGCTGGCAGCTTGCGTCTCTCTATGGGTGTGTGGTTTTGTGTGAGAGCGTAAGTGTAGGGTTTTGTATGTCGGTGCGTTCGTGCGTGTGTTTAGTGATCGGTCGCATGAATTTAGAGAGGTCGGATAACCAGCCGTTGCGTAGGGCCGCCAACCCTTTCCCGACAACTTCTTTACAATTCCGTGCAGTACTTCGACGGTCTGACCCCCGCCCCAACGAGGCAAGGCGCAGACAGGCGAAGCGCACCCTGTACGGGGTTGCTCATCGCAACTAAGGGAACACTCTTAGTGGCTACCTCGGTCGACGATGGTCACACTTATGCCATCTTAACGTTTTCCGCCGAAGCGGGGGCATAGCACACACGTCGAACGTGTGTGTGCTGTTATCTCGTCGCCGCGCAATGCACACACCACTAGGACCGGTCCTGGGCGACAACCTGGCTAGGTTGCCGTTAACAGCACACACACGTTCGACGTGTGTGCTATGCCCCCGCTTCGGCGGAAAACGTTAAGATGGCATAAGTGTGACCATCGTCGACCGAGGTAGCCACTAAGAGTGTTCCCTTAGTTGCGATGAGCAACCCCGTACAGGGTGCGCTTCGCCTGTCTGCGTCTTGCCTCGTTGGGGCGGGGGTCAGACCGTCGAAGTACTGCACGGAATTGTAAAGAAGTTGTCGGGAAAGGGTTGGCGGCCCTACGCAACGGCTGGTTATCCGACCTCTCTAAATTCATGCGACCGATCACTAAACACACGCACGAACGCACCGACATACAAAACCCTACACTTACGCTCTCACACAAAACCACACACCCATAGAGAGACGCAAGCTGCCAGCAGCAACCAACACACAAGTTCATACCCAGAAGGAGATACAAATTGCTAGCAGCGAACAACACATATTTTCACACCTTGTTATCTATTTTTTGGAATACTAAGGCATGATTTATTATTATTACTAGAATGTATCTTTGAATAATTTAAACCATAGCAACTTAATTACTTGACATTTATATCCTGTCATTCATATTTTGTATTCTCTTGAAAAAGGCGTATACAGCCGAAACATGTAGAGTTTTTTAAATACATATATTTTGAAGTAATATACAGACCTTTAATCGCCTACTGATTAGGTTTACCATATCATACCAAGGTCACGAAGTTATTATATATATATATATATATATATATATATATATACAGTCTGGTCATAAAGTTTGGAACCAACCTTATAACCGCATTATTTTACATTTTTAGGAAAAACGCTCGGACAGGTAAATTTTCTTTTTTAAAACGCCATCTTTTGACATACAATTTTTTTTCTATGACGTCATTGGTTTTCGAGTGATGACGTTATCAACACTTTCTTTAAATGGCAACCATATTATTTTTTCCTCGTTTTTGGTAAATCTTTATATCCACCAAATAGTGATATAAAACAATTGGTATGTTCCATCACAATTTTTTGAAAAAAATGATATAA
This sequence comes from Melolontha melolontha, assembly GCA_935421215.2. NCBI lineage: Eukaryota > Metazoa > Arthropoda > Insecta > Coleoptera > Scarabaeidae > Melolontha > Melolontha melolontha. The sequence goes on from OW285235.1 coordinate 186,944,997, forward strand.
ATTTAGGAAAAAATACGAAAATTTTTTTTTTGTACAAAATTAAAATTAAATTAAAAGAAATACATCTGAACTAAAATTTATTGTAACAGTGAACATAAATTTTCAAAATGGACCCCACCAACCAATGACACTGTCCCAGCCGAGTCTAAACACTTCGTATACTCGCCTCAATTATGTCTGGGGATATTTGTGTAAGTTCTACGCGAATTCGTTCTTTTAAATCTTCTAAATTGTTCGGTTTGTTAAAATACACTTTCGATTTCAAATAACCCCACAAAAAAAAGTCTAACGGAGTCAGGTCAGGAGAACGAGGTGGCCATTCTATGGCGCTTCTCCGTCCAATCCATTTATTGGGAAATATTTCGTCAAGATAGTGGCGAACCTCTACACCATAATGGGGAGGCGCCCCATCTTGTTGAAACCAAATATTTGGATGGGGTACATCACCATCCTCGTGATTTGGGAAAATAACAGCGAGCGCTGGAACCAGTTCAAATCTTAAAAATTCTAAATATTGCACAGCAGTCAAATTTCCTTCAAAAAAAATATTGTCCTAAAATGCGTCGTCCAATCATTCCAACCCATACGTTAACTTTTCCTCCGCGCTGAGTATGACACGCTTGAGTCCAATGCGGATTGTTCTGCGACCAATATCTGCAATTATGGCGGTGAACAGATCCATTTAGGCAGAACGTAGCTTCATCAGAGAAGACGATGTTTTCCAAGAAATTTGAATTTTGGTCACAACGTAACATTACGTCTTCACAGAACTGCAGTCGACGATCTTCGTCATCCTCATGTAATTCCTGTACAAGTTGAACTTTGTAAGGACGATAGTGTTCTTTTTTAAATAAGTTGACGACAAATGAGTGAGCCACCTGATTGGCTAACGCAAGTTGTCTGGTGGAAACATGATGCCTTTCTTCTGCTTCTAGAAGCACATTTAATTTCACATCTTCTCCTACTTGAGGTCTACCTTGCCGTGGTCGATCTTTTACGGATCCACTTTCGGTAAACTTACCAACTAGTTTTGTCACCGTAGACCTGGTAATTGGAGGTCTATCAGGGTTGTTCATGGTTAATCAATTCGCATGCTTCTGCATGCGTTCTTTGTCTGTCCAATCATAATTAAAATTTCGATTCTTTCTCGCTCAGATAAACGTGCCATTTTTTATATTAGCAAAAATGAACAATTTTTACGCAATATCTCAAAAATTTAACGTCGAAAATAGAAGTAAATAATTCAACAATGTTGTCGCCATAGAAACAATTTCAAACTAAAATTTTTGTACATAAATTGTATAAAAAGAAGCAAGAATGTCATAAAGAAATATCTTGCAAAAAAGTGCGTGTTTTTGTTTTTGTAAATTTTTTGCATAGTAACATGAGTACATGTGCTTTTGACGATCCGGTTTGTTCAAGAAGAATATTTAAGTCCTCACACAAGACAGAAGTGTGAAAAAAACTTACTCACATATTTCAGTAAATTTTGTAAGCTTAATTAGTTTTTGAAATCTTCAATTTTTTAAATAAATTAAACTTCTTTGGCCCTTTTTGTGAAACTATTTAATGTTAAATAAGATTTTTTAATAAGTAATTGGCCGATTGGGAAGACGAATTTCTTTTGACCTGGAACGAATAACGCAGATTACTATTGATCGCAAAGCATTTACACTCGGCTGGGACAGTGTCAGTTGGTTGGTGGGGTCCATTTTGAAAATTTACGTTAACTGTTACAATAAATTTAAGTTCAGATGTATTTTTTTAAATTTAATTTTAATTTTGAACAAAAATAAAATTTTCGTATTTTTCTCTAAATTTATATAATTTTTTTTTTTTTTAATTGTGATGCAACATACCGATTGTTTAATATCACTATTTGGTGGATATAAGGATCTACCAAAAACGAGAAAAAAATAATATGGTGGCCATTTAAAGAAAGTGTTGATAACGTCATCACTCGAAAACCGATGACGTCATAGAAAAAAATTGTATGTCAAAAGTAGGCGTTTTAAAAAGGAAAATTTACCTGTCCGAGCGTTTTTCCTAAAAATGTAAAATAATGCGGTTATAAGCTTGGTTCCAAACTTTATGACCACACTGTATATATATATATATTAATATAATGCTAAAGGCCTCTACGTTGGGCTAGCCAAATAATATAATACGAAAGGAGCTAGCGTTAATAAATACAAAGTTAATTGATGAAGTACAGTGAAGCTGTAATGTAAAGTCAATCTATATAATAGAATATTGGATTGCATCAAATAATGATGCTGAAAGAATGCTTTATAGATAAAAGCTGATTTTTAAATGTTATAAATGAATTGTAACTGTTAAGGGCGATATTGATAAATGTACGACAAATATCTATTTTTAAATATGATAATATGTGTTACATATAGATGGGGTTCTTATCATATTCTGTTGCCTGCGTACAAATCTGAAATGCATAAATGTTATATTCTAAGTGCACTTGCCCTTAAACAGCTGTTTATGTACTCAGCTTCTCTGTAAGGTTATTCTTTGTGTGTGTGTGTGTGTTACACTATATAACTTTGGGTGTCCAGCTAGTAAAGAACAAAAGTACTCTTGGTTGGTACATATACAATGCACCTTCTAGTGGGGCCGGTGTCTAAATAGAATATACACCAATTTTGTTGGAGGTTATATAATAAACAATGGTGAATACGTTATCAAACTACCAAGAATAAAACAAGCAAGATAAGGATAAATGTAAAAAACTTTAATGACGTAAAATCAAAGCAGGTAAGTGATTGAATTTATTATTAAATTATAAATATATTGAAAATGTAACATGTCACGTGTTAAATTAAATGTGATCAACTTTCTAGGTTAGCAAACAAGTTTAATACATGTTACCTATATAACTTCTAATATTTAAATGAATTTAGTATCTAATTAAATATAATAACAAGAAAACTGGATTCTTTTAACTTAATTTGCATTCATAAACATAAAATGTATACTAGGTTATAAATTTTTAATAATACATAGATTATGTTTATTATTTAAATGAAATGAATTAATTTTGCATTTTCTATAGTTCATTGGAGATTAAAGAATACTTAAGTGAATGGGTTCAGGCCTGTTGTCACTGGATATGGTCTGGAAAGTCGATTAATGCAGGATACGATTTTCTATGGGCAATGGCGCGTCGTTTGGCCTAGAATTCTCCTATAGCAGTTAGCTTCCCCGGCAAACAGCAATTCTTGATTTCTAAGGTACAGGAAATCGGTTGGGCACGTAAAATACTTCAAACAGGTACTGGATGTATAGGTGAGGTATTACTAGTGTTTTATATAAGTTTCTAATTTTATTTTGTGTATTTTTCTTTTAATTTTCAGAGATGCACTTTTATATGATGCGGCATTTTTAATGGCGTTTTTATTCTGATGACGCCAACTGTGTTTTGTTTTCCAATTGGCTTCTTATTCGTTAATTCGTATGCATTACTTTAATCTCGTCATATTTTTCTAAAGAAAATAACAATTTAATCATTGCAAATATACATGAGCTTAACATAAATTCTAAAGTTTTTTATAATATATATAGATAATTAATATGTAAATGTTAATAAGTTTACATAATGTTATTTTATTGTGGTGAACTCTCCCGCTGTGTTTATTTTAAATAAGTACAGTTTCACCTAAAATATTATTATCTATTTTTGATAATCAATTAAGTTGACATATCTTAGTAAATACAAGATTTCGAAATAAAATAACTAAAGCAACTTTATTGATATACCATGAGAAGAATTCAGTTTTCGAAATTTCCTATAATTCTAATGAGTACATTAGTTTTTAAAAATTCTGTTATTTGTTCTCCTAGGCATCCTTATGTTCAGGTTTGCCTTATATCAATATATATATATCAATATATATATATATATATATATATATATATATATATATATATATATATATTGTATACTGTCATTTATATTTTATATCCTTGATAAAGACATCATTGCCGAAACATGTAGGGTTCTTTTAAATAGATATACTTTGAAGTAAAGCCAGACCTTTAATCGCCAACTGATTGAATTTACCATATCATACCAAGGTCACGAAAATATTATATATATATATATATATATATATATATATATATATATAAATTGATAAATTATTGAAGTTTTTCGGCTTTTATATAAAAATATTTACCAATATCGCTCCGGATTGGTCCACTCTAGTAATAAGCATCAGCAAATTTGTTTACCAGACTAACCAAACGTTCCTTAAGAGAAAGTTTCCCAGTTCCCCTGCTAGAAGCATGGAATTACTACACTGCCGAATAACTGTTTCTTCGTTTATGTAACGGTTAATACAGCAGACGTCCATAAATATTCCACCATCGACAGTTCGTTGCATTACACAGGTGCGTTGCTTCTTGTGTTTAACGTTCTTCTCAGACTGAGCACACAGGACGTTATCCATTTAAAAATTTAAATGCCATCCGAGAAAGATTGTTTGTAAACACAAGCGCTCTGAGAACGTAGAGCCAGCCAGCGCGATGTAATTATGTATAGAAATTGCACTTCAAGGTAGTCTTATAAATTATGTATGCGTAGATTTCTCAAGTGAAACGAGTTATTAACTAGAAATATTTAATGTGGCCATTAATTCGTTAGACTTGAATAATAATCGTGTGAATACTTACCGCTAATAAGTACTGATGAAGATTTAAAATTTAACGGTAGTTACACAGATGTGTTTTTAGGTAATGGAGTACTATAAAATTTAATTGTGTGTATTATTTTCAAATATTTTTTAAAGATGTGTAAAGAAATTAAATTGACTGTAAAACTGTTTCTTTAAAATATTAATTTTCTCTTCAGTGTTGAGGTCTAAACGTATACATTATATCATTAGTAATAAGATTTATTAACTTCTTGAAGAATTCTTTATTGAAGCCATTAATTTTAATTACTACCTTCCTGACATTATAATATACATTTCTTGGATATTTCTTATTTTTATTACATACGAGGGCGGTTTGACGGGAGATTTTTCAATAAAATACTTATTTTAGGGTAAAAAATTATTTTATTTTTCGATATAATCCCATTAAAAATATACACCATCGTTTCATACCCTGGGGGGTCGCGGTGATATGAAATTGGGGTCGCGCAATAACCTAAGCAATAATGAAAAATCATTATATAAGAAAAAATCATTTATTCTAAGCATTTTACTTAGAATAAGTACACATCTAAAGAAAGGATATTAATGTTATGGCCGCATTTGTTTTTCATTTAAAAGTTTCTTCATATGTGTATCTACGTTAAAAGCACACAAAAGCAAATTATTTTCGAGTGATAGAAACGATTTTTGTATTTCGTTTTTAGCGCAACCATAGACAAAAAACCTTTTTCACAGAGATAAGACAGCGAAAGGAATTTATATTTTCAATGCTTCTGTAGCTAAATTTTCATGTTCAATTCGACGAGCAAGCCAAAACCTATTTAAATCTTCAGATGTAAATTGCAGTTGTAGCGTTTTGTTAACAGACATTTCGATGAGCTGGTCGTGAATCTCAACTGGTAACTCAGCAGGGGCGACAACGCTTTCACCAAACGGATTCAGTACCCATCTCTTCGAGAAATATTTTTATACTACGGGCAATACTCCGTCAACTGAGTTTTTAGCTCACGCAAATGCATCTTCATGCAATCCAAACTGTGGTGAATAATAGTGTCTTGTTCTTTAAAATTTTTCTCAATATAGTCTGAATTGAGTGGGAACAAATTTTTGCTTTGAAGGCGAATAGCTTGAACTTTAACTGTCATTAATAAAATGTTTGTATCACGTCCTTGTAAATTCACACTCAAATGCGAAAATATGTCAGCTAAATAAGCCAACAACATACATTTATTATTCTGTAAAAACAATGAGAATGACGTTTGTTTATCCTTGAAAAATATTTTTAATTTATCACGCAATTCTAAAACCCGGGCTAGCACTTTCCTTCTCGATAACCATCTAACTTCTGTATAGAAAAGAAGAGATTTTTTTTCATCGCATAGTTTAGCAAACATCCTGTTCTGTAACGGTCGGATTTTAATAAAATTAACCATTTTTAAAGCTTCATAAAGAATTTGAGTTGTTCTGCATGCTTTTTGCGACAAAAGCATGTCTGTGAAGGAAGCAGTGTGTCCATTCCGCCTTTGGTATAAAACAATCTTCTAATATTTTTGTTAATGCACTGTTCCTTCCTGTTATCGCCTTTGCACCATCACTACATGCTGCATTACATTTGCAAGACATTGTCCTGTTACCTTGCCCGGTACTGTTTTGCAAAATAACTTATTTTCTTTAGTTGATGTGTCCCTCTCACATTCATATATCACAAAACATAAGAACTGAATACTGAGAACTGATTGAATACTAAACTAAAAACTTCACTTGAACTCACTTGAATTATCTGATCGCGAATATCGGCAGCCAAGTTATCGATTTGCCCTGATATTGTGTCGTTAGAAAACGGAATTTTTTCAATTTTTTTACTTTCTTGTCTATTACAACACTGACCATATCAATTGCAACAGGGAATATGAGGTTTTCGGCAATTGTATGGGGTTTGGACATCTTAGCTACGCTTAATGCTACGAGATAAGACGCTTGAAGTACACTTTTATCAGTTTGGCTTGTCTTACAAATAGAAATTTGTTGATTTCTCAAGGTATGTAATTTTCTTTAGAAAAATTCAAATGGTTTGTTTTTATGAGCCGGATGTTTAGTTTCCAAGTGTCGAACTAATTTTGATGGCTTCATGATTTAATCGGAGAGAACTTGAAAGCAAACACTTGAAAGCAAAGCATTGTGTACTTTCTTGGTGCTCAACCTGAAAACACAGAAGAAGATATAGCAAAAGATGTAATGTAGTAAATAAATTAATAAATAAAATCTATCATTTCAAAGTAAATAACTTCCTAAATCTGTACGTTTTGTATTTAAAATAAATAGCGGAAATTCTCACCTGTGTAATTAGGTGTTACTTTAAAATAATGTATTAATTAAATGTTCAAATCATAGCCTGCAACAGTAATAAATAAATAGTTAATATTTAAAAGTCTATCCAATTATAAAACAGACAAATGCTCCTAAAATCAAATTATACGAACTATGTATAGCAGCATTTTAAAAGCAATCAAAAGAAAATTGTTTTAGGATGCAAATACGAGTTATTAAATGAAATAATACAACAAAGAAAGAAAGTCAAATAAAATTCATTCAATGAAAAAAAAACAGTATATTCTGTATGAGCCAATAAAATACAAGCTAAGATTTACAGTGGTCACCCTAACTAGCAATGGAGTTATTACTGAGTATAGTTTGCGTTTGTGTGTTACACGACTCTCACTTTTATTTATATTTTTGTTATAGCGGCTAAACCGCGCATCAGTGCAATGTATTTTAACAGGCACCTTCCTACAATATTTTCCAAGTCCAGTATATATATATATATATATATATATATATATATATATATATATATATATATATATGTGTGTGTGTGTGTGTGTATCTGATTGACTGTAAAATATTAGACATACTTTTTTATTAAAATTCATTTTTAGACAGTCACGAAAATTCAAAACATTCCTAACTTATTATTCATAAGGAATACGTCAAAACAATGCATACACATGGGTTTTCTTTCTTGTTTCCATTGTTATTCCCTATAGATCCGTCACTTTATAAATGCAAAATAAGAAAATTGAGTTTGGCTTTCTCCTTACATTGAAATTAAGTTAAACGGGGACGTATTTCTCAGAAAGTCGCGTCGCTTAAAAAACAGAGTACCTATAGGTTGGAAATCCTCAAAGTCAGTCCTATTTTGTTTACCACTGTTTGATATTCAACAGAGACGCGGTCGAGTTATGTTGTTCAGTTGTCGTCCTCAGAGACGAGAGAGTGAAAAACAGAACGTAACACTCTTTACTCAGAGGGATGACAAGTGAAGAACAGGTAAGCCGTATGGGATGTCTTCTAGACATAAAATTGAAATATAAATTAAAAGATGATGAATATTAATAACTTACCCGATGAATACATGATTATTTTTGTTGTGTATTATGTGTGTATGTATTCAACGATATTCCATATAAGTCGCAAATAATGTGGGAGAAATCACTAACTGCACAGGTCTGCTAAACTTTTTTTTTAAGCTGCATGGGATATTTTTGGAAAATTGTTACGTGTTCGTAGAGACTTAATTATTTGTCGCAAATTAAAGTTCTTTCTTTACCATTTTGTTCTTTTAATTCTGATAACCCTGTAGATTTCCTTTTGTACTAGCGTTTTTCTTGACTGCTCTCTCTGATTAACGTGCGCGGGGTATATTTGGTCGCTCAGTTCGAAGATTCGGATTCTTGAATTTAGGGCTATATGATCGCTTATTAAGAGGTATCGTTTTTGTACCGCCGCCTTCTGCACTTAAGGGATTTAATCAAGTTTCACTTATTTTATTGGATTTACCAATTTACCTGTTAAGGGAGATTACGTTGGCGAGAAGGGTTCACTTCCCATTACCGACATATAAGTTTTGTGTTATCAAAAGCACTTATACATTCTGGTATGTAATTCCGAAGTTAGTTTATTTCCTTTAATTTTTATTCATTTGTTTGCACCCTTAAATAGGTGTTTCCTTCTCATGGGTTACTGAAGCTCACACAGTTTTTACGGCTTGCCGAAAATCTATGCAGTCGATTCCCGGCTACATCAACCAATTAATCAGCGGAAATTAAGATCGCCTACTTCCGACGATCAGAGGACCAAAGCTTAGAATTACTTTCTTTATTTTGTTTTCATTCTATTTATAATTTGAAATATTAAGTACTATTACTATAGATCGTTCCAACCTCCGTATTTAGTATACGTCTTATGGGAATTTGTTTCATGGTTGCCAAATCATCCAATCAGCTGTACATTACCATTTCCGGTTAATTATTTGACATTTCACGCGATCAAATCATAACCTTTATTTACGTTTTTTGACGTTGAAGGTGCAAAATTATTGAGATTCATATGACATTTTGCTTATTATTTTATTAAAGTAACTAAATTTTAACAGAGTGCATAGCGGATTCGCTGCACGTAAATTATTGGAAAGAATACCACAAGGAAAATAGCTGTATTTCAATATTTATTAACAATACTACACACATTTCTAAACAAATATACATATGAACGATATCTATGCAACGTACAGTGAATATTTACTTCGATATTGGGGTGTTATGCAATTTATTAAATTAAAAACAATGATGATGATCCTTTAACAAATAATAGTTTCCACTTTTGTAACAAAAAGAACTGGAATCATACAAACCAGTTCGTTGCTCCTGTTTTACATGATATATTGCACGGTCTGGGATACCCAAAGCTTTACTTGCTTCTTGAACGGCAGCACTCACATTCATTGATTTATTGAAATAATTGAAAACATTTGCAATCATACACTTCTCCTTACGGATAAATTTGTCTCCTTTGCGCCGTTTTCTTCCTACAGGCTCCATTAATGCAGTGAAAACTGTAATAACATTTATATTATGTTATAACGTTTATAAAAATCAATAAAAATACCCATATTAACCTGTGCACGCTTGAAAAAGATAGAAGTGTTCTGTAATGAACAATTTGTACAACTATATAAACAAATTAACAATTTAACGAAATATTTTAAAAGTAGGACGATGACTGTTGACAGTTGATATTAATAGACAGATAGATACTGTTGTCGATGCCGACAACAGTATCAACAGTGTCAATAAGTTGCAACATAGTGAAGATAGCGTTAATGACAGCAACTAAGGATAGTAAGAGATAAAAGTTGCTATTATATCCCATACTGAATACGGAGGTTGGAACGATCTATAGCCAATTTAAGTTCCTAATCAGTTTTAAAAGATCACGTAATTTCTTGTGTAAAATCCGTTAAAATACTTTGAGTTAGTAATTACCGTTTATTCTATTTGTAAGTTATAAATAGAAACACGTTAATAAATGATTTCTTTTGTTTTTCTTTTATACTACGTAATTTAATTCTTAATCTTATTTAAATTAATTTAAAGCAACATTACTTTTTTCCTTTGCTATATTTCAAGGTTTAAGATAATTCCACTTATAAGAATACAACGTAAACTTTCAAACATGTTAACTTTTTTTGTTTTGAAACTTTTGCATGTAAAATATAAAGTGTTCTTTGTAGAGTTTTTTTGTTTGCGCAAGTGCTCAAGTGACCAAGGACACGTATTTCTTTCACATAGTAGTTAAAATAAAATTTCGTTTTCTTTTTCCTAAGATATTATGTTTTAAAACACTTCATTCACTTTTGAACACACTACTAAAAATGAGATTTCGCTCTTTGGAGAAAAATTTAGTGAGTTCTCTCTTTCGTCGTTTGTACCACGAAAAAAAAGGTTCCGGTTTTTATTGTTTAGTCCTGACTCCAGCAATCTGAACTAGATTCATATTGGGTAGGTGTTTCCATCCTCAGAGCCACCCAGGATATCAATCGAACTGGAAGGTCGGCATGGAACTGGTATTTCAGAGCTATGAGGCACTGAACGAATAGTTTCTTTGGGTAAAATATTTTCTTTTTATGATTTGTATTGAAACGTTTCACATATGCCGAACAGAAATAGCAGTCGGTAGTGAAGTTTTGCTTTTGGCGCTCCATTGTATGAATGCCATAACGAAATAAGTGTTTTTTACACTTAAACCACATACGAGGATTTTCCTCAACCCTTCTGCACACCTTATGAGGAGCCCAGGCTTTGTCTCGATTCCCAAGTTTCAACTTGAAGTAAGCAAAGTATACTTTCTTCATGTTTCTTTGCCGACTTTTAATAGTGTATTTACTACAAATAAAATAAAAGTTGTGAGGAGAAATAACACAACCTTTTGGAACCATAATATATAAATAAAAAGACGTAAAAATAGTTACGTTTGAGAGAAAATATAAGCTGAATGTGGCTTATACAGCAATTAAGATCCTGAACTTATTTATGAGGATGAAACATGATCAAATCTGATACGCTTGTTTATACTCATTTCTAATACTCTGGAGAATATGTATAAACATGCTCAACCCAGTCTGTAAGATTCCTGTATTTTCACAACAAGGACGTCTCACTTTAAATGGAACTATAAACACGAGTTTTACAAAAAAAACCTGGCAAGATGGAATTTTCCCAATAGTTTTCCATGTTTTAGTGAGTAAAATTCTTTAAGAAACAGTATGAAAATCATGTGCAGTTTTTTGGTTGCATACCTGTGTCTAATCATCGCCGAAGAAGTCACAACACTTTGTGGACTAGTAAACTTAATAACTGATGCGAACCAAATCTTAACGACCTTCAGCGACTGTACCTTTTACGCACGCAATAAGTGCTTGTCTACAACATGTATCCTGGGGGATACGATATTCTACGAGAATAAGAACGGTACAGTAAGAGGCAGGATGCAATAATCAATTTGTTTATGGAGACATTCGAAAGGAACGCTATAGAAAGGAGCGAAAAGAAGCTAAAGTGCTGGCTACTATAGGTCGACATCTTTTTGAAACAAAAGAACACTGTACGAGCGTAAGAATGGCACAGTAAGGTGAAGCTTGTACTAGTCAATTTGTCAATGTATGGAGACCTTCCAAAGGATAGCTATAGAAAAGAGTGAATAACAGCATAAGTTTATCGAGTACATCAAGGTCACAAGATTACCATTCCTAAATGCAATAGTAATGTCCCACGTAATCAGGAAAATTACAATATTCGATGTATAGGAAAAAGACTCACCCATATAAGACTTATCCATGCCACACTTCATTAGAAATGTGGCATCGTTCAAAGCAGATGAGGGTTCATCTAAGTAACCTATTATATAGAGCAACAACTATAGTCAATAGCAATTTTATTATGCAGTACGGATCTTACTGACAATTGACTTAATGGTTGCTAAATCATCTCATTATATTTTCGGTTATTATCTGACATTATTTATGAAACACAAAATGGAAAAAATATAATATGAGGAGGCGGATTAGTTAAAATATAAACACCACGGGGAAAGCTGACTGATTGACAACAACGATTACCAATATATTATGTTTAATAAAATTTCCAATACTGCAGCCGGATATAAATATAGCATTGTTAAGAGAGTAGTAAAGATAATGAGAGATGTAATATTGCTATTCAACCTATACTGTATAATTAGGTTGAGACGGACTAGAACAGCACTGAATACCTAGAAGAAAAAAAAACTCTATAACTAATATGAGTCAGGAGAAATAGAACCAGCTAGAGAATTCACTTGTTTAAAAGAAAAGAAATCATTATATTAAGGAGATGGAAAACATTCATACAACATAGGAATAAAGGACAAAATACTTCAAACGCAAGAAGAAGTATTTTTGACGAAAGGGGAAAGCTATCCAACAGAAAATAAAAGAGGCAACAAAGTAACACACGAAAAAGTCTGCCAATTAGCAGCTATAGGACACTTGTCCAGGAACGGAGATGAATTATATTTTGAATGTGATGAAGTATTAGCTGCTGCTAACAATTGTCATCGGAGAGAATCCTTAGAGAAGCTATTGAAGGAAAGAAACATTCATCCTTCTGAGGGGACGGCTCCATACTTTGTAACAACCGGAGGAATTTATTAGTAGATTTATTACTACGTGGTCAAAGAAGCACCAGGGTTACTTCTCAGTGAAGTTCCGATATACAGTTTTAAAGAGAAATTCTATCCAGGAGAATTTGTCTTTTGCAACAGACCCTGAAAAAGGTGGCTACCCTCTTACCGCGAGGAGATATAGTAACAAAGCCATGAAACATTTGACACGCACTATATATACTTTAAGCGGTGCTGGGGGTTTGACAAGCTGTCATCAGAAAATATTGGCTCGCTACACATACACAACAACAAAAAATCCCCCAGAATAATGGGTCAAAACAGTTTAGCAATGCCAGTATTCCTTCTACTGCTATATCAATTTTTAAGTTCGCAACTCATTTAACTTTTTTCTATTCAACTACCCTACATTCAAATGTTACTAGCTGTTCCAGTAATGTTTCTATCAAACCGAACTACAAATGCTAAAATACAACCAGAATATTTGAAAATTCACAGAAAACATTAATTATGCCAATGTATTTGAGATCAATGACTCGTATCTCATGGATAATTTTTAACAATCGTGGCGATTTAAAATACTAAACAGTCTTTTATATACAAAACTGATTTAGAACAGATTGTAACCAGAGTACTATAGAAATATTAGCTTCAGAAAACTTCTGCATTTTATTTAATTCATTCATTATTTTTGTTAGGATAAAGAGTATTTAACAGAATAATTTGAAACACACTTGAGCAGGCAAAAACCTCACCAATTTTGTATAATGCAAAAGTATTTTTAATAATATAAATAATACTTTTGTATTATAAAGAGTATTTTACAGATTTCGAATTATACTATGAGTTGTGACATTTGGTAAATTTTTTTTTCGATGTTCAAACATAGTAGTGTAAAAAATGCTATTATATTATATTAATAAACCTACAGTACTATGTAGAACTATATAAATTGATGTTCGTTATTATTTTGATCTGTTTTGTGTAGTATATTTTTTGTTTCTAATATGCATGCATCACGAAACAAATTCTAAAAATATAATACTGCACATGAACATTTGTCAGGTGTAAACAGCATGAGCAATGTTTCATTAATTTAATGTGCCATAAAAGATAGTACGTTATTAATACAAGTTGTTATCTTTCAAATGTAGGTCACTAGTAATTTAAGAAGGTATCGTAGTTAGATCTGAACACGTAAATACATACATAAAACGAAGTTGTAAAATGTAAATTTTCATATGTGCTACAAAGTAAATGAATTCTTAGTTGACATATTGTACTTTTTGATAAGAAACTGCGAAAGGCAAGGAATTTTTGTGGATTGTATTCCAGATCATCTTTTAATTTTCTTATATATCAGGTTGGTGCATACGAGGGGGTACCCAAAAGAAACCAAACTTATTTTCTTTTTGAATTTATTTATTGAAATTTTGAACAAAAAACTTTCAATCTTCTTCAAAATACTCTCCAATTCTTTATTCCATTGCTCAACACATTTTTTTAATTCGTCTTCTGAAATGCCCGACAGCGGCCTCCGTCGATTTTTCTTCACAACAGCAGCGTCAGCAAAACGCTTTCATCTGTAATGATCTTGGAATATAGTTTGGATCATTTCGGAACTCTTCTTTCAAAGCACAGCATGCTTCCACTCGGTCTTGTTTTTGTTCACCATTCAGCAGTCGAAGCACAAATTTGGCGGCCACCCTTTGCATCCTCAAATCTTGCGTTAAAATTGGCTGAACTGAACTTGAACTCCAAGTCCCCCCAGACAGCTCCTCAACTTCTTCGATTGGTCCGTCGTTGATCTTACAGGTTGGTTTGCGAATTTTTTCTACATTTTGTCAACAATTGAATTTCACCTCTTTTGTAACGGGAAAACTACTCAAATACTCCCCATAGCATCATTCTTGTAGGGAGTTTCTGTGCCAGTTTTTCCGAGTAAGAAGCGAAATTTGACGGCCACGCTCTGTTCACAAGAATTAACCTTTGCAAAAATGACGAGCACACACTGTCACTAAGAAATTCACACAAACCAAATGGAACTTTTTTTTAGCGACCATGTTTGACTTACTGAGCAGCATACTGGTCAGTAAGCCACTACGCTCTGACACTAGGGCGTATAGAGTACCCTAGTGGCACTACAAACGCACTTGACTACAAAAACTCCACACACCCACTCGCTATCAGTTGGGTTTCTTTTGGGTACTAAAGAAATTCATAAATATAGAGTTCAACAAAACGCTACGAACTTGTGCCCCAACCCGATATATTAGTAGTAACATCTTCCAGAAAGCAAAATTCCTAGAAATATTAAAACCTGGGGCAATGGGCATCTCCTTTTTCTACTGAAGAAATTAATTCAGCTATTTCTCGGTTCAAGTTTAGAAAGGCTCAAAGTGTCGACAATGTGTTTCCTGAATTCATCAAAAATCTTGGAATGTAATCCTGAGACTAGCTGAGAAACTTGTATAAGAATATCTTAGATTCTAACATTTTCCAGAAAGCAAAAATCCTACCACCACTGAGGCGTGTAAAGTTGTGCAGGATTCTGTGTGTTTCCCATGTTCAACACTTTTATTAGTGGTTTTACATACTGATGATGACAACTTAGGTGTCGAAACATGTTTTTAGGATAAGATTATTAATTGTGGTTAGGTGTTTTAAACTTTTTTTTTTGGTTTTTACTTAACCATAATCCCCAAAGAAACACTTTTATTATAAATTATGGCCCTTCTTTGTCATAAAAGTGATTTATACACTAATATTCTAACTTTCAATTTCTTTTCTTGTACGAAATAAATAAATAAATTGGCGTTACAATAAATTTACTTCATTTTGAGATGGGTTTCTTTATTTTGTCTTATTTTTTAATTTGTCTAATTTGTCAGTGTCTGGAATATTCAGTATAAATGAAATATTAACGTTTTTAATCGAATTGCCTCTAATTAAGCATTATTTTCAGGAGACAATGAACAGAATTTGTCAAACCATTATCGTTATTAATTAGTGTTATTGGACAAGAGGGTTCCTCTTTGACATTTACTTTTTTCTACAGATTATTATTTTTGTCTACCCAAGTTATTTTTCAACACGCCAGTATTTATTCAACCGGTTGCGCTGTGTATTCAGTGTGCAAAAGAAAACACTTTAAATATTACTTTCACTAAGTAAATGGCATCGTTTAGGGGTCGTCCATTGTGCAACGCGAATAAAGAGGCTTCAAGAGAAGTAATAGAAGAGGACTGTGACGAGTTCCGTACGCTCCTTTGAAATTACCGAAAATGAAAAGGCAATTTTAAAGCGCGCACGCTATCACTTTCCCTTTAAAAGCTCTCCTCTTTTCTCTCAGTTGTGTGTGCTGAATCTTTTTACCCCTCCTCTCTTGTCGCCCAAAACAAAAATGTATTTCTTTCACTTCTCACTCGTCGTGAGTGCTTTTTAAAAAAGGCCCACGAATTAACACCAGCGCAGCGTAAAGACCCTGTTATTCCCATGGAACGAATGATTTAATGAGTCTTTTTTGTCAGCGAGCTGAGTTGGATAATTTTTTTTCACTGCTGTTGCTTTTTTCCTACTTCTGGAGTGTTTACCACAATTTCGTTGTACGTCTTAATGGATCCTTTATGATGATAATATTTATACTATTCTTGAGAGGTATTTAAGAAGAACTTTACGTATTTGTGGGCATGTTTGTGTCGGAATACGTATTGGATTGTAAATTGGAATTTATTAGTTGGATTTGTTGGAAACTGTTTACGTCTGGGGTATGGTTGTCCTTCGAAACGTTCTACTTTAAAAGTCGTTGAACTTCATCATGACATATCACTGCCACCATTTTGCGTTATTTAATAGAATATAATGAATATATAGTCTATATAGGTTATAATTTATAATAGTTCCTTTTATTACTTTATTTTTAGAGTAACGAAAACGTTCAATAATAAATAGAATGTTTTATAAACATATAAACATATCGAGAGAAATTACATCCTGTGAATTAAATCCATAACATAAGAGTTTATTTTCTACTACATAGCTGTTGTAATACATCCCTAAATTCTGGGAAATGTTTTTCTACTGTTATATAATATATAAGAATTAGTAAGTTTATATCAATTGCGATCTAAATAAATTTGCCAAATATGACGTTTACTTAACCTTTTTCTAGTTTCTAGATGTTATAATTAATAAAATTATAAAAATCAAAACAGTCTTTCAATAAAATACACCTATAGACGCAACCGATGCAATGACAAACAAAGATTTATATGGATTGATACTACCGGATCTTAAAATTTTGTCATGCGATATCTGTGCCAATTTATAGTACAAACCTAAAACATTTTTCGCTTTTAGTAGTTTAACTGAACATCTGTTGATCTCGCATTGTACAAGCCGTTGTCGTGAATGATGGTTCATTTTTGAACTTGGTTCAGTTGAACCGTAATTAATCGACGAATTGTACAAGTGGCCCTAAGACATAGGAATTGGAATGCGACGACTATCGGATTTTCGATAATATTTTTGAGTTAAGGTTACACCAATTGACAACCATACAGTTAATATTGTAATAAAAAGGATTTTCATTATACAGGATTAGGCAAATGTATGAATACATTCGAATATCTTTGACATAGCTACTTAGATTTTAATAAGACTTTCCACAACTAATGAAATGCAAATCGGGAATGCGATGAATATATATATATATATATATATATATATATATATATATATATATATATATATATAAAGATAATTATTTCATAACCTTTGTATGTTATGGTAGATTTAATTAGTTGGCGATCTGGTATATATCTCTGGTATATCTGGCATATTGAGAAAGGCATCATTTTCCGAAACATGTAAGATTGTTTTAAATATATGCATTTTCAAGTAAAACCAGACCTTAAATCGCCAACTAATTAAATCTACTATACAGGCTGAATCAAATTAAGTGCGTACCATTGCTATCTCTGTTATTATTGATTCTAGAAAGTAGGTTAAATTAGTAAAGTATTAGTGTTTTTAACATTGATTAGCATGCAGTTCATGAAAAAAAAAATGAATAACGCATTTTCGAGAAATTTTGAAATTTATAATTTTTTTAAATGGAACAGCCTGTATATTTTTTAAAATTCTGAATGATAATGTTCTTTGTAATATAAAAGTTTCAATACACTATTGTCCTAAAACGAATAATAAAGTATTTACGGTGGAATTTAGTTAATGTCAAAGATGCTCTTTCATTCTGTAAAATCAGTAGTAGGCTTCTTTCACTTTAAACAGAACAAATAGGATGCCCTTTGTAAATGTCAATAACGTACTGAATATAAATCTTTCCCACGTTTATTTATTAAATTTTTTTTTTTTTTATTTTGTGTTGTGTTCATTAGTTCTCTATTTATTTTTCTA
Organism: Melolontha melolontha; assembly: GCA_935421215.2. NCBI lineage: Eukaryota > Metazoa > Arthropoda > Insecta > Coleoptera > Scarabaeidae > Melolontha > Melolontha melolontha. Next base: position 186,963,080 of record OW285235.1, read on the forward strand.
AACATTTTGGTTTTACTTTCGTTGCTTAGTGTTTGACAATATTTCACTATGGTATTTCCTCATTTGGAGAAATGCGATATGTTGGAAGCATATATTTTGTGTCGTAAAAATTCAATAAGGACTAGCGAATATTATGCTGAACACTATCCTTTACCTCAGCAGCTAGATCGACGTTACTTTCGAAAACCCTACAATCAGTTTAGACTGCATGATTGCTTATTTAGAAAGAAAAAAACAAAGAAAAATATCGTCGTCAACGAAGAAGTAGAAATTACAGTGTTAGCATATTTTGAAGCCCATCGCGAATTTTCCATTAGGGATGCTACTAAGGAATTGGCATTAAGTTATTCATCAGTTCAAAGAATTATGAAAAAGCATAAGTATGTCCCCTTTAAGTTCAGAATCTCTCAAACATTACAGCCAGGAGATTCCGCTAGGAGATTAGCTTTCTGTCATTGGTTTGTTAGCTTTTGTGATGAAAATTTGAATGGAGCACAGTGTATTTTATGGAGTGACGAAACAAATTTTTCAAATAGAGGCATGTTTAATAAGAAAAATAGTCACTACTGGTCTCAAGAAAATTTATTAATAGTTCGTCCACATGCTCCACAAGTTCGATTTAGTTTTAACGTTTGGTGCGGATTAATTGGTTCGGTAGTCGTTGGTCCATTGTTCTACAATGGTACTTTGACAGGAAACAGATATCTGGAATTTATTCGTAACGTTCTAGAGGATTTCCTTGATAACGCCAATTCCCTGATGCGCCAAAATTTGTACTTTCAGCAGGACGGTGCTCCTGTACACAACTATCTATCACCTAGTGCAAACCTACCTCGACACCATCTTTGCCGAAAAGTGGATTGGTACAAATGGTCCAATTCAATGGCCAGCACGCTCCCCTGATCTCTCACCTTTAGACTTTTTTCTTTGGGGATACTTAAAAAATGAGGTGTACAAAACGTGATACGACAACGTGCGCGAATTGCAAGACAAGGTCAGAGAAGTTTTTCGCCAATTAGATAGAAGGACAATCTTAAGAGCCACCCAGAGTGTACTGAAGCGGGCACGAAAATGTATTGAGCAGGAAGGTGACACCTTTGAGCAGTATTTATAAATTATACATGTACTTTCTTCTTTTTAATTTAATTTTGTAAGCTGTAATATGTTAAAATAAACATTAAACACAAAATATGTATCTGTTTTATCAAAAGTTAGCGGAGCAATGACAACATTTAGAAGGAAATAGAAACTGCTATAATTACTTTATTATTCGTTTTAGGACAATAGTGTATTGAGACTTTTATATTACAAATAACATTAGCATTCAGAATTTTAAAAAATATACAGGCTGTTCCATTTAAAAAAATTATAAATTTCAAAATTTCTCGAAAATGCGTTATTCAATTTTTTTTTCATGAACTGCATGCCAATCAATGTTAAAAACACTAATCCTTTGCTAATTTAACCTACTTTCTAGAATCAATAATAACAGAGATAGCAATAGTGCGCACTTAATTTGAATGACCCTGTATATATATATATATATATATATATATATATATATATATATATATATATATATATATATATATATATATCCGAATCATATTTAACGATATTAACTTTTTTATTTTAACTAAATTCGCGTATATTTTTACGAATTTCAATAGAGCTCTGCTCTGGGAGTTCATCAAAAATAAGGGTTGCCTCTGTCGTTGAACAAAACAACGACAGGGATATTTAACTAAAACTGTCAGTTTTAGTTAAATATCAGTTTTAAACTGCTATTTTAAAAACATGTTTATTTTTAGTAAACCATGGAATTAAAATTCAATATTTGATTTAAACTGTTAGAATTAGCTTTATAGACGTCAAAATATTAATAACGGTTCAATTAACTGAAAAAAACGTTTTGAAATTCTGATGCTGATTGGTTTTGGTGACCGCGTCAGAACTCGTGAAGAAGTACGCGATTTATTTTACAATTTTCACAAATCCAATATCACGAACTATCGTTGGTAAAACTTTGAGAAGGTATAACTTGGCCGAAAATGTTAGAAATTTCACAAATTTAAATTTAGGTACGATGTAGGAGGACACGTATGTTCTCTTACGTCCTCTCCTTGTGTGTATTCAAAAGTCATACAAACATGTACATGGAATTGGTCAATTATCTGTGCTGTAAACGTTATTTTTATTTCTAATGATACAAATACTTTCATAGATATCCAATTCCATTGCATCGTTTACATTTTTAATTAGTCTTGAATAATCTCCGCAATATTATGATTGTCGTTATTCTAACCGGTTACTATTGAGCGTTTTTTACCAATATATTTTGATTAATCGGATTTCTGATTCGCCTCTATTTTATCCAGTAGAGATTTAATTCAATTTGTCTCATTTGGAGTTTTGGTTTGCTAACGGAAAGTTTAGCACTCGATTGACTAGTAAACTGAGCGAAGCCGTCTTTTGTTGTAAGCTGTGGTTTGAATCCGTGGTGTTAAACCTATTGATATTGGATTGTTTTCGGAAAAGGCCACATAAGGGTTCAATATTGTATACCTGTTTGTATGACCTCCTAGTAGATACAAGGAGAAGGTGATTTTTGTGTTAGTTTTACTGTGCCCCATGTTCAACACTATTATTGTTTCCAACTGAAGATGATAACTTGGTTGTCGAAATACGTATTTAGCATACGAATATCAATGTGATACGGGTTTTCGTACCTTTTGCTCTCTTATCTGCGTTGCAAACGCTTTTTTGTCTTTTAATGATAAAAATACTTTCATAAGATATCCAAATCTCTTGCAATGTTTACATTTTTAGTTAATTTTGAACAATTTGCTTTATACAGTAATCCTTTAACATTCGCGGGGGTTACGTTCCAGAAAAACTTCGCGAATGTCGAATTCGCGAATGTTGAATTCGCGAATGTTGAGTCCATCTTTCTGTGTAAATGGGGGGGGGGGGGGGGGGGGGGTTACGTTCCATAATGGTAAATAATGGTACAAAACATATGTGATTTATTTTACGGTGTAATAATAATATGTATCTATATGTTTTTTTTTCATTGCCCACCGTTTTCAAACTTATTATATTTTAATCTACATGTACAGTAATACCCCGTATAGTACGGTTAGTTGATCCGACAAAAACGCCGTACTATACGAATCCGCACTATACGAGAAAAGCGCATTACTAAAACAGAATTTCTGCAAATTTTATTTAAAGTACCTATGACATATACATATGTACATATTACACACTGTATAAAGTAATAAAACATATATCGTAAACATTTTAAGCGAAAACATTTACTACAAAAATACATATTTTAAACAAAAAACAGACAAAAACTATTGTTTTCTAACAAACTTATCAAGTGTAGCTTGTGTCATTTTTTTGTGTTTTTCAGCCTGTAACATTCTATAACATCGTATTGCATTTTCTAAATTATATCGAGTTTGAGAACTTCTTTCGACATTTGGATCGTGGTCTAAAATTAAATTACATGCATTTTCTACTAATTTGATAACATTTTCCACTTTATCAATATGCATTTCCACTTCCCTTTTATCGTGAACTTCTTCTTCGTCTGATTTCTGGTTTATGTTCTCTTCTTCAAGAAGTATAAGTTCGTTGTCGCTGTAGGATTCAAAATTTGCTTGGAGTTTTTCTAATACAATCACTGAATCTAACGTGTTATCACCTAAACTCTGTCCTAATTCAGAAATAATTACTGATAAGTTTTGTAGATCATTTTCTAACGTTACTGGAGTCTCATTTGTACGGTTGAGTAAATTTTCTTTCCACACGTCTTTCATATTTTTATTGCTAACTTCTTTCCAGGATTCATCTATATTTTCTACTGCTTTTTTAATATCATATTATTTCCAAAATTCAGGTAACGACATGCTCGAATTTTCTCCTGTTGTAAGGGCTATTGCTTTAGCGAAAGTTCGTCTAATATAATAAGCTTTGAACGTGGCGATTACGCCTTGGTCCATCGGTTGAATCAATGATGTCGTATTAGGAGGAAAGTAAAGTACAGTTACATTTTCGTTTAATTCACCAAGATTAGAGGGATGACCAGGGGCATTGTCAAGGAGCAGCAATATCTTGAAATCAATATTTTTAGTTTTACAGTACAGTTGACAAGCAGGACAAAAATAATTAAGAAACCAATCTTCAAATAGCTCCTTTGTCACCCATGCTTTTGCGTTTGATTTCCATAGTACTGGGAGATCATTCAGTGAGGAATTTCTGAATGCTCTTGGATGTTTAGATCTGTACATAAATAAAAAAGTATAATTAATATATATTTCTAATAAAACTAAACCTATAAAATAGACGTATCTGTACACAAGCATAGGTTTCAACTTGATATCACCAGCCGCATTTCCCCCCAATAACAATGTCAGTCTCTCTTTAGTAGTTTTGAATCCCGGCTGCGACCTTTCACTCTTTGGAACATATGTTCTTGTTGGCATACTCTTCCAGAAGAGCCCTGTCTCATCTACATTGAATATTTGTTGTTCAGTAAATCCACCTTCTTCAATAACTCGTTGCAATATGTCTGGAAATTTTAAAGCCGCCTCATTATCTGCACTGGCACTTTCCCCACAAATTCGCACATTGTGTATTTCATATCGTTTGCGAAATCGGTCAAACCAACCTCGACTTGCTTCAAAGTTGTCTGGTTCAGAATTATCTCCTTCACGGTCTTTCATAACATTAAAAAGACTCAGTGCTTTATGTTTAATAATCGTTTCACTTAATGGAATTCTCTTCTGGTGACAATCTTCAATCCATATGGACAGAAGACGTTCCATATTTATTAATATTGTACTTCTTTTTCGACGTATTTTGACGCTTGACGATGCCGTTATTTTACCGAACTCTTTGTACTTTTCTTTTTCTTTAACTATTTTTCACACAGAAGACTCATTCATTCCTTTATCTCTAGCAATTTTTGCAAATGTAGTACCATTTTCGTGTTGATTTATAATAGTAAGTTTGTCTTCAACTGTAAGCCACTGCCGTTTTCTTTTCTCACTCATATCTGCTTCACTTCAAGACGTATAAACATAAACTAACAACAGAATATTACCGAAGACATAAAATATATGGTTCGGCATATGTATAAGCACAGAACGGGAAAGTCCCGACAGTGATTCTGTGAAAACCGTACTATTGCGAATCAAGGCCGCACTATTACGGGGTATGGTTGCATTTACCTAACCGTACTATTGCGAATTACGCACTATTCGGGGCCGCACTATTCGGGGCCGCACTATGCGGGGTATTACTGTATATGTAATTATAGTTTAGTAAATTGTTGCTTATTGAGGGCAGAAAATAACGAGTATATACAGCTCACCGATTTTGATGTGGCCGGTGGGAGAATTGGTACGTGCGTCAAGTAAGGTCAGTGTTAGATAGAGACAGTATTCGGAAAAATGAAATGCAAACTCTTTGTGCGAGTCGTACATTGGGACGTAGCAAGGGATAATAAGGGATGCCAGAGGTTCCCCTACCTATGAATTTCGTGCGCATCTCGAGGGCGGTACTTCTAACCGGCCACATCAAAATCGGTGAGCTGTAATTGCATTTTCAAGTTCGACGTAAGAGGCCATAGTAGCCTCAATTTATCTCTTAAACTTCAAACTTCGAACAAGGAACGGATCAAATTCAAGAGATTTTTCAACAAGTTGTTCTTTTAAGATTCAAATTTTTCTTAGGTGTTTCGACGAGAACTTTTTGCCTGGGGTAAAAACATGTTAAAAAAAAGATAAAGAAATGAAATGCCGTAACGCTTGCCTGAGATTTCATCGTCCTTTTCGTCTTCACCTTCTTCGAAGTCCTGTTGTTTGTCTTCCATCATCTCTAATAGCTCTTCTTCGGTTAGCCCGTTTCCGTGAGATTCTATTAGATCATGAATTTCATCTTGCCTGATATCCTCAAATCCATCACCCCCGATTTGATGGGCAGGTTCCATGATCTCGCTGAAATTATTCCCTGATGCAGGGTTGAATTAAAGGCGTTGTATTTGGGGGCAAAAATATCACATTAAAATTGGGATGAACTTCTAGCAGAGGCATTTCCAGATGCGTTGTCGATTAGTAAAAGGACTTTGAAATCAAGATTTTGAGACGCAAGATAGTTCTTTACCTCAGGGATAGAACAATTATTAAATCACTCCTGGAATAAAACACCGGTGACCCATGACTTTTTATTTGTTCGCCAAAAACGGGTAACTGATTTTTATTTTTTCCCTTCAATGCTCGGGGATTTAAGGACCAATATATCATCATCGGCTTTATCTGAATATCATCTGAGGCACACAAGAGAATAGAAACTCGATCTTTTACCACCTTGAAGCCTGGCGCTAACCGTTCTGTTTTGGAAAGTCCTATTCAGTATTGTCTTCCAAAACAGTCCCATCTCATCCGCATTAAAGACCTGTTGTGATATCCTCCTTCTTGAATTATTTTTTTAAGTTCTCCGCGAAATTGTTTGCTGTCTCATGCCTTTAAAAGGCCAAATTATGTCTTTCCTTGAAACTTTCAAACCAATCTTTGCTGGCCTGGAAGTCAAACAATGAATCAGAATCTTTGCTTATACGATCAAATATTCTTTTAGCCTTAGCTCTTATCAGAGCAGAACTGATCGGAACATGCTTCTGAGACATTTCCTCCAACCAAACGCTTAAAGCATTTTCTGTCTCTTCAAGAGATTTATTTCACACTTGAGAAACAATTTTCGCGCTGGCAGGAGCACAAGCCGCGACACTTGCGAATAATCAAATCCAAAGGTCGCAGGTCGCAAATGTGGAATACGTCCAAATTTTAATTATCGCGAATGATCAAAACTCGCGGATGTCAAAACCGCGAATGTTAAGGGATTATTGTATTGTGATTGTCGTTTTTGAATAGCGGCTGGTTGCCGCGGATTTCTGATTCACCTCTATTGTATTTTTCGCGTTTCAAATCTTATAGGTTTATTATTTCTAAATGCTTGTAATTTATCTCTTAAAATACCATTACATCCACGGACATTCAGGCTTTCCTAGGAAATTGTTTCTCTAAAACTTTTTGTTTCAAAAGCACTTTTTTTTGCTATCATAACTCGTATTATTTAATTAATAAAACAAATTTGCTTAAAATAGTATTTTTTCAATAATATTTTAAATGTTTATTAAGTAATGTATGTTTCATGTAATCCTTTACTACAAAAGTACATTAACTAAATGAATCTTCAAAGCAATTATTTTAACTTTATTGTCGTGCCTTCATTGCCTTGAACATTTACATTTCACAAGCGTAAATCGTATAGATTAAAGCAGGTGAAGTTCTGACGACAATGCGAAAAACGATTCGTATTTGTCTTTAAATTTTTTGCCCGGTCTGTGGCAAAAAAGTTTCTCCCTTTCTGGGGCGACGGCGACTGTAGCAACGGACACAAAAGGGGGCTTGCAACCAGGATGTTCGAGACATAATCCGTTATATCCGCATTCCCCTGCACTTGTTCCACATGGAGGGATTAATTATGGTAACGGGGCTGTTGTTGTCGAGAGAGAAAGGGAATGAATTGGGGGTGCGGAGGCGGACGACCCTGATAAAATTTGCATTAAATTTAAACCGCGGGGTGTCTTCTATATTTAAATATTTCCGCTATGACTACATTATTAGGTTTATACCCGGGCCTATTCCACTACATTTAACCCCTGAATGTACTACATAAAGCAAACAAGTTTCCTTTTTTATTGCTAATTTAATCCTATTTTTCGGTTGGGGCCTCCGATGAAAGACGATGTGTTTTTTACGCGTTAGCGGAAATGAGGGAGTATTTATGAAGTGAAAATATTACACGACTGCGGAAACGTTAATATTGGCCATTGTATGTATTACTTTGAAATTAAAGGGTTATTTAAGATTAGGGATCTGGCACATCATTAAAAGATGACAGCAGATATATTTATAAGAAAATTTGTATTTTTGAATTTCCATCATATTGTGCTGCTCGTTAAACCTATTGTTATGTCTATTAGAAGCTAAATCGAAAGCACTGATGAACGATGAAAGTTCCCATTTTCTATCGAAATTTGGGATCCTTTTTTTTTGAAACAATAGTTATAAAGTGGTTACCGTTGGATAAACTGCCTTTATTCATTCTGTCCAAGAACGTATGCACAATTTTGTGTACGTAAGTTCGTACTTCTTTTTCAATCTCGTTGGCTGGTGAACACAACTAGATTCCTTTTGATCCACTATCGTCTTACGGCTATTGAATCATTTTGCATCCAAGTTTTCTTTAACAGATGATTTTTTATTGCTGTTTTTAACGATTTTTTTTGTGCATCCTACTGACTGCGCCAATTATATGTTATATTCACAAATAGAAATAATTGGATTTTAATCAATACAGTAGTTTATTATTATTATAATATTGTTAAAAAATGGGAGTTGTATTACTTATTCAGCGTTCTACTCTCACTGAGCTGGATGATAGAACTGTTTCTGAAGAAGTGTTAGATTGAACTTATTTTAGTTTTAGTTGTTGCCAAGAACGAAGACTTGCATTTCATTCCCACTGATAACATAATTCATGTGAACTCACTATAATGTATAATGTTTTTGAAAATAATTTAGGAATAACAATGATCTACATATTAGAGTACAGGACATTTTGGAATTTGAAGTAATATAGTAATATAATGTAATCTGTGTTATAGTATTGTATTTTATGGCTACCGTATATGTAGCTGTACATGAATAATAAATATATTTACAGTTGCAATTGCACACAATTCAAATATATTGAAAATAGATAAACTAAAAGCTATTGTTACCTTAGAGAAACGTAATTACCATTATGTCATAAGAACTTTCATAAAGTTTTATATTAGTATGAATGTACGGAAATTATGATAGGCTAATGAACTACACTACAAATGCGTTGAATAAAATCTCTAATAATAAGGTAATATATTCATGCAAATAGACATTGAATGCTCTCTGAAATAATTAAATTTATTTTGGAATATTCGAATAAAATATAATAAATAAATACGGAAATATGCAGAGTATAGTTCGGACATGTATGTTGCATCAACACAACTGTTCGGTCAATATAGATTTAATTTGTATTTTTAGTTTTATTTAAATATAACCAAATAGAGTTAGTTGTATTTATTTTACGTATTAATTCATAGGTTTTAATTTTGTTCTATTTGTAAATATAAAGTGTATAGTAAAGGTCTTGGAGTTTCCCAAATATTTAATCTGTTAAGTAGCTGTCTGGTCAGGTATAACCTTCTATTAAGTCCATTCACTTGCTGCTTGTAAAACTTTATAATAACATAAGTTTTATTGTTATATTTCATATATTGTATTGTATTTAATGTAGTCATATTTTTACGATAGGTTTAGAGATTTCGGTTTATTACAAGTTTCATGTGTATATTGTTTCTTTTAATCCATTTATGACGTTGGTAAATTACAGCATATACTTTTCCTTGAAGAAGGGTAAAATATTTGCATAGCAATTACAGTATAATCAATTTAGTTGCTTTTTTCCTGGCGGGGACTCAATTTTCTTTGCAAAAATAAGTTAAAACAAAATTCAATTCCAACCCAGATCTCAGCGATCTCACTACAAGAAAATATTATGTATTAGCCAGTTTCTCGGTCTTTACTATTAAAACCAGATTCACGCATTTATATTAACTTTAATGGAACTCCCAAGATTCAATTTATTAATACAAAGATATTTTTAATAATATAAAATATTATTAAAAATCTGGTGTGAAGAACACAAATGCAGGTTCACTATTAATATTTTCTGTGAACGTGTCCGAATATATCCTATCCCCAGAGACGTAGATACGTATTTCGCTTTTCTACAAGCTCATCGGTACGCCCCTGCTGGAGAAAGGATATTTCCAGACACATTCACAGAAAAGAACTACCTCGCCCTATCACCGTAATTATCCAGACCGAGCGCAGAAGTAAATTCGGCGCTACCTGTTGTCAGACAGCCGAAGTACCTCGCATACCGTCCACATAATTAATGTGACGTAACGACGCCCTTCCAAAGGTTAGCACAGCTAAACTCTCTAGAAAACTGCATTTTGTTTGTGCCTTCACACATTTTTACACATTTTTAAAGTATACAGGAATATGAAAAATTCGAACAAAATAGCGACGTAAAGTGTAGAAAGCATATTTACATTTACATTACTTCGCTAAAATGCAAAAAATTTGAACAACTGCTGTACTACGGGCAACATACAGGGTTAGTTAAAAATATGGAGACGGCGATTTATTGTCGTTAATATTCATTTTAGGGAATTATGTTTAATATAAAAGTTTGTTAAGATATTTTGATCTACATTTGTGATTATTTGTTTTTTTTTCTTCAATTGTTTTTTTTAGATACGCCTGTTCGCGCATTTTTTTTTAAATGGGAACTGGTAAATTTTGCTCTTCCATTCGATAGAGGTTCTTTTTCTCTTTACAATAATATTTTTGTTTTTTTAAATTCATTTTAATAAGTTTTTTACAAGAAAAATTAAACAAATTAATAACAAAGTAAATTAAAGTAAGTGTTCAAATTGTCGTCCATTAGTAATTTGACAATGACCCAATCGATTTACAAAACCCCGAACAGAGTTCTGTAAAAAATCTCGGGGAATTTCTTGTATCGTTCTGGTAATTCGGATTTGTAAATCTTCAACGTTTAGCGGGCTTATCTTTGTAAACTTTGTTTTTTACGTATCCCCAAAGAAAAAATCTAAAGGACTTAAATCTGGCGAACGGGCTGGCCATTCAATGGTTCCTCGTCTTCCAATCCATCTGTGGGGAAAAACGTTGTCCAGATATTGACGAACATTTACACCATAATGTGGTGGGGCGCCATCTTGCTGGAACCAGATACTGTCATTGGGCAGGTGTTCATTGTTTTCATGAGGATAGAGCGTAGCACAAGCAGGTATTATTTTATTTTGCAATAACTGCAAATACAGAGCCGAAGTTAAATTGCCATTGATGAAAAAGGGACCGATAATATGACCGCCTAGAATGCCAACCCAAACATTAACCTTTTGGGGGTACTGCGTATGGTGCTCCAAAAGCCAAGAGGGATTTTCCGATGACCAGTATCTGCAGTTATGTCTGTTTATTTCACCGGTAAGGCAAAAAGTAGCTTCGTCAGAGAAAAGAATATTGTTGACAAAATTTTCATTATTATTGCAAATATTTAACATTTCTTCAGAAAATTGTAATCTTCTATCAAAATCATCTTCCGTTAACTCGTGTACAAGGTGTACTTTATAAGGTTTATACTTTTCACTTTTTAAAAATGTCACGATCGATGACTGTGAAATATTGAAATTGGCCGCTAATTGATTGGTTGATAATTGGGGATATTCAGATACAGCCAATAAAATATCCAGTTTGTTATCATCGCTTTTTGCTGTTCTAGGTCTACCACTCCTTGGCAAATCTTTAACGCTACCCGTTTGTTCAAAGCGTCTTAAAGTTTTACCAACAACGGATTTAGAAATTGGATTTCTATTTGGATGCGTATCATTAAATAAATTACAAACGTCTTGTAAACTTCTGCGTCTATCTCCATAACCCAACATCGTAAGTATTTCAATTCGTTCATGTTCACTTAAACTCGCCATTGTTAATATTAACAGCAACAAATTGCACAAATGAATTATTTCTGTCAAAGATTTGACGTATACAATAACCACTGATAAAATTATGTCGCTCAAGTTCGTTTATCGCTAGGCTTCTGTCTATCTGCGATGTACCGAACATCTGTTAAACACATGAACCGGCCTTTTCTTATAAAAAAGTTATTAAAATGAATTTTAAAAAACAAAAATATTATTGTAAAGAGAAAAAAATTCTCTATCGAATGGTAGAGGAAAATTTACTAGTTCCCATCTAAAAAAAACTGCGCGGACAGGCGTAACTAAAAAACAATTGAAAAAAAAAAAAATTCAAATATTTTCAAATGTATATCAAAATATCCTAACAAAGTTTTATATTGAACATAGTTCCCTAAAATGAATATTAACGAATATAAATCGCCGTCTCCATACTTTTAACTAACCCTGTATGTGTACCTATCGACCCGAAAGGATTAAAATAGTTTATTTCATGCTTTAATTACTTCAAAATTTTAATAACTACTTATCCTAGTATTAATATTCCAGTTTTTTTCACTAAATATTCCATAACAATTCTATTCAATAGGATCATGCCAAATTATGTAAAAATTTTTAATTAAATATTGCTTATCAATGCTATCAATTAAAAATTATTACATCATTTTCATGATACTACCATTTTACTAAAAATTTCGTTCATTTAAATGAACATACGTTAGGCAGAATTTACGAAGACTCAAAAGAATGTCGAAAAATATTTCATACACTCTTCAATGTAAATGACAGCGAGCACGGTCTTTTTAAAGTCGATCACTCCGACCCCTATTAACCTTAATGTGACATCACAGTCCATGACCGCCTGGATGAAATGATTCAATAAAGTTCGTGATGATATCAAAGCTGAAATCAAGTGTGCATTAGCATGATTCATTGCTTCACTAATGGACGAAACACGAGAATTTATGAGTGCGTACGTGCGCGTGGTGTTAATTAAAAACAAAAAGGAGACGGCTTCGTTTAGATAGTGGATGAAATTAACGGTCTCACCTTCTTTCTCTCTCTCTCATTCCTTGCCTCTATCCCTCTCTCCGCCTGAAAAAAGAAATTATTAATAGCTTAGATAGTACGACTAATTTTCGTTTTTTAATTATCCACACGAAAGCAACAAGTTTCCGGTCTTTTTTAGGTTTACCGCAATTAACTGTTGCATGCAGATTTAGACTTTTGTACAGCCTTTTTTTGCAATATATATTAACATATTCCATAGCTAAGAAAGAATAATGTGAATTTGAACTAAGAATTGCTTTTATTTCAGTTTTAGAGAGAGAAATGATCGGTAAGAAATTACTGGTGTGGAATATCGGATTCGATGAGCAAAATTTAATACTATATTGTTTCTATAGGCAATTTCAAATAGGAATGGACCAGATGGCCCTGCAATTTAAGTACAATTTACACAGGAATTTTAAACAAATGGAACATACGGGTTGCTGTTATATATTGAAGTTAGGTACTTACTAGAGACTGGACGCATCAGGCCGTAATTACGATGGGCCATAGAAATAGTTTATAACATCGCTAAGTAATTGAATAGCACTAATTCCTTCGGTTAACTGCACATCTGCTTTTTGTCGTTGAATTGTGACGCAATTACTTCAATATTACATTTAAATTCCTTTTTGCATGGGCGTTGATAGAAGCGTGAGGAGTTTTTATAATTTATTTTATTTATTTATATTTAGATAAATAAATTTAACTGTTAATTATATACTTCAGAATTTTTGTAATAGATCCTGTTTAATATCGTTTCATCGAATCTACTTCTACCAATTATTTTGACGTAAGTGTCCAGTGTCCAGGAAGGTGCTTAGGAGGATATTTGGCGGAAAGAAAATAGGAGACATATGGATAAGGAGAACAAATGATGAAGTGAGAGAACTTTACAAGGAAATAAATATAATAGGAGTCATAAGAGCACAAAGATTGCGATGGTTAGGACACATGGAGAAAATGTCTGAAGCAAGAATACCTAAGGCATTATTGACAAGAAGTATTGGAGGAAAGAGAAGGAGAGGTCGACCGAGAGCAAGGTGGAAGGAGGAAGTAGAGAAGGACATAGAAATATTGAAAATTGTCAGGTGGAAGGTAAAAGCTAGAGATAGAAAGCTATGGAAAAGAACGATTAATCAAGCCATGGACCTACTAGGTTCACAGAGCTAGTTATATATATATAAGTGTCCAGTGAATTTCGTTAAGTTACGCATACATTTTTAATATTCATTTATTTTGATTTAGAACATTATTTAAGTTACTTTTTCAGATATGATATGGAAGAACGTCGACAATGGTATCATGAAACAATGCCGAGTTGGATTATGGGTCAAACTGATTGTATATCCATTGCCGGTGATTCCGAAATTTATTGCAAAGTCTGTAAAATATCGTTAAAAGCTTCCAAGAAATCTCAGGTAAAACGTCACGTATCATCGCAAACACATACACAGAGATTAGACCGGAAACTGAAATTTTAACGAAGAACTCTCTGAAACTTTAAACTCAAAACATTTCTCCAAAAATATAGTTGTCGAAATGTTCCTGATGAATCCACCTTTCGAAAATATTATGTTACACGAAAGTCGTAGAACGCATTAGATGTCATCGTTCAAATCAGTGCCTATGGACAAATGTCGATGAAACTGTCGATATATTAGGTCGGTGTGTTGTAAATGTTGTAGCTGGTGTACTACATCCAACTATTCCATATAACACATATTGCAATGAATTTTTCCCCGAAGAGAAAATTCAAAGAAACTATAAAAGACTATATATTTATGTGTATTTTATTCCAGAAGAATATTTAAGAATATTTAATATTTATCGAAAAATTTATTATAATGTGTATTTTTGTCCACGATTGTAGATTGTTCGAGCAGAGTATTGATGTTTGTAGTTCCCACCACATTGGAAGTTTTAGCTGTTGTTGTTCTTTTGATTTTTATGTTAGGTATGGAGCGAGGCATTTCCGAAAGGAAAGACCAGAGATTAACCAGCTATTGAACAGATAGGTCTAATTAACTGTCTGCTGGATAAAGACTTCCTTTTTATCCAGGTTATTATAATAATTTCGGTTTATGTTATAGTTTAGTGTTACTGATGTGTTAAAATTAATTCTCGATTTATTACGAGTCTTTTATACTTGTAATTTTTGATTTATGCGGCCTATCTGAAATCTCTCATGTTAATTTTTTTTGTGAAGTGTGATGACTACATTAATTAATGTACGTATATTTCTGTAATTATATTCATTTATTTAGATATAATTTAGTTATATTATTTGTATAATATTGGAGCTCGTAGATTCAGTAAAAATTGTAGTTTATAAATATATTTAGAGTCAGATGAATATTAAGGAAAATTTTCATATTTTTTTGAGTATATTTTTTATTTGTAATATATATATGCTAGAAGGTCAGGAATTGGTGGGAAAGTTGCCTTTGTACCATGTTGAATGTGCGCATGGGTTAATTTTTTTTTGATGCGCGCGCCTACAGTTCATGTTCTGTTTGACGTTTAGTTGGGAATAACGTAATTAATGAAGATTGACAGTTTTCCTGAATATTTAATTAGGTTAATTTTGCTCGCGGTCATTTAGTGAGGTTTTTTCTCTTTTATTGTAATTTGTATAAAAGTTTTCCTCACGCTGTTACACAATAGATGTTTCAGTACGGCTTTATACTCGATAAAGTTTTTTTTTTTTATTTATTATTTTTTTTTTGTAAGTAAAACTTTGTGCAGTGAATCTTTGTTTACTTTGCTGATACCTTTTGTTTTATTTACGTTATCACGTACCCTATGAGGATAACCTTGAAGATACAAGAGTTCCTGAAGGTTGACCCTTCTTGAGCTAGACCGAGGAAGCTACTGTGTATTGTGAGCCAATATGAATAAGCAATCAACACCACAATTCACTGCAATATGTAATAGCAGCAAAAGTTATAAATACAGTTGATGCGGAAGCAGTAGCTAAAACCATTTACGAGAATATGCACCAAATGCTTCATTCGAACGACAGGTACAAAGAAAAAATACTTATATTTGTCAGTGACAGTGCTGCATACATGATAAAACAGGCAGACTATTAAAGGAAACATATCACAATATGCTGCATATTACTTGTGTAGCATATGCTCTTCACAGAATCGGTGAATATATCAGAAATACCTTTCCGGAAGCTGATAGACTTGTATTCGCTTTTAAAAAGGTTTCAGAAAAGCACCATTGAGAAGTAGCTCTTTACAGCGAAAAACTTCCATCTTTGTCATTGTCTCCCTCTCCAGTAGTAACTAGATGGGGGCACATGGTTGAAAGCTACTAGTTTTATGCAGAGAATTTCGATTTCTAAGTGCAAGGAGCTAATACAAATTCCAAGTTTAAAAAATCAGTTTTCCTTTCTTCAGGAACACTTTGGAAATTTGACAAAACTTATTTTGAAAATCAAAATCTCAAATTAAATGACGGATTATCCACATTAGATGTGGCTATTAATAATTTGAAAAATATTCCATGTGACTTTGGACGTGGCCTTCGGTAAAAGTTAGACGCACTTTTTAATAGAAATCCAGATTTGATAACATTGCGGCAATTGTGTATGGGGACAATGCCTCAAAATCTAACTGCTAAATACGCTGAAATAAAGTATGCACCTATAATTAACTAGTTGCGATGTAGAAAGGACATTCTCTATCTACAAGGATGTATTTCATTCAGAGAGTAAAAATTTTATAGAAGAGAGAGAACCTTGAGAAAGTATTGCTAGTTAATTTTAATACTCCTTTACTCAACTTGAACTACAAAATAACAATGTATATCACCACCCGTTTGTTTTCCAGTTATATAAATAAAATTAAAAACTCTTTAAAAATACAAATTTTGAATAGAACGCCCGTGGGCGGTGAGTCATGTACTTTTCGTGTCCGGTCTCTAAAAATAATGCATGCCTTATCATCATCCAACAGTTTACTACCAATTAAATTGACTGATCAAGAGTTATTATTAGGGTTATTTAACATCACCCTAATAATAGCCCCTTCGGGCAGTAAGCCCCGCATTCAATTCCGGGACTTCCGGCACGGTAAGTCAATAGGTTACCAATACGCCATCGGCTGGCGGGTAGGATTGAAGAAGAAAAGTAACACGCAAGGTATATGAAGCAGGATCACCAAAAAGCAAAAGAAGGATCCAGAAAGTAGCAAAAGGGAGAAAGGGAAGAAATTAGAAAGAATGCAACGTCGGAAGAAATGAAGAGAATTTTAGAGTGGAAATGCAAGAGAATGCGCAAATATATTACACCTGACATCTTGCAGGATAAGTAAGTAAGTAAAACCGAAGAAGTATGTAAAAAAGCATATTTGATGAGAAACAGTCAGATTTGGAAATTTAATTGTAAACTTGATGCTAAAATTTTAAATAAATCATTCCAAATTTCATGAGTGATGAAGCTTATTTAGATGAACTCGCAGATACTCATAATGCAGGAGTTTGCTCTACAGAAAATCTTAAAGTTGTTTATGGACGTCCGTTGCATTCCCATTGTGTTACAATATGGCATAAGATCTCCATCCGTCAATGAAATTATTGGTTCAATTTTCTTTGAGGATGAAAACGACGCTGTAGACATAATTACAGGAGCAAGGTACCGCCAAAAGTTTCAAACCTTCCTAAGGTCAGCATTAAAATAGGTTAAATAGTCCAAATTTGTGGTTCCAACAGGATGGCGTTAAGAATCATACAGCTAAAGAGACGAAAAACCTTTTAAGGAAATTATTTTCTGGTAAACTAATTTCGCGAAACGGCGACATTAGCTGGCTTCCTTGATCTTCAGATTTCTTTACCTTAGATATTTTACGAAGCCGCTTGAAAGAACGCACTTGGACGAGGATACCTAAAACGATTCAGGATTTGACGCATGCAATTTGAAGAGAAATAAACAACATTGAGTCCGCAGTTTAGAATGCGGTAATGTAAAGTCTAACGATGTAAGTACGCTGATGTTTAGCTAATGGGAAACAACGGCTCCTATTTCTAAAAAATAAAAGGCAATAAGGATCGTTAAAGTATGATTTTGATTTTTCCGTAAATTTTTCCATTAAATGCCTCAGATTTCCTTAAATTCTAATTTAAAATCAGGCTACTGAATTTGACAAACCCTTTTATATATTATTCAGGAGCATTTCGTAGAGTTCGTAGAGTTGCTGTGTACATTTTTACCTAAAAGTATAATGTAATATAAAAAGAACAAGAAAAACAATGACTTGTTATATTTTTCATATTGGTGTTTATTAATACATGCAACTTTTATGCAAATGTGTTTAGCTCCCTTTTAGAAAGATCTAGAATTTGTTAAAACATTTTTAAGTAAAATCGATTATGAAAATTTCTGCGAGAAACCGCATATTTTTAGTACCTCATTTTTTAAATTCATTTAGTAAATATAAAAACCGCATTTCAAGTAAATATTTCTGAGAATTCCTTCATAAAAATTCCCATTAACGCATTAAAAATGTCCAATACTTGTCAATTTTGTATTTGCATATATATCGTGCCTAGCATCTATAATAAAAAAATACCGGTCGCTATTTCGTGAATTTCTATTTACATTCGAGTCCAGGCACAAAAATAGAAGTTACCATGCCGATGGGATCGCCAACGAGTCGACAAAATTCAATGTCAATGTTACGACTATTAAATAAAAGTGCTATATTTAGAAACAAACCCGATTATATAATGCGAAGATTAGATTAAGAGGACGCCAAAGATTAATTATATTCTTTTTTTACGATCGATCGCATAATTCGTTTCGTATTTGACTACTTCGCGTCAAAGTGATTATTACAGTACTTAAATAAAATTGTTTTTAGTATTGACATAGAAAAATCGCGTGCTATTTATTATTTATTGTGAATGTGGTCAGTACTAATAAATTCACCGTCTTTTCTCAAGACTGAGGCGATTCAGTATTTTAGTAATTACTCAAATTACCCTTACGCGTGTGCAAATAGATATGTCAATGCCTACCTCAAGTCTTAAATTCCTAAAGTCCTAAAGCTAAAGTCCTAAATTCTTGGAATTTTCGGCTTTTATATTAAATATTTTCAAATTAGTATGTTATTTTGCGAAGTAAATGTGAATCTAAACATTGCTGTTTACAAATTTCAACGCAAATTATACGAAATTTCATTTCAAATTTTCGTCCACGTTGGGACTTGAAACCGTCGATCTAACCAACTGAGCCCCGAGAGAGGACCTTGGTGTCAAGTCTTTTTGGAAACGCCTTATATGGAACCGATGTTAATATTCATGTCTAGCATCTATAATAAAGAAAATACAGGTCGCTATTTCATTGATTGATTAGATTTAAAAACTAATCAATTTTATTGTTCGTTGTACGTGACTTTTATTATTTTTTAAAATCTACATTTTTATCTCCGGAAGAAGCTACAATATATATATATATATATATATATATATATATATATATATATATATATATATATTGATATATCGCCAAAAGGGCTAATGATAAATACAAGATTTAATGATTAAATTAACTGGCAAGATAATTTAAAAAAATGTGAATTATAAATCTCTATATTAAATATGCTATCAAATGTTACACACGGATGGGGTTGTTTAACATTAAATCTGTTACTTGCGTACAATCCAAAGATACATGGTCGTTAAATAACGAAATATACTTAACCCAAACAGCTGTTCATGTGTATAACTTCTTATAAGTATATTCGGGTGGGCGAAAATTTGTGTTATGTGCCCGGCTTCGAAGAACAATTAGACTCTGGTGTTGTGCATAGAAGAATACACTTTAAAATGTAGGTTCGGTGACTACAATAGAACACTTACAAAATCAGCTGATGCCGATACAATAAATAATGGTATTTTTATATTCAAATCTACTAAATAAAACGAGTGAGATAAGGAATAATGTAAAAGACTTTAATGAAGTTATTAAAAAAAAACAGGTAAGTAATCAAATTAATTAGATTATGAATATTCAAACGTATCAGGTCACGTGATAAAATAAACATGAAATAAATTCTAGATTAAACAAAACAACTAAATGAATGTGACATTAATAAAGCTAAATGCATAAATAATTCTATTATTAAATTTAATTATATTTAACAGGAAACTGTATTCTTCTTGACTTAACTTAAATTATGTTAATATTAAAATGCATCATAAGTTATAACTATTAAAAATAATTTGATTGTGATTTTATTTGTTGAAGTGAATTAATTTAACATTTTCAAAAATTCGTAGGAGGTTAAAAGAATACTTATGTAGACATAGACAGGAATTAGTTATTCTGGATTTGGCTGGTAGATCCGTAAATGCAGGATACAAGTTTGAACGGGCAATCGGATGGCGCCCCGCTTGGTTTTCGATCTAACGGCAGGCTTTCCCGGTGAAATGGAATTTTCGTTTTCTTGGGCACTGGTTATCGTCTGGATTCGCAAAATGCGTCAAACAGGAGCTGGATATACAGGTAAGGTTTGACTAGGTTCGATGTATAGGTTTTCTAATTTAATTGATGATTTTTCTTTTAATTTGGAGAGAGGCACTTAAATACGTCGAGGTGTTTAATGGAGATTTTTACCTAGTGACGCCAACTCTCATTTGTTCTGAATGCTAGCTTCTTATTCGTCTAATCTGTATGTATTTCTATAATCTCGATACTTATTCATAATGAAAATGATAATTTAATCATTCAAAATATACATATGCTTAATATAAATTACATATTTTATTTTAGTAACTAAATAATTGACGTGTGAATGTTGATAATTGTACATAATGCTCATTTTATGTTTGGGATAATTCCCGCTGTAGTTATTTTAAATTAGTACAGTCTCGCCTAAATAATTGGCGTCATTTATTATTGATCAATTAAGTTGAAATATCTTTGGAAATACAAGATATCGGAATAAAATGACTAAGGCAAATGAAAAGATAAAAATAAATAAATATGAGAATTAATTTTAAACAATAAGAAACGCGAAATCAACTTTATTGATATTACATAAGAAGAATTCAGTTTCAATACTTTCTTATTATTCTAATGATTACATATACACCTTAAAATTCTGTCTCTTGCTAACTAAGGCATTCTTATGTGTAGGCTTGACCTACATCAATATATATATATATATATATATATATATATATATATATACATCTAGCTTTCTATTTGCTGACTAACTATAGGTTGTAACGGAGAAGATACTTACTACATGTTTACAAAAATTTCAGGAAAAACATAAGAAGTGGACAATGTATATTAATATGAAAAAAACTGAGTATTTAAATGTAGAAAATCAGGGAAATAAGGAAATGTACAAGTTATAAGTATTTGGCGAGTATTTTGCCGGATGAAGGAATGTCATAGTCATAGTTGGCAACTGTCCAAAAAAAGATAGAAAGGCGGTAGAAACTTTGGAGATGGACTTTCTAAGGAGAGCATGTCGAATATCAAGAAAAGGGGGCCAATACCAAATGAAGAAATAAGAAGACGAACAGGAAGAGTATATTCAAGCACCGGCGGAATAGAAACTAGACAATTACTCTGGTACGGACATGTAATGAGAATGGAGGAGAATCGATGGCCATAACACGACGTTCCAATATGCACCACAAAACAAAAGAAGAAGACCTATAAAAACATCGAACGAAGGGATAGACCAAATCATGAGAGAGCCATTGAAGAACACGATTAGAAGAATAGAGAAGCATGAGGGTCGAAATGTGAGAAGCGGCATAGGGTACAGGAACCCCACTATACAAGGTGTGTATAAATTGGCGGACCCACTACACGTGGCGACATTCTTGGTCAAATTTTGAGTTAAAAGTCCTAATCCTATAACGATGTATCGGGCTTCCTTTGTCTTCAGAATGAATTTGACAGTAGTAATGTATTTGACTAGAACAACATTAGGCTGCCTACTTATTGTTTTACGACGTTGTCAGATGTGTTTTTCGTCAAAATAAGTTAATAAACAAATATTAAAAACAAACTTTAAAATCAAAAAGAAAACTTTAACGAAAGGATAATAACAACAATTCTTCTTTCTTCTAAATTGTAGCTCTTTCTGTCAACAAATATCGAGTAATAATGCTTATTTCAAGACTGAAAGTCCGAACTTTAGGAACCTCGTGCAAAGATATGGAGCATGGTACAACATTTTCGTATTAGGATTTTGGACTCCGAATTTAACGAAGAACATCGCCGCGTGTAGTGGGTCCGCCAATTTATACACACCCTGTATATGTATATCATTTAGCGAATCATATATATAACAGCACTGTAGTCCTTGGCTTTAAGCCACCCTTCTTTGCCATTTCCTTCGGTCCTTTGCTTTTTCTTTCCAGTTCGTGACTTCTAATTCCTTCAGAACTTACATCACTTCCTCCGACTATATTTTCCTGGGTCGGCCTAACCTTATTTGCCCTGCTTGTCCTCCCATTAAAATTCTTTCGAGCCATCTATCGTCAGAGACACCTTGGCTATGTGTCCCAACCATTTGTCTCCTGGCTTTCTCACTACTTGGACAAAGTTTGGATTGTTGAATAGCTTTTCTACAATTTTGTTTGTGTTTCTTCTAAATTATCCGCCATAGCAAAAAATATGGTTACGAACTACCAAGCATCTTATTAGTACTTCAAGAAATTTTAACTGTAACCAAGTGCTTTTCGAAACTTTATTTTCGAAAAATTTAAAATACAACTTCGTTATTTATTTATTTTTACTTTAAGAAATCCAAATTCAGAAAGTGTTCTGTCATTGTCTCTGTATGAAAAAATAAATAATTTGATTAGCTCAAGTAATTTAATAGCCTTTTTCATATTCATGGTTCAAATTCGAATATATTTCGTAAATTTAAACAAACAGTTAAATCCGAACGATGCCGGCTGCTCAGTAAAATAGAACAAATATGTTCCATAAAGATCGATAATAGCAAAAAAAATTAACAATTCCATGTAATTTATGTCGTCGGAATCGCAAAGTATTATAATGAAAGCACCATGACATGAGCCCGTTATATATCGCTAATCGATATGTATTGCAATGATGAATTTACGTTTTACATTCACGTTATGCAGGCTGTGCAACTTCCAAAAAGTGAACAATCGATATGTTCGTATATGCTAAAATCGGGTGAAAGAAATTAATTGTGATATATGGTATTTGTAAAAACGTAAAACTGAAAAACAATCTAAACAGATATACGACCTCTAATAAACATAATAAGTTATCTGGTCTAGTGACTTTTATCGTTTTTATCTTTAACAAAAACAAAATGTATGTGATCTATCTATATCGTGTTTAACCAATATAATATAACAATTTAGTTAGTTGGCAGAATGAACAGTGATTATTACAGGGGCTACACGGCGAAAACCGCAAGAAGTTTGTACCAAATACTTCTAGAATGCTTTGACTGGACTATGTACACATACACATAAATTGTTTTTTTAATTGGAAAATAGAAGAACTATAGTTGTAAGATAAAGCCTTACTTGACATATTAGGTGTTTATTCAGAGTCAAGTAAAATTACTTACTCGGCAGAAAATGTACTTGTTGCTCATCTACCCTATAAAGTATCAAGTAAGACCACAATCTTGTTGTTTGTGAACTGTTATGTAATAGAAAATTCAGTTATTGAGAAGTAAAATGAATTTATTTGAAGACATTGACAATATTTTAGGCAATGATTTTGTCAGCGAATTCGCATGCGAATATCTGCCGACAAGTTGCAAGTATTTCAGAAGAATGTAGCTGAGTTTTTTCGCCGTTTTGTGACAATGGACGAAACTTGGATACACCACTATATCCCGGAAACTAAAGAGCAGTCGAAACAATGGATTGCCCGTGGCGAATCGGCTCCGAAAATAGCGAAATGCGTTCCATCCGCTGGAAAGGTCATGGCGTCAGTTTTTTGGGACGCAAAGGAATTCTCCTAATTGACTACCTTGAAATGGGAAGAACCATTACCGGAGAATACTATGCATCACTTTTGGACCGATTAAAGGCGGCAATAACAGAGAAACGCCCGGAAATGGCCAAGAAAAAGGTGTTGTTTCACCATGACAATGCCCCCGTGCATTCAAGTCGTGTCGCTCAGCAAAAATTGGCCGAGCTACGATTTCAACTGCTTCCGCATCCTGCGTATTCGCCAGATCTAGCTTCTTCGGACTACCATCTATTCCCAAAACTAAAAACTTTTCTGGCAGGGCGAAAGTTTGAGTCTAATGAAGATGTCATACAGAAAGTAAACCAGTATTTTGAAAGCATCGAAGCAATTCATTTCCGTGAAGGAATCGCGAAGCTGGAGAAACGTTGGGGCAAGTGCGTTGAACTTCGAGGGGACTATGTCGAAAAAAAGTACGTTGCAAAACTCAAATTGTTTTCTTTCATAGCAAACCAAGTTAATTGTCAAACCACCTTCGTAATAGAAGTTTACAATGAAATATTGAAACACGTCTAAAAGTGACCGACGTCTGTGGCAATAATACCAGGTTATCAGGTTGCGTGTTATACTTCATATTATTTCAAAATTGATTGGAGCATTGACCAACTAATCAAATTGAGAAACCGCCGGTGTTTTTAGGTTTCTTCTATTCTTATATTCTTATATTTTCATCGAGATTATTCTAACGATTGTAACTGTTCTTAATCCTTGGGGCAGTAGCGTCACAGACAGTTCTTTACTATCTTTAAATGAATTAAAATCTATCGAGTTCATAGGCGCTATGTATTTTATATTTACAGACAATGATGTAGGTGAGAGTAGTGTAATAAGTCCGGATTGGATTCAGGATCTTTAGCAAAACATATCCACTGTTGTAAAATATTTTGAGAATTTGGTATATTAATGCATCTAAGTGTTAATATGGGCAGAATTCAGCTAAATTCGGGACGTATTGCGCCTTGTATTTTATAGATGCAACCTTATTGGCCTCTCATCCATCGACGGTACACCTCAAATATCACGTCTTGTAGTTTGTAACGTTGTAATTCGAAGTTTATCTTGTTTGATGAAGAGCGGTGAAACCTTGCTGTTATTATTACGGTTTCTTTTGCGCGGTATTTTTTTCTGCGTTTTTTGAATACGTCTATGCACAAGCTTTAATAGAGTGATCACATTTGTATTCTATATTGCTGGTAAAGAATGCTAACAAGAAAAAAGACGATTGGGATATTCCTAAGTATACTAATTTGCAGTGTGTTTTACAGATCTTATTTTGAAACATTGAAAATTCTCTTTTATAACCCGGGTAGACAATGATATTTCGTTTGTAAAAGCGATGTTCTTCATTTGAGAGCGGTTTTAAAGTTGCACGTCTCCATTTAAATTTGAGATTCATTAGCATCGTCTCAGACATTTGTCCTTTTTCCTAGTCGGCTTAATTTGGACTTCCCGTCAATTATTTATTCCGTTTTTTGTTTTCCTTAGCAATTGTTTTAATTTAATTTTATCTTTCTGAGCTCGTCTAAGACACGACTGTGATTTGTATATACACCGCAAGTATAAGAACTATTAACGGAAACGCAAATATTTATATATATATATATATATATATATATATTTATATGTATATTGTTGTGAGGCAAATTACCTCAAACAATATATTTGAATTTAGTTAATTTAAAACTAAATAAAATTTTGAAAAATTAAAAAAATTATTATTAAATATTTAATTAACACTACATATAATTAAAAGAAAATCAAAGGAAATATAAATACAGTATTTCGAATAGTTTTCATATCTAATTTTAAATATGTAATTAGTTGTATGTAATTAATTCTGAAGGAAATTGTAATTGATATAAATTAGAATATTAATTCAAATTATAAAATTTCCACATCGTTTCCGTTGATTCTAAATAAACCAATGAGATGTTGCGAAGCAGATTTCAAGGGGACGTTTTTGTTTTGTTATCGGCGTCTATTTAGAGAGTAGTGGTATAGTGCCCAGAAGATACGTAAAGATTCCGTAAAATTATAGCATTTTTCTTAGTCCGCATTTTCTAAGAATAAAGATTAAAAATATTAGAACAACTAAAAATGCCTATAAATATATCCAAAAGATAGTGGAAAGTTTAATTTGTCAATAGAAAATCATTTGAACAGCGTAAATCAATTTTTTAATTAATTATCATCAAAAGCATCATTTTCAAACTTAAAAATATTAATAGCAGATCTAAGTGAAAAGTGAAGAAAAATCACTTCAACTGAGGAAATAATCACATTTTGTACCTGAATTATCATATCCTCGAATACCTGACCTTCCACAGTCATTCCTTAACCTGATTTTAGAAGATACGAGAGATTTTTCCAGTTTCCAGAAATTTTTGAAGAAATACACCAAGATCCTTCCCCTTTATCCTGACTTAACTTCGTATTCCGATTTAGAAGGTACCTTAAACTACATTTATCAAAGAAAAATCATTTGTTAATTATTCTAAAATAGATCGATATAACCATACAAATAATCGTAATTGTATGATTCAAGCAAACTATACAGAAAACGTCATCCCATATGTCAATTGGGTTGTTCTTAATACTAATTAAAAGTTTACAGTTCATTCAAGAACTATCTTTCATTTATTTGGTTCAATTTAGATTTGAATTACCTCGTCAAGGTTATTCTTTCTCCGAACACTTCGGTTATCACTGCTATCAGTACACCGTTGCATTATAAAGTTTTTGATTCATGCATTTAGTGTTTTTAAAATTTAAAATCTAACGTTTTTTTTTCTTTTACATTTCCTGCAAGAATAAATTAACTTAGGTTATTGTAGTATAATTATTACTTTTAGTAAAAGTTTTAAGAAACAAATACCGACCTGTTAAGGTATTCCATATCCAACTCCTGTATTTGTTACCTTTTTAATATTCTTGGATTTAAAATAAATGTTTCATATTGTTTTGTTTGACAAAGAAGTGTTAATATTATTATTTACTGTAGGTATATGTTGAAAGGTTTCTTTTTTGTCTACCTGTTTTAAAGTAGATCAAGATCTTGCTGATTTCACACAGTGAGTTCTTTCTACCCTGAGATAGATGTCAGCTCGTATGACAAACGGCTTAAGTAATCGATATATATTATATCCCTTTAAATAGATAAAATTAATAAAGGTTTTTTTTATATATATGTTTATTTCCGTAGCTTTTAAACGGACTACTTCACACGCCTGAGATAAATAATTAATTTATAAGAGTCTCGTAAATATTATCAATATAATTCCTGAATGTAGTAAATTTCCACATTCTATATGATATATTTTATTAGTCGCACATCTTTAG
The DNA here is from genome assembly GCA_935421215.2 of Melolontha melolontha. Lineage (NCBI taxonomy): Eukaryota > Metazoa > Arthropoda > Insecta > Coleoptera > Scarabaeidae > Melolontha > Melolontha melolontha. The sequence continues at coordinate 186,990,151 of OW285235.1, forward strand.
AGCTGCATTTTTGAGTTAGATACAGTTTACTACATCTTATGGCCGCCTAGACGTGGGGCATTATCCTGTTGTGGAATCATTTCTTCCACATTGACTTTCGGGGTTTACTACAATATATATATATATATATATATATATAGTAGATTCAATTAGTCGCCGATTTAAGGTCTGTTCTACTTTAATATGTATATATTTAAAATAATATTACATGTTTCGTCACATAATGCCTTTTCAAAGAAATTAAAAATATAAAACATACAAAGGTCAAGAAATAGTTATATATAAATATATATAGTACCGAAACGTCAACATAAATTAAATAATTATATATATAGTAGATTTAGATAGTCGGCGATTTAAGATCTGTTTTACTTTAATATGTATATATTTAAAAATAATCTCTTACATGTTTCGGCAATTAATGCCTTTTTCAAAGAATTTTAAATTATAAATAAATGGCAGTATATTAATGTTATATTTAAGTTGTCATGGATAAAAATGACATTATTCAAAAATACATTCCAGTTTAATAATAATAATTCACGCATTCCCCAACAGTTTTCCGGCAATAAAGGGGGCATTGGTAAGCCATGAGTTATTATTATGTCTGCGCCCATGGAGGGACTTGAGATGTTCAGCTGACAGCAGACGAAATCTCGTTTATAAATACATATATACTTAGCAAAACATTACCGGGTTCAGCTAGTTGCGTTGTAAAATAAAAATGTTTCTAATTATTTTTTAGTCACTTTATTTAGTTCATCTCAAATTGCACTTCATAATGACTCTTCATAGGAGTATTCAAATGTCTCTAATTTCTAAATGACTTGGTACTTTTTTGAACTGTCATGTTTGTTGAACTCATAAAAACCAAAATAATTGCAATGCAACTTTTGGACAATATGCCTCATATTGCATAATTAAATGGATGAGTGCTTTCTTCTCATAAAACTCCTAGCCACCAAAATGTAATGGATAAAATATGAAAGAAAAAGCAAATTTATGGTTCAAATTTATGTATTTAAGAAGATAATAACTAATTTAATTTTTACTATTATTTAATTTCTTGAGTTTCAGAATCTAAATGCATTTTTTTGCCAGATTTTGAAGATGTATCCTCTTTATTTTCAATGTTAGTTCTGGGGTGTTTACTAGTCGACAACAAACAAACAGAAATTAGAGCCCATAAAAAGTATAAAGGAACGTAATAATTTAGAAAATCGACTCTTGATGTTTTGGTAAATAAAATACTGGCTAAGTGTTATTGAAGAGGAGACGTTAGAATATACTATACAAGCAACAAAAGGATCTAAATGAAACCTGGTTTTTTGAAGCTACGACTATTTCCTTAATAAGAGTTCATAACAGACTTTTGGGTTTACTAAAAAGTACTTGTGGATGCTTATTACGAGGGACGTTTCCAAAGTTCTGGGAATTGTGCTCTAATTGAATTACGCAGAACTTATTGTCACTGTTATTGGTGATAGACAAGTCTTGACATGTTTATTCAGCTATCCGGTGCAATATTTTTCAGTCTGATTCAGGTGTTCGATCGATATAGACGCATTTTCGTAGCTCTGTTTGTGTAACCATGGAAGATGCGGCTAAATCTCTGCAATGAGTGTTTGGTGAGTCTGCATAATCTAACAGTACTGTATATCGGTGGATCGATCGTTTTGGAAGTGATAGAACATCATTAAAAGACGATCCACGCAGTGGTCGCCGAGCACGTCTGTAAATGAAAGAAACATTACCACCGTGGAGAACATACTGAAAGAAGACAGACGAATGACTATTTCCTAAATTAGTGTACGTCTAGGAATGGGTATACGACAAGTTCATGAGATTTTACATGATTGTTTAGGCGTAAGCAAGGTTTCAGCCCGCTGGGTGCCAAAGCTGTTGGAACCGGAACAGAAACTCAATCGGTCTGACACTTGTCGTCAACTTCAAGAGCTGTTAGCCCGTTACGGTGATGAAGTTTGGCTACGGATAATAACCACTGCCGAAACGTTGATTCCTTATTTCAATCCTGAGACCAAAAGTCAATCAAAAGAATGGCGTAAACCCGGAGAAGAGCCTCCATTTAAGACGCGTGCAGTTCGGTCTGTTGGAAAGGTAATGCTTACTGTATTCTGGGGTTGTGAAGGGATTATTTTTATGGATTATCTGGCGAAAGATACTACAACTAACGCAGAATATTATTCGAACTATTATGGCAGGTACTTATCAGAAAACGGCCTGTGAAGTTGCATAAACGTCCATTTTTGCAAAAGGATAATGCGAGACCGTACACCACAAAAGAAACGAAGAACGATTTACGATGGGAACTGCATCCGCATCCGTCTTATTCACCGCCCCGAGTGATTTTCATCTGTTCCAAGATTTGAAAAAACCTTTAGCGTTTGTTTTGAGGGTTTAACTAACGTTAAACGTGCCATAAATAGGTGGATTAAGGAGACGCCAAAATAGTTCTTTGAGGACGGCTTAAAAAAATTAATTTATCGTTGGTATAAATGTATTCAATTCAATGGCGATCATGTTGAAAAACTACATCGTAATATTGATGAAAATTGACAAAATTAAAGAAATATAGTTAAATTCCCAGAACTTTGAAAACATGCCTCGTATAATACTTTCTCCATATTTAAATGTAACATATTTGTAGAATACAAAATTAAACTAAAAAATAATTTATAAAAAAAAAATTAACCTATTTCAACAATATTTATTTTAGAATATCTAAAAATATGATAAGAACTACTATTTTAAACGTGAATAAAAAAGCAAACCGTATTATCAAACCATTTCCACTTCATTAAATCGCTTGAGATCCTCTATTGTGCTAAGTCGAAAGAGTGGCAGGATATAGCACGCAAGCATCTGGTTTTTCTCTTTTACAGGACGTGGCGCCATTCCGAAACAGAAACGCAAGCCACCTATGTATGATGATATAGAATTGTCGCGGAATGGCAAAAAAAGAGAGAAACAGAGTCGCGCTTGGTCGCTTTCACCTGTTCGTCTGGGATTGATTCAAAATGTAACGCTTTGTATGGAGCGAACTGTGGAACAACACAACCGAAAAACAAAAACAAAAAAGAGCATCTATCTTTTGTTCAACGTTATTTTCTTTCGTAAATTTATTTCTGCTGATATGTTTTTTTGGTATCAAACGAGATTACGTTTGTTGATTTTTATCACATAATTTTTTACTTTACGTCTAGGTAGTGTACTGAATTTTATTTTTATTATTTGATGGTAATTACTAGAGCAGACCAATTTCCGTGCGCGCCATGAGGGAGTGTAATTCATAATATATTAGAATATGCGATAGAATAGAGACGCAACATGAGCTTGTTACCGATATAAATATAGAAGTAGAGACATTTATTCTATCAGAAATAATTAAATATACATTTGGTTTTCTGCTATTAAAGTAATATGCATAAACACACGAAAAATAAGCGGCGCACATGGCGCGCACGGAAATTGGTCTGCTCTAGTAATTACATTTGAAATATTTGTTGTTTTTTATTGTACAGTGTTCGGCAGCTGGTATAACACATTTTCATACAGCTGTAAAATTGTTGAAAAATGACGAAATTAAACCAACTTATGATCTCTTGTATAACAACTTTAATACATATGTGCAATTTTACTTTTTCGAAATAATATCTTTTAAGTACCCCACATTGGCTTCTAAACAAAACCTTAATCTATTTTTAAAATTTTCCATAACTCTGAGCGGAAGTTGAGCATTAATACCCTGACATTCTTGAAAAATGTTGTTTTTCATTGCCTGAACAGTTTGTAGTCGGTTCTTATACACTCCATCCTTTAAAAAGCCCCATAGAAAGAAATCAGGAGCCGATAAATCCGGAGATCTTGGCGGCCAATTTATATTGCCATTTTGTTCTATATAATTTTATTAGGAAACATTTCCCTTAAAGTAGGAACAGTCTGCCTCGCTGTATAGGCTGTCGCACCATCCTGCTGGAACCATATTGTTTTGCCCCAATCTTCGTAGTGCTCCCACCAAAAAAAACTGTAGCATGTGTATATAGCGATGAGAGTTAACGGTAACTGCTTGATTATTTGCCTCGAACAAGTATGTCACGCACTGGTCATGTAGAGGATTTTGATATAACTGTTGAGGATTTTCCGATGACCAGTACCGACAATTCTGTTTATTTATGAAACCGCTTAACAGAAAGTGCGCTTGATCTGTTATTAACAAACAACGCAACATATCTTGCTTGATCTTCAGTTAAGATTTCTAAGAATTCTCTGCAAAATGTTATGCAAAGTGCTTTATCGCACAATTTGAATTTTATAGGTGTCAAAACGTAATCATTTTTAAGAATTCTACGAAGACTCCATCCAGAGATTTGCAGGGCCAATGAATGTTTTTTCGCAGATCGTATTGGACTTATGTTAACGGCGACACGAATCCTATCAATGTTTTCTGGTGTCTGAATAGTTGTAATAGCACTTTTAAATTTTAATGCAACACTGCCTCTTTCATTAAAATCATTCACCCATCTTAAAACTGTCTTCCGCGATGAAATTCTCTCATGTCTTTCAACATTAAATTCCCACCGAAAATTTCTTTGAGCTTGGATAATGAAACCAATTCTAACAAACTCATTCACTGCATAAATATTTTGGTTTAGTGGAAATTTCTCCATTCTAATCAAAATTGCATGTATAGGCATGGACTTTAATATCAATTAAGAACAAAATAGTTTTTTTACGACCCTTTATAAAGAGATATTTTTCGTTACCGAATACTGCAGCGAAAATTTGATTTGCGTCACTAGTGGCGAAAATTACCTACTAATTTTCACCTGTGTCTAGTTGCCTGCTGTTGCTATATCGCGTCATTTTTAAATCACGTTAATGTGTGGCTTAGTGGTTAGTTTGTAGCTTTGTCATAATTTCTGATTCGGAAAGTGATTTAGATATTCCAAATACATCACCAGAAATAGTAAATCAAGCTGAGAAAACCTATGCGGGCTTGTTATGAGAAAAATAGAAAAAGAGGTATGAAGAAATCTATGTAAAATTCATTGAATAGAGAGCTGATAATAACGTAAATGCATATTTGGAAATTGTGCTGCTTGCACATTTTGCAAAATTGTGGGAAAATTTTAAGCAATTGACCTTATGGTCTACATATTCTATGTATCAATGTTTAAGTCGTAACTAATTTAAATAAGATTTATAGTTTTGTGATTTTTAATTGAAAATAAAGTATTTCTTTAGATAATTTTTTAAAGTTTGTTATAATGCCATAGACGAGGTCCTAGAAAAAGTATAGTGTTTAGCTCGTCGAAACCATTTTTTTAAGCTCGCGAACATTACTAAACTCGGATTCGCCTTATTTGGTAAACTGTTCTCTCGCTTGAAAAAAATGTTACTTTCATCACTCGTTACTGAATATATCTGAAAGAATATTAAAAATCGCGCATGTAATAAGTTCAAGACCTCGCCTACTAGTAGCAAGTCACGTCTCACGCCTGGTAACTGACGCACTATGCTGGGATTCCCCGACTTTATTCGACCAATAAGAATAAGTCTACGCGTCCAGAACTCGTTTGCATAAGCAAAGAAAATACGGACAGACGGTATATGTACATGCAATGGGTTTAATACAAATATGTATTTAGCGTAACAAACTACAAAGAACTATGCAATAAAAGTAACTGAATGTTGTAGCCTTAGTGTAGATAACCCATAATCGATCATGCAGACTTTTCAAAATAAAAGTTTTATAAGGACGTACAAACAAACATGTATTGAATATTGTTACTACGTAGACAGATTTTGATGTAATCTATTAAAGTATGAAAGAAAAGCCCGAAAGCAATGGAACAAGTATTTTTCTACAGATATATATATATATATATATATATATATATATATATATATATATATATATATATGTATATCTTTCTTCATCATCTACACACTTATTCCGACGTGCCTGCAATAACGATATCCCTTTAAATAAGTATTCTTTCGGCAATTCCTCAAAATAATCATTAACAGCAGTTTTCAAGTCATCATTCGGTCACAAATTTAACAGTTTTGTTCTCGTCTCTACTATTCAGATGCGCCAACTCCGTTCTACGTGTTCTTAAGTAGCTTCTTTGCGATGGTGTCGAATCAGCAGATACTCTTAATGACGCGGAATCATTGTCGTAGTCTATAGCAATATAATTGACTTTCATAATCTACTGCGACAATAACACTAAATTACAATCTCAAAAATATTTTTCGCATAACTTAATTACAAGTATGATTGTAGTGTTTAAGTTCTTCTAAATCCCTCGGTCGACATTCATCCCTCGGGCCAAAAGCCCTCGGGCTGAATTAATGTCGACCTCAGAGCAACGTAATACCCATAACGCCTTTGGTGCATAAATAACTATTCAAAATAGACTTAATAGAGTTTTGAATTCCAAAAAATCACCTGGATTTGATTTAATTACGAGTACTATTCTAAAAGAACTATCAACAAAAGGTTTAAGATAGTTAGTGCACCATTTTAAGAACAAACCTTTCCCTGTGCAGTGGAGGGTGGCCCAAATTATTCTTATTTCAAGACCTGGTAAATCTACAGACAACGTCAAGCCTTGCAGACCCATAATCACTGAAACTAACACATATTTCGAACAGTCGGCTCAAGCTTATTTAATTAGAATATCAGTGGAGTAAAAAAGTAATGCGTTGAAAAATAAAATAATTTTATGTCAAGAAGTCTGTGTTTTCTTGTCTACATTCACTAAATATTAAAACTTCCTCGAATTATGGAAACAGGAAGCCTGAACAAATAATTCATAATAATATTCATAATAATTCGTAATATTTTGTACCTGAAGTTTTAGTTATTATTTAAATAATGCAATTGTATCTGCTCTAGTTAATACTATTAACTAGAACAGATTAACTTAATAGTTCTTTTTCATCTATACGACCGATTTTAATATGGTTTTTGTTATTTAAGAAATAATCCTTTTTATACTTTTGTACTCGAGATATATTTTTGGAATAATTACGTGTTATAATTTGAATCATTATACACGAATGAACATTATGTTCTTCATAAAAAAACTTGTATTTAGTGGCGCCTGAGCTACTTCAAATAAAAACGTTGATGACGAAATTAAGAGAATGAAAATTCCTATTCTATTCCACACTGGCTGCGTTTGTTACAAGTTCAAGATGTCAAATAGATACGACAGCTGTATTGCACGCACATATTTCGGTCACCGACATAGTCATTCACTACTTATTTTAAGTTCACCATCTGTTCTTAGATGCTTGTGACTCGATTAGTTGTTGTTAACAAGTAATTAGGCAAGGATGAAAGTGCTAACAATGATCATTTTTCACTGACAGGATAAAATTTGTCGTAAATTTTTTCTTGATATAATATTTACACCTTCACAGTTCATAATTGCGTGATATATGTATAAATTTCACAGGCTAGAAATCCGTTCAATGTGCGGTTCTAGCGACGTAGAATGAATGTTCAATCCTCATTTGCTTTGTAAAATTGTTTTAAAATATACATGCATGGCGTACCGCTTTTTTTAGTGCTATCAGGGCAGCATTGTTGACGTACACAAAAGCCGCAAATGGTGCATTTTATTTGATGAGTTAGTCACCCGATGTGCTCACGGAATTTTATTAACCCATGCGTGTAGAGTAATCAGCAAAATATTTATCATTAATTGTTCTATTCAAGGCTGCCCTGGGTATATATATTTATCGAACTATAGCGTATTCATTAATTAACTGGTCCGCTTAGAATTTTAATTATTACATGATTATTCACGAAAGAATCCGAATTTTAATATTAATTGTTAACGATGTAGCTACATATTCGTATACTTGGGAATTAGATCGTTAATGTACGTGCATTCTCTTCTGGATTACACTGGCCAACACGATTTTTGCTGACTTCTAAGCGAGATTTGATTTTTATTAATTCGGGTGTGCTGAATCCGAAAATCATATTAGTTTTTGCGTATCACGTCAAAATTAAACTGTATACTGTACTATGCTTAGTAGTTACTTACTAAGACCTTTTACGATATAAAGAAAGTATAAAATTAAATAATTCATTTATTTATTTCAATACAATATTATTCACGAGTATAGTGCAAGTATTTACACAATAATCATTAAAAAACTACAAGAGTATTTGTAAAAGGAAAAACAACAATCGGGGAATAAATTTTCGTTAAAGAAACGCCACTCACTTGGGTCATATTGTACAACGCCCATTTTAGTTAGCAAACCTGGCACATTGTTACAATAAACAAACTCACTCTTCTTTATAATATTGCACAAGATAGCTTTCCCTGCTACGATAAAAAGATATCTACGTACTTTGCTCAAGTAATTTCTTTTCATTTAATCTTAAAGCTAGCAGTTCTGATGATTCCTTTGATAGGCCTAAATAATCCAATTCTGCTTGACTAAAACGTTCTGGTCCATCATTAGATATTATATCTCCATAGTCATAATCTACATCTGAATTTTGCTCCTCAATAGTATCTGCCATGTCTTCAGCATACGAGCACTCAAGTGAAGAAAGCTTTTTATAAACTAGCACGGATATTTCATCGGAATGAGGCACTGGTCAAATAGCGGAGTCGATATTAAGATATACAATTTGATTCTTATTCTTCTTATTATAACCGCAGGTCTAAACTAAACAAAAATAGCAATCATTTTCATGGTTTTTTGGTTCACTCTATATTGTTGGAACGCCAAAAGCTAATTTCTGGCGTTTTCCCTTGCTCCACCTTCGCAAATTTTCAACACATTACGTAGAGCCATGACTTGTCCTGATCAGCAAGTTTTACGTCAAAATAAGCCAAATAGATTTTCTTAACGAAAGGAGTAAAAGTTACCCTTTGGTTGGAAACGGTGAAGTTGACACAAATGTAGCAGAACGAATCGGCACTATTTACAAATCTTTGAGCAGTAGACATGATGTAGTTTCTTCCCTAACAACTAACATGTAACCAACATTTTATTATCACCCTTGTTTACTTTTAAATAGTCCTAAGTGATCAATACTTTCTAATAAAATCTCATTAAACCCTAACATGTTTACTTAATGCACAGGATTAGCTTAATAGACATAGGCATTTCTTTATAATTGTTTATTACTTAATTAGTTCATTAAGTACCTAAATATTATCAGATACAAGTGTACAGTGTACATTATACTAGTGACATAAATTTATTTGGAATTTCAATTTTTTGAACAATTAAGAATTTACTGCATTCACTTAATCATTTTCAAGAATTTCGAAATTAGCAAACAAGAAGTACCGTAGAAATAAAACTTGACGTGATAGAGATAAATAGGTTCCATATTTGGCATTAGCGAACCAATATTAATTAATAATTCGTATTTTATATTGACTTTGACAAATAAAGCGAATAGCTGAAATATAATTTTGGTTTATATGTTTAAAATATTGTATATTGGAAAAATGGACGGCACCGAGTTCGTTCCCAAATCCGCAGGTAACAAAATGATATAGACCGAATTCGTTCCGGGGTCTTAGCCGAATTCGTTCCCAAAGTTGTAGGTGTATACATTAGAGGATTAAAAGATAAGGACGAAGGCGTTTTTAAAAATACTCAAACCATAGCAAACACGTATGTATTCAAATACAATATACAAAAATATTTACAAATATACATATTATAACAAATATATACACACGTGCAATCTCATGGTTATTGTCGGTTATTGTAGAAGCATGAGTTGTATTTAGCGTGAAAAGATTCGCACGCATTTGTGGTTGTTTGTGTCGACGACGACATTTCTGCCCAAATTTGTGGTGGAAAAGTAGCATCCTCAGAAATATATGTATCAACTAAATAGTCTAAAAATGATATTACACTTGCGTTGTCTGGTCGCAACGACATGAAATTTTCAATAAAACATTCTTCAACGTCCTTGGGGTTTAAAAAGGGAAGACCAAATACGTAGGTTAAAAAATGTGATGTTTCTGAGTCTTTATTCCGAAATTCAGTGGAGAGACCCAATTCTTGAATTTTGCGCCACCTGTCAATAATTGGAAAATATAAATATTAAAATTAATTATTTTAAGAAACCACAATAATTACTTACCAAGACTGACCTAAATGAAAACGGCATCCTTTAATGACAGTTGGAAAAACAGCAGAAATAGCTCTATGAATCGCAATTTCAAAATCTACCGTAAATAGTTTGGGAAAAAAATTATAACCAAGTTTTTGGCATTCTTGCATCAAATAACGAAACGCCGATTTTGGGAGTAAAAATACGCGAGAGGTATATAGTGGTTATTCTTGATTCCATGGATAGTGAATAGTTGTAGAAAGAATCTAGGACAATATTCAAATGTGTTGCAAAATATCTTACCAGGTAAACTTTGACAACTTTAGGGGTAATTAGAGTATGCATATTGGTTTCTGAGGACCGGGTAATGAAATTCTCATTATATATACATAGCATTTACTCTTTCTTATACTTTTATTATAAATGTGTTACACTTAAAATACCTCATTATCTCTTAATCCTCTTAATGTATACACCGGCAACTTTGGGAACGAATTCGGCTAAGACTCCGGAACGAATTCGGTCTATATCATTTTATTACCTGCGGATTTGGGAACGAACTCGGCTCCGCCGGGAAAAATTATGTTGAAATAGTGTAAAATTTAAGCTTTCGATTAATCGGCATTTATTAAGACGCGTCCACATTAATAAATAATTAGCGTTGTGTGTTGAATAAAGGATTCGCCACAAAAATATTTTCGTTGTAAATTTGTCAGTCTGCCAGCGTAAATTTTTACGTTGTGTGCCGTGCTTTCCTGATCAACACGTGTGTGAGTGATTCAGTATTTTCAGTAGTTTTTACTAGGAAATACATAAATAATAAAATTATGCCGAATTAAGGCATCAGACATCCTCACACATCTCAATATTAATCTAGGTTCAACAAACTAAACACAACATATAATGATAATATTCGTCAAAATTACTGCGTTCAGGATAAATAACGTGCCTTCAAAAAACTTCAAAAAAGACGGCCATGCTTTTTTATAATGGTTGGTGGCAGTGTACGTAATCTGTCACAAACGTATAATTTTGAATGAGCATGGCCGTCTCTAATGAGAAAGTTTTTTGAAGGCACGTTATTTATCCTTTAAAGGCACGTTAGGTCAACACTACAACGATGTTGCGGTGAAAATCCCTTTGATGTAAAAAAAAAGATCGACAAATTACGGATCGCGTGCGTTGCATGTGGCGAAAATTTTCGCGTGCATTTGCGAACATGTCCACACTCGCATAAATTTGTATCACACAAAAAAATTTGTGGCGAATGCAACACACAACGTAAATTTTTACTGATGTGGACGCGCCTTTATACACTGGGGAAGCGAGGTAACTAATCGTTAGTACTGCGGAGTTACAATATCCCATTATCGTAATACCCATATTACGTCTTAAAAGATCGTTGGCGTACTCCATACTGTAAATGTATTAACATGCAACAATATAGTTAATAAATGATAATAGGAAATATTTAATAAAAGTAAAATGGCACTTTAATTGCATTTATTGAAATGCGGTTACAGAGAATGATAAAAATCATAATTAAGCATGCAATAAATAGACATAAACATGTACTTATATGTAACGGTAGAAAATTGAAAATGATCTAGTATTGGGTTCTTTAATAAGGAGATAACAATTTTGTATTTAAATATAAACGCACCCTTCATTTTTTTTATGAACCGGCAATGTCAAAATGTCACTCAAGGTTTATAATAATAATAATAATAATAATAATAATAGTTTATTAAGCGCCCAACAGCAAAGCCAAATATAGGCACAAAGAAAATGTATCGTACATGAATAAATTTACAAAAACAAACAAACAAAAATATATCCAATACACAGTTAACTTAAATCAAAAAAAAAAGAAAAAGAAGAAAATCAAACTTTAAACTCTAAACTTCGGTTCAAAAAATATGTCACTAAAGTATTTATTCCCACATCTACACATTTGATAAATCGGACTCCTCACCAATGCATTACTTCGGCACACGGGATAGGCAAAAGTTGCAGAATTGCGAGACGCAAACTGAGGCACAGCAAAACACAGTCGTCCAAGTATCGAAGGACAATCGATGTTATTATGCACAACACTGCGTAGAAAGTTAGCACAGGTTACTTCGCGCCGGACATCCAGCAACACCAAATCATGTTCCCTGAGAAGTAGGTTATGGTCAGTATTTCTAGGAGGATAATCACCACTCGTTTTAAAAGTAAGATACTTCAAAACACGACGCTGAACACTCTCCACATTCAGTTTATGATGAATATAGATGGGATGCCAGACTATTGAAGCGTATTCCAATTTACTTCGAACTAATGAACAGTAGATATGCTTAATAGTTGCGGGTTGTGAAAAATATTTGGGGCTGCGCAATACAAAACTAAGCAGAAGCAGATTTGCACATATTAATGATATGGTTGACGAATGTTAAACCGCTGTCAAATATGACTCCTAGGTCTTTGATTGTACCATCAGAAGTTAAAACTTCATTATTAATGTTATAATCAAAATGGTAAAGTTCTTTTTTCTTTGAAAATCGAACCACGCAACATGTTCCTATGTTGAGCTTCAAACCGTTTCGCTGACACCACGTCCACACCAAGTCGATGTTCTTCTGAAGGAGAAGTGCATAATCAGGCCGCTCAATACGCATATAAACCTTCAAATCATCAGCATATGCTAGTGCTGAACACGTCAAAGACTGAAGTAGGTCGTTAATAAATAATATAAAAAGAAGCAGGCGTTTATATTTTTATCGTGGTGAAGTTCACGAACGAGCAACGTTTGGAAATTATTAAAAATTACTACCGAAATTCTGAGTCGGTGGTCGCAACTTTAAGAGAGTTTACTTCAATTTTCGGTCGTAATAATCGTCCGACCAGACAGGCTGTGCGTACTGTAGTGTATAAATTCCAGTCAACATATTCACTATTGAATGTTCTCGTGTCAGTGAGACAACACACCGGTCGAAGGACCGAAAATATCGCAGTTGTAAGTGCTTGAGTTTAAAGTGAGCGAAATCAGTCCATTCCACGCCGTTTACGGGAATTGGGAATCTCTCAGTCCAAATTGTGGCAAATTTTGCGTAAAGATCATTGCTTTCACCCTTATAAGATTAAATTAACTCAAGTAGTGAAGCCTCTTGATCATTTGAAGCGTTGAAACTTCTCTGATTGGGTTCTGCAAAAGTTTAAAGAAAATCCTGAATTTCATCGAAAAATCATCTTCAGCGATGAAGCTTAATGGCTTTGCCAATAAGCAAAATATGCGTTATTAGACGCACACATGACTCCATTGCATCCACAAAAAGTGACCGTTTGGTGTGGATTTCATGTCGGAGATGTGTGTGTGGACCGTATTTTTTCGTCGATGGAAATGATCGCCATGTTACGGTCAATAGAGGTCGCTATTGTGCCATGTTGGAAGATTATTTTGACCAGAATTGGATGGACTTGACATGGGTGATATGTGGTTCCAACAAGATGTTGTCACATGCCACACAACTGGTCAAACAATTGCTCTATTGACGGGGAAGTTAATCGTGTAATCTCGATAAATGATCCGGTTGAATGGCCACCTCGCTTATGCGATTTAACGCCGTCAGATTTAATTTTATGGGTCACGTTAAGTCGTTGGTTTATGCCAATAAGCCAACAACGTTAGACGAGAGAAATTTTATTTCCAGGGGGTCTTTAATTTTTATTGTTCCTTTTTGCTTCCGTCCAAAAAAAAAAATTAAATCAGGACCAAACCAGCAAACAAATTTTCACATGAATTTGATATTTTTGACAGAAGTGAATACACTAGAACTGATTACACAAAATTTAAAAAAGCAGGAAACATTTCTCGAAAACCATTTTACTCGTAAACGTATGGAACTTTGTCAAATAATGCGGTCAAAATGAAGGTCTGATTAAAAATATTATATTTACTGGTGAGTGAACATTTTCTATGCACCATACGAAGACTACGCTAACTGATACTGATGTAAATCAAACTTCATCGCCTCTTATAGCGTAACGAAAGGTTCGGTCAACCCCGTATCAAGCGTATATTCTTATTTAAGGCTCCGCTTACTGTATACACATTTCACTAAATAAATATGCTCTTTCCTAATTAATTTCCATTAAAGCGTCATAGATTTTGGCTGCGTATTATTAAAAATCTTTATGTGATCATGTCATTGTTGTAGCAAAAGCCTGGTTGCTCGGTAGTCTGAGCAACCAGGCTTTTCAGGATCTGCTACCAGATTGATAAGATTTTGCAATTTGGCAAAATAATTGACCTTGAAGGCGTTGGCGTTTGGGAGGTTGATATTATCTTCAGTCATCTTTATCTGTTAAGAAAAATTTACAATTTTTCGTCGTACAACAAAGAATCTGAGAACGTGTTAGTTAAGGGCTGCTAAAATACCAAATGATTAGTAAAAAGAGTATAGCGAATGCTAAGCGGTCGTTAGAGCATCCATATCACTGTTTTGAATGATTATTAAAAATGTAATTGACGAATAAACAAATTCCATGTGTCCAATGACTCGAAAAGTTTCCGTCTGTAGAATGAAATGGAAAATTTAGAAGATTTGATCGTAACAAACCATTTACGACGAGCTTGTACCATAAAGACACCTTATTACAACATTCTAATAATAGAGAAGAAAGTGTAACGCTCAAAGTTTTAGTTAATTATATACAGTTCCTAGTTCAGAAAACGCCCGGTTTGAGCAGAAACTCTCTTATGCACTCTTGAAGGCGGTTGAAAGGTTGTTTTTATTATTATTGACGCTTAATATTTTTCAATATTTTAGAATTTGAAATTTAATGCAACAACTTTATAATCTATTAAAATGGGATACGTTTTGAAGACTAATAAATTATGCATGTGGGATACTTTTGGAAAATACCTCGTATTTCATATTAATTAGTTACTAGTACAAACACCAACGTTAATACACCGTGGACAAAAAGTGACCTACTTTGGAAAGTAACAAATTGAGAAAATATTTAAGAATTCTATTAAGAAACAGTTTAAAAATAATTTGTATTGTAGTGATGTAAATATAATGAGTACGTTTCTGTTTTACGTCCTTTAACGTAGTGTTTTTGTTTACTGTTTTCATGTAATGTCAATATTTCTTCTGTAGAAGTGGTCTGAGAGTGGTGCAACGTGGGATAGGTAGGGTACTGCACATTTATTTATGGATTATTTCGAACCCGGCAAATAAAAATAACCAGATGTAAACAAAGGCACGTGGGCAACCAGCTGTCACCGACTGGCGGACTTTACGTGGAATACTCCGCGACGGGAGTGGATTTTCACAAGCACTATTTACTCAAGATCTCCAGTCTGGGTTTGGCCGCCATATTCTTTCATCGCTATCCGTCTTGCACGTGGGGTTGATGACATGAACACGCCCTCGGTATCAATTTTAGTCTGTTAAAATGAAAAGAAAAAAAGTGGAAAGAAGTTATTTCGCAGGAGAGAGTGCAGGGTCGAAGGACGAAAATTTACGTTCACCATTTATCTTCTTTATGCCTTTTTTTGCCGACATTCATTTAAGGTGCAACATGAAATATGTATCTCAAAATTTATTTCATTTTATGTACACATACACGCGAGTGCATATGCCTATACCATGCCTTCAATTAAATATTTATTTAGAATAGCCTATTATTTCAATATAAATTTGTGGACACTGTGGAACAGTAAGGTTTTTGGAAAGTCAAATTTTGACAACTTTGTCATCTAACAGATTACAATTTAGTTGTGTTACAACTTAATCTTATTTCTTGTGAAATGTATTAGATGAAAGGCATTTATATACAGAAATGCGTTTATTGTAAAAATATTACGTTAAAGAAGATGCTCGAAATATCGGGCAGATACAGTTTCGTCCGATAATCTTTGTTTAATCCTTTTCTGATAATGCTAACCGCTTCACTTTGTTATAGTTTTGTCCGGGTCGAATTTTTGGGTATTTACGAGTAGGTACAGTTTCGTCCGATAATCTTTAAGTACTGAATCCTTTTATGTTAATTTAGAGGTGTATCTCCAATATTAATTTTCGTGGAAATAACATCTTTGTTATGATACTTTCGTTATATTGAACACAAACAAGCAGACTAGATTATGTGTTGAATATAAAAAAACGCAATAAGTTAAAATTCAAAATGTATTCTATTTCAAAAGGAAAATATATAAATTAACAAATGAGAAAAGGAAAGAAATTATAGAACAATTACAAACTAATATTTTTAAAATTATGGACTTACTTAAAAAGAATACGAGCGACACCTTTTATATTTTTGCAATTGACCACTAGATGGTGCTTTTGACATATGTAATCAATATATTCTTAAAGTTTGACATTTGTCAATGAGAAATCCGCGGTAGCTTAGAAATTGAGTCAGTAGTTTGTTGACAGTGACAGTTTTAAGACAGTGAGTTTGTAAAATAATGGAGATTACTCGTGAAGGTTTTCGTTGGATTATTTTTTACGATTATAAAAAAGGCCTAACTCCACAGGAACGCATTATATCGCTTCGGCCAACTTTTGGTAATGAAGCACCATCAGAGAAGACAGTTTACAATTGGTTTGCAGAATTTCGTCATGGTCGTGTCTTAGTGTGTGATGAATCACGTAAAGGTCGACCAAAAACTGTTGTGAATCCAAAAAACATCGTCGCTGTGCGGAAAATGATAGAACACGATCGACATGTGACTTACAGTGAGGTATCTCTTGGCATATCGCAGACAGTAATTCATTCGATTTTACATGAACATTTATTTGTAAAAAAAATGTTCCAGATGGATTCCACATATCTTGACCGAAGCACAGAAAGCAGCTCGGGTCAATTGGTGTAAAGAGATGCGCAAAAAATTCGACGTAGGAACCGCAAAATCCATATACAACTTTGTCACAGGTGATGAAACATGGATATATGCGTATGAGCCGGAAACCAAGCAACAATCTACTGTATGGGTATTCCAAGACGAACTGAACCGCACAAAAGTTGTTCGTGCAAGGAGCACTTCAAAGAAAATGATCGCTTGCTTCTTCGGCTGTACAAGACACATCGCAATAATTCCTTTAGAGGATCGAAAAACTGTTAACGCTGAATGGTATACAGTAATTTGTTTGCCAAAAGTTATAGACGAAATCAGGAAGAACGACTGAAAACGTCGCATTATTCTTCATCACGACAATGCAAATTCCCATACAGCACGTCTAACAGTTGACTATTTGAAGGAGAAAAGTGTTGAAATAATGTCTCATTGTCCATATTCACCTGACTTGTCGCCGAATGATTTCTTTTTCTTCCCAACTGTGAAACAAAAAATTCGTGGACAGCGATTTTCAACATCTCAAGAAGCAGTCGAAGCCTTTGAAAACCGTGTTTCTGAGATACAACCTTCAGAGTGGAAAGAATGTTTTGAGAACTGGTTCGTACGCATGCAAAAGTGTATAGACCATAAAGCTAATATTTTGGAAAACAATTAAATAGTTTTTTCCCAAAAATTTTGTTTTCTTCCCAGATTTTGTCAAAATATAAAAGGTGACCCTCCTAATAATGTGAAACTAATTGTACAAAATGCAGTGACGTCAGTTCTTTATTATCATATTGTTCGATTTTCTTCTTGAGAAATTTATCGCGTTTGGGAGTGTGTGTGTTCACTTGTCTTTGTTTATTTACACTTTGCATTTGAATATAAATTTCAGCTTGATACTGGCGCAAAACTTCTAAAAAAACCAAGATATTTGGATGGTAGAAATTAAACTCTTATTTAGATGTGAATGAAACGATTCGCATGCGTTGGTCATCCTTGAGAGCTGTTAGCACATTTAACCGCCCATATTTCAGGAGGAAATATTGAATCCTCTTCTATATAATTTTCCACTAGGTAAATCATAAATGCTTGTAGTTTATCTTTTTCTGGTATGGGCAGTCGATCAAATACGAAACAGTTGCCAACGTTCTCGGGTTTTAAGAAAAGCAGACCGAAACAGTAACCAATAACCAATCCATTTGCCAATGTCTTTATAATGTTTTATGAGTCCTAGCTCTTGCATTTTTCGCCACTAAGCTTGAGAGATTAGAAATCGGCAGCCAATTATTTTAATATTCTGCCACATGGAACTGACAGCTTTGCGTATCGACATTTCAAAATCGATAACAACCTCCGCCGGACGAAATTGCAACGAAAATTCTTCACATTTTTTACTTACAAATTTTAAACAGTGTTTATAGGTTTCTGAAATTTTATCTTTGAGAAAACAAAACGCTAGGGATATACAGTGCCCGTTATATTATCCATGGATTACAAAGTATTTTGAGGAATATTTAAATGCTCCGTCCATAAACATCTTTTTGTACTTACACAAATGTTCCAGGTTCGACTTACAAGAGAATATTACTATACAATGGTTGCTGTCGTTCGCAATCCAAAAATTCTTCTTCTCTGTTCGTGCTAATTTCGGATTTCATATTTTCCAAAGTTTCAACACTTTTGGGCAAACTTGGAAATGTCTTTCATCTTTCACCATAAATATTCCGTTTCACCGATTTCGAGTCGCCAATTGATAATTCACTATTGTCGCATTTTATTAACAACGACTGCACAATTCGTTTAGGTTGCACAGTAAGTTCTTCTGTAACTTTACGTTTTGCCGCCGCTACAAGAAATTGCTTTTGTACTGCTGAAGCGCTTAAATCAAGATCGGCATGGTTCAAATTGTCTTCACCCATAGTGTTAACAGTAGCAGTACATTTTGGTGATCGACATCTCCACTTTTTTTGCCACTTGACAGTTACTTACTAACACTTTTTCCACACATTTAAATTTTCCATGTTACACTTTTAAGATGTAATAATTAACTGAAATGTAATGTTTCTAAGCAAGTACGTAATAATTCATAGGACTTTCCATTGGTGAGTGGGGGTAGCACTAGTAGAATACGATATTTGTTGGATTTTACAAATAATAAATATCAACTGGGAAATAATTGCAAGGGAAGTATTGATTAGAATATTAGGAATATTATTATATTAGGACAATTTTAATCTTCTCCTTTGCCTGCATCAACCGGCCAGACGAAACTGTATATCCCTAATTTAGGCCTGTCTTGCTGGCCGGACGAGAGTGTATATTAAAATTTATGCAAATCTGCTAATCGGACGAAACTGTAATCGCCGGAAATATCGTCCTCTTGTCTCGATGCACACACGAACTCTGCGTTTCATGATTTCAAATGCGTTTGACAAATGAGGGATTATACTATCATAAACATCTCTAATACTATTGCAAAGTTCTTCAATTTTATATTGTAGCGTTCTAAATATCGTGTTCTGTGAGATAACCCAGTACACAAAATTCTAGTCATTCTCAAACGAAATTAACAATATGTATGAGAAACGTGGGAACAATTATACAGGTATATATAAGCTATAACCAAAAATAGTCAGACCCTTAAGATATAATTAAATAAGTGGTAATTAAGTGACTATGGGAAATTTCCGAGATAATAGCTACGACGGTGTACAGAACTATAAAAGCACATTATGATTGTTGTGAATTAATAAGACTATACAAAAGATTAGTTTTAAACAGGTTTAGATCAGTTATGGGCAAACTTTTTAATGGGAGGGCCAGATAAAATAAAAAATTATGTAGACGAGCCGAAGAAAAAATTGAGCACAACACACTTTTATAAGTGATATACTTTATTTTTGATTTTTACATCACACACAACTTATATGCTACAATGGCAAAAACTCTTTAAAAGTGTATGGAGGCGTATGTGACAGATGAAACTGTGACTGAGCTTCTAAAAGTTGTTCTTAATGTGGGAAACTGGGCTGAGCTGATTCACAGTAATGTAGCTAAATGATGGTCAGTCAATCGGTTTCTAACGCTGTTTTTGTGAAGATTCATAGTAGGAAACACCTGTTCACAGATATAGGAATATGAAAACATCGCAATTATCTTCTGGGCGTGAGATTTCAGGTTTGGGAAACTTGATTTTGACAGGGCCTTGTAGAACTCAATTTTAGAAACGTTGAAAGATAATTGCTTTATTTCAGTGTTACATTGCAACTCAGTCAGTTCGAGCTGCAATTCTGATTTCACTGATTCGCATGGCATGCAAAAAATGTCCAGGTCCTGTTCGATAACTTTAAAGTCTTGGAATCTTCGTTCAAATTCTTCATGAAGACCTTGGAGCCTTGGAAAATGAGTAAATTCTCTCTTGACTAATTGTTTGGAAAATAGATTCAATTACATTTTTAAACCCCTGATATGACCCAAAATATCATGGATTAATTGATTCCTTCCCTGGAGTTTAAAGTTCAAATTATTGATGTGACTGAGAAGATCTGTAAAAAATGCATAGTCGGAAAGCCATACAATATCTTTCAAATGTTCACACTCGTCCATTCCGTTTTCTTCCATGAAAGAGATTATTTCGTCTTTTAGATCCCAAACTCGTTCAAAAACCCGTCCTGCACTGAGCCACCTTACTTTAGTGTAGTAAAGTACATCAGAATATTCAGACTACAATGAGTCAAGAAACTATCGAAATTGTCTAGATTGAGTGCTCGTGAACGGATGCTATTAACAAGCTTAATAACAACATCAAGCACATGTTTCATGTATAGAGCAGATTTACACAGAGCTTCTTGATGTATGACACAATGAAAAAACACAACTTCGTTCGCAGGAAATGATTCGTTAAATATGCCTACAAAGCCAGACGTCGATTCGCCGGTCGATTTTATATAATGCAAATTATGCCTTTTCTTGAAATTCTCAAACCAACCTTTGCTGGCCTGGAAGTCAAACAATGAATCAGAATCTTTGTTTATACGATCAAATATTTTTTTTAGCTTTAGCTCTTATCAGAGCAGAACTGATCGGAACTTGCTCCTGAGATATTTCCTCCAATCAAACGCTTAAAGTATTTCCTGTCTCTTCAAGAGATTTTGAAATAATTTTGGCGCTGGCAGGAGCATTAGCCCGACACTCGCGAATAATCAAATCCAAAGATCGCGAATGTGGAATTCGTCCGCATTTTAATTATCGCGAATGATCAAAACTCGCGAATGTCAAAATCGTGAAGAAAAATGAAAAAAAATCCAAAAACTGAGTACAGTAATTCCTCAATTACTGTACTCAGTTTTTGGATTTTTTTTCATTTTTTTTCAACTAGTGTACTTGTGACTATTGTAATAGTACAGGGTGGCGCAGGGGAACGGGGAATTTTGAACGTTACAGTTGTCAGCACTGTAGAGCCGGCAGTTGTTCGTAACGTCGCACAATTGTTGTGAACGCATTGCCATTTAGTAGTCATGGATCGTTGGACTGGTGCGGAACGTGCAGTAGCTGTGAGAGCGTTTTATAAAAATGGTGATAGTGCGACTGCCGCGGAAAGAATATTTCGACAGCATTACCAGCTTGGACGTCATGGACGTGTCCCATCTGCGCATGCGATTACAACGTGGGTGCGTGATTTTGAAGAAACAGGATCTGCCTTGAAAAAGAAAGCTCCAGGTGGCATTCGAACGGTATGTACCCCAGAGAACATTGAAGCTGTTAGAGCTGCAATCGAGAGAAGTCCTCGCCGCTCCGTTCGACAGCATACATCTACGCTAGGGATTAAGCGACGAAGCTTACAAAGAATACTGCACGAATTACATTTCCATCCCTATAAGTTGCAGATTGTGCAACAATTACATGAACGAGACCCAGCATCACGTATGGAGTTTAGTAGGCAGATATTGGCTAAAATTAACGAGGACGCGAATTTCATTGGTAACATATGGATATCAGACCAAGCACATTTCCACCTAAACGGTATCGTAAACAAACGAACTGTATCATGTCATGGTGTTATCGGCCCTTATTTTTTTACAAGTGAGAATGGTAGTGCAGCGACAGTAACATCCGCTCGATATGTTGAAATGCTTCAAACATTTTTTACACCGAGACTGTACGAGCTTAATCTTAACATCGAAAACATGTGGTTCCAGCAGGACAGAGCCACGTCACACACTGTTCGACATTCGATGGCAGCAGTTCGTCAATTGTTTGGAAGACGCATTATTTCACGTAACGGTGAGATTGAATGGCCTGCGAGATCTCCTGATCTTAGTGTGTGCGACTTCTTCTTGTGGGGGTATCTTAAAGGCAAGGTGTACCGTACACGTCCTGCAACAATCCATGAACTGAAGGAGAAAATTCAGCAAGAAATCACTGCCATTCCCCAAGATTTGCTACACCGCGCATTCCAGAGTTTTCATAACAGGCTATTAGAGTGTGAACGCCGAATGGGAGGACATCTTTCCGATGTCACCTTTAAAAAGTAAAGAGACACTTTTGAACATTTTGATTGTAAAAACATAAATGGCATGCTGCATACATGCACTTTCGTTAATAAATTACTAGTTTTATGAATTTATTCGTGGACATGACGTTATTTCAAAATTTCCCGTTCCCCTGCGCCATCGTGTATATTAAAAAAGTAAGTAAGATGAATTAAGTATGTAAAACAAGATGCAGATAACTGAAAGAGATTAGTAAAGATTGCGCCCTTAAAAAATACCACGTACATATATGTATATATATAATTTTCAAAATTACCTCAGAATTTATCGGAACTAAGACACTCCCAAATTGGGAGAGTTTCCTTGCAATATGCACATATACAGCCTGCAGTGCAGATGGTGAAGCAATTATATTTAATTTACGAACGTGTGTATACAATAGGGCTCACTAAAGTAATCAGTATACATGCAGTATATGGTATATGTATGCATGTATTATCTGGCATGCAGGGAGAGGCATTCGCAAAATCACGATGGCAGATGCATTATCATAGCGGAGATATAGTAAATTTCACACAAACCAGTCCCACTTCGCGCGTGAATATATTTCCTCCTAGCGATTTTTTCATCTCCGGGACAACGGCAAAAGTACACGAGACGGTCTCGTCGTCGTACATTTTGCAGTAATGCCGCAATATATTTGAGACGGGGGACCCATAAACGTTACACAGGGCGTTATGAGGTATTATTTTATGTGAATTCTTTTTACGGGCTTGTTTTTAACAGTTTCGTACTTTACGATCGTTAAGAGCGATAAATTTGCCGCCGATAAATTCCGTTCGGTGCCAGTAAGACCTGTGCATGAGCGCACAAGAGCAAACGAACACATCTAATCAATAATTTAAAACGCAAATTAACCGTTGTCAATTGTATTAACGAGCACATGATCTTCTTTAAGCGTTCATATAAAACTGTGTGTTTATTTACTTTAAATGCTTTTTAAAGAATCCATTACTTTAATTTTAAGACTGCATTAACGTTACGCTTTAAGTGAACGTCGTTCGTGAAAATCCGAGGTGTTTATTACGTATCTAATATTGTAATAACATTTCATCACTTTGAAGCAGATAAAAAGATTAACCTCTACGACAAGAACTAAAATAAATATTTTTAAAATGCTTGCATTGGTTGCAAAATATGCTAATATATATATATATATATATATATATATATATATATATATATATATATATATATTGAGGTAGGTCAAGTCTACACACAAGAATCCTAGCTAAGATAAGATACAGATCATTAGGTAAAATGTGAATATTAGAAATTAAGATAATTTTTTTGAACTGAATTCTTCATCTGTCAAATCAATAAAGTTGATTTCGCGTTTTAATTGTTGGAAATTAATTTGCTTTTCTTATTTATTTAACTTTTCTTATGCCTTAGTCATTTTAATTATATATCTTGTATTTCCGAGAACTTTCAACTTAATTGATCAATAATAATCTATACACATTCATTAGAGTAAACTGTACTTATTCAAATTAAATACAGCGGGAAAAAGCCCAATTACAATTTAGCACAAAATTGAGATTTTTATGTTCATATGATAAGTATTTATATATTAAAATAAAATATATAATTTTTGGAAGATATTTATGTGGCAAAAATAATTAAATTGTCAATTTAATTAGAATTATTTACGAGATTAAATGAATACATATTAGATAAACGAATCAGAAGCCTAAAGGGAAAACAAACGAGAGTTAGCGTCATGATGTAAAAATTTCCGAAAACCACGCCGACGTTTTATAAAGTGCTCCATCTAAAATAAGAAGAAATTTATGAAATTATATTGAAAAATTATACTACGAACCTACAAAAATATTACCCGTATATCCAGCACCTTTTTAACGTATTTTGTGCATTGATACATCATCCAGTGCCTTATAAAACGAACTTTGCATTTCACCGAGGACAACATCGACAGAAACTCGAAGCCAGCAGGGACCCAAGCCGATAGCCCGCTACCGAAAACCTGTATCCCGAACGTTTTGAATTCAAGATAGATCCTGCCCTCCTGTACACCATCAAATTCCAATCTAAGTATCATTAACATCTCCTAAAATTTTGAAAACATTAAATTAGTTCAATTCATAATAGAAAACTCACAATCATAGATATTTTTCAAGATATGTTTACCAAGTTAAGTTAAAATTAGGTTATTTTTATAAAAATACGAAGAAGTCAGTTCTCTGGTTAGTCTATAAAGTTAGTTTATGTAATAAAATAAGATATTAAGAAAGTTATCATTGAATATCGTCACGTAACCTATAATTTATTGTGTTCAATTTTATCACGTGACTAGATGCCAATTTAAATTTATAATACATATCTATAACTTACCTGTTTATTTTAATTTAATTCTCTCATTAAACTATTTACATAATCCTTAGATCCTCTTGTTTTATTTAGTAGATTTTGCTTGAAAACACCATTATCTTTGATTTTGTTTACTATTGGTGTGCATGTGTTCTATTGACGTACCGAATCTGCCTTATGAGTGTTTTTCTATAAAGCACGACAATCAAGAGTCTCATTGTTCTAGATTAGCCTGACACTTAACAGAATATTGCCCACAAAAAAACTAAGTTACTGGTTATACACAAGAACAGCTGTTTAGGTCATGTACACTTTATGATTAAAACGATTACATCGTGGATGTATATGCATATAACATATGTTATATGTTGTACAACCCCATCTATATGTAACTTTTGATAACCTACAAATATAGAGATTTATCATTCACATTTAAAATTTTAAACTTATACTAATTTAAACATTTTATGTTATAATTATAATCATTAACTACTTCTCAGTGGGTGAACTACTTTAATATATATATATATATATATATATATATATATATATATATAACAGTCTACCATACTTCTAATAATAGTAATAGTAATAACTAGAGCAGACCAATTTCCGTGCGCGCCATGTGCGCCGATGTGAGGATGATTGTATTGCATCAGAACTAATAAAAAGCATTCAGTATGTGTTTGGTACTTGCTTAGACTGCATGTAAGTGTAAGCATACGTAATAAAATGTCGTCGACACATAAATCGAGAAAACGACCGTTGTCAGACGAAGTGAATAAGTTTATTATGGATTTCCCGAACTTAATATACGATGGCTCAAAAATTGAATGTTTAGTGTGCAATACATATCTAATGTGTTGGTCAAAAACACATTGTAAAGAACACGTAAGCAGTTCGAAGCGCAATAACAAAAATAATCGACAACAGTTTATGCATGAACTATGTGTAACTATGATTGTGTGTACACTGCCGTTTACCTTGGAAAGTAATGATTCATTTATTTCATTTTGGAATAAATACGCGAATCAAACATTACCGAGCACGACAACGCTACGAAGGAATTTACCTTCGGTAAACAGGTTGAAAATAAAATCAAAGCCGAACTGAAAAATAAAAAACTGTGGTTATGTGTGGACGAAACAACTGACAGCAAAAAACAATCTATAGTTAATGTGATGGCGCGTAATATGGAACCACATCAACCAACGTCTTCAATTTTATTAGCATCCAGACGACTAGAACAATGTAATGCCGAAAAAATTTCAGGGGTGCTATTAGATACTTTGGAAAAATTTAAACTTTCGAAAGACCAAGTATTAATGTTTATGACCGATGGTGCCGCAACCATGTGTTCTGTAGGCCGGTCTTCTCTTAGAAAATATTGTCCTAACTTGTTACATATTACTTGTAAACTCCATGCTCTACACCTTGTGGCAGAACAGGTTCGTAGATGTTATCCAGAGGTAGATGCTTTAATATCGAGTACAAAGGCAGTATTCCTGAAATCTCCAAAACGTATTCGGAAATTTCACGAATTGTGTCCCCATACCCCTGAGCCAATACAGCCGATTATGACACGTTGGGGTACATGGTTACGGGCGGGGTTTTACTATCATGAACATTTTGAAAAAATTAAGGACGTGGTTTTATCATTCGATCCGAAAGAAAGTGCAGCTATCAATACAAGCCAGAAAAAATTTCAAGATGCCCAGATTAAAATGGATTTACAAAGTATTTGTGAGAATTACTTGGGACTAGAAGAAGCAATAACAAAACTAGAAAATTTGTCGCTGTCGTTAGAGGAATCACTGTAAATCGTTAAAGATGTTCATGCACAACTGTGTGCTGTAGAAGACGCAAAAAGTGAAAGTGTTCTAATTAAATTTAAAAGTGTTTTAGACAGAAATGCAGATTTTGACACCTTAACACGTATTTGTGAGGGCATGTCTACAGACGCGTTAAGTTGCTTAAAAAAATATTTTGAGTATGCGAATATAACATCACTAGATGTAGAACGCTCGTTTTCCGAATATAAACTTTTTTTTTCCTCACGGCGGACATGTTTTTCAGAAACGCACCTGATGTTGAAAATATACAATCGAGTTTCTCCAGTTTGTCAATCCTTGGAAGAATCCTTAGCTTAAAGCAGTAAGTGTTTTTTTAAATCCTCTGTCGTGCACACAATCACTGATTTCATACATTTTCCATTTTATTTATAGGTATGTACATACAACGCTGCTATAATATGTACTATTCTTATTTGGCGTGTGTTTATGCATATTACTTTAATAGCAGAAAACCAAATGTATATTTAAGAATTTCTGAGCCCGAAAATTATATTAGTTTCTGCGTATCACGTCAAAATTAAACTCTATACTGTACTATGCTGTTTGAAGACTCACTAATACGGCTAAGTAGTTATATAAGACCTGTTATGATACACAGAAAGTATAAAATTTAATATTTTATTTATTTATTACAATACAATTTTAGGCACGAGTATAGTGCAAGTATATATTTACACAATAATCATCAAGGGAAAACAACAATCAGGGAGTAAGTTTTCGTTTGTAGCACTTTCTGCTGTGAATTTTGGTTTGGCAGTCCCTTTGAACACTCCAACAATAGTCGGCTATCATATGAGGATCCTATCTTTCTTGGTACCGAGTTTCCATGATTTTTTAATCGCGATGAAATCTCTCGTGTGGTTCATCGCTTACAGCACCTAAATTTTCGGG
This sequence comes from Melolontha melolontha, assembly GCA_935421215.2. Lineage (NCBI taxonomy): Eukaryota > Metazoa > Arthropoda > Insecta > Coleoptera > Scarabaeidae > Melolontha > Melolontha melolontha. The sequence goes on from OW285235.1 coordinate 187,017,745, forward strand.
AAACCTATCAAGATGAGTAAGAAGCAAAATGAAGCTTCATGTTCATGTTACAACCTAGGCGGTGAAATTTTTTAAGCATTGCTTGCACTAGATCTTTATAATTCCAGGTTTTTTTGTTTCCAAGAAATTGTTCATGACCATCGTGAATGATGTCCAGGCTTCTTTCTCTGCTTTCTTTCATAGAGTTGATGAAATTTGGATCGCTCATTAAAGTTCTAATTTGTGGTTCATCAAATATCCCAGTTTTAATTTTTTCGTAACATAGTCGTGGAAACTTTTCACATATGTACTGGAAGCAGTTACGTTGCAAATCTAGAGCTTTAACATATTGCTTCATAAGACCCAATTTGTGTGAAGAGGTGGAAAATTATGTTTTCTCTGTCGACTAAAGGTTGACTTATTCATGCTCTTCTTTTCTCCAACATCTAGGGATCTTCTTGGAGGCTAATGTTTCTGAATCCAGTGTTTTGTTTCTAGCTCGACTATCCCAGAGCAGAAAGAGCACGGAAATTTTGTATACCCAATTTGAAAGCTAAGTAAAATCTTTACCATTTTGAGATCCACATTATGGGCTGTATATTTTAGTAACATTATAATCTTCTCAATGTCGTCATATGTTTCTTTTAATTGAACGGAATAGCCAATAGGAATTGAATCGAAAACATTCCCGTTATGTAGTAGGACACACTTCAAGCTTCTGTTGGCACTGTCGATAAACAAACGCCACTCACTTGGGTCATATTGTACAAAGCCCATTTTAGTTAGCAAACCTGGCACATTGTTACAATAAAAATATTCACACTCTTTAAAATATTGCGCAAGATCACTTTCCCTGCTACAAATTTATCTTCGGACTTTGCTCAAGCAAGTTCTAATTTCTGGCGTAATTTCGAGTAAGCTAATTCCTGGCGTTTTCGCTTGCTCCACTGCCGCAAATTTTCCACACATCGTTTATACGCACATTATGTGGAGCCCATGACTTGTTCTGCTCAGTAAGTTTTTTACACTATATACATTTATTTTTGGACTTACAATGATTTATAATCTGGTAAAACTGCTGTTGAGACTGGTGTCTCTTGATGTTAAAATGATACAGTGGTTGAGAATGTTCTCTCTTGTTATTAAATTGAGCATGAGACTGTTGTGTTAAGACTTTATAGCAAGTAGGTAAAAATCCACCACTACCCCAACAAACCATTACATAATTACATGCGCGTACTGGTTGTACACTGTAGTGGTTGACGTCATAAACGGGAAAAATTTGGATGTGTTCAATTCGTGGTAATTGTACCTACTAGTAACAATACCAGGGTTTACAGTCTAAAAATATTATTACTAATATTCTTGGCCAGTTTTCTTGGATGCAGAGAGGACCCTCTTATTTGAGTATATGCCAAAAGGGACGACGAGAATGACGTGAAATATCTACAAAGACACAATTAAGAACTTGAACATGACTGTGCGCGAAAAAAGATCCCACAATTTTGCTCATAAAACTCTGCTTCTGCACGACAACTGCAGGGTGCATAAGGTACGAATTGTTCAAGCAGTAATCAATGAATGCGGCTTTGAGAATTAAAACATCCACCTAACCTCGCCCTCTGTGACTATTATCTCTTTCCAAAACTAAAAAAAACAAGAGGGCGTCGATTTTTATCGAATGATGACGTAGAAAACGCTGTGGGGTCGTATTTTGCGGAATTACTAAAAACATTTTTTTTTCGAAGGCATAGCCATTATTAACGAAACGATGGGATAAGTGTGGTAGTGTTAATGGTTCTCACGTTGAATTTTTTTTTTGTTTTCTATCTCATTTCTTTCATAGCCAAGTAGATAACATAAGAAACTCCCCTCGTACATAATATCTCGAAAAACCAACTGTAATAAACTAGAACTTCGTGAAACTACTTTTACTTCGTAAATGCCTTTTAGAAAATTGTTAGCGTAAATTTAATTCTGGAACTCATTGCCAGACAAGATCCTGCAATGAACACGTGATTCCCGGTAGTTTTGTTAGTGCAGACTGTCTCTACTTTCGATTGAATGAATACAAACCGGTTTAGCCACATGCTTTAGTGTTAATTTGACAAATCCCTCTTCACAAGTATACATTTAGTCACCAGTTTCAGAAATATTTGCCAAAATTAATCAAATTCAATTTCAAAATGTGAACCTATAGCCCACGTGGAAATAAATTTACACATAGATGTATATACAATGCGTTTCAAAAATATTCAAATAAAATTTATTAGTTTGTTTCTTTTCAATTTTGCAGAAATTTCATATGTTAATGATTCTTGTTTTTTCTAATCCCATAATCCAGTATTTTTTGTACAGAGCGATTCGATTCTATTAATTCCAAGTCATAGTATTTGCTAGAAAACATGCATACTATATATACTTCTAATATACGCTAATTGCAGGTATTAGTGCGTGTTGTACGAGTATTTATAAACTATAATAATGTATGAGCAAAAATTCAATTAAGATGTTGTTGTATAAGCTTCAAAAGTAACAAAAGCAGTGTTTTAAAATAAACACAACGTTCGAAGATGCTCCGTGAAGTTTAGATTTATAAATTCAGTTCAAGTGATAAATAGAGATGCCAATTTCGAGGTGTGCTACACTGGCGTACCAGGTCGACACGCAACCTTCTCCCCCTGATCGGCAGTTTCCACAATTTCTGCGATATTAAATATTAGTATGTGTATTAAGAGAGACGTCGTTTTGCAATACACTGTTAAACAATAACACAACAACCGTGGTTATGTATAGACGAAACAGTAGTTTGTCCCACGCCGCACTCGGTTTGGTGAAAAAACTGTGCAAACATACATAATGTTGCAAAAATATTTAACCCATGTTATCCACTTTGTGACTTTACGAAAGATGTTTAACACACTAAGTGTTCCACCGCGTTTTATAAATTTATAACTTATTATTTCTTATATATATACTATAAAGCGCGCGTCTATTACGCGCATCTCATTTCGACTTCTCTAGAGATGAACCCCGTTCCAGTCGATCTTCGAACATTGGTAATGTTTTGCGACAAGAATTCTAGCAAAATAAACAAGTTATTGTGACTTCGAAAAATGCTTGATGTATTGCATTCGACTATGCTGCAACATATTCAAAGTTTGAAATTTATTTTGAAATGTGCCAGATGGATGCCATGAATTAACAGAGTGCAATTAACCCAAATTAATGGAGCGCAACTTGATGAACAAGGTTTATGAATCACTAGTAATGCGAAATGAAAAAGTTTTTGATAATTTAATGGATTCACTGCAGTAATTCTGATAGACAGTAAGCGTATGTAAAACTCCAGGAATCAGCCCCAAGAACAGCAAAACCGGTTTTGGTAGGATGAACAAACTTATGTATATTATGAACTTGTGCAACGGATGAAACAAATAAAAAATTTGGATGTAGCAATTAAAGCAAACCAGCAAAAGGTTTCTTGGTGATTGTAGAACTAGGCTTCGAATTGTTATTCCATCCATTACATTCTCCAGATGGAGCGTCAATGGATTTTGTACCTTTTCATTATCATTGGATGAGATAACTTTCTGACAGACTTCATACACCTATATCATCTATATTCTTTAAAATATTCGAAAACATATTCGAAAACACGTCCACTTTTCCTAGTATCTATGTAAATTAGAACATTTTATTTTGCTATTTCTAGAGAGAGATAAAGCAGGTTGACCATGTCGCTTCATCGATATATCAACTTTAACACGAGTTTGCCACACGTTAATTATTGTAGTATGAATTATTTAGTTTGTAAATTCGCTAAAGTGGTTGTCAGTCCAATATTCTATAATTTGCATCAATTTGCATTATTTGAATTTCTCAGCCATGTAAGCTTTTTGTCGTTTCTCTTTCCCTTGGTTTACTGCGTTTAATTGAGTATTAGAAATACATTTCTCAAGGCAATAAATGTCACATTTTCCTTGTTACTGTAAGTTATTTTTTTTGTGTTTATACAAGTATCATTATCATTTTGCTTAATTTTAAGGTTAGGTTTTTAAAGAACACAATGTTTAAAACTCCATACATACCTTATCAGAATTACAAGATGTTATTAAAAATGCTGTTAACAGTGCCACGGAAGAAGTGTTTCTAAATGTCTTCAATTCTCTAAGAAGACGTGTTAACATGTGTCTACAAAATGAAGGGCATCATTTTGGACATATGTTATAATATTTATAAATATGTAATATCGACCTCTATATTAAATTATTTCTAATAAGATATTTTCAATTGTTGAAAGTATTTCGAAAGTTATTAAAACACAAATTAAGTAAATATTAATAATCTCGAAAATAGTTCATACGTAAAATCATAGATGTCGCACGGCTATGACTACAAAGCGGCACGGTCAACCTTTTTTGATCTCTCTGTACCTTTGGAAATTCTGTATGCGTATGGTTTCCTGATTTACTTTCGGTAAGTAGATAAGCAATTGGATCTCTAGGACAAAATCCCATGTATCTAATTACGGTGCTTCATTTTTGCTTAATTTCAAGGTCATTTGAGCTGTGACGTCACATACGATTGTAGCTGTTCAGATCCAGTTCACACGCTGTTAAAGCTGTATCAGATGCTGTTAAGTCTTTCACTTCAACAGCTTTTGAACAGCTTCGAAACAAGTGTCGCTGTTCAGACCCATTTTGAGCTGTTGTAGTGAAATGCGTAAGAGCATCTGATACAGCTTTAACAGCGTGTGAACCTGGTCTGAAATAGGTATATTCGTGTGTGACGTCAAACCTAAGTGACCTTGAAAGGTGAAAATGAAGCGCCATAAGAAAATCCATGGGATTTTGTCCTAGAACCTCCATTGCCTATCTGCTTCGGTATTATACTCTTTTGGTTTCATAGAATTATTCATAATTATAAAGAGATCTGAGAACCGTGTTGGTTTAGTGGGTAGGTCGCTGGACTACGAATCTGATGAACCGGGATCAAACCCTGGTCAAGCCAATAATATCCATGGTGTCGCAGTCCCAGTTCGACTCAGGCTGACAAAAATGGGTACCTGGAGATAAAACTCTGGTCTAATAGTAGGCGGTTCGTGCGTAGCGCTAGCCACGTTACCATCCTAGCTACCGAACGACTCAAGTTTGTAGTAAACCTACCATGTTATTACCCCAAATGTCTGCAAGGCTAGTACTGGGGGAGTATTATTATAAAGATATCTTACAATTCTTGACGTGTCATTCATTTTCATATTTATAGTTGTGCTCTTGCTCACTTTGGTAATTGACTTTGTCAATACTATATCGTCATAATGATTTGCTCTTTATTATTGACTTTCGCGTTCTTGTTATTCGTTTTCTATATACTGAGTTGCCGCCGAGGAATCAAGATATTTCGTATATGAATTCAATGGCTAATTTTAAGCAAAAATGATTCTATTCACTTTTCCCGAATTCCTAACGGTTTTTGAAATATCGTGGTTTGAATCTGAATTACTAGAGGGCTTAGGAAAAAATGTGTCTTTTTTAAGAAAAGTGTAATGGCAATGCAATTATTAAAACTGTTCAATGTGACCACGGCCTTGTGCAATGCATAACTTAGTCCTCTGGCGGAGCTCTCGTTCCCAGTTGTAGTTCTTCATGTTGTTTTTCACCTCATAAAAGCTGCATGAATCTTTTGGATGAGTTGGTCTCTATTACTAGACTTTCCCGATAATTGTCTTCACATGTACCCACATGAAAAAATCTAGTGGGTTGAGATCCGGAGGTCGCGGTGACTAGGCAATGGTCCACGACTTATCCATCGATTTAGATACTGGTCATTGAGGAACTTAGTGACACCGCTTCCATAATGGGCCAAAGCACCATCATGTAAAAATGATGTCGTCCTTCTGATTTAAAGAAGAATGTCCTCCAGTAGTACAGGTAGATCATTCTTCAAAAAAGCCCGGTACATTTCGCTGTTAAAATTTCCGTTGAAGCTATGTGATCCGATAACTTAATTTTTAATTATTTCAGCCCAAACGTTTATGGAGAACCTTACCTGGAAGTGGGTTTCTCGAACAGCATGAGGGTTTTCGATTGCCCACACATGTTCGTTGTGGAAATTGTTGATTCCATATCTTGTAAATGTAGCTTCGTCACAGAAAAGGGTTCTTGAAAGAGTATCCATATGATTACTCCATCGTTCACAAAGACGAACTCTTTTGGGAAGATTCCTGTACAGGTTGGTAATGATAGGGATGCAGTTTGTTTTTTCGCAAAGTGTCTTGCACGGCCGTCCTAGTTTGTCCAATAAGTACAGAAATACTTCTCGTCCTAACACTATGATCATTTTAAACAACCTCAAGCACTTCTGCAACAGTTTCTACGCATAAGTTCTTTTTCACAAGTCGGTTTAGGGAACGCACCTGTTAATCGAAGAGTTGTGAAGGTTCTACTGAATATTTGCTTGTCTGGAAGACTGTGGTTTGGGTATCGTCGTTGATATTTTCTAACTGAGGCGGCGGTACTACCTTTAGAATATCCATCCACGAAAATCATGCCTGCGTATTCTTAATTTGAATAAATTACAGACATGATTTTAGCATAAATGACACAATTAAAGAAAACCAACTATCAATGATGAGAACGAACTGACAATCAACGTTTTAACGTCTATCCATACCACCTGCCAACTTCAAAATCCGATATTTCAAGAACTATTTTTGCTTAAAATTAGTCATTGAATTTACATACGAAGTATCTCAGATACCTCGGCGACCACCCGGTATATCATTGCATAGTTTCTTAATACTCAATTATTTTTAACTTTAGTTGAAAGACGAAATGCATTTGAGTTTGTTTCCAACAAACATTTCAATTAAGTATGAGCCATTTCATGTAACTGAGGAACCTCACTGTAATTATATTATGAAAGTTAAATTACCAAAAGAAGCATCCTTTCAAAAATTTAAAAAAATAATTTTAGTCACCAACGGATTGGGAATATAATCTAGAATACATTTGGGAATTATCTATAAAGTTCTCGCACGCTACCAAATAAAACAATTGCTAATATCTCTTGAAGTCTCAAAATATGTATTCTGTTCTAAGCTTTGCAACAATAAAACCGGAGATTACGAGCCCGGCTCATTCGCTACTCTATCCATTTTAACGACAACGAAACAATTACATCTTTACAAGAAGAGGTAACGTTCTAGCGTTCATCGGAGTAAAGACTCCTTGTTTTCCTTTTAGTCTCTTTTTTATTAACGACCATTAACTTGAAGAAGAGCACATCGGATGTTGCACCAACAACGTCCTCAAAGACAGTTTGAAGTCGTCCTTAAATTGAGATTTAAAAAGAGAAGCAATATCTGGGGATTGCTGTCGCTTCGACTTACGGGCGAACATCTGTCTATTGCTTTTATGACCCCTTCGTCTCGGTCCGCCTTTTCTGCTTTTATTTCCATTTACAACGCCAACCCTTACAATAAATGGCGTTCTTGCAATTTTATTGCAACGGCAGTAAATACCATATGTTTAATTACCAAAATGTGCAATAATCATTAAGGCATCCTGGCAATGTCTTGATAGCGAGCGTTATATTAACATCACCGCATGCACGAAGTTATAATCGACCACTGAAACACTGCAGATACGCTTCACTAATTGCTGTGGCCAGCTGATAAGAGTTTCAGATAACTTGTATTATTAATTTGTCAGAACTGTCATGTGGTAATCATGCCTTGGTATCTTCATTGCGATCATAGCCGTTCTATCCGACAGATGGCTGCACAGACACGTCGGTATTTCGATTTTTATTACTCGAATTTACCCGATAATACACACATTACACAAGCACAAGCCGAGAGTAAAATTGAGATAAATTGTAACGTTGTATAAATAACTGCGACGGAAAGTTGTTGCAAGTAAAGTGGGTATGGGAAATCATTCATGTCAGTAGGGAGTTCGATCAATTTGCGCCGTCTGTGCGTTACGTCACGCCACGCCGGGGCGAAGAAAAATTATTATAGGAAGACGGAAAAGTTGGCTGCGTTACAAAAGTTCAGCGAGATGGGCGTATAATGTTATAATTTGTAATCTAGAAAGTACATACAATATATTTATGTTTATATTGTCCTCTTTTCATTCTATTCTATCATTTTGCGTATTATTTTATATAATACTAGCTGACCCGGGCAAACGTTGTTTTGCCTTAAAATTTTATTTTCACTGCAAGTCTGGTTTCGTTGTAAAGTCATGGCGGATTGATATTTCGAAGAAGAATGAAAGGTGCACTAAATCGACATAGCAATTATTGTTCAAATACCGTTTACCGAAGCAGAAATAATGGAATTATTTATTTTTTATAGCTGGGCCCGGTCCGCGTTGCTGGCCCCAAATTTTTCTTTTATTTTGAACTGCCTCTCGAAGAAAATCAAAATCAGTGTTTTTAGTTATTTATAATAGAAAAAAATGTTTTATTCAAAAATCCAAAAATCAAAATTGTAATAACACACACAGTTTATGGTTTTTTTTAAATATTTTATGTATTTTAAAATGTAAAAATTTAAAATTTTATAATTATAAATTATGTTTTACATATTTTATTTAAATTATAACTATATATTTACTGCAATGCTTTTTGATAAACTACGTTTTTGGTTTTGCCTTCATTAGCGAATACGAATAATGATGATGGGTTACCAACACGTGAGCATCCAACGTATAGTTGTCCATGTGAGAAGCATGGTGTTTCAAGATTCAATCCACATACTTGCAGCGATTGACCTTGGGATTTATTTGTGGTCATAGCAAATGCCAGACGTACTGGAAATTGTATGCGTTTAAATGAAAACGGCATATCTGCAGGCATTATTGGTATACGTGGAATCAATACGACTTCACCTTTGTACTTACCAGTTAATATAGTTGCTTCTATAATGTTATTTAATAATTTTTTTATAGCTAATCTTGTTCCATTACAAAGCCGTGGTGGATTTAAATTGCGTAATAGAATTATTGGTACACCAACTTTTAACTGCAGCATGTGAGGTGGAGTTCCTGGCAAGTCAAGCGAATTTAAGAATTCAATTGGGTAATTAACAATTTCATCAGGATCATTAACACAATCAATGGATTTATATGTTTTTATTTCTCCGCTTATTTTATTTTGAATATCAACATTAATATCGCAAACATCTTTGTTTTTGGCTGCCAATATAGCGCGATCACTTAGCCATTGGTGATTGGTAAAATTGCGCTCAATATTGGGAAATACACTTGAAATTAAGCCTTCTTTTGATTCATTTAAAACACAACAATCTGCAGGCAATGTGATGAGTCCTGTTGCATTGTCCATAGCAATTTTTCCATTTCCAATATCCAATAATTGACGTGCAAATAAACGGGCTGATGCATGATTTTGTAATTGTATGCGCATATTTACCCTTAGTGAAAGTTTTTTAACATATCGCCACAAATGAGATGCTTTTAAACACGCATTTAGTTCATCTGCTGGTGTTGATCGTGATATGATTGGTAAGGTTTGTCTAAAATCGCCTGCCAATAATATAAGAGCACCCCCAAATGGTTGTTGATTGCCACGTAAATCTTGCAATGTTCGATCCAATGCCTCTAGAGATTTTTTATGCGCCATTGTGCATTCATCCCATATAATAATCTTGCATTGCTGAAGTACCTTTGCCATTCCAGATGTTTTTGAAATATTACATGTTGGTGTTTCGGTCAGTTGCATATTCAATGGTAATTTTAATTTGAAAGCAATTATTATAACCTCGTATATGGGTTAGGAAATGTTTTGATTGTGGTGTTGTTCCAGACACCAATGAAAGTAATGGTTCCGGTGGTTGGCTTAGTTGTGGCAGCTTTACTTTGCATTTGCGCAACATAAGCCAGGTGTTTCCTTTTTATATTTAAAGGCTTTGCAATGGACACATAATTGATCCATGCTACCGATATTAATATTGGGATGTACATTATAATCAATTGTCGGATCGTAATTAAATGCAAGACGCATAAAAGAAATGCGATTGGTATTGTGTATTGCTGCTCTGGAGGCTCTTCTCGCAGCACGTTGTTGTTCGTTCCGTATTTCGCTATTTTCTTGTGAAGAAATTTGGCGTAAAAGTGACAATCGATTCCTGGCTTGTTCGTTGTCTTCTGCGCGCTCCTCTTGTGTCTGCTGTGAGCGCAGCACACTCATATGATTCGTGTGCCGTGCACGGCGACCAATATTTGCACGTGGGCGTGGCATTTTGTACTGCAATATACGTTTTATATGATTTATTTATTTTTTGTTTGTTATTGTTGGGGTAGGGAGGCTGCCCTTTGTTGTCTTACCTGTTGCTTGTTTACTTTCTCCAATAGCTTTCAATAATGCAATTAATTTACTTTCACTAACACCTTGGGTTAATTTATTAAAATGTATATAATATTTAATTTAAATAAATTAAACTTCAATTTAATAAGTAATTTTTTTTCGTTTGACTCCCACGCACTTTTCACGAAAAGAGGTTATGTATGAGTCGGTGTCGGGATACTTAACTATTGCGCCATCTATCGGACGAACTTCAAACTACACAGAAACACTACTCACGTCCCATAAAGCATGCATATAAAATTCGGTCAAAATCGGTCCAGCAGTTTTTGAGTTACGGTGCAAAAACACAAAAAAACTAAATATTGCGCCATCTGTCGGACGAACTTCAAACTACACAGAAACACTACTCACGGCCCATAGAGCATGCATATAAAATTTGGTCAAAATCGGTCCAGTGGTTTTTGAGTTTAGCGATCACGAACATACACGTAATTTTTATATATGTAGAGATTATTTGAATTAATCAATTGGTTGTAGAGAATATGCTTTAGAGTATATTCAGCGATTCTAGATCATTCATTCTTTCCGATGTCACAAAGCCCAGGAAGCGAGAAATTACCCTTTACATTTTTGTATTTCTGAATGCGGCCACTGAGTTTTAACAGGTGGCTGTAGTGGCGCCATGTAAAATTATAAAAATGAATCAACATACGGAGCATCACAAAACTAATATATTAATATAAACTAATATACAGGGCGCCATAAAATTGTTGACCAAGATAAGATGGTGGATTTAATATGAATAATACAGCTTGGCATATATGCGTATGTTGTATGTTGTCATATGTTGTATGTTGTCATATGGCATATGACGTAGTAATTGGCTATCTGGCGCTAATAAAAAAGATTAATTTATTTGGAAAATTATTTACAAAGAGCTTGATAAGAGAAAAGAAGGAGTTACGTTTTCGTTTATGGCGACCAGAAGAAAAGAATAGGTGCGCTGACTTTCCGTCACATGAATATGTACAATGTACAATTATCTTGCACCTATTCTACATATATGTGTATAGATCTGTTGAAGTAAAAGTATTTTGGTAAATTTTACCTGTTTTGTATGATTGTATATAGCGAACCAAAAATTTAAAACTGATCAAGTTTAAGATCTAACCTTATTTTTTTTTCGTCCAACAACTGAGTTTTGAAATTTCAACAATCTTGTATATTTTTATTGACAAAATTACATCTATATTATCATCATAATTTTCTTAATTTACTTATATTTTTATGAAATATTATTTATATATATTATTTTAATTAACTATAATTATCAAAAAACTTGGTAAACAAAAATATTTATTCTGCTAAGGACGTTTGCTTTGTTAACATGTTTTCTTTATTAAAATTTTATTTGCTTTGCATTGTTTATAATATGCCATTATATACAGTTCATTTACTTTACGATTTTTACAGCATCTGCTTGTTTTAGAATTGGATTTACTTTTAAAGATTAAACTATTTATTTACTACAGTTGCAGGGTATGCTTTGAACAATTAATACATTATTTTGAAGTAATTTCGCTTTAACAATTTTCGGTATTTATTTTGAAAGATAAAACATATTTCGGATTGATTTAGAAAGTTCATTTATTTTTAAAATTTAATTTGTTCATGCTTTTTAAGGTAAGATTACAAATATTTTTGATTTATGAACACCAAAAGTGTTAAGTTAAATATTCCTTTTTTATTTTTAAATATTGCTTGTTTGAGTCTTTTAGTACGATAAAAATGTGTTGGATACAAGACCTATAATATAATATAATCATATTGGTGTTTAGTAGCGACTGTGTTGGCTGTAAGTTTGGATAAAACGATCATCCATAAATTTTTACCTGGCTGATATATTAAAGAGTGTTTTGTTCTATTTTGACCAACCTCTCGCGAGCCGCAACTTTCGTGAAAGCTTTCCGTAAGTTATTTGCTGGCAGTAATATTGAAACTGAGACGAGGCAAACCTCACAATTCTTAATATTAAACTACTTCTTAATTTTTTTTACTGTTGATACCTTGATGAACTTGAACTGTTATGTGTTTATGATCTATTCATGCTATTATTATTGAATTGATTTGTTCTCATGTTAGAATGATACTTTGTCTCTTGTTATGATAAGACTGATATGGCTATAATACCAAGTGTACGACTAGGTGATGATCTAACGTTACATAATTTAATGAAGATCTAATTTTTTTAGTCACCGATTTCTGGAAAATTATGCCTACTATAATAATAAAACACATTGTAGGGGTTAAACAAACTACTTTTATACTATGTCAATTAAGTACTAGTTTTAAATCCCAAGTACGGAGTTTAGAATTGTAACATTGTCCCTAGTAGAATCTATTGAGGGATATACAGTAAACGTGAAGTATGTAGTTAGCTTAAAGATTCTGTATTGGACTTATTCACTCATAAAAGCAAGGTAGAAATAAAAACAGTCAAATGAATAGAGAAATAAAACTTCGCAGATATCAAAAATATTATAATAAAATTCTTGTTATACATTGGTTTCAGCTTGTAAGTGGACAATGCATACTGATAAAATCGTAAATACTGTGTTTAAAATCTATATCCACATTTAACTGCATTTAATGTAACAAAAGCATTTTAATAATATAAAAATATTATTAACGGACACAGTCGCAACTTGCAGAAACTGTATTAATGTGCTTCCACTCTACATCGGACACAACCGATAGCGTATGTATCAAAATAATTTGAAACATACTTACTTGTTCAAGTATGTTTCAAATTATTTTGTTGTATACATTTAATATATATTCAAATAAACTTCCGTTATAAAATGAAACAATATTAACGAAATAAATGAACAGATTAATGTGCTTCCACTCTACATCGGACACAACCGATAGCGTATATAGCAAAAAAAATTGAAACATTCTTACTTGCTCAAGTATGTTTCAAATTATTATGTTGTATACATTTAATATATATTCAAATGAACTTTCGTTATAAGATGAACAAATATTAATGAACCACAGCAATCATAGAGTGGCTTTAGAAAGGGACTTATTATAAACGACCAAGTCTTTTCACTCAAACAAATCATACAAGTTCCTGGAAAGAGATATTGAAACGTATCAAGCTTTTATAGACATGGAAAAAGCCTTCGATCGAATTTCGAGGTCTAAAGTGCGAACAAACCTGAAAGAAGTGTGAAGGACAATCTAATAGCTGAAATAATGTGTCTTTACGAAGGGAATAAGAATTACATAAGAACGCATAAAAAAAATCTCAAGAATTCCTAGTTAATAGTGGTCTAAGACAGAGAGGAGTATTAAGCCTTTTACACAATGATTTGGTTCTAGATTACACATTAATTTGGTTCTAGATTACGCGATGAAGGAAACAAGGGTGGAAATGTCAACGATGTACACGAGCACAAGATTTGAAGCCAGTATATTGGAATGAATGTGCCTTTGCAAATGGCCTGGAAATATTCAGTAAAAATGAAAGATATCTATAGAAAAATCTAGAAGCCTGGAACATGCCATTAAACTCCAGACAGAAGAAGTTCGCAAGCAAACATCGCGCTAAATGAGAAGAAATGGAAAGGGGTCGTGACACTTAAATATTTAAGAGTAAACTATAACAACAAATGTCACCACGATGCAGAAATAAATGCAAGATTAGACAATCGCTATAATATAATTTACTTGGAGAAATTAATAATATAATTCTATGAGATAATTATATAAGAAAGGTATTCAATGAATTCTTTAATTCGTTATTCATTACGAAGATCTATGAAGCACGGACATGCCTTAACAAAATATTCATAATATTAATATGCAACTTATTATATACATTATTCAAACCTTAATAGATATTGAAAAAAATTTCACTCATTTAAATGCAACTAACGGATGGCTATGCAATCATCCGTAGTATAACCAGACGTATTGCATATATTGTTATTTAGAGAGTGTTCTGCTTTTCTAAGAACCTTAGCCCTGTTTCTATAATTAATATCTCATATATACACCTAGCAAACCATTGTACTTAGAATCATATAATGTATTTCTTATACATTTATTGCCGCCTACAATGGTCCTATACTATTGTCCAACGTTAATAATTCAAAAATATTTGAGTAGTGAATCAGGTGTGTTTAATGGACAACCATGTAGTCATTGATTTTGGAGGTGAATGATTTGTTGTGTGTCATCGCCATGAATTGTCAATGGATTCTCCAAGACATGTAGTTGTACTTATTTATTTGTCTAAATATGCATATAATAAATTTACATAAGATAGTAGCAATAGTAGTTTAGTATTGCAATTAAATAACGGGACTGCGTATACTCTAGCCGTTAGACTTGGTCTGGGGGAATGTGAATGAAATGTAGTTTACCTTGATGCTTCTGGTGCAGGTGGAGCCATACAGCATCCCTCTATTTTGTTTAGTTGTTTGCTACTTCTTAGTTGAGTAAGTTGAGTACTCTTGTCAGAGTGCTGCGAGCATGATAAGCTTAAAAATCGAACAGCACATTGTAAAATAAGATTAAATATTTCTACCCTCTAGAAGGCCATGCAATTTTTCTTTGGTAAACTTAAGTTGGCTGTATAAGTTTAAAAATATGTTAGCGCATAAGTTAGTATCGTATGATCAAAAAGTCTTTGGATCGTTATTGCCGTGGAATTTACGAGATATCTATGAAATTATTTATTTCAATTAGTTTTGACATTTACTTGACAACTTTTAAGTCAGCTGGTTATAAAATATAACGGGTGTTCATTTGAAAAGTCAATCTAGTAGCATGTGATTTACTGAGAACATTTTGAAGTATGTCGTAAATTAAAATTTACTACTTATCAGAATAATTGAAACATACATGAGTAGGTAAACCCCACCAGTTTTGTATAATACAAAGGTATTTTTAATAATATAAAATATTATTCATAAATATGTTAAAAGTGTTTTATTTTTCATCAAGCCTTTTTGCCAACAATTACAAACTAGTTTACAACTTATTTCGAAAAAAAAAATCAATAATAATAATAATTATATATAAATAAACTTCAGACGAACAACCTTTGACAAACATTAACGAAACTTTACCATTGCGTTACATCGCCTTTAGCTTTGATAACGGCATGGATTCTCCTGGGCATTGTATTTACAAGTTCTTGGCAATCTTGTGCCGTGAATCCATGCCATATTTCTTGAAGCCTGGTTTTCAATTCTCCCACTGATCTTGCAGGATCTGCGCGCAAGGCCTTTTTCATTTGATGCCATAGAGTCTCTATGGGCGATAGGTCAGGGCTGCTTGAGACCCATTTTAACAATGGAATATTATTGTCCTTAAACTATTTTAATGCTGTTTTTGACGTATGACACGTAGCTCCTGCTGGAATATAAAATCATCACCCGAATTCAAAGTTTCTTCCATCGTGGGTAACAAACATTCCTTAAGAATGGTTAAATATTTATCGGTATTGACAATACCATCTATAAAATATAACCGCCCGACACCTTTTGCCGACATTGACCCCCACACCATAACGGATGCCGGAAATTCCCTTTTCGTTTGAGACAATCTGGATGAAATGTCTCATGTCTTTCACGGAGGACTCGACTCCGACTGTCACCTATACAGACTTCAAATCGAGACTCATCACTCCAATGTATTTTGTTCCACTGTTTGAAGTCCCAATTACTATGGTCTCTGGCCCATTTCAATCTATTTTTCTTTTGTGTTGAGGTCAATAAAGGTTTTTCTTTGGCCTAGAGAAAAAGATATTTAACAAAACAAAATTAGTATTTCAAAAGTGTCACCTTGTACGACCCAAATCCAAGTTTCTTAGCTTCTCTGTGACATGTGGATCTTGATACACGTCTTCCTACAGCATCACTCCATAGTACACTCAACTGGCCATGAGTGCCAATTAGCACGCCTATTTTGTTTTATTATTCGTTTCAAAGGTCTTCTGTCGTTATCAGTGAGTTTGCTTTTCTTTGCATTACGGGGTTTTGGGGTCACTGAACTGTTTTTCTTGTAAAATTTTATTACATTTCTAACACTGTACCTTGATATATCCAACAATTTTCCAATTTCAGAATATGAATTCCCTTCACTCGATAGTTTTACAATTATTGACCTAATTTCTTCATCAAATGCTTTACCTCTTGCCATTGTTTATTTAATTACAATAACTACAGCGTATTATAATAATATTTACTGCCCACAATATAACCTAACGATGAATTAATGGAAGTTTTGACATATCTTTCATAACTACCTCGATTTTTACCAATTTTTATGTGTTAAGAATACATGAACAAATCAGACACAAATGGTTAACTGGTGAATTTTGTTTTTATCTAATATATTTTATTTGAAGTACATATTTAACATATATTGTCCAACGTTTAAGAGTGTTATCCTTTTATTTTTCAGTTAAAAAAATTGATAGTAACCGTTTTTCAAACATGTTTTGAGTAAAATTTAAAATTTTAGTAGGTGTGCCAATTGAAACGGGACGGGGCTCGTATACTATATTATTATATATTTCTTTAATTTTCGTCATTGATTAGAAAAGTGTACTTTTGTTGTACATACTGATCCCAATAAAACTACTAATTTTAGGACTCCATGCAAACATTTATTAATATCTTTTTTACCTTTAAATATATAATCCATAAAATCGGTGTTAATATTGCATAATTTAGTTGAACTAAATATGAACTAAATTCTGAAGAGAGTATCATCCTAATGGTAGCATACACCTATCGGATATTGACTGATTATCATATTTTCCTCTATAAGTTCGGATATGATATGTTTTTCGTTGATGCGACAAGCGTAAAAAGAAAAATTGAAAAGTACGTCTCTAGAGAGATCTGCACGAAAGCGGAATAGTATCATTTCCGGGTTGGTGAAGTTTGGAGAGGAAAATGCATCCGGACATCTACTAGAAATACTTTTTCGCTTCGTGAGTGCAAACTGTCATTTTTAATAATTTTTTTTTGTTTCAGGTACGTTGTACTTATTTCCTTTTCATGTTTGAGAAGCATGTTTCAAGTAAATGGGTGAGTAGTAACTAAAATAAAATCAATACGTAACATGTAATTTTATCTCTTGAAAGCTGTATCTTAAATTAATGATATATATTCAGTGTTACAAACAATACAGTACTGTGGAAGAATCAGAATCCTCATTCCAAACCAGAAGAACATGAAAATTAGTATAACTTTGAAATATAGACGGATTATTTTCTTTTATTAATTCCAAGCTTTTAGAAAAATTTGATATATACTTTCCTCAGAGACAGGGCTGCCACAACAATTGTTTCAAGTATACTAAACAAAAGTATGAAAATGTACTAAATTGTACTAAACTGTAGTTACTTTTTTGCTGCCAACTGTAGGAATTGTAAATCTTGTTTTTCTTAAGAAAGAGGAATTGGCATACCATCATATTTTAATATAATTTTTCAATTATTCTATTAGGAGTGGGCATACAAATTCGTAGAAGTAATCTATTTTTATATTTAACAAAAACCAAAAAAGAATAATAAAAAACATCGCATTGTTGCCAACTGAATTATAATTTTATCATTTTACATAAGTAACTAGATACACCTGAATACACTAAAAAATGAAACCTAAACAATTTATAAAATTGTTGAAGATAATTCTTTTATTTTAAACATGTCGGAAGGTGGTTCCCATTCACAACAAGTTCTAATACCCATCCTTGGTTGGTAGTAAATTGGGGCATCTGGCTATTTCTTTTAATTAAACTTGATGATGAAAATACACGTTCGATGCTTGCCCTACCTTGAGATAAATATGATATATTTTGTAGAAATACATACAAAGTTGGAAATAGTTTTTTCATCAAGAACATTTTTGTATCTATGTACATACACTAATTCTTCCAAACCTAAATCTTTGTTAAAAGTATGTTTTGGAAATTCAGGTAACATTTTCCATTCTCGATTAATATTTTCAAAGTCATGAGTCATGGACTCATGAGTTAATGCTTAATAGTTAAACATAAAAATTAGTTTAGGGGTTTATCCTTTTGAAATTATAATCAATTATAATGAGCAACAAAAACCGACACTATATACCGTGTGCACAACGTCGAGCGATCGATGGATATATAAGTAATGACTGGCCAACTGCAAGTGGGAGGGGCTACATACGTTAAACTCCTACAGGGCGTATTTAATTGTGGTGAACTAAGAAAACGTTATGGTTGTTTATTAATAAATGATGTATCCAAATAAATATTCCAAATTAATAACTAATTGTTTAACAAACTACAAAAATATTTGTAGTATATTATTTATGGTTAATGTACGAATTTGGATAATTTATCCGACTACACCGTTGCTTTTCGCACTATTAGTCATATGCCGGCTGTCAACGTCCCTACAATAACGGATACTTTTGTTTATGTCTCTTCGGCCATAATACTTTAAATTTAACATTTAAATTTAAATAAAATGATATAATATAGTTGAAAGTATCATAAAATACAATCCGCCGTAAAGTGCAGAGTTTTTGTTTACTGCATAATAATAATTCTTACCGGCGAAGCATCAGATATTTTCATCGCTAAATATTCAATGATAAGTTTCATCATAGCTTCGTGGCTTGAACTTAAAAAATTCTTATTCAAATGAAAACACATAAATAATATAAAATTATGAAACAAAACCGTAACTCTTATTGAAAAAAATTAAAATAAAAAGTATTCTGTAATAGCATAAAATTTCAAAACAATAACGATTCTTGCAAGAATATAAATAAAGTGTTTACCAGTATAAATAAATGATTTCCTTAAATAAACTACCTATAAAATATTAAATTTAACTAAAATACCTTTATTGGTAATAAATATTAATTATTAAATAAAAGAACATTCTAAAAAGAAAAACTAATTATTTAGTAAATACTCAAATAAACCACCCTCTTGAGCCGAGCAGTAACCCAATCGGTTATAAAAATTACGACGGACATTTGTTAACATTTCTATACGTACTCTACCTACGGATGACAAGAAGCAACTGCAACTGAATCGCCAGTCGCAAGCTTGTTTTCCGATTCAATATATTCGCCTTGTTTGTACACCATTAGCGACTGATAGGAATATTCAATGTGTTAGAGAGAGATTATTTGATTCGTACTTCGATCGTATGTAGAATGTGTTGGATATTGAATATATTTTCTCAACCCTAACCACATAAACTCGCTATTCGTCTTCGTCTTACTACATTGTGGTAGATCAATCACTCGCCGGCGTTCATACGGTATATATATATATATATATATATATATAATAACTTCGTGACCTTGGTATGATATGGTAAACCCAATCAGTAGGCGATTAAAGGTCTGTATATTACTTCAAAATATATGTATTTAAAAAACTCTACATGTTTCGGCTATATACGCCTTTTTCAAGAGAATACAAAATATGAATGACAGGATATAAATGTCAATTGACATTTATATCCTGTCATAAATGTCAATTGACATTTATATCCTGTCATTCATATTTTGTATTCTCTTGAAAAAGGCGTATATAGCCGAAACATGTAGAGTTTTTTAAATACATATATTTTGAAGTAATATACAGACCTTTAATCGCCTACTGATTGGGTTTACTATATATATATATATATATATATATATATATATATATATATATATATATATATATATATATGTACTCTTTAACGGTAGATAGCGAAAATGCTTTGAGTTGTACAGATTTATTTAATAAAATTTGAAAAATATATTTTTTATATTTTTATTATGTTAAAATCTTAGAAATGTACTAAATTTGGGTAAATTGATCCCAAAATATACTTATGTGCTACAATAGCTAAAATGTACTAAATTGACTACAATTGTACTAAAAAGGCAGCACTGACATGGAAAAAAAATGAAGAATTGCCAATTTGTTTTAATATTTTAAGATCCAATTACATAATTTTATAACACAGTAACAAGTACGTGAACTCAATTATAAAAATTACTACATTCACACAAAATATTTGAATAAATTATTTTTCTGACAGTAGATGTTACGTACGAGGGGATGTTGATATATAGTTATAATATCCTAGCCTAGACCGGTTTCGTTGATAAAAAAATGCGATACCATAGCAACGAAAAATAACATATTAGAAGTGTAAATGTAAAGTATCACATCAAAAAGTCATACCAAAGTTGAGTAATAATATCTGAAAGAAAGGATGTTGACCGAAACTGTGAAAATCAAAAAATTGGAGTATCGAGCCATCATCAAGTACCTGTATTTGAAGGGGTTAAGAGGTAAACAGATTTACGAAGATGTGCTTAATACCCTTGCCGATCAATGCCCTTAGTATGCGACCGTGAAAAATTGGATTGCAAGCTTCAAAAGGGGTAAATTTTCCATTGAAGATGAACACCGATCGAGAAGGCCAGTTTCTGTGTCCGTCCTCAAAAATGTTGATTCATGACATGATTTTGTCACACCGTTGAATTGGGCTAAACGAATATCTGAGGCACTGAATATTTCATATGAACGTATCCATCATATAGTTCACGTCGATTTGGACATTAGAAATATTTCTGCAAAATGGATCCCCAAATGTCTGAATGTTGATCAGAAGCGTGCAAGGGTGGAAGCATCGCTTTCAATCTGTGCTCGGTTTAAAAATGATGCTGACTTTTTAAGCCGTATTGTTACCGTGGATGAAACTTGAGTACATTTCTACGACCCAGAAACAAAGCAACAATCGATGGAATGGAGACACTCTAGTTCTCCAAGGCTTAAGAAGTTTCGTGTTCAAGAATTTGCTGGAAAATGTGGTTCAGTTTTTGGGGATTGCCATGGAGTAATTATGATTGATTTTCTGGATAAGGATAGAACAACAAGAAACTACAAGAAAAAATTATGGAGAGAAGACGCGGAAAGTCATCCAAAGGTGTTTTGTTTTTGCAGGACAATGCCCCTGCACACAAATTTTCTTCCAACGAAGAGGTGAAAGAAGCTGTGGGGGGCTGGTTTGCATACCAAGATAAAAATTTATTTTCGGAAGGTCTAGAGGCGTTACAGGATCGCTGTATTAAGTGTATTCATTTAGGAGGAGAGTATGTTGAATAATAAAATATTTTGACTTTCAAATTTTGTTTGCTTCTATTGCAAGCTAAGAATTTTTCAATACATCCTCGTGTAATCTTTCATGTCAATTCAGAATTTCAGAATTAGATTCTGTTTGCTAATGTATCTGGTTCGTAGCGTCTCCGGATTTTAAAATGAGAGTATTAGAGGAAAAAGAAATGTTAAAATATACCAGAGTTATTTTAATAATGTATTATTGTGTAATTTAATGTTTTTTTGTGAATTTGTGCAAAGATTGTATTAATTATTGACAACAGAAAATGGAACGTCAAGTAGAAAAAAAAGCTTTTCTCACATTTCCAAATTTGAGTTTTTCAGAAAATTTAATTCATTAACACTCGATAGAATAATTTGTGCTTTTTACGGAGAAAACTTAATTGGAGAAAGCACAGCATGAAAATAGTGTTCTTGTTTTAAAGAGGACCATTTTGCCATAAACGATTCTCAACGCTCAGGAAGATTAAGGGACTCTGACCGCTTGAACGATCTGCATTCATGGTGACCCACGCAGTTCCATTTGGGAATTGGCCATTATAATGAATTGTTACCAATTAACTAAAATGCTACATTCACATGCATTCTATGGGAAACGTTCAAAAACTGAGTGTTTGGTTGCTGCATGTTTTGAGCGAATACAAAACTCAACGTTTTAACATTTGTGTCCCACATTGTTACGGGTGACGAAAAATTATGGTTTAATTTTAATATCAGAAACAGAAAAGAATGGCATAATCCTGACAAAAAGACAGGAAGACAAACCGATTAATGGATCTGTTGAATCTACTGCTTTTAATTCCATAGTTATACATAACGAAACGTGTCTTTATTCTTATTATTTGAATGTGCTGTCAAAATTTAGTAGCAAAATCTAGATATTTGAAGAAGAAGCGCAGTTAAAAATAGGATGGTTGTCATATTTTTTGGAGGCAATGGACTTATTGCCCTAAGAGTTTTTGAAACTGCTGTAATTAAGTGGCGTCTACTTGCCCTTCTTCTCTAAGGGAATTGCGTCCTCCTTGAAGAATAACCAAGTAGATTCTATGCCAATGTTCCTGCACATAGAGTACATATAGATCATTATCCATATAGTCAGAATATTGGATCTTGCAATTTTGGGCTTCGCCCATACGTTTATAATTAGCCGAAATTTCGACATTTTATCAACGATGATGAGTTAAGAGCTGGGTGGCATGAATTCGTGCTTTATGGAAAATTATGGAAATTATTTTGAAAAGTTATAACCACTTTTTATAAAAACGTTTCTAGCACTCTACGTAGATTCAATATTCTAAACATATACTGTATGCATAACAAGAAGTTGTTTCACAACTAAATTAGTAAAGAATTTTGAGAAATAAGTGTACATAGCTAAAACATACTTTATAATTCCTAACATTCTTGTTTCTTTTCAAAATCCACGCATTGTTGCTATCATACTTTGTAATAAGAATGTATTGAAACTTTTTGGTGTAACTTTGTAGCAATATTTATTATGCCATTAATTCCTCTGTAAAGACGAACCACGATCCATTGCATACACCAAGCCTTTGTTGTTAAACAGGTGTGAGAATAATCAGAAATGAATGCGGACGGGATTGATACTTTTCGATGACGATTGCATACTAATAGTTTCATTATGGTATCGTAGTAAGCAAACTTATTCTCACGTAGATGGTTATTACATTGATATTTACATGCCTTTTTCTTTTAATTCAGGTTTGGCCTAGTGTAAAATGTATTTAAACTTTTTATATTAGAAAATTAATTATTGTTTTATTTGATCTCGTCATCGTATGCTTGGTGTGTTATCTGTGTTGTCCATTCGCACCAACTCTCCTATTAATGAATATACATATTTCGCTCAGGCTAATACAAATACTTTAAAAAAAATAATTGTGGTAATCGTTTCTTCTTGATAGATAATCGTATTGATACACAAAAAAACTATTATTTTGTTTCTGATTAGTTTATTATAACTAGAGAACGGATGCAATTTCCATAAAACGCAATCTGCAATTGGAATTGTGTATAACGTCGCTCAGTACATCAAGGCGTAATTCAATGAAGTATTTTTTGACTTACTCGGCCACCTGGTCTCGCAGCGATAACAATGGACAACCCAGCTATTGTATTCGGAGAATATAGTGTTTGTCAGTGGTGTCGTGTACGTAGATAAAATAAATAAGTTTATCGTATTTCGTAAGAGAAATAGCACGTACATTCTTTTTCTTTTCATTTAAGCAACATCTTCCAATTATTTCCAGTTATTTCCAGTATGCACCTATAACCAGTTGCGATGTAGAAAGGACGTTTTCTATTTATAAGGATGTACTTAATTCAAAGAGAACAAAATTGACAGAAGAAAACCTTGAGAAACTATTGCTAGTCAATATTAATACTCCTTTACTCAACTTGAACGACAAAATGAACAAATAAAAATGTTCCAATTATAGAAATAAAATTAAAAACTTTAAAAATATAACTTTTCAACAAATACATATGTATTTCGTAATTTTATAGATCACCACCCGTTTGTTTTCCAATTATATAAATAAAATTAATTAATAAATATATATTTCGTAATTTTAGATAGATAGATAACCACCCGTATGTTTTCCAATTATATAAATAAAATTAAAAACTTTATAAATACAACTTTTCAACAAATAAATATGTATCTCGTAATTTTATAGATCACCGTTCGTTTTCCAATTATATAAATAAAATTAAATATTTTAGAAATACAGCCTTTCGCCAGTACTGCACTGGGCTTTGCGTCATGTGGTAAGCGTGTCCGTTCTTTAATTATAACAGATAACGTTGCTGCAGTTTCGACATTAAAAACATCTCTTTCTCAAACGAAATTAACAATATGTATGAGAAGCAAAGGAACAATTGTACAGATATATACAAGCTACAACCGAAAATAATCCTGCTTAAGATATAATTAAGTGACTACGTGATTATTGTAGATTAATAAGACTATTGAAAAGATTAATTTAAAATTGGTCTAACTGGTCATTAAGAATAACATCTTTCGAATTTTTAATACCTTTATCAATTTCCATTGATACTAAGATATTTAATTTGAAACCTTCTTTGTCATTGTGTCGGATTAATGTATTATTCAAATCAGGAAAAAGATATGCTGTTTCTAAAATATGATTCGCGAAAGTCGAATCCGCTTTATTATTTTTAAATGAACGTAAATGTTCTTATTTATATATATTTAATTTCAATAGAACGACCAGTTTGCCCTATCTAAAAGCTACCACACTCTGGGCAAGTCAATTTATAATCTCTGGGTGTTTTTCTGTTATATTTTTGAATTTATGCTATTGACAAGTAAATGATAATTTTGTTTGCGATTTGAAACTAATATTAAAATTATGTTCTGATAAAATGTTACCTATATTATTTATAATAGGTGCAAAGTATGTTAAAGATTAACTGAGATTTATTCTCTGAATTAATCTTAGGAAAAATATTATTGTAGGTATTTTTTTGTTTTTTTGCGTTTTATTAGTTTAGTGTTTAAATTTTCCTCTAAACCGTTATTAATTGCGATTACTTTTATAGTGTGTAATTCCTTTTCAATATTTCCATATAAAAGTGGGTTAGAAACGGCTCGTTAATATGTGGGAATATGGATCAATTATTGGCGATTTACTGTTATTAGAATAGGGAAATTGTGCCAACCGTCAAAGGCGGGCGTTTAAAAGTTGACATATAAAGTAAATAATAGGTAGTAAATTGTAAAATGTGCTCAAACACTCACCCTTTTAAGAGTTTTCCGTGGAGTCACAAACGGGATAACATTTATTAAATATTATAAATTGTATTTTAAAATCTAATTAATGCGTTAAAAATCGATACCATCTATAGACATAATCCGACGTGTTGATCAGCGCTGACTTATCCCAAAGTGCCAGTGTTTACTCGAAATCCGTTAGAACTAGAGTCGTTTTCATACTGTATTTCTCAAAAATCGATAGAGCTAAAGCTGTTTTGACACCGTGTTAGACATTTTGGAGGGCTTCCAGTGAGCACCAATAGGTGTCCCTGAAAAGTCTCATAAGGTAACGTGCGGATAACCGGATTACGGTATTTCTCTACCTCCCCAGCAGCTAGAGCCGTTTTGATGTCATCCACCCAAGGTCTTCATGTATAATGAGGACCTTGGGGTACGTGATACGACGAATGGACGGAATGTGGATGACATCAAAACAGCTCTAGCTGCTAGGTGGGGAGGGTAGCAAAATCTCGCAATTTTGTTCTCAAGAAAGTGTAAGATATACACACGTAACATTATGAGACTTTTTGGGGCCCCCTCTATTGGTTCTCGAGAAAACTCTGGCGCTTAGAGATGAATCACCGCCGACCAACGCGTCGGATTATGTCTATAGACGCTATCGATTTGTTACCGCATTAATTCTAATTTAAAAATGCATGCATACCTAATAAAATTGAAATATTTAAGAGATGTTATCCCATTTGTGACTTCCCAGAAAACTTTTAAAACGGTAGGTGTTTAAGCACGTTTTATAATTTACTTCTTACTAGTAATGTCTGTACTGATTGGTTTTCAGTAGATATCGAAACAAATGGCATTATTTAGTTCTCTATTTAGGGGAAAATCTATTATATATAGATATAATTGGATTTTCTTTTTCGGTTTTTACGGTTGGAATTTAATCTATGCTTTATACATAGGTTTAAGATTAGGGCTTAATTAACATAGTTTAAAATTATATTGCTTACATTTTATATTGAATAAGAGTCTCATCCGAACCACAACACATCAGTAATTAGCAAGCGTTCTAACATCAACACAAAATCAAAATTAAGCATATTCAAGAAAGAATTATTATAGTCAACTATTATAGTGTTGTTATCCAACACAAAATAATATTTTTAACAGTAAAGGTACGAGGGTTGTCTTTTATATTCTGTATATAGAGCTGCAATATAACAGTAGTTAGCTTTTAAAGATTTTATTGTTTTTAGAAATATTCTTTTGGACACCAACTCTGAAAGTAGTTATTCCACTTGTTTGTTGGTACACTCAAAATTACGTTCGTGATGCCACCGACTGCTCCTTCTGACGACTGTAACCTTTGACCACACAGTCCGTTCTTGATTTTCAGAAAGGTAAGGAAATCGTTGGCACCTAGATCGAAACTGTACGGAGGATGGTCTAATAATTCGACGTTTTGTTGCGGTAAAAATTCAATGATCTTTGAAGCTGTGTGCGAATTTGCATTGTCTTGGTGGAGGATGATTCGTCGTGTTGGGTTGTGGGTGGGTCGGCAGTAACAGTTCTGAAATCTTATAGAGAAATTGTTGTTTCATGACCTGCTTTCGAGACAAACGTCGCGATTATCTTTCTGGAAACATTTCGAGAACGCATGACTTTTGTCGGCTTTTCTTCACCTTGGAACACTCAAATAGACTGACGTTTATTTTCTGGCTCGTATGAGTAAATCCATGATTCATCACCACTCACAATGTTGTTCACGTTTTGAGAGTTTCCTGCGTTGAAACGGTGTAGAGTTTTCTGACACCAATTCACCCTAGCTGTTTTTTGTTCTTCCGTCAGCAGAAGGGGTATCCAACGGGAAACTAATTCTTTACACAAAATTCTTCATGGAAATTTTTTGAATTGAGGTCTTTGAAATCCCCAATGATGCCTCAATTTGGCGATATGTTACATGTCGATCTTCGTTGATGAGCTTGCGCACAGCATCGACGTTTTCCCGAGTGATTGCCGTTTTTGGTACACCTGCTCTTGGATCGTCGCTAAGACTAATCCGTCCACGTTTGAATTCTCCATACCAGTGAGAATTTATTGATTGATGTGGTGCTTCATTACCGAAAACAGAAACCAACTCGGCGCTGCATTCTTGTTGAGATAATTGCTTTCGAAAATTATAAAAGGTTATTGCGCGAAAATTTTCACGGTTTAATTCGACTAACTTTTCAACTTTGACAGTCGTTGTAGCTACAACACTACACGTATCGCACTGAATCCTTGGATTTAGGCTAACTAAATATGTAAGTTATTTTTTAGTACTGACATTTGATTAGGGGTGCCCTCTATGGTCCAGTATGTAAAACATAAATGACATGCCTCGCATACATCCCAATAAATGTGTAGAAATACCGCTTCTTATTATTTTGGAAAGGCGTTTTTAATCCCACACTAATTTGAGAAAAATCTGAAATTTCTAAGTATTAGGTCTGGCTATTCTCAATTATTTGGTTTGATTTGGTAGATATAAATCTTAATTTTTTTTTAACTATGTATACAGCAATGAGGTAGACGAGTATAGTAAGTCTGTAATAAATTCATGTAAATTATACTGGTATTATTATTGTTAAACATACTATGAATACTAATGGAAAACCGTGGACGCTGGTAATAAACATATGATGAGTGAGTAGCTTTTAACGTCATTTACAAACTTGTATAATAAAACCTTTTAATAAAGATCAGCTTCCGCTTAATTTTGTAGCTTACATAGTTGTACAGGGTTGGCCATTTAAGGTTGCGGTTTTTGAAGTCATATTAAACATACGAAACATTAATTTAAAAAAATGATTTATTTGTGCAATTAAACAACAAGATCTGCGGTTTAATAAATCAGGTTTGTGTTAGTCAATCAGATGGACCGAGGCCGTGTTTGTGTATACAATATAAATAAGACCGGGGCCGCACCTTGACTATATCAATAATATAAAACATTACCCAATTAGGTTATTACATGAGAGCCTCGAGCAACGATAACATTTCGCAGCCTCTTCTCAAATTCTCCACAAACTGCCCGAAGTGTGGCGTACGGTATCGCTTCTATTCGCTGCCTATTGCCATTTCAAGGTCATCCAGGGTGTCTATACCATCGCGATAACGGTTCCATTGACAATCACGGGACCGATAATTCTTGCCGACGAGATAGCACACCATACACTCAACCGTCGAGGGTGAAGAGGACGAACAATTGCTAGATGTGGATTTTCTGTCCCCCAATGTCTCCAATTTTGCTTATTCACATAACCGGATACATCGAAATGTGACTCATCCGACCACCACACTCGTTCCAATGACATGCTGCCATTTTCAATGCGTTCGATGATTTCGTTCGCAAAATTGTAGCGTCGCTCCATATCAAACGGTCTCAACGGCTGATCGATCTGGATTTTGTATGCTTTCATCTTTAGATCTTGCTTTAGGATCCGCCTTAGTATTGTACGGGGTATTTCAAGTTCTTGAGATGCTCTTGAGGTCGATGTTGAAGGTTGAGCTGTAAAGTGCTCCCGTACTCGTTCTATGGTTTCCGGTACCCGGATGGTCTTTTGACGTTCTCTAAGAGTTGATCTTTCGTCTGCCGCAGATGCTGTTGCTTCAAATTTCACTACAATCCTAAGATATTGTCGGATTAGTAGACATGGAAACACGATAACGAATACTTTGTTACTTTTCTAAATTTATCTTTTTTTCCTTACCTTTTTATAGTGCTTTCCGTTGGTGCTTTATTTCTCCCGCATAGAGTACGCAAGTGCCTTGCCGTAGCTGCAAAAGATTCCCCATTTCCATAATAATATTTTATTAATTCCACACGCACTTCCGTTGGATACGACGCCATCTTGAAAACTGACAAGGCAAATTTTTCATATATTTATTGTAAACCGCGCTTGGCCCTCTAGTGTAAAAAATATATATTATATTAATTTCTATATATACAAGGGAATAGCGCGATTTTTAAAACCGCAACATTAAATGGCCAACCCGTTATAAACTCTTTTAGATTTTCTATTGTACACATTCATGAATTTATAGCATGAAGTATTTACTTTGGTTTGAATGTATGGCAATTCATCTTTTCGCAAGTTTAAACTTTTATGTATCATTTCAAAAGTATAAAAAAGGAACATCCCGAGCCGAAATGGACAAAAATGAAATTTCAATTAACTTTTAAAGAATTTCACATTTACATTTCGTTTAACGAGAATATAGCCACTCTGAAAATTTTTTCTGCGCGATTTAATATTCAAAGTATTCGTAAAACACGAAAGCAAATCGATTTCAGTGTAGGTAACTACCCGAGCTTTCATACATGAAACGTTTCTCTAGAACGGCTCCTACCTAATTCCTAAAAAAAAAATTGAAAAATTCAAAATAAACAATTTCGCCTGAAAGAAAAACGGAAAAGTGAACTCGGCGTAAACAAAACAACACTGACTCACCACTTCACGTTCCTGAAACTGCCGCGCGGCAACATTTTCCCAGCGAAAATTGTTTTCCAACGTGAACAAAGATAGCGAGATGGAAAGAGTTCGTTAGCTCGAATAGTATTGCAAACCAATTAATTCCGGTTACAGCTTGAATCATTGATCAACGGACGGCAGAGAAGGTGGCTCGTTAAAGGTAATGGAAGACAAAGACGGACTCTGGCGCAACGCTGCGGAAGGAAGAGAGATATAAAGGAACGGTAACGTTAGCTCAGGCGGTCGGCCGAGCTTAGTCCTACCAGAGCAATTAAAAAGTCAAATGAGTTATTGGGTGTTGGCTCTTGAAGGGTTAAGGCTATCTGAATTCGGCTTCCGGATAACGGTTTCCGCATCCGTTGGCGGTAGGTTATCGAAAAGAGAAAGAAAATTCCCAGTGCAAAATTGTTGTAAGATGAAAGTTTATTTGCAAAACCATCAGGACAAGTTCGTTACAAGCAAGTACGATGGCGGTTCGCATCAAAATAGGAATTAATGATGCTTCCCTTATTGCATTTTTGCATAGTTTCTATTACTTTTTATTCTCATTTATTATTACGTAATGAACACATTCATTATTGAACTGTATATTTATGAGTAATAAGATTATTAGGTACAATCAGTATATGTGGTTTGGGGTTAAAGCAAATTTTAGTCAGCGAAAAAAATAAACAAAAATGAGTTACTGATCGTTATTCACCCTACTAAACATACTATCACTTTTACTATATATAAAACATATAATTGGCAAAATTCACAGAAGCCGTGAGTAAACAGCAAAGCACCTAAGTGGCGTTTAACACTGGAATAAAAGGTTATCCACAGGTTCCGCTGCAATAAGCGGTAAAAATATTTTTTGCTACAATTGTTTTCGCAATGTGTTGCAGCTTCCCTGGTGAGAGGCTTTTTGTTATGCACAGTTTTTCCGAATAAAACAGTTGTTTGTGAACTAAAATATTTTAATTTACTATACATAACCATTTAATTATTCAAAGGTATTTTTAATAATATAAAATATTATTAAAAATCTGGTGTGAAGAACAAAAATACAGGTTCACTATTAATATTTTTGTGAACGTGTCCGAACATATCCCTCCTCAGAGACGTAGATACGTATTTCGCCTTTCTACAGGCTCATCGGTACGCCCCTGCTGGAGAAAGGATATCTTCAGACACATTCACATAAAAGAACCACATCGCCACATCACAGAAATTATCCAGACCGAGCGTAAAAGTAAATATTAATAGTGAACCTGTATTTGTGTTCTTCACACCAGATTTTTAATAATATTTTATATTATTAAAAATACCTTTGTATTATACAAAACTGGTGGGGTTTACCTACTCATGTATGTTTCAATTATTCTGATTTAATTATTCTATAAAAGATACTTGAATGTATGAGCGAATGCCGAGTTTTTGAGTCTAGCTCGATGTTTTACGAGTCCCGCTAGATGTTTTCTCCTTGAGTTCCTCGTGGAACTCTTCTTCTATATCAGGTAAATTATGGGATGGGTTCGCAGCCACGATTATTCCACAAGTTAATCAAATTGAATTAAATTTATGTTAGAAATCTAGAATATTAATCAATAGGTAGCGGAAAATGAATAAGGCAAAGAGGGCTGCAAACTGTAAGCGTAGAACCCTTAATGGACATTTACATTCAATTTCGTCTTTGCATATTTAACCAAATACAGGCACATGATGGGCCACATAATTACATTTATTATGTTAATCAATTAGAAAACTTTAAGTACATCATTTGGAAATGTCGGCATTTCGCATGGATTATAAAGATATGTAATTAACATTGAATAGCAATTCGTATGACTTAAATGCAAGATCTTTTAAGTATGCTAAATTCACAATGAGTATGAATTTAAGGAAAGTAATTAGCTAAATATAGATAAAGTAAACTAAATCTATGTAAAACAAAAACACAAAACAGATATGAATATTATTGTTTTGCATTAAATATGTACATATACGATGTCAAACGTCAAACAAATGCTGACCTTTGTCTTAAGCTTTCTTAACACATTGCATTTTTAGAAAAGTCGAAAATGCTCCACTCCAATGTTCAGCTGCAATGTTCTCTTCGTTCCTTTTACTTCTTTATCTCAATGGCACGAGATCGTAAAGAAGTGAATATGTTGAATTTTTACACAATACGCTAAATGCCTCTTCGATTTGGATGATTATGTCGACCGAAAATTGAGTTAATGCATGGAAACAACTGAAAGTGAATTTTGATAAAAAAATTGAATAGTTTTTGTAAATGCTGTTCAGGCGTGTATATAATGAAATGGTAAACACAGACAAGCATAAATATTATAAAGACAAACTGAACAGTGCTACAATCAGAAAGAAATCTCTATCTACTCACAATTTAAATGCTAGTTTTTAAGGCTAAATAGCTTCCTGGTAAAAAAATTATTGTATTACACAAAAGCACAGATTCTAGTCAGGATATATATATATATTTATATATATATATAAGATGCGGCAATTAAATAACGAAAACTGTTAAAAATACGTTCTAGTTAACGAAATTGTTTAAAAGCAAATGCCCAGAAAATAGACACATGTCTTTGACACTTTAACACAACAAAGGAGATATTATAAAGGAAATACCATATGACAATTCTAATGAAATTCACAAAAGACAAAAGCTATAAGCCAATCTAAATAATATTAAATAAAGATTCGAACTACGATTTACTCAATTAAAATGTTTACCATACTAACTCTGACATCTATATCGAAAATTCAAACGGCATTTACAGCAAAACATGTGAACGGATACTAAATCCAAACTATGATGCAAACAAGGTGCATACACATCCTTATTAATATACTTTCAATTTAATTACATTTAAATAATAGTTCAAAATTACTACAACGATAACTCGTATCTCAATACAACGATAGAATAAATATTGATGAAGAGGAAAACATTGTACAAATTTTTAAACATCGAAATTACCAAATATAAGAAAAATTTTACGATATACAGATCTGATCATAATTTATTAACCAAAAGACCAAAAACGGCAAAGGGGCAAAATGTGCCCGTTACAACATACATACATATTCATCCGCCTTAGAAGGTAGTATTAATGTGACAAGAGGGAGACATTACTTTTTAAACAAACTGTTCATGTAAATGTTAAAAACAGAAGATGTGAATGTGAAGGGCACGGTCTCGTTTATATGCAGCATTGTAATTTTCAGGAAAAATGTATAACAATTATTTATTATTTACTGCGCTATAGAATTCATTGAAACTAATAATTACAGTCTTGTATCTTAGAATGAATATCTATTTTATGTGAAAGGTATAATGAATATAGCCATGCGTTTCTTTAAGTACTATTTGAGTAACTCTACACAACTGCTTATATACATATAAGAAAAAAGTGTATTGTGGAAATATTCAAAACCCGCATTCCAAATACAAAGGAATCTGCGGCAGTTAAACAATAAAAAAAGATAAATTAACCTAGGAATATGTTTCAGTGTTGATGAGAATGTGAATGCGTGACGTAATTATATTTAAAAATTATACCTTACAGACTTAATCGTACCTATGTTTACTGCAGCGCTATAAATAATGTTTAACATTCTTTGCAGAAAGGCGTAAATCCTTCAATCTTCAACAAATATCGTTTCACGTTAATTATAGGTTGTAGGTACTAGCAATGAAGAAACAGGCGGAAGAGATTTTAAATATTTTACTTAATTAGAAATTGAAAAAGTATTCAAGGTATAAGCAAAAGCGTTTTCTCTTCTACATTTAAAGCAAACTTTGTTATTATTATTTATTATTCACTGTTTATGTAAAATTAATTACTGATTGTTTTTCACTATGAGGTATCTTTTCAAGAATAGTTACGAATGAGAAGACAAAGGCGATGGTTTGCTATAATTCTTGTGAGTACAACTAAGTTACTTTGATAAAAGACATTTAATTATCTTTATGAAATTGAAGATTGATCTATAACTGCTGTTAATATTCGTGCAGTTATGCATTTAATACTAACAAAAGCAATATAGGATGCCTATATACCTAGTCATTGCAAAACTCATTCAGTATACAAGGGCCTTTAATTTTCTGTTGAGTCTGGTAAAGTAATTCCCAATTTTTTTAATTTTCCCTTTTACAGTCAATGTATTTTTGTATCCGTGATAGACAATTTTCATCTCTTCAACTTCCTCCAATATTTCCGCGCTAGCTTCTCTATTTCATTTTAAATGCTTTAGCCGCTTCTTCGGCTGATATAAAACGTAAATCCCGTAGCGTTTTATGCACCTGGAAACAAAAAGAAATCATTATGCCAGATCTAAACTATACGGCAAATAACTCATTATTTGAATGTTTTGGGCATTCAAATACCGAATCCTTCGAGCAACAGTAGTATAGTAACAGAAGAGTATTATGCAAGTTAAATGCAGCGCTTTTGAGTATTTTCTTATTCCATGATAATGCATTAATACACAGCCAAGACTTACAGAAGTTGCCGTTGATGATTGAGACTTCGAGAAAATTGAACACATACCAAACCATGTAAGTATTTTTGTTTCCAAATCTCAGAATAAAACTTAAAACCATCAAGTTTAAGGGTGATTAACAGTTGCTGGAAACAATTTTGTGTAAACACCAACAGCACATCGGTTACTTGCATATTTATTGACACTATCATGATATAAGGACGATCTCTTGGCAAAGTGCTGTAGTGTAGATCTGCATCACATCAACCGGTCTTATTTTTTAACTGGAATCAAATTGTGGTGAATCTAATGACAATGAAGCTGTGTGCGTTTCATCAAATATTTGTGTAATGTGGTGTTAATTGCATCGTTATAGTTGTTTGAATAATCCTTACAGGAAAAATACACATGCTTTTCAATCATATCTCTAACAAGTCTAATTTTCTTTTGCTTTACGGTAGCTAAGTAGCACTACTTGTTACCAAATACTCGATTGATTTAAACCAAGTTTAAAATTGATACATTGCAGCTTTGTTCAATTTCATGATTTCTTCTGCAAATGATAACTTTAAATAAAAACATTTTAAAACATACTTGAATCGGTAAAACATCGCCATTTCTATGAAACAAACACTTTTTAAATATGAGTTGAGATTTTTTATTTTATCTACCTAGCTATGAAAACAATATGCTATTGCCACAATTTTCTTACGTCGAGTTTCTTTGACATTTTGTAGTAGTGCCATATCCAAGTTTGGTTCGAATCCTTAACATTTGTTACTTCTACATTTTTTTTTTTTTTATTTTTACGATATTTATAGTAATATAGAATAATTTATTCGTTCGTTTAAAGTTCGTTTAAAGAAGAGAAACTGAGTGATTTGAAACTTGAACAAAGAAGCATCATGAAATTTTTATCAAAAGAAGGCAGTAGCCCGAAGAATATTCATGAGAGAATAGTGACAGTGTATGAAGAAAATAGCCCGTCCTATTTCCAAATAAAATTCTGCAAATGGTGCAGAAAATCTATTCATTATGACACAAAGTGTGGAAGACCTCTGTAAGCATGAACTGAAGAAATCATCAACAAAGTTGTCGATTTGGTATTGAATGACCGCCGAGTAAACGTTTCAGTTATTGTTAGAGAAAGAGGAATATCAGAAACGGTTTTTTTTTTAAATTCTACAAGAAGATTTGGGAATGAGCAAAGTGTCGGCATGATGTATTCCTAGACTGCTCAGTCCCGAACAAAAATTGTGTAACGACAAATTTGTGAAGAGAATTTGACTGTTCTATTGTAAGATGAAGAGACTTCCTAAATAGAATTGTAACTGGGGATGAAACTTGGGTACACCTTTGGGACTCTCCCACGAAACAAGAATCCATGCAATGAGTTCATAAGGGCTCTCCACCGCTCAAGAAGGTAAAAACGCAGTTTTCTGCGGGAAAAGTGATGGCCACAGTTTTATGGGACGCGGAGGGGATTCTCCTAATTGAGCATATGCCAAAAAGAACTACAACAACGGTAAATGTCTACACAATTAAGAACTTGAACATGGCTATACGCGAAAAAAACCCCCACAATTTTCCTCAGAAAACGCTGCTTCTGCACTAAAATTGCAGGGTACACAAGGCACGAATTGTTCATGCAGTAATTAATGAATCCGACTTTGAAACTTTACAACATCCACCCTACAGTCCCGACCTCGTCTCCTGTAACTATTAGTTCTTTCCAAAATTCAAAAAACACGCGAGCAGACGTCGATTTTGATCGAATGACGATGTGGAACACGCTGCGGACTCATATTTTGCGAAATTCACAAAATATTTTTTTTTCGATGATATAGCGTTATTAAAGAAACATTGGAATAAGGTGTTAGTGTTCATGGTTCTTACGTTGAAATTTTTTTTTTCGTTTTTTAACTTGTTTCTTTGTAGCTAGATAGATAACAAAGAACTGCCGTAATGGAGTGCGGCCAACACAATTTCGATTACTTTAGGTTACACGAGATGGCTGTAGGGCCTATTCTACTGCGACCTTTCTAGATCTATTGTGGTCCTTATGCTTTGTTAAAGTTCTTGCGCCAGCCCTACTCCTTTAATTCAATTTAGCAGCTTCGAAAGCGGTCTTTTAGATATAGTTCTGCTTTAGGATATTGATCTCCGATTAGTAGGAACCGCATTCTTGTCTAACTCTTTCACATTGGCATAGTACGTGAATCATCGTTTCGTCTTCCTCTTGGCAGAATCTGCATACCGTTTTTTCTGTCTATTCTATATGTTTGCTGAGTTTACAATACCCCGTTAGTCGGCTTACTATCATCTTAACAAATTTTCCGCATTTATTCTGTAGGTCCGTTGTAAACTTAGGGGAATGTTCCGTAAAGAACTGTTTTGCCTGTATTTAACTTGGAGAGTTCTTGCACCGTTCTCTAGATCTATTTCTAAACCCACTTTTTCATGGCTATGGGTATTACAATAC
The DNA here is from genome assembly GCA_935421215.2 of Melolontha melolontha. Taxonomy (NCBI): domain Eukaryota; kingdom Metazoa; phylum Arthropoda; class Insecta; order Coleoptera; family Scarabaeidae; genus Melolontha; species Melolontha melolontha. Next base: position 187,054,505 of record OW285235.1, read on the forward strand.
AAGCGCTTATTCGTATGAGAATTGCTATCCAGACCTGCAGACACCTGTTCCGTCCTGGTATGGATTCGTCAGTGCATGATGCTGGGCTAGAAAATTTTCACAACTACCTTACTGCATACAGTTAAGTCATAAAACATAGCATGCAAGAAATCTCGCTGTTCATTGACTAATGTCAACATTACGAACGCCAAACCAACCGCCCCATCCTCACGACAAGTGGAAGACTTAGCAAATGGTTTCCATCGGACGATCATAGTAGTAGTAGATGGTAAACTGTATTAACGTGTCTCCACTATAAGTCGAGCAGCTGCGACAAAGTACATAACAAAAACCATTTTGAACATACATAAGTCGGTAAAACCACCATTTGCATAAAACAGAAACATTTTTAATAATTTTGTAATATGCTTCATGTGACGGTGGCCTAATCGATGACGTCACCGGCTGGCTGTGCACGTCAGCACGTCCTAGGGTTTTACCGAATAGACTAGAAGGGAAGAACCTAGAAAATCTCCGAGGCCTATATAAGCGCTCAGGGAAAAGAGAGCCGCATTATATAAACTATCGTCGTGTACTATCGTAGTTATAAATGTGTGTATAAATAAATAAAAATGTACGTACAACATAATACGCGGATTGTTCGGAAACTACGTGGCCTAACCCAGAAAAGGCTCGATTTCGCTGGAATCTTCTTTACCATTCTGTAGAATTATCCTTTAGTAGGTTAAATATGACAGTACAGAGCGATCTATCAGTTTTACATTACGCCAAAGTGAACGTCTCGTGTGATTTTGTAATAATAGAAAAAAGAACGAGTTGAGAGCAGTGATAAAGCACTTTCATTTGAACGATTTAACACCTACCAAAATCAAAGCAGAGCTGGATTCAACATTTTGTTACCGTTGATGAAACCCGGGTCCACCATTACACTCCCGAAATCAAAGAACAATTCAAACAATGGACAAAAAAGGTTCTCTGTCACCAAAGAAAGCGAAAAAGGTTATGGCAACTGTTTTTTGAGATTCTCAGGGAATTATCTCAGTCGACTACTTAGAAAAGGGGAAAACAATAAATGGGGAGTATTATGCCAATTTGTTGCAATAATTTACCGACAAAATCAAAGAGAAGCGGCTTCATTTGGCGAAGAAGAAAGTGCTTTTCTATCAGGATAACGCACCTACTCATAAGTCTGCGATGCAATGGCAAAAATTCTTGAATTAGTGCCTCATTCGCCCAATTCCCCGGATTTGGTTCCTAGCGATTATCATCTCTTTCCAAACCTAAAAAAATGTCTCGGCGGTAAGAGATTTTCGTCTATTTCCTAGGTAATCGCTGCTGTAAATAGCTATTTTAAGGATTAAATGAAGGAATTACTAGTTCGGAATATTGTTGGAATAAGTGTAAAATGTTTTTTTGTCAAAGAAACTTGCATTTTCTTTGTTAGGCCACGTAGTTTCCGAACTATCCTCGTATTCATATCTACTCGTAACATAGTACAAAACAGAACAGTACCAAGCAGTCCCACACTAGCAGCAAAAGGCAACAGTATTACATTAACTTCAAGAGACATACAGTCTCATTTCAACAGTTTCCATCAGAATTTCACAGTAGCAACAAGAGAGTCAACAGTATCATATTAACAACAAGAGACATACAGTCTCGTATAACAGTAAAGAATTTAAATTTTAAGTTTATATTAAGTGTTTCATTTGTGAGATTATCTTCATAAATTAGGCTTAAGTGTTTTGTGTTAAATTAATAAAATATTCAACAAGCGCTCAAAGTTTTAATATAACTGCCACCAACTAAAATAAATAATCAGCTAATGCGGAAGTTACGCCCCGTGAACGGTACGTCACACAAATTTATTCAATTACTATTTTATCGTGTGCTTCATTAAACGAACCGAAAGAAAGGACACAATATAAAAACTATTATTAAAAAGTTGAAATAGTAGAACATAATGCAACTACGCTAGCGAAGCTGTTCGACTTATAGTGGAGATACATTAATGCAGTTTTTCGGTCTTTTATGATTGCGCTTGTCATGAGATTGGCGCTGGTTTGTTTCGAGTTGTTAGTCAATAATCGCCGTTGAGTTGTCTTCCAGGCTGACTGGGTATTCATCTTGCGCCTAACCTTTATAAATTAACAAAAATTTAAAAGTACCCTGCTTAACCTAAATTATTTCCAAATCCCGCTATGTACAAGAAAATATTGCAACTAAAATATAATGCAGATATAATATAAATATGAAATTAACAAGATAGGGCACCCCTAATTAGAAAGAGAAACAGTCTTCAGTTCTGCACGTTAATATAATAAGCGAACCACAAAATTTGTATCCCAGATAGGCCGTGAACAACTGAGATAGACATATAAGTCACGTCTGAGCTTAGAGAATTGACAAAGTGTCATTTGGAAATAATCATAAGCCAAATTGACAAGTTACGATTTAACCTATTACTAATAGTACGAAATCTAGTTAGATCACTTATTCAATCTAAGACATAACTGATTTAATCCATGGCATACTCTGAAAACTTCTTTTGGGGCTCACTCCTTACATTATATAATAGTTTTATGCCTTTGTAATTTATAACCTCTGAGCCTTGAGGGAGAATATCTTTATATGCTAAATATAATGTTTAATAGGCCCAATAACAACAAACTAGTGAGTTTATTGTTTTGGAATGCAATATAGTGCTAATTTTATTAAAAAAATAAATAAATAGATTTATACCAAATTAAATATGTCCGAAACATCATGTTTTTCCAGAAATGTAATATTTCTCTAAAAACATCTACACATTACCCGTTGCGTAATTAATACTCAGAAATGTGAGGACTCCTTCCGGACACATCAGTATTCTCACTGAGTACCACAAACGAAACTCCATTTTCCAGGGTTGGCCGTGTCCCGGTCTACTTGTTAAATTTTGATGAGGCGCCGTTTCGAGAGCCATCTCCTTTTCTTTATCCACCGATTTTTCTTGTTCTCCTTACATTTTTCGTTGGCTTTCCGACTCAATCCACGTATATGCATGTATTATTTTTGCCTTTCCACATTCTCCCAGTGAGACAGAATTTATGGAATATAAATAATTCCGGAAACGCTGGCGATGTTTGTTTCTTATGCCTTATATTTGACGTATTAAGTAAATGATTTGTCACTGCGTTCCACGGTCTTTCTGAACGCGTTAGCTCAAATCGTTTTTGTGCCAAGATTTAGATGATTCAAACGTCTGATTTATGACAGCTAAGTCTTCAGATTTGTCACTGGAAGTGTTTTGCGGCACGTCATAAATATTTAACGTCGGTAAATAGTAAAGATATGTCAAGATTAGGTGTAGGTTTACTCTGACGTTTTACGTTATTTTACAAAGATGAAGTACGAGAAAAATTTGATTTAAGTTCAAATTTGTAATAGATGCGATAGATAATAGGGCGGGGGCTGACTAATTCGCGTGATCGCTTGGAGTAACCCGTGAAATAACAAAACTACAGATCACATTTTGACAACCGTGCTTTGTCACTTTAGTGTTAGTGTTTGATAAATTTGAGATAAAGCGTGTTTCGTAGGCAATTTTTTAAATTTTAGCCTGATACTAATTAAGTGTAAATGGATAATTTTTAACTTCGTGCAATAATTAAATATCTTACAAAGAAAGGTATGTCGTTTATCGAAATCCATGATGATGTGCGAGATACATTGAATGAGGGCTGTCCTTCGTATGTAACCGTCAGAAGATGGGGAAATAAATTTAAACGTGTCAGGAGCAGCATAGAAAATGATCCCCACAGTGGACGGCTGAAAACAGCTGTAAGCCCAGAAATGGTAAAGTCCACGATTTGTTGCCAAGTGGTCGACGATTTAAAGCGTTAGATGTAGCAGAGGTAGTGGGCATTCCAAAGGAACGGGTGCTTTATATGTCTAGAAAGGGTAGGGGGTATTTGTAAATTAAATAAAAAATACTACAAGTCAGAAAATATTTTTTTATTTTTAATCTTTAGACAAAGTTTTGGAAAATTAAGTGCCAAAGATTATGATGTCCAAATGTTGATTGTCACGTTGCTGGCACTCTTCTAACCGAACACGGAAATTAGCCGCCACGCGTCTACACATGTCTCTGGAAACAGCGGCCATTTCAGTGCAGATATTGCGCTTCAATTGCAATAGAGTTCGTGGTTTGTTTGCCAGCTGATGGTGCCTCGACGAGAGATCACTTTTTCCGGGAAAACTTGATGACAACCCCAAGTGATTGGTTTAAGGTGTGGTAAGTGGCTCCATCTTAAAATTCCTGCAGTTTTGGAACCAACTGCAATTGCAACCCAGATGTGGCAGCCCACACAATAACTTTTGGACTATGTAATGGTCGTTTATGTTACTGTCTTGGATTTTCGTTGACCCAGTAGCGGCAGTTGTGTTTGTTTACGTGACCATTTAAGTGCAAGTTCGCTTCGTCACTAAACAGAATGCTTTCGAACGTTGGGAAACGTTGAAGCATTTCATTTGCGGGGAGGATAGTTGGTAACGTTCAGGTTTTGAACAAACTACGTTCTACGTATAATTACTCTGCGGATCTATCCTCAACGTATCTGATCAGACTGGGCCCAGACACGCGTGGCGCTATAACCTTCCCTTCTCTCTTATCTAGTGTACTGGTGGGGTATCGTTTACCTCCCCGCCGTTCTTTCACCCCACTTCTATACGGTATTTTGACTATACAGTAATCTACAGTTTGCTACGTAAATGCACAGTAACGTAATTGGTGCTTAGCAATAGGAAGATAAAGATGGGATAAACTCAGTTGTACAGAACGCGATGTAGTATTAGCTAATCGTTAGATATGTATGGTTGTCATAGTTAGTGAATGACAACAAATTCAAATTTAAATGTCGTAATAAATCTAAGTTACACCAAATTACTTATTTTGCGACATTTGATTGAGACATGATTGATTTTGCAGGAACTGGTTAAGAATTAATAAAACTATAAATACATATTAAGTAAATAAATAGAACTTAAAACATCTCCTTTATTACAGGTGATTTAAGAATTGTATATATTGAGTGTGTAATATGTATAGTTATAATAACTCAAACATACTTTAAAAAAATTATAAACAATACGCAGTTCGATTATAAAAGTTACGTCGTACATTGGACAAGACTTCGCGGGTGATTGTTAACAAACAATTTGTAATTTTTATACGCAATTCTTCTAAATTATTTGCGCGTTGTTCTTGGAAGCCGTATATTTTTGGCTTTAGTGGCTCCACAGAAAAAGGTCATTTGGTGCTAAATCAGGAGACCTGGCAGGCCAATGGATTGTGCCTCGTTTTGAAATAATTCGATCCTGAGACGTATTCCTTATATATTGCTGCACAATCATGATTGTGTGGTCTTGTTGATACCAAATTTCTTCCATTACAATATTAAGTAAGCCAGATCTAAGTAAGCTTCGAAAAAAAGAATATCTCTTGAAATTATTATTATTATTTTATATATATATATTGAGGTAGGTCAAGTCTACGCACAAGAATCCCTAGTGAAGATAAGATACAGATCATTAGGTAAAATGTGAATATTAGAAATTAAGATAATTTTTTTGAACTGAATTCTTCATCTGTCAAATCAATAAAGTTGATTTCGCGTTTTAATTGTTGGAAATTAATTTGCTCTTCTTATTTATTTAACTTTTCTTTTGCCTTAGTCATTTTAATTATATATCATGTATTTCCGAGAACTTTCAACTTAATTGATCAATAATAATCTATACACATTCATTAGAGTAAACTGTACTTATTCAAATTAAATACAGCGGGAAAAAGCCCAATTACAATTTAGCACAAAAATGAGATTTTTATGTTCATATGATAAGTATTTATATATTAAAATAAAATATATAATTTTTGGAAGATATTTATGTGGCAAAAATAATTAAATTGTCAATTTCATTAGAATTATTTACGAGATTAAATGAATACATATTAGATAAACGAATCAGAAGCCTAAATGGAAAACAAACGAGAGTTAGCGTGATGATGTAAAAATTTCAAAAACCACGCCGACGTTTTTATAAAGTGCTCCATCAAAAATAAGAAGAAATTTAGGAAATTATATTGAAAAATTATACTACAACCTACAAAAATATTACCCGTATATCCAGCACCTTTTTAACGTATTTTGTGCATTGATACATCATCCAGTGCCTTATAAAACGAACTTTGCATTTCACCGAGGACAACATCGACAGAAACTCGAAGCCAGCAGGGACCCAGCTGATAGCCCGCTACCGAAAACCTGTATCCCGAACGTTTTGAATTCAAGATAGATCCTGCCTTCCTGAACACCATCAAATTCCAATCTAAGTATCATTAACATTTCCTAAAATTTTGAATACATTAAATTAGTTCAATTCATAATAGAAAACTCACAATCATAGATATTTTTCAAGATATGTTTACCAAGTTAAGTTAAAATTAGGTTATTTTTTATAAAAATACGAAGAAGTCAGTTCTCTGGTTAGTCTATAAAGTTAGTTTATGTAATAAAATAAGATATTAAGAAAGTTATCATTGAATATCGTCACGTAACCTATAATTTATTGTGTTCAATTTTATCACGTGACTAGATGCCAATTTAAATTTATAATACATATCTATAACTTACCTGTTTATTTAAATTTAATTCTCTCATTAAACTATTTACATAATCCTTAGATCCTCTTGTTTTATTTAGTAGATTTTGCTTGAAAACACCATTATCTTCGATTTTGTTTACTATTGGTGTGCATGTGTTCTATTGACGTACCGAATCTGCCTTATGAGTGTTTTTTCTATAAAGCACGACAATCAAGAGTCTCATTGTTCTAGATTAGCCTGACACTTAACAGAATATTGCCCACACAAAACTAAGTAACTGATTATACACAAGAACAGCTGTTTAGGTCATGTACACTTTATTATTAAAACGATTACATCGTGGATGTATATGCATATAACATATGTTATATGTTGTACAACCCCATCTATATGTAACTTTTGATAACCTACAAATATAGAGATTTATCATTCACATTTAAAAACTTAAACTTATACTAATTTAAACATTAAATTTTATAATTATAATCATTAACTACTTCTCTGTGGGTATACTACTATATTTGGCGCCACAACGTGTAAGGCCATTGGAAAACGTGCTCAAGAGAACACAAATATAGAATAAAACGAGAGAGGATAAGAATTATAAAAAAAAAAAGGAGAACTGTTTTCAAAATTTGTTTATTTAAGATACATAACTTTGTTCATAATTGTGAGTCTGTATTTTACTTTTCTGTGGTATTTCTTGTGTACTAGGACACCTATTTATACTCAGGAACAGGATTTGTAAGTTTATTTCTAAAAGGGATAATTGTTCTTATAATTAACACTTACATACAAAGTCAAAAAAAAGTTTAAAACAAAGACAATTTTTACGGGATAACAATTTATCTACCTACAATTAATTTACACTTAAAATACTAATATTAAAATATAAACACTGGAATAATTAAATAAAAAGGGGACAAGACAAAGATAATTTGACAAGAAGCAATTAATATACATAAAACTAATTTAACACATAACAAAAGCACTAGAATATACATATTTACAATCCTAACAATAAAATGGACAAAAGAACAAGAAGCAAGTCAAGGGAAAACCTTGCAGATAAAGAGGACCAAGCTGATCAGGGCGACGCTTCCACAATTACTGAACAACCCGACTCACCGAAAGAAGAAACGAGTATAAATCTTAATTCTTTAGCTGCATTAATGATGAATATGCAACAAACCATGACGGACAACAACGTTAAACAAGAAGCTAAGTTCAATCAATTTGTAGCAGAAAATAATGAAAATTTTAAACAATTTGTAGCAGAAAATAATGAAAAACTAGATGCTAATAATAAAAATATAAGTCAGTTAGAAACTAATTTAAATCAAAAATTAGAAATAAATAATGAAAATTTTAAACAATTTATTACAGACAATAACATAAGATTAGAGACTAATATCAGTTTAATAGAAGCTAACATTAATAGCAAATTAGAACAACTCAAACAGGATAAAGAAGAAATAAGAAAAGACATAAAAGGTTTGAAAGATAGCCAAAGTAAAATGGAAGAGAGAATTATGCAAAAAATAGACACTTTTAATGTAAAATTAATAACAAATTTAATACCAAAAATAGATATCTTTAATGAAAAATCAACAATAAATATTAATCAAAAATTCGAGATTATTAATGACATAAAAATAGATCAACTTATGCCGGAACACAAAGAGATGTTGGGAAAAACAAGTAACAACTATGTATGTAATAAAAACACAATCAAACCATTAACTGATAAAAGGCTTTTCAAATCGCTTACATGCAAAAGTAAAGTCAACACACATAATAACTTTCTAATAAATGATAGACAATATCACAATTTTCTAATTGACATGGCTAAAGAAAACAACAATCTTATAACACTAACGATGGGGATAAAGACAATAAATATTAACGTACATACAACCAAAGATCTATATCACCCTTATGCAACCAACAACACTCAAACAAAGCATATTCATTTAAGAAACTCAAGAATAATTTTACAATACTCGTTTTTAGACACTGACTTTAACAACATAATAAACAAAGAAGACCTAACAAATAACACTATTACATATGAATATTTCGATACTAACAATTTCCTGAACACTATGCTTAATAACAAAATCAATACTAATTTATACACCCACATAAAAATTATAACTACACACACACTCATCATCAAAAACATGCATATCACGTTAGGTAGAGGTAATATATTAAATACTTTTAAAAATATCAATCACATACCTAAGGTACGACGACGAAAAATTAATATTTAAATAAAGAATAGAATCTCGGTGTTCTAAAATTAGACGGACAAAGCAAAGATGGGGAGATGATTATAAATTACTAATAAAGAAACTAAGTACACGGACACTAAATATAAATAAAGATATGCTAAACACAATACCAAACAAACATAACTGTGCATCATAAACAAAATAAATAAGTATAACAATAAAGAGGAAAATTTAACATAATTAGAGCTTGTAAGCTTAAGGACTATTAAACAATCACTGAAAGAAAAATATTCTGAGACAAAAGTAATATGATATATATATATATATGGTAAAGATAAACTTAAAAAGAACAATTATTATACATTTATAGGTTACAAATATAAAACTAATTTATGGGGAAATAAAACACTAATAAACATGCTAAAGCTTATTAGAATGAAAGTCTTAAATGGAGTATATTATAAAAATACAGTATGACAAGTATAAATAAAGGTATGATGGTAAGTTATTTGAAAAGAAAAGGTAGATATAAAGGTAAAAGGAGACAATATATGATATGGGGATATAAAGTATATAAATAAATAAATGAATTATAATTATTATGAATATATTTAAATATAGACTAGTGTCTTAATATAGGGAATTTAAATATTATAAGGAATGGTATTTTAGTAAGACAAGAGTCGGAATTGAATTGAATTGATAAGTATTTAAAAGGAAAGAATTATTTATTATGCAAACTAGAATTTTTACTAATATATAAATTATAAACAAAGATTAAGAATAACAAGGAAAATATATAGAATATTAAGCATGTACTATCAACATAAAATATAAATATAAAAACACAAACAAAACAACTTTACCATAAACAGAATACCTAATGCCAGAATATAAAAACAAGCTTTTAACACAGACAACAACTATAGATATATAAACAATAGATAACAGTTCGAAAAACACAAAATAATAAGATTAATAAAAGACTAAACATACAAAAACAATTAAAAATAATTAGGATTACATAATTTACAATATTGCAATTAGACAAAGATATTGATACAAAAATCAAATATATATGAGCCCATTTTAAAAACAAGAAATGAATTAAGATTCATATTATGAAGAGTTTCTACTAGAGCAATAATAACAACAAGTAATATGTACAACAAATTAAAGAAAACAAAATAGGATAAATCAATGTGACTAACTTTTGGACAAGTTAATTCAATACAGTGGTATTATGTAAGATTTCAGAATTTATATTTCATAGGGATTTGTAAATAATTGGACAAGTCTGCTTGTCTAGACAAATACGCCTCGTCCAACTTATTGGGGAATTGAGGTAGGTCAAGTCTACGCACAAGAATCCCTAGTGAAGATAAGATACAGATCATTAGGTAAAATGTGAATATTAGAAATTAAGATAATTTTTTTGAACTGAATTCTTCATCTGTCAAATCAATAAAGTTGATTTCGCGTTTTAATTGTTGGAAATTAATTTGCTCTTCTTATTTATTTAACTTTTCTTTTGCCTTAGTCATTTTAATTATATATCATGTATTTCCGAGAACTTTCAACTTAATTGATCAATAATAATCTATACACATTCATTAGAGTAAACTGTACTTATTCAAATTAAATACAGCGGGAAAAAGCCCAATTACAATTTAGCACAAAAATGAGATTTCTATGTTCATATGATAAGTATTTATATATTAAAATAAAATATATAATTTTTGGAAGATATTTATGTGGCAAAAATAATTAAATTGTCAATTTCATTAGAATTATTTACGAGATTAAATGAATACATATTAGATAAACGAATCAGAAGCCTAAATGGAAAACAAACGAGAGTTAGCGTGATGATGTAAAAATTTCAAAAACCACGCCGACGTTTTTATAAAGTGCTCCATCAAAAATAAGAAGAAATTTAGGAAATTATATTGAAAAATTATACTACGAACCTACAAAAATATTACCCGTATATCCAGCACCTTTTTAACGTATTTTGTGCATTGATACATCATCCAGTGCCTTATAAAACGAACTTTGCATTTCACCGAGGACAACATCGACAGAAACTCGAAGCCAGCAGGGACCCAGCCGATAGCCCGCTACCGAAAACCTGTATCCCGAACGTTTTGAATTCAAGATAGATCCTGCCTTCCTGAACACCATCAAATTCCAATCTAAGTATCATTAACATTTCCTAAAATTTTGAATACATTAAATTAGTTCAATTCATAATAGAAAACTCACAATCATAGATATTTTTCAAGATATGTTTACCAAGTTAAGTTAAAATTAGGTTATTTTTTATAAAAATACGAAGAAGTCAGTTCTCTGGTTAGTCTATAAAGTTAGTTTATGTAATAAAATAAGATATTAAGAAAGTTATCATTGAATATCGTCACGTAACCTATAATTTATTGTGTTCAATTTTATCACGTGACTAGATGCCAATTTAAATTTATAATACATATCTATAACTTACCTGTTTATTTAAATTTAATTCTCTCATTAAACTATTTACATAATCCTTAGATCCTCTTGTTTTATTTAGTAGATTTTGCTTGAAAACACCATTATCTTCGATTTTGTTTACTATTGGTGTGCATGTGTTCTATTGACGTACCGAATCTGCCTTATGAGTGTTTTTTCTATAAAGCACGACAATCAAGAGTCTCATTGTTCTAGATTAGCCTGACACTTAACAGAATATTGCCCACACAAAACTAAGTAACTGATTATACACAAGAACAGCTGTTTAGGTCATGTACACTTTATTATTAAAACGATTACATCGTGGATGTATATGCATATAACATATGTTATATGTTGTACAACCCCATCTATATGTAACTTTTGATAACCTACAAATATAGAGATTTATCATTCACATTTAAAAACTTAAACTTATACTAATTTAAACATTAAATTTTATAATTATAATCATTAACTACTATTCAGTACGGTACCACTATAATATATATATATATATATATATATATATATATATATATATATATAAAACTATTAAATTAAAAACAGTCAAAGTAACTTACTTTTTTTTTAATTACGTGCCCTATTGAATCAATCCTAGGTTAAGATAGCTTTTATTGCCTTTTCAATTGAGTTAATACGAAGCATAAATAAATCATTTTAGGTTATATAATTGATAAAACGTTGCACGTCGATCGATATTTATACTTAAAACTTCACAACAAGAATATTACTAAAGCGATAACTTCAGCATATAAAATTGAAGATATATTATCGCCATATTTAAAAATTCAAATAGAGCAAATATTTGTACGAGTAAGTATCGTGCATTATTTATTACTCTTTTAATTAAAATGCTCATTATAATATATATATATATATATATATATATATATATATATATATATATGGTAAACCTAATCAGTAGGCGATTAAAGGTCTGTATATTACTTCAAAATATTTAAAAAACTCTACATGTTTCGGCTGTATACGCCTTTATCAAGAGAATACAAAATATGAATGACAGGATATAAATGTCAAGTAATTAAGTTGCTATGGTTTAAATTATTCAAAGATACATTCTAGTAATAATAATAAATCATTCCTTAGTATTCCAAAAAATAGATAACAAGGTGTGAAAATATGTGTTGTTCGCTGCTAGCAATTTGTGTCTCCTTCTGGGTATGAACTTGTGTGTTGGTTGCTGCTGACAGCTTGCGTCTCTCTATGGGTGTGTGGTTTTGTGTGAGAGCGTAAGTGTAGGGTTTTGTATGTCGGTGCGTTCGTGCGTGTGTTTAGTGATCGGTCGCATGAATTTAGAGAGGTCGGATAACCAGCCGTTGCGTAGGGCCGCCAACCCTTTCCCGACAACTTCTTTACAATTCCGTGCAGTACTTCGACGGTCTGACCCCCGCCCCAACGAGGCAAGGCGCAGACAGGCGAAGCGCACCCTGTACGGGGTTGCTCATCGCAACTAAGGGAACACTCTTAGTGGCTACCTCGCTTCGGCGGAAAACGTTAAGTTGGCACAAGTGTGACCATCGTCGACCGAGGTAGCCACTAAGAGTGTTCCCTTAGTTGCGATGAGCAACCCCGTACAGGGTGCGCTTCGCCTGTCTGCGCCTTGCCTCGTTGGGGCTGGGGTCAGACCGTCGAAGTACTGCACGGAATTGTAAAGAAGTTGTCGGGAAAGGGTTGGCGGCCCTACGCAACGGCTGGTTATCCGACCTCTCTAAATTCATGCGACCGATCACTAAACACACGCACGAACGCACCGACATACAAAACCCTACACTTACGCTCTCACACAAAACCACACACCCATAGAGAGACGCAAGCTGCCAGCAGCAACCAACACACAAGTTCATACCCAGAAGGAGACACAAATTGCTAGCAGCGAACAACACATATTTTCACACCTTGTTATCTATTTTTTGGAATACTAAGGCATGATTTATTATTATTACTAGAATGTATCTTTTAATAATTTAAACCATAGCAACTTAATTACTTGACATTTATATCCTGTCATTCATATTTTGTATTCTCTTGATAAAGGCGTACACAGCCGAAACATGTAGAGTTTTTTAAATACATATATTTTGAAGTAATATACAGACCTTTAATCGCCTACTGATTATGTTTACCATATCATACCAAGATCACGAAGTTATTATATAAATTGTAATGGGGGCAAACTGCACCCTTATTCCAGCAACTGTAAAGGGAAAAACAGTATTTAACAATTAAATAACACACAGAAGAAGGGTTAATTTGGCGGACTTAATTTGTAAAATTAGTATCGAAATGTAAATAAATTAATATGACGATAACTTTGTATACTTTAAATTAACTTATTTTTATTTCAAAACTTACTTTTTATATTTTAATTTTCAATTTCATAATTCAAATCTTTAGCGCGAAATAATAGATATCTAATTTATCTACATTAATATTTTGTATCGATACTAGTTAGACACGCCCACTTTTTAAAATGCAACTAACCCGCGAAAATGTTATTTACTACACACGAATATAACATAACTCTGCATTGGAAAGCATGTTTTGACAGTTTGAAAAATATTTAATAAATTTAATTGTAATGTCAAAATTATTATATTACTTATATTCTTCATGTTTACGGATGTAGTAAAAGTAAAACTTCGAGGCTATTTGACGATATTAACTAGGCTTTGAAAATAGATAATCGCTATCGGCGTCATTATCTAAAATCTAATAACGAATGGCCGTAATATAGTACATGTCCAAAGAAAATTTAAATAAAAATTAAAACACCTGTGATATAATTACACATTTATGCTGAATCGAAATATTAATACTCGGCCCATCTTTTGAAAACAAACCTGAAGACAATCGCTTGGAAACTAAAAAGATTCGAGCCGAGCATCTTTTGTATTGGAGTTCCGATGAAGAGGCAGAACCGAAGCCGTTATACGCCGCAAACGCCGTTATCAGAGATTGGAGGACCCGTACTTTGTATTTTCCCGAACACATCGCTTTCATTCTGGATAACTGCACAATTCGCCTTTACCAAGAGAATCAAAATATGAATGACAGGACTTATATCCTGTCATTCATATTTTGTATTCTCTTGATAAAGGCGTATACAGCCGAAACATGTAGAGTTTTTTAAATACATATATTTTGAAGTAATATACAGACCTTTAATCGCCTACTGGTTAGGTTTACCATATCATACCAAGGTCACGAAGTTATTATATATATATAATATTTTCGTGACCTTGGTATGATATGGTATTAATAAGTCGGCGATTAAAGGTCTGGTTTATTACTTTGTCCAAAGACATCATTGCCGAAACATGTAGGGTTGTTTTAAATATATATACTTTGAAGTAATAAACCAGACCTTTAATCGCCGACTTATTAATACTATATATATATATATATATATATATATATATATATATTTATATATATTTATATTTTATATCCTTGATAAAGGCATCATTGCCGAAACATGTAGGGTTGTTTTAAAATATATATACTTTAAAGTAAAGCCAGACCTTAAATCGCCAACTGATTGAATTTACCATATCATACCAAGGTCACGAAATAATTTTATATATATATATATTCATATGTATATTCACACACACACGCACAGCCATACACACGATCTCATTCGTTAAACATGAATACCGTATTTGACCTAAGAAACGGCCATTGTTGAATAGTACAATTGCACAAAAAAACCCTTACTGCGAAATAATTCATACTCCTTCCTTGCATATCCACGGAATTAAAATAACTCCGGGGAAAAGGTGGCCTGCAGGAAATGAATTCCGGACACACAAAAGGAAACTCCGGTACGACCGTAGGACGTAGTATTACGGTGACTATACCCTTGGGATTGCTGATACTCCCCAGACCTAAACGAAACAGAGGATCGCACCGGGTTCAATAAGCTATGAGTTTCCGTTTTTACGACGAGTAAGACGACCGCATTGGTCTTTGACACATTCTTCGAAATAGAAAAGAAACTGAAGAAAATACGCAGATCAAGTATAAATTAAGTCAACTATACTGTAAATAGAACTTTACTTTAGCAAAATGTAGTCGATACACGAAATTATTTCTAAAGGTTTTTGTCAGTAACAGCGAGGGCGGAGTACATAAAAAAGATCTCAATATTTTCATTTTACATTGATAAAATTGGATTGTTAAAGTACACGAGACAAATCGCAATCCTTTGCAAATTTATTAAAATGTATTAATCAAATTAATCTTCTAATGTAAACCAACGTCAAAATTAATTATTTTGGTTGGTATATTTTTTAGAAAAGTCATGGTCATCATCTATGTTTTATTGTTCAGCGGATGATTTTTAATGAATGTTTCGAAGAAATATTATGACTGTCGGAACAATTTGTATAAATTATCGGCTTGCGAATTTGTTTAGTGGTTCGAAATTCTGTGTTTGATGGAAAATGTTGACCCTTCAATATATTTTTCAACTTTGGTAATAACCAGAAATTTGAAGTTGCCAAATCAGAACTGTACATAAATTTCAGGCTCGTCACTGTCTTCATCGTTTCGTTGCTGCAATACGGTTTAGCGTTGTCACAATACAAGAAATAATTCGTTCTTTCCAGTCTGACTCCACAGATACGATTCTTCAGTGATAGCAAATTTTTGCGGTATCTTATTGGATTAATCTTTAATCCCTTCCGCAGATATTCGGTATGAATGACTTCTCTGTATGACAACTCAGCGAATTTTGAGCATGACTTCCTGCACTGATGAATATCTTTTAATTCTCGTGCATGTGGAGAACCAGAACGACTGTATTCCATTGACTGTCGTTTAATTATAAACCCAATATTCTTCTCTGGTGGTGATGTTCATGGGAAAATCATCCCCTTCACGTCGATATTAAATAAGAAGTTCTTGACAAATATTTTTTCTTTATTCTTGCGTGACAACTGTTAATTGTCGCGGGCCTCATCTGGTGCAAATTTTTCTGTAATTTTTGGACTCTTACTTGACTAATGCCGAATTGCCGAGCAATTTATTTCCGTGTAATACAGCGATTTCCTTGAATCAATGCAGTAACTAGACTTTGATTCTTCTCATGCGTCACTGATACTGGTCGACCTGATCGCTTTTCGTCAAACACCTTCATTTCGCCTTTATGACAGAGTTTTGCACATCGAACCCACTGGGAAACATTCCTCACGTCCATACATACAATCGAGCCCATAAGCAGCTTCAAACGCCTGTAAATTTTGATGAGGGCGCAAACTTCCAAAATTCTAATTCGAGCCGCTTATACTGATCATGTGGGTTAAGTAAAATGCTTCCTGGTGATAAATTAATCCCGTGTGATAAAAATAGGCAATGATGACAATAATAATAACAGTCCCTGTCTTTACAACTTCCAATTGCTTGAAAATGAAAATTACACTGCACATTAACAAGTTATGACTTACGCATCTCAGAAATCGGACTCATGGTAAATGGCACTGTTACTCAATGATAGTAGGACAGGAAAATAAACTTTGCATGCAGAAAGAGGTACTAGAAAACACCGTTTGCAGATTAGATCTCGTTTCTATCCCCACTAACCATATACTATCGTTGTTAGAGACATTATATATTAATCCACCCTCGTATCATGTCGAGGTTTTGAGATCGTATCTGATGCCGCTGTTCGAGAAAGTAATTGTACTTTTTGTCTCTTTTAAGGTGAATGCCAACTGACAAAAATATTAAGTTACTCCATGAAGGTAATAATCAGCCATGACTTGATCGATGTGCCCTGTAATTTTCATTTTCAAGAAGTTGTAAAGGCACGGACTGTTATTATTCTTATTATTATTGCCTATTTTTACCGCCATCACCAGAAAACATTTCACTTAATCCACATGATAAGTATAGTACGATTTGTGCAGGTGGTATCCTAATAGCGCAATAATATGCAGCATAGAACAGTACCTATTAGTAGATTCCGTTTCAATATTCTTGTTACTTCCTGAGCTAAAGGCAAGTATTTATTAATTTTGTAAGATTATTTTTATTATCATTATGACGACTTATCTCGCACTTCTTCAGTCTGTCGATGTCGCCGGGAAACATTTTACTTAACACACTTATCTGCGGGTTTGAGGTCGGTTGTAGGCGGATAATATTAAGGTGTATGGTATATTCCATGAGACATGATTATTACAAGCGGGTTTTGTTGTAACTTTGACGTTTAGAACTTTTATTATTCTCTATATTTCTGTTTGCCAAGATCGAAGAAGTTGTGATATTCTGTTGCATAGTTCGTTTTAATTGTTTTTCATCGTTAAACGTGTGTACACGCATGAAGTGTTGCGCTGTTATTAAACTAGTTTTTGGGGACTAAAAATATTCCTACTGTACCAGGTTTTGCATCTGATTATTCACTAAAACTTGGTGAGAAACAATATGTGACTCTTGTGGAAATGTGAATTCTAAGACGTGAGTAAATGGCAGATAAAATTACATATATATAATAATAATATTCGTACATATAAGTGATATTGCCGACAAAGCGGAATAAAAAGTGGGTCGCAAAAACACGTGTTTGTTTTGGTTACGATTAATGCTAGAGTGCGTTATTTATAAATGCAAGAAAAATGAGTAAAAAATGTAGGGCATGCAGAAACGATTTTAAAAGAAACGAAAAAACTATAATCTGTTTTGAATGTGAAGATGAATTTCATATTAAATGTTTGGGAATAAATACAATCACAGAAGAAAAACTGCAAACAATATTTCAAGTAGAAAGCATTAAGCTTGTGTGTTTTCGATGTCGAAATAGTAGTATGCGTTTACAAATAAAAGAATTAACAAATAAATTTGATTCCTGTATGGAGATGATTAATGATCAAAACAATGTTATTAACAAAATGAACTTAATGCTAGAATCTTTAACCAAAGGCGAAAATATCAATACTAATAGACTGTATAGTGACATAACAAAAAAAACTCTGAAGTACTTGTTGTGAAACCTAAGAATGATAAACAAAAAAGCGAAATAACTAAAAAAGATGTAAAAACTAAAATAAATCCAGGTGAATTGGCGGTCGGAGTCGAAACGGTAACAAGTACCAGTAGTGGAGGAATTGTTATAAATTTTAGCAATAACGAATCGAAAGAAAAAATAAAAGATATAGTAAGAAAAGAATTGGGTAATAAATACGAGGTTATTGAGCCAAAGCTTAAGAATCCAAAAATAATTGTAGTAGGAATAGAGAGTGAAATAATAGATCAGGAAGATAAGGAAATTCTAGATAGTATACTCAAGCAGAATGCATTAAGAGAGTTTGATGATGATACAGATGATAAAATAAAAATTATAAGAAAATATAAACCAAAAGCTAAGAAAGATTACGGTAACATTGTTATGGAGGTAGAGACTAATTTATATAAGAAGTTGATAGATATAAGAAAAATAAACATAGGATGGAGAAAATGCTCTTTATACGAATATGATGATGTAATCAGATGTTTTAAATGCGCGGGATTTAACTATTTTTCCAAAGATTGCAGAAATGAAGTAGCGTGCAGCAAATGTGGTGGTAATCATGTAAGCGCAAGCTGTAATAATCTTACAGAGAAATTTATAAACTGCGTAAGAACGTCTCAAAAATTAAAAATTGATTTGGATTCCAATCATACAGCTTATGATAAAAACTGTCCATGTCTCAAAAGAATAATTGATAAAATTAGAACAAAGGTGAAATATGAATAGCAATTAATAAAAGATAATAGGAAGTATTACAAATCTGTTGTCTGTTTAAATTGCCAAGGGTTTTTACACAATAAAGATCTAATAACAGATTTAATCAAGAATTGGCAACCACAAATTCTATGTCTGGTGGAAACACATGTAGACGATACTGTTGACGATTTTGAATTGAATATCGCTGGATACAATATCATTGGGTGTAATACAAATAACCGTAGAACTGGTGGTATATTGGTTTATCTAATGGGGTGTATTAAATTCAAGGAAACATTGAACTTAAAGTTGGAATATGTGTGGACTGTTGAATTTGAGTTAAATATTAGAAAAGAAAAATATCTCATTGGTTTCATATTGTTTAATGCATTATAATTACTTTAAAAACTTTAAGAGAAATCTGTTAGAAATATGTTAAAACAATTTGAGTGATCCATGTAATTTCTAGGTTGTAGCAGTGTAAAATAGTTAATTAAGTAAAATGTAATGAAACGTTATGGTTGTACAATAGCTTTGCTAATAAAATACTTACTTACTTACTTACTTACTTACTTACTTTTAATTTTTGTAATTTGGTAACAGTGATATAAATCAATGTTATTTTTACAGTCCATTAAAGTTTTATCTTTTTGTCTGATTTTTGATTCCGGTCTCAGTGAGTTAATTATTTATCGCGTTAATAACATGGTTAATGGTAGGGCAATTTTTGCTTAACTTTATATTGCCAATTTATTTGAAATAAGAGATGTTTTTACATTTGCACTTATGTTATTTATGTCCTAACCATATCTAAGTATTATTAATTATTATTATTATTTTTATTGTGAATGGTATTTGTACGTTTGATAGTCGTTAAGAGATAAAAATTATTTTGATTAAAAAAAGTCTGTTTCCTGTAAACTAAGTAGCATTAAATACTTTTCGTACGCGCCAGCGTAATACATACGGAGATGTAAAATTCCAACGCCTATTCTTTTTCCTTCGCCATTTGTTTATTCCGGCTTTATAAACAGCATAATAAACACAGTGGGGTTTTTATTGGCTGGCTTACCAAATATTAAAATGTTTAGATTGCACGTTTTTGTCTGGTTGAATTGTCAGTACGGCTGTGTTTGTCTGAATTCTAGCTTTAGTTAGGGAGGAAACTAGTCATTTTGATGTGTAGGGTTATTGAGTGCCTTTTTTTTTTACTTTCCGCACCGAGAAACAGAGATTGTTTTTCACGAAGTTTTTGTCTACATATTTCAATGTTGTGTACCGCATTAATGTAGTAGAAAGCAACAGGTTTCAAGTAATATAGAAGAAAATGTATTCATTCTCGCCGTGGCGTCAATCTCAAGAATTAAAGAAGGAACGTTGTTACGTAAATTAAAATACGCTCTGTGTATTATAATTTTTGTGGTTTACAATTTTATTGTGTATCAAAATTTGTTTGATATCTAATTTCGAAATATGTCTTTGTTTTTTTTTTTAATTAATTTTCCCAAGTTTATCCAGAACTTGAATATACAAATTGATAACTCCTTTGTTAGTAAATGTTTGTACATATTGCTGTAGTTAACTTTAAATATGATATATTGTATATATATATATATATATATATATATATATATATATATATATATATACATATATATATATATATATATACAATATATCATATTTAAAGTTAACTACAGCAATATGTACAAACATTTACTAACAAAGGAGTTATCAATTTGTATATTCAAGTTCTGGATAAACTTGGGAAAATTAATTAAAAAAAAAAACAAAGACATATTTCGAAATTAGATATCAAACAAATTTTGATACACAATAAAATTGTAAACCACAAAAATTATAATACACAGAGCGTATTTTAATTTACGTAACAACGTTCCTTCTTTAATTCTTGAGATTGACGCCACGGCGAGAATGAATACATTTTCTTCTATATTACTTGAAACCTGTTGCTTTCTACTACATTAATGCGGTACACAACATTGAAATATGTAGACAAAAACTTCGTGAAAAACAATCTCTGTTTCTCGGTGCGGAAAGTAAAAAAAAAGGCACTCAATAACCCTACACATCAAAATGACTAGTTTCCTCCCTAACTAAAGCTAGAATTCAGACAAACACAGCCGTACTGACAATTCAACCAGACAAAAACGTGCAATCTAAACATTTTAATATTTGGTAAGCCAGCCAATAAAAACCCCACTGTGTTTATTATGCTGTTTATAAAGCCGGAATAAACAAATGGCGAAGGAAAAAGAATAGGCGTTGGAATTTTACATCTCCGTATGTATTACGCTGGCGCGTACGAAAAGTATTTAATGCTACTTAGTTTACAGGAAACAGACTTTTTTTAATCAAAATAATTTTTATCTCTTAACGACTATCAAACGTACAAATACCATTCACAATAAAAATAATAATAATAATTAATAATACTTAGATATGGTTAGGACATAAATAACATAAGTGCAAATGTAAAAACATCTCTTATTTCAAATAAATTGGCAATATAAAGTTAAGCAAAAATTGCCCTACCATTAACCATGTTATTAACGCGATAAATAATTAACTCACTGAGACCGGAATCAAAAATCAGACAAAAAGATAAAACTTTAATGGACTGTAAAAATAACATTGATTTATATCACTGTTACCAAATTACAAAAATTAAAAGTAAGTAAGTAAGTAAGTAAGTAAGTATTTTATTAGCAAAGCTATTGTACAACCATAACGTTTCATTACATTTTACTTAATTAACTATTTTACACTGCTACAACCTAGAAATTACATGGATCACTCAAATTGTTTTAACATATTTCTAACAGATTTCTCTTAAAGTTTTTAAAGTAATTATAATGCATTAAACAATATGAAACCAATGAGATATTTTTCTTTTCTAATATTTAACTCAAATTCAACAGTCCACACATATTCCAACTTTAAGTTCAATGTTTCCTTGAATTTAATACACCCCATTAGATAAACCAATATACCACCAGTTCTACGGTTATTTGTATTACACCCAATGATATTGTATCCAGCGATATTCAATTCAAAATCGTCAACAGTATCGTCTACATGTGTTTCCACCAGACATAGAATTTGTGGTTGCCAATTCTTGATTAAATCTGTTATTAGATCTTTATTGTGTAAAAACCCTTGGCAATTTAAACAGACAACAGATTTGTAATACTTCCTATTATCTTTTATTAATTGCTATTCATATTTCACCTTTGTTCTAATTTTATCAATTATTCTTTTGAGACATGGACAGTTTTTATCATAAGCTGTATGATTGGAATCCAAATCAATTTTTAATTTTTGAGACGTTCTTACGCAGTTTATAAATTTCTCTGTAAGATTATTACAGCTTGCGCTTACATGATTACCACCACATTTGCTGCACGCTACTTCATTTCTGCAATCTTTGGAAAAATAGTTAAATCCCGCGCATTTAAAACATCTGATTACATCATCATATTCGTATAAAGAGCATTTTCTCCATCCTATGTTTATTTTTCTTATATCTATCAACTTCTTATATAAATTAGTCTCTACCTCCATAACAATGTTACCGTAATCTTTCTTAGCTTTTGGTTTATATTTTCTTATAATTTTTATTTTATCATCTGTATCATCATCAAACTCTCTTAATGCATTCTGCTTGAGTATACTATCTAGAATTTCCTTAAACATACATTCCTACATATTTCAATGTTGTGTACCGCATTAATGTAGTAGAAAGCAACAGGTTTCAAGTAATATAGAAGAAAATGTATTCATTCTCGCCGTGGCGTCAATCTCAAGAATTAAAGAAGGAACGTTGTTACGTAAATTAAAATACGCTCTGTGTATTATAATTTTTGTGGTTTACAATTTTATTGTGTATCAAAATTTGTTTGATATCTAATTTCGAAATATGTCTTTGTTTTTTTTTTTAATTAATTTTCCCAAGTTTATCCAGAACTTGAATATACAAATTGATAACTCCTTTGTTAGTAAATGTTTGTACATATTGCTGTAGTTAACTTTAAATATGATATATTGTATATATATATATATATATATATATATATATATATATATATATATATATATATAATATCTTCGTGACCTTGGTATGATAAGGTAAACTTAATAAGTCGGCGATTAAAGGTCTGGTTCATTACTTCAAAGTATATATATTTAAAACAACCCTACATGTTTCGGCAATGATGCCTTTGTCAAGGGAATACAAAATATAAATGACAGAATATAAATGTCAAATAATTAAGTTGCTATGGTTTAAAATATTCAAAGATACATTCCAATAATAATAATAATAAATCATGCCTTAGTATGCCAAAAAATAGATATTTTTTGCCCTGTTGTTATATTTAATGAACGGCTAAGAAATTATCTAAACACTTATATATATATTATAATAAAAACATTAATTGAATATTTATTGAAGACACTAGTTTTAATTCGTTACATTTCTGTTATTGGAATTTCTTAGAAGGTTGGAAGTCTATTATATTTGTATTGTTTTTTTTAATTTAGATTGTCAAATCTATAATTAAATTTCAAAAGTATATCACTTTCTTACATTAACCAAAATTATAAAACTATGTAAATTTATTTAATATTGTATACTATTGTTAATGTTTGGTAATATCAAAGGTTATGTGTGAAGGAAAATTTAATTGTAAACTAATAAGTTCATAATATTAATTAAGAATCAAAATTATTGTATAAATGTCAAATACTTTGGAAAATTCCGTATAACTAAAGCGACCAATGAACTTAAAAAGAGAAAAGCTGTTGGGTTGCTATGGGGTTATTGAAACAATTAGAGGGAGAATTTTGGCATTTTTTGAATAGTTCAAATGTGTTTTTATTTGGAAAGAAGAATTATTAAAAAAAACGTTTAAAACAAGTAATTTAAACGTCATATTCCTTTTACCATCTGTTATACGTTCTCATATATTCTGTTGTGATCAAAATAATTATTTTACGTTTTAATTTTGAGAGAATACAGCTACCCGTTCCTGTTTTAACCTTAACTGGTCACCCCGAGCCAAACAGGGATATTTATGGGATATTTCTAGGACCCGTATAACCTGAAAAATCAAGTTTATCCATTATCCGAATGAGACTGTTTACTTTGCTGTACTAAAGAATCCATTATCTGAAGGTATTCGTTCAGTTTGTGACCATCATAGCCTGAATCTGGAAACATTTTAATCAGTACGTCAGGTGGACCAAGGCTGATCGCAGAGATTAGGAGTATTTAGTAGAAAATTAGAATAGTTTGTAGAAGGTTTTGTGCTAAGTCTGTATTATTGGTATTATTTGGAGAACAGATGCATTTGCTTACCGGAAGTGGATAAAGATTAAACCAATGACCATTTTAGAACAATTGTAAGTAAGAAGGTTATATACATATACATTTATTAAGCGTGATTTGGAATTGCCAGAACAAATTTTGTTTGTGCAGCCAAATATTTGACCTATTTCCGTTATTTCAATTTATTTGTTTCACCTAAGAAGTTCCACATAATCTTTAAATTCTATTATGTTTTCAATAAATAAATTGTTAAGTCTTTGTTTAATCTGTATGATTTGTTAAACATTACCAAATATATTATACCAAATTTAATATTCATCTATAGTGATAAGATCTTTTCCTTTTAATAAACATTTTTTAAAGCAACCAAATCAAGTCGTTTCTGTTGTTTCTTTGCCAGACAAGAATCTTCACGACCCTGGAGATGCTTAGTGAACTCATGCTAGATAATTTTCCAAATTATGCTAAAAATCAAATTTTCTTTTAAACCAAAACTCTGTTTTGGCTGTTTCCAGCGTTTTGACGCTAAAATAATTATTATATTTGGCGGTCCAGTGTCGGACTGTTAAGTACACATTACAATATATATATATATATATATATATATATATATATGTGTGTTTTTGTGTTAAAAATTAACACAAAAAAAATACTCTGAAACGAAGGTTTAATTGAGCAGTAAATTAAGGGTTAATTGAATACGATTAATATAAAATAATCTCCGTATCGAACAATACAGAGTTACCTTTGTGTGGCGATGATGGTCACGTGGCCTCCGCAGATATACCTGGTCAAGTATATGTAGAGCGATTCTTAGAAGCGAAAGACACCGGGCGGCATCGTGTCGTGTACTTGGACAGTACGATGAGTAAGATCTATATATATATATATATATATACCGCATATATACCGTATACCGTATATATACCGTATATATATATATATATATATATATATATATATATACCGCCTAATTCTGAGCAAACGCAACGATGCGAATGTATGAATATTTCTCCCGCTCCAAATAGAATTCCCCTGAATGCTGTAGGCGTGTCAACATCGATGTCATATGTCATACATACTTACATATTATGGAGCCGCGTAAGAAAAATAATCTGATTACCAAATTACTATTAAAGGACTATAAATTGTTTAGTCTTGTGTTATTGTAATGATTTTATAATAAATAAATTGCAATACGTTATACTGACGATGGTCACACAAAGCGTAATGAAATTATTAATAAGCGGTTAAGAAAATAGCAAATAAGGCATCAAGAGTTATAATAAATTAAATTTTAATAATAAAGGTCACAAAAACTATTCATAGAAAACTAAATAAACTTCAGAAATAAATATAAACTAAATTAAATTCTACTAAGGTAAAGAAAAATTGACTCTTACAAATAATAAAATAAATTGTTCATAATGAGAAATTAATTATTATTAATAACGGTAGGCAACTATTTACTTTTGAAAATATAAACTTAATTTTCTTCAAAAATGCACTGCCCTTAAATAAAAAATTCAAAGTTAGCCCCTTCTTTAGCTAGACAATATCCCAATCTGTCACAGAAATTAATTCGGACATTGTCTAACATTTCGGGCCTAATAGTGTTCGAAGCCTCCAAAATTTTGTGCCGCAACTGGTCCAAGTTCGTTGGTCTAACGTTCTCTGCACCATAAATTTGTTGTTTTAAATAACCCCAGTAAAAGAAATCCAGTGGAGATAAATCTGGAGAACGTGGTGGCCAGCTAATATTTTCTGAATGAGTTCCAATCCACCGGTTAGGAAATTGTTCTGATAAATAGTTTCGAACAGCCAACAAGTTGTGAGCGGGACAACCATCTTGTTGGAAGTATATGGTTCGTAAATCTATATCTGGTATCTGCTGAATAGTAGGAAGAATTTGTCTTTGAAGTAGCTCTAAATATTTTTCTGCGTTTAAGTTTCCCTCAATAAAAAACGGTCCAACGATATGGTTGTTTAACAAACCCGCCCAAACATTTACCTTTTGTCGTTGCTGGCTATTGGACGTTAAATATCTATGTTCATTTTCTTTGACCCAGAACCTAGTTACACTTGAGTTATGACTTTTCACAAGTGGGAAGGAAGACTCATCAGTGAAACAAATATTTGCAGCAAAATTGTTATTTGTGTTAATTAAGTCAACTAACATTTCGCAAAAATTCATCCGTTTAAACTTATCGCCGTAAAATAATTGATGATGTTTGGTATATTTATAATTACGAAAACCATTTAATTTTAGTATGCGGTTAACCGAAGAGCGCCATATGCCTAAATCGTTGGAAATATCTCTAAGACTCAAATTTGAATTTTGTTCTATTGCAGCGCATACTAAAATGGACGTATCATTAGGTACTCTGCGATTTGGAAATATTGGTTTTAAATTTTGTACAGAACCAGTAAAATCTATTTTCTTTTTAAGCCTAAAAATTGTAGCTTTGTTCGGGATGGGCCTGTCAGGATACCTTCCGGCAAATAAATCGCATACTCTTTGATAAGAATTATCAGCGTGGTAGCATTTCATCATTTCGGCTTTCTCTTCTAGTGTATAACGCGGCATGATCACTATTCAAACGCCTAAGAGACACCGCATAGGGTGACAGTGGTGACACTAATTTGTGACATTAATTGTCAAATCGTTGCGCGACAGACTGTTTTGTGATTGGCTAAACGCGTTCAGGGGATTTGTATTCGAAGCGGGAGAAATATTCATACATTCGCATCGTTGCGTTTGCTCAGAATTAGGCGGTATATGCATGTATATATAAAATTAGTTTAAAAGAAATTATCGACCGAAATTTATTGAATAAAATAAATTAAATGCGAGCAAGCGGTCTGTCATTTAAAAACTCATTTATTAATTATCCCTATATTTCACGACAACTTTGTTGCTTCTTTCGGAGATAAAAATGTAGAGTTAAAAAAAAATAATAAAAGTGACGTACAAGGACAATTTTATTGTCCTTGCACGTCACTTTTACTATTTTGGGCTCGATTAAGCAGTTCTTGGGATATTTGAAGTTGGTGTTCCTTCTACTCATCCGACAGCAATTTTGGAATGAATTTCGCGGACATTCGACGTATGATTAAATAGATTGACGGTCAAAGTGCACTAAATCGCAAATTTTCGTTAATTCTTTAAGTGGATGTCGTATCATCGACTGTTCGTAGGCCCTTTTAAATCAGAAGCACATAAAAACATTTGATCGGCTCAAATATTTATATCCGAATGCTGTTTTCAAGATCATAAGCCTCCGAAGCTGAGTTCCCGATTTTAAAACAAAATTTTACACAAACTCGTTCCGTTTTTTCGCCCATTTTCGAAATCGACAAATCCGCTGAGAGCTGAAAACACATATGCACTTGCCAGACTACCAGTGTCTATTGAATAAACATAACGCGGTGATATTTTTGTAGGGGGTTTCAAGGAAAAACAAGCTTTGTTTTCACATGCGCAAAAAAACTTATCAGCTCTTAATGCGCAGTGGTGGCTCCTGTCTTAAAACGTTTCAATTACACCTCGTATATTTAAAATTGATATACATAAATGTAAAATAATTTCAAAGTAACTTTCTAACTAAAAAGCAATCCTTGTTACTTGTAAAAAACTTTCCTCTTAATCTTTCCTCCGTGTTTTTTAAGGATTTGTATGATTCAGTAACATAAACCACAAACACCTTTGTTGTTTAGTTCAACTGTATACAGAAATCGTCATTAGTAAGTTCCGTATGACGACGCAATGTTATTTATACTTTTAGTAGTAGCCTAAATTATGAAATATCTATTTATCTTAGATAATCTGGACAATTTTTGTCTCATATTCTTAATACGTTATATTTAGTAGTATAATTTTCTATTATCGGTAGTAGGATATACATTCTTAACCTATAAAAATAGTTCTGTAAGTTGAAAATATTCAAAGGCAATTTAAAAGCGAGACAGAAAGCAAAAACACTTACATTGTTTGGCTCGCTTCTTTCCTACAAGGATTATTCCGTAAGAGGATTACGTAAAAGAGGAGCTTAATAAGAATATATGTTGAATATACCGCAACCGTCCTTTAGAGAATTACAAAAATTTCCTTAATCTCCAGGATTTTCTTTTTTAGGTTTTTAGATAAATTAAAAGGCATTTAAAATATTTTCGTTTTAGAAAATGTATGTAGTGTTATTATTTAAACAACGAAATGAAACATTTAATATGTTTCTTGTATTAATTTTGAAATAATATTAAAAGGAATTAACCTAAAACGCTTTCATAGGATAACAAAACAAACCGTGGGTCACTTTACACACATAGTGCTATCCTAAGTAAAGTAATATGTATATTTTTTGTATCATAATATTAGTAGTTTTGCCCTAGTTTTTTGGGATTTTAAAATTTGATTGATGCAAATCTTTCGTGTAGAATTGAAATTGTTGGATTAGCTTCTAAAACGAAGACCAAAATACTAATAAGGAATGGGTTATCTAAGAAAATTAATAGCAGCACTGGTATCCGACAAGGCGATTTCCTAAGACCAATCTTTTCAATCTTATTATGAATAAACTCATAGACAGCGTCAAAAACATGAATCTACCAAATGGGGAAAACAATCTGATTATTTTATATTACGCTGACGATGCGATGCTAATCGCAGATACTGAGGACAACCTACAGAGACTTCTCTATCGATTCACAAAAACAACTGAAAGATACAACGTGCAAATATCCACAGAAAAGACAAAATAGTTAATGGTCATACGATGTAAATTAGAAATATGCAACAAAACCATGGAAAAAGTGATGTCCTTTATGTATAGTACTGTTCAAATAAATCTGGGACAATATTAATTAATTTTCTGTCATTTTGGTTTATAAATTGAACAATATTGCATGGTTTTCATACTATCACCAAAAATGACAGTTTATTTAATACAATTGTCAAAGTGCCGAAGTCTAATTACATTTTCATATTAAAAAATGCCTCGAAAACTTACAATAATTGAAAAAGAGGGGATTGTTTCAAAAATTGAAGACGGTTGCTCAATAAAAATTATTTCGCGCCATTTTAACGTGAATAAAAGATACAGTGTTTGCAACTAAGAAACAATGGGAAAACGAAATGACTTTAAAAAGGAAGATTGGTGACTGTTCAACAAAAAGTCAACTGTTGAAGAAGATATGTAACTTTTAGATTATATCAGTGATCACCCAGTAGAAACTCCAAGAAATACTGTGATACACACAAATTTTCCCGCTTCCAGAGTTACGGCTTGCAGAAGATCATTAATTTCTGATTTAAAGTGTCATGTTGTTGTAAGAAAACCGTACTTAACGAATGAGCAGAAACACTCACAATTTTTAATCATATTAATAATGATTTGGACTATTGGAACCGGATTATTTTTAGTGATGAGAAGACTTTGCAGTCGACTTACAACGGTAAAATCAGGGTCTATAGACCACGGAAAATTGTTTCAATGAGGAATATATTCATGTGCGGGTTTGGATCAGCGCTCAAGGTTTAGAAATATGGTGGCAGATTGAAGAGAAGTTTAACGCTATTGTATACAGAGATATTCTAAAATATATCATGCTTTCAACTGCCCAGCATACGAATCCCGATTTTATATTCCAGCAAGATAATTGTCCGGTCGATAATGCTAGAATTATAAATGACGGGTTTATAACTAATAACATCGAAAGCTTGGAATGGCCTTCCAAAAGTCCGGACTTAAATCCGATCGGGAATTATTGGGGTTCCTGGTTAAGATTATCGACAAACGAAATGCTCAGCCATAAAGCGTGGAAGAGCTGTGGCAATGGATTGAAGCAGCATGGGAAGAATTGGACTAGGATGTTCTTTAACTAATTCCTTGCCAAGAAGACTGGGAGAAGTTATTGAAAAAAATGGTGACCAAACAAAATTTTAAATTCCTTATTTTTTTATTTCTTTATTATTATCTCCTGTTAAATCAGACCAAGTGTTTGAATTGTTTCGTTAAATCATGGTTCTGTAAAATTATAATAAATTTTACCTTTTATTAACTATCGCCAAACACTTTAGTGAAATGTAGTTACAACTAACATGTTGAAAGCCACAAATACAACACACCCAAAAAGTTGTCCCAGATTTATTTGTACAAGTGGAATTAAGAGTTACATTACAAGAGTTGCCCCAGATTTATTTGAACTTTGGAATAGAAATATCGAGTGAACGGAACGACTCCAGACACGTCAGGCAACAGACAATGAAAGCAGCGTGAGTGTCTGTACATTTAAAAGATGTCACCTGGAAAAATAAATACCTCACAACAGAGAGCAAAGTAAAGGTATATAAAACCATGGTAAAAGACCAATAATAACGTATAAAACTGAAACCCATGCCAACACAAGCATACATTGAACAACTGATGCGAACAACTGAAATGAACACTAAGAACGATAGCGGAGAAAGAACAAGGCGAGCTAGTTAGGAACGAAGCTGCAAGAGAAGAATGTGGAATCGGAGATGTCGTTAGATTCGCCAGAGGAAGGAAAAAACATGGAACGATGACATTTAAAGGGCAGATGGGACCAGATTGATAAAGAGACCAAAGACCAGTAGGAAAAAGATATCCTGGGAAACCGGTAAAGAGATGGAAAGGAAGCTGGATCTCAACTTCCACTGAAATGCAATGATGGATGCGTGAAGAAAAACAGGTTTCGATTTAAACATATTTATTTATCAGTTCCGGTGTAATTTCACCCCGCAACAATCTTGTGTCTATATCTGGCAATGTAGTATTGTGGCAATTATCACTTTGTTGTCCCTGGTATTTAGAATTAAAAAGTGAACAAAGCTATTTAGAAAATGATGATGAACGATTATTAGTTTGTTAAAAACGAAAAAAACACTTATTAGAAGCTGATTTACAGATCTACAGGTGCGTGTGATCCAGCACTAAAGAAAATTCCAGCAGACATTGGTTTGAAGTTGCTTTTACAGATAAATCATTGTTGAGGATAGATTTGATATCCTTTTCTAATATTTTAAGTTGAAACATTTTTCATTATTAAATTTAAGTAAATCTAGGATATAGAACTCTAACATTTTATAAATATTTAACATTCATTTTCGAGTTTATACCACTGTATAGTATAATGTTATTGTCACATTGAAATTGTTAAACTTTCTTTGGATAAGAAGTCACATCCTTTAAAAACATTTACAAACTTATTTATTGCTTTATACACTAGACCACTGTTTTATTACCTAGGGTCATAGTGAACAAAGGGTTTAATCTTTATATTCATTTTTAAGATCACGTTGCCAGGATATGTATGATAAATTTTATTACTTTAACAAGGGACGACCCAGAACTACATACTTAGATTTTTAACACCAAATTCTTAATTATTAATGGTATTGTATTATTTATTAATGAAGATTAGAATTTTAAGGCTCTGTCGTAAACCTTGGATATTGTTGCCAGTAGGTACAATTTCTACGGAATGAACACAGAAAATTCCCCGTTATAACATCAGACAATACAATGCACAACGAATACACGCATTTAATTATGTAATGGTTTGTAGGGGTAGTGGTATATTAACTACCTGTAACACAGTCTTAAAAAAACGTAACATCATAACAAGCAACAACAGAACAGAACAGTCGTACATCAAGACGGTCTTACTTTATATCAACATAACGAATATACTTTAACAAGAGACACCAGTCCCAACAGGAGTTAGTATAAGTCGTTGTATATCCAAAAATAAATGTATATGGTATAAATATTTAGATGAAAGTACATTTATTCATTCTCAGTCAACAGTCGCCGAATGAAAAGTAAACTATATCACCGCCAGAAACCGGATTCATCGCAAACAGTTTGGTATTCGAGCCGCATCAATTTGGTCTTCGAGTCGCAACAATTGGTTCCAAGAGCTTACATTTACCCAATCACAATTTGGTCCTTTACGAACCGGATACATTCATCTTTTGGACCTAGTCACCTGGAAGGAAGGTATGGTCAACGGACAAAGAAAATATTCTACAGTGCACTGTAAAATACCGTGTGCTTTAATACCCAAGGTTTCAGAACTTTTACCTGTGAAACGACTGGTATGATTTTATATCTCAGAAACCAGTAGTTTCTGAGAAATTTAATGCAGTCGCGTGATCTTTTAGTTTGGTGAAACGAATAATTCACTAACCGATCGTTTCTTTATTTTGACGATTACTGGCAGATAAGAACCCCTCTCATTCCCTTGTTGATGTTTGATATTTAAAACTGATCAATTATATTGGAACTTTTTAACCTAGCGTAAAAAGGTAGAGTTCATTGATGGGTATATTGTTAATATTTTCTTTCAAAAAGCACGCTGCACTTCAATAAATTTTTTTTATCAGAACAAAAATCTTTGTCGAACTGTCCATTTCCATTTGGTCCTTTTAAAATAACTGCAAAATCTACTCTTTCAAACAATACTAAATTAAAAGTAATGGTTTTGAAATTAAATTTTTAAATTTAGAAATAAATTGTATAATCCTTTTTCGCGGACCCAATATTTAAGACATAGAGTTCAATCAATTTTGAGTATGAACCGTTCTTAAAAAATAATCTTGGATATTTAATCTCTATGTTTGCAATTACTTTCCCTATTTTACTGTTTATGTATTGTCGGTCCACCATCGTTCATCATAAAATGTCAACGAATACTATAAATTGTTCGAGACCTACTTCAATATTACCGAGGTACACAATCTTCTTAGATCTCTTCGGATAATCTCGAAGATTTTTCTAGTTCTGACAGAACATCAAATACGCCGGGTATTGTCGTATATGTGTCCATGTCGCTGGCATTCCGTAACACCTAGCTTTTCATTTCCGGTTGGCGTTGACAGTTCGTGCAACTCCGGTGGGAAAAATTCTTTAGTCCCCGGAAACTTGGCAGTCGTGAAAAAAGTAAAAAAGACGACGAAAGTGTGAACTTAGAATTTTAGTACGCCGACTGCAGCCGCTGACCAAAAGAAAAGAGTAAGACGATACCTTTCTTAGTTGTTCGTGACATTCTTGTCTAACATTTTATTAACCCTGGCACTAATTTAGAACGCTCAGGTGTTAGAATTCTTTCTACTTTAAAGTTTCAAACGTACGCTAAATATTTTAGTAGCGTTTCATTCTGATAGTTAATCATTTAATCTCTCTATATTGTTTATTTATTTTTACTTAGTGGATTAATTACTTTTTGTTAACGCCAATCTTGAAATTGAACTAATTAAACAATCGAGAAATAATAATCCGCCAAAGAAATTTGTGCAGAAACAATTCTATCTAGAGACATTGGCACATTTGTTGCCAAAATTAAAACTTTTGTTAAAATGATTATCATTATATTAAAAACAAAAATAAATTTGTACAAGTAACATTTACTGCCAGACGAGGTTACTGTTTTGCGGTATATGTAAATAGTTATGCTCTTCCACAAAAGGAAGACGCCAAATACCTAGAAATGAACCTTGGCCGGAGATTGACATAGAGAAAATGATATATTCTCGAAGAGGAACCAGATAGGCCTCAAACCTAGTAGAGTATACTGATTAATGGGTTTCAAATCCCACCTGTTCCTAGAAAACAAAGTCCTTGTGTACAAAGTATCATTAAAACCCGTTTGGAGTTACGGAATAAAGTTCTTGGGGACTGCTGTAACGTTGAGATATTAGAAAAGTTTCAGTTCAAAGTACTTCGTATGATTACTGAGGCTCATTGGTATGTCCCAAATAGCATCATAGTCCATGACTTGAAAACAAAATCAGTGAAGGACGAAATCAAAACTTTCTCCGAAAAATACGCAAACAGATCAAGTAATCATCCCAATTCTCTGCCCATTGTAATGACTCGACCCATCGGAATGCGTAGCCTCCAGCGGTTCAATCCTACTAACCACCTTAGGAATTAATAAACACCATAAAATAATTTTCTTTTCTAATTCTAGACTAAAATGATCATAATAATTAATTAACTTTATGACTAAATAAATTTCCCCAAGCAATATCGTGATTGCTTCTGGGATGCCGGACTGGAACCACGTGCTTGGCACTGGTTTCTTCTTGGCCGACGTTTCGTCTATTGTTGCCAGACATCTTCAAGGCTGCTACTGCTGTTGCTGCATTGAAACTGAAGTCACATAGAAATTGTTCTGGGCAACTGGAGAGTCACAGTTTTGGCTGCGTTTTTGATTTAAAGAGGTTTGCCAGATAATGTGTAGACTGTATATTATTGGAACGTTTTAGGATTTCTATGGATTCAGGTATTTTACGTTTGTAGTCAGGATTGCAGGATAGAATCCAGGCAGATTGGAATTGAATTTGGCACCCAGTTTCCAACCTATGTTCAGCAAGTACAGACTTGAACACGTACAGCACCCTAGTGCTCGTGTTCACAAGCCAGATTAATTTCTCATATCTTTCAAGAAAACGATTTGTTCAATATACACTATACAATCAAAAAATTTCATTTATACAGTTTGGTATGGAGCCAACTGACATTTTTTAAATAGTCATATATTATATACGAAAGCAGGGAAAATATAAGTAAAAATTTATTTAAATACGACGAAGTATTTATTTACTATAAATTACAAGGTTATTTTTTTGGAAACTACAGCAGGTAGATGGCCTCCGTTTGCATCAATGCATTGTTGCAAATGTTTTTTGAAGTTTTCGGAGATACGCCTTTGTAGGTCCTTATCATTGGCTGCAACTTCATCAACAGTGGCTCGCTTGAGTTCTTGAATACTCATTATACGCCTCTGGAATGGACACAGGAACCCCCACAGGAAAAACTCTGGTACACTGATGTCGGGCCACCGAGTTGGCCAAGCGATTTCTCCGAAACGAGACATAACAATTTCGAACATTTGACGAACTACAAGCCATACTGTTTCGCGCGGTGTAGGTTGTTGCTCCATCTTGCTGGAACTATAGGTATGTAGTGTCAATGCCAAGTTGTCATAATATGGGCTCAACAAAGTCTTCCAACATGCATTGTCATTTTCAAAGAAATACGGGCCGACAATTCCGAAAACACCGACTCCACACCAAACCGTCACTTTAGGAGAGTGCAAGGGCATTTTATGCAGTTCCTTAGGGTTCGGTGCTGACCAGTATCGAATGTTCTGTTTGTTTGCGCCACCAGAAACATGAAAATGTGCTTCGTCGGTCATTAGCAAATTATTCAGAATGTTTGGAAAAAGCAAATCTTCCTTCCTCGTGTCTTTCGTTAATTTGTTGCACAATTTGCAGTTCGTAAGGGGAAATTTTATCTCTTTTAGCATTCGAAATAAACTTCTTCTACTGATGCCTGAAATGCGAGATAGCTGGCTCGCCGAATGGGCGAGGTCTGCGTTCAAAAACTTCCCTCACAGCCTCCAGGGTCTTTGGCGTTCGCACTTGTCGTGGAGCTCCATGCTTCACGTCTAACATGCTACCAGTTTCTTCAAATTTCTTCACCCAAGCCAATATGGAATTGTAAGACGGTATGTCGACTAATATTGAACTGTCGTCGATAGACACGCTGCACTTCCGTCACAGAATTTGCTTTGTAATAACTATGAACGCAGGCAACACGGTGTTGCAAGTTCCAACGCTCTATTGTGATGACAATATGAAATGGCGTCCTTCCCTTACCATTTCCCTTTTCGTCAACCAGGACAAGACATCGTGGCGGCGCACTATTCACATTTGAAATGTGTAAGTAGGCCCCGCGCCATCCTGTATTACAAATATTAGTATACGATGTAATCACATTATAAGTCAAGAATCGCACAATAGAAGCGAATTAATGACAGTTTATGCAATACAACTATTATACTTTTATTATCTAAATTTATTGCCAACATTAAATATAAGACTATATATTAGACCCGTACTTGATTTATTACTTATTGTGAAATTAAATTTATTACTTGGAAAATTTTATTATTTTACTTGTTCCTGTAGAGATTTCAATTTATAGAGCACATTTACATTTCGAGTAATTGATTGAATAATCGTTCGGGAATATTTATAGTGTTTACTTACTACATATATTGCATTTGATTTAGATAATTATTTAAGATATATGATGTTTAAGTTAAATTGTAATGCATAAATTTCAAAATTTTATACGTTAAATGCGTAATCCCCGAATCCTATAAGAGTAATAATGTTCATGCTCATAGAATTTGTTACAATGGCGCACTTCGCTATATATATATATATATTACACAAAATTATTAATAATATTCTGAAGTTTGAGATAATTTGAAGTAGGTAGATGTAATTTTAAAGAATATTTTCATGTAATCCGCGTAAGTTAGAACATAGCAATGTACCACAGACAGTAAATCATAATCAAAATACTGAACAAAAGAGGGCCGAGATTATAACTTAGCCTCTGATGTGCCAAAGGAGGCTGTGAAGGAGTTCGAAGTAAAGGCCGGTTTGGTTGTTCGGTTGTTTAAGTAAAAAATCACTGAAGTCGACTACCCCTGAAGAAAAACCAAAGCCTGACAGCGTGACATCCTGGCAACCAAAAGAGAGTGATTGACGGTATCAAAAGCCTTTAGAAAATCAGTGTAAACCATATCGACTTGTCGACGCTTGCGTAGGCAATAAATAAGAAACTGACTAACTTCAGTCAGATTGGTCACTGTGGAAAGCCCAATTACAAATCCATGCTGCCTAGTTTAAATATAAGGTTTCACGTAATTGTCATTCGACAAGATATTTATAGCGAAATAATTTTGTAGATGCAAGCGCGGTCACCTCTTTTGTAAATCGGAGTGATACGAATTAATTTAAGAAGTCCGGAAAAGTAGAAGTTGTCAAGGATAAATTAAAGGTAGTCAATAGAGGTTCGCACAGTATTGAGACATAATCACGAATGAAGAAGTTTGTAATACCATCATGGCCTGATGTATTTGATTTTAGTTGGTTCATCGCAGGTAGTACTTCCTGAGAGCTAAACGGATTCAAGTAAACACAGTTCTAGGTCGACTTAAAAGTAGATGCCGTGGGAATAGCGAATGATTAATGCTGAAAAACATCGGGAAACATTTTTTCATAAACATTGACGATACCCACAGGATCTGGGATTTCTTCGCCGTCAAAACCAAAACAATCATAAATTCTAGATTTCCCATTCGATACAAGAACTTGACTTATACCATTCTGCGTTAACAGAGCGATAGTTCTCCAGTGCTACAACGTTTTTCTGCTGCTTTTATACGAGTCGACTTATTATTAAAGAATCAAACTGTCAATTCTTTCTTTTTTGTAAACTGTAATGTTGTTGTACACTGGAGTCTAATTGTGAAGAATCCAGCCGGCAGAAAGGTTACGTACGTTCAAATATTTGCGAAAGATGGTTATAATTGCCTGCATACCAACCTCTAGGATGCTAGGATGCTCCTCACGGTAACATTCAAGTCCTCTTCATTCGTGTTCCAAAGATCAATATACTTTTTGACAGTAACCGAATCGAGTCCTGTCATTTAAAGAAACTCTATCAAATTATAGGTTTACGGTAGTTAAAGAACCGGTGGAAATGACATCACTAAATTTCTATTGCTGAAGCCACAGCTTGGCAATGCTTTTTGTTCAATTCCATGATTTCTGATGCGTGATCGAATGGAAATTTTTGACTGTCACTGTCATTGAACTTGTAAATAGCTACAGTATGTTTCTTGTAGCAATCGACTTACGTCATATACAATGTATGACTCATACCTAGTGGTGTTGCCAAATGTTTCCACTTAAATTATATAATGTTTATATTTTGATGGATATGTTAATGTAAAGTTTGTCTTTTCGGGTTCTTAAATAAAACTAACGATAACTTTAGACACACACTATATTAATAACAAAACGAATAACAATATAAAAAGTAATTACTAACAATAAGCACATTTATGTATCTATATTTATGTTCACCCCGCGAAGCTCTGGTATTGAATCGCCATCCCTTCCTCGACGGCTTATATATGAATGTGGATATTTTCTCTCGAGAGTTCTACCTATATCGAGAAAGCGCTAGAGGTATGATGCACCGTTTGATGAGTCATCACATTATATTTATTTCAATTGAGGGGCAGATATTGGGTTTTATAACTTAAACAGCGCCATGTTCGATGCTATTAAGATATTAATTTCCAGTAAGTATGAACTTTTAAAATGAAATCATAGTTAAAAAACCTAAATAGTGAAAGTTGTTATGAAGGGCGTTTCTACACCGTACAAGTGTTAAAAATTATGTATCAAATTTCAATTATACATTGTATCCTCGGATTGAGTTCACAATATCTATAATGGACCAACAATTTTCGAATTGAAATTTCATATTTAGGGATTCCGCTCTACTTAGTCTATAACTTATTTTTAGTTTACTTCTGATTTTTTTGAAATCAAGTAGGCCTTTATAGTTGAACAAAAAATATTGTCGTTTCAGGTAAAGTAACTTTTTCGTTCACATTACGCCAAAATATTATAAAAGTTATTTACAATGAAAAGCTATGCCGTTATGCAAATTTTCTAAATGATCAGCTCACTTTCATTAACTTCGTGTAACATTGTAAACAATTATCTGTCATTACCTTAGATAAACGTCAAGTAAATGTCTCAGTAATTTGTAATTTACTTGTGC
The DNA here is from genome assembly GCA_935421215.2 of Melolontha melolontha. NCBI lineage: Eukaryota > Metazoa > Arthropoda > Insecta > Coleoptera > Scarabaeidae > Melolontha > Melolontha melolontha. Next base: position 187,093,656 of record OW285235.1, read on the forward strand.
TTCACGGTTTTTTGTTTTAAAAATATTGACTCTCGAACAGCGCTCTAACCTAATACAATGTTACGGACTTGGGGAAGCATCTTTTGTTCATGTTATTAATAAGTTTTACAAGCGATTTCCAATGGTGACAATTTCTGTCAATGGAGTAAAAAAAAATTGTGAAAAAGTTTGCAGAAACTGGAAGTGTGTAAAATTTGAAGAAAAAAAGCTAGATCATGATCACGAAGATGCTGCTACACTCTTGGTTAGAGAATCCGTGAACACTGATAATAAATTATCATTAACAAATTAGTCTACTGAATTATCAATAAGTAAATCCCACATACAAAGAATTCTCAAAGAACATAAAACAATACCATTTAAACCCACGGTCATTCATAAATTAGAAGCTGGAGACGATGACCATGTTGTTTTGGTAATGGGCCTGAGAAAAAAATTTGCACGACAGATATTTTTCTAGAAAAAATTTTTTCATGCGAGTCGACTTTTACAACTAATGGCATTGTGTCTTCACAAAATTGTAGGTGTTTGCCATGGTAAATATGAATTTAGAAGATTTCCATTTTCAACAAGACAGACGTCCCCATCCCATTCAACTCGTTTAATAACGAATTTTTTGAATCAGCACTTTCCGGAAAGGTAGATTAGATGATATGGTTCAATACATTGGCCAGCGAGATTGCTGGATTTCACCCCTATGGATTTCTACTTTTGAGGTTATTTGAAACAAAAAGTTTATTCATATAATCTTTATGATAATATCGACTTATTAAAACAAAAAAAAATGACATGCTGTAAATGAAATTAACCCAATGACCGTAGCGAAAGTATACGATGATTTTAGAGTTAGGATAGAAAAATGTGCAGCTCTTGGAGGAAGTCAAATAGGGTAATTGTAGTTTAATTTCCTTTTTTGTAAAAATTTTAATTTTAATTTGAAAGTTTCTAATCACCCTATCATGTAATCGTAAACAAAAATAAAGATTTTTCTCCTATTTTCAACTTCTTTTATCAAAGTAGGCCGATCATTCTGAAAATTTGCTTAACGCCATAACTTTTCATTCTGACCAACGAAATATATCTTCATATAATTTCGGTATGGAATAGGAGTGTAACTATGTAGCACTTCATTACGTAGAACATTTCTGATCTAATGTTAAATTCAATAACGTATTGCAGTAATAAGCAATTAGCTTTTAAAGGCAGCAACAATTGAAGTACTTTACATATAGTGCAATAAATTTATAGTATTGCATTTAGTAATGTATTTCTACTTTATTTATGTTTATTTGTATAGAGATGTAAGTCTTCAGTATTTTATTGTCGCATAAAACTTCGGTGTAACGATCAAGTTTAATATTCTTGATTCTAAATAATTCCTATAATTCCTAAATATAGTTGTTAAATGTGACATCCGTAAACTAATTTACGATTATTGTTGTTTTCACGATGTTAAAATTATACATCTAAATGACGGTAATATAACTGCAATTATCGACAAGTATGAAACGGATAATGTCGACTCAATTTGATGACTCCAACTAACGATTTCTTGACTATAATAAATCCCATAATTTGCCGTTTCGAATGGAAGTAGCACACCGTTTGCATGTCGAAGTGTGAATGATCTACTGACAAGCGCATATGGGTTCGTTATGCGTCTCAATACCTGCTAGTACGTACGTATCCACACTAAAGTTCATCGATAGTTCAACACATGTGCTGAACTATATTCAGTGTTGAACGCATTTTGCAAACTGGCTTTTAGACGCCTTATCCAAATTCTAGGAGAATTCTGAAATTACTTTTGCTTGAATCGATATTTTGAGTTATTGTATATGAAATACAGAGTCTGTTCAGGAAGACACCGGACAAATTTAAAAAGAAGTACAAAGGTTCGAAAAAAATTGCTTCTTTCAGTTTTTGATAATTCACCACACTCCCATACGTGTGACTAGTTGACACGTAGAAATTAGTAGGAGATTTAGATGCCAGATACGAACCATTAAATCCTATCCTAGAGAGCAAGAACGAGCAATCAATTTAATTTCAAATTAAGTTCCTTAAGTAGAAGGCGCTGTGGTGAGCCTATCTGTCAGCCAAGGAATTTATGCGTACAGCTTTCATGATGTATAACAAATCAGCTATGATAGATGCCAGCACTCCTGTAACAGATAAATGTCAGAAATCTGCGATGAATATGTTCTCAATTTTATGAGTGGGAAGCCTATAGTGGATATCATATAATGCTAGCATTATCTAACTACTCATTACAAACGTAAAGTATGTAGATTGCTTTTATCAAGATGACATTAATGAACAATTTACAGTTGCCTAAAACAAAGCCCAGTAGCCGTAACGTATACTTAGAGAATTCGTTAATAGGAGCTATTAAGGTCAAGCGGGATCAGAAACAACTCCCATAGTCCAAAATGGTTTCAGTTCAATGCTACCCTAGTACCCGTATATTATAACTGTTGTTACAGGGATGTATTTTTCTGGTATAGGTCACTTTACAACACTTGGTAATGTTATTCTTCAGTTCATTTATGTTGTGTTGAAGGAATCATCATAGATATGAATAGATTTTTAAATCATCTGCATATAGTTCAGCAGAGAAAGTTAATGAACTTAAGATATCATTTACATATTGCTGTGTATAGTGGGTTTAATTAGAAGGATAGTCCACTATTCACCACAATATGTCCGAACTTGAACTCAGCCAGCTTTTCTTTTTAAATGAGACTCCTCTTCATCCAGGGTTTCCCGTAAAGCAACGTGGAAATAAATCTGAATTAATAATGATACAAACACATTCACCTACTCTTTTATTAAAAAAAAATAAAAAAAACTTTACTAAATGTAAAGACAGCTAATGCATCATTTATACAGAAGCACAGAGGAAAAAGATTGTATGATAATTAACACGCATACAATGAAAACCTCAAATGAAACGCGATCAAAATTAATCCTACTAGATTGTTTAGAAAACTTTCAATTTCATTAATTACTTTAACCCCAAATAATACGCAAACAGATCCAACTGTCAGACGGGAGAATAACATTCACTCGTGCGCAATCTCACGAGTATAAAATTCCCACCAACCTTAATTCAAAATGTTCTAGAATATCGTGACAACAGAAAAAATACCCTTTTATAAAAAATATGATAGTTTTCTTCACCATCTATCTATTAAACTAAAATAGATATAAATTCATAAATCTAAATCATCAAAATTACAATTAAATTACAATGAAAAGCAATAAAATAAAATACTATGAAAAATACTTACGCTAGCGTAAAATTTTCACACACAAAAAAAAATAGAGAGATATCGAGTGGATTAAATTATTAAACAAAATACGAGATACAAACACTCGTAATTAAATCGATAATAACTTTAATCACAAAGCACTATAAAACAAAAGAAACCCGAAGTTACAAATATATAAAAGATAAAAAATAAGTTTTTATCTTGAGACTGAACTGACCTACTCGAATACAAAAATATCTCTGCGGAAATAAGCACAGCGCACGATCAACGTAAAAATATCATTATACATCAAAATACGATCCAGGCTGCATAGACATCCGGGAACGCCCTAATCAAAAATACACATACAAAATATACAGTCATGGTTATAAATGTACATAATTAAATTGTTAAATTTAAAATTTATCTTCGGGGAAAAAATCACTACAATATGTACGAGTATATTAAAAGTAGTAATGGTCGAAGTTTGGAAGCACTGCAGATGTAACAAAGTATTCATAACATAGATAAATGTCCATTATGGTAGACATAGGCAATCCTAATAGATAAGTAAGAAGATACTAATTTTAAAATAAAAGGAAGATACCAAAGGAGCTTAGTTTTCATAGCAATACACCCAAGTAATATACCCAACAATATAACTCAACTACATTTTTGCAAAATATTTCACAACCAAAAAAATTTTAAATCAATGTAATAAATAACATGGCATCGATATGAAAATTCATTGCTTCATATACATACATGTAAGGTAAATATATTTTTAAATGTGGTTGTATAATTTTTAAACATTATTATTAATACACTTCTTAGTCGAAGAAGTAACAGGTATTAGCTTTGGATAATTTAATTTTAGTATGTTTACTATTGAAATAATGCATACATGCTTCTTAAGTTTTCTGAAGAAAACTCATTTGTTTCAAAGTTACGCTAGTACTTAGGACAGAAATAATTTCACACTACTATAGATTTTTTTTAAGCTCTGCAGAGATTATAATACACGTAATTAATAATTAATGATGAATAATGTCATCAAGTATATAACATTAAAACACTTTTAACGTTTCTAGAAACAACAATTTGGAGAAAAATTGTTTAGAATGCTAACAGTTTTTTCCCTCGAATACTTCCTTTCATTTTCAAATAAACCTAATTTTATATTAAGAGAACTAATTGCAATCAAGGTAAAATTTGTGCAGTATTCATTTCAAAAATCTTGTAACGAATCAGATCTCGCCAGGCTGCATTTCTACATGATTTTTTTCTTTCACTTTCTAAACTGTTAGCTTTGACGGCCGTCGGGCGGTTCATTAAGGGCCTCTGACGTGTCTGCCGTATTTGCACATCCAACTACTGGTTATCCCGGCCGCTAATCCACTTTCTTCAATCTTTCATACCGTTTCCTGGAAACGCCGTCATAATTAGTTTAACTTCTGCGTGGAATGTGGATGTTTCAAAAGGAAACCCAATTTTTGTGCGCGGCGCCTTCTCGAGGTCCACATTGTTACATAGCCTTAGGTCTGATGATGCTTACACTCTAAGCCTCAATTCCGACGACTTGTTCTTTCCCTGACGAACGTGATTGTGTTTGTTTTGTCTCTTTTGTTTTCCTTGCTTATCGGGTATCTCATCCTTTTTCTAATTACTGTTTTCGTAATTCTCTATCCCTTTTTCAGAATTAGGGAACATCGTCATCATTTCGTTTTTCTTACAAAAACAATAAACGACGTTTGATTACGAGTGGCATTTATCTGATTCGACTTTCACTATCAGGGATTTTTTCGATTGCATTTTACAAGGCAGATATTAAATAATGATTAATATAGAAACCCTAATATACTAGTGGAAAACCCAAAAATATGCGCATAAGTATGCAAATCATTTAGTCAAAATATGCACAAAAATGTTGAAAATATGTTAATAAAAAAATACTTATAATACATAAATTTATTGATTCACTTAAAAATAAACATACATTTTAGTTTTTCTACTTACTGATTAAACCTAAATATGCATTTATTACACAAAGCAGGACGTCGTTAGTTGTAAAAACAGTAAACCACTAAATGTTTTTCGAAGTTCTCAATTTTGTCTTTTGTCTGAATATAAGAATTTGTAAATGGAAAAACTCCTTTCCACATCAACCGATGTAATTAATAGTGACGTTTTTAAAATTGCTTAATATTACAGGCTCCAAATGAATCTAATGTAAAATATTAGCTGAAAAACCGAAATCCACAATTTTTTCCATCACATTTTTGAATATCTAAAAAATTTTGTGCCCCATTTTGCCTGCGATATTTCGAAAAGCTGCCTCAGATTGTTTTACTAGTTTTACACAATGGGTTAATGGCAAATTCGAGTCCTCCATTTGTGTTATTGTTTAGAAACAAAGTTATAATTGGTTTTTATAAAAGAAAGTTCTTTGTTTTCAAATAATTGCTTAACATCAGTGAGAGATTGTTTAGATAATTTTGAAATTAAATCTTTTAGTTAACAGAAATTGTCGCAATAAAAAAAGGGGCTTTCAACCAAGTGCCCTATCTTGTAATAATCGGCTGAGGTGGAAGAGGAGTGTTTGGTAGTTTTTCTTTATAGAACTGAACCCTGATAGAAGATTTTAAAGAAATATTTTTCGTGCTGGAAATTAAACTATTTACAACAGGAAAATGTTTCCTAATCTCTTCAGGAACCCTATTTAAAGCATGCGCAAGACATGTATCAAGTTCGGATAAAAGATTTTCAAATTTTGGCCGGCCTTTATCATGTACGGTGCTGCATCTGACAAAATGAGCAAAAAACTATCTCCAGGAACAGGCGTAGGAAGACAAAATGTTGATAGTTCCTCTTGAACAAATCTGGCCACAGCGAGTGCATTTGTTTTTTCTAATTCTTTAGAAGCAATGTGGTAAGATTTTCATCAATACATAAGTAAAAATGTTTATTTCGAATTTTAGCTTTAATTTCCTCAATTACCTTCGAATACAAGGTACTTACGTCGCTTCTTCGTAGTGTTGTTTTACCTAAGACATTTAATTTACAATACTTTTGGAGAAAAGAAGTAAAGTTTTTATTACTTAGCTTTGACAAGGGAATATTTGCATGACATAGGTCTCGGTTAAAAATTGTCTTGTTCGTTTAGCTTTTTGGACATTAGTTGGAAACATTGCGTTAACGTAGGTTGACACGTCTCCAGATTTCATCTTACCCCATTTAGTAACATGGACAGAAGTTTTTTTACATGTTGGTCTATTTGATATATTTTATCGCATGGTATCTGCAACGAAAAAAAAAACAAAAATTGAAATATCAAATTGAAAAGCAATAATATCAATACTTAGATCTAAATCTCTAACAAATAAATTCAAAATATTAAACGAAAGCACCCCGAGTGTCCAAAAGGTGTAAAATCGGTCGATATACCTAGGGTTCCGTATAAAAAATTAAGTTAATACTGACAGGACAAAGCTCAAACATATATTTCTCTGTATTTTTATTGTGCATGTCCCTCAAAAAATACGTAACCTGCTTTTAAATTTTTTTTTATGTATTTAAAAAAAAAAGAGATATCGACCGATTTCGCACCAGCTTCTATATTGAATATTCAAAAATTATACTTACAATTTTAACGCACGCAGAACAGTAGATTTTTCCCATATCTATACGTAGTTCTTTGTATGGCTTAACCCACACTGACGCTTTACTGACGTTGGGCATTTTACTAATAAAAATAAAATACCGCAACACTACAAAACACAAATAGATGTTATCTCTTCAAAAGCACAATCAGAAATAAAATTCAGAAATCGATTTATTATTTACCTACTTATGTAAATATAGGTATAATAAAACATGGTTTAAAAGAACCTATTTTGAATTCTCGGAATTTAAGACTGGAAATACCCCTACTCTTGTACCTCATCAATTTTTTTTCTTGAGAACTGCAAACATAATAAAATAAATCACTTGATAATGGAAAGATTTATAAAATTGTTTATATTGAACTCCTGAAACGCCTGCCAAAGATGCACATCATTCAAAATTCTTTCAATTATGGAGGATTATTAAGGATATATGCAAATATTTGAAAAAATGCATATAATATGCAAAATAAGTGCTTAGCATATTTGGGTTACATTAATGATTAATATACAGTCAAAATACGAATTTGTAATTGTAAAGGCTTTCGAGCGTCTATGATAAAAGAAGAAAATGTATTTATTAATGCAATTGAAAACAAAAAAAAAAGACAGAATTCAAGTAAGGAGAAAATTATTTATGCATCATTTATGAATAGAGTTGCGAATCTTGTCTGTACAACAGAGTTTTGCTAATATTACATCACTAGATCGAACGGTGGTTTGCTTAATATAAGAACAATTATTCATCACGCCGCCGTACATTGCTCGCTGAAACAACGGTGGAAACATACCTAATGCGGCAATTATTTAACCAAGCTAAACCAACTGCTGACGCTGTTTAAAAGGGTAAAGGTAAGAACACATTATTAACACGTGCCCTATTTACACAGCCAAGTGGATCAATGGAATGAAGAGCAGGAAATTATCGCTGCAACTGTGGTATTGTTTGCGCTGCAAAGAAAATGTGGGAGTGCTGGGTGCATTCAATAAATGACGGTAGCACGAATTTGGCAAATTTCACGTTCTGTGGTCTGAAATCGTCAAAGACGGTGAAAGATGTAAAATGCATGTAAGAATGACCAAGGGATTTGATGTGCTTAACGGTTTACTAGAAAGTAAATTAAGGAAGCAAAATACAAATTTCAGAGAAGCAATATCTCCAGAGAATAAATATCATTAAAATATATTACTGTATTCTTGTAAGTAATGACGATTAAACAAGATAAATACATAACCACAAATATTACTATGAGTTTGAATGACTTAATTCAAATTGGAACTGGTGGCAGAGGATATCTGACAATACTTCCAAGCGGTATTTTACCAACGACAGTTCGTGATATTGAAAGCCAAGCTTGATGCAAATTATAAAATAAATCGCATACTTCTTCACGACTTCTGAGGCGGTCACCAAAACCAATCATCATCAGAATTTCAATACGTTCTTTTTCAGGTAATTGAACCATTATTCATATTTGGATGTTTACAAAGTTAATTCTGACAGTTTAAGCCAAGTACTGAATTTTAATTCCACAGCTTACTAAACATAAATATGATTTTAAAATATCGGTTTTAATTAAGTATCTCTGTCGTTGTTGAACAAAAGGGTGCCAAACATTATTATTGCTGAACTCCCAGAGCAGAGCTCTATTGAAATTAGTTAAAATATACAGGGTATTTCATTTAAAACAAAAAAGAAGGTAACATCGTTTCCAGCGAAACCGGAAGTCTGATTTGAAAATAAATATGCTCTTAGAATTCCCTATTTGCGTTATCTTAAATGCGGAAGTTTTTATTAAAATCTAAGTAGCCGTATCAAAGACATTCGAATGGATCCATACATTTGCCTAACCCTGTATATCTTTTCTGTTCTCGGTATTATTTGATTTATTAAATCTTCTTTGCAGTTTATAATTCCAACAAGGTGTGTGTATTGGTTAATACTCTTTATTTATAGTTTTACACTCGATGACTCTCAAAGGCCAATTAACAATTCTGTACGTAAGAGGAAGAGAAATGATAATTAAAATTTTGTTAATTTGTAACATACTCTTTTTTTCTAGTTTTACATAATTTTCGACTGCAAAAACAAAGAAAATAATATATTTAAAATACATTTTCACCGCTAACAAATTGTATTTTCCCCGCTAGACCACCGCTATATGCGATTAGTCTATACGCTTGCACTCACACGAATTTCATTAATGTCCATAAAAACATCCAGACAACATCGATATTATTATTTGTATCGTACAGATAACTAAAACAAACGATCCGGCGCGCATAAATTTAAATAAATGCAGTGGCGCAATTGTTTTTATTGCGCGAGGCTTTTTACAACGGCTGCGCTGTACTATCGAAATACAGAAATGCAAACGTTATATAGCAAATAGTGTTTCCAAAGTTAGAGAGTTATAATGACTAATTTTAGTCCAATGTTTACTAGGTAAACAGTGTAAGTATGATTTATCTATTTGAATTTTATAATATAATTTGATCTTTTGTTTTTTATATACACTGATCGGCAAAAAAACCTACCACATTGTGATATTTACTAAAACCCTGTCTGAATAATGATTAAGATGTTATATTTTCATTCATAAATCTTCGTATTGATTAATCTAATGCAAAATGTGCCCAACATTTTTAATTTTAACGTATTGACCTTTATTATTAAAAAGACACCTACATATTCTGTAAAATCCAAACAAAGGTAGTCGACGTTTCTTAGTCTTTATTTATGATAAATTCAAGTAGGCATAATACTCCGTTGTTTATGAAAGCCAGTTTGACAGTAAATAATTTTCACGAGTGGACAGTACCGTAAACGCTGGACAAATTATTGCATTAATTGAAGATGGCCGTATACAGCGGGTATGTGTCCCGTACATTAGGAATACTCCACAATGCCGGTCAGGATGCTTTGAATCAGGTTCTAGAAACTGGCACATTCGAAAGACAAGCAATATCTGTTTTATTCTGTTGAATACATTAAGGGATCGCAGAATAACAGCAATTCAACTTCAACATCGCTTACAAACAGTGCGACGGGTTGAAATAAGTGAAAGGACAATTAGGCGAAGGCTTGAGTTAAGTGGTCTCACTTCACGAAAACCGACTACAGGACCACAATTGTTACCTAAACATCGAAGATAGTTCTTTTTACGGATGAGTCGCGCTTTTGTTTACGATCATACGATGGTCGAGAAAGAGTGTGAAGAAGACGAAATGAGCTACATACCGCATTATAAGCATTATGCCAACTCTAAATGAGTGTCTTTTCATGATAGTTTTGTTATGGTATGGGCAAGTATTTTCATAGAAGCACGTATAGAACTTATATTTGTAGAAAATACCGCTCTAAATGCTCACAGGTACGTGCAAGATATTCTGCAAGAAGCGGTTGTCCCATTTTTTCATTTTATGGGTGAAGGCTTTGTTTTGATGCATGATAACTCTAGACCACACATGGCAAGAGTTGTTACTGAGTACCCTAGTGACATTGGAATTCGTAGACTTAATTGGCCAGCATGCAGTCCTGATACACCTTTGGGATGAACCCCGAGGCATATTAGTCGTCGTCCGGCAATGCTAGCAATTTTGCAAGAGCAACGATCAATTAAGTTTTTTAGAAGAATTCGAAGAAGTTCCTCAAATTTGCTTAAAAAAATTGTTAAATTCTATGCAAAAACGATTGAATAGAGTACAGAGACACACAAATTATTAACATTAAGTTGATTAGAAACTGTCTTCAGTACTTGTAATTTAAGTAAAATATAATTTTTCACTGTTTCCTCCATGACTAAGCCACACCGCAACATGACGATGAAGAGTCGTTACTGAGTACCATAATGAAGTTGGCAGTCGTAGACTTGATTGACCAGCTTTCAGTCCGGATCTTAATGCCATAGAACAGCTTTGGGATGAACTCCACTTCTCAAATTAAATTAATTTTTGTATTTACATTGCTCTTTTTTTTTGCCGATCATGTATTTTGAAAGTTTGAAATCTTAAGAATATTGTGATGTGAGTCATGCGATGCAATGGATAACGTCACCAGATCCGTACGACCGAGAGCTTTCTCGCACAAAAAAGTTCGAGAGAATATACTATAAATGGCACTCGATAGAGAAGATTAAGACAGACAATCAGCAAGCGGCAACGAGTAACCACCGTCGTGTTGATATTGTTATATAAATACTGATATATAAATATTGTGAAATAAATACTGTTATTAGTTATTAAATGTTTTTAGTGTATTTGTTTTATTATTAATATTGTGTTGTAAATTACCATTAGTTTTATTTACAACAATCCCAGAAAGACAAGTATTTTACAATATGTTCATAAAGCTGCAATAAATTTCATATATATATACAGGTTTATGGGGCACTAAATGAATGCAGTGAGTGGATAGAAAATGGGGTCCTTATCGGACCTCATCTATAAATAAGGCTTTCTGATTTCTTTCCAAACACGTGACTAATATTCTCATAAGTATGACAAATACAGCGATAATGAAATTTTATAAATATATTTTTTTATAAGAATTATGTTTATTTGTGTCCATATCTCTCCCTAAAAGTATTTATGAAACAGGACATTTTTTGCTCTAACAAGGTAGAAGGTGTTATCAGTAGCTGTAAAAATAACAACATTCTATACACCTATAGAAATAAATTCAAATTAAAAAGTGATGAAAGTTGAAAATACGTAAATTAAAATAAATTCTGCTATTAGTTTTAAGTTGGAATGTATATTTCTTTTGTTTTCGGAACATACTTTTGGTTCAGTTCTATGAAAAAACAATCTGCTCATTTGACGGGTGGTTTTAAAGTGTCATTAGCTGGCTGTAAAAAAGTACGAGCCCAGTATATTTACCCTTACCAAACGTAATTGGAATTGAAACGTACTGGTAGCTGGGTTATTTGGTGTGTAAATCATTCTACTAGAGATAATTAGCGACCACCAAAATTATCATGTCGGTTTGTATTAAAAACTTAACAAATTAGTAGCGCTGTACAATAATTTTCAAAAAAAGCAAATCTCATTCGTATTAAAATTAAAAATACAGTAAATTACTTCTTCGAAATTATCTTCCTGCATGTGCATAATTTAAAGTAGGACATATTTCAGATTAAATTAATTCTTAAGTATAACTCATGGACAAAATTATTGAATTTTTAAATTTTTTTTTGTATGTATAAATTTTAATTACTGTTTACTTAACGAATATTAATTTTGAATTAGCAGAAAATCATTAAAAGATTAATGATAAATTTTATGAAAATTTAGAAAAATTATTTTAAACTTAAATGCAAATACTAGTCTTTTGATTGAAATCAGAGCATAGCTAATAACGAGTATTCCCACCTCGAGCTCTAATTACTGCTCGTATCCTTCCCAACATGCTACCAGTTAGAGTTTGAATATATTCTTGAGGAATTGCGTTACACTCATATTGTGTTGCAAATCGAAGTTCTTCTATTATATTCGGAACAGGATTTCTTTGCCGTAAGCGGCGGTTTAGCTGATCTCACACGTGTTCAATGGGATTCAGGTTTGGGCTATACAGTGGCTAATTTAATCTTTGAATCTGAGCTGCATCAAGGTAATTAGTCACTATGCCAGCTGCGTGTGGTCGAGCGTTATCGTACATAAGTAAGAATAGTAAGAATATGCGTATCCAATGTAGCCCACATATGGCAAAAGACGATCTTGGAGGATATTTTCGATATACCAGTCACTAGTTATACTTCCATTGGTTCCATGATTTCGCACATCTGGCTTCCATAATATAATTCTATTCTCATCAGTGAATAGAATATTTTTCCAATTCTTGATATTCCACTGAGCATGTGTTCTGGCAAATCGATGAGTTTTGTGATTTTAGAGAAGACGTGGAACTTTGGCAGGCCGTCTTGGCTTTAAACCTATACACTGTGTTGCCCGCGTTGCCCAGTGTATACATACGTGGACGTCGTGTAAAGTTTCCACGTTTTATATGTGTTAGCTTTACTGTGCCCCATGTGCGACACTTTGATTAGTGATTTTACCTACTGATGATGACAACTTAGTTATCGAAATACGTATTTACGATACGATTAGTAATTGTGGTAAGGGGTTATATACCTTTTTTTAGTTTTATGAGATTGACTTAGTGCCGCTATTGTATTTTAGCAAAAGTTCACAGCTTACTAGATATTTGCAGAAAACTAAATTTCTCCATTTTCTTTAATCTCGTCTAATTACTTTATTATTAGATTTAGAGAAAAGTTGGAAAGGAAAAATATTAAGGTAGCTATACTTTTTGTCAACTTGCCATTAATTAATTTTTATCGGACTTACTATTTTCGAGTTATGACACAAACTTCTGTTTTCTTAAATATCACTCATAGTTGGCTATGACTTCAATAAAAAGAGCTTCTTTTTCCCGTTACAACAATGTACCACTTCATAAGATTGTGTTAAATAAATGAGTTACAAACATTTTTAATTGTTTATTAAGAATAGCGTTCTATAGCTCTTCCGGGAATTTTGTTACTTTTAATGTAACAATCATGTCGCGTTTTTCTAGACGACAAAAAATCATGACGAAACACTTGTGAAAATCACTAAACGCAAACTAATAAGTCAGGTAATGTCAAAACTTATGCTTCCCACAACTGATAACTAATCTGATCTGAGTCTGTTTTTGTATATTTCTTTGTTGTAGTCAACTATGTTTTTAAAGGCAAAAAATAATTAAAAATTGTTGTAACTCATTTATGTAACACAATAGCCTTATGATGTGGTAAATTGTTATAACTGGAAAAATAAGCTCTTTTTAATGAAGTCATAGTCAACTATGTCAACTTTAAGAAAGCAAAAGTTTGTGTCAACTCGAAAATAGTAAGTCCGATAAAAAATTAATTGATGTAGATTGACAGCGGGTATAGCTACCTTAATATTTTCCCTTTACAACTTTTCTTTACATTTAATAATAAAGTAATTAGACGAGATTTAAAACAAAAATGGAAAAATTTAGATTTTTGCAAATATCTAGAGTAAACTGTGAACTTTTGCTGAAATGCAACAGCAGCACTTTTTAAAATACTTTAACTAGAAGGCTGTCTACAAAGGAATTTTAATCGTTTTAGCTGTAGAATATAATAAATATTAGATATTTCGGTTTGATTGACGTAGTGACGTTAGTTGTCTCATCTAATTTCATTGATGTTTAGCACTTTCAGTATTTTTTTTTTTGAGATATAAATATTAAACTGGTAGATAAACTTATAAGTAGGGAATGGTAATTGTTTAATTAGGTAAAGTTCATAAAATTATTATGTGTAAATGTATTACATTAATCGTATGAACAGATCAAAATATTTTCAGGTGTGTGCATCATAGAAACATAAACAGACAACACCAACAATGAAACCAACACGTTCCTTCGTGCGCTGGCCAGTTTGATCTAAATAAGTTTATAGCGCGACGTCAAATTTAATAAACAGAGATTAAAATCATAATGCACGCTTCTGTAACAATTCATGTATGCATGACGTAACACGACTCTTCGCCGCTGGGAAAATAATAAAAGGAAAAGGACAAAGATTACTAGTTCGCCAACTGGCTAACCGTCGGTGGGATGGATGTGTTATATAAAGTCATGTATGTGCATCGATGTTTGTGGCAGCGGACCGCGAAAAACTGGCATCCTTGATGGTCGTAAATCAAGTAGAAAAGGACAAGGCAAACGTTGTATCGTCCTTCTCCACCGTCAATGGTATTGTCTCGTACAGGAAATTGTTAACATTTTTACATAAGTAATTCCAGGAACGTTTATGTAATGTGACGTGCATTTTTTAACGTTCTGGATGATTCGCATCGTGTCCCCGCTCTTTCGCTATATGCATGCTATTCCGGCGTGGTTGCTCGTTAAGACCGAAAACAGGAAAATATGCATGCATTGTTATTTTACGTTATTAGGTTAATGATGTTTGCAATGAGGCGAGACCACTTGCCAATTCACGGCGTGTCTACGTACCGTTTTCCTTTTCTTCGATTTGCTGCGGAATTTGGAGCGTATGTTTTGTCGCATTGTGAAATGTGGAACATAAAAGCGACCGGAGTTTCATAGAGAATATTGAAATTTATAATTTTATTGGAAACTTATATCCGCGGTTGTTTCTAATTGAGTAGAATTGAATTTGTCTCCTCCTGCGAGAGATATTTTGAAATGTTTCCGTCCTTACCGACATAAAGTACTTGTAGAAAAAAACTGTCAAAATTGCAATCATACTGGTCATTAGTTTGTCTGTGGTACCTACATTGCCCAACATATAAAACCCCGTACACTAACATATTATCAATGTAAGCCAGTTTTATTTGACATGTCTTATTTAACTTGTCAAATTTGATTTAAGTTATAGGTATTACATCTAGCAATGTATGTCATGTGTAACCTATAAAGCCTATAACTTACAGTATTAATATATTTGTCTCGTTCACGCAACTGAAAAAACTATGATTTTATGGTCATAATAATTGTACGGGTTTTACATGGCGCGCAGGGTATTGAGCGACATCGGCAGGTCCACGTACCGTGAGATTGAATCATCCTTGGTTGTTTGCATGAACATTTGCACGTACGAAAGTTTTGAAGTCGTTAGATTCCACACAAGTTAACAGAACCTCAAATACAAGGTCGTGTCAAATTGTCAATTAAAAAAGTAAGTCAAAGACGTAAGCAATTCATGAATTGAGTTTATCAAGGCGAACCAAAATCTACGAAAATCGTTTGTTCACGCAGTGTTTCGAAGCAAATGAGCACTTGTTTCTTTGGTTACGAAACATTAACGCTAATTGACACCTCAATTTGTTTGCTGGAAGCCATCGAAGAAATAAGAAGGAAATAATCGAAATTAAAATAATCGAAGTCACCTTTATCTCACCAGGCCAAACCGTTGAGGAAAATGTTGAATTAACTTCTTGTCCGCATTCAACTGATTTATCACCTTGTGATTCCTAATGCTTTATTTGAAATTTTTCGATTATCAAATTATAATACCTTAATCTAAGTTACATCTTTCTATTTTTATAAAACATTTCTTTGAAATACAAATTTTGCTGGTCAATAAGTCCATTTATGTATTTGTAAATTCTCGTTGTTAACAGAAGCCCTCTAAATCGAAAACTATTTCAACAGGAATATCTGTAACAACGATTTTTACTTGAAATCTAATATTAAATTGGCTAGATAGAGATGTTTTTCTTCGCTTAAAAATACCGTACATTCCAGTAGCCATATACAACCGTTTATGGGAACTGCACAATATGTGTAGAAACGATTTTACTCATCTAATTGCACATTTCTAGAGCTAAATTCAACTTAGAAATGGCATCTTACGTATCTCGGCATTTTACGTTCATGGATAAAACTTTTGACCCGATCCACTTGATTTATTTTAAAATCTTTAAAACGGTTTGCTATTTGTTAGCTTATAATAAATTTAAGGTAGATAAAGTAATTTTTGTAAAAGTAATACCGGTAACATTCTTTGATAGTGTACTTCCGTGCAAAGCGTGAATAACTAAATAGAAAAATAACAATACGGTTTTTGTGTTTCGTTATTTTACTTAAACACCTCCTATCATTGAGTTTAGCAAAAAACTTTTTGAAGAGAATATGGTAGTAACAGTTTTGAAGCAAATTAAAAAGTAAAAGTATATTTTTGCGTGGCTATGTTGTATTAATTATTCTAATATTATACTAGATCCGAGGTTTGATATGGGTTTCACTTGTATATAGACTCTTCTTGAATAGTAAATTCTTCTTGAAACAATGGAAGGGAAGGGGAATCCTAAATGTAACTTAGTATGGAACAATAAAAGAATTAAAACTGAAGATATTTCAAATAGATTCAGATTGAATGAAATAATTTCTGCATTTCTATGTTCATATAGATATACGAGAAGCTACCCAGAAATTGCCGAAATTTTAATGTTGTGATCGAAGGGATGGTAGTACAGCTCTACAGCGCTAGATGGTGTGTACTACGTCTATAGTAGTCTATACTAAGTCAATCTGTCAAACGGTACTTGGCTAGGTGGTAACAAACAGTTTTTGCGACATTATAATGTCTGATCTGACAGAGCAAAGAACGTGCATCAAACTTGTTAAACTTGTCAAACTTGTTAAAACGGTAGTGGAAACTTTGAAAATGCTTAAACAAGCATTTGGTGAGGATGCTTTAGACCAAACGTAAGCTTATGAGTGGTACGAGTACAAACGTTTTAAAAATGGACATGTGTTGGTTGATGTTGATGACGGCGTTTCTCGTTTATCAGCGTATTCTGTCAAGCGAACCCAACATGCGGCGTATTACGACAATGCACCAACCCGCACGTCATTGTTCGTACGTCAGCTTCTAAGCCTCAATGAATGCGGCAGTACTACCCCAGCCTCCCTTCCCCAGATCTTGCCCTTTGCGACTACTTTCTGTTTCCGAAGTTGAAAATGAAGCTCAAAAGGTGCCGTTTTGAGGCGATTGAGGAAATCCAGACCGAATCACAGGCAGTGTTTAATACGTCAAAGCGTGAAGACTTCCAGCACTGCTTCCAGTCCACACCACGAAAGTGGTATATTTATGCGCACGGAGAGTACATTGAAGGGGATGGTAGTGTTTTAGGTCGCTCGAGACGAAATCTCTGTAGCAGGACGACCTTTGGACAAACCCCTAAACGCTGGAAGAACTCATGGGTGTCAATATCACGTGAAAGTTAAGTTGAGATATTCAGGCCTAAGGCCTAAATTAAGAGGAAAAGGTGAAGTAGAATAAAAATACCAAAAATGTGCTCAAAGTCGCGATAATCATAATTTTAAATTTTAAATCAAACTTGTAGATTTCACGTTAGTTTTAACAACGAAGAAAACATCGGAAAGACACATATGAGCAAGATGAAAGATGGCAGAATAGCAAAAGTCGCTCGTGACGGAATACCTGGAACGTGATGCACTTTGGACATATCTCCTAAACGCTGGAAGAACTGATGGGTATCAATATCAAATGAAAGCTAAGTTGGGATATTCAGGCGTAAAGCCTAAATTAAGCGGAATAAGAAAAAGAATCAAAACTCCTAAAAAATAATTATTTTAAATTTTACATAAAATTTCACGTTAGTTTTAACTCTTTATTAATACTTGACCGAATTAAATAATAAAATTTTGTATATGTACATATGTAAAGTAGGAGGAAAGGACATCGAACAAGTTGAAACATTTAAATACTTAGGAGTAAACATTCATAGAGAAGGGAAAGAAGACACAGAGATTAATGGCAGAATTGAAAGCACGACAAAGTTGTACTATACACTCAACAACACTTTCATCAGAAATAGAGAAATTTCAACGAAGACAAAAATGACTGTGTTTAAAACCGTATATAGGCCAATACTAACATATGGGTGTGAAAGCTGGATACTAAATAACAAAACAAAATCCAAAATACAAGCGATGGAGATGAGGTATTTAAGAGCAGTCAAAGGAGTAACACGCAGGGACAGAACAAGAAATGAAGTGATAAGGCAAGATCTGAATACAGAACCGATCCTCGAAACTATAGAGAGACAAAAATTGAAATGGTTCGGACACGTCGTTCGTATTGAAGAAACAAGGCAGACAAAGAGAGTATGGAAAGCTAAGACAATACAGAAAAGGAAGAGAGGTAGACCAAAGAATACATGGAACAATACAGTAGCGGAAAACCTACAAAAACGTGGAATGACATGGAGAGAAGCAGAAGTTGCGGCAAAAAATAAGAAGGAATGGGAGAAATTCATTTACAATAAAAAATAGAATTAAGTTTCAGAGTGAAAATTAAGTGTATACCTTGACACCCGTAGGGTAATTTCAAGGTTTATCGATTATAATAATAATAATATGTACCTCACCTCAAGGTTCAGTTCCAAAAATAAAATTAAAATTGCACAGTATATTGTCTCTTTTTGATCTATTAATTAGAGGATGTTAATGACTTTGAGGCCATTTAACATTACACATGATGATGTTGCGAAACTACGGGGCTGTTTGCAATGAGCAAATTTATTTCGTTTAATGCAAGTTTAATATTATAATCTTTTAATTCAAAATTCTAATTTTATTTTATTTAAGCAGTCACTCTTTAAATCACACATAATAACAATATTAATAGATTGTAACTCGCTACCAGTACGCTGTATATAAATAGACACGCACACTCTGCGTTACTCTGAATTTTAATTAAGAGAACTCAGTTTGATGGACGGCGGACGTTGCCGGGTAGTGGCACGGCAGCAGGAAAGGTGGCGGATAGAATTTTAAAGCAGGCAACAGAGTGTGGAGTAGCAGTGGTATAACACGTGCTTGTTTGTACAGAAACGTACCCATCAAACGATAAATTACAAAAACACCAAGGGCCTGTTTATGTGTGTGTGTGTGTGTTTGTATATGTACCCAAGAGATCTATAATGGAACGAAATATAAAACATGCTAAGTAGAAGGTTACTTCCTTAAGATTAGTGTAGAGCAACAGAAATAGGTTAACTAAAAATTGTATCTAGAGCACGTAGAAATTCGTTAATGTTTTAAGTAAATAACATGAAATTTACGTTGCTATTGATTTTTGCAGATAAAGCGCCTTATCAAAATGATTATTCAAAAGTTGGCAACGCGTTCGCCTTTATGAGCAAATTGCCGACTTCAGCCATATTTTGTCAAAATTTTGCCCGAATCTGTCAGATCGATATATTTTTACAATCGTTAAAAGTAAATTAAAGGATTTTCCAATAAAAAGTCCCATTTTAATTTTAGAAAAAATACTTATTTACAAAATATTTAATTAAATTCAAAGTACAAACTCTGCGATTACTTGTGGAAAATTATATCCAGTAAATGTCCATCTCGACTCTGCCATTCTTTCGAGGAAGTTTTACATGACATTTTTGCACAGGTGAGGCTTTATTTGGTAAATAACAGCTCGAATATATGAGGGTTGTTATTGTTTGCGGAACATTAGTGTCGACATTAGTAGCGTTAGCATTAGTAGGTCCGATACTTCCACTAACCCAAAAATCACACCAAACAGTAACTCGTTAGTAATAAAGAGATTTCTCGACTATTGGTCTTAGATTTTCGGAACCCCAGATGCAGAAGTTCTATCTATTGGCGAACCCACTGATATGGAAGTGGGCTTCATCGCAAAAAATGATTTTGATAAAAAAGTCAGGATTACCCGCTTGCATTTCCAGCACCCAATACCTTTACTTTTCACTCTTGAGAGTGAAGAACGAAGACACGGAAATACAGTTTCTACAGATACCATTGTTACTCTCTGATGGAAACACTTTGCTAGTTCAGCAGTTGTTATATAGACTGCGCTGAATATTCTTTTACGCTCTGTATTAATAATTTCTGTGAGATAGCGAAGTTGTTTTTGTGAATGTGTCTCTTCTCCAGCAGGGGCGTACCGATGATCCCGTGGAAAGGTGAAATACGTATCTACGTCTCTGGAGAAGATACAGTCACAAATATATGAACTTGTATTGTGCTCTTCACACCCGACTTTTAATAATTTTGTTAATAATTTTGTATTATACAAAATTGGTGAGTATGTTTCAAATTATTTTGTTAATAAAATATCTATTTTTTTCACATTTCGACTGATAATGTGCTATTTTACTAAATACAAAATCGTTTATTAAAGTGACATTTTACCACATAGAACTGTATGTCACTTTACTATATAACAAGTGTTCATTTCAAAAGTCAATCTAGTAGCATGTGATTTACTGAGAACATTTTGAAGTATGTCGTAAATTAAAATTTACTACTTAACCTACGAAGTCGAATATTTTGACAGTTTCATACATACAAATAAATAACAAATAATAGGTATTTATTGAAAACTATAACAAATGTGGAAAATGTTCTAGCAAGATCTATGCACTTTAAAATCCTCCGTTCAAAATTTCTGATGATATTCTGCAACATTACTGGATTGTTATTAATTTCCATGCATTTCTGTTCGATTCTCTGTAGCATATCATTCAAATTCAATAGGTGTTCGAAATATGTTATTTTTTAGATAAGGCCACAAAAAGAAGTCCCAAGGTTTTAAATCGCATGAACGTGCAGGCCAGGCAATTTCAGTATTTCGACTAATTATACGCTCATCAAAAAATTCTCTTAAATAATCCAAAGATTCTGCATTACAGTGACAAGGTGCCCGTCTTGTTGGAAATATGCATTTTGAAGTTCATCATCATGCAACTGATTGACAGATGGTTGTAAAATTTCCATACGGTACCTTTGAGCATTTAACGTTCCCTGAAAAAATATTGTTGGACGCCTTTGGCTTATCGCTGCCCAAACACCAATTTTCTCTGGATGTAGCGATTCTTCATTAATTACATGTGGATTTTCATTACTCCAAATTCTTGTATTTTGTGAATTTAGGTATCCCGTTTTATAAAACCATGCTTCATCAGTAAAGATGACTCTTTGCGATAGTTCTCCGTTATTGTTCATATTTACAAACCAATTACAAAACTGTAGTCTACGTGGGTAATCAATTTCTAACAATTCTTGTACTGCTATGACACGGTATGGATAAAGTTGCATATCTTTTTTTAATAACTTGTGAGTTGTACCAACAGAAAGGTTTATTTGTTGACTCAAATGCCGAACAGATGTTTGTGGTTCATTTTCCATTATTTCTTCAACACGATTGACAACTTGAGGTGTACGTTTCTTAACTGTTCCGCTGCCTGATTTTCTTAAGAGACTACCAGTTTCAGAAAAAAGTTTTAAAGTTCTATCCAAAGTATTCTGAAATTGTATATAATCTATTACAAAATGTGGAAACTCAACTTGATATTCTACCATGCAATCTTGAACTGAATAAACCCATAAACCATCAATTTTATTACCACTTCGAAAATAAGCCTGGACTAAAAAAAAATATGTTCTAAAGTGAAAGCCATTTTAAAACTGAGAAGCAATTTATTTAAACCAGAATCGACGCACGATTATTTTATGCACTAACTGATATTTGTGATTGACATTATCAAATGTCATTTGGATTTACGTTTACGGAACAACAAACACATACTAATATATTTGCGTCTTATTCTATCAAAATTTCAAGGTAACCTAGATTGACTTTTCAAATGAACACACGTTAGTAATGTCACTGTTAATAAAGCACAGTTTAGCAGAAAGTTGATTAAATATTGGAAACATTGTTATATATATTAAAAGCACAATTATTCAAATTTGAAAACTTAACAACACAAATTTTTTCAATTATATTTGTTCTTCCTGAAAAATATTATGATTCTACGTCTGTATTCCTGAATGATCTTGAGCTGCCACTAGTTTTTGCTGATTAAATACACTTTTTGAAACTTTCAACTTATTGGCGATGCCTTGCTCGACATACCCTTCAGCCACACTAGTTGATTCTCATTCTTCATGACTTCTAAGTTTTGAATGTCAGCTCCACTGTCAGCGAGGAAGGTGGCAGACGTCTTCCTCAAGCAATGGCTAGTGTAACTGGATGCATCTAAGAGTTTTAAGTATTCTGCAACTTTTTGAGTAATTTTTGAAAAACTGTTGATACCAACTGGTTGTATTCTGCACGTACCGTGGTTGTAGTAAATAAAAAATCTATTGTGTTTTATTTGTTTGAGTCTTAATAAGACGTCGTGAATATAATAATGCATAATCGTGAATGCTTATGATAAACTTCATATCCGCTGTACTCTGATCCTACGGTAAATACAAGTTTTTGGTTTTGGTATCATGTAAAGTTATCCCCAAAATTTTTCCTCTGTGTTCTTTCTATCTAGCAGTTGAGCTGCACAATTCTGCGGATAGACATGTCCCATCTATCAAATATTACCACCTTCATTATTAATAGGAACATCGTCTGGAGCCTCATTTAAAAACATAGTAACGTTTTCCATAGTCAAAACTTAAGATTTCTTTGCTCCGTATGTGTCATTTTCAAGTTCTAAAAAGGCAAGTAGCTTTTTCTATTGTGATGTATCCACATTTTCGTTTACTTGTATAGTACTCTTCAACATGGAATATGTAGACGGTAAACTGGATGCATTAAAAGCTGCATAAGAATGCACAAAACGTAGTACATGCTAATGCTTCAAGTATTTACAACGTGTCTGTAATTTCTGCTACACTAACGAAGCATTTACTATTCTTCGAAACATATGCTACTATGTACGTGTTACATAGAAGAAGATACTATGCTTTAGAAGTATCTAGTAGTTTAGTAGTATTTACTCCAGTTTAAGTGAAGTTGGTGTAGGAGAAACTTCGGGCACTGCAAATTAAGTGTTTTTTTTTAAATGGCAGCATTCATGAATGTGCATCGTCGAAAAGTATATAAACAAAGGAGGAGATACAATGGTGGTATATATCGTAAATTATTTAGGTAATTATCATAAATTGTGCAGTCTTATGATATCTATATATGTCTAATTTGTATAAAATCAAGTTTCTTTCACATTTGGTAGTTCATGTTCAACAAAGAAAATGTAGAATGGCTTGCAAATTATTTGCTTGATGATTATGATGATCTCGTAGAAGCAAGCAGTGGAGATTTTTCACCTACTCGAAAAAAGGAAGTCTTTTTCAGAAGGTTAGGTGATTCTAGTAAAGTAATTGTAAAATTTGGAAAGTGTAAATAAGGTTTTTATAGAGGAGAGCCTGGATTTCAGCAAGGAGTTGGTGTTGATATAGATGTGAACCAAACTACTGTTTCCAGAACTTTGGTAACTGTATTTGAAGCAATTTACGCGAAAAGAAATAATTGGATAATATTCTTGATAATTTTTTCAGTACATCTTTTTTTTCGTTCTTGATTTTTGGTACCATTCTTTTAAATGAAATTTGATCATCCTCAAGAAGAGTAACAAATAACAATTGTTTATTTTTATCCTGGCCTAACTCTTTTGTAGATTCGGAGTCAGAAGAGTCACTCATACTTGTAAACTTCACAAAATTTTAATAGTTTAAGACTGAAAATGTGAATGCACTAATGTTGTGACACGTGATGCGCACGCCATAAGACAGTAAATACTTCGATTCAGTAGCAGGTACTTCTGTTGTGCCGTACGAAAGTAGAAGAGGTAAAGAAGGCGACTGAAAAAAGTAAAGAAAGACATATAGCCAGGTTGCCAATGAATGTATGCAAGTAAATGAAATAAGGTACGATAAGGTTCAGATTATAGCTAGTCAGTAAGCCTATTGCTTCAGAGGGATGTAGAACGCATCTTACAAATACGTATAAAATGCGCCACGAATATTTACAGAAAATATTTATTTCGTGGTGTATTACTTTTATGAGGACGTAAAACAAAGCTTATATTTTCCGCGTATAAATAAAATGAAATTAAATATTAATTATAAATTATGTAAAAAAAATAAATGTAACTCTTATGAAAAGAAAATAAATCAACTCTTCTCCGATAATAATATCATGAGTATATCAGGTGTTAATGTTAAGAATGCTTTAAATATTTTTTCTCGCATTTCATTTATATTATGCAGTCCCTATAAAAATAAATTGAATTATTTAAAATATCAGCCCATACATTTAATTTTTGTGGATATCGGGTATGTACAAGTACATTGAGGCGTAATACCATTTTATGATTTGTGTCTTTTTTTGAGTTGTAAAAACATGCATATTGAAATCGATTATGTATTAATACACGCACGTAGAAGAGTTAGTGTTGTACACCCGGCAAGTGTTTGTTATGGAATAGGGTATGTTAAATGTGTGTGTGTCCATCAGTATTCTCCCTCCACTGTTTGAAACCAGGCATCGTTGGATATACGTAACATGCATACGCTATATACGCAAACAGAAATTAAAATTTGTCGACTACGGTATGTTCTTCTTAGGTGAAGCAGATACTTCTATGTAAAAGCAAATGCAACATAGTAGATACTTTTTGGTGAAGCATTAGCATGTATGTACTACGTTTTTTGCATAAAAAATAGCTTACTTTCTCAAAAAAGTACGCAGCATTACACTTTCATTAGTTCTTAGTGCGTTTTTTGTCATCCTCCAACTACGAAATATTTGATATATAGTTGTGTGCAGAAGAAACTCGGACAAGCTATTTTTTCTATGTAAATCTGGTTCACCCATACTTAAATTTGAATTGTCACTTAAGTGTCAAATTGAGTTGTCAAAGTGAGAGCTTTATTATAATGCCAAGACAATTGTGTAATCAACAAAAAATTCAAATCATTTCCGAGCTTCAAAAAGGACGAACAATTAGAGAAGTAGCGTTTACTTTCGGAGTTAATAAAAGCACCGTACAAAATGTCAAAAACCGTTGGGAGCAAGAACAAACAATTAACAGAAAACAAGGAAGCGGTAGAAGAAGGATTTCTTTAGAACATCATGATACCGCTTTAGTGAATTTCTTAAGAGAACGTCCGTTTTCTTGTGCATTAGATGCTGTTGCAGCAACAAATTTCCCGGGTTCTCGGTCAACAGCCTGCAGAAGAATTCAAATGTCAGACATTAAAAATTGTATTGCAGCCAAAAAAAGTATTTTGTCGGAACGCCATAAACAGGGCAGAATAATCTTTGCACTAAATTATTTGTACAAAGATATTGAATTCTGGAATATAGTAACTTTACTGACGAAAAGACATTTCAATCTACTTACAATGGACACATTAAAGTGTATAGACCGAGAAATACTAGATATGAAGAATCATTCGTATCTAATGCAGGTCAGTCGCAACGTTTCTCTGTTAACGTATGGGCTGCTATAACTGCTAATGGACTAGCTATCTGTTGGAGAATTGATGGTAGATTCAATGCTTTGGCATATCTAAATATTTTGGAGAATATAATACCATTATTTCATGAACATCACCCAAATAATAATTTTATTCTCCAGCAAGATAATTGTTCAGTACACACGGCAGGAATAATAACTCAGTGGTTACAAACTAATAACATCGAAACTTTGATTTGGCCCTCCAAATGCCCGGATTTAAACATAATTGAGAATATCTGGGGTATTATTGTTAAAAAAATGTATGAGAGTCATTTTAGACCAAATAACAGAGAAGAGCTGTGGAATGCAATAATTGAAGCATGGCAAGAAATAACAGAAAACGAAAATCTTATAAGAAACTTGTATTCGTCTAATTCCTTGCGATTGACCAGTATATTAAATGCAGATGGTACCATGACGAAATATTAGTTTATATATATTATATGGTTTATTTGTAGATTCTTTATAATGTTATGACTGTTAATTTTATTAAAGTTAATTCATTTTATTTAAATTCGTCTCTTTACTTCAACATATAAAAGGAGTTTTACTCATATATTGGCATATAATGCTATAATTCATGTGACATATGAGTGTACGACTTTTTTTTGGAAATGTGTCAATAGTGGTATAGGTTCACACAACTAAACACTTGTCCTACTTTTTTCTGCACACAACTGTACCTTCTCGTACTTTTCCTTGGATTTTAAGGAAAGGAAATAAGCTCGGAGACGCTTCTCGAGAGGCATTTAAAATGTCTTCAGAACAATTTTCTAAATTGTTTTCAGTAGCAAGACTCATTTTTATAATTAATATAACATAAACTCAATTCGAATCACAAAAATGAAACTCGTTAAGTGTTGTTAATTAAATAAACAAAGCCGTGTCAGTTTACTAAGTTACGGAAGTCTATCCTATACAGGTACAGTTAAGCTCACATAAATCTAGTATAACCTAACTTGCCAAAATTGTCAACATTTTCTAATATTGATTGGTGTTTATCAATCTTTTTTTGAAAGACAAATCAAATGTCAAATAATTTTTTAATATAATTTAGAAAGCACAAATAAACTAATATTTAGTTGATCCGCATTTGCATCATTTATTACCCCTAACCTTCTAGGTACAGAATCAATGAGACTTCTTAAAAAATCAGGTTTTTTCAACAATGTTATTCCAGGTATTTTCAATAGATTCTCATAGTTGTTCCCTATGAGTAAATCTTATACGAGATCTATGAATTTGCTTTGTCATTCTTTTTGTTTTCTCTCAAATATTAAAACAAATTGTGATCTTCTGCATCAGTTGATATTCTGTTAAGACCAGTTCGTCGTTTGCGACATATACTGCCTTCATTTTCACATCTTTTTTTCCAAATTTAGCAAAATTTGTATTGCCGGAGTCAGTTTTCTTGCCATTATAAATATCAAAAAGTGACAAATGTCATTTCGACGTTACAAAAATGAATTACAACAAAACAATAATTCAAAAATGGTTTCGTACTAGATTTGTGTGAGCTTAATGTACCTACTATGGAATTTGTTAAATTTCTAATTTTGTAATGCTTTTATATCTGTGATTATTTACTTATAATTACTAACACAAAATGGGAAAAAAAGTATAAATAAACCTCGTAAGAAAAGCAGTTTTTTAATAAACTCATACAGTTTTTAAGTTACTTTCTTTTCACTTGTATATGTTTTTTTAATGATCGTCTACTGCTGTTCTATGTAATTTGTATTATTCATAGAATTTTCACATTTTGCTTATATTCAATCGGCAATATCTCTGTATTAATATACGAAGTTTAAATATGTGTAACTACTTAGAGGTGTATGGCAACAACAATAACTGGAACAAAAGCAACAATCAACTCGAGAGCGGTACGTCGACGTCTGTCATCAGTTTCCAATTACGGGATATCCATCACACAGCTCCATGGGTGACAGAAACAGACGCTGTCTATTGTTTTACACACCACATTCCCATTATATTGCCGATAGCGGGAAAACCGACAGTATTTCTCTCTCCCTCTTTTGCCGCACAACGGCAAAAGTTCCAAATTTCATATTCCGTGGTGGAAGAGTTTGAAGAGTTCGGCCCTCTATCACAATTTCGAATCGAAACACTTCTTCTGCTTTGTGGACGAATTTCACTCAATAGGGCGGTTCTTTAACTGGGAGGGCAGTTATTGGATTTGTGCTCGTCGGTGGTGTTTGAAATTTAGGGGTAGACACCTAAATGCGTGAAAAGCGGTTGCGAGTTCGTGAAAAGTGTGTTTTCAATTGAATGTAATTACAAATTCCATTGAAGAAGGGGATTCTAAATCGGGGCTTTATACAAGGTTGCGTTCTGGGACCCTTTTCTTTTGTATTTGTTTAGAAAGCGAGATTTTTAGTAGAGACTATGCGTTCACACTAAACCCGACCAAATTCGTTATACACACACATAATTATAAAAGCATGTATTTTTTTTATAAATAATATCTAATAAATTTCACTCATTTTATTTGAAATAACTATTACTAGAGAACGGACGCAATTTCCATAAAACGCAATCGGCAATTGGAATTGTGTATAACGTCGCTTAGTACATCCCGGCGTAATTCAATGAAGTATTTGTTTGACTTACTCGAACACCTGGTCTCGCCGCGATAACAATGGACAAGCCAGCTATTGATTCGGAGAATATAGTGTTTTTTAAAGTGTTTTCATGAGCGTAGATAGAAGCGGGGTTTTTATAATGTATTTTATTTATTAGTTTATATTTCGTAAGATAAATAAAGCGCTGTGAGTAAGTTTCTTGTTTTCATAGTTTTAACTGTTAATTACTTCCTAATTTTTGTGATAGATCCTGTTTAATATCGTTTGATTGAATCTATTTCTACCAATTATTTCGACGTAAGAGTGTGCATTGAATTTCGTTCAGTTTCAATAACTTACGCACACATTTTTAGTTTTCATTTATTTAGATCTACAGCATTGTTTAAGTTACTTTTTCAGACATGATATGGAAGAATGTCGAGAACGGCATTGTAAAACAATGGCGAGTTGGATTGACGGTCATACTGATTGTATGTTCATTGTCAGTGATTCCGAAATTTATTACAAAATCCGTAAAATATCGTCAAAAATTCGTCACTTAGGATCGCAAACACATCTGAACTCTGTAAAACTTTTATGGCGGCTAATATTCCATTAAATAAACTTAGCAATCACACTTTAAAAATATTTCTGAAAAAATATACTGGTCCAAATGTTCCTGATGAATCAATTTTACGCAAATATTATGTTTCTAGGTGCTATACGAGAACAGTAGAACGCATTAGAAGCCATCTTTTAAATCAATACATATGAATAAGCGCCGACGAAACGATGGATATGTTAGGACGCTGTGTGGTAAATGTTGTAGCTGGTGTACTACATCCAACTATTCCCTATAACTCATATGTAATAGCAACAAGTGTTATAAATAGAGTTGATGCGGAAACAGTTGCTGAAACCATTAAGGAGAATATGCAGAAAATGCTTCATTCGGACGCCACGTACAAAGAAAAAATACTTTTATTTGTCAGTGATAGTGCTGCGTATATGTTAAAAACAGGCAGACTATTGAAGAAAACATATCCTAATATGCTGCATATTACTTGTGTAGCACATGCTCTCCACAGAATCTGTGAATATATCAGAGACACTTTTCCGGAAGTTGATAGACTTGTATCAGCTTTTAAAAAAGTTTTCAGAAAAGCACCATTGAGAGTAGCTCTTTTCAGGGAAAAATTTCCATCGCTGTCACTGCCTCCCACTCCAGTAATAACTAGATGGGGAACATGGCTGGAAGCTACTAGTTATTATGCTGAGAATTTCGATAGTCTAAGACATTTCGTAACACTGCTAAAGGAGGATGCTAGAAGTATTGGTGAGTGCAAGGAGCTCACACAAATCCCAAATTTAAAAAATCAGTTGTACTTTCTTCACGAACACTTTGGAAGATTGCCAAAACTAATCACTTATTTTGAAAATCGAAATCTCAAATTAAATGACGGATTAACCACATTAGATGTGGCTGTTAGTAATTTGAAAAGTATTCCAAGTGACTTCGGATGTGGCCTTCGGCAAAAGTTTGAAGCAATTCTTAATAGAAATCCAGATTTAATTACATTGCAGCAATTATGTATGGAGACAATTCCACAAAATCTAACGTTTAAATATGAAGAAATAAAAGAATATTTCCAGTATGCACCTATAACCAGTTGCGATGTAGAAAGGACGTTTTCTATTTATAAGGATGTACTTAATTCAAAGAGAACAAAATTGGCAGAAGAAAAACTTGAGAAACTATTGCTAGTCAATATTAATACTCCTTTACTCAACTTGAACGACAAAATGAACAAATAAAAATGTTCCAATTATAGAAATAAAATTAAAATCTTTAAAAATACAACTTTTCAACAAATACATATGTATTTCGTAATTTTATAGATCACCACCCGTTTGTTTTCCAATTATATAAATAAAATTAAATATTTTAGAAATGCAGCCTTTCGCCAGTACTGCACTGGGTGGTAAGCGTGTCCGTTCTCTACATGATATTACATAGAGGTTTCATTATAGCTTTAAAAATAGAATATTATTACTGTCAAAACTTACTATTTACATATCTTTCTGTTCTAACTACAGTTTATATACAGGTTTTCTACTAAGACGTGGCATTAAAAAATTGTCACCGGTTATTAACTCTCAAATATACCGCCATCATTCTTTCACATTTATATAGTTGAAACTGTGCTATTTGAGAGAATAGAACGATTTACAATCCAACAACGCATACAAATAATAAAAATTCACTACAAATATGCCAAAAATTACGCCGAAAGAGTTTGCATAGTTTGTCATAACCTTTGTCATAAGACTTCAGATAATTTCAATTTGCTTAATTTACTTTAGAATATTATTGATGTTTAGAGTTATAAGGTTTATTAGTGGTTAATATTTTTTAATATTAGATTATAGTATAATATTTAAAATAGAAATAAAACTACGGCTCAAATCTTCACTTTTTAATATTTAATCGTAACACGACAATTGTTTTGCTAGCACAGTGGCCTCCTCATATACTTACATCTACAGAGTACGTTACAAACTAAATTTAAAAAAATAATTTATATATCATCAAGGTTGGTATTATTTTACAACGTTTTTAAAGAAATCTATGAATTTACACAAGTATTGTCGGTAGTGAGAAAATGTGGCATATCTGGTCGGCCCTAACTGTTATATTATACGGTACTGAACATGTTTACGCATGAAATTTGTTTTAATAAACTAAATGTACGTTTCTATTATCGTCTAAACTGATTTTAAGTGAATAAATTTAACAAAGGCGAGTTATTTAAATTTAATTGGTCATTAAGTAAAATTTGTGTTTTAATTTTTTGATTCTAAACTTTCCAGTAAATTTAATTTATTGCCTTTATTTTCTAAATGCAGAATTTGAAAATGTTTATTGAAAATGTGGTTTTCTTGTAATAGATCATTCGCAAAAGTGGAATCATGTTTTTTGTTTCTGAACGAAGAACAATGTTCGGCAATGGGTTTTTCAAACGATCTTCCTGTTTGACCAACATATATCTTGCCGCATCACACATTAACTTATAGACACCAGACTTCTTATTTTTAGCTGTTTTATCTTTATTGTTTTTAACATGTTTCGGTAAATTATTATTAGTTTTGAAAACCGTGTTGATATTAAGTTTTTTTAAATAACTTGAAATATGCTTAATAGGTATCCCAGTGTACGTTTGTAATCTAAATTTAGAATTTTCCTTATCCTTTATTGCAGGATATATTGCTTTTTTGAAAAGTTTTTTTGTCAGCATATTTTCTATTAAAGTATCTGTGTAGCCGTTATCGATAGCCATTTGTTTGACTAAATTTAATTCTTTTTCATAATTTTCTTTGGAAAGTGGATAATTAATTAATCTATGTAAAAAACTATGGAAACTCGCTAATTTGTGTTGTAGGGGATGTGTTGACGAATTATGCATAGTTATGTTAGTATGAGATTATCAAACTCTAATTTATTGTTGATTTTTTTAATAGTTAGATCCAAGAAATTAATGCTATTGCTTACATCTTGTTCCATGGTAAATTCAATATTTTTATGAATAGAATTGACGAATTCCAGTAGCAAGTTTAATTGTCTTTGGGTTCCAGTGAAACAAAGTACAATATCGTCTATATATCTATGCTAAAAGACAATATGTCGTCTTAGGGGATTATTGAAAATGATGGTTCATGAAAATTTCTGAGTAATGGATTTAAGGGGTTACCTATAATTAGTCCTTCTCTACAAGTGTATATTGAATTATTAAACTGGAAGTAATTTTGTTTCAGAACTATATTTAACAAATATAAAATTTCAGCTTTAATTACCGGGTTAGCGTTCTTAGCTATAAGTAAATTTTCAATTAATGAATCTTCATCAAGTAAAAGCCAAATCATTTGTCTTCCCATACAACAATTGTAAAATTAACCACTAAAGCAATTCTAACAGCTCGTTCAAATTCGTCATCATCAAGCCGTGAAATCTTAAGATTATAGCTAACGCCGTGACGTTTCTGGACCCATTTAATGAGGTGGATTATTCTTCTTTATCTTCAAGTTTTTGTGGGTCCTTGCGCCGTAGGATATTCTTCTCCACTCTTCCCTATTCTTACACAGCAATTTCCAGTTTAGCACTTCCGATGTTCTTGCGTCTTCTCTCAATTCGTATTGCCATCCCTTCCTTCTTGTCCAAAATGGGGCCCATTGAGTTATTCTTTTTAGCATCCGCTGGGTTCCTTCTGATAAAATGTCCTGCCCATTTTAGGGGTTCATAGTCTCACGTGTCTTATTGTCTTTCACCTGCAAATTTGTCCTCAATTTCCATATTGGTCTTGAGCCTTCTTTCTCAATTGTTAGTTATTCTTGGGCACAGTAGAGTCCCCACTAATTTTCTATATGTTATGTTCAAGTCTTCTTATTTATTGTTTACTGTAGCAGTTTCTGGAGCATATCTTATTATAATGTCTTGTATATCTTCATCTTGGTTGTTTTAGTAAGAGCTCTGCTTTGTAGCATTTTTCTGGTTCTATTGTAGGATTAGCACTGTAGCAGTTTCTAGAGCATATCTTATTATAATGTCTTGTATATCTTCATCTTGGTTGTTTTAGTAAGAGCTCTGCTTTGTAGCATTTTTCTGGTTCTATTGTAGGATTGATTTCCTTTTATTCCTTCTGTTCCTGTTAACCCCATTGGTGTTCCTAGATAGTTGAAGGAGAAGAGCGGTAAAGTTAAAATACCAGTTCCTCGTCGTAATGTCAGAACAGCTCCAAGCATCGATGCTGCGACTCAAAGTTTGTAGTAAACCCAGGTTAGTCAATTCGACCACGTGCACAGTAGTTGGGAATTTCAACAACTAGTTTAAATCGCATTTGCACAAACATCTTTACCTGCTTGCATACAAAGTACCTACAATTGACGCAAGAACTACAGGCGGCAGACCATACGCAACCGCACGTTCGTAATTGGATGTTGGAGATGCAAGCAGAATCACCTGTTTCTTTTCAGGAAAATTATTCTAAGCGATGAGGCCAATTTCAGCTTACGCGAGTTCGTTAATAAACAGAACTGTCGCATCTGGCGCTCAGACACCCTTAATGATGAGAAATACATTTATACATAACGTGTGACAATGTAGTGTAGTTTGCGGGGTGGCAGTGTAATAGGTTCGTATTTTTTTAAGACGACGAAGGTGTTTCAATAACATTGAAACGCCTTGATTCGGTCATTGCAGAACTCTTCTGTACGATGCCAATTGACATTTTGTAGCCTCTATTGAACGAAATGGAACGATATTTACTTTCACCAGGATGGCGCTGCGACTTATACCAGCCGTCAAACAATAACCTTACTACGTAAGAAACTTCCTGGACGTGTTTTTCCCTTGAGGCTACGTGAAGGACAAAGTCTACGTCAATGATCCACAAACAATTCCAGCATCAAAAGACAATATCCACACTGAGATTCGCGATATAGGACCCCAATAATGAAGGAAAGTGAATTCTTTTCTCAAGAGAATAATTTTGTTTAGTAGAAGCTCAGACTGTCATTTACACGATATTGTATTCCATACGTAATTTGAGAGTTTGTACTTTAAACTGAGCTTACTGAAGGATTTACAGAAAACGGATATGATTCCATGGTATTGAACCTAATTATTTCTATCCGCTAATTGGGAATGATTTGACTCAGTAAGATCATCAGCAATACTAAAATTATTGAATTTGCTTATTAAAGTCGAAGGATATCGAAAAATCAGTACATATTGTATCCATTTGAACGCGAGCATCAAAACATTCGAACACGTGATTGAATGAACCCAGGCTGAGCACTTAACCAACAATAAAGGTATTGTCGAAAATACCAAGAATATCAAACGACTTGTCAAAAACATATTCATAAATGACAACAAACGAGACGGTTGCAGTAACATTAAGGCCCAGTTTCATAATGGAATTAATGGGAGGATTAATTATAATTCAGAATAAAAATAAAAATATCAGTTCATAAGCCGTAATTATCTTTTAATTCTCCGTTAGTACTCCTAATGATACCAAAATGAACAGTTAAGATTAAGTTTCATTTTGTGAGTCTATTGCTGCGTATTTACAGTTTAACAACAACATTTGTTTAAAAAACATGCATTTTTAAAAGGTTCTCGATAACAAATAGATAAAACATAAAAAATAATTCCCACTACTTTTTGTTTAATATTCTAAGACACTCATAAGCACAATATCTTGCTAGAAAATCAAATATATTTGTTATTGAAAGAGAATAATTTAAAATCCTATCTAAAAATATGTATTTATAAGAATAATACTAGTTTTTCAAAAACTTAAACAAAAAATTTAGACACTACTTTATAACAAATTAAAATTTAGGGTACATTTTTATCCTCTTCATTTATTTACAGAGTGTAAAATATTATAATAAATGTTACACATGTCTAACTTTTCTCAATTTCTTAATATGATAAATTTTTCCAGAAATAATTTGCATTAAATTTGCATCCCAAGGATTTATATTTAAATCTAACAACAATAATCCATCTTCGCTATTAAAATTACACGAACGAATTTGTTTCGCAGGATTTATTAAGTTTTATTTATCCTTTATTTGCAGGGAAAATAATTTACTTTTTAAATATGTATCAGTTAGGTTAATTTTCAAAACAGCTGAAAGAAATATAAACAAGAAAATAACAAGCAGGTAACTTAAATGATGTTAAAAGGTTAGGGGAAATGAATTCAGGGCTGTCAACATAATACAAAGGTATTTTTAATAATATAAAATATTATTAAAAATCTGGTGTGAAGGACACAAATGCAGGTTCACTATTAATATTTTTTGTGAACGTGTCCGAATATATCCTATCCCCAGAAACGTAGATACGTATTTCACCTTTCTACAGGCTCATCGGTACGCCCCTGCTGGAGAAAGGATATTCCCAGACACATTCACAAAAAAGAACCACATCGCCCTATCACCGTAATTATCCAGACCGGGCGCAGAAGTAAATTCGGCGCTGCCTGTTGTCAGACAGCCGAAGTACCCCGCATACCGTCCACATAATTAATGTGAAGTAACGACGCCCTTCCAAAGGTAGCACAGCCAATCTCTCTAGAAAACTGCATTTTGTTTGTGTCTTCACTCATACTACGGCTTAACCGCATGTGTATTGTATCAGAATAATTGAAACATAGGTGATAGGGCGCTGTGGTTCTTTTTTGTGAATGTGTCTGGGAATAGCCTTTCTCCAGCAGGGGCGTACCATTGAGCCTGTAGATAGGTGAAATACGTATCTACGTCTCTGGGGATAGGATATATTCGGACACGTTCACAAAAAATATTAATAGTGAACCTGCATTTGTGTTCTTCACACCAGATTTTTAATAATATTTTATATTATTAAAAATACCTTTGTATTATACAAAACTGGTGGGGTTTACCTACTCATGTATGTTTCAATTATTCTGATACATTACACATGCGGTTAAGCCGTAGTATGAGTGAAGACACAAACAAAATGCAGTTTTCTAGAGAGATTGGCTGTGCTACCTTTGGAAGGGCGTCGTTACTTTACATTAATTATGTGGACGGTATGCGGGGTACTTCGGCTGTCTGACAACAGGCAGCGCCGAATTTACTTCTGCGCCCGGTCTGGATAATTACGGTGATAGGGCGATGTGGTTCTTTTTTGTGAATGTGTCTGGGAATATCCTTTCTCCAGCAGGGGCGTACCGATGAGCCTGTAGAAAGGTGAAATACGTATCTACGTCTCTGGGGATGGGATATATTCGGACACGTTCACAAAAAATATTAATAGTGCACCTGCATTTGTGTTCTTCACACCAGATTTTTAATAATATTTTATATTATTAAAAATACCTTTGTATTATACAAAACTGGTGGGGTTTACCTACTCATATATGTTTCAATTATTCTGTCAACATAACTTTAACTTCTTTAACTACTTGCATTAGCTAACAAACTGGTCCTCACCTATTATGAAACTCAAATATTTTAATGGACTGTTAATGAGACGATTAACTTTAATTCTCAATTAGATAATTCTCCGTTAAGGGTATAATTATAAAACCGGGTCTAAGAGTTTAAAAAGATAAATGTAATTGTATACAAAGCATACACAATACTGACAGAAGCTAAACTTTCGTTGTTTTCCAAAATAAATTTACTGCGCGCAATACTACCTAATCAGCATATAATATCCGCGTCTATTTACTATCTATTCAAAAAATTCAAAGAACTCAAAATATAATCCTTAGCCCATGTCTAAGTAAGTAAAATAACATCTAATTCATGACTTTCTATTATTATTATTATTGTCGAGAAACATTTTCGTTTTCGTATTCAAACCACCAAAGTTTTGATAGTAATTGTCAGTTCAACTGATGGTCACTCCCTTAGATTTTTGTATAATTTTTGGCATGCTAACGGTGTTCTTTAAAATTTAATTTCCGTCTTGTCTTAGTCTAAGGAATGGCTGTTGCTAGACTATTTTAAACATTACGCAATATTTATTCTAAAACCTTCATAAATTAAATCGTAGACAATTTGATCCGAGGCCGTTACAATAAATATGTTAAGAATCTTACAGTATACGCAATAATTCTACTAAAAGCCGCTCTTGATCGTACCAAGAGGAATCGAATCCGTTCCTTCGTTCCGGAAACTCAATTATTCGTCCCGAGCAAACTAATTATGTGGTGCATTACACTGTCAGCTCATATTTACGTGAGAATGCTGCCCGGTTGAAGACCGGAATTCGATTATGTCGATGTGTCTGTTCAGATGGAGATGTAGATGTGTTCGGGAAAACGAATGTAGTCTAATGGGGTACAAAAGAGATTTCCCCTGTACACATACGCACAAAATTCGGGTCTTTCAATCGTCAATTCCAAGGGTAATCTATGTTGCGTAAATTAACGTAGACGTAAGCAACGGTACAGAGAATTGGTTCAGATTTCCATCGAATACGTCTTTAGAAGTCACTTGAGTACGGCAACGAAAACAAATTGAAGTTTGTTATTGTGCGAGAACAAGTAATTTCCTTTCCAATTTACACATCTGTACACACAAATTGAGGTAAATAAACCTAGAATTTTTTTGGTTTTTCCTTCAATGCAAACTTGACAAATATTCACGTTCTAATTTACATATAATGTATTAGAAAAGAACAAAAGACGTGTAAATATTTGAAAATTTTAGTCAAGTTAAGAAACTGATATTAATAGAAAACCGAAGATGCTATTTTATAGTTCTGATAACAAAAGAACAATATTTACATGAATCCTGCTTACATAATCTACTCGAGAATTGATTTTGTAAATAGTATTATCTGTATGTATGCAGTTAACTTTCTCATTGATATTGTCTCTTAATCTAGTTCCATAGTTCATTTATTTTACTAAAAATATTTCCTATAAATCAATTATTGGTAATAGTTATTGGATTGATTCCTAAAGCTCCATAATTGAAAATAGAAATCAAACTTTGTAGTAGTTTAATCTTCATTTTATTAGTATACGACAAATGTTTTGCCAATATTATATTGATTATCGGTGTATACGCATGTAATTGAAAGTGTGGTTGTTTTCTTAATATTTTTTTTGTTAATAGTGAATTTTATTAAGCAAAATATCCGGGGTGCGACCAAGAAATCTGAACGCGGCGCGCCATGATAGTACAGGTATATTGCACTAGATGGTGTGAGCTACGTCTATACTAAGCCAGTCTGTCAAACGGTACGTTGCTAGGTGACACACAGTTTTTGTGTTTATATTTGTTGGGTTGTGTTTGAGTTATTCTACGACACTACAATGTCTGACGTGAAAGAGCAAAGAACGTGCATTAAATTCTGCTTCAAACTTTCTAAAACGGCAATGGTAGCTCTGAACCTAAACAAGCGTTTGTAAGAATGCTTTTAGATGCAAACTGATTAGTGGTACAACCGTTTTAAAAATGGACCTGTATCGGTTGATGATGAATGATGAGTGTTCCAGTCGTCCATCGACGAAAAACACGCCATAAAATGTAGCAAAAGTGCTACAAAACCGAAGGAGAACAATCCATGACATTTGTAACATTGTCGGCTTGTCGTACGAAGCAAGCGGCCTGCTAAGTCGGGCAACAATTCGTGGATCCTATACCACAACAATGCACCAATCCACACGTCTCTTGTGCGTCAGTTTCAAGTCTCAACGATGATGGCAGTACTACTCCACCCTCCCTACTCCCCAGATCCTGTCTCTTGTGCCTTGTTTCTGTATCTGAAGTTGAAACTAAAACTCAAGGGGCGTCGCTTTGAGACGATTGAGGAGATCCAGACGGAATCGCAGGCAGTGTTGAACGCGTTAACACGCGAAGACTTCCAGGGCTGCTTCCAGTCATAGACAAGTCTCTAGGATTGATGTATTCACGTGAAATGAGAGTACGTTGAAGGAGAAGGTAGTGAATAAGTTGGAACAACAACTTGTTCACTACCAACTTTTGATAGTGTGCCCTTTCCGTTTGTTACATTTGGTTGTTTGCTACCTTAAGTCACCGTGACAAGCACTTCGATGTGAAATTTGTATCCCTGTTTTCTATTACTTATAAAATGACTGTATGTAGATATTGTAATACCAAAATTGTTGATGTCTCTAAAGGGAACATTTAGCACAAAATGTGTTGATCTATCATCTACAGAAACTTTAATATTGCGTTGAAAAACCAATGTTAAATGAAATTGTAATCCTCGTAACAAATTTAAAAGTAATACTGGTTTTTTAAAAACAACAGTAACTACATTACTGAATGAATTTAGGCAGATAAAAGCTGGATTAGTGGGTACTTTACCTAACAGAAGTACTTGTAAAGATAAAGATTTTATCAGAATAATTGAAACATACATGAGTAGGTAAACCCCACCAGTTTTGTATAATACAAAGGTATTTTTAATAATATAAAATATTATTAAAAATCTGGTGTGAAGAACACAAATGAAAGTTCACTATTAATATTTTCTGTGAACGTGTCCGAATAGATATAGGATAGGATATAGGTATAGGATATATTCGGACACGTTCACAGAAAATATTAATAGTGAACTTGCATTTGTGTTCTTCACACCAGATTTTTTATAAAGATTTTGTTCACGAAATCTGTGAAAGACAGATAATGCCTCAAAATGTTATTATTTATAATGTTCCCGAAGGCAGGCAGTGAGGTTACTGAAGATGTTGACTTTGTTAAGACTTTATTTTCGATTACTCAAAGTGTTGCAGTTCAAGTAAGAAAGGTTATTAGGTTTGGTGGTAAAAATGCATCTAAACGAATGGCAACTAAATTGGTTTTAGGCGATAAGAGACATCCTAAGATCTTCTAAGAAGTGAAAATCGTTGGATTTATATAAGAATATTTTGACTAGTAATTATTTTACAGTGCAATAACGTGAATGTCATGCAGTTATTAAAAAAGAATCTCATTAACGTTTGAATGAAGGTAAAAAAGTAATAATTTTTAAATATATATGAAGTGATCCTAAGATTATTAATTAAAAAAATCTCTTACCACCAGACAGGCAATAACTAGTTTCATTTGTATTACCAGAATGCCAGAAGTGTATGTACTAAAACGAATCATTTTTTTAATAACACTTGTGCAAGTAATTATGGTATTATTGTGTTAACAGAGTCCTGATTGAACTCTAGTGTAAACAATAGTGAATTATGTTCGGATACATTTAATGTTTATGGGAAGGATAGGATCTATGCGAAGGAGGAAGGGTTTTGATTGCTTGTTATATGCAAGGTGTGTTTGTGAGGGCATTAATTTTTACCAACCGTTTTTGTAATTATTTATAATTATTGGCATTAGTTTTTTGGTTTATGTTTTA
Source organism: Melolontha melolontha (assembly GCA_935421215.2). Classification (NCBI taxonomy): domain Eukaryota; kingdom Metazoa; phylum Arthropoda; class Insecta; order Coleoptera; family Scarabaeidae; genus Melolontha; species Melolontha melolontha. The sequence continues at coordinate 187,133,917 of OW285235.1, forward strand.
TAATCTAATTTAAGTTAATGGTTCAGAGTCAATATTCATATAATATTATGTTGTTTGTCCGATATATACATTCTTGCAGTCGTAGCTCATAAAAACTCCAATAATCTCAACAACTTACATTCAAAATTAAAAGATAAAATACCTACATTAAAGGAAACACGTTATATATGAAATTCCATGCAACGATTGCAAGAGTGTATACATCGGACAAACAACAACGCAATACTTACAAAAACAATTAAATGGACACAAATTTTCAAGTAATAATGGGTGTTTCAATAAGAGCGCAAGATTTGAATTGCGCGCCATGTTTGACAGTCATAATGTCACATGATTATGACGTGGCAGATCGAAAGTTGACAGATGGAAGTTAGTAAACATGGAGCATTACACGGTAGAACAAGGCGTCCTGATTGTCAAAAATTATTATGAAAATGGTGAAAGTTTAATTGCCACTATTCGTAAAGTGCGTCCAATGTTCGGTCGAAATAATGTGCCTAATTCACTACGGTTAAACGAATAATCGAAAAATTCGAAAGTACCGGTTAGTGATGTGAAACACACGATACGAGCTCGTAGAGGTCGTTCAGAACAAAACATCACGGCAGTTCGCGAGAGTGTGACAGAAAGGCCAGAGACGTCAATTCGCCATCGGGCACAAGAATTGGACATTTCAACGCACTCTTCAGCGAATTCTCACTAAAGATTTACAGCTGCATGCCTACAAAATCAAACTGACTCAACAACTTCTGCCAGTAGACCATGGACAGCGAAGAGAATTCACTAATTGGATCCTTGAGCAACCTGCTGATTTTGCAAACAAAATCATTTTCAGTGATGAGGCCCATTTTTACCTCGATGGCTTCGTTAATAGGCAAAACTGTCGCATTTGGGGCTTAGAAAATCCACGAATGATTCATCAGAAAGCAATGCATCCACAACGGGTCACTGTATGGTGTGCATTATGGTCTGGAGGAATAATTGGACCGTTTTTCTTCGGAAGAAGGTAATGCAGTAACGGTGAATGGCGAACGTTATCGTGCTATGATAACACAGTTTCTTGTGCCTCATTTGGAAGCTATTGATCTTGACGACATGTGGTTTCAGCAGGACGGTGCCACATGTCATACCGCCCGTGAAACATTGACGATCTTGCACGAGTTTGCTCCTGGTCGTGTCATTTCCCGATTTGGTGACCAGAATTGGCCTCCACGCTCTTGCGATTTCACGCCTTTAGACTTCTGGCTGTGGGGTTATCTGAAGTCACAGGTTTATGCCAATAAGCCTGCAACCATCGAAGCATTGAAAGCGGAAATTAGACGCTGTATCAATGAAATACCACCACATGTATTCAATAACGTTATTGAAAATTTCGTCAAAAGGGTACGAATATGCCAGCAAAGCCGTGGCGGCCATTTACAAGATATTTTGTTTCATACATAATTCCAAAATGTATATTTTCTAAATCAATTAATATTTCAATACTTTGCTACAGAAAACCATGTTTTATTGAACACTGAAATCTTGCGCTCTTATTGAAACACCCTTTAGTACACCTCTAAAAAAACATCAAATAAACCAAACAATTTCGAAAACACCTCTAGAATTACATCTGAGAAAATTAACAAAGCAAAAATATATTAGAAAGCATTCACATCCAAAAAAAACACGAATTTCGTAAATGTCAGAACAATCATAAATAATATATCAACAATACACCTGCTGTATGGTGACACTGCAAACATTATCCATCCGTCATAAACATATAAATAAGCACACGTGTCCGAGAAAACCTTACATTTACCGTAGAACACACACATTTAGTTTTGTTTAGAAATCAAAACCGAAAATACAGGGCAAGTATAATTTAACATGACATTTTATATGGCATCTTAAGACAAAATTTTAGAACGAGGGTTAAAACGAGGAATCGTTTAGTTAATTTCTGACATTTGCAAATAATTTCTGCAAAGTTCACCTTGTAGATTTCACGGTGAAGTTATTATCCTTACACGCATTCCAATGCCTCCGGTAATTAGCAATAAGCTGTTGGGGGGGGGGGGGGGGGTGTTAAGGTAAAATATTATTAAGAAAACAATTTTAAACCTGAAGTATTAGAGGGAATGAAACTTTCTTCACTTCTTTTTATATATATTTATATATTCACAAATTTTCATCAGAAAAGTTCTCATTGTTCTTCAATATAATATTAAGTGTTTTAATATATCGACAAAAGTAATATCTCAAATAATAGAACTTCAGTTGTTGAAGTATTATTCCTTTTATTTCATTGTTATACGAATGTTGACCGTTGCCCATATGTTTTTCAAAGTTATAACGCACACTATCAGAGAATTGCAATACTTTCCAACTACAAGAAACTTTGGATAACGAATTGGAAAAAGCCATTTTATGAGTAGATCTATTTCGTACAGATGTGCACCATATTACTCACATCTTGTGCTGTACTTTTATATTGGTCCAAGAATCATAGTAAAAGTTTCGTGATATGTTTTTGTCGTCGTCTTCTTTTTATTCCTTTCGATACTGTTCGAACTGTATCGTTTGAACTACAGAAAAATAACAAGCAGCCGTCGTTTTTACGACAAACCAGACAACACCAATGGTTTTGCATATACTTAAGTACATACCTTTAATAATTATACGTAATACCAAATAGAGGTATGCCGAAAAGAAATTATACAATCAAACCTGTAATTAAACACTGGAATGTATTGAGAAAGACAAGAATTTAATTATTTTTATCGTATGGGTTGATCAATGTCGTTTCTTTAGTTTTATAATTGTAAATTGTAATTATAAATCAATGAATGTTAGATTCATTTCTCTTAAAATTGTTCTATAAATATGTTACCTATTGCACATTCTTATTGCTCTTAAATTCAGACTGTTTTTGGTTACCTGGATGTATGTTATTAAGTTCGTGGAATGGAGCAAAGGGGGAAAAATAAAAATACAAAACTAATTTTCTGTTTGACTATATTCACTTGCAACCCTAATACATTTTTCGAATCTTTCAATTAGCTTGTGTATGCTTTTATAAAAAGATATTTTGTTTTTGTGCCCAAATTGTGTCCTTTACTTCTTCATCACTTGTAAATTTCATTTTTGGGAACAGGTAAAATCATTTGGAGCGAGGTCTGTACTATAAGGTGAGCGATTCAAAATATTGAAGCCCACTCTATACAAGACAGCCAGCGCAACACGATTCTTGTGGACGGGAAGATTGTCGTCTACGAGCAGGACATCTTTCGTCAATTTTCTCCAAATTTCTTCTTTAATGTCTTCTTTTAATCGCTCTAGGATTGAAGCGTAGTATTCTCCAGTTATGGAAACGTCTTTATCTTTGTAATTTATTGACAGTATTCCTTCTGTCCCAAAAGGACGTCGCCATGAGTTTTCCGGTTCACTGCGGTACATTAAACTTCTTGTGTGTTGTGTGCCTTTTTTATGCCACTGCATAGAGTCTTACTTGAGCTCAGGTGCATAATGATAAACCCAAGTTTTATCCCCAGAAACAATTGCAGGCGCTGTTGTTTTTGCGGCGGCGTGAGCATTCTCGGCACCCAACTTCCGCTGACCTTAGTCATGTCAACATGATCATGGAGAAAATAAAATGGTTGTATCGGGTAATCTGAAAATTCCTGGGAGTTGTGTCTCCTTTAGCAGAGCATCTTCCGTTATTAATTTTTCTTTTTTTTTCGCACATGTTCTGGAGTGGTCACTTCAATACTCCGACCGTGGGTCATCTTCAAGTGATTCCCTACCTCGAGACTGTGTCACCACATTTTTCCCTGGCAAGAATCCCTGTAGACCGATGACATATCTTTCAGTATGATCTAAACTGTCTTTCTTTGCTTTATAACGTCCCGATACTCGATTTTCTCCATGTTTCACACTTCCTTCCCGACCGAGTTGCTTATTCGATGATAGTTCAAAAATTATTGACGCAATTGTGATAAAACTTTATATTTATATTATGGTGTGTCTCAGAATAGGAAGGAGTGACTCAAATATCCCGCTAAAACTCGGTCCACACAGCTCAAAATTTGACCTACCGTACGTATACACACCTGAGAGTGTAGTTGTTTGTTGTAACGTCATTTATTTTTATTTCATACTTAACATATATTTCTATTCCTGACTTTCCAAAAAATACGAGCACAAATATTTCATGTATATCACTATGTTACCCATATTTCTACAAAATATTGCTAATTTAAAGTAAAACGAAAACGACATTTCAAATTTATTACAAAACTACCTCAAAAATACAACATAAGATTATAAAATTATCAAAATAAAATGAAGTAGAAAGAATATTAAAAAATGAAACCTAATAGTGCCTATGTTTCACTCATGCTGGATGCTAAATTACTGTCACTTATTAACTGTCACTGTTTCCAACATGAATAATAAATGGATCATCTAGGTCCCATTCTACTTTAATTACATGGTCAATATAATTTTTCCATTTGTTCGCTGTAACATTTGTAAATGTTCCCATTCTTGCACATGTGGAGAATTTGAATTGCAGCTTTTTTTCAGGAAGAAGTTGATACCTCTTCACCTTTGTTTACATGAATAATATGTTGCATTGTCCATCACTATTACAACATTATCTGGTAACTTTGGCAATATCTTTGCAAACCAATCTTCAAAAACAGTGCTATTCATTTCATCGTGATAGTCAACCGAAATAAAAGTTATATATAATATTAACCACAGTTTTTTACTTACACTTACTTGAAATTAACGTTTTAAGAATCTGTGTAAAGTAGCTCTACTTATTTTTACTACAGGTGCATCTCTAGTACTTGTGCGGCCATGATTTTATTAAGAGTCGAAAGATTTGATTTATCACATCAGATAACGACAACAATAGCAGAAAAATGCAAGAAAACGTTGACAGGTTATATTTGTATATAAAACATGTCAACCGGCCGATATTTCTAGATTATTGCCGATATTGAACTAGACTGCAGAAGAGCCATTGAAATTCTTGAAAAATAAGTAGCTTTTGGCGGGATATTTGAATCACTCCTTCTTATTCTGAGACACACCATAGTAATGAGTAAAAAACGTGACGACATGAAAGAGCTCTCCCACTACTATTCAACTCCCTCACATTTGCCAAAATCAAAAACATTCTCATATAATGTCACGTAACAAGTTTTTCTATGACACTACAGCCCTAAGTAGTGCCCTGGTCTCTTTTAATTTTTGCTCCACTTCTGTTTATCCCTAATTGCTCTCCTCCAACTACGGATTCCCAGAAGCATGTGATTCTTCGGGCACAGAGTTCCATCGCTTCCAGGGTTTTCCTACAGGTCTCCTGCCATACATTCTTATATTCAGTACTTTCTGTGACAGTCTTTGGTCGCACGTTCGGGCCATAAGCCTAGTCCAACGCAGTGTCTGTATTTTAGTCAATTCTAAAAGCTGAGAGCGTCTAAGTAGTTCTTTGCTCATAGCATTCTCAAATATTCCACGGTCTTCAACTGATCTTAACGTTCTACGTGAAACCTTTCGTTCAAAAATAAGTTTAGTTTTGGATTCGCCTGTCAGGATTTCACGGACATAACTTACAATGGGTCTAATGATTGTTTTACATATTTTAAATTTATTTTGTCGGTAAATATGTTGAAACCGAAATACGTGTGATAACGTGAAGTATGCTATATTTTCTAGTGTTATTCTTTTATCTATTTCCTTGTCTTCATTCCACCTCTATTAATTGTAGCCCCTAGGTATGTGAACTGTTCGATCAATTTGATCATCTTCTACTAGATCGTTTGTCTTTTCTGTTTGTTTCCAATCCAATATACTATGCATGTAAAAAAGTAGTTTTATGAATATATTATATTCACGGGAAATAAGGGCAGCAATGGATTATAACTGCCTTGTAAATTTCGAGAATGGAATTAAATTATTTCGAAGTGTTACAATCTAGTAGACGGCCATGCTTTGTGCGAGGTAATAAGAGCCCAGGAGGAGCTAGGAAATATATAATGCTTCGTAATGAATTGATATTAAGAAGCTTTTTAGTAAGCAATTTTCATTGATTTGAAATACCAAAACAATGCTGTTCAAGTTTCTTTATTGTTATTCATGAGCAACTGCTTATGATCGACAATAAAGAAATTTGAACAGATTTTGTAAAAATTATAACAATGCTTACGTAAGCATAGGAGGGAGAGTTTTGCTTACTTTTGCTGACAAGGAGGAGGGGGACATGAAAAATTGCTAAAATTCTGCTTACGTAATACTACTCCAAATCGTTTATGGAATCTCTGATAAATGCAGTCGCTTTTACACTTTCATTAAAAGAAACTTAATAACTGACAGTATTGACACAATCAAGTAGCAGTTGTTTGTGGCGTTAGCTAACATGCTTACTTCGATGATTATAAAACCGGTTTTTAATTATGTTCAGAAAAAAATTTAAATGCAGGTTTTTGAATTGCCTTCGTATATGGCATGGCTGTAACTGACTGTCTACAATTCATTAGGAGTTTCTCTTTGTCTTTTTGTAGTGTATACTTCTTGATTATTCATTTCAATTTCGATACATGTGTACGTGCTATTGCCACGAATATTATACATTTCCAATATTTTTATCTTTCGTATTTGTCGTTTAATATTTACAAACATTTGCACGTACATGTTTATAACAAGTATCAGTCACGGGTATTGACTATCAATAAATAAACGCGTTCCCGTACTACCACGCTTTTAATTTAATACTTCACGCTCTCCTGTCTCCATGACGGGTGTATATGGATAGTAATAAATCGTTAATTTTTAATTATTATAATTAATATTTTGAGCGTATTCGAATGGAATTATCCAAATCGGTAATTTATGATTTAATATAAAATCATGCAATTCACTTTTGTTTACTTTAGTTCTATTGTTGAAATGCAATTAAATGTAACAAAAAATTGTTAATGTGGAAATTGTTTTCAACCAATAGCACGAGGAAAATTCCTTAAAAATATTAAAAATGTATTATATATCAATAGCTTCTTCCTAATTTTAGCATTCTACTGAAATGTTGGATAATATCTTAATTTAGAAAACCCATTAGCAGGAATCGAGAACAATGAAGAACTCGTTGCTATACTGTTTCTACCTTGGATTATATATGACGGAATCATTGTATAACACTACACTTTACTTGATGAAATTCCGATAACGTCTTGAATGTACTTCAGGTCTAATAGCCAAGGGAAGCGACACTTACTTTCCAATCAATGTAATTTTTATGCAAGACAAAATACAGGGCTGTAAGAAATGAAAATAAGTTTATTATGACTTTTCCTGAATGCATCGCAGGTAGCTTCTCACAGCCTAAACTTTTCTTACTTAATAATGCACTGAAAGCCATCGAAACCGCAGGTAAAATATTATTTATGTTTATGAAATAAACAAGATATTGTTCAGTCTTTACAGGGTTGCAGTGTATAGTAGTTGTGCGGAAGCGTTTATCTTACTTTATTGTGCCCCGTGTGACTTTAATTAGTAGTTTTTACCTACTGATGATGACAACTTAGTTGTCGAAATACGTATTTAGGATACGACTAATAATTGTGGTAAGGGGTTATATACCTTTTTAAATTATTATTTAACCACAGTCTCCATTGAAAGAATTAAACAAGATATTTTTTAAAATTTTTAATGGGATTAATTTTATATATTTATATATAAATTAAAATGCTCCCCGAGGTTTTTTGTTCTCGTTTAAGGTAAATGCTGGCAACAAAATACAGGGTAGCTATTATGTATGGAAACTGTCAAATATCTCGAGAACGGTACTAGATATCTAAATGAAAGGTTGTATACGAACATAAGGAAATGCTTGAATCTTTCTGGCTATATATTTTTTTTCTTATCGCATATTTGAAATCCAAGGCTTCTTCTTCTTCTCTGTTTTGGGTTGGACACCACCACGTCGAGGCACTTGAGCAAACTGCTCTTTGTACTATCCCCAATAGATCTCTCAATTCCACTCTGTTAGTCTTGTGTCCTCGATAAAAGCCACTATTCTCCTCAGGGGAAGTTTGAGTACACTCGAAGGATCCAATAGATCTCTCCCGAAATATTTCTGTCTGAGTTCCTTCAGTTCCTCACACGTGCATATTACATGAAGGCTAGTTTCCTCCTGTTTTTCACATCTCCTACACCAAGGCTCGCTAACCAAGCCCATGGTGTACAAATGCTTCCTTTAACCCGGTAATTATTTTAATTTCTCTTTTGCTACTACGAATTAGGTTGGCTGAAAACTTTCCGTCCAGCCCCCTTAGTAGTGTTTTGGTATGGAGTTGACCTTCCGTTAACCTCCATTTATTTTTATGTTCTTTTTCTAGCCATAACCAGATCTCCCTTTTAGCGGAATCCTTAGTGATTCCACATACAGGTTCTGGTCCTATGAAGTTCCTATTAGTACCTTCTTTGGCCAGTTTGTCGGCTCATTGCCCTTAATTCCCTCATGTCCTGGCACCCATATCAGCGACACTGTAGTGTCTTGTGTCAGGTTATTGAGGACCTGTTTACAATATTTCACCAGCTTAGACCTGGTAGATGGGTTCATAATGGCTTTAATGGCCACCTGACTATCCGTCATTATGTTAATTTTTTTGCTTGCGCAGCCGGCTTCCCGAATTTCATCGGCGCAGGCTGCGACTACTAACAATTCGGCCTGGAAAACCGTAGTATGTTTTCCCAGACATATCGATATCTTCCTTCTAGGGCACATTCCGCATATGCCTGCACCTGCCCCCTGACTAGATTGTGATCCATCAGTGTACCAGGTGCCGGCACCACAATCGATCGAGCGACTTTTTGCCTGTTCCCTGGTCGGTATAAGTATGTTCAGTTTAGCTGTAAACATAATTTCAGGTGCCATACTGTCCACAATCCAAGGCTTACTTAATTTCTTTTTAAATGGCAAGAGTGCATGAATTTAGCATCGTTGGAATTTTTCTCTGAAATCAGTGGCATAAACATAGTATGCATATCCTCTAAAATAATTAAAGGAAATGGATAAAAACTGTGCCCGTTTCTTTTGGGGTAAATGCATTTTTCGATTAGTTGAAACTACAGATGACGGATCAAGTATTATTACACTTGACAATCGTTAAAGTCCATCTGTGAGTATTATATTTGTTTAAATTATCATACGAAATTAATTATTTAACTGAAAGAGAAAGAATTCTAATAATAGCAATGGTTGGATACGGAGACAAAAAACGCACTTATACTGAAGCTTGTCGATTATTTAATGAAGTACATCCAAATAGAAATCAATCAATAATTCAATACTTTCAAAAACAGTGAAAAGATACATCGATACACACAGCGTTAACAATCGTCCAAAATTAGGAAGACAAAAAACAAAAACTAATGACGAAAATTCAGTGAATGTCTTTATTGATGTAATAGACAATGATAAGGTTTTTGTCAAACAATTAGCTTTAAACTATAACATGTAGAGACGTTCTGTTCAAATAATATTAAACAAATATTTTTATACTTTCAAAATATAATTACTGCAAGAATTAAGTCAAAAAATAAATACCAATCCAAATTTTGTTTCAAATATAATTTTCACAGATGAAGCAACATTTTGTTTAAATGGTCATGTTTACAGACACAACTGTAAATACTGGGCTGATACAAATTCGCACTGCATAGATCAGGTTCATACACAGAGTCCCTACAAATTAAATGTTTAGATAGGATTTAGTAGCAACAATATTGTAAGATCCTTTTTCATTGATGGCAACTTAACAGCAGATAAGTATTTAGAACTATTGGAAGAAAATATCATGCCTCAACTTAATCAAAACCAGGAAATATGGTTCCAGCAAGGTGGTGCACCAGCACACTATGCCATTAATGTTAGAAATTTTCTTAACGCTACTTTCCCAAATCGATAAATCGGCTGACGAGGAACTTTCGAATGGCCGGTAAGGTCACCAGACTTGGCACCACCTGATTTTTTTTTGTGGGGATATTTTTAAAAAGTCCAGTTTATGTTAATAAGTCAGAAAATCTCGAATATCTCAAATTACGAATTCGGTAAGAAATTTTCGATATACCTTTGATATGGTGGCAGAACGTAATTCGAGACTTCATTCGCCGTATTCATTATTGCCAGGAAGTTAATGGTGGATACTTTGAACAGCTTTTGTAAATATTTTCTTATTTCATAAAAGTTTTTTTATGGTTATTACTCTAAAAGAAACCGAAACACTTTTTATCTGTTTTCTACGTTCAGAAAATAAACATACTATATTTATATCGCTGAATTCGGACAAAAATATTTACAACGATGCCAAATCCAAGCACGGTTGCCATTTAACAAAAATCAAGTTAGCTTTGGTTTCAAATAATTGATTAGAAGAAAAATAAAAATATAGCCAAATAGTTTCAAATATTGCCTTATGTATGTGTAGAAAATTTTATTTAGATTTTATTTAGATAGCGTTTTCGAGATACTTTACCGTTTCCATACATAATAGCGACCTTATATATTGAGCTGCTTCCCCGGCGCAGTGGTAATATTGCCAATGGCTCCTGTAATCCGCATTAAGTCGTTGAAGAATGCTAACGCATGGAATTGTTATTATTATCAAATGACCATACAAGATGGAACAAGGTATACAGTAAATAGTTATTTTATAATGGGTGATTCATTTGGAGGTACTTTTTTAGGTGGGGATTTAATGGCTGAGCGCGCATGCGACGCGTCAGCGGACTGCGCATTCTGGTTCAGTACTATTTGACATTACGTAATGGAAAGACTTAGCCCGGCACAGCGTCTACAAATAGTACAGCTTTATTACGAAAATGGGCGTTCTACAAGGAATGTGTATCGTGCGCTTAGAGCAACATATGGGCCACATAATCGGCCTACCGAACGCACAATTCGCTATACCATCAATAAGTTTGAAACTCAATTTACAATAATGGATAATACGCGACCACATAGACCTCATCCAGCACGTAGTGAAGGAAATATAGCGGCGGTAGCAGCGAGTGTACGCTAAGACCGGGAAGAATCAATTCGTCGCCGTTCTCAACAGCTTGGTTTGTCGTATGCAACAACTTGGCGTATTTTACGAAAGGATCTTGGTTTAAAAGCATACAAAATTCAACTAGTGCAAGAACTAAAGGTGACCGACCTTCCGAATCGTTTCCGTTTCAGCCGTTGGACTCTTGATAAACTTGCAGAAGATCCACTGTTTTCGACAAAAATTTTGTTCTCCTATGAGGCCCATTTCTGGCTTAATGGGTACGTGAATAAGCAAAATGCCCGTATTTGGGGTGATGAGCAACCTGAAGAGATTGAAGTGCTACCATTACATCCAGACAAAACAACTGTTCGGTGCGGATTATGGGCCGGTGGAATAATTGGTCCATATTTCTTCAAAACAGAAGCCGGCCGGAATGTGACTGTGAATGGCGACCGTTATCGCGCCTTGATAAGGGACTATTTGCTGCCTGAACTTGACACCCGTGGTCTACAAGACATTTACTTCCAACAAGATGGCGCCTCTAGCCATACAGCTCGTGAAACTATGGCTTTACTGCGAGAACGATTCGGTGAACATTTAATTTCACGCTTCGGACCAGTAAATTGGCCGCCTAGATCTTGTGACATCACACCATTAGACTTTTTTCTGTGGGGCTACGTGAAGTCTAAAGTCTACATGGATAAACCGGCTACAATTGAGGCATTGGAGGCCAATATTACTCGGGTCATTGGACAAATACCACTCGAAATGCTAGAACGCGTCATTGAAAATTGGAACAGCAGAATAGACTACGTTAACCGCAGTCGCGGCCAACATTTGAGAGAAATAATCTTTAAAAAATAATGTAGAGAATGGTTCTTTTGTATGATAATCAAGTTTCTTAAATAAATTGGCCTTTTTCATTTGTTCTTTGCTTTTGGAAAAAGTATCTCTAAATGAATCACCCATTACATGTACACCCATCAAAAATGTAACTGAAACAATGCTTTTAGTACATTTCCCATGGTGATATATACATAAGGGAGTCCTAGATTGGCTATAATTAGACCAGCATAAGGAGTAGTCCATTAACTCGTAGCCAGATGGCTTAACATTACGATATGTAAATAAACAAATTAATACAAATATGTTATCTGTATCTGTACACATAGCCATACACAACGTATTTAACCAATGGTTACTTCAATTTCAGCATATATAACGGGTCACTAAAAAAGACAAAAAAAGGACAACGTATGAAAAATGGAAAGATGTAGTTATATAAAATATGAATCCAAAAGCGAGAACAAAAAATGACAAAGATATTTAAACAATTTTTTTCACGCCACTGCGCGACCAACTATATTATAAAAAGTATATCTTGAAACCGACCCACAATAAGAAAATTAATAGCTTTGTTATTGTCGATCTCGCTTAAATTTATTCTAGTTGTTGATAGATTCTTACCAAATAGGACGTTAAATGCCCGTAGAGTATACATCTTACATGTTCTTCTAATAAATCGTCGTTAAATATCCACACAAATTTTTAACAGCTGACTTTCCGAACCCCTACCGTACAAAACTTATACACAATGATATCTTTTAGCATTTTTATAAACATTCGGAGCTGTTGAAGTGAAAGGCTTAACAGCATCTGATACAGCTTTAATAACGTCTGAACCGTCAAATCTGTATCAGATGCTGAAGCCTTTCATCACAAACCTTATACAGAGAATACCATAATGTACTGATGGTTTTTGGTATGAAATAATGTTTTTCGTCACACCTACTGCGTAAGTAAACAATTATGACACCTTTTTTTGAAACGTAAGTGACACTACATACCGTATTGACAGTTGCTATGGTAGCGGGCTGTAATATTTATTACGACCCTAGGGAAATAATAGCAATATTAGAAAATTTATGACAAATTTATTTCAAACATGATTAATTAACATAACAAGGAAAAATAGAATCTTGTACAAAAACTTATGATTTTGTAATATTAAATGTAAACGAACAATTAGAACAATTAGCTATCTGAACAATAGAGTCTTCTTTCTTACTAGGCAAGTTTATATTTTCAATAATGTCAACATTATTAATGGTTGGATTCCTAATGGAATCATCAACTTTCTTCTCATTTTTCTGTATCACAGTTGAGCAAACAGCCTCTGTAATATTTTGTTTATATAAAATTCGGTCAGCTATCTGTACTTTATTTATCATTGAATCGGAAACATAGCTTTCTGCCACGGTAGAAGATTTCCATCCGCCGTGTCTTTTCAGACCAAGAACATCAATTCCTGAATCGGCTAATAATGTTGCCGAGGTCCTTCGAAAGGAATGTCCGGTGTAGGTAATGGGGTTCTCCAACGACAAGTATTTTGCTATTTGGCTAGGAATTTTTGCGAGAGTGTTTTTTCCTACAGGCTGATTTCGACATTTACCAAAACTGTACTTTAAGAAAAATCTATCATTGGTAATATTTTCTAATCTAAGACCAATGTATTTTTTAATAATTAGCATAAAATTAATTGGATATTCTTCCTTCGCAATAATTGTAAAAGAACGTTTTAATCCATTTTTAGTATCCGGTATTTTAATTATTATTACATCATTTTTATTTTCCACATCTTGAATTTTCATTTTAACTAGTTCATCTTTCCTACAAGCCCCAGCTATTCCCATAATCATAACAACCCGCAAAAAATTAGTATAGAATGAACACGAATTAAAAAGAATCATTCTGTAAACTTACCTTCATCAACAAATATGTATCGTCGGAAGCTTCAATAAGAAATTTATTCATTTCCTCTCTTGTAAAGATACTAGACTTTTTAGTCTTAAAACCATCATTTTTACGCTTCAAAAATCCTTTCAATTTAGGATATTTTGAAATATCTTCATTTTCGTTAATAAATATGGTAGTTTTTAACATGGAGTATTCACACCATAAACTGTTTGGTGATTTTAACTTCATAGATCTATCACGAAAATATGCCAGCATTACACTTTCTGAAATACTCTCCACATACCTCTGGTGACACCAATCTTTGAACATTTTATTCATTTTTTTTTCATTTTTCATTGTATCTGTTTTTAGAATTCTCCGGCAAAATCTCAGTACAAGCTATAATAGCATCCATCTCTATTTGATTCATGTTTATAAATTTTATTTAGAAAGAAAAACTTTTGAAAATCTATTGCATATACTTTGACATTTATCAAAAATATAAATTTATATCGACACAAACATGGTTACCATAGATACGACAAATATTCCTGACTTGATGTTACTAATGTGTATGCATATAGTAAAAGTAAAGTGGAAAATCATTCAAATTCGTCTATTTAAAAAAAACGTAGGTATGACGAAAAATCTCATATGCACCACGGTTCGTACAGTACACTTTCATGGTCTCGAATACATGCAAACCTCGACCCTACGGGTCTCGGTTTGCAATCGTATTCTCGACCATAAAACTGTACTTACGAACCTAGGTACATAAATAACTATTAATTTATGGTCAGATTTTGAATTTGTTTGCGGATTCTAATCAAGACAGCATGGGAGACTGTTTGGCATTAAGTGTAATTAGTTGTCATGAACAATTACGCGGTTTAGCAGCGCGTTTCTAGTATTACATATTATTTGCGTGCAAAATGGGTTGTTGCGACCCAACGATCGTTCTGTCGTCAATTTAATCGTCGTGATGCACCATCCTCTCCTATACTATTTTGGCATGGTATCAGAAGTGGCTTATTGAAGATAATATCGTGAACAAAAAATCGACTGGGAGACACGTAAGTGCTACGACTGCTTAAAATATGGAACGAACAAGAGTTTCCTTTACGAGGAGACTAGAACGTTCAACTGCACAACATGCATGTGCCTTAAATTTAAAGAATACCAGCGTTCATATAATACTTAGGCGTGTTAAATTCCACCTCTATAATTGGTTCAAGAACTAAGCTCATTAGATAGACAAAATTAACCCGAGTTTTGCAGACAATTTTTAGATCTCTGTGCTTGTGAACTCATTATTGCACGATGTCTGTTTATGAGCGACGGGGCTCTTTTTTATCTAAATGGCTTCGTTAATAAATAAAATTTTAGATATTGGGCAACAACAAACCCATGTCAACTTCACGAACGACCACCTCATGCAACAAAAGTAACGGTGTGTCAGCTACGGGAATTATTGGCCCATATTTTTTTGAAAAGAACAGGCGTAACGTATTAGTAATATTAGGAAGATATGGTCACACGATTGATACTTTTTTCCGATCAAGATATGAACAACTTGATGGTAATTACTGATTTCAGTAGGATCGGGCAACGAACCACACGGCGAGAATTAGTATTAATATGGGTGATATCTCGCAACGAGAACATATTCTGGCCAGCTCGATAGCCTGACTTAACTTTTCTGTGGGGACATTAAAATGTCCTGTATATAATGATAGACCTCGTAATCTTGAATATCTTAAACAGAACATTTTATACAAAATTGAAGCGATTTCACTGGAGATACTAGGCAGAGTGATGGATGATTTCGTGCGACGGCTAAAAGAATGTGTAGCAGAAGAAGGAGCCCACTTAGCCTTTCAATTTTTAAATAAAAACTCCCAGAGTTATAGACTAAGTTGTCGTTGTAATTTTTTAACGCTTAACCAATAAAAATTTATTCCATATTAAAAACCGTTAATGCATTTTGGAGTGCCCTGTATAATTGGCGATACGATTCTAAACAAGAGCTATATTAGCGATTTCTAAAACATTTTGCTCATCTTCTGATACATCGTCTAGTGTTAAATAATTTTTGCGTTTGTGAAAGGAATTTTTACTATAATTATAATTTTGTCGTGTTAAGGTCGATGAACCAAGGTGTTTATGATAAGTGTTTGGGCGCAACTAGTATCTGTTATGGCTTCAATTCTACTTTTTTTTTGTTTGCATTGCATAATGCTTCCGCAAATTAATACGTAATTAATAATTTTATTAACCTATACTGCCGAGTATCGCGTTGCTAATACAACATAATATTAATTTGTGCATATGTATCGTGCTTGTGTATATAAGCTCGATGAAGTTTATTTATATTACGTGCTGAACAAGCCACGTACGTTTATATATTGTAATCGAAACTGAGAAACATGTGTAAGTGAACCATCGGCATATGTTAGCAGAAACCGCTTTAAGGGTAAGTTATTTTTATTTCTTTTCCGGAGGATGTACTTCACATCATATCTTTCTGTGGTGGATATGAAGAAGAACTCTTAACGATCTACTGGCAGGCAGGTTTACCTTACACGAGCCCGTCATGTATTATTTTATTCCTGGTAATTCGTGTTGTTAAGGATGATGACCGACGATGGCCTGAACTACCGCGTGTATGGCACATTAACCACATTCACAAATAAAATCCTTTATATCTAGTAATATGTACGAGGGTGATTCGTAAAGTAAGTCCCGTTTGGTTATTAGAAAAAGACACCAATACATGAAGAGGTTTTTATTATATACAACTTAAAACTAGTACTTTCAGCTATTTTTCTACGTAGTTGCCATTAAGATTGAGACATTTGTCATAGTGATGAACCAGCTTTTTAATTTCCTCTTCATAGAACTCTGCCGCCTGTGAATTAAGCCACACCGCCCTGCGCTCTTCATCGCGCATAAAATCTGTATGAAGGACGCCTTTCTTGTCCCAAAAGACAGTGACCATAATTTTTCTCGCAGAAAAAGTTAAGATGGCACTTTAGAACTTTCCTCGTAGGCGAGTTAGAGCGACCCCACTGCATTGACTGTCTTTTCGTTTCAAGGTTGACATAGGCGACCCAAGCCTTATCACCCGTTATGATATGCTTGAGGAAATCTTCACTTTCAATATCGTAACGTGTTAGAAAAGTTAGTGCCGATCCTATTTTCTCTCGTACGTGATATTTCAGGGAAAAAGGCACTCAGTTCTGATATTGTGAATCGACGATTTTCAGGAATCTTTTCTTCGACATTACTCACAGTTCGTTTATCACAACAGTTAACCTTCCAATCCGTTCTTCATCATGAACATTAGCCAAGATACGGCACCATCTTCTAACCATACCGTCACTCGTGACATTTTCCCCAGAAACAGAACAAATTTCACGATGAATCTCAACAGCCTTCATGTTCTGTGCACACAGAATTCTGATAACAGCACTCAATTCACAATCGGCGGTATTTTCTGTTCCAGCAGCCATTCTAAACAACCAAAATGGCACGAAAGAATGTCCGAACGATTCTTTTACTAAGACTGCCGGACTCACATAGAACTAGACTACACCGCAGCGCTTCAGTCTCACCAATATTCCCAGTCCTCTGCTCACTAGGCGGAAACGGAACATACTTTACAAATCGCCCTCGTAATAATGTATGTTGCCTAGTAGGTAACAAGATTGATATTATTAAGTTAAACCTTTGATAATGTAAATAAGTGGACAAAAACAAGCAGATTTATTTTAAACCTTAAAAAATCAATGTTCTTCATACAACTCCAATCGTAACTATAACTTATCTGAATTATAAATGAGTAGCAGACAAATTTAAATGACATGAGCAGATTTGAAGAAATAGCAATACCGGTTTTGTTCTTGGTTAAGTGCGCAGCATCGCTAACGTTGTCTTTATTAGAGCTATAAATATTTGAATAATTATAAATATCAATTAAAAGTCAACGTTTGACGTTGTAGTAATGTATATTTTAAAATCCAATAACAAAACTGTGTAAACTTATTACACAAATCATATATGCAACTTCAATAACACACATTTTACACAGGTTGCATAAATATCAATGTATGTTTAAAGAATTAATTCATCCATTAAAGTTATTTATCTGTTTTTTAAATCATTCTTTTATTTGTACGCATGTTGGTGATGATTTCTTAAGTTTTCTGGAACCGACTATTAAATGAGATTAAGTAGTCATACTGTTCTAAAATTTATTATACTGAGTTACACAGGAGTACAGTACAGAAGTATTACTTAATTTGTCTTTATCGGGTGTTGTTATTCCATAATAAAACACTTCATTATACATATTGACGTACTATGTTAATACCCATATGTATATATAGCAGATTAAATTAGTCGGCGGTTTAATTTAAGGTATGACTTACTTTGATATGTATACATATATTTGACACAGTGTCGAAACATGTAAGATTGTTTTAAATATATACATATCAATTCATACATATCAATCCTACTAATTTAATATACTATAACATACAAAGGTCAAGACATAATTATCTATATAGATATATATATATATATATATATATATATATATATATATATATATATACAAGATGTTTTAAAACATCGTTTAAAAATTTTAAGGGCATTTAGTACAATCGAAAATAAGGTTATAGTCATAATAAACATATGTCCGCAACTTAACTGTTTACGAGATAACAGCGAGTGTTCCTAGTTAGTAGTACATGAAATAGTTAACGATAGCATATCCCAGTAAACAGGTGCTTATCTGCTATTGTTTTATGACAGTTTAATTTGACGTTTTGTCCAATTTGTAACAATTACAATGGTAGCGTATTCTAATGCTGAAATGAGCGATATGGTGTTCATGTACGGTCGTGCCAATGGGAATTATTTTTACAAGCACGTCGCCTCTATGCTGAAACGTTTCCTGATCGCCAACTGCCTTCGCATGTGATGTTTCAGATGGTGTTTCAACGACTAAGAGAAACTGGTTCGTTTGAGAAGCGGTCTTATGATACTGGACGGCAGAGAATAGCATGTACTCCACAGATAGAAGATCAAATTTTGAATATTATCGATGAAAATCCCAAAACTATTGTTAGAAGAATTTCGACTCAAGTGGGTGTAAGCAGCAATCTTGTTTGGAGAACTCTTCATGAGCAACTCATATACCCCTACCATATCCAGCGAGAAGGACTTTCTGTGAGTGGTTTTTGCGAACAACTGCTGATCAGCCAGATTGGGCTGATAACATCCTTTTCACTGATGAAGCTGGTTTTACTAAAAATTGAATATTTAATTTCCACAACAATCACGTTTGGTGTGACGAGAATCCTCACGTTACCGTTGAAGCCAGACACCAGCAACGTTTCTCTCTAAACATCTGATTAGGCATGATAGGGGACCGGTTGTTAGGACCGATTGTTTTGCCACAACGCTTAACAGGTCTTGCATACCTCGAGCTCTTGGAAAATACTTTACCTGAGCTTTTGGAAGATTTACCTATAAATCTGAGACTGAACCTCTGGTTTATGCAAGATGGAGCCCCACCGCACTTTACGCGTGCTGTTAGGGAACATCTTAACAATGAATTTCCTGGGAGATGGATAGGGCGAGGAGGTCCCATTGCTTGGCCTCCAAGATCTCCCGATCTAACCCCGTTGGACTTTAGTATCTGGAGTTATTTGAAAAGTTTAGTGTACGCAACACCGGTAAACGATCTACCAGAGTTGCGCACGAATAGAACGCTGTTGCCAAATAATTCGAGATAAACCCTTGTTTTTTGAAAGAGTGCGCGTTTCCTTTGAAAGAAGATGTAGATCCTGTGTCGAAATGGAAGGACGTCATTTCGAACATCTTCTTTAGTTATAATATAAATTTTATGTTAAAATACCGCTAAAGCAAATTTATTCTGCAATTTAGATAAAATCGCTGTTATCTAATAAACGGTAAATTTGCGGACATATGTTTATTAAGACTATTAACCTTATTTTTGATCGTACTACATGCCCTTAAAATCTTTAAACGATGTTTCAAAACACCCTGTATATATATGTATATATAATATATATATATATATATATATATATATAATTGAAACGAAATTATCGACCGTGATATATTATAAAAAATTTAATTTAAATTCGGGTAAGCGGTCTGTCAATTAAAAAACTCCTTTATTAAATAACCCTATATTTCGCAACAGAATTTGTTGCTTCTTCTGGGGAAAAAAATGTAGAGTTGAAAAATAATAAAATTGACGTACAAAAAATAAAAATGATTAATCATTTTTATTTTTTGGTAAGCGGTCTGTCAATTAAAAAACTCCTTTATTAAATAACCCTATATTTCGCAACAGAATTTGTTGCTTCTTCTGGGGAAAAAAATGTAGAGTTGAAAAATAATAAAATTGACGTACAAAAAATAAAAATGATTAATCATTTTTATTTTTTGTACGTCAATTTTATTATTTTTCAACTCTACATTTTTTTCCCCAGAAGAAGCAACAACTTCTGTTGCGACATATAGGGTTATTTAATAAAGGAGTTTTTTAATTGACAGACCGCTTACCCGAATTTAAATTAAATTTTTTATTATATATATATATATATATATATATATATATATATATATATATATATATATAGATTATATGTACATATATTTATGTAAGATATGTTATGTACTAGTTGATGGTTCAAAGCTATATACTTGTTTCCAAGTTTCCGTCGATCTAAATTGCCGAAGTAAGTTAAAACAGTTCCTAATAAAAATGTTTACGATGGCGTGTCGAGTGGTGGTTGGCCAATCAATAGGTTAGTGATCAAAGAGACCTTGAGGACGGAATTAACTCGATTTTACGTATAGATACACCAGCGAATATAGCTATATATTTTTTCCCAGTGGCGTTTATTGTTTTCCTGTATTTCGCACAAAATGAAACTACAACCTATAATAAATTACATGAAAGAAATTCTTTTTTTTTCGGACACTTTAATTTATTTTGTGTCGATTTCATTTAATTGAATAGGAGTGTGTGAATCTGTTTAAATTGTCCAAATATTCTTGCTGTATTATATATAACCTTACAAAGATATTAATTCTCTGATTACTCCCATATTACAATTTTCCCAAAAAGACCTAAATTAACAGAAAGAAAATAGAAATTGACATGGGCAATAATATCACACAAAGGATTTTAATATAGAATATGCCACTTAACGAAAAAGATGTAAACAAAACTGTGTAAGATCTAAATTATTTTTTTTTATTATGAAATCGAGAATTTATTGTGTTTTAATTAATGTTTTTACCTTATTTAATCACTAGTGCATTCATTTTAATAAATAAATAATAAATCAATAATTTTAAAACTAATTATGATTAGAAAATAGAGTACCAATATTTTGTACTGATCTGTATTCAAATTATTGATTGACACTTGTGCAAGTTTTTAAACAACAAGGAACACGTGATCTAGTCATTCCAAAAATTAAGTGAATCAACTAATTAGTTCTCATTCACAAACCGATATGATTGATGCAGTAATATTCAAAAAACAATTATAAAATATCTACCGCATAATATTACTTATGTTTGTATTTGTGGAAATTGAGAAAGAAAAATTAATAATACAAGAGACAGTCGTCATGGAAAAAAATAAAACTTGTTATAGATAATTATTTTTCATCGAAAGCATGCTTTTTTAAATATTCCATCTAAAAAGTTCTAAAAATAATCAAAGAAAGAGCATAAAAAAAAGTTTGTAATAAATGTACCCATACATAACCTACCTTTGAACGAGATTTCCTGTCCAAAGAGTGAAATTTTCTTTTATTGTTGTTATAGAAAGCACGCATTTTAGAATCGTCGAGCTAAAGAGTTTTAAACAATTATAATTCTAAAGAAGTAATTACAAGGAAAAGTGTTAAATCAAAACAAACAGGCATAACCTATCTTTTATTCACATCCTGATCCCGCTGAAGTAAAGAAATCCTGCGAAACCCAGAAGATCAGATTCCTGAGAAAGAAAACATTCTCTTCCTGTTTATCCAGTCAACAAGCTTTCGGGTATGCATCACATCAACATCCGACAAAAGATATTCCAACCCGTACAATTCGTACAGGTATTTCTGAGGTGTTTATATTATAAAGTCATATATCAACGATTCACGCATGAAAAACTATATGATCGATAAAATATAAAGTTAAAATTCACTGATTATCTAGTATTCCTTGTGAAAGGTCGTTTAATTATTAATTTTGTGTGATCAAGAAGCCGATTTATATGTATTGTATTTTTGTTTAGTAAATAGGACATAAAAATATTGAATTAGGCAACTTACTATCTATTATTTCAATTACTTTGTAATCTTAGGTTAGCAACCCCTTTAACACGGGTGATAAGTGGTTGCATATTTAACAGATATCAATTTATTATCTGAAAACCCTCTTATTGTCCATTAATCTTTTATTTCTATGTGTAGGATACTATCAATTATTAAGTTTATCTGGAACCTAGAAAGAGCTCTGTGTTTTTAAGAGATCTCCTGTCATTTATTATAATCAATTTATAAGTATAATTTAATTTGTACACATTAATTATCATAATTATTAATGTATTTATAAGTGAGGAAATATTACATTTTTGGCGCGGTGCATTAAATATGATCTATATATACTTGTTCGCGCATAATTACTCAATGGGTTGACCGATTTTAATGATTCTAGATGTGTTTGACAGAGGGTGCATCCAAGATTGTATCATATCGTCGTGAGCCGGTATCGAGTTAGTACTGGGTTAGTACAAACAAAAAACCAGCTTTTACCTATTGGTTTGCTTTGACATTAACGATTTTCTCAAATATAAATATCTTTAAATCGTTGATTGACAAAGGAGATATTTGTTGAAACTTCATTATAACGATAAGAAATAATTACTAAACTTCTAGTTTCAAAAATTTTATTATAAATCCACTACAATATAGTTTTGCATCCACCTGATGAAGCCATTGTATGGCTAAACAATATTGTAGGGGATTTATAATAAAATTTTTGAAATTAGAAGTTTAGTACTTATTTCTTATCGTTAAAAATATCTTTGCTGTTCTAATAATTTTTAAATTATGCATGAGTTTAGCCTATTATAATGTTATGCCAATGTCGATATAGTACTGGACAATTGAAAGGCGCTCGTATATTAAATTAAGCCGAGTCTCATATGAAATGCGCTTATGTGTGAAATGCAGACGACACTCTTTTTCATGCATAGTATCTAGGTTTAAACTAGAATTTACCTAGTCGCGCATGCCAGAGAGCCTTTGTTCACGCATGGAGTTGCTTTCTGCACTACGTTTCATTACTTGTTTTGTCTTAGCTTTTTCAAGCAGTACTTTTTTCATTTGTTGCGGTTATTGTAAACAATACCTGGTTAGACCATACCAGAACGTTAGATTAATTTAAGAATATTTAATACAAATTATAAGTTTAAAAAGGTATATAACCCCTTACCACAAATTGATAGTCGTATCCTAAATACGTATTTCGACAACTAAGTTGTCATCATCAGTAGGTAAAAACTACTAATTAAAGTCACACGGGGCACAATAAAGTAAGATAAACGCTTACGCACAACTACTATACACTGCAACCCTGTAAAGACTAAATTTACCATGCACATTTCAAACTACGAGATAAAACACTTGTCTCTTTGGAAAAGGTTCTTAAACATCTGTTAAAATATCGAACAAAGGGACGGCAAAAATTCTTCTCTAAATACGGCGCCAACTAAAAACGATTTTAAAGCTACGGTGACCTACTAATAAACTAAATGAAACACCTATATTTCCACAAAACACTAGTATAATTAAATGTATGAGCATTTCATGTGCAATGTACAAATTAATTGTTATTATTTAAACGTGTTATATTCCAATGCGCAGGTAGTGACAAAATCTATATTGGGTCCGAATATAGAAACACTTTCCATTAACAAAAGGTTAAGAAGTCGTATCGTAAAGGCCGAACTCTCATGACAAATTCTGAGAAAGACAAAATTAAGAAGAGGCGTTATATGTGAAAAACTAGACATCCGGCTTGTTGTATTATACTAAATGAGAATAACAATCCTCGTGAAACCTTTTGTTAATGGAAAGTGTTTCTATATTCGGACCCAATATAGATTTTGTCACTACCTGCGCATTGGAATATAACACGTTTAAATAATAACAATTAATTTGTACATTGCACATGAAATGCTCATACATTTAATTATACTAGTGTTTTGTGGAAATATAGGTGTTTCATTTAGTTTATTAGTAGGTCACCGTAGCTTTAAAATCGTTTTTAGTTGGCGCCGTATTTAGAGAAGAATTTTTGCCGTCCCTTTGTTCGATATTTTAACAGATGTTTAAGAACCTTTTCCAAAGAGACAAGTGTTTTATCTCGTAGTTTGAAATGTGCATGGTAAATTTAGTCTTTACAGGGTTGCAGTGTATAGTAGTTGTGCGTAAGCGTTTATCTTACTTTATTGTGCCCCGTGTGACTTTAATTAGTAGTTTTTACCTACTGATGATGACAACTTAGTTGTCGAAATACGTATTTAGGATACGACTATCAATTTGTGGTAAGGGGTTATATACCTTTTTAAATTATTATTTAACCACAGTCTCCATTGAAAGAATTTTTACAAATTATAAGTAATCAAATACTGCTTCTGGCATCATAGGTCCGGTTTATGTAATTTAGGGTTAATCATTATAAAATTTTCAGTCATTTATTCGATAATTTTTGAACGAACCTGCATATGGTGATATTTTCACATATATTTTGCTTAATGATTTCTTTGGCGGATATTTCATAGAGTTAGTTAAAATTAGAAATTTCATTGTAGTAGCTAATATAAAATTTTATTTAAATTACGATATATTATTTGAAGATGTAGGCAACCTAGTATACATTATGGTTTGGTTCATATCGTACGCGTGTGAGGGCGTACGATTTGTCACTAAATATAATAGGGTTGATCTAGTGTAGACAATCAATTTGTTAATCGGGCTACCAGCCTTAAAGCGAATCTTTTTCTTAAGATTCATTGGATTATTTTACGGCTTGTTTGTAGAAATGTCGTTAGATTCATCATTATTATTTTCATTTAAGATCTCCTTGGGTATTGTACGACAGAGTTATCTCCTCGTGGTTCTTTTAAACTTAAGATTTCAATTTATAATTTTTTAAATGGTACGTAATTTAATTGATATCTCTAGTCAGATAGCTTCTGAATATTATTGTCTCAATTTTTAGGTACCGCAATAATCTAAATATAGATTTCATCGTCAATTTCTTCTATACAGTAGCTTCCTCCTATGAGTTGATTTTTGTAAGAACTACGTACCATTTCTTATACAAGAGCGAGTTCAAAAATTCTGGTCCCCTTTTCGCTGCTGAGTTTAATGAATTAACACGTGGTACTGAAGATTGTATGGAGTGATTATTTAATGGCTTCTTATAAGTATTTTATTACTTCGCTATGCGGCTTTTGAGGCATTTTTTAAAATTAAATTATACGTCTGAAGTCCTCTGAAATGTAGAAAGACCGTTTTTGTCTGCAGGAAATTAACGTTCATGTGAAGCACGTGTTGAAGAGGTTCCTATCTGAATTCAGGGAGCCAGTAGAGGCTACATTAGCAAGTCGAGGCTACATTTATCAGTAGAGGATACGTTTTCTAGTACGAGGTTAAATGAAGCACATGGTTAGTACAAGCATGGGATACTTTTTCTAGTAAGATGTTAAATGAAGCAGGTGGTGAAATTCAAGTCTGAGGTTATCATTATTAGTTTTTACAAGTTGAGATTACTTGGAATTGTCGAGAAAATAGCGTTCCTTTTGCAGCCAGCAGGGTTAGTTGCATGAGTATGGTGATGGCTTTTTCCAAGACGTTATTTAATCGAAAAGGTATGAATTATGCATATATTTTCTCTCGGAAGCCTACAGACTGTCAAAAGTAAATTTCTCCGAGAGCATTATTAGTGTCTATTGTATAAGACTACTGTAAATTCGAGTCATTAATTTTTTCAGTATGTATTTCATTCAGTAAAATTTAAGTAATCGATACCCTTAATTTTGGTGTATACAGAGTAATCGATATTTCATTACGTACTAGGGTCATCTCAAATTTATTTTTTTACTCAATTAATTGTTGATAACAAGAAACTTTCTAAATTTTAAATATTAGTTATCAGTATCACTTTGTAGATTGGTATAGACTAATGTATGTCTAAAATTTATAATATATTTTGGTTATTCACTTTTCTTTGTTACGATTTAAAAATTGTATATATATTTTTTTTATATTTCATCAACTAATCAGTATACTGAATGTACAAGAATCTCGATGTGAGATTTATCAAAGACCTTAGATAAATTACCAACCAATTTATTGTCTAGATTAAGTACACCATTTACTTAATTATTGGTTAATGATTTATATACTGAGTGAGATCGTATTGCTTTGTTGTATCACTTTTATTTTGTCTAATTTCGTCAGTATATTTTTTAATACAATTTAATTTCAGTATTTTATTGCTTTGCAATGCATCTTATATGTGCATGCTTTTTTTGTCGATCATATCGCAATACTATATGGATGCATCACTAACTCAGTAGCATTGTATATATTTATTGCAACTTATTTATATAAAATTTGTATCCTTTGAGCAAGTTGGCCATTGTTATCTGCTTAAATTTTTTAATTCATTATTACTTGTGGCTTGTGAGCCTTATTAAGATTTTCATTATTTTGTGTTATTGATTAATTTACTACAGCGTTGTTTCATTGATATGCTTATTGATTGATTTTCTCCATTGCTTTCTTGTCTTGTTATTGTTATATTTTGGGTGTTTTATTGATATTGTAACAACTGTTCACGTATTTGTCAATGATTTAGAACTTACTATCGGCTGTGTTCACTGTGTTCACTGTACCGGCTTCAGAGCATAAACACGGTGGCGCCTATATTATTAAAAAGACCCTCCCTTCGCTCCCCTTTTAACTGAGCTGGTCTCTTAGCCGAATATCTCCGGACCAAAGTTTTTTATTTTTTTATTTTATTTTATTATTAGAGTTAGACCCTGTTATTGGCAAATAACAAAACGTGTTGAATGTGTGGAAATTAAAATTAAAATTATCAAATTTTCGAAACATTATTTTTTCTTTGTTAGTCCGGAAACAGTTTTGTCAAAATAATCATGTCTTGTTTTCTCCAAATTGAAAACATAAGTAAGTTCTCTCTTAGCACGGGAACGATTTTCTGAGAATAATTGGCATTATTGGCGAAGTTTGCAACAGCACGTCTTTCAAAATATCATAGCCGTTCTTTTCATGTCATTCTACGTCATTTTGATGTATCGGACGCTTCGTTGCGTGAAAGTGCGACAGACTTCTCTCTTAGCACGGGAACGATTTTCTGAGAATAATTGGCATTATTGGCGAAGTTTGCAACAGCACATCTTCCAAAATATCATAGCCGTTCTTTTCATGTCATTCTACGTCATTTTGATGTATCGGACGCTTCCTTGTGTGAAAGTGCGACCGACTTCTCTCTTAGCACGGGAACGATTTTCTGAGAATAATTGGCATTATTGGCGAAGTTTGCAACAGCACGTCTTCCAAAATATCATAGCCGTTCTTTTCATGTCATTCTACGTCATTTTGATGTATCGGACGCTTCGTTGCGTGAAAGTGCGACAGACTTCTCTCTTAGCACGGGAACGATTTTCTGAGAATAATTGGTATTATTGGCGAAGTGTGCAACAGCACGTCGTCCAAAATATCACAGCCGTTCTTTTCATGTCATTCTACGTCATTTTGATGTATCGGACGCTTCCTTGCGTGAAAGTGCGACAGACTTCTCTCTTAGCACGGGAACGATTTTCTGAGAATAATTGGCATTATTGGCGAAGTTTGCAACAGCACGTCTTCCAAAATATCATAGCCGTTCTTTTCATGTCATTCTACGTCATTTTGATGTATCGGACGCTTCGTTGCGTAAAAGTGTTTGTCAGACAAAATAATTGGTCCAAAATGAATTTCGAAGTCTACTGCTAGGAAAAGCATTTGATTTTTTAAATCAATAATTTGATTTACTGTTATAAGTCCATGAATATTTCTCATAGTGTAACTAAAACTAATAAAACTTTTGGAATGTTTTCAATAATTTAAAAAAAGTATCGAAAATCCAACTTTACATAAAACTAAACCAATGTAATTTTTAACTAGAAGGACCAAATCTGAAACACTCTGTCCTTTCCATTGAATTTTATTTATTACGCATTCAAGAGAAGCTTCCGACCTATACAAATTTTAATTTTACGAAACAAGTTTTAATTCGCATAATACAATTTGGCAATGGAATAGTGAGCGTTGTACCGAATAGATTAAAGCTTTGATATCGATGTGTGCGGGGCAAGGGTAGCCGTGCGCAATGGGGTTCCAGAGCGGATTTCAATTATCACAAAAATGTGTTTTCGTTGTTTGTCGATTCCGCTTGAATGAGATTAATAAAATAAATAAGCGAAATCGCCACCAGCAAAACTGATACAAAAACGACAGCCGCATCAACGTGAAATAATATACATTGTTTTCAGGATTATAGCTGTCAGTTCAGAAACGGTTTGAACTGTTTGTTGTGACACTGTTGAAATCGAGTGTTAACAATCTCTCGTTTTATATACTCATCCACTTTTTCGTTTTTACTCAGATTTGTTACAAGCATTTTAAATAAATTTTTCGTTTAATTAATTTATTACTAAAAACAGCATGTCATATTTTAATTCTTTAATTTTACTAAAAAAAAAAACGAATGAAATACATACCATAAAAGGTGTTTGGAAATAAAAAGGTATTATATTTTCAGGAAAAAATATGGCATATAGGGAGATACAATTTATCATAATTATAATAACACATAATTTGCTTCTTAATGCGCTCATCTACGTAAATCTTTGAATACTAAGCATCTGTTTTGAAAAGAAGGGTATTTTTTTTTACTAAAAAGTGTGTAGTGTAATGAAGTATCCTGAAATAATATACGAGGGCGATTCGTAAAGTAAGGTTCTGTTTGGTTATTAATTAACCCTCCGCTAGTCGCGCCTGGCATTGTAACATCAATAGTCGCATGGGATACATTCGTATCCCATATAAATTACTCAATTTTATTTTTAATCGTATTAGAGAGCCAAGAATAAAACAAAAAACATAAAACAAGGATAAAACTTAATTTAAAATAGATTTTGTAAGAGTTTTTGTTTTTTTGCACAGTTTAAGCAATTGCTATTTTCACTTGGTAATCTTTGCAAACATCCATTTGTCACACAATGAACAGAAATTTCTTGTTCTTTTGTTATCTCTTGTAGAACAAATATGGCAACGACCATTTCCAGTTCTCTGCTTTTTGTTTGCAAAATGTCGTAGTTTGCAAAATGTCGTAGTTTGAAACATACTTGAGTAGGTAAAATCTCAACAAAGTTTGTATAAAGCAAAATTATTATTAAAACTCGGGTGTAGAGAATACGATACCGGTTCATAAATGTATGAAAGTATCTTTCCAGATATGCAGATACGTGTTTTGTCTTACTACAGAATCGCCAGTGCTGACCACTCACTGCAGGGAACTTTCACAGAAACAACACCGTTGCCATATTACAGAAATTATTAAGACAGAGCGTAGAAGACCATTCAGCACTGCTAATTTATTAGTGTCAACATCACGAACGCCAAAGCAACTATCACTGTCTTCAAAATAAATGCAAAACTAAGCCAGAGGCTTAGTGTGACTCATACAATCGCAATTTGCAGAAGCTGTAGCATATTAACGTGCTTCCACTCTATATCGAACATAATCGAAGAACTACCTATAAAAGTTTCTGAACTTTTAATTTTCCCCATTTTCCCCATTTTAAATTTTTTACGGCTGATCGTAACAATAACACTACGTCGAATCGAGACGGCGTGGTAGGAAAAACGATTGCAATACAACAATTCATTTCATTCGTGAAATAGGTTACCTCGTAAAAAAATATTGTAATAAATAGATGAGAGGATCTCTGACAGCATTAGCGGGGCAATATGGGTACTATAAGTGGTATGTACCTTCATAAAGAGGCCACGTTCATAATAACGCAGGCAGATAGAGAGAAAGAGAAAGCCTGAGATCGGCTCGTTTTATCGTTCCAATTTTCTCTACGGATGGCAAGCACTTAAACGTGATAAACTAACGTTGGGGAGCACATTAAAGTGTTGAATATGCTTGTATAACGGTCGACTAAGATACGCTTCCTTTACCTGTCGTTTAATGTGTAATCTTATCAGTGGAAAAGCCATGAAAGAGCATACGCAGACGACCATACAGAGTAGTAGATCTCTTTTTGGAAATCGTCGCTATAACAGACTCTCCCCTTATATTCCCGTCCTACGTACTTTCGCCATCATTTTGCATCTTTCAAACGACTCGATTTACATTTTTCTTATAGCATAACTGCACAAATATATACTGAAACGAAACTATTTTAACGTTTCTATTTGTAAATAACTAATTAAGAAATACTTCCATATAGACACTAAGAAAGCAAAAGTTTTTTGAGGTTGGAGAGATACTAAATGTGTGTCTTTATAATCGCCTTCAAGTTTCATGACCACTTATACGAGAGATTTCCTTTTAGTGTTGTATACAGCCATAAAATCAAACACTGATCAAAGTGTTTTATTGCCTTTCAAAACATTTTCTACCAAAATTAATACACTTCTGCATTCGTTCAACCTAACTGTTAAAGCAGTTATTTCAGTCTTCAGTTGGGACAGTCAAAATTGCCGTTTTGAAGGAATTTATTGGTCCTTCCAGCGGCTGAAATCGTCGGCCACGCCATGCAATCATGATCTTTGGAAGCGCAAAAATAATGATCTACTAATTCGATATTTTACTTCTCCAAAAACTCAATTGTCCTTCGAGCTGTGTGTGAACACGCATTGTTATGATGCGGAGCACGGCGATATTTCTGGCAATTTTGAGACAAACGTTGCGACCATATCTTTCGACACACTTCACGAACGGATAACTTTTGTCGGCTTCTCTTCATCTTGAAACATCCAAACAAGCAAACTGACGTTTATTTTCTGGTTCGTAGGAATAAATCCATGATTCAGCGCCACTCACAAAGCTATAGACGTTTTTTCAGTTTCCGTTATTGAACCGGTTTAAAGTTTTTCGGCACCAATTGACGCGAGCCGACTTTTGCTCTTCGCTTAAAAGATGCGGAATCCAACGGAAAATTAACTTTCTCACATGCAGTTCATTATGTAGGATCGTTTGATTATGTAGGATTGAGGTCTTTGAAATACTTATGGATGTCAATTTCACGGTATGTCACATGTCTATTTTCCTTAATCAGGGGGCGCACAGCATCGAGGGTTTTCCGTCTGACTTCTGCTCTTGCCGGAGCTGTCCTGGGATCGTCGCTGATACTGGTGCATTGACTTTGGAATTCATATTACCAACGTGAAATTGACGATTGATGTGGAGCTTCATCTTCAAAACAGAAACCAACTCAGGACGACATTAGTGTGGAGTTAATCCTCTCCGAAAATTGTAAGAAATTATTGCGCGACAATTTCCTCGGCGCATATGAATCGAATTTTCAAATAAAGAAGATAGTATATGCTGGAAAAAACAAACTTTAGAAAATGTTTACGTGTCTTGTTTTACATGTTTCCATAGTTTTAAACAGTCGCGGCCCTTGATGACGTAAAACGTGGGCAACTGCACGGATGAGACTACTTAGAATAAAGTTCGAACAATTTTGGTGGCATCCGTATATATGAAACGAAGCAGTATCATCCGTGCAGGTGCCCACGTTTTACGTCATCAAGCGCCGCGACTGGTTATAAAGGTTCTTCTTCCGATGAATAAGTAAAAATCGAAAGATATGTAATTATATTAACTTCTTTTTGATAGTTCATTGGAAGAACACCTCTGGTAAGCATACCAAGAATATACCAATATTGTATTTGACTGGTGATGAAATCGCCTAAAATTGCGTACGAAAGAAGCGTGTAATCTTAAAATAAGACATGAAAATACGATCGTAGCGTATGAAGATTTTTTCCAAAATGGTTGCGATGCGAATAGAAATTTCCAGAGAAGAATCTAAGAAGTAAAGATCTTATAAAGACGACAAACAATGAATAGCGTAAATACTTACTCACTACCCAGAAATTCTTGGAATGTGAAAAAAACAAAAAATTTCTCCTATAGCTTATTCACTACCATTCCCATCCAAGTACGCTCCTTCCGCATGAATACACTGATTCCAGTGAATTGTCCACGACTGGAAGCAGTCTTCGTGTGTTAACGTGTTCTACACTGTTTTCGATTCGGTCTGGTTCTCCTCAATCGTCACAAAACGGCGTCCCTTCAGCTTCAATTTCAATTTCGGAAACAGGATGAAGTCACAAGGGGCAAGATCTGGGGAGTAGGGAAGTGGGGTGCTACTGTCGTCTTCATTGATGCTAGAAACTGACGCAAAACAAGTGTCGTGTGGGTTGGTGCATTGTCATGATGTAGGATCCACGAATTGTTGCCCCAGTTGGAAGGCCGTTTGCGTCGAATGTTTTCTTTTAGTCGCCGAAGAACATGGCAATAAAATCGTCCATTAACGTTCAGCTCGCGAGAAAAATTCTTTGTGCACGACGCCATCAACGTCAAAAAACAAATGAACATCGACTTGACGTTGTTCAAACTTGCCGTGCTTTCTTCGGTCATGGTGACGATGGCGCTTCCACTGCGATGACTGCTGTTTTGTTTCGGGATCATACTCTCACATTCATGATTTGTTGCTAATAATGATTATGGTACGTAAGTTCGCATCACTTTCAGCATTTTTTTTCAGCTTGGTGCACACATGAGCACGGTCGTGTTTTTGTTCAATGCTAGCATAAACTTAAAACGCAGCAATATGCCGTATTTCGAGTTCGCAGGACAGAATACACTGACAAACACCGTACAAGCCGACAATGTTGCAAATGTCATGGATTGCTCTTCTTTGGTCTTGCATGATAGCATCAACGCACTTTTGCCACATTTTGTGACCTGTTCTCTCCTTCGATGGATGACCTGAACGCTCAACCGACACACGTCCACTTTCAAAACGGTTGTACCACTCATAAGTTTGTACCTGGCCTAGAGCATCCTCACCAAACGCTTGTTTAAACATTTTCAAAGTTTCACCTGCTGTTTTATCAACTTTGAAGCAAAATTTGATGCACGTTCTTTGCTCTTTCACATCAGACATTGTAGTATTGCAGAATAACTCAAACACAGCACAACAAATATAAACATAGGATCTGTTACCGTGTGTTTCTTGAAAAATTTAATGGATTTCATTAACATTTCAAACTAAATCTAATACGTCAATAAAATCTTTATTTGATTTTTTTAAACTCTTTGTGCGCATGCTTTAGTTGAGCTAAGATTAATATGAGGAGGTATTTGAATGAATTTTATGTGCTTTGATGGCTTCGGTAATTTATTTAACTTCTATTACATGTGCGAAGGAAAACTTGACTTCAAAACCAAACGTTATTGATGTTACTAAATTCTAAGTTAATATTATTTAATTATAAGCTTACATTTGTAGATGGATTGCTTCTGATATAAGTAAAAAGGAGTCATAATTCAAAATTGAAACAGAAAAGGCTTAATAATATACTAACTATTTGCATACGTCCAGCTTCATAGGTTGATGCACATGTGCATAGGTGAATTTATATTACAAACCAAGTTTATGTGTTTATATCTAAATGAAGCTTAATCTGTTTCAAATTTACGTTATTGCTGCATATATACAGCTCGATTAGACGGGCGTTCATTTTATAAATATTCAATAAATTATTAAGTATTTTCTAATTGGACAAATTATACCCTAGTGCATGTTCAAACGTATAAATAAGGGCTCGTAACGTTGATATATTATTACTGAATATCTATCATATCCACAAGATGAGTTTCCGTTATTGCTCTCTATAAATTATTGAAAGGATATACATTTATCGCTCTAGATAGATTCTTTCAAACATGTTTGAAGCTTAACTATTCTAAGTTATGCAATAATTTTTATCACATACATCCTAGCATGTGTGTTTGCAAGGAAACTTGAGATTGCAAAAACATGTCCCCATATTAATCTGTATTTTTTTTTAGTAATTTGCGTGGGAAAAGTCGGTAGTGTACTTTCATCACCAACCTCGTTGCTGACCTTTTTTTAAGAAAGGGCAGATATTATTGGCCTGCGCTTTCATATTTAACCTACCCTGAGGGTTCGAGCGCCCACTTTCACCGGAAAATCTTCGAATGGAATTTTCAGTTTCTGGGCTATTTGCATAATTTTCTTCGGTACCCGGAGGATGTCGGCCGTCTCTAATAAAGCCGAATGGCATTTTAATGTTGTAGCGTTTAGTGATTTGTGCGCCCGAGGGGTCGGCTACATTAACTTCCCGAAAATCGCATAAAGGCCGAACGGTGGCCGGAAAGAAACAGGACGAAAAAAAAATGTTAACAGGGCGAAAGAAGTTTCCTCTTTAAGTGGAAAGTTTTCCGAGCCTGAAAGGAATTATTAATTAGTAAATTACAAAATGCAGTGGGTTATACTTGTACATGAAATAAATGAACTAAAAGTATAATTGATATGTTAATTTACATGCTGGCGTAACTTTTCTTTAACAATTTTATATTTCCACGTTTTTTGCTCTTTATAATCTTTAATTATTTCTCCGCTTTTGTTTCAGGTACGTGTAAATTGCTACAGAGACCTTTCGTCAACTTGTAAGTAGCATACAATTTGTTGTTAAAATTCTTCTTTCAATTTTAAATTTTATACATTACATTATATGAAATATTCAAAGCACGAGGGGGGTTTGATATTAAAGGCACAGCTGGCTATTATACAAACTGCACATATGCAATATTGGCGCCATGTGCATGACTACACACGTTCATGCAAGTAGTAGCACAGTATAACAGAAAGGACAAGTAATTGTTTTAGTTAATTTTGTGCGCCGAATCCAATCAGCCATTTTGAAACTATGTCAAACAATGCTTGGAATGTTTACATGGTTTATTTAAACGCTAAAGTTTTCTAACAAAAATTTAATTTCTAAAAAGGGTAAAAGTGTTAAATTAACTCTGCAATACTACTGTGTCGTAAATTTTTCTCGTTTTCCTCGAGTGGATACGTAACGATATAATTTTCAATATTGCTCCTAAGGCTCAGTAGCTTCTTTGCTAGTCGTATGCTTACCATCTATGCCTTTACATGTGTTAAATCGTATTGATTTAGCCATGTTTTTGAGTGTTCGTCGTAAATTTTAGTATTCATTTAGAGTCAATAGTATTACAGTATATTTTAATTAAGAAATTGAAATAAGGTTTTGTCAGGTAAATCTGTTTAGATAACCTTTCGCATCTAGTTCGATAATTTTTTTTCTATAGAAAATGGCGTTATGCAGGAGGCCATTAACCGAGCTACAACATGAAATTCAAAAAGTTATGGACGGGGAAGAAGATTCATGTGTGGCAGCATGTGAGGATATGGAAAGTGATTGGGAGAAGGTAGACAACTTGGAGATTGAAGTAGGGTCCAGTGACGAAAGCGATTTGGAAGAGAACGAAAGCGGAACTTTGGGGACGTCCTCAGGTAGTAGATTTATGCTAGAAGACAAAAATCTGATTCTTAACAGTTCAAAAGCAACAAATAATAAAAGTATGCATTTGATGATGGCGTACCACTGACTAATTTATCCGAAACCAGAAAAAGGCAAAGGGGCATAATAACACCAAAATCCATAACTTTGAAAGGACAAAATGGTTACAAGTGGTCTACCAAACTTCCGCAAAGATCAAAAAGAAGAGCTAACCGAAATATCATTTATTTTGTGTCAGGAACTAAAGGTAGTGCCCAAAGATGTGCAACTATATCTGAATATTTCCTGCATTTTCTTTCGGATGAAATTGTAGACATAATTATTAGCCACACTAACGCAGAAATTGCCAGACAGTGTAAAAACTATGCCGAAAATACACCATTCGTGTTAGCATTAGTAAAAGAAGAACTGTTGGCCTTACTCGCAATTTTGGTCATGTCTGCTGTAAAAAAAGACAATCATTTGCTGCGAACGATTCATTTTCTTGATAAAGTGACTTTGGTTTGATGATAAGACAGCAAGAAAGGAAAGGACAAAAACGGACTCATTTACACATATTCGCCAAGTATGGAATGCTTTTATTACAACATGCAGAACATCATACAACCCCCTCTTCATATCTGACAATTGACGAGCATCTTTTAGGTTTTCGAGGAAGATCTTCATTTAGGATATATATTCTTAATAAACCAACAAAATACGGAATAAAAATTGTGATGCTTTGTGACTCTTCCCCGAAATATATGATTGACGCCATTCCTTACTTGGGGAAATCAACAAATGGTTTGCCATTGTCTGAATATTTTGTGAAAGAATTGACCAAATCCGTCCACGGAAGCAATAGAAACATAACAATGGACAACTGGTTTACGTCAGTTTCACCGGCAGATGAACTTCTTGAAGAACATACAAACTAACCATTATAGGTACAATAGGAAGGAATAAGAAAGAAATCCCGTTGAAAATGCTGGAAGTTAAAGGACGGGATTCTCATTCGTCAATGTTTTGTTTCGACAGAAACGAAACATTAGTTTCATGTGTCCAAGAAAAATAAATTATCAACCATGCATGAAGGGGCTGAAATATATGAAAAAAATAACAAACTAGCAATAATTTTGAACTACAATGAAGCGAAATCCGGAGTGGATACTTTTGACCAGATGTGTTCAAACATGTCATGTAGTAGGAAAACTAGATGTTGGCCTTTGTGGGTTTTCTATGGAATAATCAAGGCTTCTTGTATTAATTCTTATGTCTTGTATAATTGCAACTACATAAAAGAACATAAAAAGCCCCTTCCTCGATTTCAATTTATGATTAACCTAAGTCATCAACTTGATAGATCTTGGATGGAATACAGATTACGCACAAAAATCTACGTCGTGATCTTCGCCAAAGTATAGGAAAAATTATTAAAATCGAAATTAAATCTAATAATATCCTCTATGAAGAAGGTAAACGTTCCATATGCTTTTACTGCCCCAGTCGATTAAGGCGCATGACGACTACATACTGTTCTCAGTGTAAACACCCCATTTGCGATGAGCATCGCGGAAAATAGTGCACCGAGTGTTTAAACGAATAAACAAATTTTCTTATAAAAAGTGTAAATGTTTTCTTAAAGGACCAATGATATAATGTTCTTATTTGTGTTCACAAAAATAAAAAGAAAAATTTGCTATTTTTTGTTTTGTTATAAAATCGTAAGACTTACGACACAATAGTATTAACGAATAGTAAAAACATAGTAGTATTGCAGGGTTAAATAACATTTATAAACACTGAAATAATACAAATTTTCTATAATAAGATGAGTTTTAATGCTTTACGAATCGCCCTCGTATATAAATATTTATCCTAGGTTGTAGACTCTCGCAATAGTTGTATATTGTTTCTTCTCGGTTTCTGGTCTGCAATCGTATTTCGCTTACTTTTCGACATCCTCAGGGTAGCTACTGCTGTTGAGATTGCTGTCCTGAACTATTTCAGTGCAGAACCAGTTCAGAAACCGAAAATAAACTGTAACTGCTGAACTGCTTTGCTGAATGCTGTTGGTGACATATATCTAAGAAAAGTTATATCTAAGAAAAGTTAAATTAAAACTTAATATGTAATAGAGGTTACGTTTTAAAACTAAAACAATATTCGATCAATTCATAATATAATAAAGCTTTACCTGCAGAATTGAAATTCCAATTATCAATAGAATATTTATTGCCTATAGATGCATTGTTTTATGTTATCTCAAATCCCTTAATTAAGCGTTCGATGTATAAATACCAAAACGATATAATTATAGATTTGCATATATGA
The DNA here is from genome assembly GCA_935421215.2 of Melolontha melolontha. Lineage (NCBI taxonomy): Eukaryota > Metazoa > Arthropoda > Insecta > Coleoptera > Scarabaeidae > Melolontha > Melolontha melolontha. The sequence continues at coordinate 187,171,790 of OW285235.1, forward strand.
ATTAATATTAAAATTTAAATTTGCAATATGCATTTTAAGACAGAAGACCAATTCGTGGACGGTCGCTTATGCAATTCTTGAATAAAATGTATAAATCCGTAATGCATAAATATCTATTTGAACTACTACGTAGGCGTCTAGTGCTAAGACGACAGAATATGTATTAAATATTCATCATGGCGGCCGCGGCATGGCACTTCCATCGGCCGCATATGAATGAGGAATTAAGGACCGATCTCAAGACACGCCATCTCTAATTTATGATAATCTCTCAAAATGTATTTTGGCTGCGAATTCAATTTCAATCTAAAGATACCGACGGAGGCAGCGAGGACGTACACGGAAGCTACTGATTTTCCAATCTAATTAGCAAAAACCTTTGTTTCTTTGCTTCGAGGGATGCTGCTTGTTTGCCAAATTAATACGTGCAAATATTTTGGTCCGTACACCTTTTTGCATAAATTCAATATAATCAATATAGGGTGTAGATTGAAGGGATTATTTTCAATATGTGTTCTATCCATCAGGCTAGAACTAATTAACATATAGACACGAATGTACACATATGGATCTGCTGTAGAGGAGTAAGTATCTTATACAGCCTGTCCTTGAAATAGAAAGACAACATATGAAAGATGAATGGAAAGATGCAATTTTATAGAATGTATATCTAAAATATTGTGAATCAATTACGACGCGAACCCCAAAATTAAAAACCCCCTGAATGTAAAATTATGTGCCGCTTATGGATAAGAATGTTTATAAAAAATTATTCTATGCAAACATACGTTGCAATGTTAACGTTTATAAAAACTCTAAAAGATAACATTGTTGAGACGGCTGTCGATGTTCGATGTTACAATGGAGCAGGTTTGTTTACTTAGGTTTCAGTAACCTCAATACGATTGTGTACGAATATATCAGCTGTGAAGCATTTATAAATTCCATTTGTAAATAGGCGAAACATGTGAAAAGCTCATATGAAATATCCGAAGTGTCCGCGTGGAGACAAGTTGAAGGCGACAAATATTTTCTAAATATCTTTGTCATTTTTGTTATCGCCTTTGCGAACGAATTTGCGGAAAATATTTTGGATTGATATACATCTTTCTTCCTTTCATGTGTATTACGTTAATGTTTTTTTTGTTACGAAAAGTAACTAATATAAAATGTTAATATTGATTCACAATGTCTAAAAAATATTTACACGCACACGATGCAGTGTTTATATTTATAAAAACTTTTGAAGATAACATTGTTTAGACAGCTTTGTATGCAAAGGGTTGGAGAAAAGTCAGTTACATATTAAAAATTTAAAGCGAGACCGACCATAACAAAACTACTCTTTTTGTTATTATTCGTCAGCGTTAAGGCATCGTCTCCGATAGTTTTATAGTATAGTTGTTCCCACAGTGGCGTGACAAGTAACGGGTGTGCAGAAACATTCGAAGTCAAGTGGGCTCTGAACAAAAAATCGTATATCTTTACTTAAGTATCTGATTTGTAATAATTATTAAATGTCAACTGTTGTCTGTCAAAAATCAATCTATCTCAGACATGACTTCATATTTTCAAGGACTACTTTGACTTCCAATGTTTCTGAACACCCGTTATATTTTAAATATCTTTGTCATTTTTTTTTTCTCGCAGAGGGAATTTTGGGAAAACATTTTGGATTTATACCTATTCTATATATAAATAATAATATTATTAAAGTTTTCATAGGAAGCCTTAACTTTTTTATTTATAATATTCCACATATTAGTATTACTATATATTTGAACACAACCAATAAATAGTTAGATAATTAGTTATAAGAAAAGTAATCTTAATTTCATGTTAAGTAAAATTACGAAGCAGATGTAATAATCAAACATGTCTTCATTGTTAATTGATTTGATTAACGTACGTGGGTATAGGAGATCTAAAAATATACTGCACGTTAATCCGAAAAGTTACAACCTTGCTTTAGAATTTCTGTTCATATTCAATCAATTGCTAGTCATATTCAATCGGTCATAATAATAATCGTAATACTTTTAGAACGTTAGTAAATCAATATTACCTGTATTTGCTTCTCAAAGCTGGTTCTTTTAGGAGTGATATTGGAATTCATTAATATAAAGCGCAATTTTAGTATGTCATCATACGATTACGTTGAAGTTGATTGACGCAAATTATATATGCAACGTATTATGATGACACATTCTATTGCATTGGCGTGTTAGGCTAACATTAAGGGCAGTATTCAAGAAAAAAGAAGAAAATAAAAGATCGTTCACTGATGCGAAGTCAGAACTGCGACTTTTGAATTGAAACTATTATCTATGCATATGGAAAATTGAGTATAAATTAACTCTATGAGTAAACAAACTTCAAAAGTTGGAATGTTAGAAAGAAACTATCGCTCGATCCATCATTTGCCATAGGGAAAATGTGTCATTCTTTCGAAATTAAACCTAATAATATCCGTGTTATCATTAGTGTAGAATAATGCTCTATATTTCCAAAACAAAATTTTTGTAAATATTCTTAAGGAGCATTATGTTCAAGGATATGTTACCATTTATGGTTAACAAACAGAATTAGATTAAGACTCTTCGAATAACTTGATAAAATTAATCATTGACCGCAAATGTTTTTGAAGGAACATGGAGGGGTATAATTTATATCTAAGACTCCATTCATTATGTTCTCTCACGGACGATTGAAGGCGAAGATCGATGTATTACCATAGTCCTGAGTTTTGCAAAAATATTCGTTTTTATACAAAAAATATCCTTTGGTTGTTCTTTTCCTTTTCGACTGTTAATTTGAGTAGAGTACGTTTTTTTGTAGGTATCCTAATAGATATAATGATTTTGCAAACAAAATTAAAACACCTAGTTGCAGTTTTTAACGACTATCTAGATATTTTGTTTATAAATCTTTTTTTAATCTAAGAAAACTTTTTCCGAATAAAGCGAGAATTATCTTTGAATTAGCACATTTATTTTTAATTACGCATTAATACTTTTTTTATTCAATCAATAAATATATTTTTTAAACATATAAATTACATTCTTGATTTAACATTGTTATTAATTTTAGATGTCTTGTATGTTATAAATTGCTTGAATGCCTCCAAAGTTTTACTTTGAAAATTGGAAGTTGTTTCGTATGCACTATAAAAATATATAAATAGGAGATTGTTGCATTTTCCATTTAAAAATAACTCGGCGAACAATAGTATGTATTCCAGAGATAGTATTCTGCACCCGCTTTGCTTTAATCGGAGTTTGTTCGGATTTCCAGTTACTCAATCCACCTTCCACCCGGGCAAAGTTTTTTTTTTCATACAATCAGGTTTTAAATCTCACCATAATGATTGAATGGAACGAATTAGTTCCTGTCTTCATCAAAAGCATGTTTATAATAAGCAATAGTCCAGAGTATAACTATGAGATGCCAGAATCGTAATTCATAGCTACTTCGTTGAGAAAACTCTGATGAGTTTCAGATTCATCTAACGAATATCAAAATGGTCTCAACGATCCAGAAAGTATTTAAGGCCATTTGGAATAGCCAGTTCTGCACGATTTGCAACCTTTTCATATAATATCCCGCGCTAACCGTTCATGCTTATAAAATTTATGGTGTAATGATGGTTTTGCAAAGCTTAATTTTATAAGCAGAATTAGGCCTACTGCGCTCATTATTACACAAAATGCTACCAGCATTTACCCGGAGTTATCCCTTGCGAATTTAATATATGAGAGGAACTTTAGTCAAAATGGACAATAATTATTCATTAAATTGATATGATATATTACGTTCCATACGTATATTGTTGCCTATGGCCCGTTGCGAGTTGGACCTATCGGTACCTATATATATATATATATATATATATATATACATATATATATATATATATATATATATATATATATATATATATATATATATATATATAGGTACCGATAGGTCCAACTCGCAACGGGCCATAGGCAACAATATACGTATGGAACGTAATGCGACGTGGCAACGTGTGTATATATATATATATATATATATATATATATATATATATATATATATATATATATATATATAGAGTATATCTGCATTTTCAGTCATTCCGTCGGCGATAGAATTATTGAAAAGCAACGTTAATAACGCTATCCAATCAAAAAGAGTAGGACTCGATTTATTTCAATAGCAAAATGCGGAAGATAATATGGTGATTATCTAAAGAACTAATTAGAAAGAGTGGTATCCCCATATCAATTTAATGAATAATTATTGTCCATTTTGACTAAAGTTCCTCTCATATATTAAATTCGCAAGGGATAACTCCGGGTAAATGCTGGTAGCATTTTGTGTAATAATGAGCGCAGTAGGCCTAATTCTGCTTATAAAATTAAGCTTTGCAAAACCATCATTACACCATAAATTTTATAAGCATGAACGGTTAGCGCGGGATATTATATGAAAAGGTTGCAAATCGTGCAGAACTGGCTATTCCAAATGGCCTTAAATACTTTCTGGATCGTTGAGACCATTTTGATATTCGTTAGATGAATCTGAAACTCATCAGAGTTTTCTCAACGAAGTAGCTATGAATTACGATTCTGGCATCTCATAGTTATACTCTGGACTATTGCTTATTATAAACATGCTTTTGATGAAGACAGGAACTAATTCGTTCCATTCAATCATTATGGTGAGATTTAAAACCTGATTGTATGAAAAAAAAAACTTTGCCCGGGTGGAAGGTGGATTGAGTAACTGGAAATCCGAACAAACTCCGATTAAAGCAAAGCGGGTGCAGAATACTATCTCTGGAATACATACTATTGTTCGCCGAGTTATTTTTAAATGGAAAATGCAACAATCTCCTATTTATATATTTTTATAGTGCATACGAAACAACTTCCAATTTTCAAAGTAAAACTTTGGAGGCATTCAAGCAATTTATAACATACAAGACATCTAAAATTAATAACAATGTTAAATCAAGAATGTAATTTATATGTTTAAAAAATATATTTATTGATTGAATAAAAAAAGTATTAATGCGTAATTAAAAATAAATGTGCTAATTCAAAGATAATTCTCGCTTTATTCGGAAAAAGTTTTCTTAGATTAAAAAAAGATTTATAAACAAAATATCTAGATAGTCGTTAAAAACTGCAACTAGGTGTTTTAATTTTGTTTGCAAAATCATTATATCTATTAGGATACCTACAAAAAAACGTACTCTACTCAAATTAACAGTCGAAAAGGAAAAGAACAACCAAAGGATATTTTTTGTATAAAAACGAATATTTTTGCAAAACTCAGGACTATGGTAATACATCGATCTTCGCCTTCAATCGTCCGTGAGAGAACATAATGAATGGAGTCTTAGATATAAATTATACCCCTCCATGTTCCTTCAAAAACATTTGCGGTCAATGATTAATTTTATCAAGTTATTCGAAGAGTCTTAATCTAATTCTGTTTGTTAACCATAAATGGTAACATATCCTTGAACATAATGCTCCTTAAGAATATTTACAAAAATTTTGTTTTGGAAATATAGAGCATTATTCTACACTAATGATAACACGGATATTATTAGGTTTAATTTCGAAAGAATGACACATTTTCCCTATGGCAAATGATGGATCGAGCGATAGTTATATATATATATATATATATATATATATATATATATATATATATATAGGTACCGATAGGTCCAACTCCAAATATATATATATATATATATATATATATATATATATATATAGGTACCGATAGGTCCAACTCGCAACGGGCCATAGGCAACAATATACGTATGGAACGTAATGCGACGTGGCAACGTGTGTACGATGCCTATATTGAGTGACTTTCTTAAAATTTAAATTTATTTTGCAGAATTATTGATTTTTTTACTTTTATCTTTTAGAAAACGTTATTGTTTTTTTATTACTTAAAATTACTTTATATGAAAAATAGTATACCATAATTTTATTACCTACGGATATTCACAATTCCAAAATAGGTTACAATGTTGCTTATTTTAGATTGTAATTAGCTGAATGCTGTCGCAAAACTGATCTCTGCATTTTTTAAAATGCCAGAATAAAATTAACCCCTGCCTTTATTATAATTTTACAAAGGAACAGACACGTACTTCAATATCTACGAAAAACTAAGCCTACAGTTCATGTATAATACAGTGATAATGAAGACTGGAGCGTTTGTCGACCTACGAAGTTGTACTTTACTTGTTTATTGTTAATAAAAGGCTGATGGAAACATTACACGAGATTTTGGTATCTGTATTATAATAACATCACGATAATAGTAGAAATACAAATATGAGCATATTACGAAAGCATCAGCTGCATAATCAATATAACAAAACACTACACCTTATTTGTTTGCTTTAAGTATTAGTATTTTCCGATAAATATAAATATCTATTCATTCTAACAAATTTAACAACGATTGACAAATTCAATTTCATGACAATACAATTGAATGAATATTCGTTTCAATGTATACTGTCTTTGTTTACACTTTTATGGTATACTATTTTTCATATAAAGTAATTTTAAGTAATAAAAAAACAATAACGTTTTCTAAAAGATAAAAGTAAAAAAATCAATAATTCTGCAAAATAAATTTAAATTTTAAGAAAGTCACTCAATATAGGCATCGTACACACGTTGCCACATCGCATTAGTTCCATACGTATATTGTTGCCTATGGCCCGTTGCGAGTTGGACCTATCGGTATATATATATATATATATATATATATATATATATATATATATATATATATATTTGACCACTCTTCCTTTTGATAAATATAGTAAAGATAAGTGGCGGCATTGCTGTTTGGCTGTCATGGTTCTGATGATAGATAGTCTTGCAATGTAATTCAGAACATTAATAGATGGAATTTCAATCAGTGGTATAATTTATAGAAGGTTTTAGGTTTCTAGAAGATGTAGTTGATTTCCAGGTAGTTTATCTATCACAAGTAATACGCTATTGTAATTACTAATTAATTTTATTTATTTTTTTAATGAACATTGTACACTTTCCTCTAAATTATATTTTGCGATGCAAATAGTATATTAAACGATCTCTTAGGTTGGTAACGGTTATACATATTTCCACAAACATAACTGGAGTATGAATGTTTTAGCGATTTTTTGTTTTACGTTTGAAATACATGCTGGCTTATGCTTGTTTTAAATCGAATGTCACTCGACGATTTTAATTGTTTTGCGCACCGCATCATCCGTTTTGTAAGCCGTCGTTTGTTTTCCACTAAACGATTCAATTAATTTACCCTGGATATCCTCTCTTACCCTCATGGGTTACTATAAAATCACCTTCATCATTCATTTATGAAAAATATTGAAAATTTCACAGAACATGTTGGTATATGTGAATATTACAAGAGTTCAATCTATTTTATTTTCCGCATTTTTTTGCTTGAGTTATTAATAATACTTATAAATATTTCATAATTATAGCCGCTCTACGTTAATACAGTTGATTTTCTATATCAGCGAAGAGCAATTACTAAAGTTTTAAAATATTAACAAATCCGTTATCTTAGGTGTAAGTCGTTTATACTATATCGCAGATTCACATATGGAAAATTGTAACACAGCACAACCACAATTCGAACACTGGATTTTATACAAATCTAGAGTAATTGCAAACTTTTTGTTAGGTGACATTCAAGCTATCCATGCAGATATTGTTAAAACCAATACCTAGTGTATGAATATAATGAATATAATTCGAATACAACACTATCAATTAAAATCACGTGTAGTTTAGGAATTCAAATTACAAGGAATTATTCAGTACTAAAAACGTAAAAAATAGTATATTAAAAAACGAGTTTCATAAGGCACCATTTTGCCGCACGAGATCAGTTTAGAAAACGAGCCGCTTGCGGGGCGAGTTTTCTAAAGAGCGAGTGCGGCAAAAGGCCTTATGAAACGAGTTTTTTATACTATTTTTTCTATTTTGCGTTTTTTACATTAATAAATTTCTTAAATTGGAATTATTTCATTTGAAAGTTCAAAGTTTAATTTTTATATAAAGCATGCAGTTGGTCACATTGATACTTGACATTTTCAAATTTAAATCTTGCTATCCGCGAAGTATATTATATTACAAATTATTTATTAATTTTCGTTAACATTACTTGATATTTCATTTAAAAATATAAACATGAGTGACATAGAAACATATATATGTTGTTGTCAATTGTATACAACATACGTTGTTTGTGTAAAATACGAACATATATCATATCTGTCAAATGTACATAAATTCTTAAAATCATATGACAGCAATGATATTTATTTCTGTATTCGAACAACGCCAACATTGAAAAATGAAAAAAGTGTATCGAAATAGAGCTCATTTCGATACTGTTTTGGGATTCATAATGAGTTCATTTCGAACGCAAAATAGAAAAAATATATTTTATTTAAAAATTCTATGGATTTCATTCTAAATTTAGGCGAAGAGACTGATTGTAAGTAAACTTACTTAGTTATTTATACGAGTATGTACTTTTGAAATCTCGTTTTATCAAAAAAAAAGAACGTCGAAGTAGAGGGTACGAGAAAGTTGATCGATTTTGGTTTTCTAAGTGTTTAAGTTAAAATGCTATAGTTTTAGAATCTGTGCTACTATTCTGTAGCAAATAATTTACTTTTATTTAGGCTATTACATTCGTAATTTTCTTTTCTTATTTATATACTTATCGTCTACCTCGCTTTACTATTTTTATCTGCGAGTTTATTTCGTTCTCTGATTTTGTTATTTTGTACCGTATCACCCCCCCCCCTTTCGTTTCCTGAGTGTATCTCCGTATAGAGGCATTCGTTTGAAGGCCGGTAACGAATCCAGTTGTGAGTAGTTAGTTGTTTGTGTATGCTTCGTATAAGAGGAAGTCTTTTTTTTAATTCACGAAATCTACAAACTTTTTGAGTTTTAGTCGCTTATGCAGATCCTGTCGTAGAGCGTGAAATATTCAATTGATTTGCCGTTTTCCGATTTTGGAGTTTCAGAGGCTTGTAAGGGGAAAACTCCCTTTCTGGGAAGTATAGAATATTTCTGGTGACATTTCTGATACGAATCTCTGGGTTAATTAAAACTCCCCAGCGAAGACAAGAATTCCAGACACCCGACATCTTTTAGTCTGCAACTACCAACTATTTTGATTCTCCAGCGTCTATTAATGGAGAAGAAGACGTAAATTTGCAACCTTTTGAGGCCTGAATGTCTGTTTAACTTCCGTTTGACTAGCTGTGGATACCGACCTGTGGACAATTTCCTGTGGACGTAGGAAATAAATAGTAACTCGTGTGAACTTTCTTTAATGCTATAGTACAGCCTGGCCCAAAATGACCGAAGGGGTTTTAATTCCTTATAACTTTTTTATTATAATTTTTTTTTTGTTTTCAGTATATTGTAAAAAAGACTTGGGGAATTTAAATGGAACAGTACACAATTGAACAACGTGCCAAACTCGTTGAACTTTATTTCTCAAATCAACGATCCATTGTTTTGACTCAGCGTGCATATCGTCGTTATTTTAATGTGCGGGTTGGACCCTCAGAGTCAACAATAAACCGTCAGGTTGCAAATTTTCGAGAACAAGGGGCAGTAAGGAACCTTCCTGGTGCCGGCAGACGACGAACGGTGCACACGGATGACAATATTGAACGGGTACAGGAGAGTATTCGGGAAGATGGGGAAACATCAACCAGGAGACGTTCGACACAACTTGGCCTCTCAAGAGGGTCGCTGCAGAGAATTTTGCTTACAATAAGAATGTTTCCATACAAAATTCAGCTTGTCCAACAATTGAAACCGACAGATTACCAGCAACGACTTGATTATGCAATTTATTTTCGTCAAAAAGTAGAAGAAAATCATGATTTTATTCATAATTTAATTATGAGCGACGAAGCCCATTTCCAATTAAATGGGTTCGTTAATAGGCAAAACTGCAGGATATGGGCTACGGAAAATCCAAGAGTAGTTCAACAGCGAGAATTACACCCACTTAAGTGTACCGTTTGGTGCGGTGTTTCGTCGGAAAGGATAATTGGCCCATATAAATGAACACGGTGTCGCCGTTTCCATCACTGGTGTTAGATATCGGACAATGTTGGAAAATTTTTTAAGGCCAGCCGTGGAAAACCATCCGCAAGTATGGTTCCAACAGGATGGAGCCACAGCGCACACTGCGAGGGACACAATGGCTCTTTTACGCGACATCTTTGGTGAATGAATTATTTCCCGTACAAGCGATTTTAATTGGCCTCCGCGTTCACCGGATTTAACCGCTTCAGACTGTTTCCTTTGGGGTTATTTGAAAGGAAAAGTCTATATTAATAAGCCTCGAACCATACAGCAATTAAAAAATAATATACGCGACGAAATCAACAACATAACACCTTAAGTTTTGTGAAAGGTTATGGAAAATGTTTTGGAAAGAGCACGAATATGCGAAGCAGAAAATGGCCACCACTTGCGAGATATAATTTTTCATAATTAAATTAAAAATATTCTCCATTAATATACTGTATTTAAAATTTAAAAAAATAAAAAATTATGTCTTAAATAAGAAGTTATAATGGACTCAAACCCCTTCGGTCATTTTGGGCCATCCTGTATTTGATACCTCTAGAACTTCTTTGACGTTTTGAAGTTTAATTACTCTTAATTACCTATCTTTTGTTTTAATCATAAATTTCCTATTTAATCTAAGATTTAAATAACGTTTTGTATTTTAAATTCATTCATATTTGGAGGATTTTTGTGACATTATATATTTTTGTAAGGTATTTGAAATCTAATTATAATTTATATTTCAATTTATGTTTTGGTGGTTAATAATTTTATCGTAATATTGTTCTTTTTGCTGTATTTAAATTTATTCTAAATTTCTATTCATTTTGGTACATATATCATATTAAAGTAAAGTTTCTTATTGTAACTTATTTTTTTGTATGCACATCTGCGTCTGTGCGATCTCAGCTTTGCGAGGCTTTTATAAAAACTGGTACTGGTGCACTTAGGATATAGTCGATAAAATTCTAGAAATATATTTGATTTGAAATTTGTAATTGCACGTAAGAAAATTATTATGTGTATAACTTATTGTATTACTTTGTACGGTTTTCTCTAAGGATCCATAGAAAAGGCTTATTTATTTCAAATACTAATCTAGACTATTTTCTGAATTTTTTTTTTGGTAATAATTTAATATAAATATCTTGGCTTTCTATTTCTTGAGATATTTATTTAATGAGCTTTCCTTACATAGTATGCTTAGTTTTTTTTTATAAAATCACCCTTTTTCTCTTTTGGTAATGTCTAAATTACAAGTTATTTATATACAGTGTGACATTATATACAGATCATATTTTTAGAGAAGTTATAACTGAATACCATTTTTCATCTGACGTTGTCGGTTTCTTTAAATTTAGTAACTGCTTTCTAGCCTTTTCTTTATCTTTTTTATCTCTTTAGCAAGTTGGCTGCTTTGAACTCTTCTTTTCAGATTACAGGTAATCTGTGGAGCATTTCGCGTTTTGGATTACGCTTTTGTATTTACTAGTCTGTATGCGCATGCGCCTACGATCGCGTGATCCCTTTTCTCCGTTTTCAGATTTGAGCTTCTGTAAGTAAAACTGAATGGCGCTACCTACCATCTTTTTTAGTCACCCATACCGTCTGCACTGACCAAGAGCAGATACAATAAATAGAAGCTCCTAAAAATGTGTGCGATACGACCACCGGTTTCGATCCGATTTCGGCCATCTTCTGTAAAAATGTAATATGTTAACCGGTTTTACATATTCGTAATTATATGAAAGAACTACTGCGCCCACTTAGAAGTAATTTTTCTAATAGACACCATCAATAAGTAATTTGCATAAAAATAGAAATTAATAATAAATAAACAATTTATACCAACCAGGAAGGTTGACGTCGTGACGTGCTGCGTTCTACATATTGGTACAAACTTACTTTGTCGGATTGTAGAAACTAAAGTAATAAATTTGGCTACAATTGCATGTAAAATGAGATTTTAATAGTTATTAATTCTCATCTGCATTAAGTTCAACATGCTTCGTATATATACGAAAGACATGTTTTGTCCCCGAATATCGTGTACTGATGATTTCTAACGATAATGAAATGATATATACACGTTTCGGGATAGACATGGCTTTCAAGCATTTTTTCATGAATTTTGATATTATTGGGATCAAAAGATATCAGGTCTGGTTAAATAAAATGTAAAGTACTTATTCTTCTTTCAAATTTGTTAGTTCTGCTGTTTCTAACCTCTGTAACAGTTCTGTAAATTTCCGCTCTATTTTAGTACGCGTTTCAAATTTTCTTTTATCTCTTCAATCGGTTCAGGACGATGTCCATGGAACCGTCTACTCCGCCATCGAAATAGAAAAAGTCACACGTTGCTGAATTAGGTGAATATGGTGGCTGTAAAACATTGCGTGTTGAATGCTAGACTAGGTTCTCGAATTAGACTTTAATCCTTCACACACTAATGACAGGACACAACATTGATTTAGACGGGAGAAAAAGTACAATTGGAAGATAATACCTGTCTACAAGAATCGTACGAGAAGCAATATAAATAGAAAAACGCCCCTATAGCTTGGCCCCTATAGCCCCACATGGCAATGAAAGCAAGTACAATAGCAGTAATATCGAGTGTCAACTTCATTCACCCATTTCAAGCCAAACGAGCGCCAAAAGAAGAAGATGAGTACTATCTCATCGAAACGTCGCCAGGAGAATCCTTCCAGTAACAGTGTGATATTCCGAAAATCCTACTTTACATATTATGCCCATGAAAACATCAGAATCAACAGTATTGTGCCATTTTAAAAACAATGTTGCATGAATTTTCAGTATGCTTAATTTTCGATAGTTATTTCAGTCGTTTTCTCAATACTGAGATACTCAGAGAGAGCAAGCCAATTTTAAAGTTGTTATTCAGTTTTTGAGATTTCGTTTTTAAATTTCCTAAAGTGTTTTTATTATAGACAATCTAATTATCAAAGTCATATACATTAACACAATGAAATTGAAGCTTGATATAGCATGGCGATATCGAAGGATTTTGAAGCACTGACGCAATATTGGAGTTTTTGCATCTTTTAAGCCCACGGCGTATATTCGATTTTCATTCTATTTTTGATGTATTATCACCATCAATATTAAAATATACATTCAATTACATGACATGTGTTATATTTGCAGCGTAATTAACACATACGACGACACTTTTGTGAATTTACGTGGAAGAATTATTGCTATTTTCCTATCGTTCAATCCCTCTTGTAACCGAAATGGATTGTTTACAAGCCCCTCGAAGATACGATGTTTACGTCTAAAGAACTTACCAGTAATTGTTCCAGTTTTTAAGTGTGCTTGTTTGCTCTTCGAAGACGTTATCGATATCGATATTATATGCCTCAAGCAAGGTAATTTCTCTTCTTTCGTTCCTCTTTCAGCCATCTCTGTTCCTCCTTTCTTTTTCGAAAATTAACGACGGCACGCTCTGATGTTTGTCGAAGACTTAAAATTCGATTTCGTTTTATGACAGATTAATTTGGAAAACGATATGAATGTAAAATGGAAAAACAGCCTCGGCTCCGGGTGATTAATGTACTTTTAAAAAGTATTGAACAAAACAAATACAGAAGGAGGAACGTAAATGGATCGAATGAAATTTCGTTTTAGACAAGAGTTCGAGTTGAATAAGGACAGGACCGTAGCACACTCTGTTTAAACACACAAATGGACATCAAAGAAAATAAAAGACAAAATTTAAAATTTATTATCAGCATTTTTTTGAACGAATCTGTTGATCAAAGTTAGCTTATATTATATTGCCAAGTGGTATTTTAGGAAAATTGTCTGCCTTATAATCTATCATTCTTGCATAGAAACCGTTGAAAATGTTGTCTTTGTCTTACCTTGTTTACGACTATACAAATCCTTATTTAACTTAGATATTATATCTACAACATATATGATTTACCGAATAGTAAAAGAATTACATAGACTGACTCTCTCCCCTAAATGATTGCATTATTAATTTGCCTCATATTTGCCGCGTGAATGTACAAGTTATAAATATCAGAGTGAGCAGGTTAGTGCATACCCTACTATTGCTAATACTCTTGTCATCACTCATCCTGGATCTCAGGAACCAATAAAGCTTTCTTGATGTGGTATTGTTTAAAATAATCCTCATCTATACATTATAAATGCGTATGTCAGAGTTTTTCACGAAAATGCAATGGGGCTCCACTATGGTATAAGCAGTTTAAGACCCCAAGTTTGGAACTTCCTATATAAATCAATTTTGAAGTTAGAGCGTCCTGGGTGGTACCAATCGATTCCTTTCGGCGAGATACACTTCAGTATGTGTTAACTGTCGATAATTACAAACCCATGGAAAAGATGTTTCAAAAGAAGTGTAGAAATGAACCCTTGCCCCCGACTTTTTTTCAAGGAAATGGATATTGCTCGTCGGTATGATTTTCAGAATCTCCAAGGTTGACAGCGTTGGACATATGTTTTTCGGACTAAAAAAGCATGTGTGTAGAAGATATATGCAAATATATTGTACTAAGAATACTTTGAAGTAAGTTAATATATAAAAGTTTTATTATGTCCGACGTTGATCAGCCAAAAATGTAATAACGTAATAGGACTACGATAGAAATTTATAGAAAGATGTATTAAATGATAATAAAATTTAATATTATATATTATATGTTTTTTTTCTTTCAAATATCAATCAAACAATGAAAATAAATAATTATTAATAATTTCTTATAAACGTATATCGATATTAATATGCTATTATATTTAATTCGACATGTCTAATGATATACCGAGGACTGCAATACCAACAGTACGCTCAATACAGACCGATTCTATACTCAGGCCCTTCAAGCAAATTTAAAAAGAAAATGTCTTCCGAAATTAGCCTTGTCGAATAGAAAGAGAATATTATCTTTCTGAGAGTGAGGTTCTCTATAACAATGTCAATTTTAACAAGTAAAGATCTTTTTAAATGGCATAAACTTTGTAGGACCAACTAAATTAAATTCAAGAATATAATACTTCAATATTCTATATGAAATTAAATCTGATATAGTTATTTACGTATGTGGTGGCTATTTCTAATATTAGTAAAAGCAATTATTATTTCAATATTTCAGATATGACAAAATTTATAACGAAAAATAAAACCTATGCAAGAGCGTTGTATCTAATAATTATTTCAGAATAAAAGACCATACTAATTAAAACTGGTAAATCGATACTATTCAACACTTAATTCTGAATTCTTGGTCTTAAATATTTTTAGATTATCACTTACATGATATGATTTTTTGTGACAATAATTGAAGAAATTTAATTAGACTCGAACCAATTTCAATACTGCTTCTACTACGAAGAAAATTCCCAATTATTTCCTAGTATCCTAGTTATTGAATAATCTGGTAGTTAATTTGAAAACAACCAATCCTTATTATAATATGAATGGATAAACTTCTTGAACAAACAGCTAATATGTATCCAACTCCTCCGTTCGTAGACCAATTAATAATAACCTTTCCGTAGATCAGGAAACTATTTCACAAAATGCACCAAATGTATCTAGATGTGGTTAGATATTTAAATTAACGATGAACCAGCCTTCTGGGTCCTTCTTCAGGTATTTTGAGGTTACTAATTTACCATGATATAAATTATTCAAGAAAATCGCCTATCTATTAGGTACTTATTAATTATTCTTCGATAATATTTTTCATATGTGACATATCTACATCAATTGGCTAGTTTTGTTTATTCACATTCAAAATTTTCTGTCCATTTTATTAAAAAAAAAAATCTTTTTTTTCAATCGCTATGGTTATTTTATCCAAGTGAGTCAGTTTTTAAAATGCCAGTTTTATATACAGTAAATCGAAATACCTTTATTTAAATTTCAATTTGAAAATGAAATATTCATATAATTAATTATCAATTATGCATATGTTAATTTTAATAAATTTTAATAAATTTTACAATAATTTAAATAAATTTACTGAATATTAATACTAAATATAATTTTCACTATTAGTCAACTTTCAAAATATAATTAACTAAAAATATCTACCAAGATTCAACTCTAATATATATTTACAAAGCTAAGTTACTAAGAATAAGATTACTAATTAATTTATTTAAACATAATAATCATTTAAAATTCAAATATTTCAAACATCTCTTGCATATGTTCAAATTTTAAAATCGCATTAACATAATTTAGAAATAGCTCATCAAGCAATGTAATGGAAGTCTATCCCTTTACAATATGCAAATTTGGAAAGCAAAGTTCACCGGTATGAAGAATTCTGACTGTTTTAAAAATGACTGAAAATTTTTGAATGCAATCTACATTATGTGATGCAAATGATACTTTTATTATTATAGGTATTCCTTTTGAATGTATTTTTGCGTTAATGGTTTGTAAACAAATTTTTAGGGGTTTGTGTTTCCCTAAATTTTTCCTTGTGTTGCTTTTTAAGTCTACCAATAGAAGTAACATATACATAAAACACTCTTGCGATCTTTATTATCTGGATCCAGTAGTATTTCATGAGCAGAAAGCAAGTTTCGATAACTTTCTGTTCATGAAATACTACTGCGATCAAACAGTATCAAGACTAATTACATAAAACGCAAAGTATTGATTCTTCTTTCAAATCCAAATTCACTTTCTTCGAAGTAATTTCCTTTTGGAACAATTCCCTTACCACACCGTTTTTTTCTAATAGCCATACCTGTTTTGAAAGTCGATTTCCAGTATAACCTTTAAAGCACATTTCGAATTTTATTTTATCTCGTCAATCGATTAAAAACGGTATCCGTGAAACCGTTTTTTGAGCCGTGGAAATAGAAAAAAGTCACACGGTGCTAAGCCAGATGAATACGGTGGTTGTGGAACAATATTGGAGAAGCATGCCTCTCCAAATAGCCTCGAATGAGCGAAGTGTAACATTATTATTAGCGTAATCAAAAAAGTCAGAGGCTCCGCGAATACCATGAATAACACTCATATAATGGTCCTTGGTTAGCAGTTTGCTCGGTTGGAAGTGTACTACATCAGGGTAGCCAAAGGAAGATGTTAAGACTTTGACATATTTTTTCATTCTTGCTTTACCATTGGCACGATATTCATTGGATTGATTGGCTGTTTTTGGTATTATAAGCATATATCTATGTCTCGTCATCCATAGTAGTGCATTTCTTGACAGAAAGGTAGTCAGAAATTCTATGTGCACACGGTAACATAACAATCTTTTTTGAAAAAATTGACCGCTTTTGGAACCAATCGAGATGAGACATCTCTGGGGTCCAAATAGTCTTTCAAAAGTTCTTGCATCAATCCAAATGAAATCTCAGTATTACCTACAAGGTCTTTTATTTATATGTATTTAAAGTATGGGTTACATAGACTCAGATTTAAATTACGTTACATATACATATACTGGGAAATGGGGATTTGATAACATCTTATTATTAAACCTGGACAAACGAAAGGATGTATGTACGACACGGCATTATTGTACTTGTGTACATGTAGCAATTTGAATAAATGTGTTTTTTCCCACAAATGGAATTTCTATAAAATACTGCTCTATGGTGCTGTCATATATTAATATTTCAACTCGTAATCTAGGATACAGTAAAATAATTCAATTCAGATTACGTGTCCGAATATTGATATATCACAACACAATAGAAGTATTCAATTTAAAAGCTGTATTTTACAGAAACTTTGTTTGTGGGGAAAAATATATATTTTATTGTATTGTTACATGTACAACATACAAAATGTCGTTTTCCCTTTGTTTTATTGAGATTTACTTGTTATATTCTTTACCCCGAGTCTCGTGTCTGCGGACTGTAGGAGATGCAATATAGTTTCAAATTCGGATTGTGTCTAACACTAGCTATGATTAGGAAATTTTGAAGTACGTATCATGTATAGTAGCAAATATATCCGAAGATATTGCCTAGCTGCCGACGTTCGCTTTAGCTCATTTAGCGTTACCCAGGGTGCACGTGTAGCATTTTGCCACGGACGCGAGCTAGTCTACACCCCACAAGGCATCTAATTGTCAATCGACGATTTTCAGACACGGGATCTTTTATTTCCTTAAGGTGGTTATCATTAGTGGATATTGAACGCCGCCTAAATCGTTCTGTCTTGCTTGAATATTGTATACTACTCAAACATTTTTGTTCTTGACATGCTCTCGTCATCGAAATCTATCTTTAACATTTTAAACGTATCCACAGCAGAAGCTTTTCGCAAACAAAACTTTATAAAAAATTCTTTGCACAACAAAACCAAACATTATAAAAATTGTAGAAAACACTTTTTGTGACTACAAGACTAACATGAAAAATAATGTGAAATTTTGTGCAGATGTCAAAGACAGTGCTGCCAACCTAAAGAAACAGTATTAAGTCTGATTTAAGTAACGTGCACGGTTTAAATGAAAGAGTTTTGTAATTTTTTGATCCTAGTATTATAATTAGAGAACGGACACGCTTACCACTCAGTGCAGTACTGGCGAAAGGCTGTATTTCTAAAATATTTAATTTTATTTATATAATTGGAAAACGAACGGGTGGTGATCTATAAAATTACGAAATACATATGTATTTGTTGAAAAGTTGTATTTTTAAAGTTTTTATTTTATTTCTATAATTGGCACATTTTTATTTGTTCATTTTGTCGTTCAAGTTGAGTAAAGGAGTATTAAATATTGACTAGCAATAGTTTCTCAAGGTTTTCTTCTGTCAATTTTGTTCTCTTTGAATTAAGTATAGCAAACGCCAACTAAGTTGGCGCGAGGAGGGGTAAGTTCGCGCAGGATTAGAAGTAGTGGGGAGATTTATATATGGTTTTACATCAAATGTCAGATAATTCTAACCTCTGAGCGTGTATCACTTTATGATCCCCTAGCAAAGACATTATGTTCCGTCAAACGTCAATGACAAATGTATTCTGACAATTAGTTGAGTAGTGGGGGAGGACGTTTTTAAAAACGGCTTCTGCGCGCCCCCTCCTTGCGCAAACTTAATTGGCGATTGCTATACATCCTTATAAATAGAAAACGTCCTTTCTACATCACAATTGGTTATAGGTGCATACTGGAAATATTCTTTTATTTCTTCATATTTAGCCGTTAGATTTTGTGGAATTGTCTCCATACATAATTGCTGCAATGTAATTAAATCTGGATTTCTATTAAGAATTGCTTCAAACTTTTGCCGAAGGCCACATCCTAAGTCACTTGGAATACTTTTCAAAATATTAGCAGCCACATCTAATGTGGTTAATCCGTCATTTAATTTGAGATTTCGATTTTCAAAATAAGTGATTAGTTTTGGCAATTTTCCAAAGTGTTCGTGAAGAAAGTACAACTGATTTTTTAAATTTGGGATTTGTGTGAGCTTCTTGCACTCACCAATACTTCTAGCATCCTCCTTTAGCAGTGTTACGAAATGTTTTAGACTATCGAAATTTTCAGCATAATAACTAATAGCTTCCAGCCATGTTCCCCCATCTAGTTATAACTGGAGTGGGAGACAGTGATAGAGATGGAAGTTTTTCCCTGAAAAGAGCTACTGAAAAGAGCTACCTGAAAAGAGCTACTCTCAATGGTGCTTTTCTGAAAACTTTTTTAAAAGCTGATACAAATCTATCAACTTGCGGAAAAGTGTCTCTGATATATTCACAGATTCTGTGGAGAGCATGTGCTACACAAGTAATATGCAGCATATTAGGATCTGTTTTCTTCAATAGTCTGCCTGTTTTTAACATATACGCAGCACTATCACTGACAAATAAAAGTATATTTTCTTTGTACGTGGCGTCCGAATGAAGCATTTTTTGCATATTCTCCTTAATGGTTTCAGCAACTGTTTCCGCATCAACTCTATTTATAACACTTGTTGCTATTACATATGAGTTATAGGGAATAGTTGGATGTAGTACACCAGCTACAACATTTACCACACAGCGTCCTAACATATCCACCGTTTCGTTGGCGCTTATCCATATGTATTGATTTAAAAGATGGCTTCTAATGCGTTCTACTGTTCTCGTATAGCACCTAGAAACATAATATTTGCGTAAAGTTGATTTGTCAGGAACATTTCGACCCGTATATTTTTTTAGAAATGTCTTCAAAATTGGATTGTTCAATTTAAATAATGGAATATTAGCCGCCATAAAAGTTTTATAGAGTTCAGATGTGTTTGCGATCCTAAGTGACGAATTTTTGACGATATTTTACGGATTTTGTAATAAATTTCGGAATCACTGACAATGGACATACAATCAGTATGACCGTCAATCCAACTCGCCATTGTTTTACGATCCCGTTCTCGGCGTTCTTCCATATCATATCTGAAAAGTAACTTAAACAATGCTCTAGATCTAAATAAATGAAAACTAAAAATGTGTGCGTAAGTTATTGAAATTGAACGAAATTCAATGCACACACTTACGTCGAAATAATTGGTAGAAATAGATTCAATCAAACGATATTAAACAGGATCTATCACAAAAATTACGATGTAAATAACAGTTAGAACTACGAAAACAAGAAACTAACTCACAGCACTTTATTTATCTTACGAAATATAAATTAATAATTAAAATCCATTATAAAAACCCCGCTTCTATCTACGCTCATGAAAACACTTTAAAAAGCACTATATTCTCCTAATACAATAGCTGGCTTGTCCATTGTTATCGCCGAAAGCCCAGGTGTCCGAGTAAGTCAAACAAATACTTCATTGAATTACGCCGGGATGTACTGAGCGACGTTATACACAATTCCAATTGCCGATTGGGTTTTATGGAAATTGCGTCCGTTCTCTAATTATAATCACGAAATTTATGGTTGATATAATCGTGGTAGGTATACAAGCTAAAATTGGTTACTTTTTTTGTGTTTTTTTAACATCCAAATTTGTTTACAATCTGTTCAAAGAAAATACAATAAGTGAATTGTGTGTTTGAAATATTTGACATATAGGAAATTGTCCACTTAAAGGTTTCTGTAGGGTATAATTAAAAAATAAAATTATTTATTGTGCATCTAGATTGTAATGGGTTGAGTCATTAAAGTATTTGCCAGAGATTTGGGATGATTACTTAATCTTTCTGCGTATTTGTCGGAGAAGGTTTTGATTTCATCCTACACTGTTTTAATCTTCAAATCATGAGCTATGATGTTATTTTGGACATACCAAAGAGCCTTGGTAATGATACGGAATACTTTGGACTGAAATCTTTCCAATATCTCAATGTTAGAGATGGAAGCAGTATCCCAGAGCTGTTGGTTATTAAAGCTGAAATAAATCAGAGTATTAATCGGACAATCCTATTGAAAAATTTGACAGTAGTAGAAAATTGCTATCGTTACAAAAGAAAAAGGAGAATAGAAATTGTTGCGCTAAAGGTTTGTAAATGGACTAAGATTTTAGCAAAAATTATGTTTAGCTTAGTTTTTTTGTGACCGAATTTGTAATTAAGCAAAACAGTTTAATTGCAGACATTGCATTTATACCCTACAAAATATTTAGCGGTGACTTTTACAAAGTCGTTTATTTGCGAATATATATTAATGCAGAAATGTAAAAACATATGTATCTGTATACATGGACATACACGACGCAATTAAGCAAATGTCACTTCAACGTGCAGACACATGTGTTTCGGTCTCACGATCTCATCAGTGCAGTTATGAAGTTAAGTATGCAAATTCGCTGCCGCAGGTAATGCACATTTTATACGTCAAAATAGCAAGAGATATTTCCAGACAGCGGACAGACAAGAACGACCCGTTGGCAAAAGCGCTTTTCTAAGTACAGCTAAACTGCTTCTTTAAGAGAAAGAAATACGTTAGTTGTGTTAGTCCTTCAATGCGACCCTTGGAACAGCATCATAAACTTGATTGTGTGAAAAGTCTATATTTCTAGTGCAAAATTCAAAATTTTTGAATACGTTGTATTTGTACAAAAAGGTTGTGTTTATGTATGACAATACGTTATGCACGTATAAAGCATTTGTTACAATATGAAACAGACATGTAAATAATTTACATATCTGTAACTGTACACATGGACAATACACCTCCTATTTTCAGCATTTACTTCTGCTTAATACATATGTTTCTGCCATCTAGGCGTCATCAGTCAAGCTAGTGATGCAATGTATACAAATTGATACAAATCTGTTAAACAACTGATTTGTATCTGTATTTATATTTTACTGAAATCGCCCACAAAGATAAAGCAAGTTTCGTCCTATAAGGTGACACTATTTAATAAGTGACATCTTTCCGACATAGTCTCTTTCGTCCGTAGGATGTCACTTATTAAATAGTGTCACTTTATAGGACGAAACTTGCTTTATCTTTGTGGGCGATTTCAGTAAAATATAAATACAGATACAAATCAGTTTAACAGATTTGTATCAATTTCTATACATTGCTTCACTAGCTTGACTGATGATGCCTAGATGGCAGAAACATATGTATTAAGCAGAAGTAAATGCTGAAAATACGAGGTGTATTGTCCATGTGTACAGTTACAGATGTGTAAATTATTTACATGTCTGTTTCATATTGTAACGTCGTATTTGCATTAAATCATTAATTTATAGTAACATGGTGATAGTATCCCTTTAAATTAGTTATGTACGAGGGTGGGTCAATAAGTCCCTGAAAATTGAGGCAAGGAACACTCTATTTGGCCAAAACAACGCTTTACTTTTCAACATAATCTCCTCTCAGCTCGATACACTCCATCCAACGTTTTCCCAATTTTTGGGTGCCCTCTAAATAATACGAATTCCCGACCTCAAAATATGCGTTTGTTTCATCGTCTTTCATGTTTCACTGAGCCATTTCTTCATATTTGGGAAAAGGAAATAATCGCAGGGGGCTAAATCTGGAGAATATACCGAATGAGGGAGCAATTCCTAACCTACTTCATGCAATTTTGCCATTGCGACTGCGGATTTGTGCGCCGGTGCATTGTGCTGGTGGAAGCAAACTTTTTTCCTCACTAAATGCGCTCGTTTTTGCTTCAAATCGGCGTCGAATCGATGAAACAGCTCTGCATAATATGCTCCGATGATCGTTTTACCCTTTTCAAAGTAATCGATGTGAATGACACCGCGCGCATCCCAAAAAGCTGTCTATGACCTTGTTGACTCACATTGGCTTTCTTTAGTTCCATTCACTATGAGACGTCGACTATTTCGACTGTTCTTTGGTTTTTAGTGTGTTGTGATGAATCCATGTTTCGTCCACGGTTACGAAACGGCGCAAAAACTCGTTCGGATTGCGATTGAACATAGCTAAAACTGCTTTGAAGTTATCAAACGATTGAGTTTGTTGTCAGTTGTGAGCAAACGCGGCACTCATTCTGCAGATAGCTTTTTCATATCCAAATATTTATGCAAAATTCAAATCACTGATCCGTGTGATATCCCTGTAGCCTTTTCAAGTTCGCGCACCTTCACTCGCCGATCGTCCAATATCATACCGTGGTTTTATTGACCATTTCTGGTGTGGTGACCTCATTTGGACGACCAGAACGTTTCGTCGTCTCTTGTGTTGCCCGCACGACTACACCAAAATTGATGATTCCAATCAATGGTGAAGAGTCCCGACAATACTTTTCAAGTTTTTTTTTTTGGTACGCATGATGTTTTTTTTTCGCGCAACAAATAGTGTTTAATGAGCACACGAAATTCACTTTTTTCCACTTACGAAAATGCTCGTAGACGTCTGTTTCAAATGGCTGTCGCAACAAAACTATTTAGCAGATCAGTCTGACAATTAGGGTACGTTCTTTAGAAAGATGCTTCTTGACAAGCACAATGTTGTATTTGAATTGGCAGCGCCATCTGTTCTATTTTGCAGGTTCTTAAGATTTGGATACATTTTAAATTCGGAAATGAAATTGCTGTGGCATAATTTTTAACATAATACTAGTTAATGCAAATTATAAAAATTTATACTTCTGCGTTTCAGTATTTTTCAAAAGATGCTTAAGTCCTTATTACGACCCTGATAGAAACATTATAAACCCGACTGGATGAGAAGTCAACATTTTTATCCCGCTGTACGTAGACTTTTTTTTAATAAATTTTGTTATCTTACTTAATGGTACCTGTCATCCGGGTTGAAATTAATAAATAAAATTTTGTTATCGCGAGGTCGCGACCCGATAATTCTTCTTTCTTTTTATTTTTCTCCCTGCGTGCACCACCGCAAACATTAATTTCATTTATTAAGATAAATAAAGGACGATCGTAGCCGGGAAGGAAAGAGAAACAACAACCGTGGAGGGAATTGACGGGTAAAGAAAAAACGGTAGACGGCCTTTTGTTTTCTTCATCGGCTTATTTATCGTTCCTTCGCTCGAGTTAATATCGTTAAGTTGTTGATAAATTTTGTATTTACTTAGCCCCACAATCTCGACGTATTGAAATTTTAATCGTTTTGTTCAGTGGTTCCGCAAGCTGTGCGGAATTAGCAGCTTTCACTTTTGTTATTTCTATATAGAAATTGCCCATTATGCAGAGACTATGTATTTAATGAAAATTTAAGATAGCGAAAGGGATGATGCATTTTCTATAAGTTTTAATAATAGCATAAAATAACTTAATTAATGAATAATTATTCATTAATAAGTTATTATTATGCTATTCCCCTGGATTATAATCCAAGGGATACAAAATGTTTCTGTATTTTTATGGATAGAGCAAATATAAAAAGACGCTAGACATGGAAAAATCTAATGAAAGTACAGAGTAGCCTAATAAAATGTAAATACTTTTTACTGGCAAATCCATTGAACCAAATTGAAATAAAATTCTCATTTTCCGAGGAAGTGTATCTTAATGTTGTTACTTGGTAGTAACCAGATGGGCACGCGCAGGTTTAGTGTTTTATATGTAAAAAAAAACGGCTGATGTAAAGTTGTCGTTCAAAATAATGGAAGCCGATTTTGAAATGGTACTTTGAAAACATTAACGAGGTACATCGTCACTGGCGGAATGAATTTCGACCAGAGCTACCAACACGTTTAACAGCTGCGTGTATTCGGGATGAACTTGAAATTAACGGTTCTGGTAAGAATGTGCATAAGAGATTTTATTGGTGACATGCAAGAGCAGCAATAGCAGCTACTCGTACTTCCGCAGTGTGAAGTCTGTAAAACTGTGTTCACGTGGAGCTGGAGTTGATTGGTCAAGTTTATAGCCAATTTCGAAGAGTGTAGGGGACAGTTTACATTCCAAGATCCTTGAATATATTTAATGAGGATAATCCAGGTTAACCAATTGAGTACTCTGAGGAGTTTGAAAACATAATACGTGAGAACGGGAAGTTTATAAGGAATATTGTCTGGTCTGACAAAGCACAATTAAAACTGAATGGTGGTGTAAACAGCCACAATTGTTTGTACTGAGTTCCATAAAAATGGAACGTTCATCTAGAAAAAGTCATCAATTTACCGGGTTTTAGTGTGGTATCTTCTGTCGGGGATTGATTTGGTCTTTCTTCTTTGAAAGCACAATCAATGCGACAATCAATGGAATATTGTCGTCCTGATTCTCCACGTGTACAAAAGTTCAAGTCATTCATTTCGAATATCTACCGCAGGGATCAACAATTAATTCAATAAGGTACTGCAAAACTTTGCATCACTAAAGAATCGTATCCGTCGAGTAAGGCCAAAAAGAATGAATTTGTTTCTTGCACCACGACGCACATAAGGCCAAATACCCAAATTACGACGACAAAAATACGTTTAACTATTTTCTCTAAACTAATCACAAATACTCTCAAAGTGTTCTCTATAAATTAGTTCGCAATGCACCGTAATAATTCCTTTTGTGATCGCAACACAATAGCCTGGACGCATGCCCAAAGTTTGGTTATTTTGCCCATGGTCATGCCAGTTAATTGCGTATGAATTATTAAATGTGTAATTACATTCGTCCTATTTGCCTGAATTAAAAATTACAAGGTTTTAACATGGATATTGAAGCGTTAGGTATGTACTTTGATATGCAATTATTGTTAACGTAACAAGTTATCTAATACAGGTATAATATATGTGTGATGAAATACTATTTTTATTTTAAACAAGTATTGAAATATTTACTTTAGTTAGAGTTATAAAAAAGTTCCGGAAAGTACACCGACTAGTTCGAAAACACATCTTATAACTAATATAAAAAAAAGAGAATCCAACTCCCCTTGTTTCCCCTTTTTTTTTAAATGGAGCTTGTTCTTTACAGGTAGTCATGGGGACCCCGCTTTAGACGAAATCAAAATCAAGAGAAAAGAACTATTTCTAATGTTAAAAAATGAACAGTTTTACAAATTATCGTCTTTAAAGTGTAATTAATAATTAAGAAAGTATATATTCGACAAGTTTTGTGTTAGTGAACTTTAAGAACATACAAATTTCATACAAAACAATTAAAATTGTAGTCAAAGTGTTTGTCACGAAGCTTTTGACCAAATGGCGTAGTTGTAATTATATGTACCAGCGGTTTAACAAAAAGCACATGCAGTGGCTTGATGAAGAGATGATACAGCCATTACAGCTTCTGTCATCAGTACCAAAACGTTCAGAACAAAATAGGCGAGGCAAGCCAAGAAAATTGTTCGAACAGAGTTCTGAACGTAGTAAACAGACATATTAAACCACTTATATCAGATCTCAGTTCAGAACAAATGTGATTGGCTGTAGAATCAAGCTTAGCTAAATCAGGCAAGAGAGCTGCAAGCCCAAGTTGTGAAACTGGCCACCCAATCTACGCCCAATAGATTAAAAAAATGGAAGTGGTACATGATACATCATCCTCTGCATTATAAGGCAGTACAGAAGCTTTAGGCCTTATAGTAGATCTTAGGTGCAACTTGGAGCAAGAGATAGAGGGGCTGATCAGTCATATCATGTGATAGCAGCGGCAAAGAGAAAGTTTTTGGTTCGTACAATATGTGCACCGGTGTTCACAAACTGTTAATACATGGAGCCGATATCATAAAATCTTTATCTTTGTCAGTAGGCCAACTGCCAGAAGATGTAATTGAGGCAGCCCATAAAATTATAAAAAAATTAAGGCAATATCACTTTAGAAAAACTTCTATAATCAACACCAATAGTGACATATTTAACTGAATGTTAGTATCTTCGGAGCCTATTGCGAAAAGTAAACAAAAAAAGAACCTAGAAGATATAAAACAAAATTCAATGAAGTTGTATTAAGTATGCTAAAACTGCCTACTTTCTGTAGTGGTGATAATGAACGTAATATTGACCGGGAGTCCGATGATGATGAGGATGTGGAATAAATTTGATATGAAATGGTTTTTCTTAATTTGTACACATGAGCACCTGACATCAACTTATTCTAATTAGGTATTTTTCTGAAAGATAATCATTAAGTATTCTCCTCATCTCTGATCAGAATATCTAATAAAATCATGTATTATATTTTTGTCGTCGTAAATTAATAATTTGGTCTTATGTGCGACGAGTACAGATCGCATTGCAGAACGATGAAGACAATGACTAGCCTGCAATTCACTCCGTGCAGTACTGACTTGGCACTTTCAGGTTTCAGGTTGTGCCCAACGTTAAAAGAGGTATTGAAAGCTGTTCGCATTGGATCAACAACAAACAAGAAAGTCTTTTCATGTACGGAATTCAGTGTTTGAAGAAATATGTTGCACTAAATGGTTAATTATGTGGAAAAATAATTATGTAGGTACATTGGTACTGTTACTGCACTGAAATTGGACAGCTTGATACTCAGGATTGCTATGAATAATGGTTTGAAAATTTAGCAGACCACCATCCACAACTAGTTTTCCCAACTAGGATTCTCAGCCGGTGAATTTTCAAATATGAGACTTCTAACTTCTCGGGTTCCACTTAGGAAAAGCGTGTCTACAGAGTAAATTTAGCGCCAGTGAAATGTTCACAAAAATCTAGTTACTTATATGAGTTAAGTTTAAACAGCAATCTATATTACTGTTAACAATAAACTTTATTATCTATATTTCTAATTATTAAATCTCTTAATTACAAGCTTGGATACAATATAAATATACTTATAATTTTAATTTATGTTTTATGATATCATAAAAAATTTATATCTACTTACAAGATTAATGGAGACGAACAAAGAAGGTGCATAATCATTTTAAACATCAAATATCATACGAGAATTTAACTCTACAACTCTCTAATACATCAATAAATCACTTTTCAATCAAATAACCGAATAAATTAAATATATTTAATTATATCACACAAAGCAACCTCCTAGTTCAAGCTATCATTTTGGTCTCCTTTAATTTACCTCGGCCTCTCTATGAGGGCGACCTGGAATAACCAGTTTTTTCCCTTTTTAAATTTAAATACATTTTCAATATACAAATGATCTCACAAAATATGAACATTTTTAAATTATTCAAATATAAATATATTTTTTTATATAAAAAATCCATAGCAATATGTATACTAACACGATGTGACAGGAAGATGAATCAAACTAATGAAGTATTCCCCCTAATATATTCTTGCGCAACGACACTATATTGCTGGCGATGAAAACATAAAATATTTTGTCACTTCACTGTTCATCAATGTTTACATAATTATAAGCTGGCCCCGGCCACGCGTTGCTGTGGCTCAGTCTGGTTAAATTTAAAAGAAAGAAAATTGAAAGTACACGTTTCTAATATACAAAATAATACAAATCTGTATAAAAACAAATTTGTATCTGTATATGCATGGACACACAGTACGTATTTACCAGCTTTTGCTTCAACTACCAGACGCATGCGTTTCTGTGTAACCACTTTGTCAATGATAGGTTTACGAAGACAAAAGACTGTAGGTACACTTGCGGTCATGTAGCAAGTTTTGTCCTATCCGAAGACATCAGATAATCTCATGCCATCTGACGGACAAAACCGACCACGCCGGTGCAAAGTGTTTCTTCTCGAATAGCTAAGCTATTACTGGAAAAGAAGAAAAATACGCATATTACTGTGAGTCCATTAACTCGTCGCCATGTTAATGGACTCACAGTAATATGCGTATTTTTTCTTATTTTCCAGTAATAGCTTAGCTATTCGAGAAGGAACACTTTGCACCGACGTGGTCGGTTTTGTCCGTCAGATGGCATGAGGTTATCTGATGTCTTCGGATAGGGCAAAACTTGCTACATGACCGCAAGTGTACCTACAGTCTTTTGTCTTCGTAAACCTATCATTGACAAAGTGGTTACACAGAAACGCATGCGTCTGGTAGTTGAAGCAAAAGCTGGTAAATACGTACTGTGTGTCCATGCATATCCAGATACAAATTTGTTTTTATACAGATTTGTATTATTTTGTATCAAAGCTTGATGTGAATTGTCGCATCGACATGCAATTTGTTTTTAGTTTCTAATATGTTTAATTTCACAATGCTTGTATGTTGGTACATAATATTTTTGTTGTTCCATTGCCTGTACAGATATAGAGATTGTCTGGTTTGCCGGCTCTAGAACACGCAACATATAGTTGTCCATGTGAGAAGTAATCCGTGTTTAGGTCTAAACTGCACAATTCTGAAGACTGGCCCTGAGCTTTGTTGATGGTGATTGTAAACGCCAATCGAATTGGGAATTGCAATATCTTAAATTGAAATGGCATATTCGTTGCATTATAGGATTGCGAAGAATAAGATCTTTCCCTTCGAATGGCTTTGTCAATATTGTTGCTTTTACGACATTGCTCATTAATTTAGTTACTACTAGTCGCATGCCGTTGCAAAGCTTTGGCTAGTTGATATTTAGCAACATGATAATTGGCACGCCAAGCTTCAATTGCAGTACGTGCGGCAGATCGAGTGAATTCAAAAATTCTATTGGATAATTAACAGCTTTATCTGCTTCGACAACAGTGTCAACGGACTTGTATGTGACTGCTTCACTTTGAATGATAGACTGAATAATTTTGTTAAGTTTTTAGCCATCTTTGTTCTTGGCGGCAAGAATAACTCGTTCACTCAGGTAATCGTGATTCTTATAATTGGTTTGAATATTGGGAAATATTTTTTCAATCAATTCTTCTTTTGACGTGACTAAATTGCAAGTGATGACGCAATGAAATTCGTCCTGAGTTCAGATCAACCAGCACCTTTCGGTTTCCATTTTCCAGCAATTGATGTAAGAATATCTCAGTTGACAGACACAGCTCAATTCCACTGTCAATTCTACTGAAAAATATGAAGAACATTTGAAATAACGAAATGAAAAACAATGAAAGAAAAACAAATTATACTCACGAAATGTACGCTATGGTAAACGACACAGCTCAATTCCAAAGCAATGTCACACAAAATAATGAAATCAAAATGAAAATAAATCGAAATATATTAAAGTTTCAATTTAACAATTCAATCAGAAATATTGACAATGATAACACAAGTTTACAAATTCCGGTCAACTTTTGGATCAGAGCAGATGAGAACAAATCTTGACGTTATTTGAGGTGCTGAATTCAAATCCGGGTTTCGTTTTTCAAAGTTGGTTCTACTTTGTGAGTTCGCGCATGTTGGCAGCACTGCGCTATCATAATGACAGTCAGCTGTTGGCGTCGCTAGAAACATTATTTAATTTGTATTTTTAAAGTTTTTTTTTAATCCAAAACGTGTGAAAATGCAAAGACAGAATTGTAAAGTTGATTCAAAGTGTTTTTGTTATGTTTGCGGATGTTATATGATCAGAAAAAGTGGCAAAGTTATTACTAATGTGATCAGAAATGCATATTTTTATTATTTTGGTTTCTCTGAATCAAACACTCACAAGCCGTGGGTACCGAAATTGTTTTGTAACGCGTGTAGCACAATATTATACAAGTGGTCACGCGGTAAAAAAGTATGTTTTTCATTTTCATTGCCAATGTTATGGAGAGAGCCGAAAAATCATGTAGATGATTGTTACTTTTGCTTGATGAATGTCGTCGGTGTAAATGCAAAAAAACTATCAAAATATAAATATCCTGAAGTATCATCAGTGTCTAAGCCAGTTCCCCGTGCGAGCAATGATCCTTTGCCAATTTGTCCAGGTACGAGTGCAAATTACATGGAAACTTGTAGTTCATCACCGACGAACAGTGGAAGCAATTTTAACATGGAGGAAAAACATTTAGTTTCGCAAAGTGAACTCAATGATTTGGTTCGTGATTTGAATTTATCGAAACAAAAATCAGAATTGCTCGCATCACGGATGCAGGAGTGGAAATATCTTGACACTCAAACAAAAGTCACTGTATATAGAACCAGAAATGAGGCGCTTTTACCGTTTTTCAAAAAAGAGGAGAATATATGCTTCTGCTATGACATCAACGGTTTGTTTGATGCGATGAATACACCATATGATGTAAATGAATGGCGTTTGTTCATAGATGGTTCAAAATACAGCCTAAAAGCTGCTCTGATACACAATGGAAATATAAAACCATCAATTCCGATTGCTCATGCAGTACAAACGAAGGAATGCTACGATACAATATGTAAAATTTTTACCAAGATAAAATATAAAGAGCGTCAATGGAAAATTTGTGGCGATTTGAAAAGGTTTGAAAATAAATTTCAATTCAATTTTAAAGAATAAATGATTTATATACTATTCCTACAGGTTATTGGTCTCTTGATGGGGATGCAATCTGGTTTTACCAAATTTTGCTGTTTTTTGTGTCTGTGGGATAGCCGTGCAACTGACCAACATTATGTGAAAAAGATTGGCCAAGCCGTACTAATTATGAACCAGGAAAACAAAACGTCTCTTCTATACCACTTGTGAACCCACAGAACATTTTCTTGCCACCTCTCCACATAAAGCTTGGCCTTATCAAAAACTTTGTCAAAGCGCTCGACCGTGAAGGACCGGCTTTTGAGTACTTGACCAAGTTATTTCCCAAGTTGTCGTACGCCAAAATCAAAGAGGGAATATTTGTCGGACTTGATCTTCGAAAATTAATGGCCGACAGAAACTTTACAAAATGTTTAACGCCCAATGAAGCAGCAGCATGGGTATCATTTCAAGATGTTGTTCACAAGTTTCTCGGTAACCGCAAATCCCCGGATTTCAAGCAGATAATCGACAGTTTGTTGCAAAATTATTGCAAGATTGGAGCTCGAATGTCTCTCAAAATACATTTTCTGCATTCCCATCTCGAATTTTTTCCTGAAAACTTGGGTGATACAAGCGACGAGCAAGGAGAGCGACTACACCAAGATTTGGCGAAAATCGAAAAACGATACCAAGGATTTTGGGACGAGGGCATGATGAGCGACTACTGTTGGACTTTAATGCGTGAAACAGATCCCAAACAGTACAAGCGACTCAGTTCGACTGCTCTTCATTTCTAATTTAACACTTTTTAATGAATAAAATGGAGATTAATTGTCAAAAATTGTAAAAATTGTGTTTATTTAATATCTCGAAAACTAGAACCAAAATCAAAAAGCGGAGTGCAGATTCGGATTCAGCGCCCCAAATAACCATAGAAACAGCTTTTGGTTGCTTAGATCCAAAACCGTGTATACTTGTGTAATTGACAGTAGCTGTCAAGAAGCACGTTGTCCGGTATGAGCAATATTTGGTATTGTGTGTGTTACTGTTACGTCCAACAAATGGTGGTGTTTTTTAAAAAAGCATATTTTTACCTGTCCCAGGTGTGACATCTATAAAATAGTATCGTGCGTTCAAAAAAAAAACTGCATCTAGTGAGCCATGATTTCTAAGTAATATCAAAAAGCATGTCGTAACTTTACTAATATGAATTTCTTAAATGACAGTTATATCTAAATGACAGACGGCTTTAAAAAGTTGCAATGTTAAGGTTAGAAAATTGCAAGGTTAATTTCTAGGTTATAATCTTCCTGCCATGAATAAATAAAATTCCTTGTCCTTTTATTAGATGACACTAATGACATTAACGTTTGACTATTCAAAACGGTGCGGTTAAGTTACGACATACTTAAAAAATTAATGGTCAACTCTGAGGCTGTTTTTTTTTTGAACGCATAATATATAAAAACACGCGTTGCGTCAAAATATCAAAGCAATCGGTGAAGAATTTTCTGAGATTTAAGATTTTGAACAAACGAATATCTACATTTTTATTTATATAGATTATACATATTACTCGTTAACAGATTATGTAGACTTTGTTTTATTCTTTTTAATTATTTTATTGTATATCTGTATAATCATTATAAAAAGTTTTCTGCAAATCAATTTTTAGCAAAGTTTATATAAACTCATTCTTAGGAGAAATATCTTTTAAGCAAGCACCATCTGTAACGTAAAGTTCTATACTTGTTTCCGCTGCAGCATTTAATTGAACTCTTTGTTTTCATTTGGATACAAGAAAAAGTTTGGATCTTCGAACTCGTACCGAGCGTACAAATAACGGGAAAAGCTTTTTCACATCGTAGATCATCGCAGTGGGCGTCCGCCCGGAACATTTTAATCGTTCATTTTTTTTTGTGCGACGTTCGCTCAATTTTTTATTCCGAGGCAGCCTAAAAGGTTAACTCCGAACGACTATTTCTTCCCGTATAAATTAAGCCCGATGTAATTTTCTTATCGCTCCCATTTAATGGGGGACTATTATTTAATTTTTTTTCCTTTTTCGGTCGAATTATTCCTATAGATTTTTTTTTTAAATGTACCGTAAAGGGCAAAAATTGAGTAATCAGAATTTTTCATTGGGAATGGATGAGGTAACTGAAATATGTCACTACTTTTTCTCAAATGAAAGGCATTCATTTATAATTGAAACTTTAGGTAACGTTCAGATTATATTTGATTAATTCTCGAACCTCGTACTCCATTCTTGTGACAATTTAAACGAAAATACTCAAAATAAACGTACCTTAATATTTATATTACACTTATTTCTTTTATTTATTAGGATTTTTATTATTTATAATACTAAATATAACTGTGGCAAGAACATTAGACCTGAATACAAACAGATTAAACATAATAATTCAGAATTTCATCCACACCTTTCTTTTAATAATACTAATAATTTATTTTTTGCTCGGCAGATATAAATATATTTACTTAATTACAGGACAAAAGAAATTAAGCAATGTGTTGAATCATCAACATAATAAACTTATACAAAATAATTGTAATAACTAGGCTTCGAATAATTATGTATTTGCATAAGTGCATATGCAAATGCATATTTTAGTTGTTATTATGTATAAGTGCATATTTGATCTTTTTCCAGTAAAGTATTATTTTAAAACAGTATGACTTCACATAAATATTTAATGTTCTTGTTAGTATAATTATACTTTTGCGATTTCTGTTGTTTGTATGTCTACCGGTTAGTAACACCCACTAATTGAATACCAAACGCAAACACACACTTTATAGCAGACAATTTAATAATATTTTAAACCATTGAATAGATAGGTGAAGTGAATAGCAAGTTGAAGCTGGAGTGCAATTTTAAGTCAATTTGTAAGGAATTATAATGATTTTACAACAGATGGGCGTCTGGTATCTTGTAAATACTGCGAAGTTCATGTTACGGCGTTCAAACCGGAAAAAAATGCAAGCGATAGAAATCGTAAAAAGGGAAAGAACGAAGAACAAGTGTTAATTTCTAATTCACTCCTGCATGCACCTAAACGGAGGGTATTTGATGAAGAACTTTGTACTACTTTTATTTGCGCTGAGCCCTTAGCTAAATTAAAGAATTAATTTTTTCTTAATTTTATGGAGTAGTATACAAAAGCAAATATTCCAGGTGAATCGACGTTAAGAAAAAATTACGTTTCCAAGTTCTATAGAACACTGAACGAATTAAAAGAAAAGGTAAATGATCATTCTCTTTGGGTGTCGTTGGATGTCGTTGAGTTAACGAAGAAAAAGATCAATCATATCTGCTGGCTTTAAAAGTGCTGGGCAAAGTGAATCATTAAACAGTCGCTGCTTTTTTTAACGATTCTCTAAGTTTATTGTGTCTGTCTGGGATTTTATACGAAAAAGTGCTACTTTGTAGCGATGCTGCACAATATATGTGCAAAGCAATGCGGGAATTACATATTTTTATACCAAAACATGCTATATGTAGCGCATGCTTTATACCGAGTAGCTGATTTAGTTCGTACTCTTTACCTAGACGCTAATGTGCTGATATCGTGTGAAAAAGATTTGATTTAAAGCATCCGATCATTACAAGATCAGGAACTTGGGTCGACGCTGCTATATATTATGCTGAACATTTTGAAATTCTGAAGAAAATTGTTGATTAATTCGACTGTGAAGAAGTCCAGTGCATTGGAGAAGCACATAGTGTTTCTCCAATATCAGATGTGGCGTAAAGCTCATTTGATTATTAAACGTAATACCCAAATCCAAAACCGATTCACTATGGATGAAATAAATAGTTGTTAAGGTAACGAGTGATCATTAAAATTTTCGCTCAAGTAAGCCATGTACACAAAAAGTATGTCCTAACTTAAGTTATTAGAGGAGATCTGTCATTATAATTTCAAACGTCATGATTGTTAAAAAATAATTTGAAATGCTGACTTTTATATTAAATATATTTATAATTTTTATACAAAGTAATAGAATATTATAAAAAATGTGTAAAATGTTGACCATTCTCCACCAAGCATAATCGCACTCTATTTCGTAGAGCATTGAAAACATTGATCAGTATTTGCGGTGAGTTATTGATGTGTTCACATTTTTCTATGATTTTATGTCTTAACTCTTGTAGATTATTAATTGGTGTTTCATAAATAATATTCTTTATATATGGCCACACAAAAAAATCCATGACTGTTAAATCACACGATCGTGTGAAATCACACGATCGTGTGGATATGGAATCGCTGTATTTCTACTTATTATCCTATCGCCATAAAATTGTTGCAAAAACTGAATATTTTCAAGTGTAACGTGAGATGTAGCCCCATCCTGTTGAAAATATCCAACCTGGAGTTCATCAATAGTCAATTGATTAGTAAAAACACTGAGAATTTCGTTACGATATTTCTCCGATGTTATCGTGCCCTCAAAGAATATTGGTCCTATTAATCGGTGACGACTCATACCTACCCCTACGCCTATTTTTTCTGGATGTAGAGGAACTTCTCTGTAGAAATGAGGATTTTCACTGGACCACATACGCATATTTTGCGAATTAACATAACCTTTCAAATAAAACCAAACTTCATCGGTGAAAAAAGTATGATTTAAGATATTGTCTGTCATTGTTTGAATAAACCATTGGCAAAATTGTGTTCTTTTTTCATAATCCGTAGGTAATAGATTTTGTACAGAAGTTAATTTATATGGATACATGTGCAAGGCCTTTTTTAAAATTTTTCGACATGTTCCATATGAAAGCCCTACTTGTTGCGAAACTCTGCGAATAGATGTTTGAGGAGATTCGTTAATAATTTGTCTGACATTTTCAATTACGCCGCGACTTCTCTTGAGAGGAGGACCGCTTCCTTTTTTCCTTAAAATACTGCCTGTTTGACGAAAAAGATTTACACAATGCATTAGCGTATCACGGAAAGTTTTATAGCTAGGAACAGTATTTGGATATCTCTCATCAAACTCCGCAAGGCAATTTTCTATTGAATGCTGCCAAATACCATCAATTTTTTGAGATGTCAGGAAGTAACATTTTACCATAAACGCTTTATGCGTATCATTAAAGGCCATTACTTTTTCTTTTGATGAAACTTTAAAATATATATTTGACACTGACAGATGTTTGAAATAATATCTAAGTGACTAAAGCTACGACATAATTTTTATATACACGGCCAGCTACGAGTGAAAATTTTAATGATCGCTCGTTATTAAGCTTCCTCGTATAAAGATTAAGATTGAGATTTTCCTGCACTACTCAATTATAATGTTCAATGCGTTCTGTAGACAAATGATGTCTACTTCATTTAAAATGGTACAATAAACCTTAAGATTATCTGCGTAGACCAAAACTGCACAAGGTATGGAAGCTAGCAGGTCATTAATGAACATAATGAGAAGTAGTGGTCCTAAATTAGAACCCTGCGGCATAACTGAGATGGAAGTGCGAGACTTTGACCTAAAATCATTATAATACATATAGTTGTTCCTATTCTGAAGTAACTATAATATAATTTAATTAACGCATTAGAGAGACCAAATGCACTTAACTTCTGCAGTAATATCATATGATCAATGGTGTATAATGCTCGCGTAAAATCAGTATATATTACATCAAATTGACCGCCCCTATCGAGCTTTTCACCTATTTCTTGTGTAATAGTAGCAAGATTTGTTGTAGTGCAGCGGCCAGACATGAGTCCATGCTGAGAAGGTGAAACAAGCACTTGAACGTTCTTCATTATAACACTGTGCAGAAGGCGCCCCAAAAAGTCAATAGTATTATAAAATATAGTCTTTACAACTAGATCTAACGCAGATTAATATTAACAACGGTTTAGTCAATCTTGAGTAACTGAGCCACGAATGTTGGTGCAAACTAATGGCTCGAATCTTATATTAAACAAAGTAAAACTAAAATAAAATTTATGTGTTTATTTTCTCAGATGTTATTTCGATATTCCAAAGGATATTCCGTATTCAAATTACAACACTCAAAATAAAATTAAATGGAGTGAGGAGTGCTGCTGCCGCTGGTGAAGTAACGTGAATCATTGCCGGAATATTCGTCCAACTTCGGCCGTGTATTTCCATGTTAAAAGCGTAGTAATCCCAACCATAATAACGTAGTAATTATACGTAGTCGTAGTAGAGATGGTTGTACTTGAAAATCCAAATTTTACCTTCTACATCTCTCTTTCCACGAACCTACTTATTCTGATATATCCAAGAAATTTCGCTGTTGAAATTATCAAATCCATTTCACACTTCGGTAAATTATTTAGAATAATGCGACATGGAAAAGCAGAATCTGATTAGATTAATGTTTAAGATATAAATGTAAAAAATAAAGTAATGTTTGCAGAACATATACTGATATACCGATGGTTTAAGAAGAATATAATAATAAATATATAAATTTTGCTGATAACTGTTAACATAGAAACAGCCACAAGAGATGTATTGAAGATTCTAACTAATATATCCGGTTTCAGAATAAATATACGAGGTCTGCTTGACGGTACCGTGATTTTTTGATAGAGGGCAGTAGGATCGTCAAGATTAATACGTTATTGACATTTAGTAACTTTAATATCATTTTGTAATATTTTATTTTCAAACATTTTTTATTGGCAAATATAACATACTTTTATTATACACTATAAAAACGTCTTTAAATTCTAAAGAAAGCGATATCCTTTATATTTTCAAATCTGTTTATTGCTTAGGGTTATCAGTAAACGTATTCAAAGACGATATTTAATATGACCCACATTGTTAACTAAATATATATAATAGGTTCACAACTCCTCAATATTTACGTACCATAAAAATCCATTACTGAACAATGGGACAGCCGGAAATACATACTTAGGTTTATGACACCTAACTAATGCTTAATTAGTAATGATATTTGGTTAGGTATTTATTAGTTAAGATTAGAATTTTAAGACTATCGTAAACCTGGCATTGTTGCTGTTGGGATAATTGCTACGAAATAATACAAGAAAATTCCCAGTTATGACATCAAACAATACAGTGTTCAACCAATATGGTTTTACTCTGTAATAATTAGGGATAGTGGTAAATTTTTACCTACTTGTGAAACAGTACAGAATAGATCAGTACAAACTCAACATCAGTACAAGACACAGAGTCTTAACATAACATTCGTATCAAACAGTATAACTAAAACAAAGTATCAACTCAACATCAGTACAAGACACACAGTCTTGGCATACCATTCATATCAATCAGTATGAACTCAAACACAGTATCAATTCAAGACCAGTACAGACACGCAGTCTTAAAACAACATTCTCTTTATAACATTCATATCAAACAATCATATTTTAAAAGCAATTTTATGTTAGTATAAGTCGTAGATCCAATATAAATGTATATAGTGTTTATAAATATATTTAGATGAAATGAACATTTCTTCATTTAACAAACAGGCACCGAAGATTTAAAAAGTAAAATGTATACAGCTCTACAACCTGTGCCCGGTGAGGCAACATCGGGGTCGTGATTCTAGTAACTGGAGTTGATGCATCACTGCCAGAAGCCGGATTAATCGAAAACAGTTTAGTCCACGAACCAACATCAACCATAACATTGGATCATCAATCCCCAACAATAACTCTAACAAGTACATGCAAAATTTCAAGTAAATACATCTAATAGTTATAATTTCGCATGCTTTGAAAGCCAATGAATTCGTAGTTTATTGTCAATATGAAAAAAGACATTTCTTGGGTCTGGGTGAGGGTGAGGAAAAGACAATATAAGTTCATATTTGTGAAAGTATCATTACGGATACGCAGACATGTGTTTCATCTTACTACAGAATCATCAGTGTACACCACTGGAAATATACTTTCACCGTAATAACACTCTTAACATATTGCGAAAATTATTAAGACAGAGTGTAGGATATTCAGCATTGCTCATTAACTAATGTCAACATCAGAAACGCTAAAACAGCCATCACTGTCTTCATGACAATTGCAAAATTAGGTTTGAGGTTTTGATCTGATGGCTACAGCCGCAACTCGCAGAAACTATATTAACGTGCCTCTACTTTATTACAGTTTATAATACACCTCCGTCCTTAAATTAGCTTAGCTGACCAGAATATATTCCATTCTGTAATTTGGTTTACGTATTAATCCTAAGAAGCGAAGCAATTGTTACTATAATAAAATATTTATGAAAATTACACAATTGTGTTTTGTGTTTAATTTTACACGGATTTTCATCAAGTAAAGGCCATATCAGTTAATAATAGCTTAATTTTACCAGGGAATTTTTCGAATTAGTATTCATTTGGGTACGGTTGCTTCTCAAAAGACTCTTTGTATGTTCCTGATTGCAGCCGCCACAATGCTTCCAAATTTAAATTCCTATTGCATAAAAATATGTATTTCACTGATACTCAGAACGAGAAATCATTTATGGGGACAGGTCTCGATTTCAACATTGGTGGAGTTGATTAATGGTGCAAAAAAATAGATTTTGGAGGCAAGCGTGGAAAAGAAATGTGGTATACATTACTAAGCTTAGGTCCATTTGTTTATTTTCTTAATTAAGCCATACAAGTATAAATGAAATAGGTACCTCAGTAATCATTTTCACTGCCTTTTCTAGAATAACTATATCTTAAACTTAGTCCAGGTTTAATTGAACATTCAAAAAATATATGAACTCTTTGCCTTTACGCGAATGATACTTCCCTTAACTTGACCTTTGCGTGGAGGACTATAGATATATTTCTGAGCATATTTTTAATTTTGTAATTGTTTTTCGTATTCAAATCAAGTACAGTAAGATTTTTTCCACTTCTGTTCGAATATTGCTTCTATTTCAGATTTTCATTAAAAAAATTTAAATATTTAGTTCAAAGATTGGTTTTAGTTTTAAGAGCTTTCTTTAAGTGTTTAAAATTCGAACTTTAGCCCGAGCATTTTCCGATATTTATGAATGAGTAATAACGATTACTACAGATGGAAATTGTTGAAAGGAAATACGATTTAGTTGAAGCGTCTCCCCTGATATTTGAAAATTGTTCACGACTTCGCAGCGTGATGATGATGACGTGTTAGTCGCTTGGTAATCGACCGTCGTTACGCTATAGTGTATTAAGTGGGTCAGTTCCTCTTCTTATCTGCAATATTGGTGTGTATGGGAATCTGTATTACAAAGGCTATCAGTGTACAGCATGCTTTGCAAAGACATTGTTATAGTATTTATTGTAAAACTTATATAGTGTCTTTGGCGAAAGAGTTCAGCTTCTAACACCTTAAAATACGTAGCAATTATAATAATAATAAAAAGAGATTTTATTATGTATTATTTGCCGAACTAAATGACTTAGTGAAAAACAATGCTAGAATTATTTTAATAAAACTGTTTTATTGACGCAGATTGCGTTCGAAAATAATTTTGATTTATTAATTAATTTAGTATATATTCTACTTTCATCCTTGATTATTACTAGAATAATTGTTTTACAAGAATTTGTATCGCCTAAGTTTCAAAATCTAGACCTTTTAAGCAAATATGCTGGTCACTTCACAAGCAAGTAGTTTGTAATAAAAACTGTTCACGGAAAAAAGTGGTCAAGAAAAAGTAAAGTAATTAAGCTTTTATATAACGTGCCTGCAAAAACTTTGCTCATTAAAGACGCCCATGCTTTTTTTAATCGTTGGTGGCAGTGCACGTATTCTGTCACAAACGTATAATTTTGATAGTTTGGTTATGTCATGGAAATGTGTGTAATAATTAGTAATTTAGTTTTTGATAAAATATTTATTACAATAGTCAAAATTAAAAGAAAATAATACTAAAGTATATGTTGGAAATGTTGACATTATTTTGAAGAAAAAGTTGCTTCATGTTTTCAAAGCCATTTATTAGGATTTCTGGGGTTATATCAGCACAAGAATGCACGATAGCATTACGAAGCTCTTCGATTGTGTAATGTCTGGTCTTGAAAATGGTATTCTTTAAATATGGAAGAATAAAATAGTCTAAAATTGTCAAACCTGGAGATCTTGGAGGAAAATTAATAATTCTTGTATCGAAAAGTTCTTGTAAAAAAGCTATTGTTTCTCGAGAATTGTACGCTGGTGCATTATCTTGCTGGGAATATTCTTCCGTAAGTTCATCATCATTACCTTAATTAATAAATGACTCTAATAATTAACTTCGACATCTTTCAGCAGTTATGGTTTTATTAAAAAATATAGACCCAATAATTCGTCTGCTTGAAACTGCTAGCCAGACGCCTATTTTTTGTGGATGTAGCGTAATTTCCACAAATTCATTTCTGCAGAATTCTCATATTTTACTTGTTTAGATATCCTGAAAGATGGAACCAAGCCCCATCCGAAAATAAGCATTTGTCGAGAATGTCATTATTATTTATATTATTCAAAAACCATAGACAATACTGTGTTCTCGTAACAAAATCTACCTGTTTGTATTCCGAAACTGCTTGAATTTTATATGGAAACAAAAAATGTTCCCACTGACAAATGAACATGTGATAGTTTTACGATTGATTTTTTTGGGTGAGTTGTCCATTCGACGTTGAATATCCTCTATGCAATTTGCTGCTCGTTTT
The DNA here is from genome assembly GCA_935421215.2 of Melolontha melolontha. Classification (NCBI taxonomy): domain Eukaryota; kingdom Metazoa; phylum Arthropoda; class Insecta; order Coleoptera; family Scarabaeidae; genus Melolontha; species Melolontha melolontha. Next base: position 187,214,295 of record OW285235.1, read on the forward strand.
CTATGTGTCCCACCATCAGGTTTGCGAGTTATTGCCCCTGTTTCACCAAATTGATTAACACAAGCTTGAATATGTTTTTGAAGTGGTGCGTAAGTATATAGCAGAGTAGGATACTATTGCCGGAAATCCTGTAAGTACTGATTAGTGGAATAAATCCAATCTACATTTTATATTTTTTGGTCAGTTCTATAGTAACTTTGAATAATAAGTATTGTATATTGTAATTCTAAAATTATAATAAAATAATTTAAAAGATACAAGCGTCTATAATTTGAATTGATGTTTGACAACTGTCAGAAGCTTTCTAAAGCTTCGCATGTTCACCAATCTTTGATCACTTAATTACTTAAAAAGCAACTTACTATAATGGGAAACTTTTTGAAGGCACATTATAACATTATTGTACTTTTAACAAATATACAATTAACCAATAAATTAAACATATTGTAAATTTGTATCTTGCCCACTGCTCACGGGGCGTAACTTTCGTACAAGCTATCTTAATTTTGTTTGGTGGCAGTTATATTGGATATTATATTATGTTTTCTGAGTATTAAACGTATTTTATTAAGTTAAGTCTCACAAATGTTAACACTTAATGTTAAACTTAACAACAATAAATTTTGGACGACCTTCACGAAATTCGTCAGTGAACGAAGCACTACCACGATTGAATTCAGTATACCACCGATATACCTTGGTTTTTCTTATAGTGATCCATCGCCAAAAGTCGAACTAAGTTCATCGATGCAGTGTTGTTGTGATAATCCACGTCGAAAGTTGTAAAAAATATGTTCACGAGTTATTAATTTCATTTTTAGGTCGAGATGAGTTCTGTAAACAACACAATAGCTCCTGCACGTCAAAACGTTCTGAGTAAGTGTTTTCTCAAAAATGTCTAACTTTACGATAGAGGTATCGGTTGTCAGATGGCAGCACCAGGATCGCCTTTTCTCGAAATATAAATGGCATCCCTCGTATTTGATGCACGCATCATGTGTCCCATGGCAACTCAAACACAATTCAACAAATATAAACACAAAAACTGTTTGTCACCACCTAGTAAAGTGCCGTTGGACAGAGTGACTTAGTACAGACATAGCTCACGCCACTAGCGCAATAGAACTTACTAACATCCCTTCACGCGTCGCATTTATATTCCGGGAATTTCTGAGCAGCACCTCGTATATTCGTAAATAGGAGTCGGATATTTAGTTTTCAGAACAAAAAAAGGCAATGAGTTAATTCAATTTTAATTAAAAATATGTCGTTCACACAGAAATGACTCGCGACATGGATTCTACCAGGTGATTAGTATTGGTCGAAACATATCTTAAAATACAACGTTTTGTGATGTTAGTTCCGCCATTTTAATTTTAATTATCTTCCCTGTTGAGAACACCTTGCTTGAAGATATTGTTTAATTAAACTAGAAAATGCAATAAAATTCTAGTAAGCATAGAAAGAAATTTAACAAGAACTACACAACTATAGGAAGATTATAAATTTAACACATAAAAAGGCATATTCAAACGTTCTGTAACAATTAAATTCCAGACATAAATGCCTCGTCCTTGGCATTCAGGCCCTCGCTCTTGAAATTAACTGTTTTGCTGTGCAGATATTTCTGTGATTAAAATTCATAAGTTGGCATCCTTCGCATACATGGAACTTTCCTTTTAAAATAATGCAGATTAAATTGTCGAAATATGTGGGCAAAGGTCGTAAAAAACTGCGTTTAATTTCATCGCTGCGATGTTATTGAAATGCATCTTGTTCTCTTTGTCTATAACTAGCAATACCTTAAATTAAAGCGCTTTTTTTACGTGCTATTAATTTATAATTTTATATTTTTATTTTTTTAATTTTAACGAATAAAATTTTTCAGTAGTAAATAATCATATGTCTAATTTAAATCCCACGGGTTGCGGAAAGCTGTCCGAAAGAAATTTGTTCGAAAAAATTATTCGAATAGAAATTTGTTCGAACGGAAATTTGTTCGAATAGAAAATTTTGTTCGAAACAATTTTGAATATTTATCAAAGGAAAATAGGCTTATCATCTGGTAAACAATACTTAAGTTAGTTATGCGCAAGGAATTGGTATTTCATTAGCCATCTCTGGTTTGGAGCATTAAATGATTTATTTGCCAACATTTCCATAATAATCTTTTAACGCGGTTCTTAGAATGTAACTAACCATAATTAAGCTGAAGATCATTATTAGAATAAAAGATCCAATTAGTATGGTTGTTAATAGTTTTCACATGCAATTATCTGTATTCGTTAGAATAGATGTATCTAGTAACTGATTTTTTTTATTCGTTTTTAAATGTGCGATGAAACAAATAATTAAAATGTCTATATTTGTAGAATAAAGTAATTGATTATATTAAACTTCGAATAAATAACAATCGAACAAGTTTCCTGGAACCCTAAAATTCATCAACTAATTTCAACCTAAAACATTATGTGAATTCTTGAAAGATTTATAAAAACCTGTTGCACATACATTAACTTTGTTTCATTATATCAGCTACATTCGGTAAAGGAATATGGTTTTATAACCACACACACACACACACACAGATATATATATATATATATATATATATATATACGAGGCATGTTTTTTAAGTAAGTTCCGTTTTTCCACACCGCGACCGCAGCGCTGCGGTCGGCGTTCTGCGTATGCGCACCGGGGACCTACATCTCTTGCCTACGCACTGACGCCATTACAGTCTGATTCTACCTTGTTTACGTTGTTTACTGAGTGTTTAAGATGCCTCCGATAATCGTGAGTCCCGCCGACGGTGAAGTACGGGCTGTTATAAGATTTCTTAGTGCTAAAGACCTAAAACCGATCGATATCCATCGTGAGATTTGTGCAGTTTCCGGACAAAACATAATGAGTGATGGAATGGTAAGAAAGTGGGTGAGAGCATTTAAAGATGGCCGCACAAATGTGCATGATGAACAACGGAGTGGGCGTCCTTCGGTCGTTAATGAAAGTTTGGTGCAGGAAGTGGACAATAAGGTGAGAGAAAACAGACGCTTTACGATGTCCTCCTTGTGTGATGGCTTTCATAATGTTTCGCGTAGTGTTTTGTATGGCATTGTGAGCGAGCGCTTGAATTACCGAAAATTGTGCTCACGTTGGGTTGGGTTTCCTTGAGCGGTACCGCAACGACGGTGATGATTTCTTAAGCCAAATTGTTACGGGCGATGAAACATGGGTGGCCTACGTCACACCTGAATCAAAGCAACAGTCCATGGAATGGCGGCATTCAGATTCACCCGGAAAAGTGAGTTTAAGCAAACAATTTCTGCCCGGAAAATCATGTGCACAGTTTTTTGGGACAGAAAAGGAGTATTGCTTGTGGAATTTCTGCCTCGTAATGAGACGATCAATACAGCAGCTTATTGTGAGACCTTGAAAAATCTGCGCCGTTCAATCCAGAACAAAAGACGAGGCAAGTTGAGCAAGGGCATCGTTTTGCTGCATGACAATGCCCGTCCGCATGTGGCTAATCAGAGCAAAGATCTCATCACATCTTTTAAATGGGAAACTCTAGATCATCCTCCGTACAGCCCTGATCTGGCGCCCAGTGACTACCATCTGTTCCTGCACTTGAAGAATCACCTGGGCGGCCAGCGTCTTCAAGACGATGACGAAGTCAAAACTGTTGTGATGCAGTGGTTAACAAGTCAGGCGGCAGACTTCTATGAGGAGGGTATTCATAAACTGGTACAACGTTATGACAAGTGCCTCAATATTGATGGAAATTATGTAGAAAAGTAGATTAAGGTACAGGCTTTCATGTAAAAATAAAATTATTGAGATATCTTTGCACGTCTTTAATAAAAAGAGTCGAAACGTCGTAGAGAAAACATTAAAATTCATTAAAGGTCGCTAAACCAATAAAAAAGTCTATTATTTTAATATATATTTTTGTATGTTAATATTAGAAAATAAGAAATTTTTGGAACTGAATTCTTCATCTGTCATATCAATAAAGTTGATTTCGCGTTTTTAATTGTTCAAAATTAATTCTCATATTTATTTATTTTTATCTTTTCATTTGCCTTAGTCATTTTATTTCAATATCTTGTATTACCGAAGACATTTCAACTTAATTGATCAATAATAAATGACGCGTATTTCTTAGGGAAAACTGTACTTATTTGAAATAAATACAGCGGGAAATATCCCAATCAAAAATTAGCATGATATAAAATTACTAACATTCTCATGACAATTATTTATTTACTAAAATAAAATATGTAATTTTTGTAAAGTATCTATATGGTTTGAGTAATTAAATTATCATTTTCACTAAAATTATTAGCGAGATTATATTAATACATACAAATTAGACGAATAAGAAGCTAGCATTCGGAACAAACGAGAGTTAGCGTCATTAGGTAGAAAAATTCGGAAAACACATCGACGTTTTAATTAAGTGCCGCTCTGGAAATAAGAAGAAAAATCATTAAATAAATTAGAAAAACTATACTACGAACATATAAAAATATCACCTGTTTATCCAGCTCCTTTTTGACGCATTTTGCGTATCCAGACATCAACCAGTGCCTCATAAAACGAAAATTCCATTTCACCGGGAATAGCATCCAGCTAGACCGAAGCTAAGCGGTGACGCCATCCGATTACCCGCTCAAACCTGTATCCTGCATTTTCGGATCCACAAGAAGACTTCAGACTAACCCATTCCCGTCTATTTCAAACTTAAGTATTACTTCAATCTCCTATAAATTTTGAATATGTTGAATTAGTCCAATTCATAAAGTAAAACCTCTATCAAAGATTTTTTTTTTAAAAAGATATACCTTATAGGTACATTTAGAATTAGGATTATTTGATTTAAAAACTAGAAGAATACAGTTCCTCTGTTTATAAATGTTTATTTAAAAAGAAGCATTTATATATATTAGGTAAATTTAATTCACTTTCTTTAATTATCTTTGCTTAACCTAGAATTTATTTTATGCTTATATTTTCACGTGACTTAATTCATTTTTATATTAATCCTATTATTTTTTATATGAATCACTTACCTGCAAATCTATACTTCAATAAAACCATTTATATTATTCTTTAACTCAATCGTTTCATTTTGTTGATACTGCTTTTAAAATATACCATCACATGTTATTGTATTCACCACTCCATTTGTACGTATTCTTATTGAGTCACCGAACCTACATTATAAGTGTATTTATTATGCACAACAAAAAGAGTCTCATTGTTCTTATAAGCCGGACATTTAACATAAATTAGAACCCACAAGAAATTAAACAATAAGAAGTTATTCTCATGTAAAGCTGTTGAGGTTTTTAAACGATTATTTATTATTTGAATCACACACATGTAACAGATACCACGTCAAATAACTCCATCTGTATGTAATATTTGATACCATATTTAAATAGATATTTATAATTACATTTTTTTTAAAAAAATTACTAGCTTCATATATTAAATCATTTGGTTTTGTATCTTTTATACGACCATTAAGGGCTTATAACATTTGACGAACCAACGTGGGACCTATTTGGAGTATAACAATATATATATATATATATATATATATATATATATATATATATATATATATATATATATGACCTTTTTCACCCGCGTGTCTGCATAATATGTATGTGGAATCAAATGTATCCTAATTTCTACGTTGGGTCCTTATTCGGTTGTAATAGATGAGGTGGTAAGAAAAAAGGTCTATATACAAAAATATATCTATATACATTATGTTATTGTAACTAAAATAAATTCCCTGGTTACAGTGTTATGCACGCGACATTAAAAATATATTTTTACCCATCCAAGTATGTCTTAAATTGTTTTTTTTATTAATTATTTGAGTTTATTAATTTTTAACTAATCAAATTAATGTATCCGACTATTTAAATCAGAAGAAAACATATATATATATATATATATATATATATATATATATATATATATTTAGTTATATATCTTCATATTCTGCCATAAAAATTCAAATATTTCATTTATATTATTAAAAATACCTTTGTATTATACGAACAAAACTGGTGGGGTTTACCTACTCATGTATGTTTCAATTATTCTGATACATTTCATTAACTGCCTTCACTTATTATTTATAGAAAGCTTTTCAAGTCTCATTTCTGTGTAATTATTTAATATAAAGTATCATTTTGATTCCAATAGTTAACTATAATAATATTGAGTTTGTCTAATAATACAAACATCTGTTAATCTGGACGCTATTTTAAACCTTGACAACTTGGATCATCGATACTTATATTTAATATTTGCGCGTTTTATTACCCGGTACTACACGAAGAACTTATGGTCGCTTTAAATAGATTTTAAGTAGTTTATTGTTATAAATACACACATTGGACGTTGTTTAAACAAGTTTTTATATGTGTGTGGTTTATTTTGGCACTGGTAATTATTGTATTCGCATCGTCTCTTCCTCTTTGACAAATATGTTTAGGTATCGATACAGACCAATGACCCCTTATCGATGTTGCATATATGCTCTTGAAAATAGAATCGCGTATGGACTTAACTTCCTCGTATGTTTTTGTTTGCGTTGCGGTTATTTATGGCGTAGACAACAATGGAGAACCTCCTATTTGGTCTCTTTCTTACGTGTGTATTTTACTTATTTAATGACATGTTATATGTTAAAAGCTATGAAGTTAAGCAATATGTAAATATATAATTTGAATCTATGAATAATATGATTGATATTTTGGTAATGTTTTATTTAAAAGCATAAATAAATGAAATAAATAATTGAATGATTACATACTTTTTCGTGACAGCCTCAATATACTTCCTAAAAATGTATCAACATTTTTAATTTATTACAAAAACAATTTGACATACTTGAGTGGATAGAATAGATAGTGGATAAAATGCCGTAGGCTTTCACGACCGTTGTCAGCTGTACTACAATCTTCTTGCGGGTTTCGCTATATTGTCGGTAATTTCACTTGACGTTTCGCTGCCCATACTGTCAACAACAAAGTTTTGTTGGATGGTAGTACAAAACATATTTTCATATTCTTCTTAGTTAGGATCCTTCCTATTTGCTCGGTGACTCCAGAGATGTACATTAGACGTGCAAATCCTCCAGCTGGTTCCATTTCCGTTGGTGGCGTTGCCGTTCAGGACTTTTCTATCTCTTCTTATATCTTTATTGCAGTAGTCCTTCTTCTCCAATGCTTTCCTGACGTGTCGCTTTTCTTTCTGCAAATGTTAGGCATCGCTGATCGTCCCTGCTCTATGCATTAGCGCTTTGATAAAGGCTCTCTTCTGTTTAGGATGGTGCTGGGATGTTGTTTTTCTCCTGTATAGTCCATGTTGTAGTCTTCTAGACTGAGTACGGTGTACCATTATTTTTTTTTCCATGTGGCCAAATCACAAATGTGTCGTCGACGTATCGTGGCCGGCATTTCGGTTTCCACTCGCTGCTGTCTATAGCTATTTCTCCAAGGGCCTCCATGAATAAGTTGGCTATTGCTGGTGACAGTGGGCTCCCCATTGCCGTGTGCCTTTCTCCTTTTCGTAGTATCTGCCAGTCCATAGAAAATATGTAGTAGACAGGCACAACTAACTAGTTACGCAAGCCTCGATGTTCGTTAATCATACATTTGTCCTCTATATGGGTCCGTCAAAATTCAAAATTTGTTCTAAATTAATAAAAGCTGTATCTTTTTTTTTGGAGACACGAAAATGGATGTTGCTAACTGCTGCTGAAAAATATAATAAAACGTCTGTAAGCTTTGTAGAAAAAGTAAGTACGCGATAAAGATAAAGAAAAAACGTAAATGATTTACCAGATCGTGGTTTAACATGAGCACCTACCAAGAATCAAAATAATAACAATAATAATTCATGTCTGAACATCATATAAAGATGAGGTTTTTCGTAATAATCCTTACGTTTCGTTAAAGACAGTGTGTATTACGCAAAAATGGTTTAAATATTAGCGTAAATATTACCCAGCATTTATCTAACTATGTAAATATATAAAATCGAACAGTCAGAAAAAGCCTTGATGGCCAGAAAAATATGTCAAAAAAAACGAGTGGGCCCAGGCGAATATTGCAGAGAAGATTGCTCGAATATAGTCTTTAATAATGAAATATATGTGTTCCCTGTTCCTTATTACTGAAGAGAATTTAATACATGACGAAAAATAAAGAGAATTTATGTTCATTAAGATCTGCTAAACAATGGTTTTTGGTAACAATAATGATTTTTGAGAGTTTTAAGAGGAACACTGAACATACCGCAGTCATGGTTGTCAAGATTGGAAAGTTGAACATAATGTCATAACATGTCGGGATCTCCAACAGATGCTAACACAATAGAAAATGTGTGGGCACTGATAAAGGCTCGGCTATGTAGAGAACATATTTATACGCTAAACCAATTGTGTCAAGAAATTCGGAAAATATGGCGAAATTTGTCAACCCATTGCGCTGAAAAATTAATTTAAAGTGTGCCCCGAAGATGTAGGTCTAATGAACTGACACAACAAGCTTCGCTTATAGCTTGCATAAGATCGGAGCCTTCCTGTGGTATTTCAAAAGCAAGTATCAAAACAGTCATGAAAAATGGGCTGAAAATAGATCTACAGAAACGTGGAAGAACTCCAAGAAGTCAGTCACGCAAAACAGTTACTTAGGAAACATCCGCCAAAACTTACGACGGACCTACGGAATAGAGATAGAAACACTGCTAGAAAGGTAGTGTGGCTACTACCGGAGCGTTGTAAGCTAAATAATCAAATGAATAATATGGGCTAGATTGAAGAACCGTGTCTTCGATCAAGCCCATATTATTCATGGTGATTCTGTCAAGCGGAAGAGGAAACCGCCATTTATGTACTATGCCAATGCGAAGGTTTGAAGGACAAGAAAACGCGTTTATGATAACTGGAAGATCACTATCCTAGAGCAGAACTATATGTCGAAGAAGCGTTCGAAGGTGGTAAGCTTAATTAAAAAAGCATGGCTACTAAGTACTCTAACGAGATATGAAGAACAACCATAATAGACCCAGAAAGGTCACCAGAAGTAATCTAATTTAGTCTAATGCATCGATGATGCGAAGCACTAATAAACAACAACAGAAGTTGGGCTATGTTTAGGTGTACGCGCTTTAGTGTTTTAATATTTTAGCATATAAGCGGTATTTAGTTTTTGATTTCCTACGCAGTAGAAATCGGCGATACGCTCTTGAGGAGATAATTCTACTACATATCAAATTTACTCCAAAACAAAATAAAGAAACACGGTCAAATATTACTGTACTCAGTGAGAGATAAATATGTTCCACTTGATAAGATTTTATGAAAAAGCGATAAATCTATAAATTCGAGTAAAATAGCTAGGATGTGAAATAGTTATTTCTGTAAGTATAATAAACATGTTTCGTTAATGGCTGCCTGTTTAATCCCTAGTCATCTATTCAATTTAAGTATCTTTTCCGTCTGAGTTATTTTTATTTAGGTTTAATTTATAATGCGTTTTTGACATTTAGACGTTGGTTGATTTACAATTGCCAACGAATGATGAATTGTATATTAGTAATGAGACAGAAATAGTAATTATTTCTACAGTTCTTCAGCTTCTTCAGCTGACAAATACAGCAATAAAAATACGTGATCTTTGCGTTGCAGTGTACTCGACGTACGTGGTACGCGAATCCGCGATCATCGTCATGAACGGACTTAGTATAACTACAAATTAAGAAATACGGTATAATAAACCATGCTGTTAGTCACCCGAAAAATCTTGTTATTTTAAACTTATTGGAGTCCAGTGACAGGTGTTCCGGGTATACAACATTTCGCATCTTAAAACAAAAGTTATTCATTTGCATATTTATTAAATGCAATTAAATGCAGGATATCGATTTTAAACATAATAGTAGACTGAATATCCCTCAATAAATTCCATTAGGAACCGTGTTACAATTGTAAGCTTCATGCTTAGGTTTACAAGTAATACTTAACTAGCATAGTTTAAAATTAGATCGTTAAGCCCTTGCAACGTTTGTTGTTGGCGTAGGTACAATTTGCTCGGAATCAATAACTTTGGAAATTTTCCGAGTTATGTCGTCATCTAGCCACACACTTGGGACAGCCCACTTTTATTAATTATTCAATTGCCTGTTGGGGAAGTGGTAAATTTTCTTGATTGGAGCATTTAAAACACTAAGAAAATCGGTCTCAAAACAGTAGTCCGAGTATCGTCAAAAATAGCGGGCTTTATGGTGGTTTTACAGCGTGCTGATGTAGTTGTAACAGTCATCTTCCTATTGGTTATGTTGATCTAATAATAGAAAGTTTTACTAAAGTAAAGCAATTTGGGTTACTTGAAAAAGGTATAAAACCCCTTGCTACATTAATACTCGCACCCTAAACACGTATATCGACAACTAATTTGTCATCCTCAGTAAGTAAAATGTTTCGAGATTCTTTGCGTTAGCTTTACTGTACCCCATGTTCAACACTATGATTATTAATTTCACCGACTGAGTATGACAACTTAGTTATCGAAATACGTGTTTACGATAAGAATATTAATTGTGGGAAGGGGTTTTATGTTTTTTAAGTTTGTACTTAACCACAGTCGCCAAAGAAAGGGGGGTTAATTAAGAAGCATTTCATTGATGACAGAAAGATAGTTCCAACATCTAAAATAATTACTCTAATTTATGTAGGAACCGGTATGGCATCGCTATAAGAATTCATCAATAGTAGCAGAAACAAGAATGTGCAAGACATTATTGGTAATAAATTTTGTTGGTTTTCGGTTATTTCCAAGTGTTGAGGATATATTTAATATCCTTTGGTAATATTTTAATTTCAAACATTTTTATGGTTAAATATAAGTAAATCTAGGATGTGGAATTCAAACATAAACACGTGCATTTTCAAGTTTAAACCAGTGTATAACATACTTTTATTAGCACATTCAAGTTGGTAAAACTTTATTTAAGTTCTAAGAATTCTTTACACCTGCAAATCTATCTATTACCTATATTATAATTTAGGCGACTCGTTCTTTACCTAGGGTTTTTTAATAATCGGCATCTTTTTCCAAATTTATTTATTTCTTTATACATCAGATCGCGAACAAAGGGCTTAAGTTGTATTTCCATTCTTAAGATCACAGTTGCTATATATATAATAAATTTCATTACTTTAATAAGGGACTATCATAATTAGGACACCTACTAATACCTACTTAATTAGTAATTACATTTTATTTATTGGTAAGATCTTTAAGACTATATCGTAAACCTTGGGTATTATTTCTTGTAGACACAATTTCCACGAAATAATAATACAAAAATTCTCCGTTATTACCTCAAAAAGTACAGTCTACAACCAATTCGCGTATCTTAATATGTAATAGTGTAAGGGTAGTGGTCTATTTTTACCTACTTGAAAAACAGTAGAGAATAGATCAGTATCAACTCAATATCAGTACAAGACACACAGTCATAAGACAACAGTCTCACATTTAACATCATTAACAATTATAAGTTAACAAGAGACATCAGTCTTAACAGCAGTTTTATATTAGTATAAGTCGTTGTAGATCCAAAATAAATGTATGTAGTGTAAATAAATGTATTTAGATTAAAGTACATTTATTCATTTAACAGTCACCGAAGATTAAATAGTAAAGTCAGCATAACAACCTGTGCATTGTAAAGCAACATCGGGGTCGTAATTCTAGTGACTGACGTTGAAGCATAAGCAGCAGAAACTGGAGTCTTTGCAAACGATGGGTTCACGAGCCAACATCAACCACAACATTGGTACATCATGCCCGAACAAGTGTGGTCTTCGAGCCGCATCGACATGGCCTTCGAGCCCCAACAGGAATTATCTATTGAACAGACTATGTTACATATAATGTAGTAGTCAAAACGATTTGATAACATTACCTTGAGAATTTGGAACATTTTACTGTCATTAAATGTTCCGAATAGCCATTAAATATTCAACGCTAAATGCTAATTTGCTAGAAAAAATCAGTTGAAATAGCATTAGTTTCGGACAAAAACTTCTGTTGCTGTTAAAATTAGAACTCGTTTTATATTGATTAAATTCGAAAGTGAGATAGTTTTACATTTCGGAAGCAGAATAGAAAAAGAAAAAGAAGCGAACACATTTGGCGTATTATGTATATAAGCATCTTCAAGCATACTGCGTGGTACATCATCCGCTTCATCAAAAATATGTTTTTCCAAGATGGCCACGAATGAAAAAATTATCCGGTTATGATATCGTTCATCTTCGTGTCGTAACTGGAAACACTGCGGGAGGCCTCGGATATGATAAATCATGAGGCGTGCGGCGACCGGATAAGAGATTGTTCCGTGTTTACGCAATCTTTTAAAGATGCGATCTGAGTCGAGTTCGGGGGGACGACGCGTCTAGTAGGAAAGACTGTAGTACGACCTCCGATGGAAAATTATTACGGATGCGTACTTCGCCCTCCATTCACGCACTTTTTGATATGGCCAGTCGTAAATCATGATCTCGTCGTCTCCACTATATTCCTTTCTTTTTTATGGTAATTTCTTCTGCGAAAGTTGTCAATTGTGGATGACAAACGTGTCGTTCCAATTTTGCTGTTTCGGTGTGTGAATTATATGTGGTTTCACCACAGATTGGTAATGTTTATTTTGCTTGGCGTGTGTATGTCTTATAGTTTGAATTTCCAACGTATTTTGTGACATCAAGTTTTAGGTTTACTATTCGACTGAATATTTTCAGTTGAGATACGAAAAAATTCGGATAAATTGTAAGTTTAAAATACATATATCCGCCCTACTATATTAACCCTTAAACGGCGGAATTTTTTTTTTGGACAAAAAGTGTTCATATCCAAGAGTTTTATTCATAAACATGTTTTTATACATAAAAAGTAAATTTTGCAAAAAAAAATGTGTTTTTCTCTATAAAAATATGCGTTGCCATATGGCAACGCTAGCCAAATACAGGATCAAGTTTCTTTATTTGTTATGAAACATCAAATTACATTCTAAACATAAACCTATGTTACATTTTTTACAAATTGTTCTCACGATTGACGAACAGCCTTCTCCTGCACATCTTCTTCGTTTCTTGTCGGGATTGGAAATCAATAAATGGTCTCTACCGTCATACCTAACATCATCGGATATACGGTGTAACGTTACGCTTGACTTGGAAGTCGACTGTCTTCCTGCTCCTCTTGGTGCAACTCTATAACTAGTCAAGTAGGTTTGCACAATCTCTCTTCTATATTCCAATTGTGAAACATTGATTGATTTTGCCTTGCGTGTGATATCCCATGCGTTGGTCATTGAGGCATCTAACAGCCAGGTAAATATAGCCCACCACCACTTTTTTCTTCTAATGCTGATGCGATATCTATTCATATTTTCGTCTAATAAATCGGTTCCACCCATGAAACGGTTATATTCTGTTATAATAGAGGGTCTATTTATCTGTATTATTTTTTTCTCAGACTGAGAATAGCGTTTCACCTGCGAAATTGGTGAAATTCCGTGACAAGTAGATGCTGCTGAAACTGGAGCATTATCTAACCACTTCACTACAATAATGCCATCTTCTTTGTCCAACGCCGATGTATATTCGCCTCTTTTTCTGTTCTTTTTAAAAGCAGTTTTGGAAGGCAATGGGCAAGACTGGGGTAAACGGTTGTCCCTGATAGTACCTGTACCATCAAATCCCCTTGTTTTTAGGTAGTGCAAAACATTGAAGCCCGTAAACAAATTATCGAAGTAGAAACTAAATGGTAACTTACGCATTGGCTCAGAGAATTCATCGATCATGTTTATTAGTGGTGCTATGCATTTTCCAAATTCATTCTCGTACAAGGGATTACCATAAGGATTCTTTCCCTGATAAAGGTCAAAGTTTAGTAAGTAGCCCGACGGCGTATTTAGGCACCACATTTTATAGCCGAAACGTATAGGCTTACCGCGGATGAATTGCTTGCAGGAGTGCCGGCCAAAGTATTTTATCATGGATTCATCAAAATCCAAATATTTTTCTGCTACCCAGTTTCCCAAAAAATTAGCTTTGACCTTGTCCATCAGCGGCCGAAGCTTCCACATTTTGTCATTTGGAACTGGCTTTGTGTTGTCAGCGCAATGTAGGTACTTCAATATTTGTCTAAACCTATCTCGTCTCATTGCTTGGCTTACCATACGATTGTTCATATCGACTCGTGAATCCCAATAATAATCACGTCCCGGTAGCTCGCAATATCCTGTCAGGTATAAAATTGCAATGAAACTTTTCATTTCTTCTGGCGAAATTTTCGGATCGGCTTCATTTAAAAAAAGAGCATATCTGGTCGACTCTTCCACAAGATACTTTATGATATTATCATCAATGAACTTTTCGAAAATTTCCACAAATGTAAGGTCTCGAAATCTGAGGTAATTCGGTTCTGGAAAATCTCTAGTTCTTGGAACGATATCACCACTTCCCCAGGTAATTTTGTTTTTACCAGATCTTGTAAATTCGTATGCAATTTGCGGTCGTTCAGTCAAGTTTTCATTGACAACTTTTTCTTGGGTACCATCTATTCTATCATTATCAGGTAAGACAATTTCAACTTGTGAACGTAGTTGTTGTCTATTCAGGTTATCCAGTAAGGCGCCCTCATCCTCTTCTCCTGAATCTTCGTCTGTGAGAACGTTCGCTTCGGGTGGCTCGATATAGATTTGCACGGGATCAATTTCGTCATTGTAAGCCATATTTATCGCTTCTTCCAACGAAAAACCTCGTCTAGAAATAAAAATGAAATGCATAAACATTTGCACCCATAGGTGGCTAGCGTTGCCGTACGGCAACACCTACCTATTCGATCTAATTTTACTAGACTAATAAATCTTTCTGCATGAAACAATATATCCTAACCTCAAAACACATCTTTACGATAAGTTTATTCAGGAATTATTTATTTTAGTCAATATTTTATAATTGTTTATATACTTACTCTAACCTGAAGTCCATCGTTGTTCTCGAATATAGAAACAATATTTTTAATCACGTGTACCACAGAACAACAGAACACCACGTGAAAACAATATACACGCGTCAGTTCGGCAACTATTCTAAAAGCAGAAAACTAGGCTCTGGCTCATCATTATGATATTGGCTGTTAGATGGAGCTACTAAGACTAACAATTGCTATCGTTGCCGTATGGCAACGCTAGCCGTTGATGGGTTAATCTTATTAGTAATGCTTTAAAGTTGCAAACGTACGAGCCAACGATTTATTTAAGCCGAAAAAGAATTGACAATGCTTTAGTGAGTATTGTGCATTTATAAACGCGATACTTTTCCAACATCAATCTTGAGAATAAAAATAACCAATTATCTTTTTTATAAAAATTAATTTATTCTGAATTATTATAGCGTAAAAACAAATAACACAATTTTAGAATAACAAGGACATATAATTTTCATGTAAAAAAACACACCTCCTAGAGTTAAATTTAATTGAAATTCTTATTTAGTCTTCTCCTATACGAAGGCTGATCCCTCTACTCCATCCCTGTCCCATTTATAAACCAAAACAATTATTTATCTTCACGTCGCATTGTAACCTGCTACGTATATACTAACGCTAGAAAATTACAAGTCTAAACCTGTTAATGGTGGAGGTCAAGAGAGTCACATATCAGCATCAAAATGCATCGTGTTGAGCAACGCGCGGTGATTAAATAATTGCGTTTAGAAGAGATGACCCAACTCAAATGCATCAAGATCGGCGTGTGACTATTAGACAAATAGTTGAAGATACTAGTCCCTCATACCATTGGTATATAATATAATTACAGCCGAATTTAACATGAAAAACTTGTCGGCAAGATGGGTACCACGAATGTTAACAGATGCACACAAGCAAGGCGATATAGACACGATAAAGAAAATTTTCTTGCAAGATTTGTGATAATGGATGGGTTCTGGATCCATCATTATGATGTAGAGACCAAAATACCGAGTAAGGAGTGGTCACATCGAGGTTCACCACCGCCGAAAAAATTCAAGATTAAGCAGGAAGGCGTAATTTAAGTAGATTTCCTGCAGAAGGAGGCCACAATTACAGGTGCTTATTTTGCCAATTTAATTCCCAAATTACGTGACTTAATAAAACGTCGGGAGAAGTTGTACAAATGTGTTCTCTTGCATCAGGATAACACGTCCGCCATTGCGACAGCTACAGTAGCTCAAGCAGGCTTCAAATTAGTTGAACATCCATCATGTGTGCCAGATTTGGCCCCCAGTGATTATTGACTCCTCCAAAACTTAAAGAACACTTGCGTGGTAAACGATTTTCACTCATATAATGCTGTGATATGGCGTTAAATCAGTGGTTTGCAGAGGTTGAACAATATTTTTTTCGAGTAGCATTAGAAATGCTAGGATATCGATGGGAAAAATGTGTTGACCTTACTATGGTGAAAAATAAAAGTAAGATATTTGCCAATTTTTTTTAGTGAGTGGGTCCTACCTTCGTATGTATAAATTACATAAATTAGTTTATTAGTCTTTTATGTAGTAGAAATAGTATTTATTCAACAAAATAATTTAGAGTGTAGCTCCTTAAAAGCTCCGTAAGTAATTAGTGTATCCGAATATGTTCTTATTTCAAAAGGTTAAGAATCTCCTGTTAGTAAATTGGGAATACAGAATAGAGGTTTCAAAACTATGAATCCGTAACCGCCGCTTATTTTTTTTTTTAGTTTTGAGGACTTACAGGACCTGCAATTTTAAGTAAGATCTATAAAATCTTCCAAGTGCCATCGTATGACATTTCTTGTAAAATACAGCTTCAAAGTAGTATCTTACAGACTTCAACACTAGTTGTGCCTGAAATGCTTTCCCAAAAACTTTCACACTTTAGCTAGTTGTACTTCAATAGCGATATCTTAAACTACTTTTTTTATCCCATTTAAATTATTGAGCACAAAATTTAACTTCAAGATCTGATGCGATTTCTTCGAGGTATTGTCCATATCCAAGAAGTTTTTGGTTGATTGTGCTCTTTCGTTAAAAATATTAGATGCCCAGATTTTAAAGTATTAAGGTTTATACGCTCCTTATTCCAACAATATTCGGAATGGATTCAGAAAAACAAAAATAGATAAGAAATATTGACAAATTTATTTTTTCGAAATATTTTTCGAGTTTGTTAGAACGATTTCGTCCTCTTTAACCATCGAAATGTGCTTTATAAATGTTTACTTCTAGTAATACCTAACACGTTTTTCATATTGTGCTCATTGACTTTCAAATAATAATTACATTTACTATTTATTTATAATTCTAATTTTAATTATTTATGTACTTAAATAGCTTAATTTAGGCACAAATTTATGTAGCGCGGTGCTAGAAACTGCGATTGATAGCCTATAATCTTGTAATAGACTGAATCTGATAACAAATTTTGAACACACTGCTGAAAATCTCTTCCACTTTTACTACTATAGAAAGGGGTGGGCCATCAGCTGGTTTCTTTTTAGGAATGCTATAAAAAACGCCATTCAATATTTTTCAATGATTTTTGTTTTACTAGAAAGAGTAAACGTTCCGATTAATTGTGAAAAATAACTTCCTCGGCTGGCCCTGCAGTAGCCCATCCTGTCAATCCAATTTTGCAGCACATTTCCGAAGGTTTCGGTCCCTATTTCAGCAATATCGTGAACAATAGTGTGTTTCAATACCTGAATTATTTCTGGATTGTCGGCATAACATCAATTTTTAACGATACCTCAAAAAAAGTCTAACTGTGTCAAATCGCAGCTCCGTGGATGCAAACTGACATCACCAAAACAGCTGATAACATGATTATTGAATTTAGTGCGCAAAATTATTGGACGACTTGTGTGGCACGTAGCGCCATCTTGGTGAAACCAGAGCTCGCCCACATCCAATTCTTCAATGTGCTGTCAAAAAAGATTGGTCAGTTTGTTTCTGTAGCGCTTTCCGTAAACCGTAACGGTTCCTGTCTTCAATTTCGAAGAAAAATGGGCCAATAATGCTGTCGCTCCGAAAACCACACCAAACAATCACACGCTCAGTATGATTTGGCTTCTCTACGACTACACGTGGTTTTCCGAGACCCAAATACGGCAATTTTGCTTGTTAACGTAGCCTTCGAGATAAAAATACGCCTCATCCGAAAAGATGATTTTTTTAACAAAATCGCCGTTATCTTTCAACTGCTCCAAAGCCCATACCGAGAAGCGATATCCATTCTCCAATATCTGAGTTAAATGAACTTTATGACTGAATAAACCGAGGTCTTTATGCATGATCCTCCTCAGGCTAGTGCGGTCAATTGCATCGAAATCTTGTAAAACAGGAATTAATTACACTATTAAACTTAAATAAAACACCTTATATTTAACAAACAATAGTATATTAACTATATGTACATTTCATGTGCCCTGCACACATCATCAGTAGTAACTAAATTTAAAAGTATTATTTTTTAAATACATGTATAGTAAAATTATCTATTTTTTTTTTTTTTTTTCTTTTTTTTTTTTTTTTGGTTAGGGGTGTAAAAATTACAATTATAAATGGTCAACAAATGGTCAAAAAACATGCATATAAAAATATAAAACTAAAAATAAAAATAAAAAATTTTGGTCGTATATTGTAATAGTGCCTGTTAAAATCTATTGAAATTCCAAGAAAGGACAAAATTATGGGAAAGACCGTTACCTATGAAAAACAAGACAATGACTGTGTTTGGCATGTCGGGTTCTATTAAATAACAATATAGTAACGTGAAAAAGAAAAATTAGTTATTAGATACTGTAGGTATACAATTTAAAAGTTTATTATTAATAGGTGAAATGTCATTGTTTAAGAGGTAATTCTTGTATTTTTTCATATGTATGGCTTCCCACATGTCTAAATTTTTGCTATTACATTTTTTAATTATTTTTTAATTAAAAAATGTAATAGCAAAAATTTAGACATGTGGGAAGCCATACATATGAAAAAAAAAATACAAGAATTACCTCTTAAACAATGACATTTCACCTATTAATAATAAACTTTTATATTGTATACCTACAGTATCTAATAACTAATTTTTCTTTTTCACGTTACTATATTGTTATTTAATAGAACCCGACATGCCAAACACAGTCATTGTCTTGTTTTTCATAGGTAACGGTCTTTCCCATAATTTTGTCCTTTCTTGGAATTTCAATAGATTTTAACAGGCACTATTACAATATACGACCAAAATTTTTTATTTTTATTTTTAGTTTTATATTTTTATATGCATGTTTTTTGACCATTTGTTGACCATTTATAATTGTAATTTTTACACCCAAAAAAAAAAAAAAAAAAAAAAAAAAAAAAAATGTATTTAAAAAATAATACTTTTAAATTTAGTTACTACTGATGATGTGTGCAGGGCACATGAAATGTACATATAGTTAATATACTATTGTTTGTGAAATGTAAGGTGTTTTATTTAAGTTTAATAGTGTAATAATTTCACAAGTGCTCAACATATATACTACAGGAATTAATTATTCGCTTTGGAGTCTCTACGGGTTCCTTTGGAGGTGTTGTAGTAATATTTTCATTAAATATATGGAATATTCATATTATCTTTTTAATTATTGTTTCAATAGTAATTAATCATAATATCTATATTATTTAAAAAGTTTTACACTTTATAATATGTTTGAAATTATATCTGTGTTTCATACAGAAAACTATATATTTTCCAATTTTTTAGTAAACAGAATTTCCGCGGGTTTTTAAAAATATTTTTCATAATTGAATTTTGAGAAGATAGTAACAAATACTGTGAAATTTTAAAATGTTAAAAATTTAAATCCCTTTCAGTTTCAAAATAAATGTAATAATATTTATAAGATAAATATTTGCTAGTTTAAGTATTTATTATCAAATTTTTCTATTTATAACTTAAACTAAATACTTCAAACATAATATACAATTCGAACATCAGCTCGTATATATATATCTAATAAAAATAGCTGTCAAAAGTCTTTTATATCTATATTCTACAAGAATCAAAGAGAAAAAATCAAAATTATAAAATAATTTTGAATATAAGAAAAATTACAACTTTACATGTAGTTATAATTGGTTGGATATTCTTTCCTGAGGTTCCCTCGGGAAAGTGATATTTTCTTTTATGTGCGTGTTGGTAATAATTTAATACATAATTATTTAAGGACTTGAAATATTTGAATAATTAAAGTAATAACCAATAATAAATAATAATAAGTAGTAAATACATATACAAAGTTTTACATATGAATTATGTTAGCTTTTTAAAAATTAAATCACCTTAAGCGTAAACAATTCTTAACTTCTCAATAAGTTAAACATTCAGAACATTTATAAGTAAATATTGAATTATAAATGTTAATATTTAAAGTTACTAGTATATTAGTTTATGTTCTTGGGTTCATGCGCACACTATCGGCAACACCAGCAATATTCTCGGTTTAGCACATCGGATGAACACGACGATAGCTTGTGTTGTCAATTAACATGCAAATTTCTCGAATTTTCTTCACAAATTTTCGTATCGCGGTTGGTGCATTATCTCGACAGAAATTTCTTTTTAGAATTCGCACTGTTTCGGTAACACATTTAATATTTCGAAATGTTGTTCAAGCAAAATGCGATCAATTTCGTACCCCGGATCTATAATACTGAGTTTCTGTCACTTTTTTGAGCGCGAAGTAGCTGTCTGTGTCAAAATAACATGTGATTTAAAAAGAACCCAGCAGTTGGCTCACCTCTTATTTCGCTATCATGATCTCATTTAAAATACACTGGCTTAAATTACTTCGGGTGGCTATACAGCCTATTTCACTCCGACCTATTCAGATCTATTCTGATCCTCTTTAGAGTACAGTCTCCAGAGTTATTTGCTTAAAGCCAGAGCTTTGAGAGAAGTGTCTCCTTAACGCCTGTGTTGCTTTTTGAAGTTCTTTGACTCCTTCGCATACGTCTAGTGAAGTCGGCTTCCATCATGGTTTTTATAGGCCTGTATGCAGTATTGACCTTGTTTAATCAGCCCCCGTGCTCTTGCCCTGGAAATTCCATGCACCTTAGCTGATCGTATCTCCTCGCTAGATATCAAATCCACATCGTTTACGATGCTGGTCCGCACAGCTTGATGTATTTACTTAGATAGATGACCCAGGTTCATTATTGCAGTCCTGTTCCGATTGAGCCTGTTCCAGTGAGCCTTTTGCATTCTCTATTCTTGTTTCTTTAATTGGACCTAACAGTTTTGATAGAGAAGCTCCCTTTGATGATTGGATTCTTTATCTGGAGTTGCATGGCTCCCTTGTATATACTCTGATAAAGTTGGCAACGACCCTCTTTAAGCCTTATGTAGACTGGGAAGGGAAGTAATAGTCCTTCTGATCAGAGACTTGCTTGACTGAATAAGGCCTAAACACAAGGAGGTTTTGCCTGGTGTACTCAGGAGAACGTTAAATACTGCCACCTCCCTACGGCCACGCAACTTTAGGCACGTTACTTTCCACCATAGTCTGGCTTTCGTTCGGGTTCCTCGGGAGCGCTATCTCCCGTACTCACGTATACGCCGTCAGCTCATGATGAGATCCTAATCCTACACTTTTTGGTATGCGAAAGAACTGACTAATTTTGGTAGTATTCTCTTAATAATCTTTAGGTAGGATGCAATGGATATTTGTAATCATATTAGGTCCTGTATGTATATGTCCTAAGCGTATTTCAGAGTACTGAGCGTATGAATAAATACCGTAAATACAATTGAAATTATTTTATTTGGTCTAATAATTAATCAACGAGTATCTTTATAAATTAAATATAATTGAATGTATTACGGAGGGTATGCTTAATAGCTAATACGTTCTTATTTTAAAATAATATACTTATTTAACAAACATGAAAACTTCGACTAGTATTCAACGCAACTATTATTTTTGACAGAAAGACGTATGATTATGCCTCTAAAACTAAATATAACGCATGTTCATTTGAAAAGTCAATCTAGTAGCATGTGATTCACTGAGAACATTTTGAAGTATGTCGTAAATTAAAATTTACTACTTAACCTACGAAGTCGTATATTTTGACAGTTTCATAGATAGAAATAAATAACAAATGTGATTGATATTATCAAATGTCATTTGGATTTACGTTTACGGAACAACAAACACATATATATGCGTCTTATTCTATCAAAATTTCAAAGTAACCTAGATTGAGTTTTCAAATGAACACACGTTATATCAGCAATTGTACTTTGGGAACACGTGTAAACTCATTTAGTTTGCCGGTAATGGACCATTATAATTGTGACTCGGCTCTGGATTACAAGTTTCTGAGTCCTTGGAAAATTGTCCGTCATCACACCCGGACGGGAGACCACCTGTAGTTTGCATTTACTCGACGCCGCACGTCGTCCCCACCGACGACGACGACGCCACCACAACCACCAACGGCCTGCTGCTCCGTCCCTTCCCACTCCTCTCTCCGCAGTCCCGCTACAGACGGCGACGCAATTCGGTTAACGAGTTTTAATGAAAAGCCTTCTGCAATCCAATTTCATCGCTGTGTTCGGTTTTCAGATGTATAATGTGAACAAGAAACAGCAGGTTTAGGCATTCTTCCTCTCACAATGATCTTGCTCTCTCCTATACAATAGCCGCTGCTTTTCGGTTTTCGAATAAAGACCAACAATTTACTGCAATTACATTTTTGCCTGAGGTTATTTTACAGAAGCCGTATTGTAGTTGAAACATGTTAAATCTGGGTAAATTAAGAATCAAAATATACGGACGCTTCTATTCAATCTAAATGTGTTTAATTTAGAAAGCCCAGATTGGATTCTGATTCATATTCGAGGAAATTTACATTTACTAGTAAAGTAATTGCAATAACTAATGTATAATTAATACTAATTTCTTAAAAATATTCTTATTTCTCTTCGACTTTACACTGTTTTCATTTATAGTTTATACAGAATATATTATAAAGAACAGGTAAAATACTAGGAAATAATATATATACCGAGGCGTAACAAAACTTAAAACAATGTGAAGTTCTTAATCATGTTCTACTGATTGTTAACAAATGTACCTATATGTAAAGTTAAAAGAGATACTTAAAATGTATTTTTAGGTGCAGAAGTCATCATGGAGGTACTCTTTATCTTTTAGTTCCGTCAATCATAGTTCGGCATAGCAAGGACTTATTGACTAACTCCTTTTCTTATAAGTAAAGTAGTAGTTATTGTTGTAGCTAGATAGTTATATGACAGAACTGGTAACATATGCTGCGA
Source organism: Melolontha melolontha (assembly GCA_935421215.2). NCBI lineage: Eukaryota > Metazoa > Arthropoda > Insecta > Coleoptera > Scarabaeidae > Melolontha > Melolontha melolontha. The sequence continues at coordinate 187,237,727 of OW285235.1, forward strand.
AGAACAGGATAGGATGGAGAAGATGAGCGTAATTAGCAATGTTCTGAAAATATATGGGGACGTTGTCTAAGGCATAAGAGTCGTCTAACACGCAATGATCTAGATCCAGTTTAGCACAACTTATATATCATAATGTATGGTACCCAAGTTTTCGGAAAAAAATTAGTTGTTGATAATTTTCTTAAAACTGTTTTGCTTTATAAACTATATATTACAACAATGAACAATAAATAAAACAATATTTAATCTTCAAATTATTGATAGTGGGCCATTATCTTAGATGGTCCTCAGTTTTCTTCTGACTTGTCCTTCTAGACAACAGCAGGATCAATTTCTCGCATCTTTTGAAAAATTCTACGTCGTAATTGGTCTGCATTTGCAGCATCCCATCCATTTTCGTACACTTCTCTGGCCAATATTGACCAAAATTCCTCTATTGGCCGAGTCTGAGGTAGGCACATTGGAAGGATTGTATAATTTTGGAAAAAAGTTTATGTTGTTTACGTTGTACCAATTTATAGTAACTCTAGCATAATGGAATGAAGCTAGATCAGGCCAAAACCTGATATCATCATTGCCATGATGTGTATTTAAAAACTGAAGCAATTTATAAAGACATCTTTGAATCTAAAGGTGCGCTGTTAAAGATTCTCCTCGAACACGACTAGTGTACGACTGCTGGATAAATGCGGCCTCTGACATGGCATGACACACTAAAATTTTGTCCTCAAATTTAGATTAACCTTAGAATTTGATATTGTCTATTTTCTATGTCGTTCGTATAAAAACTATCGTTTTCCTTCATCTCCGAACGGAACAAGAGGAAATATTTCTCATCATCCATTACAATCAGTTTATTGACAAAATGGACATTCTTTCTAACCGGGCCGCGGTATATTTTGGTGCTTTCCTTCGTTTTTGGAAATTGTTCGAAAACAGTGGTATTTCTTTGAAACGCCGAATTTTTTACGTATTTTTCGGTGTCAAACTCCAACTCTATCCTTAATGGCTTCTGGCATTCTTTGTTCTCTCACTTGGCTCAAAATTCTTGATCGACCACTTTTGGGCAAATTAGCGCAGGGTATTCTCTCTTCACATTCCTTCATGATTTGATAAATTGTTGATAAAGAAATATCCTGTTCACGATAAGTGGCAACAGTATCACGCTTGGGGATTCGCCCAACTAGAACTAGATTGTAAATTCCTTTACGAATATCTAGCTTATAAGATATTTTTTGAACCAGATCACAAGAACTAAACTGTCATAATTATAACAAGTTAATTGTGGCATATGACTTCCAGCGACAACTTAATCAAACGTCATTTAGTAACAACTACAAATCATTTAAAATTTTTACGAAAACTTTCAGACCATACGTTACGTAAAGCATATACTGAAAGAATAGGCATCTGCCTCTGAAGCCAACAAGTTGTTCATAAATTGTTATATTGGTATGATGCACGTTTTGCATTGTTGAATAAATAGATTCCATGTGTAAGATACCACTTCTAAAAGTGTTTTTCGAGTTCTTTTATTTTCATCGATAAACGTGTGTACACGCATGAAGTGTTGCGCTGTTATTAAACTAGTTTTTGGGGACTAAAAATATTCCTACTGTACCAGGTTTTGCATCTGATTATTCACCAAAACTTGGTGAGAAACAATATGTGACTCTTGTGGAAATGTGAATTCTAAGACGTGAGTAAATGGCAGATAAAATTACATATATATAATAATAATATTCGTACATATAAGTGATATTGCCGACAAAGCGGAATAAAAAGTGGGTCGCAAAAACACGCGTTTGTTTTGGTTACGATTAATGCTAGAGTGCGTTATTTATAAATGCAAGAAAAATGAGTAAAAAATGTAGGGCATGCAGAAACGATTTTAAAAGAAACGAAAAAACTATAATCTGTTTTGAATGTGAAGATGAATTTCATATTAAATGTTTGGGAATAAATACAATCACAGAAGAAAAACTGCAAACAATATTTCAAGTAGAAAGCATTAAGCCTGTGTGTTTTCGATGTCGAAATAGTAGTATGCGTTTACAAATAAAAGAATTAACAAATAAATTTGATTCCTGTATGGAGATGATTAATGATCAAAACAACGTTATTAACAAAATGAACTTAATGCTAGAATCTTTAACCAAAGGAGAAAATATCAATACTAATAGACTGTATAATGACATAACAAAAAAGAACTCTGAAGTACTTGTTGTGAAACCTAAGAATGATAAACAAAAAAGCGAAATAACTAAAAAAGATGTAAAAACTAAAATAAATCCAGGTGAATTGGCGGTCGGAGTCGAAACGGTAACAAGTACCAGTAGTGGAGGAATTGTTATAAATTTTAGCAATAACGAATCGAAAGAAAAAATAAAAGCTATAGTAAGAAAAGAATTGGGTAATAAATACGAGGTTATTGAGCCAAAGCTTAAGAATCCAAAAATAATTGTAGCAGGAATAGAGAGTGAAATAATAGATCAGGAAGATAAGGAAATTCTAGATAGTATACTCAAGCAGAATGCATTAAGAGAGTTTGATGATGATACAGATGATAAAATAAAAATTATAAGAAAATATAAACCAAAAGCTAAGAAAGATTACGGTAACATTGTTATGGAGGTAGAGACTAATTTATATAAGAAGTTGATAGATATAAGAAAAATAAACATAGGATGGAGAAAATGCTCTTTATACGAATATGATGATGTAATCAGATGTTTTAAATGCGCGGGATTTAACCATTTTGCCAAAGATTGCAGAAATGAAGTAGCGTGCAGCAAATGTGGTGGTAATCATGTAAGCGCAAGCTGTAATAATCTTACAGAGAAATGTATAAACTGCGTCAGAACGACTCAAAAATTAAAAATTGATTTGGATTCCAATCATACAGCTTATGATAAAAACTGTCCATGTCTCAAAAGAATAATTGATAAAATTAGAACAAAGGTGAAATATGAATAGCAATTAATAAAAGATGATAGGAAGTATTACAAATCTGTTGTCTGTTTAAATTGCCAAGGGTTTTTACACAATAAAGATCTAATAACAGATTTAATCAAGAATTGGCAACCACAAATTCTATGTCTGGTGGAAACACATGTAGACGATACTGTTGAGGATTTTGAATTGAATATCGCTGGATACAATACCATTGGGTGTAATACAAATAAACGTAGAACTGGTGGTATATTGATTTATCTAATGGGGTGTATTAAATTCAAGGAAACATTGAACTTAAAGTTGGAATATGTGTGGACTGTTGAATTTGAGTTAAATATTAGGAAAGAAAAATATCTCATTGGTTTCATATTGTTTAATGCATTATAATTACTTTAAAAACTTTAAGAGAAATCTGTTAGAAATATGTTAAAAAAATTTGAGTGATCCATGTAATTTCTAGGTTGTAGCAGTGTAAAATAGTTAATTAAGTAAAATGTAATGAAACGTTATGGTTGTACAATAGCTTTGCTAATAAAATACTTACTTACTTACTCAAATCTAATAAATTTTCGTACTTCTTTAAATCGAAATATGGATCGTGGCTCGATATTTGGGTCGTGGCTCGATATTTGGGATTAGTAAATTCATCAGAAAAAAATTATCTTGTAGGAATATCCCAGTGCCTATCAACTCCAGCATAACTCAGTCATCCTCAAGATGCATAAAGTTCATCAACAGTTACATCAGTCCATGTTTCTGATTTCACATTGTAAAGAGGTCTTGCTTCTAAGTTGGTACAGTGCGCAATTTACTGCATAACAACTTCGGTCACATATAATTGAAAAGTTTCTCTTGGTGCAGCAGCCATATGTTTCTATGCAGAGGCAGATGCACTCCGAACAATGTTATGTGGTTTAATTTTATTTTTGGCTGGTGGTTCTATTCTTCACTCTAGGCCGCTTGAAGAAATATAAAAAAAGTTGCAAATGCAATATTCGGGTTTGAATTATTAGTATCACTAATATTTTCCAACATCGCCACTGGATCCAGAGAACTCGTCACAATTCACCTCGAAAACACTGGCCATTATGTCATCATTTTCTACTTCTGAGAAACATTACCTTCTCCAGAAGGTGGACTATCGCACTCATTTGCGTATTGCACCAACGTTTCTTCGAACTTTAGATCATCAAACATTGCACGTTGTAGATAATGTTTCATGTCCAGTTAAAAATAGAAAACAAATAATTTTTCTTATAGTAACAGACATTTACTTCGGTGTCCTTGATTTTTGGTCCACGAGTGTACTCGTACAAAAAAATACTTGAGTCTCGCAGGCCCGGTTTATGCAAATGCAGCATAGCGATGATAAAAAAATATTTCCTGATTTAAAAAAATTAAATAAAAATTAGTTGATCTAAGAAACAGTTGAATACCTATTTAGACCATATCAGAACGCTGTATTAATTTATGAATATTTAGTACAAATTATAAGCAATAAAATATTACTTTGACCCTGATAGGCCCCGTTGATAGGTTTATGCATTTTAGGGTTAATATAATTTGGCCATAACTAATTTAATATAATTTTGTCACGTTTTTTAAATGTCAAAGTATACAAAAGATAAACACAAGAATAGATAAACAATAAGAAACAGCAGCAGACAAAATAACATTTTAAATATCCCATTTTACAAAATACCTAAACATTTGCTTGAGGTATTAAAAATAGATCCTTACATTCTTTATACTGAATACGTGCTTTTCTTCTTAAATTTAGCCCACCATAAATCTGTTATAAAAAACCAATACACTCAAACGCCGTGGAAAATTTGTATGAGATTTTATACACCGTCGATTTAACATCCGCGAAATTGGCTCACTGAAGTTATACGATAATATTTTCCCCAAGTTCGAACCTGAAAAGCGGACAGGACGCGATATCATTCACATAAAAAATTGAGTAGCATATTGTAAGTTAAAATGATCCTCCGGGGCGGACCCAAATTTAAACGATCCTGTGATCTTTTAGCGTGCTTCCCAGTGGTCCTGAGAAGGTTCTCTGAAAACGAAATCAGACGGAATACATTAGCAAACTTAAACTTCAGTTTATGTACAAACATACGGAGACTAAATGTAATTTAAATTTCAGCATATTATTATTTAAAAGGAGATTTTTTTTAAATTTAAATTGAAAATCTCTTTCGTCTTTTTGTGTGATTAAGTTTCTCGGCTTTCCTTTAATGTTGAAGATAAGAATATTTAAGTATTATGATGGAAATATACGGAAATATTTGTCTATTTTGTTTTCCTGTGCAATTAATTTAAAAATATATAAATTTGAAGTTAATGTCCTTGAACTATTGTATTAGAAAATGCTTTTTGTAGATGTATAAGCTAATATTTTGTACAGCAATACAAAAATGTTAAAAACATGTCTGTATATATGTTAGTATTTTTATATTACTGTATTTACACTTGATGTTAGTTAAACATACGATAGGCTACCTTTTATATAATACTTTATCTAATTTTGACACATAAAGTGACACTTTTAAAACTGTTTGACGTTACTTTCCGTAACTAGTTACGTAATGAAAAATATTTCGTAACTAGTGATGAAAAATTCATTTCATCACCAGTTAATAAAGACAACATAGAAAAGAGGAACATTTAATGATAGAAACTGGTTGAATCTTCATTTTATGCTTTATAAATATTTATGACACAATGTGAACAATTGATGAGGTTAATTCCTGCAGACGTAGAATTCGTGGCAGGTGGCTGCTCTGATTTCACGATGCAAAACAGAACTTCCATTTGAGCTTGATTCGCCAAGAATATCAGTGGCAATCTTTTTCTTGGTTTCTATAGAATTCTCTACATAACCCTCCGCTACAGTATTGGACTACTAGCCTCCATGTTGTTCAAAATATCCGCACCTGAATCTGCCAAAAAGGTAGCCGTCGACCTTCTAAAGCAGTGTCCGGTAAATAAGAAAGGATTGGTAGTTTCAAAAACTGAGCAATACTCTTCGGTAGATTACCGGTTGTATTAATGCCAACTGACTATGCGCTGCATTTACCGTTATTATATTTGACGAAAAACCTATCATGTTTGAAGTTTCGTGGATGCAAAGAAATATACTTGCTAATAAGATAAAAAAAAATTGCCCTTCAATATTTCCTTCTGTTATAACAAATTCACGCGTTGCTTTTGTCTTTGTATTAGGAATTTTTGTTACAAAATGAGAAAACTCGTCTAAAATATCTCCCACATAGAAAAGTTAACTTACTTTTTAGACAAGCATTAGCTATTCCTAACGATTTCCTAACGATTAGCTAACGATCAATGCCACCTTTGTTTGTCATTAAATACGTTTTCCGCAAATCGTTAGGAAATTTTGACATTCCTGACAAAATTTCTTAAAGAAAAAGTCAACATTTCCTAACTGTTAGGAAATATTCATTTCCTTACTGTAAGGAAATGAATATTTCCTAACAGTTAGGAAATGTTGACTTTTTCTTATACATATTCGTACTTTTCTCTTGATTTCTTTGGCAATAATTCTAATGAAGCAGTATTCACTACCTCAACCAGCTCTGGAGGAGTCCCAGATATGGAAAATTTATCATAACTTCTTATCATTTTACACTGTTTTGCTATCGAAAACACCAGCAGTTAAATTTATATGCGTCAAGTTTGACAATTCAACATTAATACGTTTCCATAGTAACGCAACCAATTATATTACGAATTTCAAAACACCATTTATTTGTGAATAAAATTATTCGCGATTTTTTCAAAATTAATTAATATCTTTCGAATTTTAAACGATTTGCGGAAAAATAGTATGTTTACCTCGTAGGAAAAGCCACATTCCTGGACTCTGTGTTGCTAAGTCTCGGCTTGCGCCTCGACTTAGCAATCTTCACAGTCGTCCAGGAATGTTAGGCTTTTCCTACTCGGTAAACAATATACTATTTATCCTCAGCTTCTGCCATAAACCGGGAGATCTTTTCCTTTGGCAAGATATCAGACTTTTCTGCATCCCTCTGATTTCCTCTTTAGAAATGCATGTAAATTGGTACATTTTGCAATATCAATATTCTTCTTCAAAGACAATTCACTTCGCAACATGAAATAAAGAGCCTAGAGTGTTGAAAGCTTTTTGATTCTTTCTTCCCTCGAAATAGGCTAATAAAACCTTCTCATTAATCCATTTAATTTTTTTGTCTTCAAACCACTTATCAAATTTTTCATAAGCGAAATCGTGGCTTTCGACTTTGTGGAATCACGGTCGATAATACACTTTGTGCGGCCTCTTCTATATCGCTTGGTAGGCCGCCTGAATCTCTAAATCCGACATTTTTATTCGTACGATGCAACTAAATATTTAGCTAATAAAAGTAAATATTTATACTTAAATTAATAAACACCTGTCAAGTCAAATGTATTATTATCAATATCATGGAAACTGTCATTACTAACTTAATACGACTTATGTTGTAGGTATGGCATTTCCAAGGAAATTAGTTGAAACGTTTATTGTCAGATCAACTGGAAAATAATAAAACTATGTTTTTGGTCAAAATTAGATAAAATATTGTATGCAACACGTTATGAAATGTTATTTTGTTAACGCATGTCATTTTGCAGGATCTGCAAATATTCCATTTCTTTGCACAAAATATCTAGTTACATAAATAGCTATTGTATAACATTTATTTGTAAAATAGTACTGAATCTACACTAAAACTGAAGATGTTTAGGAATTGGAACAATATCAACAATATTTAAATGTCATAGCAAAAAAAAACTGAGAATGGATATTGCTTACTTATTTTTTCATATGTAGGTACGGATAAAATGAAAATAATGCGTGAAAGCCAGGTCTATCCTAAAACGTGCATATACTAGCATTTCATTCTCATTAGAAATCATCAGTACACGATATTCGGAGACAGACATGACTTTCACTTCTATACTGCGTGTATATATACGAAACATGTTTAACTTGATGTATATGAGAAACAATAACTATTAAAATCTCATTTTACATGCAATTATAGCCAAATTTGTTACCTACGTTAATTTCTACAATCCGACAAATTAAGTTTGTACTAGAATATAGAACGCAACACGTCTCGCGACATCAACCTTCCTGGTTGTGAGGATAAAATGAAAAATGCGTCTATCCCGAAACGTGCATATACTAGCATTTCACTCTCATTAGAAATCAGTACACGATATTCGGAGACAAACATGATTTTCACTTGTATATATCAATAGATTCGAGTAGTAGGAAATTTAAAGCGGTGACGGGGCAAAGAAGGTTATAGCTCCGCCAATACTGCAGTAGACGTTTAACGCTGACAGTGACCAAGGATTGTATAAGAACATAGGATTGCTCGATCCCGCAATATTTTCGCCGCGTAGTGGGGAGCCATGACGTCACAAACGGACCAGATTGAACGCGTTCACTACTGTAAAGCACCTTATAAAATGTGTTTAGCTACTACAACAATTAATTATCGAGTTATATTAGTGCTATTATTATGGTATATAATATTTCATTTGATAATAACATATCTGTCAGTGTACTGTTATAAATATAATACACGTTTTTATTGCCATAAGGTTATACTTTGGTTTATAATTAAAAAAAAAAACTTTTCCAACTTCAAATAAACACATTTATTAGGTACATAAACATAAATAAAGAAAGCCGATGAGCATGTATTCTCTATACAAAGTAAAAAATATATATTTTTCAATTAAAAGAGTCAGTATATAGCAATGTTTTATTACGCAGTAATTAAATAAAAACGAATCAAGTAGTGGTTTTTCGCATTTTTTTAGCTAGTGTTCGTTGAGTGTCTGACGGTGTACTAGTAGAAAGCTTACGTTTACTCGATTTTTTAGCATTGTCAAGGGTTCTTTTTGTATTTAAATAATTCATACGGATAACAGTTCTTAATTTACAAAATAATTTTATAATAACAAAGCACAAATTTTCTCGCTTTTTAATTTTTAAAGCTAGTCTTTTAACAACCAGTGTTTCTTTCCGCAGTTTATTATCGCCATGATATATCTCAAAATATTTGTTCCACTGTTTAATGGTACTTAAGAAATCTGTTGAGGGCTTAATAAGACCACCAAAAGAGAGCTGTTGTACCCATGAGGGTAAATTGTAGGCGTGATCGGCTTTAATTTTATAAGTATAATCGCCGAGTTGGGGATGACTGTTTTTAAATTTCTTCGCTATAAAACCAGCGATGTACTCAAATGCATCGTCCGTTGTTTCTGGTGATTTTGCATCAGATATTTCTGAAATCCCTGATGATGAAAACGAGCTTCCATTGCTACTTTGAGTTGCATTGCTGTCAAACTTCTCTTCCGGTAATTCAAGTGAAACTTTCGCTTGTTCCAAAACTGTGGCCACTATATATTCTTCAGGAACAGCTTCTTGTGTGTTCACCTTTGAAGAAAGTATAGCTATGTAGATAGGTACCTATATAATACTAGGAATAAGTAAAGAATTAATAAACACATGTTATGTACCTGTGCTTCTAAAATACCAGGATTCTTCCCAAGAATAATCATTCTTATTCTTTTGATGGCTTCCAATGGAGATGGATGTTCATTCGGCCCTCGACATCTAAGCTGGAAGAAAAAATTCTCCAAACAATCCTGATTAAGTGTATGAGTACATATATAATGTACATCTTCAAATTCGGTCTTCATATCTCGTAAAAGTAGTTTCAACGATTCTATAGAAATTATTATTCCTTTCTGAAAAATTTGCAAAGTCTTTTTTTCCTTCAGCTCTCATGTCAAATATTAAATCTCTAACTTTATTTAAGTGTTGTTCTTGGTCCTGTAAATAAATTCCAAAAGGGGCTTTCATAGGGTCAGGGCCAGGAGATCTATTCACATGGCTATTAAAAATATCAAACCAAGAATTAATATTGTCTATGAACATTCCGACATCTTCAGCAAGTTTTTTATCAGGGCCTGGTTTGTATCGTAATAATGCCTGGGCGGTCTTATGTGATAACAATTCAGCCGCTAGTCTTACATTCTGTCTTTTACTCTTTTCAACTGTAATATGCTTTTCAGAAATTTTATAACAGGAATTTACTTCTACATTGGTTAATTCTATCAAACTTTCTAAAGGTTATTTTCTTATCTCTTTGTTTCCAGCACTTCTCAATATAAATCCTGTATCCAAAAACCAATTACGGAGAAGTTTCAGTAAATGGGGAGCAGGCAACCCAAGACCTCAACTATTTATCGGTGCGACTGGTCCGTTTGTGACGTCACAGGAGGCGGAGTCACGGCTCCATGCGAACAACACTGCCGGTATAGGGATCTGGCTATCCTATGTTCTTATACAATCCTTGGACAGTGACTATCACCGCTAAACGTCTACTGTCAGACACATATCAGCTGTGCTTGAGAATGCGAACCTGTTTGTTGCGTAAGATGCGTGTGTTTCTTTTATTTGTTTGTAATATGTTGCGATGTCTAAACCAAAAGGCAATTTGTAATATTCTTAATAAACTTGTTTATTGTCACAATTTAAAAGAAAATAATTCTTTAAAATAAAATTCTCAATTAAATTAAATGTTCAAACGATTGCCCTCCTTGCAACAAACTATAAACATCCCATTCAAATATCGCATTCTATCGTAAAAAGCTCTTCTAACGTGTAATAACAACACACATCGAACAAATTCGAAGATATATCGGCCTGTCAAACTAATAAGTAACATGTGGCGCTTACTTTACAAGTGTTAGCTGTATACACAAAATACAGTGTGCAGCAAATTAAAAAATGATCTATTAAAAAAAAAAATTTAATATTATATTCTTTAAGTTTGCGTGTTCTTTTAGTCTAGATATTGAACAATAAAGCAATATTTTATGAAATTGTATAAAAGCCAATGTGAACCTATAAATTAGTATAATTTTAAAAATCAGTCTCAATCTAATTAAAATAGGAAAACGCCTAAAAATCCCCAATGTTAAAAATGAAATTAACCAATCTTATAAAAACTATAAAACTTTGTTAGATACAAAACCAAAGGGGGCTGTCCACTCGACAGTTTTGGTAATAACAAGGTCTAATTGGACTATAATAGTTCCATGTTTCAGATTACTATTATGTACTTTATAATTAAGGGAATAATTCACTGGATATATTTTCTATATATTTAATTGATGTTGCCGACCCTTTTTAGTGAAACATTTAACAGATTTAATATTGAGAATTAGATACTTGGCTATGTTATGCCATTATCAAAGAGATATATTTAAATCTCTTTAAGATTTGAAGATATCTCTTTGATAATTGCATAACAACTCAAACTATGTTGAAGTTATTCTAATGAAATTAGTGAATTATATGTGAATATTCTTTATATGTCATAATTTATAACATATAAGCAATAGACTTAGTTTAAATATTGAAGATAAAACATATGGTTATATTTCACTAATCTTATTAGAGTAACTTCAACATGGGTTTGGGCTGTTTGGGCAATTATGACTCATAATTAACTGCGAACATAGGATTGGGTTTTTGAGGTTAAATGAACATATTTTAAATCTGTTACATTTCCAATTTCACGTTAGCGCTGCTCTCTTATTTACGAATTTACTATGTATATAAATGAAGCAATAACGCCCGGGCATATGTATTTACCATTAATAATGTAATTTTCTCTTGTTTCAGGTATGTTCGCCACAAGTTGACGATTGAAGTGATTGATTAAGAATGTAAGAAAATGAAGCTTCAAACCATATATTCAGTCTCAAATGAAAATTTTATTTTACGAAAGATTATAAGACGATTTCATTTTGTATGTTGTAATCATACTTACATTAAACCACGTTTTCTACTAATCACCGGTTAGCAACTTGCTTATTCAAAGGATATTGATATTCACTGTGCTACAAATAAGAAAAGTAACGAAGGATTAATTAAAAATCTAACATCTCTAACGTGTTTCGGAACGGAAGGGCCATACCGACCCTTAGCAATTCCCTACTTCATGCTTTGATTTATTGCTATTTAGAATTTCACCCGTTTTAATTGTTGCTTTAATGTCGTAGGGTTGGGTCCGACTCGGAACGGGATTTGCATTCAAAAGTTAGTAATAGCTGTTTAATGAAAACGAATGATGAATTGCGCGTTGAAAATAGAATTGTGAGCATGTTTAACAAAATATATAGCTTTACTTTTTAATAGCAGTATTTCATTCCAATAAATTTTATAAAACTTTATCCAGTCACAGTCTGGTTAGTATATGGAAAATTTATCTTTAGATTTATATTTTCTAAAGTAAATTCATGTCAACGATTTTATTTATTTTCTAACCGAATTCCAAAAAGGAGGAGGTTACTAATTAGTCATGTATATTTTTATTTTTGTTCGCGAATAACTATTAAATGGGTTGACCGATTTTAATGACTCTGGATGCGTTTGATAGAGGGTGCAACCAAGATGGTCCCATTACATCGTGAGCCGGTTCCGGACTACAAGGGCGGGTTGATTAATTCGGGCGATCGCACAGAAACAAATGAATAATTTAAATAAAAAAAACTTCATTTTTCTACATAATTTCCTCATAATTCGATACATTTGGCCCATCTCTGTTCAAGCTTCTTTATTCCGTCTCCAACGTGATTTCCTTGTAACCCTACAAAATAATGGTCCAGACAATTCACACCCATACCCATGCGTGTATTTACACGTATATGTATACGCCGCTGTCAGATATGTAAACAAAATGCTTGCTTACCTAATACGATGACAAATGTAGTGCAGATAATTTTATACATGAATAGGACAGCCTGTACGATGTCTATACCCGATTGAGGCGAAAAGTAAACAAACTATTAAACTATCCTTTAATAAAGGTAACTTTTCAGGCAATTGAAAATTGACAAAATAAGGAGACATTCTTTACACAACCAGATGTTTAAACTCCTAAAATAAGTTCAAATCTAACAAAAGATGTACAATATAATAAACGGAGTTCTTTGTCTATGATGAAGTAAATAACAATCTAATCCTAGTACGTATCGAATTTAAAATTAGCAATGCAAATAAAAATACCCTCGTGCTCTTGGGAAAATTAAGTGTTAGACAATTAAATATAGGAAGACAGTATAATTATTGAAGTTATCTCTTTATTTCTGCAGAATTGTTTGCCTCCCAGAAAATCTTTTAATTTAGGGAATAGGGGGGCGTGTGGGGGGCGCGGGGGCGTATAAAAGTCAGATGGTGCTAGGTCTGGCCAATGTGGAGGGTGCGGTACTAGATCGTATAATAATGAACCCATGTTTGGTTGCAAATCGGCGCAAGAAATATGTTGTTGCTTTTAAACATTTTTAAGCTATTCATCGATATTTGACAGCGAACACGTCTTTGTTTTATCGTCAGTAAACGTGGCATCCATCTTGCCGAAACTTTTCTCAAGTTCTTAGAGCAAAATATAAATCACCCGTTTCTTTGAAAGCCTTTTCTAGCGTTTTGAATCGTCGGTCACTTAGTAACAAATCATGGACTTTATTCACCATTTGTGAACTTGTAGCCGTTTTCGTGATCGCCGCCCAGTGCGGCGATCATTTTCTAAGCTGCTTCTGACACGCTTAAATTCATTTCCCCATTTCTCGACGGTTGCATACGAATGACAATCCCTCACCCAGTGTATCTCTAATACTTAACCACTGCGCGTTGTTCAAAATATTCATTTACACTTAATTAGTAGCAGTATAAAATTAAAAAAATTGCCTACGAAACACGCTTTGTCACGAATTTATCAAACACTAACAGTAAAATGACAAGGGATCGGTTGTCAAAATGTGATGTGTATTTTTTTTATTTCACGACCTACTCTAGGCGATCGCGCGAAAAAGTCAACCTGCCTCGTAGTATTGGGTTAGAAGAAACAAGATACCACTTTTTTTACTACGCGTTTGCTCACATTAACGATTTTCTCCGACATAAACATGTACACTGTTCTGATAATTCTTTTATATTATACATTAATTTATCCTATTATAATTTTATGTCAATATCGATGTGGTCGTCTTTTAAATGAGACTATACAATTGAGAGAAGGTTATGTATTAAATACAGACACCCTTAATTGTGTCTATTAATGAGTTTTTTTTATTTGACACACCGCTTACCTGTTCAATTAATTATTTACTAATATAGTACGGTCGATAATACTTACAAGTCTATGAGAGGGAACTTTATGTACAGGGTGCGGCAAAATAACCTCCCTATTTTCGATGCTCGGTAGTAAGTAACAGGAGACACTTAGAGTACTGGGGATAGCAGCAGTCGACGCAGGAGGGTGGGAAGTTTACGTTGCATTCGGCACGTAGGCACCAGTCGCCATCATGGCGTGGATGAACGAGCACAGAGCTTATGCGGTCGAAGCGTTCATTCGCAACAATGAGTCGGTTGTCACGGCACAGCTTGCTTTTCGAACGCGATTTCAAATTCCTCCGCGTGAGTTGTTACCGGACAGAAAGTCTATTTTGTTGTGGGTAAAAAACTTTAGAGAGACTGGTTCTGTTGTTAAAAAACGGGGTGGAAGACCTCGTAGTGCCCGTACACCTGAAAACATCAATGCGGTTAGACAATCAGTTTTGCAGTCTCCTAAAAGATCAGCTCGTTAGCATGCAGCCGCCCTTCGAATGTCTGACCGTAGTGTTCGTCGAATCCTACACAAGGATCTTCATTTCCATCCTTACAAGATGGTTGTTGTGCAAGAACTGTCACAACGTGATTGCCAGAGTCGCACGGAAGCATGTCAACTCATCTTGGAAAGTCTTCCACCAGACAGCATTGTTCAAACATCGTCCCGGAAACCTGCTAGACCTGAAAGAAGCAATTCTCGAGGAAATTCATCGCATACCTCAAGCGAAGCTTGAGAGAGTCCACGAGTGCTTCAATGTTCGCTTGCAGCAGTGTATCAACAGCCACGGCCACCATTTGTCAGATATTATTTTCAAAACCAAGTAAATAAAATTCCCGTGTTAAAGAATAAGTTGCTAAAAATAAAATTGTTTTATCTAGAAAAATGCTTTTTTTATTTACGTCAAAAAATAGGGAGGATATTTTGCCGCACCCTGTATATATGAATGACTGATAACTATGTATTTTGCCCTGATCTAGTGCGTTAAACGGCCAGCATACGAGGGATAAGCTACAATTATTGAGAGTAGAAAAATCTTAGTTGCCTATGAAAAACAAACTGTTGTTTATTAAATAGTGCATTACTTTATCCGTCAAATGAAGTTTAGTTTGTGTAATTTGGTTGAATTGTGTCGGAGAAATAACCTATAGAATACGCTTCTGTTATCGAAAAAATGGAATTATCACGAAAGAACTTTCGGATAATGATTTACTATGATTTCAAGAAAGGCTTGAGCGCGTACGAGGAAAGTTTAAAATCGGCATTTCGGCATCTCGCATCATCATCGGCTACTGCTTATAGATGGTATAAAGAATTTGAAAGAGGTTGTAACTCGGTTGTACACAGAAAAGGAGCTGGCCCTCCTGCTACTGTTGTTAATCTCAAAAATATTACTGCAGGGAAGAAGATGGTGGAAAAGGACAACCGCATCACCTATGCAATGATAGAGTCCAAACTGAATATTGGATCCTCGCATGTGAGATCAATATTGCACGAACATTTACATTTGAAAAAGGTTGGAGCTCGGTTTGTACCCCATCAACTGACAGATTTACAAAAAGCAGAACGTGTTAGAATTTGTCAACAAACTTTAAAAATGTTGAATGCTGGAGCCGATCGAATTATTTCTAAAATTGTAACTGGCGATGAAACATACATACCGTTTTTTGATTTCCCACTCGCCAAGAAAGCCGAATCTGGATACATGAAGATATGAAGATGAGGAAACCCCTACGAGGGTGAAAAAGAGCGAGCAATGAAAAAAGTAATGTACGCAGTATTTTTTAGAAGTACTGGTTTGGTGGCCGCAATTAAATTGGAAGATCACAAGACAGTTACCGCTAAATGGTATGTTGAAGATTGTTTGTCTACTGTGTTCAGTAAACTGTCAAGAAAGGGAATTATGTTACATCATGATAATGCGTCGTCACATACAGCAGGGATAACTGTTTAGTATTTAGCTGAGAACAAAATCAAAGTTACAGAACATCCTCCTTACTTACCAGATTTGGCGATGTGTAACTTCTGGCTATTTTTTGAGCTCAAAAAAGTTCCAGTTAGAACCAGAACCAGAAGAGATTGATATTGCCGTTAAGTGTTTTTTTGATAGTACCTCTAAAAAGAGCTGGCTGAACGCTTTTGAACTATGGAAGGAAGGAATGGTTAAGTGTATTAAGTGTATTGATGGCAATTACTTTGAACATATTTAGAATAAAAATTCTGAAAATTTGTATAAATCTTTCTATTCTCAATGATTGTAGCTTGCCCCTCGTATCTACCGAGACTTAAATTGAATTAGTCTAAATGTATTACCTGTAAGTAATGTAGAATAGTGGCTTTGGAAATGCAGATTGAATTTCTAAAATAACTTAAGAAAGATTCAATTTCAATTGTATTCAGTGCAAAAGAGATCGTATGTATCTATATCCCACACGTAGGTATAGCATAATTGAAAATGACACAAAACTTCCAGGAACTAATTTTCGAATGATATTTTATAGAAGGTATTTTTTTACTTCGTTACTCCAAAACCATAATCGCAAAGCCTATTTTATTTGTTTTCCGCAACATAAAATCCACCTAATACGTTAGACAACGTCGTTATTTTCTCTCGCGTCGTCTCAAAAACGTGCCAAAACTTTCACCATAAAAGCCATAAGGGTCGTTCGCCTCGTTGCGCGAAAACTACAGGTGCCGAAAATAACATTATCCGACATGTGATTGAGGTGACGACACTCGAAAACTCAATGTAAAAGAACGAAAGTAGAAGAAGAGATGGGAAAAGATGTGGTATCCGTGTCTCTTTTTGCGTAGAGGATCTTCCAAACTCTTTTCCTAATTCGATATCACCCAATTCCGGTAACGCCATCTGCTGCGCGTCAACCGAAATAAATTAGGATTCTTAAATTTGAAAAGTTTCCACTTTCGAACTGCCATCGTTCTCAGTCTAGTTTAACATGAAATAATATTAGGAAAGGATCGAGAATCTCAAAAGAAATGAAAGACACATACAGGGGTGAGTATAAGTTCATGGAAATATGATAAGAATATTTCAGAGCTTTAAAGAAGGAATCGGAGACTAATGAAATCTGACGTTAAATTGGAATTTCATCGATTTGCTACGTGGCGGGCTAAGAAATCCTTGTTATTAAACTTATTCTTTTCCTCCTTGTTTTTGCTGTCATCTGTCTTCGTCGACGGTTTGTCTTTTCGAGAACGTTCGACTTAAGAAATTGCTGAAATTATAAGAAAATTTCAAACTTTTCTTTTTCCGTTCGTGTAGATGTCAGAAAGGGCACTTTGTGTCGCAGATACCTGCCTAAGCCATCTGTGAAGTGTCACCTTGGGTATTAATGAAATTTCTTAAATGAAATTGTCGGAAAATTTTCGTTTAACTTGAGGGGAATTTTAAATAAGTTTCATTCTTATCAAGAATATTCATATGATGAAATTAAAAAGTTTAACACAGTGGTAATAATATATATTAAATCGTATGTCATGCTTTATAATAATTTATTTGTGATTCAAAAAGTGTTATAGGCATTTGATTATGTTTGTTATGCATTCATAATTTAATAACCGAATTTAGAGTTAAGGTTTGTCGTTAACATATACATTTCCAAATTACTTCTTTGAATGAGCGGGATGGGGGGGGGGGGGGCGCTCTCGCGGAAGGAAGGGGCCAATGGAAATATTTTGTATGCTCTGTAAAAAAATGTTCCTAAATGTAAATTAATGACAAATAATCAACTCAAGAGTTTTTCCGAAAAGAATCTGGTTTCTAGACAATTCCGAATTGGTGGAGACTTTGAAACCTGAAACAGACGGAAACAAGAAAAATCCTGATCTTTCTAAACAATTGCTAGAAATATATGGCAATTGTCCTGATGAAAGTTTATTGCAAATTCAAAAACTAGTGTTTAATTACAAGTCAAATTCAAATTGTTCTAAATGTAAAAAAAATGCGCTGTCGTTTCTTATACTAGGTGTTGTAAACCAGTCGGTTGCTAGAAAAACGTTGTTTAGGGATTTGCGGGTACTCTTCGATGATGGTCGTACGTTTACCCACCACATATCTAGCATCTACTCTTCTGGTTTCTTGTGAGATCGTGTAGCAATTTTTTTAACATGAAGGTATAGCAAACGCCAATTAAGTTGGCGCGCGGAAGGGTAAGTTCGCGCAGGATTAAAAGTAGTGGGGAGATTTGTATTTGGTTTTACATCAAATGTCAGATAATTCTAACCTCTGAGCGTGTCACTTTATGATCCCCTAGCAAAGACATTATATTCCTTCAAACGTCAATGATAAATGTATTCTGACAATTACTTGAGTAGTGGGGGTGGACGTTTTTAAAAACGGCTTATGCGCACCCCCTCCTCGCGCCAGCTTAATTGGCGCTTGCTATACTATACTATGCCCTTGTTCGGTACAGGTTGGAATATGCATCTGTTGTCTGGTATCCGCATTATCTACACCAGCAAATCTCGGTCGAACGTGTTCAGAGGAGATTCTTAAAATACTTGTCGTATAGAATGGACGGTATTTACCCTGCCCATGGATCGACTATCTGCATTTACTGACTTAGCATAATTTTATATCACTATCTCGTCGTAGAGATGATTATAGCACAAAGTTTTTATGTAATCTTCT
Organism: Melolontha melolontha; assembly: GCA_935421215.2. Taxonomy (NCBI): domain Eukaryota; kingdom Metazoa; phylum Arthropoda; class Insecta; order Coleoptera; family Scarabaeidae; genus Melolontha; species Melolontha melolontha. Next base: position 187,256,555 of record OW285235.1, read on the forward strand.
AACACAAAGGATCGACGCCCCTTCTTCACTACTCGCGAAAATAAATCTAAATGCGAGAACCAATATTTTAGCAAAATCTCCTTTATACCATATGTTCACTAATTTTAATAAGCGTAGCTCTTTGGGTTAGTGTTTGTTTGTTACTTGTGTGCATGTATGTGATCATTTACTTATTTGGTGTAATATCATTGTAATGCTGTGTATTTTTTCTACAGACATTAAATAGTCTAATTTTGTCTATAATGTCCTATAATTGGTTTATAAACTGTTAGAGGAAAAGATCATTATTATTATTATTATTGATATTTCATTATTTTTGTTTATTACACTTAGTTTATCTTTATTTTGTCTTTGCAGCAATAAACTATTTAAACGTTTAGAATTAAAAATCTATTTAATACTTCGGAAAAAACCTAGTAGAATTGATTCTTTTATCTGTTTGTAAATCCATTTAATTAATAATTTTAATTGTCAAATTTCGTTTGCTATTACAAGCAAGTTCACTTGTGTTATTATGTATCTTATTGTTATACGTTTATAGATTAGTTGCTAACCAAATTAGGCGTAGGATTCCGGTTCGACTCGTAATGTATATTTCGTAATTTTTATTACTTTTAATTTTATTGCTGTTCAATAAAATTAAAAGTAATAAAAATCGTTCCCTTGCGGTCTCTCTTTGAAAATACCGAGTGAACCCAAACCATTTTCTTTTTGGAAGAAAAGTAGTTCTGCATTCAGTTTCAAGGAGGAAACATCTCTGACATACACATTAATTAACATGGTTTCTACATATACTAGTTCATTTATGTAAATAAAATAAACGAAAAAGTACATAAGTGTTTTTAATATAATATATTAAAAAATAATAGTTCTCATGGCCTTGAAACGCGTGATTTAAAAAGACGTGAAAATACTCAGCGCACAAACATCTACAGTTATAGTTGCCAATATTTACGCTTACGTAAAAAAGGTCAACTTTAATAAGGAATACAATGCTTCGGGCATATATTCAAAGCAAATGTATTTCACAACTTCTTATAACGAAATATTTTATTAATCGTCATTCTACTTACTCCAGGTTTGGTAATTATTTTAATACTGATACTTAAATAACTTGGTTATAATATTTAATTGATTTGTCAGTAATGGGAATATTATTGCTTTACTTTCATCGGTGTTTTGCAAAAAGAACTCGGGCATGGATTCTGCTCCAACTTAATTACAGTTTGAAAATATTAAGCTTTATTACTTTATAATTATTTTTACTAATCGAGAGGGTTTTCGTTTTACTGCGTATATACATTTACTTCGAAACAGGTCAGTTATACGTGACTAACTGGAGTGGTTTGTTTTCATCCGAACGGACCGAAGGCTTTATTTGCTCATTTCGAACAAATGTTAATGAATTCACCAAAGCGAGAATGTAAAGAGAAAGGCGAAGGCACTGGAAATTAATTGGTACACGCAATGCGTACGCGATCAGGTTTCCTTTGAAAGTCGGCGAATGTCTGTGTAAAATGAGAGAAGTCATCCCGCTGCGTATGATAGTATCACGAAAGCGCTTTGGCAATTCAGTGGTGTTAATTTATGTGTTATGATGGGAAAATTATTTATCTTTGCAATTGACGATAAACGAAATATATTACGTATATCACGTCATCTCTAGCATTAAGTTGTGTAGATCTAAAATTTATATAATTTAATTTGAATCCAATAAATAATTTATGTAATTGACGAATTGTGTAACTACATCATGAATATATATATATATATATATATATATATATATATATATATAAAACAATTGATAAATTATTGGAGTTTTTCGGCTTTTATATGAAATATTTACAAATATCAAATTAGTATGTATGTAATTGCAAAGTAAGTGGGGATGTAAACATTGCTGCATCTGCTTTCAAATCTGACGTTTGCATTAATAACAGACATCTGCTTTCATAACTGACATTTGCTTTCAATAACTGACATCTCCTATCAAAACTGACATCAGCATTAAAAACTGACTTCTGCTTTCAACTTGACATCTACATTCAACAACTGACATCAGATTCATTAACACTGTTACTTTATAATGCATTTCTAAATAGCTTGAACCAAGATCTATCGTGGCTTAAGTGGTAAAAGCGACAGTCCGACAAACTGTAGACTTGGGTTCAAGGCCCAACATAGACAATATTTTTCAATTAAAAATTTCGAATGATTTGCTTTGTAACTTGTAGACAGCAATGTTTACATCCCCACTTACTTTGCAATGACATACATACTAATTTGATATTTGTAAATATTTCATATAAAAGCCGAAAAACTCCAATAATTTATCAATTGTTATATTTAATAAACGGCTAAGAAATTATCTAAACACTTATATATATATATATATATATATATATATATATACATATATATATATATATATATATATATATTATATATATATATATATATATATATATATTATATATATATATTATATATATATATATATATATATATATATATATATATATATATATATATATATATATATATATATATAGTTATGATTCTAGATGTTCATATACAGCAGGTTCCTAGGAATGAAAAAATTAGAAATTAGTAAATTAGAAGAGAAATGTAAAAAGGAACGTAACTGGAGATGGACGCCTGCATGTAAAAGATAATGTCTAAATATGTTAATATTCCGTTAATTTTTGTACTTGCACTTCATTATTTTAATTAAAAATTGATTTTCATCACTTTATCTTTCATTCAATTCAAATGCGCGGATTAAAAGATATTTAATTTACTAATATTGAGTAAATATATAGCCATTAGTTTTGACACGCCCACAATTTCAAATAGCATTAGCGCGCAGCAAATAGAATCGCCTGTCAAAAATATATTCCTACATATTTTTAAATTTACAAAATAATTTTGTGAAGCAATTTCAATGATTTTTATAATCAAAGTACTATTTTAAAATAATATAATTTAAGATAAAATTCTAGGTAATTTGCACATTACAAGGCTTTGATAAAAAAACAAAGGACAAATAGCGTCTTTTTTCCGAATTTTGATATACTACGCATCTAAAATTTATCCAGCTCCGAAAAATTCAATAAAATCAAGTAAAAAACACAAAATCTTGCAAATTGTTAATTATAATAGTGCATAATAATTATTTCATCAATTTTAATATAAAAAACCCGAGCCAGAAGTACAATTTTACATTTTAACGAGCGAAGTATCATAATAGGACGCTCACATGAATTTCCGAAGATAATACGGAAATAAACAGAAAACTTACCTGGGAAAACATACGAGTATATGAAGTGCTGTAAATATTTAATACCCTTCGAAACACCGAATTTCCTTATCCTTTTAATCAAGTTGGTGAATAACATATATTTCGTTCTTTCCTGGTTGTATATTGCTTCCAAGGCCGTTACAAACCAAATCCCGACTAGAAAACACCTACAACTACAGGTCTTTTGCAATTTGCCTATTATTTTTAATCTATCTTAAATAATAAAAGGTCATATATTAACTAAAGCATTGATTCAGATATCCATATAAAAATCATTTAAAATATTGCTCAGATAATTAGAATACTTATTTAAAACACTAATATAAACTTGCCGTAATTGTTTATACATTTGAAGTTGTTAAATGTTAGATATTATATTAATAACTATAGCCTCTTATAAGATATCGATATAAACATTGATTCAGTAAACTTTCACTATTCACAAACGAACTTCTCTAGTAGAATATCTACTTGTATTTATATAGATTTCTATATTTTAATAAATATTTTCTGACTGTAAAACCTATTTGTAGTATTTCTTTATTCATGCAGATAAAAGTCAAAATTAATGATAATCTTATTCAGTAACAGCTATATTTGTATGTCGATCTACTTTAAACCTGAGATATATGTTAAAATAATATTAGCCTCATTGCTCTCCGGGACATCTGTGTACAACGTTAAGATTGACTTCATCGATTAGTTGTTTACAGAGAAATATAAATTTAAATATTAAACACAATTCCATCAATATTCATTTATTGATAACACATCAGTAATACTTCATTTTGGCCGCCCATCGTGTGGCAAACATAAGCTTCACTATAATTTTGGCGCAACAACGTCAGTGCAATATAATTATTATTATTCTTATTTACATTAAATATCACTTCAATTTTGTATCAGATTAAGCCATGCTTCAGTATATATATATATATACACACTCCTCAGTTATGTTTTTCAATATATTGAGAATTTTTATAAAATTACACTTCCCAAATACAATATTATTATTATTAATGTGTCCTTGAAATAAAGAGGCAACGTTTGAAAAATGGAAAGATGTACTTATATAGAATATGAATACAAAAAATTGTTAGTCAATTACGACGAGAACCCTAACATTAAAAACCTTCTGAAGGTAGTATCATGTACCGCCTATGGATCAGAATGTCTAAAAAATTACCTCGATTGAATTTACACGAAAATATATGCTGCAATGTTTATGTTTATAAAAACTTTAAAATATAACATTTTTGGGACGGCTGTAGATGTTATAAAATTCCACAATGAAGCAGCTTTGTTTACTTTACATGTTTACTATAAGTCATTTGCATTTATTTTAAGACAACGAAAATTTTTCCAAAACTTCTGTGACATAGGTTAGCACTCCTTTAGGGTTAATCAAATTGAACATTTACGTTACTTACATTATTTTCACTAATTTAATTATGGGAAAATAGAGATATGAGCTTTAAGAAGAAATTCTTCATTGTCTAAATTTTTACTATATTGTATTTACTATTTTTGCTTCAAATTTAATTATTACGTCAGCAAATGAGAATGCATGGCGTAACCTGACCCAGATTTTAGTTTCAAATCTCCCTCATGTGTTATTAGAGTTAGTCTCCTGCGAAATACACTGTTTCACATTGTAATTACCATATGCTAAGGTTATAACGGTACCCCTGAGAATCCGCACGCTGCTGTAGATGACATTAAAAATATCATAACTACCTCTTTGCAACCCTTATTTTTTTCCATTCCATCGCATCTAAATACAACATCGAATCAGATTGTATCTATTTAATAGAATTGCTCCGGGTGAAGTGGATACGAAAAATAATTCCGTTTCATCAACAGGAAAAGGACGAATCTACGTGGGGGTGTTTTTATTACGCGACGCCTCGCGACGCAGTTGCAATTGAAACTGAAATTTAAAAAGGTGCTGATTATCTCACTCTGTAATCAAGCTTCGTCGTCGAATAAATATGCAAATTGGCCAAAATTAATTATGCAAAAGCGTTGAACCGACACGAGAATTCTTGCTGGGAATATTAGACGTTACATATTTCACCTGCCTACGTTTGTTACCTACAATAGAAACGCGTTTTGCATAGCATTAAAGTTTTATTGTTTAATTCCTTTCATGTCCCGAAACGGTGGTAATAGAAATACGAGACATTAGTAATCTATTGACATTAGCAATAAATGAAAAGCAACCAACGAAAAATATTAGAGGAACGAATTGCCAAGTATCAATGTACGTTTTAGTCGTTCATTATTTTGATGTGTAGAGACGTACAAATGTGAATATATATATATATATATATATATATATATATATATATATATATATATATATATATATGAAAAATTTTGTGAAAAAACTTATCTGCGCGGAATGTGCATATATCGATATTTCACTGTTTTTTACAGATCATCAGTGCACCTTACCGAAGACAGACATGTTATTCACTTCTATACTACGTGTATATATACGAACTGTAATGAACTTCATGTGTATGAGAATCAATAATTATTAAATCTCATTTTACATGCGATTGTCGCTATAAATGCAACAAATTATAGCGACAATCGCATGTAAAATGAGATTTAATAATTATTGATTCTCATACACATGAAGTTCATTATATATATATATATATATATATATATATATAATAACTTCGTGACCTTGGTATGATATGGTAAACCTAATCAGTAGGCGATTAAAGGTCTGTACATTACTTCAAAATATATGTATTTAAAAAACTCTACATGTTTCGGCTGTATACGCCTTTTTCAAGAGAATACAAAATTTGAATGACAGGATATAAATGTCAAGTAATTAAGTTGCTATGGTTTAAATTATTCAAAGATACATTCTAGTAATAATAATAAATCATGCCTTAGTATTCCAAAAAATAGATAACAAGGTGTGAAAATATGTGTTGTTCGCTGCTAGCAATTTGTGTCTCCTTCTGGGTATGAACTTGTGTGTTGGTTGCTGCTGGCAGCTTGCGTCTCTCTATGGGTGTGTGGTTTTGTGTGAGAGCGTAAGTGTAGGGTTTTGTATGTCGGTGCGTTCGTGCGTGTGTTTAGTGATCGATCGCATGAATTTAGAGAGGTCGGATAACCAGCCGTTGCGTAGGGCCGCCAACCCTTTCCCGACAACTTCTTTACAATTCCGTGCAGTACTTCGACGGTCTGACCCCCGCCCCAACGAGGCAAGGCGCAGACAGGCGAAGCGCACCCTGTACGGGGTTGCTCATCGCAACTAAGAACACTCTTAGTGGCTACCTCGGTCGACGATGGTCACACTTATGCCATCTTAACGTTTTCCGCCGAAGCGGGGGCATAGCACACACGTCGAACGTGTGTGTGCTGTTAACGGCAGCCTAGCCAGGTTGTCGCCCAGGACCGGTCCTAGTGGTGTGTGCATTGCGCGGCGACGAGATAGCGCCGCGTAGCATGGTTCCTCGCTCTTGCTGGAAAGGCGGAATGGCACCTGACTGCCCAACGGGCAGACCCCCCTAGAGTTTTGTAGCGCATATGCTAGGCTGCAACCCAGTAGAGGACCACATCAGCAAAAAACAGAAAACAGATTTCCCTGTCTATCCCTGTTTTCTGTTTTTTGCTGATGTGGTCCTCTACTGGGTTGCAGCCTAGCATATGCGCTACAAAACTCTAGGGGGGTCTGCCCGTTGGGCAGTCAGGTGCCATTCCGCCTTTCCAGCAAGAGTGAGGAACCATGCTACGCGGCGCTATCTCGTCGCCGCGCAATGCACACACCACTAGAACAGGTCCTGGGCGACAACCTGGCTAGGCTGCCGTTAACAGCACACACACGTTCGACGTGTGTGCTATGCCCCCGCTTCGGCGGAAAACGTTAAGATGGCATGAGTGTGACCATCGTCGACCGAGGTAGCCACTAAGAGTGTTCCCTTAGTTGCGATGAGCAACCCCGTACAGTGTGCGCTTCGCCTGTCTGCGCCTTGCCTCGTTGGGGCGGGGGTCAGACCGTCGAAGTACTGCACGGAATTGTAAAGAAGTTGTCGGGAAAGGGTTGGCGGCCCTACGCAACGGCTGGTTATCCGACCTCTCTAAATTCATGCGACCGATCACTAAACACACGCACGAACGCACCGACATACAAAACCCTACACTTACGCTCTCACACAAAACCGCACACCCATAGAGAGACGCAAGCTGCCAGCAGCAACCAACACACAAGTTCATACCCAGAAGGAGACACAAATTGCTAGCAGCGAACAACACATATTTTCACACCTTGTTATCTATTTTTTGGAATACTAAGGCATGATTTATTATTATTACTAGAATGTATCTTTGAATAATTTAAACCATAGCAACTTAATTACTTGACATTTATATCCTGTCATTCATATTTTGTATTCTCTTGAAAAAGGCGTATACAGCCGAAACATGTAGAGTTTTTTAAATACATATATTTTGAAGTAATGTACAGACCTTTAATCGCCTACTGATTAGGTTTACTATATATATATATATATATATATATATATATATATATATATATGTATATATATATATATATATATTATTTGATAAATCTTGGAAATTCGGCTGTATATTAAATATTTAATTAGGATGTTATATCGTGAAGTAATGTGAAAATGTAAATATTGCTGTCTACAAATTACAACGCTAATTAACGAAATTTTTTGAAAAGATTTCGTCCTTGGGTGGGACTCGAACCAACGACCATTAGTTCTCTAGATCTAACCAACTACGCCAACAAGGCTCTTGCGTTCAAGTGTTGTTAGAAATTCCTTAAGTTACATATTAAGAAACAGATATTAATATTCATGTCGTCGATGGAATTTTGCTAAATTTCATCCATTAGCTATTTGATAATAATCTATTTCTTAGCCGTACAATTAATATATATTATTTGATAAATCTTGGAAATTCGGCTGTATATTAAATATTTAATTAGGATGTTATATCGCGAAGTAATGTGGTTGTGCGGCTAAGAAATAGATTATTATCAAGTAGCTAATGGATGAAATTGAGCAAAATTCCATCGAGGACATGAATATAATATCTGTTCATTAATATGTAACTTAAGGCATTTCTAACAACACTCGAGAGCTTTGGTGGCGTAGTTGGTCAGAGCGTTAGCCTAGAGAACTAAAGGTCGTGGGTTTGAGTCCCGCCCAAGGACGAAGTTTTTAAAAAAATTTCGTTAATTAGCGCTGTAATTTGTAGATAGTAATATTTACATTTTCACATTACTTTGCGATATAACATCCTAATTAAATATTTAATATACAGCCGAATTTTCGAAATTTATCAAATGATATATATTAATTGTACAGCTAAGAAATAGATTATTATATATATATACATATATACATGCATATATATATATATATATATATATATATATATATATATATAAGTGTTTAGATAATTTCTTAGCCGTTTATTAAATATATTAATTGATAAATTATTGGAGTTTTTCGGCTTTTGTATGAAATATTTACAAATATCAAATTAGTACGTATGTAGTTGTAAAGTAAGTGGGGATGTAAACATTGCTGCATCTGCTTTCAAATCTGACGTTTGCATTCATAACAGACATCTGCTTTCATAACTGACATTTGCTTTCAATAACTGACATCTGCTATCAAAACTGACATCAGCTTTCAAAACTGACTTCTGCTTTCAACTTGACATCTAGATTCTATAACTGGCATCTGATTCATTGACACTGTTACTTTATAATGCATTTCTAAATAGCTTGAACCAAGGTCTATCGTGGCTTAAGTGGTAAAAGCGACAGTCCGGCAAACTGTAGACTTGGGTTCAAGTCCCAACGTAGACAATATTTTTCAATTAAAAAAAATCCGTATGATTTGCTTTGTAATTTGTAGACAGCAATGTTTACATCCCCACTTACTATGCAATTACATACTAATTTGATATTTGTAAATATTTCATATAAAAGCCGAAAAACTCAAATAATTTATCAATTGATATATATATATATATATATATATATATGGTAAACCTAATCAGTAGGCGATTAAAGGTCTGTATATTACTTCAAAATATATGTATTTAAAAAAAACTCTACATGTTTCGGCTGTATACGCCTTTTTCAAGAGAATACAAAATATGAATCATTCATTCATATTTTGTATTCTCTTGAAAAAGGCGTATACAGCCGAAACATGTAGAGTTTTTTTTAAATACATATATTTTGAAGTAATATACAGACCTTTAATCGCCTACTGATTAGGTTTACCATATCATACCAAGGTCACGAAGTTATTATATATATATATATATATATATATATATAATAACCCTCTATTCCCAAAATAATTGGATACGAAATTTGTGGCGCCATCTCTTGGTGAGAGATTAATAAAGTGTAAAGCTTACTAAATAATCTATAAATGTTTCATTATATTTTGTTCACCTTGTATACTTTGGTCGAAAAATTAATAAAGAGCAAGGAATAACATTAAGTTCTATATTAAAAACACACAAAAGAATGTGTAGGAAGTTAACCGTTCAGGCTGATCCATTAAAACAATGACCGAAGAAAATGCGTCATTTCGTTGAAATTGCGAAAAAGTCTTCGGTTAGATTCGGGAAAATGGAGTTAGGAATGTTCAATGTCGTCGAATTTTTTGCATTCGAAAACTTCTGAAGCGTTGAATAACCAAAAATTGTATCGCGTTGGGCATTGAAAATCGCGAAGACACCAAAACTTCTTAAAGATGACCATAGCTGATGATCATGTTTTTAATGTGATCCAGAAATTAAGCGTTAAAGTAAGGCCATATGAAGAAAATTAAAAAGAGTCTCGTTTTGAGAAGTTAAAAATTAAAACAATGCTCATTTCCTTTCACGATTTCAAGGAGGCTATCAGCAAGTAATCCATTCCAAATAATGCGACAGGTAATTGTTTCACTATTTTGGGCTCAAAGATAGAAGAATAATCCAAGTAAATTTATGTAGAGATACTATGGTATTTCAAAAGAAAGTGGCCATATTGCATCATTGCGTTGGAGAAATTAACAAACAGGGTGAAACGAATTGCACCATGACCACCTTCCCCGACAGTCAAGCAATGTTAAGACACTGCATTCAATGCAAATTATATCTAAATGAAATCTACGGGACTGTTTGCGTTTCATAAACGAGCTCAGTGATCACAAGAAGTGAATAGAAAATGATTAGCCTAGGGTCCCAGGGTACGAAGGTTATGGATCTAATGAAAAGGCGGACGAATTGGCTCGTTAAGCCTTGTTTGCAGCCTTTATAGGAGTGGAGCCTTCCTTTGACATTGCAAACCAATGACTAAAATAGCTGTGAAAAAGTGGACGAAAATAGATTTAGGGAAAGGTGAACTCCCTAGGACAAATACAGGCAAAATAGTTCTTTAGGTAATATTCGCCTAAGTTTACAACGGACCTGCTGAACAGATACGTTAAGATTATAGTAGCCTATTAACAAGGCATTGTTAGGTCAACAAACATATAAATAATAAGGGCTTGAAAGAACAAACTGTATGTAGATTGCGCTAAGAGGAAACTGCAATTCGCGTACTATGCCAATGCGAATATTTAACCAGAAGGCGATTCCTACAAATGGGAGGTCAATATTCGAAAGGGGTACTATGTTTAAAAGAACCGCTCTCGAAGCTGCTAAGTTTAATTAAAAGAAGCACTTTAACGTAGCATGAGGATCATGAAAGATCTAGAAAACTCGCCGTGGAATAAATTATACCACTTTAAGTAATTTAATCTAATCTATCACTGTTTTAAAAGTCTTTCTATTTACAGACTGTGGTTAAGTAAAAACTCAAAGAAGGTATAAAACCTCACAACAATCGTATCCTAAATACGTATTTCGACAACTAAGTTCTCATCCTCAGTAGGTAAAACTACTAATCAAAGTGTCGCACATGGGGCACAGTAAAGCTAACACATATAAACGCGCAACAAATTTACACCGCGTTCACGTATAGACTAACTTTAAAATAAAATTCACAGACTAAAAATTACGGCAAACTTACCTCTGTTTTTGGTGCGAAAATAATCCACAACAGATTCATAAGTCTTTGCGTACAGAAAAAGTTACTGTTTGGTGTGGTTTATGGAATGGTGACATCATAGGACTTTATTTGCTTGACAATGCAAATGGAGATGCAGTAGCAGTGAATGGTGAGCGTTATCGATCAATGATAACAATTTTTTTGTGGCCAAAATTGGATGAAATTAATTTGCAGGACATGTTTTACCAACAAGATGGTGCAACACCACATTTTGCCAATGGCACTATGGAGTTATTAGGAGAAAAGTTTGGTGAGTGTGTAATCTCCAGAAATGGATATGTTAATTGGCCTCCAAGAAATTGTGTATATTTAATGCTGTAGATTGCTTATCTTTAACGAGTATGTTGATACTTAGCACGGTATCCACATCGGCAACCCCCATCTACCTACACATTGCATAGTTTGGATCAGCGACTTCGGGAATCTGGTACGTTTATAGACAATTATCGCGACCGCTATAGGCATAAAGATCGTCGTACACTTTGACTAGAAGATAAAATTTTGGATGCTTTTTATGAAGATCCGACGTCCAGAACTAGATAAAGACAGCTGAATATTCCAAGAAAAACAACAGTGCTTTAATTTCTATCTCAGATTTTTGCGGTCGTTGCCTGTAACAAAAGTTCACCTTACTGTACATGAATGATAACATGCCTAGAACAATATTTCACAATACAATGTTAAACATAATTCAAGAAAAATTTTTTATTTCACATTCTTCGGAGCGATGGATGATTGTTTACAAGAGATAGAGTTGTTAATAGCCATAATTTTCATTTTTGGACAGATGAAAATCCTAAGCCATTTAGAGAAAGTGGACATCAGAGACGGTTTTCTAAATGTCTGGCCAGGGATTTTAAACCTTAAAGATGTTGTGCCCATATTTCTATCCAATCGTCTAAATGGAATTAAGTACGTAATGTCTTAGAGTGAGTTCGGGATCATATTACATTGAACCTGAGATCCAACATTTTGTAGATATATAACGGTGCACCTGCGCACAATGCGCGAATTTCGAGAGTGGTTAGACGAAAATTTTCCAAATCAATGGATATGGGGTAACGAACAAATGGTATGGCCAGAAAGGTGTCCAGATATTAATTCTTTGGACTTTGGACCTTTTGGACTTAAACAAAAGTAGGTTCTATTTAACCAATAGTAGGCAAAAATTTTACATTCTATTTGAATAGGGCCTTTCTTCCAATACAAGTAGTTCTCCGTAAGTATTCAATGATTTATTTTATTTTTAATTTCTTGGCGTTAGGTATTAAATTTAAGTAGAGTGTATAAGCAAGTATAGTTAGATACTGTTAAAGATAAAAAGAAAAACACTTCAGGACGTTAAAGAATAAAGTGGTAAAATTTCCTAGAAATAAATCCTTATTGAATTACTTACTAACTGCAGAGGATTATTAAATATAAACGCTGATTCAACTTTAGATGTATTTTTTAAATGTAAAAGGGAAAACACTTTCAATTACATGACGACTATCATTATTAAACTTTCATCTACTTCAAAACTAATTTCACGACTCTTATTTTCTAGTTTTCCTAGACGATGATTATTTCGTATACTACTATATCATCTACACTACTTACGTTACTGTACATTATTTATTTCTGCTATGTAGTTCATAAATACATCGAGGTTAATTTAATTGCTTGTAACTTCGTAATTACTCTTCCGTTGTGCCGTGGGGTGCGAGACGGGCAATTGCTCTAGCACGCCGTCGTCAGTTTTATCCCCAACGTTAATGTCTGAGAAATCGCCGAGACTGTCGACTTGCTACTGCAATAAGTCATTACAACGAAAGTGCATTAGAGTTGCGTCTGCGGTTCGTAAAGCTCCTACAAGTCGTGACGATTTGCATATATTAAAGTAGGCTGTATCATACCAAGTTATATATGTATGCTTTTGGTAAATGTTGGCGACAATATACAGAGTAGTCACATGAATAAGGAACACCGCCTATTTGTTTATTAAGACAATCTAGAGAACGCTACACTAAATATGTACTTTATATGTAGAATAATATTAAAAAAGTTTAATATAAAAAATTCTTTTATAAAATTAGATTTGTTGATTATAAAATACTTTGTCAATCTACGACGGCGGATTGATATACGAGGGTCAATTTTTACATTTTTACAAAATCTAGGAAGAAAAATTTTTGGGAGCAAACTATTTTATTGTTATTCCAAATATTCGCCTTTATGGTTTATACATTTAGCATGCGTACCTTTCAAACATTTTTCCCACTCTGAAGTTTGTATCTCAGAAACATGGTTTTCAAAGGCTACGACTGCTTCTTGAGGTGTTGAAAATCGCCGTCCACGCATGTTTGTTTCACAGTTGGGAACAAAAAGAAATCATTCGGTGACAAGTCAGATGAATATGGACAATGAGACATTATTTCAACACTTTTCTCCTTCAAATAGTCAACTGTTAGACGTGCTGTATGGAAACTCGCATTGTCGTGATGAAGAATAATGCGATGTTTTCGGCTGTTCTTCCTGATTTCGTCTATAACTTTTGGCAAACAAATTACTGTATATCAGCGTTAACAGTTTTTCGATCCTCGAAAGGAATTGTTGCGATGTGTCCTGTACAGCCGAAGAAACAAGCGATAATTTTCTTGGAAGTGCTCCTTGCACAAACAACTTTCGTGGGGTTCGGTTCGTCTTGGAATACCCATCCAGTAGATTGTTGCTTGGTTTCCGGCTCACACGCATATATCCATGTTTCGTCACTTGTGACGATGTTGTATACGGATTTTGAGGTTCCTACGTCGAATTTTTTGTGCGTCTCTCTACACCAATTGACACGAGCTGCTTTCTGTGCTTCGGTCAAGTTATGTGGAATCCATCTGCAACATATTTTTTTACAAATAAATATTCATGTAATGTCGAATGGATTGCAGTCTGCGATATGCCAAGAGATGCCTCTACCTCACTGTAAGTCACATGTCGATCGTGTTCTATCATTTTCCGCAGAGCATCGATGTTTTTTGGGATCACAACAGTTTTTGGTCAACTTTAACGTTATTCATCACTCACTGAGGCACGACCATGACGAAATTCTGCAAACCAATTGTAAACTGTCTTCTCTGATGGTGTTTCATTACCAAAAGTTGAACGAAGCGATATAATGCATTGTTGTGGAGTTAGGCCTTTTTTATAATCGTAAAAAATCATCCAACGAAAACCTTCACTAGCAATCTCCATTATTTTACATACTCTTTGTCTTATAGTGATTACATATGTTAAAAGCACCATCTAGTGGTCGATTGTAAAATATAAAAGGTGTCCCTCGTATACTGGTGGTGGTAACCCAGCTATGACCCCAGCTCCATCTGCCGATATTGATCTATAGGCACTGATCACCCTTATGCTCACCGTCCGCTGTATCCTAGTGAGCATAGCCACAAGCTTCTTGTTCGAGACGATTCTGTGCCAAGCCGGGGCCGCGTATAATAACATGGATTACACCACTCTTGCCAGTACCCTTCTTTTCGAGGCCCCCGGTCCTCCCACATTAGGCATCAGGCCGGAAAGCGCCCCAATGGTTTTCTCGGCCTTCACTGCCGTTTGACGTATGTGGGCGGAGAAGGTACATTTGGTATCCAACCACACCCCTAAGTATTTAGTTTCAGGGCTCGGGGTTATTGTAGTTCCCTGTATATCGAAGTACATGGGGGATATCTTCCTCCTCGTTGTTAAAAGGATGGCTTTTGTCTTCTGCCGTGCTAAATGTAGTCCTTTACGATTCATCCATTCGACTATTTTGATTACTGCCCTATTGGCCACATTCATCAGCAGTTGTTCATTGAGTGCCTCCACTATCGAGACGATATCATCCGCAAATCCCATGATCTCAGTACCCTCCGGTTATTTCATTCGGAGGAGGCCATCATACAGAATGTTCCACAGCGTGGGGCCCAGAACCGAGCCCTGCGGAACCCCGCTGCTTATCCTGATGACCTTTGTTTCTTCTTCCGTTTCTAGCAGTATCATCCTCTGCGACAAGTAGGAGTGTATAATATTAATTAAATAGTCTGCCACGCCTATGTTTCTCAATTCGTCAAGTATCTGCTGCCACGACGTACTGTTGAAAGCGTTTTGGACATCCAATGTGACAATCGCGCACAATCTACAGTGTCGATGCGAATAGGCCGCTGCTCGGTCCGCGGCCCGTAGAACCTTTAATAACAGCGTCCACTGTCTGACGGCCCTCCCTGAAACCGTATTGGTTATTTGAGTGACCACCCACGCGTTTCAGCTCTTCCTTCAGCCTGGCTAATATCAGTTGCTCATAAAGCTTGCCTTCCGCATCTAGCAGGCAAATAGGTCTAAATGAACCCGGGTTGTCTATGGGTTTGTCGCCTTTTCTTATAAGCACCAATCGTGCTTGTTTCCAATTATAGGGAAATTCCTCTCTGTTCGCTAACATGTTTAGCACCCCAAGGACGTAGTCCGGCGGTTTCTCCGCTAGTAGTTTCACTACCTCAGTAGTTTCACTACCTCAGTAGGAATATTTCCTGGTCCCGGCGCTTTGTTGTTCTTTAGTCGTTATAGTTATATATATATATATATATATATATATATATATATATATATATATAATAACTTCGTGACCTTGGTATGATATGGTAAACCTAATCAGTAGGCGATTAAAGGTCTGTATATTACTTCAAAATATATGTATTTAAAAAACTCTACATGTTTCGGCTGTATACGCCTTTTTCAAGAGAATACAAAATATGAATGACAGGATATAAAATTGTATTGTATTCTCTTGAAAAAGGCGTATACAGCCGAAACATGTAGAGTTTTTTAAATACATATATTTTGAAGTAATATACAGACCTTTAATCGCCTACTGATTAGGTTTACTATATATATATATATATATACATATATATAATTTTAGAATTATTTTAACTTATATATTATACAGACATGCAGTTGAAAAAGGTCAAAGTTTCAAATATTACAGTGTTAGTTTCGTTTTAAATTGTAATTTTCAAGTGGTTAGTGTTACTAGTTACAATTATGTGTAAATTAATTTAATTAGTAAGGCTACCAACGCTTAACTCTAGCTTATCTCCTGACAAAGTTATTAATAAATGACGAAATATTGAGAGAATGAACAATTTTTAATGTAAACAGACCAATATCCCAAATATTAGTAAATTTATATATATATGGAATATATGGAAAGACAAAATATTGAAACCAGACTCAAAATTAAGTCAATTTATTCTACTGCTAATGTACATAATTACATTTCCACATAATCACCATTTACTGCTACACGTTTCTCCAAATTCTGAATTCATTTTATATATATAGAATTCAGGATTAGCAATAAGTCAGCAATATACTCATCATGGCAAAAGTGCTACCAACTTTTTAAGTCACTTTTCCATCGAATGATCCTCTAGAACCCCTTATTTTACTAAAAAAATGTAATGAATCCAGGATTATTATTGCTGTTCACCAATAAGCGACTGAATTTCATAAATATTACTTCTAAAGTGTACTTATAGCAGATATCAAAAGTATAGAAAATATAAATTGAAAACTTTCCTATTAATATAATTAATATTTCATGTTTTAATTATAACATAAACTCTATTTTAACGAATTACTTTGAATGTGAATATCTGCTAGCGACATAAACAACGGTCCGGCAGATCAATGACTCCGCAAAACGTTTATTGGCCAGCCACCGCTAGCTAACTCTCTCGGTTTAAAGGGGTTTAATCGTTTTTGCTAATTTGTAACTATTGGTGTTATTATTCCGAGGATTTGATCGAACGTATTGACAATTAACGGTTTTGTTGTAAAACCGCGCATACATCTGTCGTTATTAGAGATTGCGGTCGGCTTTACAGAGTCCCTCCAAAATATTTATTGCATGAATGCCATCGAACTGGTTATCGAACGCTAATGGCTAGGACGTTGTGGATACCTTCGCTGTTCTCAAGCGATATTACGTATAGTATAACCGTTATGTAATACTAAAAAAGAAACTAAAGGGTGTCTGATAGGTTTCTTAAGTATTAGTATTGAACATATTGAAAATTCTCCTGTTTAATATAGAAGATCTTGACTTACGTAACCCTTGGTCCACACAGATATTATTGATTAATAGGTTCGACTTTTAAACACAGCAATATCTAAGAAATTTATATTCATATTTACTTAAATATTAAAGATGAATAATCAGCAGTTGTTGCTGATTAAGGCAAAGAAGATGTAAGCTGTAGAACAACTATAAAATATTTTGCTTACTCAATGTTAAATTATTTTCGTAATCTTGGCAACTTTCAATTTTGGGTTGAGTTGAACTATCTACAATTAAAAAGAAATACAAATAATTTCAGTCTTTCTGTAGGCGCGCGTAATAATTCACAAGTATACACGGTTTTGGATCTAAGCAACCAAAAGCTGTTTCTATGGTTATTTGGGGCGCTGAATCCGAATCTGTACTCCGTTTTTTTGATTTTGGTTCTAGTTTTCGAGATATTAAATAAACACAATTTTTACAATTTTTGACAATTAATCTCCATTTTATTCATTAAAAAGTATTAAATTAGAAATGAAGAGCAGTCGAACTGAGTCGCTTGTACTGTTTGGATTTGTTTCACGCATTAAAGTCAACAGTAGTCGCTCATCATGCCCTCGTCCCAAAATCCTTGGTATCGTTTTTCGATTTTCGCCAAATCTTGGTGTAGTCGCTCTCCTTGCTCGTCGCTTGTATCCCCCAAGTTTTCAGGAAAAAAATCGAGATGGGAATGCAGAAAATGTATTTTGAGAGACATTCGAGCTCCAATCTTGCAATAATTTTGCAACAAACTGTCGATTATCTGCTTGAAATCCGGGGATTTGCGGTTACCGAGAAAGTTGTGAACAACATCTTGAAATGATACCCATGCTGCTGCTTCATTGGGCGTTAAACATTTTGTAAAGTTTCTGTCGGCCATTAATTTTCGAATATCAGGTCCGACAAATATTCCCTCTTTGATTTTGGCGTACGACAACTTGGGAAATAACTTGGTCAAGTACTCAAAAGCCGGTCCTTCACGGTCGAGCGCTTTGACAAAGTTTTTGATAAGGCCAAGCTTTATGTGGAGAGGTGGCAAGAAAATGTTCTGTGGATTCACAAGTGGTATAGAAGAGACGTTTTGTTTTCCTGGTTCATAATAAGTACGGCTTGGCCAATATTTTTTCACATAATGTTGGTCAGTTGCACGGCTATCCCACAGACACAAAAAAACAGCAAAATTTGGTAAAACCAGATTGCATCCCCATCAAGAGACCAATAACCTGTAGGAATAGTATATAAATCATTTATTCTTTAAAATTGAATTGAAATTTATTTTCAAACCTCCAAATCGCCACAAATTTTCCATTGATGCTCTTTATATTTTATCATAAGTAAAAACACAAGAGCTTTTTTTTTATCGGATAAATTTCTCTTTGTAACGAAATTATTTTGCCAATCAGTAATTTGACGAGAAAAACTTACATGAAAAAATCGCGAGACGATAGTCGAGCGATTTTTTCTAATGTAAGTTTTTCGAGCGAAATTACTGATTGGAAAAATATTGAGTTAAAAAGAAATTTATCCGATTGAAAGAAAAGCTCGAGTGTTTTTTGGCAAGATAAATTAACGACATGAATAAAACTTTTTAAATTGTCTCCATATTGACGATTTTGTATTTCTTGTGTTTTGCAGTATTGATCTTTTGATATTTGTTGAAATTTCCCCAAACCGACTCGTATTTTACGTTCAACGATACTTAATAGTTATTACCTGTCAGCTGCCAAAATAAATTAAGTGATGCAGGGCTACTAGATATGTAACAGGAAGAAGCATTTTTATCGGAGGAAGAAGCATTTTTATCGGTGATAAAAAGCTATGTAGGTTTTTATCGCTGTCAAAGTGACAAAAATGTCACCCGCATATGGACATTTTTATATAGGAGTTAATTTATCTTGGTAAAAATATTACATATTATATCGTAGCATTCCTTCGTTTGTACTGCATGAGCAATCGGAATTGATGGTTTTATATTTCCATTGTGTATCAGAGCAGCTTTCAGGCTGTATTTTGAACAATCTATGAACAAACGCCATTCATTTACATCGTATGGTGTGGTGTATTCATCGCATCAAACAAACCGTTGATGTCATAGCAGAAGCATATATTCTCCTCTTTTTTGAAAAACGGTAAAAGCGCTTCATTTCTGGTTCTATATACAGTGACTTTTGTTTGAGTGTCAAGACATTTCCACTCCTGCATCCGTGATGCGAGCAATTCTGATTTTTGTTTCGATAAATTCAAATCACGAACCAAATCATGGAGTTCACCTTGCGAAACTAAATGTTTTTCCTCCATGTTAAAATCGCTTCCACTGTTCGTCGGTGATGAACTACAAGTTTCCATGTAATTTGCACTCGTACCTGGACAAATTGGCAAAGGATCATTGCTCGCACGGGGAACTGGCTTAGACACTGATGATACTTCAGGATATTTATATTTTGATAGTTTTTTTTTGCATTTACACCGACGACATTCATCAAGCAAAAGTAACAATCATCTACATGATTTTTCGGCTCTCTCCATAACATTGGCAATGAAAATGAAAAACATACTTTTTTACCGCGTGACCACTTGTATAATATTGTGCTACACGCGTTACAAAACAATTTCGGTACCCACGGCTTGTGAGTGTTTGATACAGAGAAACCAAAATAATAAAAATATGCATTTCTGATCACATTAGTAATAACTTTGCCACTGTTTCTGATCATATAACATCCGCAAACATAACAAAAACACTTTGAATCAACTTTACAATTCTGTCTTTGCATTTTCACACGTTTTGGATTAAAAAAAAACTTTAAAAATACAAATTAAATAATGTTTCTAGCGACGCCAACAGCTGACTGTCATTATGATAGCGCAGTGCTGCCAACATGCGCGAACTCACAAAGTAGAACCAACTTTGAAAAACGAAACCCGGATTTGAATTCAGCACCTCAAATAACGTCAAGATTTGTTCTCATCTGCTCTGATCCAAAAGTTGACCGGAATTTGTGAACTTGTGAATTAACAAAGAAAAGACAATATAATAATGAATACAATTAATTTGTAAAAATGTATCTCTATACATGGAGATACACAACATATTTAATTAATGGTTAGTTCAACATACAGATATATGTGTTTCGATCCAACAAGCTCATCAGTGTAGTTGTGAAGTGACGTATGTAGGTTCGTTACCGCCGGTAATGCATCTTATACCGTCAGCTGAAGTGATATCTCGAGACATCTGACGGACAGGAAGGGCCCGCTGGCAAAAGCACTTTCTCACCAATAACTTCTTGAAGAGAGAGAAATGCGTATAATGGTGTAGTCCATCAAAAAAGATATCGATGCGAAATACATCAAGTATATGCGAATACAATTAATACGTATGCAAAAAATCATCAGCAGATATTTAACAATTACCTGCTGCAGCGGATCTACATACGATATTTCATAACTTCACTTATAAGATAGTTAGATCGAAACACATGTATTTGTATGTTGAAGTGACAATTGGTTAAGTGCACTGTGTATATGTCTGTTTCTTACATACTTGTATTAATTGTATTCAAAAATATTTGGTGTATTTCACATCTATATGCTATCTTTTTTGCAATATAATAATGTGTAAAAATATCAATTCGTGAAAATGTTTGTCTATTAACTGGCCAAAGAAAATCAGTTTCTGTAAATGAAGATTTTGTGATATTTTGACTTGATGCATAGAACGTCTATTGGCAAAGTAAGATTTGAACGGAACAGGTAGTGTGGGAACGTAGTAAATAATAGGGTTAGCCGTTTTCTTCAAATTGTTGTCCAAAGATCTAACATTCTCATCTTATATTTCTAATATTCTATATTTATATTATACATTATATTTATATTTTATATAATAATTCTATATTCTAGTAATAGCAATCTTTGAAAATCGCAGAATACTGTGAGCTTGCTCTTTCCCTTTGAGGGTGTAACTTTTTGTTGATTAATGATGAGCATGTGTACAATTGCCACCTTCGAACTTAGTTAATTAAACTTGTTGACAATTATATTCAACTGTCAAGGAAGCAAATGTAAATGAAAATATTAAATTTTGTTTAGATTATAAATAGATTTACTAATTGCTTGAAAAATTAAAATAAATATATCCAAAATGTAGATGCTTTTGTCAAAGTTTACTGCCTCATTTACTTAATTCAGAAAGCTTTAATACGTAATGGGGTCGTCTGATTTGAAGTTAAGTTTCGATGTGTTTGTTTCCATCTTTTTGGTCCTGGGTCAAGTTGTGTAATTCCTTCCATTTTCCACCTCTCATCTCAACAGCCTCTCGCTCATTTCATCATTACAGTGCTCCTCTCTTCCTTCTCCTTGTTTCTCTGTTGCTTCATATACTTTTGAAACTATTTCCACATTCTGCCAATGTGTGTAAACCATCTTAGCTGCATTTGTAGAAACTTTTATTTATTTCGACGTTTTAGACATTACGCGATACCTAAGTCTTAAAATATCTTTACAATAAGCCACTACTAATAATAAAATAAACAAAAATCCGAACAAAATCAGTATCTACATTGTTCACATATTTAAAAAAGTTGTTTCCATACAATTAAGTAAATATAATTCGCAAGCAAACAACGGTGAAGTTCTTTAGCGATACGTTTCACGATGGCAACACGTTGTTATTTAAAAAGTGTTAGCAATTCCGAAAACTTTATATTAATTATTATTAAATAGTTAGAACCCGCATTTTATATGTTTTCCTCCAACGGTTCTAGTAACTCAAACCGCCGAAGACGTTCAGAGTAATTACAGGTATTGTTCAGGCAAAATAGATTTAATTTTGTATTTTTAGTTTCATTTAGATGTAGGTATATTTATGTTAATGTATTTAATCCTAGTTTTAAATTGTAAATACTATATAATGTATATAGAAAAGGTCTTGGAGTTCGGATATATTTAATATTGTCAATTACCTTAGGCCTGGTCAGGTATTACATTTCTTTATTCATTGTCTTGTTTTCTACAGTCATAAAAACTATTTATTTGATTACAGGCACAACCCTGTGGTTAACCCATCCATTTAGTAGTTGTAAATGTATTTGTATAATAGAATAAGTTTTATTGTACATATTTCCTGTTATAGATAAAGTATTATATTATAATAGGTTAAATAGTTTTGGTTCGATGCGATTCTGGGAACTATTATGTTATCTCTAACGCACTTCCTGCGTATTGTATATTTATTATTTTAAGAGGTATTTTATTTTCTATAATTAAGGGTTCCGGCGTATATTGTTTATTTTAATACATTTATGACGTTGGAAACTAGCGTATACTTTTCTTGGAAGAAGGGTAAGCGATAATAAAATAATTCTATGAAAATTTCCGTATACTCAATTTCATTGTTTTCTCCCTCTCTTGTAACTGGCGGGGACAAAACTTTCTTGCCGAAAAATAAGTAAATGAAGAAACAGTTCCAAACAAGATCTCTTAGAGCTCACTACAGTTCCTTGTACGATCTCTTCGAGTTAACTACAGTTCTAGTTTAGGTCTCAGTGACCTAACTAACAGTTCCTACTAAGATCTCAGTGATCTAACTAGGAGCAAATATTATTTATTAGCCAGTTTTCTCGGTCTTTAGTATTAAGACCAGATACTCCATTTGTATTAAGTTAACGGAACTCCAAGAATAATTTGTAAATATATTATTGTTATTCAAAAACTATTGCATTATTTCAACTCGTACTTCGGTCGATACATATCGAACTTCCTTCAAACCAGGAGTAAGAAGCAGGTATCTTTATTAATGTTCAGCTTGTAAAGTAAGTAAATTACTATATTACGTAATGCGCGCACGATACATAGTCGTAGGAATTCCATACAACACCGCAAGCTTTATAAAATCGCCTGCACTAATGAATAACATAAGTTTATAAAAATCGCTATAGTACTATTCAAACCACATATGCGTCGCTTATTAAATCTGTAGATTTAATTAGCTCTGGACAAGATATCGTCGTTGTGTAAGTGAAATCTCAGTTCACTGTCCAGAGTGATTCCCAAGTCTCGGATATAAAGAATGGAAATAAAATATGGCCCAAATAACTCCTGAGGTATACCAGAAATTAGAAAAGATATAGGATTGTTGCGGCCTTTACTTCATCAAATTCCGTTATAACTACTATCGGGAGAAAATAAAACAAATTTTAATGAATTTAACTACTTTTCACTTTACAAAGTAATGATCGTTTCGCTCCACAGTAGCTTCTTCAGACATGTAACAAACTTATGGACATATATTTACATAAATGTACCGTAACAAACATATGTTTTGAATAGTTTAAGGAATCGGTAGTTTTTATTATTTAAATGACTATGAACAAAAACTTTCACCAAAATATTGAACTACGGTTTATACAATACTGTGCGTAAAGTGATAAAACTTAAGGCTACATTATATTAAAGTGAGGTAGAGTGGCGCTATGGAAAAATAAAAACATCTCAAAACATGATTAAATTTTGAACACGATTCGCTAAATTTGATCGAAACGATGTTAGAACATATCCAATTATACTGTATTTTTCCAATTTAAGTAGAAGTAAATTATGCTTCAATTGATGCTAAGTATGATCAAAGCAATGCTAGAAAAAATCCAATTATATCGTACTTTTACAATTTAAGTAGAAGTGAATTATGGTTGAATTGATCGAATGCTTTTTGGAAATAAGTGTATGTATACAATGAGGACGCGTCGGTTGGAACAAATTCATTTGAAATTTATGGGTTTGTTTTTTGGAAAAATCCTCGGACATGGATTTTTAGTTTTGATTGCGACTTTTGATGGTAAATTCATGTACACAGGCTCGCCCAAAAATAAGTTACGACCATGAACTTAATTTTTTCAAAAAGAAACACTTTTTTTTAATTCATTTTTGAATTCCGCATCGAATTCTAAGTACCTATATTTCATGCACCACGTCCTATACCCAAATTCAACAGTTATCGAGAAATTTACGATATTGTAGCCGAAATACAACAAATCTAGCCACAAACATTAACTGAAATGTTACGAGAAACTGATTTTCGACTTGCCTATTGTCAGGAAGTTAATGGTCGACAGCTTGAATATTTAATTTGATTTATAGTCCTGTTTTTTAATAAATAGGCCCTTTTCAGACCACAAAGTGAAAGAAATTTTGTAGAATACGGTCTCAGTTATTGATATGTTCAATCGTAAATTTTTCGATAACTTTTGAATTTGGATATAGGACATGTTATCAGAAACATACTTAAAATTCGATGCCGAATTCAAAAATGAAACAAAAAATAGGTGTTTCCTTTTGAAAAAATTAAGTTGATGGTCGCAACTTATTTTTTGGCCACTGTACACGAATTTACCATAAAAAAGAAGCCGCAAACCTATTAATTTTAAATGAACCTACACATCCTCACTTTATAGAATTCACTTGATAACCCTCCCCGACGCTCTTCAAAATGTAATTACGGTGTTTTGATAAACAAGATCAGGACGAATCCATGCTGTTTCGGAAAAATTGCATTAGAATAAGATTATAAATTGTCGCTATTGGTCTTATTTTTAGGTTTTCTCTAATTATTTTGTGTTTCCGCGCTTTCTGTTCAATCGTTCTTAGAACTCATTTTATGTAGGATGTATTTTACATTTTTCTGATTTGTCGAGTGTCTAGAATTCATTAGTAAAAATAACCACCTTCTGCAGTACTTCACATTTTACTTCTTTAAGTACTTCCATTTTACCGCACACGTTATTGTTAGTTAGTAATCAATAATTTTCCTGTTTTTGCAATTCTTTCAATAATTGCATCCTTTAAGGCGTTCAACACACACCTGTTCTTTTACTAATTTTTCTAATTTTTATTATTTTTAAAAAATTCTATTATATTGTATTCATTTTTCGATTTTGATAGTCTTGATATAATGTGTCAAAAAATTTCGATATCTAGCGTTTTTAATTAATCTGCCATTGATGATAAAATCCAAAATGAATAAAATTTCATAAAATAGCATCAATAGGTCTAATTCAATGATAGGGGGATATTACTCAGGATTAAATTTTGTTTTAAATTAAATATTTTAGGTTATTCATACTCTACGTTTGATACACAAAATGGACTTGAAATAGTAATAATATATATATAGTACCTACTTTGCTTGACTGATTTAAATAAGTCCAGCCCACGGGACCTATAACGAAACTGACGTTTCATTCAAAATTGCGACGACATTGTTCTTCTGTTCTCGGGCATTCCATTTAATATAAGCAATGTGATGAAATATTGTTTTCATCAAACTGATATTATTGAAATGCAAACTTTCCAAAATGTTATTAGTTTCTATTTTCTCCCACGTTCTTAATTACACTAGCTGTTCACGAATGTTAATATTATATAATTTTGCAAAATGTAGATCCAAAACTTTGCATTAGCGATAATGGAACACAGTTTTGGTGTATGTTCATCCAAAATCTTCCTATTTAGTTTATTTGACTGATACTAAAGTAACTATTATTCAAGATTAATATTCTCGATAATATATTATTCTAGAAAACATTCTGTTTATGACAACATAATTTGAAACATACTTGAGTAGGTAAAACCTACCAATTTTGTATAATACAAAAGTATTTTTAATAATATATAATATTATTAAAAATGGGGTGTGAAGAACACAATACAGGTTCATATGTATTTTTGAATGTATCTTCTCCAAAGACGTAGATACGTATTTCATATTTCTACATGATTATCAATACGCCCCTGTTGGAGAAGAGACACATTCAACAAAACATTAACTACCTTGCTATCTCGCAGATATTATTAAGACAGAGCGTGAAGGAATATTCAGCGCTGTCTATATAATAATCGCAGAACTAGCCGGGTGTTCTTTATAGTCGGTAACCACCGTATCTATAAAAAACTGTATTATCGTGTCTTCACTACTTGTCGGCGTAAACCGAATACGTATATAACAACATAATTTGAAACATAGTTGAGTAGGTAAAACCTACCAATTTTGTATAATACAAAAGTATTTTTAATAATATATAATATTATTAAAAATGGGGTGTGAAGAACACAATACAAGTTCATATGTATTTTTGAATGTATCTTCTCCAAAGACGTAGATACGTATTTCACATTTCTACATGATTATCAATACGCCCCTGTTGGAGAAGAGACACATTCAACAAAAATCATGTAGAAATGTGAAATACGTATCTACGTCTTTGGAGAAGATACTCGTACATTCAAAAATACATATCAACTTTTATTGTGTTCTTCACACCCCATTTTTAATAATATTATATATTATTAAAAATACTTTTGTATTATTCTGTTTATGGTTATGCATATACATATATGCATTTATTACTACGATTCATCTATACTTCTATACGCTTGTAAAAATACGAGGGCTATTCGTAGAGTAAGTTCGGTTTGGTTATTAAAAAAACACCAATACATAAAGAGGTTTTTATTATATACAACTTAAAGCTACTATTTTCAGTTATTTTTCTCCATAGTTGCCATTAATTTTGAAACATTCGTAATAGCGATGAACTAGCTTTTTTATTTTCTTTTCCATAGAACTCTGCCGCCTGTGAATTGAACCATGTAATACTGTTTCACAGCAGACTTCGGTGTTTATTGGTGTCTTTCACTGCATTAAGTTTACATGAAGAGCGCTTTTCTTGTCCCAAAAGATATTGACTATGTCTTTTCTCGCAGAAAAAAATGAGGGCACTTTAAAAGTTTCCTATTTGGCGAGTTACAGCAACCCCAACTGCATTGATTGTCTTTTCGTCTCAACGTTGCCATAGGTCAACAACCCAAGTCTCATCTCCTGTTACAATATGTCTGAGGAAATCATCACCTTCAACATCGTAACGTATCAGAAAACTTAGTGCCGATCCCATTGTCTTTATTTTATGGTCTTCGGTAAGAAGTTTTGGCACCCATCGTGAGCAAAATTTGTGGTAACCTAAATTTTCAGTAACAATCTCGTACAAAACGGAACGTAAGGGAAATACGCACTCAATTCTGTGATTGCGAATCGGCGGTTTTCACGAATTTTTTCTTCGACATTACCCACAAGTTTGTTGGTCACAACAGTTGGTCTTCCACTCCGTTCTTCATCATGGATACTAGTTCGTCCTTCTCGAAAGATACGTCACCATATTCTAACCATACTGTCACTCATAACATTATCACCATAAGCAGAACAAAGTTCACGATGAATCATGTTCTTTGTACGCAAACAAACAAACAATAGTCACAAGGAGTCACATCAGGACTTCACGGTTGTTGTTCAATTCCTTATAAGTCGAAACAGCATAAATATGTGCTGTTAACAGTTACATTGCGATCATTAATGTGAGTCACTATTTTGCGTTTATGGAACGAAGTTCATTTTGTCATCGCCATTCCATCAACTCCTTTTTGTAAAGAGAATCATAATACAGGACCATTCTTTCATACACTGTGGACTCCAAAATCAACTCAATACCAACATTTTTAAATTTGTAGGATTCCAAATATAGTACATATTTTACTTTCGGACAAAATTAATTGTAATTTTTCGAAGTTTTAAATCATTACACGTCTTATGTAGTTCAATTAGCATATACGTTGTCACAGAGGTATAAAGTAACATTTTGCATGTACTTATTTATAAGACATTTAACGCTGTTTAACAGCATCTGTCAAAGACTACAAATTTCAGTTTTGCTAGTGACTAATCTTATTTGTTGAATGAAACGCCTTGCCTAGTGTAATTAGAGTAGAAGGAATGAATCGTCTACGCAACTTAAGAGAAGAAGAAGCAGTGAAAACGATAACTTTAGTTAATGAACGTAGCCAGCGATATATAGCTATTTTTTTAGTAGTTAGCTAATCAATAATTAGTCTACGAGTTAAATGTTTCAATCAAATTCGTGGTTATCGTAGAAAGCCAGAGCAAGGTCGTAAGACCCTCATAAATGCAAGAGATGAGCGATACCTTATGCAAGTTGTCTTCTAAAACAAGCGTTCTATCAGTTTAGAGTTAAGTAATGACTTAATTGCAGCTCAAAATGTAGTTCTGTGACAACGCTCATGAGAAGACTTAATGAAGGAAGACTGCATAGCATAAAATTAACTACCACACCACTGCTCTCCGAGAAACATAGAGATACTAGATTGCGTTTTTCAAAGGAACACGTAAATTAGACAATTGACGACTGGAAGCGAGTTTTATTTTTCGACGAAATAAAGGTAAGCCTTAATTCACCAGATGGGCGTGAACGAGTCTGGCGAAAGCCTCTCCGAGTATCCATTTTGTTTTGTATCAGTAATGTTCAGGGGAAGAATTTCTTTCGATAATCGCACAGATTTGCTTCCAATATTGAGTATATCTCCATTAGTGCACATTTCTACGTCTAAAACATCTTAGAAGACATGTGATGCTATTTGTTCCATTTATCGGGGACATTTTCATATTTCAGCAGGATAATGATAGGGCCCACGTTCACTGGAGTCACTGGACCACTGTCGATGCGTGAGCATTGGAACTATGGACTGACCACGAAGAAGCACAGATGCGAACCCAATGGAACATCTATTGGATACATTAAAACGATCAGTTAAGCGCCACCTACCTACTCCCACGAATCTTAGGGAACTTGAACAAGTCGTTCTCCTCGAATTTGACAACATTCCCCAGGAAACCGTTCACAACTTGATCAATATAGCATGTCCAGACGAATGAAACCAGTTATAAGAACCAAAGGAATATTTACGCGCTACTGAATTTAAATTCAGGCTATTTAATTTCACCTCCGACTTTTTTTTCAAAAAATTTCATCGACACCGTTTTCCTTAATGGGACATTATTCTTATATATATATATATATATATATATATATATATATATATATATATATCGGGTTACAACGTTTTACGTCTTCCGATTCCCAATCGCCATTCCCCTCTGTTCATCCATAGGCCCTCCTCCAGATCCGTCTCTCGAATTTCTTTATCCACTCCGTCTCTCCAGCTTCTGTGCGGTCTTCCTCGTTTTCGGTTTCTTTGGGGGTTCCAGTTTAGCACTTTCTTTGGGATTCTGTGTTCTGGCATTCTTTGGACGTGCCCATACCATATTAGCTGTTTGGTTATAATGTTATCTATAATGTCATGTTGTATTCCCATTTATTGTCTAATAGTTTCATTTTGGACTCTATCTCTCCGGGATTTTCCTGCCGATCTTCTCCAGAAGTCCATTTCTGTGGCTTTTATCTTTCTTTTTGTTTTTTCT
The DNA here is from genome assembly GCA_935421215.2 of Melolontha melolontha. Lineage (NCBI taxonomy): Eukaryota > Metazoa > Arthropoda > Insecta > Coleoptera > Scarabaeidae > Melolontha > Melolontha melolontha. The sequence goes on from OW285235.1 coordinate 187,286,406, forward strand.
TTTATCGGCCACACCTCCGAGCTATATGTTAATATACTTTTCACGATGGAGTTTTAAATCCTTTTTTTATTTTCTTTTGTAATGGTCTTGTCCCACAGAATACTGTTCAGCATGGAAGTAGCTCTTCTTCCCTGTATATTTCTGTCTGATATTGCCTCATCTAGTGTCCCATCCTTGGATATTTTCATTCCTAGGTATTTGTATATATTGCAATGTTTGATGATCTGTCCCGTTGCTAGGTGTAGGTCTTCTTGCTGTCCGCCTATGCACATATACTCTGTTTTTGCTATGTTAACATCCAGGCCCCATTTTCCGTATTCTTCGATGAGCTTTCGGCTCATATATTCCATGTCATGTATATCTTGTGCAATAACTACTTGGTCGTCCGCAAAAGAAAGGGTATATACTGTCGTGTCGTCATCCACTGGCATTCCCATGTTATTGCATTTCTGTTTCCATGTCTTTAGTGCATATTCCAAGTATATTTTGAATAGTGTCGGAGATATACAGCAACCCTATTTAAGACCCTTGGTTATTGTGAATCCGGATGTTAATCCTTCGTTGGTTTTGACTCGAGATGTGAAACCCGCATATAAAGACTTCACGGCTTTTATTATTTCCGTGTTTATGTTGGTATGTTGAAGAGCCTCCCATAGTTTTACTAAAGGTATACTGTCGTAAGCCTTTTTCAGATCTACGTACAGGAGATGTACCTCTTGATTTCGTGCTGTTTTCTTTTCTAAAATTAAATACATTACAATAAAAAACATTATTCTTTCTTTGTGTTATTTATGCGTATTCTAATTTGCTAAACATTAGTTGAAATAATTTAATGCAAATATCAAATGGACAGTATGATTTAAAAGTTTGTAAAAATAAAAGTAATAAAAAGAAATTTTTCTGAAGGGTTAGTTTTGTTCATATTTAATAAATACTTTTGTAAATAAATGATTTTAGAAATTCGATACAGTTATTCGCATTGCTAGAAATGCGTCGCTCAAGAAATTTTTTTACTTAAACTATAATTTCTTTTTTATTTTTAATACCTACAAAAACGTATTAAACATATCTACTGCAATACATCTGAAAGAACACATCAATGATTCACGTATTGGAAAATTACATTTTTTACACATTATGTGTATAAAGGGATATAGTTATTTTTCTTTTTAGAATGGTATAGAGTATATAATTTATTTCTCTGTTTGAACATGGTTAAAAGCTGTTACGCTTTATTTATGATGTAATCGTTACTATCAAATAATAAACACAAAATGTCAAAATATAGAGCATAAGAAAAGAACAAACGGATCTAATTAAGGAGTTCGTGATACGTGTCTTGCTTGCGGACGAAGCTTCATTTCCTGATTTTGTGTGGAAGCGGTATTACGTAATAGTACCGACAACAATGGTAGCACAACCAGTAGCAACAGCAAGTGGTATCAGTGGCAACATCAGGAAAACGAGCATCCATTAAGGATAACAACTTCTTGGAGCATTTATTAATTTCATTTGGAAACTTTCTTAATAATCGGTCGCGCAGATCCATCTCCGAGGAACAATAAAAGAAGCTTCTGTAGCGTTTTTCCGCAATTTTAAATGAGCAACTTTTTTTCTCTTAATGTGTTTGCTTTTACATAAACGTCACGAATATACGGCATGCTGTACAAAATTATACTTTCAAAGCAATTTAGTCAAGTTTTGTGTTTGTATGAGCTTTCTTTTATTGAGACAGGGGAAGAAAAAATGCGAAATAAGAAATATTCACATTAAATGGTTATATTGCTTTTTTATTGCATCGTATTGGCAATTCATATTTGGAGGTCCATTTTTCAATGTTCCTTTTATTTCGTAATGTTTATGTGTTTTTGAAATTAGTTATATTTTTGTACGATTATTAGGTAATACTTTTATTTGTAAAATTTTAAGTAACTTGCTTTCTTTTTTAAGCACGCTAATTTAATTTATTTTGGTAATAATACCATAAATCTGGAATAGGTGAATAGGGCAATGGCAGAGTGCCAAGCTTATATATGGATATAATATAAAGAGCGGGTTGAAATCGCACTATTTTCTATCGGGGTTTTTCTAAACTGGTATCTGCTGTACTTCTGCTCAACTATTAACGTTAAGAATCTATAGTTATTCCTTCGATGAGGTGATGTAAGTTTCAATCTTATGGCCTACTTTTAACGTCCAACTTATACAGAGTGACCCAAAATGACCAAAGGGGTTTGAGTTCATTATAACTTCTTATTTAAGACATAATTATTAATTTTTTTAAATTTTAAATACAGTATATTAATGGAGAATATATTTAATTTAATTATGAAAAATTATATCTCGCAAGTGGTGGCCTTTTTCTGCTTCGCATATTCGTGCTCTTTCCAAAACATTTTCCATAACCTTTCGCAAAACTTCAGGTGTTATATTGTTGATTTCGTCGCGTATATTATTTTTTAATTGCTGTGTGGTTCGAGGCTTATTAATATAGACTTTTCCTTTTTTCCTTTCAAATAACCCCAAAGGAAGCAGTCTGAAGCGGTTAAATCCGGTGAACGCGGAGGCCAATCAAAATCGCTTGTACGGGAAATAATTCGTTCACCAAAGATGTCGCGTAAAAGAGCCATTGTGTCCCTCGCAGTGTGCGCTGTGGCTCCATCCTGTTGGAACCATACTTGCGGATGGTTTTCCACGGCTGGCCTTAAAAGATTTTCCAACATTGTCTCCTGGTTGATGTTTCTCCATCTTCCCGAGTACTCTCCTGTACCCGTTCAATATTGTCATCTGTGTGCACCGTTCGTCGTCTGCCGGCACCAGGAAGGTTCCTTACTGCCCCTTGTTCTCGAAAATTTGCAACCAGACGGTTTATTGTTGACTCTGAGGGTCCAACCCGCACATTAAAATAACGACGATATGCATGCCGAGTCAAAACAATGGATCGTTGATTTGAGAAATAAAGTTCAACGATTTTGGCACGTTGTTCAATTTTGTACTGTTCCTAGGATGATTCCTTTAGCTTTTATTTTTTAGCTAAATATTGCAAGCAAACCCGTACATTTGCATAACAGTGTGTAATTGGTTAATGGATGGATCATGGCAAAGGTGAATCTGTGGAATGTGCCCTAGAAGGAAGAGATCTCTGAGCCTGGGGAAATACATTACGGTTTTCCTGGCTGAGTTGTTTACACTTGCTGCCTACACCGAGAAAATTTGAGAAGCGAGACATAGAAGAGTCATCATAATGACTGATAATCAAGCGACTATTATGGCCATTATGAATTCAATTACCATTACCCATTACATACAGGAGATTAAATGCAATGAGATAAAGCCGATCAAGAAGAGCTCGAAGGGGAACTTTATAGGATCAGAACCTTTATGTGGAATCCCTAAGGATATCACTAGAAGTGACATCTGATTATGGTTAGAAAAAGAACATAAAAATAAATGGAGGCTAACGGGAGGTCAACTCCATACTAAGACATTACTAGAAGAGCTGGATTCTAATTTCAACCAACCTAACTAGAACCAACAAAAAATAAATTAAAACTATCACCAAATTGAAACCCGGACATTGTCTTTTAAAAAAGCATCTTTACAGCATGGGTTTGGTTAGCAAGCCCAGGTGAAAGAGATATAAAAGACAAGAGGAAACTAGTCTTCATGGTAATATGTACTTGTGACGAATCGAAGGGACTGAAACAGAAACATTTCGGTAAAAATCTATTGGATCCTACGAGGGTACTCAAATTTCAACTGAGGAGAATACTAGCTTTTATCGAAGACACAAGATTAACAGACATGGAATTGAGAGATATATTGAGCGTGGTACAAAAACCATTATATTCTAGTTCCTGGAATTACTGGTGTATTGGTGTCCAACCCCGAAGAAGCAGAAGACGAACTGTGTAATAGAAGCTACTGTTGTAAAAGAAATATCGCCTATCTTATTCTTAAAAGTAAGTAAATATGTATTTACTGCGTCATCTTATAGGGTAGTAATAGCAAAAATATTAAAATTTTGCTTGTTGGTTATGTTGGACTATGAAAAAATTCAAACGACGACAATAAAAACTAGAGTTTGGTTTAAAGCTTGGTTAGCTTGAGTATACTAATGACTTACAAACGGTATATAACCCCTTACCACAATTTAATCACGCATTATTCATTATTTAAAATTCAAACACTTGTTTTATAGCTTTTAACGCTTGGTTTATTGAATATCTAAGGTTAATACGGGATCCCTTCTGCGAATCCCATAAACATTCAAAGAAAAATTCTGAAATACCTTTTTTAGAGATGTTTTACAGTTCATCCTCTAAGAGGAGTTTTTTTGCCATCTTCTAATCAATAAATTTAAAATGGAATCTCTTCACATTAGACGACAATTCATAAGTCTAAAATTTAGTTATAATTTGGTCCGTTTCAAGATCGATGGTGGAGATTTGTCTCAATTGAATTTTCTAATGCCGCCCTTTGTTTCTAGACAAAACCACATATTTTCTAATCATACGGGTAGGACCAATATCACTTTCAATCCTTCATTTCAAGGATGTGTCGACTGTTTAATGTTATAACGCCATATTGTGACATACACCATACCTCATAGCCTGGCAGAAATTTTAGATATAGCAACATTTTTTTTTATATTTTGCGTTCGTAATGAACTCATTATGAAAACCAAAACGCTTTTTTCATTTTTCAATGTTGGCGTTGTTGGAACACAGAAATAAATATCATTGCTGTCATTTGATTTTAAGAATTTAAGTACATTTGACTTATATGATATATATACGTAGGCTACACAAACTACGTATATTGTATATAATTGACACAAATATATATTAGTTTATATGTCACTCATGTTTATACTTTTAAATAAAATATCAAGTAATGTTAACGAAAATTAATAAATAGTATGTAATATAATATACTTCACGGATATCAAGATTTAAATTTGAAAATGTTAAGTATCAATGTGACCAACTGCACGCTTTATATAAAAATAAAACTCTGAACTTTCAAATTAAATAACTTCAATTTATTAATGTAAAAGATGCAAAATAGAAAAAATAGTATAAAAAACTCGTTTCATAAGGCCTTTATCGCACTCGTTCTTTAGAAGACTCGCCGCAATCGCAGGTCGTTTTCTAAACGTGGGCTAAAGTGATGCATTATGAAACTTGTGTTTTAATATACTATATAAATTTAGAGCAGACCAATTTCCGTGCGCGCCATGTGCGCCGATGTGAGGATGATTGTATTGCATAAGAACTAATAGAAAGCATTCAGTATGTGTTTGGTACTTGCTTAGACTGTATGTAAGTGTAAGCATACGTAATAAAATGTCGTCGACACATAAATCGAGAAAACGATCGTTGTCAGACGAAGTGAATAAGTTTATTATGGATTTCCCGGACTTAATATACGATGGCTCAAAAATTAAATGTTTAGTGTGCAATACATATCTAATGTGTTGGTCAAAAACACATTGTAAAGAACACGTAAGCAGTTCGAGGCACAATAATAACAAAATTAATCGACAACAGTTTATACTTGAACTATGTGTAACTATGATTGTGTGTACACTGCCGTTTACCTTGTTAAGTAATGATTCATTTATTTCATTTTGAAATAAATACGCGAATCAAACATTACCGAGCACGACAACGTTACGAACGAATTTACCATCGGTGCGTAAACAGGTGGAAAATAAAATCAAAGCCGAACTGAAAAATAAAAAAATGTTGTTATGTGTGGACGAAACAACTGACAGCAAGAAACAATCTGTAGTTAATGTGATGACGCGTAATATGGAACCACATCAACCAACGTCTTCAATTTTATTAGCATCCAGACGTCTAGAACAATGTAATGCCGAAAAAATTTCAGAGGTGCTATTAGATACCTTGGAAAAAATTAAACTTTAGATAGACCAAGTATTAATGTTTATGACCGACGGTGTCGCAACCATGTGTTCTGTAGGCCGGTCTCTTAGAAAATATTGTTCTAACTTGTTACATATTACTTGTAAACTCCAAGCTCTACACCTTGTGGCAGAACAGGTTCGTAGATGTTATCCAGAGGTAGATGCTTTAATATCGAGTACAAAGGCAGTATTCCTGAAATCTCCAAAACGTATTCGGAAATTTCATGAATTGTGTCCCCATACCCCTGAGCCACCACAGCCGAATCTGACACGTTGGGGTACATGGCTACGGGCGGGGTTTTACTATCATGAACATTTTGAAAAAATTAAGGACGTGGTTTTATCATTCGATCCAATACAAGCCAGAAAAAATTTCAAGATGCCCAGATTAAAATGGATTTACAAAGTATTCGTGAGAATTACTTGGGACTAGAAGAAGCAATAACAAAATTAGAAAATTCGTCGCTGTCGTTAGAGGAATCACTGCAAATCGTTAAAGATGTTCACGCACAACTGTGTGCTGTAGAAGACGCAAAAAGTGACGGTGTTCTAATTAAATTTGAAAGTGTTTTAGACAGAAATGCAGATTTTGACACCATAACACGTATTTGTGAGGGCACGTCTACAGATGCGTTAAGTTGCTTAAGAAAGTATTTTGATTATGCGAATATAATATCACTAGATGTAGAACGCTCGTTTTCCGAATATAAACATATTTTTTCCTCACAGCGGACATGTTTTTCAGAAATAACCTTAGAAACGCACCTGATGTTGAAAATATACAATCGAGTTTCTCCAGTTTGTCAATCCTTGGAAGAATCCTTAGCTTAAAGCGGTAAGTGTTTTTTTAAAGCCTCTGTCGTGCACACAATCACTGATTTCATACATTTTCCATTTTATTTATAGGTACATACAACGCTGCTATAATATGTACAGTCATGGCCAGATAAATGTAGTACAACCTTAAATTTCATATATGTCACAAATTTGATATATTATTATTGTAAGACGAGCTTCAGCTTAAGCTACTACTAAAATTATATGTCAGATCATACTGGAATATATTTACTTTATTATTGTTTGAGTTAAGAAATATAAGTTAAAAGTATAATAATAAGTTAAATTTAAATTTAAAATTGAATTAAGGAATACGAAAAATAACTTTAATAATACAAATTTTTAAACAAAAAGCTAAAATTTTGCTGGACCGCCATCTGCATCAATTACTGCCCTTAACCTTCTAGGCATGGAAGCCACCAAACTTCTAAAATAATTTGGTTTGTGAATGAGAGATTGCCAAGCATTTTGAATTGCTTCCCACAATTGGTCCTGATTTTGAAATCTTATACGTGATATACTTTTGGTCATCTCGGCCCATACGTTTTCTATTGGGTTCATGTCCGCACTCATGGCACTCCATTGCAAAATCTCAATGTTATGCTCTTCCATCCATCGCGACACTATGTTTGCACTATGAACAGGGCAATTGTCATGCTGATATACAAAAATGTTTTCAGGATACACATGTTGGACTGATGGTAACATAAGATTTTCCAAAATATGAATATAATTCTGGGAATTAAATCTCCCATTTATTCTATGACACATTCCAACATTGTGGTAACTTATCCATCCCCAAATATTTATAGAGAATCTTCCTTGCCGATCTTAATTATCTATATATTGCTCCTCGTATCTTGTACCGCCAGGTCTTGTAGACACGAACAGAGCCATTACTTGTGGATTGAAATGTTTTCTCATCAGTGAAAACTACATTTTTCCAAAACTCAGGTCTATTGTTTATATGATTTAATGCGAACAAAAGCCTGGCTTGCTTCCTTTCTTCACTAACCTGAATTTTTTTGGCTGCAACACGCGACCTTATGTCGCTATCTCTTATTCTCCTGCTTGCAGTTCTACGTGAACCAGGAAAAATGGTCTCCGCAACTGCTACTTTCACTGAATCGAAAGGATGTTCTCGGAGATGTTGAACTAGATTATGGTTCTGCTGTTCAGTCGAAATTCTTTTAAGCCCAGTACCCGGCTTTCTGTCTATGCTCTCATCAGTCTCCCATCTTTTCTTAACCTTCATCACGGTGGTTTTATTTAACTGCATTTGCTGCGCAATTTCCCTAATACTGTACCCTTCTTGTAATTTAATTAATATACGAACTTTATCAGTTGCGGTTAGCTTTCGTGCCATCGTAAAAATATGTTTGACGCTTAATAAAATATAAAATGATTTGACATATAATTGTCAAAATACTAACTTACACCATAAAAATTTATTAAGAAAAGCTTGTACTACATTTATCTGGCCACGACTGTACTATTCTTATTTTTCGTGTGTTTATGCATATTACTTTATAGAAGAAAACCAAATGTATATTTAATTATTTCTGATAGAATAAATGTCTCTACTTCTATACTTATATCGGTAACAAGCTCATGTTGCGTCCCTATTCTATCGTATATTCTAATATATTACGAATTACACTACCATACCGGCGCTCATGGCGCGCATGGAAATTGGTCTGCTCTATATATAATACTTTATTAATAGGTGCATGTTTATGTTAATTACAACAATTTCTTATTTTCTTATTGTTTGAATTGTTCGTCTTTCTTAATTTGTAGTTAATAAGGAAAATGTTTTTTAGTTTTGTATTTTTAGAATTAGTTCATAGTGTGCCACATGGATTTTTTTATTTTTAAAATATTTGTTCTTTGTTTGGATAATGGAAAATCTATTAGACAATACAAGCTATTATTGTTATTACTATCATTATTATTACAAATTACAGATTTTTTTCGTTTATGTTTTATTACATTTGTCTAGCATGCAAGTATTATTTTTTAAATAATTTTTTGCAAAATATTGTTGTTTGTCATACGATAAAATAAATCACATTAATAAAATTAATAACTGCTGCGCTGATTCATATTATATTTTATAACAAATGTACGTTAAAAAACTTTTACAATGAAAATATCAATACTGGAATTAGGTTTACCTTAAAAAATTGTGATGAGTACGGGGCTAAGTAACCTTGTTTAATTTATCATTAACCATTCTCGAAGTTCAGCATCTAAGCATTATTTGGGTTGGTATTATTTGCTAGTGATCATGTTTATTTTTCCGGCAACGTGATATATACCATAACCAACCTTACTTTGTTATTTGTTCTTTACCAATACTACTATGAATCATCCCCACTGTCAAATTTCTATTTCCCAGTATTTTTCTACTTTTCAGAGGCGACAAAAGCACTGGTCAAGAAAAAATGACTCGCATTCTTTTTCCCATCCAACATTGTCCTTACAGAATCCTTCTACATTAAGGACGCCTTCTTTATCTGCACGCCACCATTATATCGGATTACGTTGTGGTCATTAATAACCTAAATCAAGTCGACCGTGAATTATGTGCACGCATCGCTCCCTCTAGCGGCAGGATTTATATTTATGGTTCACCGTTTTTTGATTGGCCGTTCCTTTGTTATCGGAGGCTTTTTCGCTAAGTATTGTAATAAATTGACTGTAAACAAACGTTGTATTAGCCCTGACAGATGGATGGCGATCATTAATGTCCTCCGATTAATAATTTTTTCCGTCGTATGTTCGATCTCGCTGCGAAATTGAGATAAATGCGAAGAAAATGGCGTGCCTGTCGTCATCGTATCTATACTATTTTTCCTGTCTCTCTTTAGTTCAATCTTGTATTAAGCGTAGAAATGAAATGCGTAGGGAATTAAACATTGGACGGTGCAGGTCACTGATAATTGATCGATTCTTATTAATGAGAAAGTAATTGATGGTAGCTTCTATATTAGAAGTATGGACGGAATCTAGTGATTTAATCTTTAATACATGTTTGGAACAAGTTTCTTTTTATTGACCTATAAATGAATTCAGACAGTTATAATTAACATAAATTACTTAATTCTCTTAAGTTGATAATACTAAATTTTAATTAATGGCAGTATATATTAATAGTAGTAAGATATCTGAATTTATGATCCCATTTTTAAAAGGTACATATAAGCAAACCGCTTTTCCTCGAGGCAGAACAACTGTAGTCTCCTTTTTAATCGGTGACTGTTTATTAATAGCTAACATAATCTGTTTAAATTATGTCAATTTCTATTGCAATATTTCATCTTTTAAAACTCGTTTTTTTTTCTCGGTGTATGCACAATATACAGGTGTCCTTGAAATAAAAAGACAACGTATAAAAAAATGGAAAGATGTAATTATATAGAATATGAATCCAAAATATTTTCCTAAAATTTCCTCTCATAAGCGAGAAAAAAAATACAAAGATATTTAATAAATTTTTTGTTATGTTACTGTGCGATTATAAAAGTAAGAAAAGTAATAGTTTTGTTATTGTCCATTTAATTCAGCTGTTACCTATGTAAACATACGTTATAGGGTATGTGTATGTGAGGTATTTATTATTTATATACATTCTGAATATTTTGAATTCATAGACGTCACGTAATACAATTTTCGGTTTTTAATTTCGGTATTCGCGTCGTATTTGAGTCACAATATTTTGGATTTATATTCTACATAATTACATCTATCCATCTATCATATCTTTTTGTTTCTAGGACACCCATTATACAATATACTAGAAAGGAAAATAATGAACAAAAGCGAAATCCACTTCTTCATATGTCCAAATAATATTACTAAATATATTCTAGTTACCATAAAGTTACTCTAGGATTTTATTGTTTATAAATGTTTTCGACTATTCTCAATAATTTGACATATTCTTTGCGTCAGCCCATGCTATTTATTTCTTGTTCACAATTTTTCTTCCTGGACTATCTCAAATTTGTCTAAGCCCTTTTTTTTAGTCCTCAATATTTTTGTTTGCCATATCTGCCTTATGGATCCTATTTGCGCCATTCACTGCAGATTGATAGTAATAATATTGTATATATATATATATATATATATATATATATATATATATATATATATAGTGTATAATTGTAGGATTACTTGGATGAATAATATTAATTAAAAATTATAATTTTGGCGTCATTTCAACTAGTTTTATAAAAGATATTATCATAAGATGTTGGCCATCATGAAAAATCGTTTACATGTAACTGCCGAATCATTTGACGGTATTTACTTGTTAAAATAATAAACTTAAAAATGTAGTTTTATTTAGTTACAGTCACAAAATACATTAGTTTGTTACTTATTTTCTTTAATGAGAAAGTTTTTCATTTGCCTTTAGAAAATTTGGTCAATTTCGGGATAAATATAATAAACCTAATTTAGATATACTGTCGTGAGCAAAAAAAACGGGACACTGTTTCTGCGTGGGTTTAAATTGTGACTACTTAAGTGGCTATCTTTACTCATAATAGTAAGTCAGGAATTGTCAAAAATGTGTCCTATTGACATTTATTAAACATTTTTAAAATAAATGTAAATAAAAATTACTAAAAACGATAGAGAAAGATTATTTATTAAATTAAATTAATTATTACATTAAAATAATTAGTATTTCGTCATTCCACCGATATTATTAACTGCATCTAATCTTGTAGACATTGAAGCGACAATATTTTGTACAAAATTTGTAGAAATTTGATGCCAAGCATTATAAACAATCTCCCAAAATTCTTCCTGGGTAGAAGCTCTATCTCATTAATCCCCATACATTTTCAATGGGATTTAGATAAGGACTGTAGGGCTGAATATCTCAAGTTAAAATTTCATTCTCCTGTAACCATTGTGTTACAAGATGAGACAGGAAATTGTGTTGTTCTTATAGCTTCCTTTAATGTTTTGAAAGGGTTCTGCCTAATCTCAGTAACTAATGTTTCGTCTTCCTGCGTATTCGAAATTTTGTTAGGTGCGGAAATTATTTTCCGATTTAAATTATCCTCTTCCCTCCATTTTTTTTATATAAACTTGCGGCTGAACTTTTACCAATATTAAATTGAACCGATACACATCTTAATGATTTCCCATTTATCAAACTAGTAACAAGTCTAGCTTTATCAGTTTTCGAAAGATGCGGCATTTTCAATTTTGAATTATCAACTATGATATATAATTTGACGTTGGAGTTTGAAAGTTAATCAAATGTTAAAATTACAACGCTAAAAAATAAAGGAAATTGACATAACGATTTTGACACTGTCTAAATATAACCTATAAACTTTACCGTAAATTTTCGACACAAGACTTACATACACGTACTATAACTATTACGTCATAGATTTTAATGACGAAAGTGGATTGCTTCGTGCGTTTTCTATATCATGGGTACTCTTTTCTATAAATATTACACATGCAGCTTTCTTTAAATTACATGAATTTCAAGAAATCAATTAGATTCACCAATTAATTAAAAGTATTCCTTCCGTTTTTGGAATTACATATATTAAGGATATTAAAATTATGCCAGTCGCGTTTTTGGCTATAATTTTTCTATTCCAATAGACGCAGGGAACTTCAAAACTTCCCGAGCAGACTAAGGAATTTTTAAATTATTAGTTATAAAAGATTCACGTTCAGTGAATTCTTTATTCATTGTTCTACTGCGTCTGTAAATGTGTGCAATATTTCTTCAATTATTTTCTAAATTTCTGAAGTTCAAGAACTCGGTTGTTATCTTTAAGATAGAGCTTTGATTCGGTTGTATTTTTACAGCAAAGAATGTAGGAGTTTAATATGTCACACCTTATACTTAAGGGTATAAGGTAAAGGGTGTAAAGAAAATCTGACAATTTGCTGATTCTATACATTAAGAAATTCGGTGGTTTGGATGTGAAGAAGTTGGAAAGCGAGAATAGGAAATAATGCGGATATGGAATGATCTCTCAACAAAGTTCTTGAATCGCCACTTTTGTAATCTAGACGATGAGCATTAGCATGCTGTAAAATGACTTGGATGTTTTTCTTGTCATTTTCAATACGCGATATCGTTTACTAAAGGAGATTTCTCGATAATTGTTTGATAGACATCGAAAGAAATGGAAATTTGACGGAGAATAAGGCGATTGTGGAATGACCTCCCAACCGAGTTCTTAAATAGCCACTTTTGTAATATGGACAGTATGACGGCGTGCTGCAATAGTTATTTATGCACCAAGGGCGTTATGGGTATTATATTGCTCCGAGGTCGACGTTAATTCAGCCCGAGGGCCTCTGGTCCGAGGGATGATTGTCGACCGATGGCAATATGATTGCCATAACGCTCATATAAGATCCTATTTTTCACGAAGAATTAATTTCTTAAGCGGAAATTTCAAATTACTTTGGAAAAGCTCCGAGATTTCTGTCAATTGTCACGTAGTTTTATTTTAAATGACAATTGTTGACACTTTGAAGTTTTCAAGTTGCCAATGTTTAGATACTCTTAATTTTAATAAAGAATGCTTCTTTTTTTGCTTCTTTCTTTAGACTTTCTTAAAAATTCAAATTATTAATTCTGTAAAATATATATCCTCTCTTCTCGGGCCTTATTTATATTCACACAGCATTAAAAACTGTGAATAAATTAGAGGGCGTTATGAACCCCATATCACCCTGTTATAACGCCCACGGGCGATATCACTGTGTTTATAGTAACCGTATTCAAGGTGAAATTAATAAATAATACTTAAGTGAAAAATAAAATAACTTAGAGATGTTTTCCTGGTCCTTTTTCTTGGATTACGGCCTCAAGCTGGTGGAGTTGTTGACAAATTTCAGCAGTCAAGTTACATTCCTTGAATAACGACCTTCGTTGTATCATCAGATGCATATCATCTTAGACAGATGAGCAACAAATTTTGCTATAGCTCTTTCACGATAACAGACGAACAGTTACTTCGGACCAAGTAACATTTAAATTACAATTATAACGAGCCATCGAAAAAATTCATAATTGGAGTAGACTGTGAAATTGGGTTGGTACTTTAGCCACTTCCACATAATGACATTTATTATTTGACATTGAAACTAAAAGTTTGTGTCAAATTTTTCAAAACTCTTATTAAGAAAATTAAATTTATTTAAAAAATGGTATTCAACATAGAACAAAAAGCAAAAATTATAGAATGTTACTTCCGTACGGGTGTGAAAGTAAATGGCGAGTGTCACTATTCAATTACGGAATGCATGGCTGATTTTAGTGAAGAACATCCTGTTTGACTACAATGTTGTAGTGTTTGACTACAATGATTTTTACAATGTTTTGACAAATTATGTAAAGTTATTCAGAGAGACTGGTAGCGTCGGTCGAAAAACTGGAAGTGGACGGCCATCTAAACGTACAGCTGATAATATTGAAGCCCTTCAGCATATTATTGATGAAAATCCAAAAACATCCATTTCAGTAGTGACCCAACAAACAAATTTATGTTATGGTACGTGCCAATTCATTCTTAAAAAAGTCTTACATTGTCATCCATACAAGCTGCAATGTTTTCATGAACTTTATCCAGTGGATTATTTAAGACGAGTGGAATTTTGTCAATGGTTTCAAAATAATCTACACAATCAGGATATCCTTAACACAGTTTTTTTTCGGATCAGGCCTGGTTTTATCTTTCTGGATATGTTAATTCACAGAATATGAGGTGTTGTTCCTCCGAAAATCCTCATTTTTTTGTTGAAAAAACATTGCATCCCCTAAAAGTTGGTGTTTGGGTTGGAATATGTCGAAGAAGATTGGTGGGTCCCATTTTTTTTAAGGTACACTTACTGCTGCACAATATCGCAATGAGATACTCGGCTCATTCATAAATCAACTGGATGATGAGGAACTACAAAATGGGTATTTCCAACAAGATGGTGCAACAGCACATACGACCAGAGAAACACTTCAATATCTCAGAGACTTTTTTGATAACAGAATAATAAGCAGGAACACTGAAATCCCATATCCAACTAGGTCTTGCGATTTAAACATATGTGATTTTTTCGTATGGCCATACATCAAAAATTCGATTTATTCAACGCCAATTCATAATCTGGAACAACTGAGAATTCGCATAACAGAAAAGTGTGAGGAGATCATCAACTCACCGCAAATGCTGCATAAAGTTTTTGCTGGATTGCGGAGAAGAGTTGGTTTGTGTTTAGATGTAAATGGACAACATTTTCAACAACTTCTGTAGCTATATGTAAATTATGATTATGATTTCGATATTAAATAAATTATTTGTTTTCTTTTTTATTGGTATCATTTCAATGCCATAACCTGTTTTTTACAATGAAACCAAATGAAACTGTCAAGCATCAAGTAATGTGTCATTATGTGGAAGTGGCTAAAGTACCAACCCAATTTCAGAGTCTACTCCAATTATGAATTTTTTCGATGGCTCGTTACTTAATAATCCTAGTATTTCTCTGTATTCGGTAAATGTATTATGTTGCCAGAACTAGGCATGGTTGCCAGCTTGGATTCTGTCAAATGTCATTCGAATTAGTTGTTCAAAACGAGTTTATAAGTTCCGATTTCTTTGTATCTATACAACAATATTATATATAGGATCAGTTGTTTTCACAAGTAGATAATGCAGAAACCGTTAGGTAAACAAGTGAACGAAATCATTCTATTGAGTGTATCGAAAAAGAACGCGATAATAATGGACCATTACTCCCGTTTTCTGCTGCTCGACAGGTAATATTTTCTATTATTTATATTATAAACATCTTGTAGTATAATTTAGTATAAAATAAATAAATTCACATCTCTATTTTGATTTTGTTTGTATTTTTTTGTACATATAACAAAAAATAAAGCATATGAATAGGAGTTAATATATTTTAAAATGACAACATAAACATAACCCCATGGATTATTTACTAACCCCAGCTAACTCTAAGCAATGTAGATTTGTCAAGCCTGTTTTGTATCAATTTATCACTTGACTCGTCTGTTATCGTGAAAGACCTATAGGAAAGTTGCCTTTGTGTTAGGGCTAACTCATTCTTTTCTAGTCTCGATATTAACATGAAGGTTCTATTTGTTGTCACTAGTAAGAATGTGGGGCAAAAATAGTCGATATACTTGAGAAGTCAATAAAGAGGAACAAATCTTGACCCGCTGACTGTTGTTTTTGCTCAAAATATGTGGCAACCAAACACTTAGTTTTCTAACTATGCTCATGGCATGCAAATGCTTATTTTATGTTCGATCGGTTACAAATCTATTTTGATGTCCAAAAAAACGTGATATGAGTAGATCGTGAATTGGCTGGTGTGGATCATTATGAGTTAAAACGATCTTTATCAAAATAGTTTGATGAAGATCGTTTTTGCCAAAATGTTCCGCGCAGTACTTTCCTCATTTACGTATCTTTCGTAAATGGCCTAAATAGTTCTAGTAGCTTTCGATGCCTTAACTTTTTTTATCAATAATTTATACTACCTTTACATAAATCCACGAATTTAAAAACTATACAATTGAACAATAATATGATATCAAAATAACTTTGACATATGCCTAACAACTTTTTTTAAGGCACTCTCATCTTAGAAGTAAAAAAAAGGTCTGTCGTCTTCTAATCTCTCAATATGACCGAATCACTGGAACACATTTTCATGAACTGCGTTATAGGAACTACGTCATTGAATGAGGATTTCTTCATTCATTCGTCTCTCCCATCCTTCTTTTCCTCTGCCCGTTAAATACCTTCCTTAGCATCCCTCTTTCCAGATCTCCAATTTTTCTTGTACTTTCTTATTCATTACCCATAATAATTCGCAGCTATATGTCAGAGTTTGTCCCAGTATTGGCCTTCCTAGCCACCTCCGTCTATTGAAGCTCCTCCACGTCACAGTTGTTACTCCCTTTATTAATTTGCCTTCGGTTCTCCCTAAAAGCATATATTACACTGACTATTACTAAAAAATGATTTGAACCTGCTTCTGCTCGTCTATAATGTTCGTACGTTCTTAATTATTTGTGCATGTTCTTCTGCTATGAATACGTTGTCAATCTGCTTTGATTCTATCCTCCCCGGTATTTTCCACGTTCCTTTATGGATATCTTTTCTTTTAAAATACGTACTCATAATTCTCATTCTTTTTTTCTATTGCCAGCTCTATCAGTTTTTTGGCCATTGTCGTTAGTAAATTCATGTTTGCTTTCCCCTTATGTGTATAATGCATGATGTTTACGCATATGTTATTTTTATTTATAAATTCTTTTTTCCGAAAAACTAAAACATAATTATCTAGATATCTGTTTAGGGTGGTTATTAAAAATATGTAAAATTATATTTTTAATAGCCGCTCAGAACTTATATCCTATATATTTCTGATTTAATTTTTCGTGAAAAAGAATGAATGGTGTAGACAAACAAAAATTAAATAGATCTCTAGCAAAGAAATTTTAATAACTCTTACACTCGCCAGACTTAATTGGTATTACGTTTTTAATATTTTAATATAGAAAAATTAATGTTTGCTTAGCGGAACTAAATGAAAATGGAGAGGGTAGAAATTAAGTGACAATATCTTTTATTAAATTTTGATAAAAAAACGGAACTAAATGAAATTAAAATAGTAATTTTTTAATTCTAGTCCTCGCCAGGTTTCTTATATTACATATTTTAATGAAATTCAAGTTTATTAAAGAATAAACTTACTACGAGGACGGATTGATATATAAGATCTGTAAGAACGCTATTGTGTGAGTAGTGGGGATAGAAACAAATTCTAACCTGCAAACGATACCCTAGCATGCAAAGTTTCATTTTCCTGCATACCATAGCTGAGTAACAATGTCATTTACCATGAGTTCGATTTCTGAAATACGTACCAAGCTACGATCCGTGATGGAATTTTTAACGCTGGAAGGTTGTGAATCTATCGAAATCTACAGGCGTTGGAAAAATGTTTATGGTAACGACTGCATTGGGTGTAAAGTATGTCCGCCAGTGAGTTCAACCTACAAATGTCTGTCATAGAGACGAAATGAAGGTGTTTGACGAAGAGCAATAGGATTGATCTGTATCAGCAGAGAGGAATTAAAGACAAGTGAATGTATAAGAAAATCGCCGGATTCGCAAAAAACAAATTGCTCGACAGTTAGGCATTAGTCCAGATAGAGTCCCGTACCATTGTACAGCAGTTGGATTACAGAAAGATTCTCACCCGACGAGTCCCGCGACAATTAACGGATGTTGTCATGAAAGTCAAAAAAATTGTCAAAAGTTTATTAACCAGTATCGACATGAAAGAGATGATTTTTGCACGAACATCATTGTTTGGAACAAATTCTTGAGTTCATCGCTATGACTCCGAAAACAGGCAGTAGTCAATGGAATATCGTCGTCCTAAATCTTCATGTGTATGAAAATTTAAAAGTGTTCAAACAACGCAGAAAATAATTATGCCCGCCATTTTGTGGGATGCAAAAGGGGTTATTTATCATCATAGCCAAATAGATCAACTATTAATTCAATACGATACTGGAAAACTTTACGATCACTATAAAATCATATCCGTAGAGTAAGGCCGGAAGGAACTAATTATTTCTTGCACCCGACATTATCGGGTAATGCCCGAAAAAACAATCCAGTCTCATCCGCATTATAAATATCTCGTGAATAATATCCTTGAATCAAAGATGGCACTTTTTCAGTAAAACTTTTGACATCATCTTGGTTTACACTATCGGCTTCTCCAGAAATGGCACGGAAGGTTATGTTATGCCGTTTTTTGAACCTTTCCAGCCAGCCAGATGATGCACTAAAATCTGCGTAATTCAATTTATCTGCAATTTCTTTAGCCTTGCTCCTGATAAGTGTGCCCGAGAGAGGAATACATTTATATCGAGCCTTCACAAACCATTCGTAGCACAATTTATCAATGTTAACGCCTTTGACGTTCAGCATACTCCTTTTTTTATCCGGATTGACATCAGTGTCCCACAATCTTAAAATTTGGTCTCTGTTTTTGATGATACAAGCAGCTTGAGTTTTACTGATCTTACATTTCTTTGCTAACTCGCGTACACTAAGTTTCTCATTTTTTTGAATTTCAATGACATTAACTTTGTCTTTAATAGTCAACACTGCTTTAGGCATAGCGATTCAAGTATGTATACAATAAGAATCTATAAATGTACTATGTATTTATGTACTACATTCAAAACAACAAGCTGTGCGTATTTAGGGAATTCCCCTTTGTACATACACGTATTGTTCAATAAGCAACATCTGTACGAATGTACGAATATGAAGAAGAGAGAACCGCACAGCTTACAACACTGTAACACTGTTTTTCCGTTTAAACAGTGTTACAGTGTTGTAAGCTGTCCGGTTATGGGGAACTATAATCACTTTAGTGTGGGAAAAAGTGTCCGCGCCCGGTTATGGGAGGGTTGTCCGCTCAAGAGAGAAAAATTTTAAAAATCCCTAAGTAATCTTTTGGTACTGCAAAATGTGTCCGTTTATGGGAGGTGTCCGCTTAAGAGAGGTGTCCGTAAGGAGTGAGTACACTGTATTTGACGTACCCGCATTAAATTAAAATCCAATATAATATTTATAGTACATTGAAAGTGCTGGTATTTAGGAGTTAAAAACAACATAAATTTCATATCTCATTATTATTAATTGTCAATTTTAGTATTTTAGTTTTACACACAAGAAAATGATATTAAAGATCTAATATCAAAGGCAATTTTGCCAAAAAATCAGAAACTTCAATATAAAGTCGGTTAGATTTTATTTCAAAGAGATATATATTAAAAATTCTTTCGGCCTATTTGTTCCGAGTTGTATGTCGGTGAAGATTTAGCCCAACAAGAAGCTTTTTGAGTTCGTTTCTTAATTAAATGGAAAAAAAAGAATGAAAGATTAAAAAAATTGTAGGTCATTGTAAAAAAGTCTGTCTCTTCCGATATTTGTTTTTTTTTTTTTATTATGTATACCTAAACTTTCGAGATATCTCGTTTCTATTTATTGAAACGTCTGTTTTCTCAAAGGGAAAATTTACCTGTTTTCGTACTAATACAAAATTCCTTCTGCTACGCAACGGATTACTTTTTGTTTTGCGTTTTATTCCCGCTTTCTAACAGGAGCAAGTTCATGGTAGTGAATGTCAGACGGCATTCTGTTTGGCGTATATAAAATTTACTAATTTATTTCCACAGCTTTGTACTTAATAACTGAGTTCAAACGAATCCGAACCATTTCAATGCGCTATTATAAATTCAAATCATAATGTTTTTCATTGAGAGGAAATTTTCGAAACAAAATTTGGCTGACTAATAATAAGATCATGTCGTCCTAATTTTAAGTTGCCGGACGATATACTATACTCTGTACTGTACTTGTTAGTAAAAATACATATAAGAATATGAATGTTCGATCAAAAACGAACAAAATCATCTGCTAAATTCACTGATCTAAAATCTATAGTTTATCAAATTTTATCAAAAAAAGGTATTGCCAGAACACGCGCAAAAGGAAAAATTCTCCAGAATTTTCAAATTATTAAAATTTTGATCAAAAGAATAAGGTTTAAAAGTTAACCAAATCATTAAGGATATGAAAGAGAAAGGCCAACAGACGCAATATAAAAATGGACCTAACGAATAATTCTTGGAAAAAAAAATCAGAAAATGCCGAGGCTGATAAAAGTTGTGGTTTTCAGACGTCCAAAAAAGTCCCAAAAATCTTATAAATGATGCCAAAAAAGTATATTTTATCATTTTTTCGACATAATTTACAATTTTTTTGGGGGTCTGGAATTAACGACTTTTATCAACCACAACAATAGTGTGAAGTGTGCTACCAGTACATAAATTTCAGATACTATCATACCGCTATGCGTACGGCTAGTTCCAGAAAGTATAAAGTCTTCTTTGTTCATCAGAATATTATAAAATATTGTGAATAGAAAAAAACATATAATTTATTCTATATCATGTTGTAATGCAAGCATGTAATAAAAATAAGCAAATTGCAAAGCACACTGCATTATTGGGTAATTTTTCAAAAATAGTATGCTAAACGCCGTTCACGATTCGAAGACATGCACAATGTTGGGAAATCATTTGCAAAATCCATTGGCAAAATCGACTTCTTTACATTTTAGGTTAGGGTATTAGAGGCTTATGTCAAACTTAATTATATATATATATATATATATATAATAAGAATTAAACATTTATTTCTTATTTGTTTTATTGGCCGTGTCATAATACTAAAATAATAGACTTTTTCTAGGTTTAGCGACCTTTAATGAATTTCAATTTTTTTTTTAATACGACGTATCGATATTTTTATTAAGCCTTTTTCAAGTAATTAGAACTAAAAAATTAATACAAAGAAAGGTAAGAAATATATTTACATTTGTATGAATAAATTAAAATTAAAATAATGAAATTAAACTAAGGAAATTAAAGGATACAAAACTCACCAATTTATTTCGTGTCAAAACACATATTTTGTGTAACATGTATGGCCAAGGCGTGTCGAACCTTTTATAAGGTCGACTGCCTTTCTTGGAATATTCCAAGAAAGGCAGAAAGGCTTTCGGCATTTCAAACCAATAGTAAACAAACATACATAAAATATGACAGAACGATATGTGTTAACACTGGACATTCCCACCAACATAAATATGCATTCCCAATGATGTTGATATATAAATATTATAATTCGTTTATTGTTTTTGTGATGGTGATTCCGAAAATACTGTTGGTGACGTGTAATTAATGTCACAGTATATGCATTTCTAGTTGTCACCAAATTGGATTATTAGATTAGAGAAAATTCAAATTTTGCACCGCAAACTTCTGGTCCGAACATATCGTTCGAATTGACAGTGGTACTTCAGGTATCAAATCAATTTAGCTGCACTATAGTGTAACTGTTAAGTTCCAAGTTCCAAGTAGTTGTACGACTGGAACAAAAACCTAAGAATTCTAACTAAGAAGAAGTAGAGGAATATTTCTATTAACAACTTCCAGTGGCGGTTTTTGTCAAAGAGCTGCAGAATTAACTGATTAATGAAATTATTAATTAAATCTATTATAGTGACTGCTTCTTAGTATATTTTTTAATAAAAATAATTCGCCCTGAAGCAGTATCCGAACCCACGTCCATGGTTTGCCGGACCATTGCTATTATATTAATATAATATTAACATCTGTTTCCATAATGTGAGTTAAGGCTTCCCACAATGTACTCGAAACCACAGTCCTTAATAGCTTAGTAGTTAGAGAAATGGTCCGGCAAATCATGGACGTTGGTTCGATTTTTTTCTATTAATAAATTTGAATAATTAGCGTCGTAAAATGTAGAAAGTAATATTTACATTCTAACTGAATTTGTTTGTTATTATGATAAATTGGTATTTATTCTTATTTTTCTTCCGGGCATGAAGCGATTGGCAGAACACATATGATCAATGCTCACGCGCCGCCACTGACAGTTTCAAATTAAACTCTATTTTTTGCACAGATAAGTATATTCAATCTTTCATTTTTGCTAGTTTTTTTTGGTATATAATATAAACTGTTTTTGTATACTCTTCAGTTCCAGATTCGAAATAAAATACTGTTTAATTCTAAAATTAGTTTATATCTTCAATAATTAAAATGTATATATTACTTCAGTACACACATATAAACACACATATTCGTACGCATACATTCATATAACAAGTGTTCATTTGAAAAGTCAATCTAGTAGCATGTGATTTACTGAGAACATTTTGAAGTATGTCGTAAATTAAAATTTACTACTTAACCTACGAAGTCGTATATTTTTACAGTTTTATACATACAAATAAATAACAAATAATAGGTATTTATTGAAAACTATAACAAATGTTGAAAATGTTGTCCTTCAAGATCAATGCACTTTAAAATCCTCCGTTCAAAATTTCTGATGATATTCTGCAACATTACTGGATTGTTATTAATTTCCATCCATTTCTGCTCGATTCTCTGTAGCATATCATTCAAATTCAATATAGGTATTCGAAATATGTTATTCTTTAGATAAGGCCACAAAAAGAAGTCGCAAGGTGTTAAATCGCATGAACGTGCAGGTCAGGCAATTTCAGTATTTCGACTAATTATACGCTCATAAAAAAATTCTCTTAGATAATCCAAAGATTCTGCAGTACAGTGACAAGGTGCTCCGTCTTGTTGGAAATATGCATTTTGAAGTTCATCGTCATGCAACTGATTGACAAATGGTTGTAAAATTTTCGTACGGTACCTTCGAGCAGTTAACGTTCCCTCAAAAAATATTGGTCCAATGATTCGCCTTTGGCTTATCGCTGCCCAAACACCAATTTTCTCTGGATGTAGCGATTCTTCATTAATTACATGTGGATTTTCACTACTCCAAATTCTTGTATTTTGTGAATTTGGTATCCCGTTTCATAAAACCATGCTTCATCAGTAAAGTTGACTCATTGCGAAAGTTCTGCATTATTGTTCATATTTACAACCCAATTACAAAACGTAGTCTACGTGGGTAATCAATTTCTAACAATTCTTGTACTGCTGTGACACGGTATGGATAAAGTTGCAAATCTTTTTTTAATAACTTGTGACTTGTACCAACAGAAAGGTTTATTTGTTGACTCAAATGTCGAACAGATGCTTGTGGTTCATTTTACATTATTTCTTCAACACGATTGACAACTTGTTGTGTACGTTTCTTAACTGCTCCGCTGCCTGATTTTCTTAAGAGACCACCAGTTTCAGAAAAAAGTTTTAATGTTCTATCCAAAGTATTCTTAAATTGTATATAATCTATTACAAAATGTGGAAACTCAACTTGAAATTCTACCATGCAATCGTGAACTGAATAAACCCATAAACCACCAATTTTATTAGCACTTCGAAAATAAGCCTGGACTAAAAAAATTTTATGTTCTAAAGTGAAAGCCATTTTAAAACTGAGAAGCAATTTATTTAAACCAGAATCGACGCACGATTATTTTATGCACTAACTGATATTTGTGATTGATATTATCAAATGTCATTTGAATTTACATTTACGGAACAACAAACACATATTAATATATTTGCGTCTTATTCTATCAAAATTTCAAAGTAACCTTGATTGACTTTTCAAATGAACACTTGTTACTTAGAAGCATTCGTATCTACCTCGAATGTTTATACAAGTACAGACAGTTTGTGTAGACTGATAGTAAAACGTCGGAGTGTCGATCGTGTGATGTAGGTATGTTTATGGTCACGTTTAGTATGCACGGACCGTGTTCTTCGACCCCTGTACTGGAACATGTAAATGCGGTATCAATTTATTGCCAACGCCACAGTTCGAAGTGCGCGAGTTATGTATGAACGCGTGGGAGTTGGAATATCACAACGCTAACGTTGCTCTAAACCTTCCGCCTGGTGGTTTGCAGTGAAATGCCTATTCCTCATACATTTGTCTTCGCTCGTAATACGTGGAAATGTTGATTGCGTCCACCGGACTATAAAGAAAAACTCATTTTGAATTTATAAAGACAAGTTTTAGTTTAAGATTATCATGAAAATATTAAATCAATATATACTTGAATTAATATATACTCCTCAAATACAGTTTCGCACACATTTTTGGAAGATAAATTTCTAAGCCTTTTTCTTGGTCGAAATCATTTTCTTTTTCTTAGCTTCAACACATGGTCACTAGTCATGTCTAACAAATTAACTGTTTTCCAAAACAATAATTACAGCCATATTTGGAGGAAGCGATCCTAAGGAAAAAGCTAAAACACATACTGCACATCGCGGGGTCCTTCGTGAAACAAACTAACTATACCACGGAAGACAAAAGATAAAAAAAGTGTTCTTTATTGTGCAAAACAGTACCGGAAGTTTTCTTCTGTGTGTTCATTCATGACACGTGCCGGTTTTTCTTTCACAGTTTTAACGGTCTGAAATCTTGTTCCTTTTAACGTAGATTTGACCATGGGCAACATATAAAAGTCACATGTTGCCCGGTCACACGAATAAGTGGGTAGTCTAACACTGGGATGTTAAACTTGGTTAGAAAGATCTTGACAGACAATGGAGTGTGCGCCGGTGCGCAGGTGGAGTTGAACAAGAGCCTCAAGGTAGTTATGCTGATTAACAGTTTGACCTTCAGGAATCCAGTTAAGGTACACAATCGAAACAAATCAATAATCATAGTTTTGAATTTTGATTTGCTCATTCACGCTTTTTTAGTTCTCGGTGAAGTTGACATCTTAAAATGCCTTTATTGACGCTTCGTTTCTTGACCATAGGTGCAGAACCAATATTGATCACATATTGTCGCTCTTTCCAAGAAGTCTGGACCACTTTCAATAGCACTTAAAGTGTCACTGCAAATATTCTAACGAGCTTCTTTTTGCTCGATTGTGAGTATTTTCGGCACCACTTTCGCACACACTTTTTGCATGTTTAAATTCTTATGTAAAATTTGCTTTACGCATTCTTCGTCAATTCGTTGGTGATCGTCAACGTTCATATGATGAAGTTCGTGTTTTATTCAATACTGTTTACCTCGATCGCCAAATCAGAAGTACGAAACATTTCGCCAAATAAAAGATTTGCCTAGAACTGGACGTCCAAGAATAGCAACTGATAAAGACACCAGTTTGAATGTTTTACTTTCAATACAAGAAAATAGTCATGTGCCAACAACGGAATTGGGACAAATTCACAAGATTTCTCAAAAATATGTCCAAAAAATCCTCCACTCTGCGAAACAGAAACGGTATAAAATACAAACCGTTCATGAATTGTTGGATATGATTCAGATCGCAGACTACATTTTTGCGAAATAATGACACCATTAATCACAAATTAATCAATCAAATTTTGTAAATCAAATAGTCTTTTCCGATGAAGTAACGTTTTGTCTCAATGGTAGGGTCAACAGGCACATCTATCGTTACTGGTCAACAGAAAATCCTCACTGGATAGAATAAGTCCATACGCAGCACCCATAAGAAATGAATGTGTGGGCTGGCATACTGGGAAATCAAATACTAGGCTCTTTTTTTCATAAGAGAGACTTTAAATGATAATAGATATTTAAATTTATTGCGAAACGATATATCGTACCAGCAATATTTCCAAATCCAAATAGACTTAATCTACCAAACAAATCTATTTGAGACTATTCAGATTTATCACCACTTGATTTCTTCTTGTGGGGTCACTTGAAATGTCAAGTGTATAAAAATAGACCAAATAATCTAGAAGAATTAGAGAGACAAATAACTGAAGAAATCAACAGTAGCAGACCGCAAGTTTTACATAATTCACTAAGACATTTTGTTGATAGATTATATTACTGCGAAATGGTTAACGGAGCATAATTTCAACATTTATTGTAGTCTGTAAATCTATTTATTAATACTTTTTTATTTCACGTTAATTAACTTTTTTAAATTTTTCTATTAGTTTCTTTAGGATAAAGAGAAAAAAAAATTTCTGAATGTAATTTTTAATTGCAACAATATACAGGGTATATTGTTATTAATTATTAGTAGAGTATTAAATTAAGTGTGATAAATTAACTCCTATATAAAAATGTCCATATGCGGGTGACATTTTTGTCACTTTGACAGCGATAAAAACCTACATAGCTTTTTATCACCGATAAAAATGCTTCTTCCTCCGATAAAAATGCTTCTTCCTGTTACATATCTAGTAGCCCTGCATCACTTAATTTATTTTGGCAGCTGACAGGTAATAACTATTAAGTATCGTTGAACGTAAAATACGAGTCGGTTTGGGGAAATTTCAACAAATATCAAAAGATCAATACTGCAAAACACAAGAAATACAAAATCGTCAATATGGAGACAATTTAAAAAGTTTTATTCATGTCGTTAATTTATCTTGCCAAAAAACACTCGAGCTTTTCTTTCAATCGGATAAATTTCTTTTTAACTCAATATTTTTCCAATCAGTAATTTCGCTCGTAATTTTTCTCGTCAAATTACTGATTGGCAAAATAATTTCGTTACAAAGAGAAATTTATCCGATAAAAAAAAAGCTCTTGTGTTTTTACTTATGATTAAACGCAAATATTCGCTTGTATTTCTGATATACTGTTAGCGTTATACAATCGTTGGTGTCGTTAAAAATCAATTAGCTTTTCCAGTATTTTTGAATGAGAATTCTCAACGATGCATTATTCATAGATTAAAAACAACTAATATCACATTTGTCGTTAAATTAACTTACAACATTGACGTAAAAACTTTTGATGTTCTCTCGACACTGTCACCAGTGAATGCAAATGTCCAGAAAAGGATACACAGAAAACAGAATCAAAGCGTTTCATGTTACGAAACATTCAGAAAGGAATATACATCATATTTAAATGTAAGCGGCTTTGCTTAACAAGCTTAAACATGATATATACGTTTATTCAAACGAAAGCTTTAAATTTTGATGAACGCTTAGGGTAAATTTATATATGTATATACAAGGCTTCGCGGAAGCAAAACTGCTTTCGCTAAGAAAACATACTACATAAATCATTCTGTACGAATTGTGGCAATTCTCTTCATGTATCTACTAATTTAAAATTATATAGAGGGTGGTACATACGAATTCTATAAAATAAAAATAAAAATTGGTTTTTATCTATCTTTATTATTTTTATCAATAGTAAAATTGGTAAAGAGGTTGGTAGGTAACTTTGTTGTCGACGGATTCTACATCAACTGACTCCCGATCAAAAAGAACAATGCATTGAATGGTGCAGAAAGACACTGGAAAAATTCCAAGATAGCTCTTCAAATTCGGTTTGGAATATTGTTGCTGGTGATGATTCATTACCAGCAACAATTCAAAAATAATGTTTCCTCATGAATGAATCATGAATTTATTGTTACTGAAAAGAAAAGTAAATCGGTTCTTTCGGGTCGATTGAGTCTTTCGAACAGAACCTAAGGCTACAAAAGTGCGACGAATTCGCTGGTAAAAGATTATATTGTTTTTTAAAATTATCCCCTTTTACATCAATATACTTTTGCATTGGATGAAACCAGTTCTTGAAGCAATGTTCCACAGCTTTATCTTTATCTGTTGACGTAACAGTAATTCCACGCATTTCATCATTAATTTTTGGAAACCAAAAGAAATCAGAATTTGCTCGGTCAAGGCTATACGGTTATACGGTGGAAGGTGCTGACGTTTAGGGCATCCAGATATCCAGTTGTTAGTTTTGCTTTATATGACGATGCGTTGTCATGGTTGTAAAATTATTTTTGCTTTTGGGCGTTTTACACAATCTTTTTCAAAAATTTGCGGTAAACAGACATTTGTGTACCAATTGGCAATAGTGGTACGTCTATCTTCTAATACTATAGTACAGTTCCGTTTCCTTCTATCACGTACAGTTTTTTTTGAAAAGCAAAAGGTGTTTGCATAAAGAAAGCATAACAATAATAAAAAACCACCATTTGATTACAATGAACTTAATATTTCTTATAACTAAACAAACAATTTCTACATTAAATGTACCCTCATTCTTTTTGCCTATGAAGCCTTTTCTTCTTCTCTTTGATACTTCTCCGAGCGTGCTTCCGCTTTTCAATTTCTGTTTCCCACTTGAGGTCCAACAGTTGTCAGCTAGCATATTGACGCTCCCACTTCCTTGAAAGCGTCTGCTCATATCACGGACACCCTGATAAAATCTTTCACCCTGCTCTTCGCTGAAGGCTTCAAAGTTGTCGGGAAAATAGTCGATGTGGGAAGATAAGAAACGAACCTTTAAGCTTATCTTGCATCCTTGAACTTTATTTATACGCAGCCAACCTGCGTTGTACAATGGCATCGTAGTGAGTTTCTCCCATTGTTCCTGAAAATACGGGATTGGTAAACAGTTTTGGAAACTTGAAACACAGATATCTGAAACTTGGCAGTGATTTAACAAGGTGCTTCATAAGTTCCATAATATAAAAAGGCGGCAATAAAAACTTTTCAGGAGGAACGAAGGTCGTATTAATGACGTTATTTTCGCCGGGGTTTAAGGTGTCTCGAAGTGGCTACTTAGTTTTCGTCCAATGGAAATCTCGACTGTGCCACAAGCAAAGGAAGCAGGGATACTTTGTATAACATGCCTGCTGATCCAACATCATGAATAGAATTTTAAAGTCTCCACAAACCATCCAGCGATGTTCGTGATATTTTATTTTCTCAAGAATTATTGCTAAATCGTTACAATTTTCCTCCAAATGCATCGAGTGTCATGCAGAAAGTTATGCAAATTTATTCTCATTTAAGCCTCAAAGTCTTTGAGGCTTGTTTTAGACGAATCAACGAATAGGCGCCGCTCAAATGAACCATATTCTCTTTCAAAACACTTCATTAGCCCTCGAACATCACTAGAAAAAGACGAGATTTCCTTCTCTGGAGAGAAATTAAGTGAATTCTCTCTCTCATTGACTGTATCACGAAAATGAGGTTCCGGGTGACAGCAGGTTTTTGTTTTTTGGCCTTGGCCCAGGCAATTCGGCAGTGTCTTTTGAAAAGCCTAAATCTCTAACCAGGTTTACATCCTCAGAATCACCCAGGATATCATCCAAACAGGAAGTTGGGTGTAGAACTGGTATTTCAGAGCTACAGGTACTGGACAACTAGCTGAGTTAAGGCCTATTCTTAAGATATTTACTTTTTATTTTTTGTATTGAAAGCTTTCACGTCTACCGAATAGAAATAGCAGGCAGTAGTGTGGTTTAGCTATTCACGCCTCATGATAGAAATGCTAAAACGAAATGAGTGTTGTTGCTCTTAAACCACAAACGAAGACCTTGCTCGCACTTTCTGTATACCTTTTGAGGGGCCTAGGCTTTGTCTTGATGCCCAAGTTTTAACTTAAAATAAGCTAAATATACTTTCTTCACGAAATCACTTATGTTTCTTTGTTGACTTTTAACAATGTATTCATCACAAATAATACGAAATTTGTTAGGAAAAATAACACGAGCGATAATACATAAAAAAAAAAATGAGTACAATCACTTTTAAATGCAAATGTAAACTGATTATGGCTTATATAGTAACCAAGATCTTGAATTTATCATGTTGAAACATAATCAAATTACTAAACGGCAGTTTTACTCTAAATGAAACTACAAATACGAGTTTTGCAAAAAAACCTGACAAGATGGAATTTTTCGAGTATTTTTCCCGGTTTCAGTGAGTAAAAATCTATAAGAACCAGTATAAAAATCCTGTTTAGCTTTTTGATTACAGATCTATGTTATTTAAACCCATTAATGAAGTTTGAAGCTTCGGTGACGAAAGCATCTCAAGAACAAGAGAGTTTGAGTGGAACGAAATGTTCAATTATGGCAGATAACGCTTTGAAGACGAGCGATCTGGGCGATGTTCAACATCAACTGACAAACAACACGTCAAAGAAATGATAGATATCGTCCGCAGAAATCGTCAAGTGGCAATCAAGACCTTGTAGATAATAATAGGATTTTATTCGGATCGACCGTAGAAATTTTGAAAGACTTAAGCCTCCCCCGTTCCTCAGTTTAATTGTTTAATTATTGGTTCTTGTCTATTTTTATTAAAAATTTTAGCAAAGTTCAATTATTTAAGTATGAAGACAATTTATGAAAATTTCAGATAACTAAAAAGTTTAATACCTTCACTAGTAAATAGAAGTCTAATTAATTTAATCAAAATAATGGTTAAGCTATTTACCTATATCAAACACAACCAAATAATAAATAAGAACTGAAAAACCTATAAGGCACAAAATGCTGGTTAAAATGAACGAAATCCAAAAAACTGGAATATTTTTCACCAGTTTACAGAAGTAGCTTATGTTTGATACAAAGGTTTCTAATTTATAAAATAAAAAAGAACCAGCTAATTGTACATTGTAAGGATTACTGGTAATTTCTCTGTGAATTTTCTTTAATTCATCCCCGCACTTGTTTCACGTCGGTTTCAAAATCACCGAACCATATTCAAGTTCATATCCGATCAACATAGTATATGTAATTACTTTTGAGTTGTTTCGAAATTTCTAAACTTTAGACACTAAACAAGATGCCAAGGTTACTCTAAGTATGTTGCATAATATATTCATTACGTCTGACAGTCCAGAATCCACCCTTGAATTAGTTGCTTTCTTCGTGAAATTAATAACGTTATTAAAGTTCTCTTGAGATTGGACAAGCTCGTTGGAAAATGAACATAAAATATAATACTTTACGTGTAATGTATTAAATTTTCGATCGCATATATTTAGTAAAACGGAAGCATGTAATTCTATTTGAGTGTGAACATTACTAAATATGTATTTTCACTAAAGAATCGTCTGTCATTGAAACCATACATCATTAATGCTGCTAAATTTCTATTTAATAGTATTTAGTTGGGTATATTATTTCTTGTATTAAACAATGTGGAAGAAAACTCGTGTCCGGTCCCTAATAATAATAATATTGCAGGTAAATTTTTCATAAACGGAAATTTAATCAGGTTGTAGTATTTGGAATTATTATATAATCAAATTACTCCTGCGATTTAAACAATATCTAATATCGAAGACACCTGATATCTACAAGATGACTGCCCAGTACCCGCATAGTACAAAACCTTTAATTAAATTGTAAACAGCCGTAATGCAACATTTTGAGGAGGAAACATCAGAAGGGTTACAAATGAAACAGACATGCAACATGTCTGTAATTGTACACATGGACATACACCTCGTATTTTCCAGCATTTACTTCTGCTTAAGACACGCGTTTCTGCCATCTACTATTAGGCGTCATCAGTTAAGCTAGTGAAGTAAGTAAGCTTAAACAAATCGCCTCATAAGATATAACAAATTTTGTCCTATCAGGTGGCACCATATAATCTAGTGACATTTGACGGACGAAAGAGACTAGCCGAAAGTGGCAACCTTCCCTTGACCGGCTATGCCGGTACAGAAGAGAAAAAAATATATACCTATATAGGTGTAAGTCCAATAACACGATGCCAGATGCCAGCAAATATACAAAAAAAGCTTTAAGTATATCAATATGTTAAGCACGTATTACGCATTTGTTATAAATGAAACAGACATGCAATATGTCTGTAACTGTACACATGGACATACACCTCGTCTTTTCCAGCATTTACTTCTGCTTAAGGCACGTGTTTCTGCCATCTACCATTAGGCGTCATCAGTTAAGCTAGTGAAGTAAGTAAGCTTAAACAAATCGCCTCATAAGGTATAGCAAATTTTGTCCTATCAGGTATATAATCCAGTGACATCTGATGGACGAAAGAGACTATGCCGAAAGTGGCAACCTTCCAAAAGTAGATGGCAGAAACACGTGTCTTAAGCAGAAGTAAATGCTGGAAAATACGAGGTGTATGTCCATGTGTACAGTTACAGACATATTGCATGTCTGTTTCATTTGTAACAAATGCGTAATACGTGCTTAACGTAATGATATACTTAAACCCTTTTTTTGCATATTTGCTGCCATCTGGCATCGTGTTAATGGACTTACACATATACGTATATTTTTTTCTCTTCTATACCGACATAGCCGGTCAAGGGAAGATTGCTACTTTCGGCATAGTCTCTTTCGTCCGTCAGATGTCACTAGATTTTATGGTGCCACCTGATAGGACAAAATATGCTATACCTTATAAGGCGATTTGTTTAAGCTTACAGTTACATGTGTACAGTTACAGACATATTACATGTCTGTTTCATTTGTAACAATTTCGTAATACGTGCTTAACATATTGATATATTTAAACCCGTTTTTTTGTATATCAGGAGGGTATAGAATTATTAATTGATGGTTGCAATAAATACTTTGAAATTAGTGAAAAATATATTGAAAAAAATATTTGCAGCGGTTTTTAAGCTTTTTCAGTCCCTTTCGTGTAACACACAGTGTTGAAGTAAGGATGAAATGCAACAGTGTATGTGTACATTTAAGAAGTAGCTATTTACAATTACATAACCAGCAAGAATAAACGAAAACAAATTTATTCTGTATTTGAATACTTATCTATTTTCCTCTGTTCCTATTTTTACATTAGAATAAACATTAATAACGTTAATGTTTGTCGAAAGGGATTAAACAAATATCATTTCAAATCGTTCGGGAAATTGCTCACATAAATATTCAGAGATCGCGCACACACAAACAAACATATCTACATACCCGTTATCACAAAGGGTTTCTTTTGTAGACAACAATTTAATAATTAATGATATTTACATTCCCTCAAAACAAAAAATTTGAAAACAAGAAGGAAAATACATATGCATACGTTGTTATTTCATATTAAGTGGAGTGCAAATAGACATTAAAATGGATCATGGCGAAAAACAGTCGTTTTATTTATTCGCTGCATGAATATATAGGTACATAACATACAAATATATATTCATACGTACGTATGTAATCATCCCGAACGTGATCAAATATCTAACGTATATATCGTCCTAACGACGATGGAAAATATGAACTGACATCTATCCCGAAAGTTTAACATTTCTTTTTATCTAGAGGCAGTATCTTTTTTATATATTATATAGCAGTTCGCGATTTCACGCATGTTTTTTCAATTGTATTCGTGCGTGCATGTATCAGAAATGATATTTTATGTATATGTGAAAGTATATTTTGTGAAACAATAGACAGACAAGCAAAATGAAAGACCTGATTCTGTTAGAAGAGGCAAAATATGCTGGAAAAACAAGAACGAATTGGCTTCAGGGATACAGAAAAGCGCCACGAATATTAAATTCATGCTATCTAAACAGGGTCATATTTATTTCTGAACTTGCTCTGAAATTACACGATATTGAAGCTACATGATGATACGTATATTGCAAGTAAACGTTATATTTCCAAAAGATTCCAACAAAAGATGTTTTTTAAAATAGAATAATAATAATCATGTATGTAATAATAAATTTCGATAGTATAATTATTGGAAATTCCCGACCTCACTGTGAAAGAGGAGATACACAAACATTTAACAAATTTATTTCTGTATCGGTAACTTTTATATTTGAGGATAAAATTTAACTTCCGAACTGTTGATTTTGCTATTGGGTACAGTGTTATTTTATAAGGATATTTTATGCTGTTTAAGTTTTTCGATTTTATTTCTCTGTGTTGTACAGTGTTGACAACTTCTTCGTTGTGCGAGGGATGTCTTTTATGTTTTGCATACTGGGGCAAAGAGAGCGCCACTAATAAAATATAAGAACTAAAAGTTAACCTCAACCTTCAGTTACCCTAAATCCAAAGTTTCAGTGCGATACACAAGCGTGCGTGACAAGTTAGTTGAAAAATGGAATTTAATCGTGAAAATTTTCGCGCAATAATTTTTTATAATTTTCGAAGACAATTATCTCAACAAGAATGCGTCGCCGAGTTGGTTTCTGTTGT
Organism: Melolontha melolontha; assembly: GCA_935421215.2. NCBI lineage: Eukaryota > Metazoa > Arthropoda > Insecta > Coleoptera > Scarabaeidae > Melolontha > Melolontha melolontha. Next base: position 187,320,733 of record OW285235.1, read on the forward strand.
CGGTAATGAAGCACCACATCAGTCAACAATTTGTCATTGTTATGGAGAATTCAAACGTGGACGGATTACTCTTAGCGGCGATCTAAAAGCAGGTGCACCAAGAAACGGCAGTCACTCAGGAAAACGTCGATGATGCGTGCAAGCATCGACGAAGATCGACATTTGACATATAGCGAAATTGTGGCATCATTGTGGATTTTATAGACCTCAATTTAAATTTGCATGAAAAATTGTGCGTAAAAAAATTAGTTTTCCATTGGATACCACATTTGTTAACTGACGAACAGAAAACAGCTACGGTGAAGTTGTGTCAAAAAACTCTCTATATCGCTTCAACGCAGGAAAAAACTTGTACATAGTTGCATGTAGTAGACCAACTACAACATTTGCCACACAGCGTCCTGATATATCGACAGCTTCTCGGCACTTATCCATAGGTACTGATTTGAAGGATGGCTTCTAATGCGTCCTACTGCTTTCGTGTAGCACTTAGAAACATAATATTTGCGTAAGGTGGATTCATCACGAACATTTCCACCATTATATTTTTGGAGAAATGTTTTGAAGGTGGGATTGTTAAGTTTATTTAATGGAATATTTGCCGCCATTAAAGTTTCACAGAGTTCTTCGTGAAAATTGTCAGATGCCACGGGTCTACTTTATGTGTGTGTGTTTGCGCTGCTAAGTGACGTTTTACGTGAGATTTCTTGTAATTTTTTAACGATATTTTACAGATTTTGCAATAAATTTCGGAATCACTGGCAATGGGCATACAATCAGTTTGACCCTTAATCCAACTCGTCATTGTTTCAGGATGCCATTCTCGACATTGTTCCATATCATATCTGAAAAAGTATCTTAAACAATGTTCTAGATCTAAATAAATGAAAATGTATGCGTAAGTTATTGAAAGAAAATTTACAGACTGCAATAAATTTCGGAATCACTTGTAATTATGTAATTAACAGTTAAAAATATGAGAAAAAAGAAACTAACTCGTCACGCCGTCTATGCCCATGAAGAGAGGATTTAACTCATATATCGAAGTAATTGCGTCACAATTCAACGAGAAAAGGCAGATGTGCGGTTAGCCGACTGAATAGTGCTATTCAATAACTCAGTGTTGTACTTAGCGATGTTATAGAGTATTTATATGGTCCATCGTAATTTCGGCCTCTCCTGTCCGGTCCCTAATTATTATCGAGCATGCCTGCCCATACATTAACCTTCTGAGGATATTGCGTTCCCTTAGAAATGGTGTTACTCAAATTAATTCGAGACCAGTATCGAGCAATAGCTGGATTATATCTACCATGTAAGTGAAACAAACGATGATTCGTCTGTAAATACAATATTTTTAAAAATTGGTGGTCTTCATGAATTTTATCAGTCATAATTTGACATAAGTGCATTCTTCGAAAAAAATCATCTTCAAAAAGTTCTTGTGAAGTGCTAGGTTTAAATGATTGATATTTACGTTTTTTTAATTCTGCAAATGATGATGTGTGTGTTAAACTGTGCTGCAATTTGTGGCGATGATAATGTCGGTTCTGATTCTACCAAAGCACATATGTCTATTTCTAAATCATTAACAATATTTCTTGGTTAACCATTTTTATTTTTAATATTTAATATTGAAAAATCGCTTTCAAATTGCTGAACTTTGTGACGTATTGCATTTAGGTGGTACACTTCTTCAGGTGAATAATTATTTATTTTGGAAAAACGTATAGCTTACGATGTTACCCGAACAAATTCTTGCGAACGAATAAATAACTACATGTCAGCCTATGCGGCATAACGCGCATAAGAAAGAAAGAAATGTATACTATCCTTTCTTGTCTTGCATCAGGCATGATCCTATGATAGCATGGTAAGTTCGAATTCCAATTGGTCAGTTGTTACATTCGTAATTCCTTATTTTTGTCTTATATTCTTATCGCCGTGCCCCGGTATATTATTTTCCATTTGCGAGTTTAAATTCATTCAACGCGTACTTATATCGCTTTCTGATTTTAATATTTTGTAGGCGTATCGCCCCTCCCTGGCGTTTCCGATTGCTACCGGCGTGTAAATCATTCGACCAGAGGCTGTGATCGAATTCAGTTGACAGTAGTAGTGTGTGAATCTTCGTATACGAGGAAGTTTTTTGTCATGAATTCTACGACATTGTGTGTTTTAGTCGCTTATGGGGATTCGGGGGTATATCGTGAAATATATTTAGAATTACCGTATACCGACTTCGTAGTTTGAGTAGCTTGTTAAGGGAAAACACCCTTTCTGGCAAGTATAGTACCTGTTTGGCGTCGACAAAATCCTAGACACCTTAGTCTGCAACTACCGACGAAATCGATTCTCCAGTGTCAATTAATGGAGAAGAAAACGTAAAATAAGTTTTTTTCGAGGGCTCAATGTCAATGTAACTCCCGTTTCTGATTGAATGGGTGTGGATACCCACTGGTATCCACGGCAATTTCCTATGGACGTACCGTAGGGACAGAGTAACTCGTATGACTTTCTGTAATGCTACAATTTTTGTTACTTCTAAAACTATTTAACGCTCAAGGCTCAAGTTTAATTACTCTTAATTACATACCCTTTGTATAATAATAAATATCCTATTTGATTTAAAATTTAATTGACGTTTCGAATTTTATATTCATTCAAATTTGGTGACAATATGTCACGTAATATATTTATAAGATGTTTGAAATCTAGTTACGATTTGGATTCTATTTATAATTAGCTTTGGTGGTTAATGATTTTATTTCTAACGTAATATAATTCTTTTTACTATATTTGAATTTATTCAAAATTTCTAATCATTTCGGTACATAATATTTTAAAGTCAAATTTCTTATTGCGTTGGTCCTTGTCATATTAAAAACTTTTTTTGTTGGCCAGCTGTGCCTGTGTGAACATTTGCTCTCGGCTTTGCGAGACTTGGATAAAAACTATACGTTAAACTGCAGGTGCACTGGCGATAAGCCAAGGGAATACTAGAAGTATATTTGATTAAAATTTTTGAATGTAATAATTTGTTATGTGCATAATCTGAATGTATTATATTGTACGGTTATTTCTGCGGATCCCTAGAAAAGGCTTTTATTTATTTAAACTTGTAAATCTAGATTATTTTCGGAATTCTTCTTTTTTTGCGTAATTATTTAATTAGCAGAATACTAAAGATAATTATTTCGTGACCTTTGTATGTTATGGTAAATATATGGTATATATATATGGTATATATATATATATATATATATATATATATATATATATATATATATATATATATACCTTAGTTTTCTATTTCCTGAGATATTTGTTAATGTGCTTTCAATACATACATATTCTGCTTAGTTTTTTTTAATATAAAACCACTCTTTTGTAATGTCAAAATTCTTGATATACAGAGTGATCATATTTTCGAACAAGATATTTTTTTTGTTTTCATGGTTGTTATTGAATATCATTTTCATTTAACGTTGTTTGTTTTTTTAAATATATCAGTATACGAGTAATAACTGTTTTCTAGCATTTTCTTTACCTTTCGTTTTCTTTAGCAGGTCGATCACTTTTCTTTCCAGATTGCAAGTATTCTGTGGAGCATTTCGCCTTTTTGGATTGCGCTTTTGTACTTAGTAGTCTGTATGCGCACGCGCCTACGTTTTCAGATTTGAGCTTCCGTAAGTAGAACTGAGTGGCGCTACATACTATCCTACTACCTACTATTTAGTCACCCGCGCAGTCTCCACTGACTAAGAGCAAATACAATAAATAGAAGCTCCCATCAAATTTGTGCGATACGACTAACGGTTTCGGTCTGTTTTTGGCCATCTTAATAGCGCCATCGCTGCGCCTGTGCGCACGTCGGTACACAATGCGGTCGTGCTCGTATCGAACCTTATTTATTTTTCTCTCGCTAATCTCACAGTCAGTTTACATGCCGTTGTGACCTTCACGGGGCTCATATACTACTCGACTTGTAACAATCTGTATATATTTCTTCATATACTTACATCTTCATGTTATACATTTTTAACTGGTTTCGTTAAAATCCTAATTTGGCATCGAGATAGGAACATTCCTTTATGAACGAATAAACGAATTATATATACTCGTGCCTAATTCATAGTTGATTGACAAAGGATTGTATTGCAAGTAGATTGCTATTTGAAAATACATATATGAAAAATGCAAAAGCATTTTCTTTATATCTAGTTAGTTTGCTACTCTATTCCACTTATTTTTTTTTTAAGAATTTTATGGGCATAAACTAAAATGAGCTTTTCCAATCTTCAAGTTCTTCCTTTTTAGTAAAACGCCAAGTCGTCGATCATGCATAAACATAAAGATTAAATGCAGCATATCTTTCGCATTTATTCGAGAGTGCATCTGGGCTCTAATAGTAAAGTTGAACTTAACGTAGATCGTGCGAGCATTCACAAAGGCGTAAAAATGTGTATTTTCTTGGTAGGATGCGCCCTTTTCACAATTTATAAAGGGTACGTATGTATATACAGAAGTTGTCTTACATTGTCTGTTTCATGCTCGTACTGTTTCTCCAGGTTTGTATCGTTTTTTCTTTTGTACATCGAACCGAAATAAGCCTTCTTCTTTGCCTCCTCTCAGACCTTTCAAGGAATTGATGATTCCCCCTTGAACGCATCTTTCAGTTGGCGGCGCTTTTACTATATAAAGAAAATAGCGAAGGGTGACGTAGTTGGTAAAATGTTGCGGCTTAATTGTACAAGAAAATGCTTTCCAGTTGATGTAATCTTTTATTATTTTGTATGGTACGTTCGCGCGTTTATAGAGCTTAATTAATGATGACAGGGATTTTTGTGGAGCGAGAAAAGTATGCTTGCTATCAAGTATGACAGGATTTACCTGCAATAATTATAATATTTAAGTAAAATGCATTCCTGTACATTTATAGTATTTTTCTACACGAAATAGTAAACTAACTTGTCATTTATTTTATAGAAATTATCGGTCATAATTGTCATAATAATAATTATTTATTATCCGACAGTAGAAAAAAGAACTACTTATTGGATAATATAACAAGAGAAAATAAATGTACATATTTATTGTCCAAAAGATTCACAGATCCATAATAAAGGACAAAATATATAATGCAGGTTATTATATATTATTAATATTATAATATATAATATATATAATATAAGAATATAATAATTAAACACTAAATCAATATATATATATATATATATATATATATATATATATATATATATATAGTAGATTCAATTAGTTGGCGATTTAAGGTCTGGTTTTACTTCAATATGTATATATTTAAAACAGTCATACATGTTTCGGCATATGATGCCTTTTCAAAGAAATTTGAAATATATATCAACTAATTGAATCTACCATAACATACTAAGGTCAATAAATAACTATCTTTATGTATATATACAGGGTGTCCCCTGAGGTAACCGACAAACTTACACAATGTGTCCTAGAGGTGATTCTAAACAAAAAAGTTCATATTCACTTTGCTTAATTTCTCTTACGTTCTTTTATTTCAACAAAAAGAACTGTCTCAGTAATGTATTTAATCATGAAATTACATAACAAGCTAATAAACTAATATTATAGCAATTGCTCGAAATGTTTGCCTCTTCTTTCTGAACATGTTGCCAGATTTTGGACCATATTCTGTTGCCAGTTAAAATCTGCAAGTTCATTTCGTAGGGAATCTACTCCTGCAGTTATTCTTTCGATCAATTCTTCACGCGTATTTGGCTTACCGTTATGGTGAACACGTTTTTTTAGATAACCCCAAAATAAAAAGTCCAATGGCGAAAGGTCAGGAGAACGTGCAGACCATAGTACAGGGCCCCCTCTGCTTATTTACCGTCCAGGAAATTTTGATTTAGAAAGTCAATAACTTGTCTACTAAAATGCGGTAGAGCGGCCGTCATGTTGATAAAACATGCCGCGTCGAGTTTCCAGTAGAACATTTTCCAATAATCCCGGCGAGTATCTTCTTCAATAATGTCATTGTTTAACAACCCACACCATACATTTACAGAAAACCGACGTTGGTGATTAACCAAAACTACATTATGTGGGTTTTCAGTAACCCAAGTGTGAGAATTCTGAGTGTTGTTACAATACAATACAATAGTGTATTGACAATTAGTGATAACTATGAAACATCGATGTCTACACATCCCGGATGGATACGACTTTCACACATTTTTTCATTTTTCAGGACAACCTGGACGGTTGCGCCGTGACACGTTGCAGCTACATTCTTAGACAAAGGTGATTTTGTCATGTGTAGAAATTGATGCAACGAATTAAAGCGGCAATGGCATGTTTGTGAGAATTCAATAATTATGAGTTCTCATTGGCATTACGTTTATCATCATAAGTATATATACACGCAGTATGGATATGAAAGTCGTATCTATTTCTGGGTAAGGTGTATTGACAATTAGTGATAACTATGAAACATTGATGTCTACACATCCCGGATGGATACGACTTTCACACATTTTTTCATTTTCCCGGACAACCTGGATGGTTGACGCCGTGACACGTTGCAGCTACATTCTTAGACAAAGGTGATTTTGTCATGAAATTGATGCAACGAATTAAAGCGGCAATGGCATGTTTGTGAGAATTCAATAATTATGAGTTCTCATTGGCATTACGTTTATCATATATATATATATATATATATATATATATATATATATATATATATATATATATATATATATATATATATGTATATATATATATATAATTATGTATGTAACCATCTGAAATAAAAGAAAATTGAATACTGAAAATTTAATAATTGAATATAATACCAGAAAATATAAAACAATCAAATTAATTTAATGAAACCATTGTAAGCGTTAGTGAACGTGGAAGTATGTTCTTTAGTATTGAGATTATTAGTAATTTTTTTGATAACTAAATTTTCTAATGTAATCTTTTGTAGTGGTTATTTTCGCTGAACAAGCAATTTACAGTGTTGAAATTGACAAAATGTCAGGCTTTTTCAAATCTGGGAACACATGAAAATCACTCGGTGCGAGATCGGGTGAATAAGGTGGATGCCATCGTAAATCGTTCAAAACATTCTTCGTTTTTCTTGTGATGTGCGGTCTTGCATTATCCTGTTGCAATAACGGACGCTTTGTGAAGTGCCGGCCGCAGTGATCGGGATAATAAGTTCGAATAATATTCTGCATTAATTGTAGTATCTTCCACAAAAATAATCTCTTCGCAATACAAGAATACAGTAAGCATTACCTTTCCAACAAACGAAACTGCACGCGCCTTAAGTGGACGTCCTTGTTCGGGTTTATGCCATTCACTGCACTGGCTTTAAGTCTCAGGATTGAAATAAGGAATCCACGTTTCATCAGTGGTTATTATCTGTTGCCAAAATTCATCACCGTAATTGGCCAACACCTCTTGAAATTGACGACAAGTGTCAGACCTAATGAGTTGCTGTTCCCAATAAATAGCTTTGGCACCCAGCAGGCTGATACCTTGCTTACGCCCAAACAATCATATAAGATCTCATGAACTTGTCGTGTACCTATTCCTAGGCGTACACTAATTTGAGATAATAGTCATTCGTGTGTCCTCTTTCAGTAGGTTCTTCACGGCAGAAATGTTTCTTTCATTTATCGACGTGCTCCGCCGATCACTGCGTGGATCGTCTTCTAATGATATTCTACCACTTTTAAAACGATCGATCCACTGATATGCAGTACTTTTAGATTCTGCAGACTCACCACACACTCCTTTGCAGACGTTTAATAGTTTCTGAAGTTTTCACACCCTTTTTCCACAAAATGAAAATTATTGCTCTTTGAGATTTAGCCATGTCTTCCATGGTTACACAAACAGTGCTACGAAAATGCGTCTATATCGGTCGAACACCTAAATCAGACTCAACGATATTGGATTGGATAGCTGCATAAACATGTCAAGACTTGTCTATCACCAATAGCATTGCCTATAAGTTCTTCGTAATTTAAATTAATTCTCGGAACTTAGGAAACATCTTCGTATATTTGATAAACCTTTGCAAAAATAAGCAATACATATATGAACAAATACATGTACAATAAATGATGTAGTAATTAACATTCCGTCTATTATGTATTATTAAATTAAAATATACAGGATTCTAAAATATATGTACCATTATTACATACTTTATTTTAGTCATTGGTTTTTTTGCTCTACATCAGCCTAAAAATGTATTATTCCGATTGAATACTTCTTAACATGTTTCTCATTTTTTTTAATTTCTCTTAAGTTCCACAAATTAATTTGATTTCGTAATTATTAAAGGGAAGTGTCTTCTTATATTCATAAAATATATAGAACAAAGAGTTACTTTGACATATTATTAAGTAATTAAAATACGAGGGCGCTTCAGAAGTCCCGTTTTCGCCTAGTGAGCAGAGGAGTGAGGATATCGGCGAGTGGTGTAGTCTGGTTCAGTGTCGGTCTGCCAGTACTAGTTAGAGAATCATTCGGAAATTCTTTCGTGCTATTTGGTCGTTTAAAGCGGCAGCTGCAATTGAAAATCCTGCCAACTGTAAATTGCTGCTATCCCGTTTCTGTGGGCAAAACTGCGACTTATCATGAACTTTGTGCTCTTTATGGCGAAAATGTTCGTATCTTTCGAGAAGGGCGAACTAATGTCCACGGTGAAGAACGGAGAGGACCAACTGTTGTCACAACGAACTTGTGGGTAATGTCGAAGAAAAAATTCGTTAAAATCGGCGATTCACAATCATAGAACTCAGTTTTCGCGTCTTGGGCCGCCTATGACAATGTTGAGACAAACGACAATGGGGTCGCTTTAACTCGCCTACGAGGGAACCTCTAAAATACCGTCAAACTTTTGCTGCAAGAAAAGTCATGGTCACTGTCTTTTGTGACCATGTGTGCTTATGGACTTTCTGGAAGGAGACACCACAATAAACACTCAAGTCTACTGAAACATTATAACAGCATGGCTTAATTCACAGGGGACAGGGTTCTATGAAAAGAGGATTGAAAAGCTGATACATAGCTATACTAAATGCCTCAATCTCAATGGCGACTATGTAGCTGAAAGCTGAAAGTAGAAGTTTTAGGTTGTATATAATAATAACCTGTTCATGTATTGATGTTTTCTTTTAATAACCAAGTGGAACTTACTTTACGAATCACCCTCGTACTTGTCCGCTTCTAGAGCTTTAAAAGAACAGCGATCCGCCATTGTACGAGGGAAAGTCAGTAATTAGGTCACAAAAAGGTATTATAAAAATAATAGCCAAATATAGTTAGCCAAAAACAAGTTTTATTTTTCAACAAAGTCTCCGTCTACATTAATACACTTATTCCATCGCTTTATCAATGCCCCAATGCCTGCTGCATAAAAGTGTTTGAGCTGGCGCCTGAACCACGTGCGTACCTCTTGTTGAACATCGTTGTTACCCTCGAAATGTTTCCCGCCAAGATGCTTTTTGAGTGGACCGAATAGATGATAGTCGCTTGGGGCCAGCTCGGGACTGTAAGCCGGATGTTCAAGAAGTTCCTACCCTAATTGCGCAATTTTCGCCTGGGTCAAGTGGGCCTAATGGGACCTGGCATTATCGTGATGCAGCAATATTCCTCTCGTCAGTAGGCCTGGACGTTTTCGTCTAATTGCATCTCGAAGCAACAACAAAACTCTACAGTATGATTCAGCAGTCACGCTCTCTTTTTTGTTCTGGAAATGGGCTAGGAGCACTCCCTGAGAATCCCAGAACACGGTAAGCATAACCTTACCAGCTGAGGACACAACCTTAACTTTCTTTGTTGACGGCGAAGAAGGATGTTTCCATTGAATTGAAGCACGGTTTGTTTCGGGTTGGTAGTGGTGCACCCATGACTCATCACCAGTAACAATCCTGTTTAGCATGTTCTCCCCTTCCACTGTGTATCGAGAGAGGTGTTGCATGGACAAGCCCATTCGAAGTCTTCTGTGTTCCTCGGTCAGTTGTCTAGGTACCCACAGTGCGCAAACTTTTCGGAAATTCAAACGAGCGTGCATCAGTTCGTAGGCTAAATCATGAGAACACCCTATTGCAGTTGCTATACTGTCTATTTTTACCCGCCTGTCAGTTCGAATCATCTCTTCCACCCGTCGATGTGTTGCATCTGTCGAAATCTTAACGGGGCGGCCACTTCGCTGATCGTCAACAACTTTTGAGCGTCCTTGACAGAATTTCTCGACCCAGTTATATACGGCTTTACGCGACAAACACTTTTCACCGTAAACAGGAGACATTTCCTTATGAATATCTTTTGCAGAAAGTCCTTTTGCCCAGAAAAAAACGCACAATAGCACGTTGCTCTTCCACAGTACAATCTTCGAGCACGGTCGCCATTTTAACACTGCCTGTGTTCGCGCACACCAACTGTCAGTTGAGAATTATAAAGCTGGATTGTGGTGACACCTATTGACAAATAGGGAAACAACTCACTCCTATTTTCAGCTTTCCTACAGCAGTTTGTGACTTATTTAATGACTTTCCCTCGTATTTAACAAATAGTATCGAAGATATTTGTTCCCTAAAATCAATTAGTAACGCCAAGGTAAATATTAAGTAAAGTTGAGTTATGTCGTAGCAAATTTTCATGAACGGAAGCGAAGTTTAATTGCAGGAAAACGAATAAATCGAAAAGACATATACCGTTACGTAACAGTAACGTCGCCGGTACATTAACATTGTAACCTATTGTTTATAAATCATGTGGGAATGCGGATTTAGAGAAGGTTTTAAGTTCGTTTGTTCTCCCGTATATTTACTGCTCGATTACTGCTGAACGACGTTTTTCGTCTGTAATAGAAACTGTAACTAAACGGGGCAAAATGTTCATAATTTAATCTGGGCGGTAATTATCTATTAGTTTCTTTTGTGCGAATTGCTCGACGTTCAAATTAACGAGGTCAATGTCTCGATATCATGACGGCGTAGTGCGAGGCGAGCGAACAAACTAGAAATGTTTCCGTGCAGTTGTTTTGGTTTCAAATCCGCAGTATTTCATCGAAGTTTAGCTCGTGTTCCCATAATCCGAATGAAAGGAAATGCAGCGGTGTTTGATTTGCTACGCAACAATATGCAAGTCGCTGCTATTTCAGCCGAATGTTCTAACAATGGAACGGATATTTATCTGACTTGTTTCAGTTGTGCATGTAAACTTTTACCATTATGACTTTAGTTATTGAAAGGAAGTATGGATTGCTGAATGTTGTAACTTTAGATTGTCTCATAATATTGAAATATGGAGCGGTTGACTTTTCTTTCGTTTTATTATATACAGTTACGTTTGAAACAGATGGCATTGAAACAGATTTCGTTTAATAACAGTTTTATTGCTGAAATCCGCCTTTACGAAAATTAAGTGGAAATAACTGAATATGTAATTAGCACATCCGGTTTTTTGTTGTTTAATATTATTATATTTTAATGAAGTAAATTACAAATAAAGATGACATTCGAAAATTGACAAACCATTTTAAGTTACTATTATTCCCATATTTACTGTTTCGATATTGATATTAGCAAGCTAATGCAATGTTGTCAACGTAATCTTCTAAGGCTATAAAAATATTAAAAATATTTACATTAGCAATGAATTTACCAAATTTTTGAGTATAATACTGTTGAATAATTGAATTGATTCGGCATTTACTTGATGAAGGTCCATAATTTACAATAGAAATAAAACTACGGTTCTAACGTTCTAATGAGTTTGTAACGTACTCTTTAGATGTAAGCACCTGCGGAAGCCACTGTGCTGGCGAAACAATTGTCGTGTTACGATTAAAGATTAAAAGTGAAGATTAAAACCGTAGTTTTATTTCTATTTTATATAATACTGTTATAGAGATGTCGATTATCGGTACTTTTAAGTAATCATTATTATTCATTACTAAAGCCTTGAGTAACCGTTGAATGTATTCGTTTCTTTGATTATTTTGATACTTTGATTCATAACATATTCATTTTACATAAGTACGAGTTTAACGTTCAGTGCCGGAATTAAACTTATTGGCCTTATTATATCCGTAATCGGTATTATTTGCTTCGCAGAATAACTAGTGGTATACTACGTAGTTGCTTTTCACTGAATTTGCGGAAATATTCAAACAAACCGCATAAATTGTATTATAAGTAAAATTGGGAATTATATGCACACGGAAACTGTATTATATGCACAGATATGTTTCCAAAATTCGATTAAAATATGCAAAAATATGTAAAGTTTAAGTGATGGTTATACAACTAAATTATTGTCAAAATATTAAATAATGTCAATATAAATTTAGATCCGAAATTGGTGGAGACTGTGGCTTGTAATCTGAAACAGAAATAAGAAAAACACCCTAACCACAATATATATCAATAAATACTATATATATATATATATATATATATATATATATATATATATATATTTAATATGTATAAAATATATGGGAGATAAAGCAACAACTGAATTTTGTAATCTGCTGAACGATATATTAACAAAACAGGAAATACCGAAAGATTGGAACATGGCAATAATACTACCACTTTATAAGAAAGGAGACATGAGAGAATGCGCAAACTATCGGGGAATTGCATTAACTAGTATACCTGGAAAAGTACTAACAAGGATACTAGAAAAGAGACTAAGGGATATAATAGAACCAACACTAGAAGAACAACAGCATGGATTTAGAAGAGGTAGAAGTGCACAAGATCTAATATTCATAGTTAGACAATTAGGAGAGAAATTTCTGAAAAAAGGAAAAGAAATACATATCTGCTTTATCGACCTACAAACGGCGTTCGATAGAATTAAAAGAGAAGACATCTGGAAAGCTCTAGAAAACAGGGGGACAGAAGGATATATTATCGATACAATAAAGGCCCTGTATAAAGGTAATAAAAATAAAGTTAGAACACATAACGAAGAATCAACAGAATTTGAAACAAAAATAGGATTAAAACAGGGTTGTGTTCTTAGCCCTCTTCTATTCACGATATTAATGGACGATGTTATAAAAAATTGTAAACAGAGATGTGAGAAACTGATAGTGGGTAGCTGGAGAATGCACCAAAGTGCCCTACGTGAATTATTGTTCGCAGACGACGTGATTGTAGTAGCAGATTCAGAAAAGAATCTACAACAGAATCTAAATATATACCAATCAGAATTCAGAAAAATAAACATGGAAATTAACATAAGCAAAACAGTTTTTGTTTTGCTTATGTTAATGATAATGGCAGGAAAGGAAAAGATGCACAACATATGCTTAGGGGGAAGACAACTAGAACAAGTTAAAAGTTTCAACTATTTAGGCACAGTAATAGAAGGAAATGGAAGGGTAGATAAAGCAATAGCAGAGAGAATAGGAAAGATAGGAATAATTTATAGCATGCTTAAAGATACATTTTTTGGAAAAAAGGAAGTATCAAAGGAAATAAAAACAGAGATATATAAAAAAGTAGTAAGACCGTCACTAGTATACAGTTGTGAGTCTTGGACGATTTCAGATAGAAACAAAAGCAGAATAACAGCAGCAGAAATGAGATTCCTGAGAAAAATTGAAGGAATTACAAGGAAAGACAGAATTAGAAATGAGGTAATACTACAAAGAAGGAACCTGAAACCGGTTAAGAGAGTTATTGAAGAAAGACAGCTGGGTTGGTTAGGACACTTGCACCGGATGCACGAAAATAGACCATCAAAACAGGTGTATGAAGACAGAGTACAGGGAAAGAACAGAATAGGAAGACCTAGAATGCAATGGGAAGAACAAGTACGACAGGCAGCCGCAGAACGTGGTATACAATGGTGTGAAACAAGGAACTTGGCACAGAACAGAAACTTGTGGAAGGAAAGAATAAATGCAATAGTAACTTGAAATGTAGTAATAAAATCCGACACCCAACGGTATAAGGATGTATAGTTTAAATAAATAAACATATGTATTTCGGCAACTAAGTTGCCATCTTCAGTAGAATAACCTTAAAAACTGAAAAATGTTAAACGTAGCGTTTTTGGCTAAAATAAACCTTAGAACATATGCTCTTCACCAAATCGCCAGTGGGATAACACTGTGTTATCCCACTGGCGATTTGGTGAAGAGCATATCTTCTAATGTTTAAAACGCAACGTTTAACATTTTTCAGTTTTTAAGGTTATTCTACTGAAGATGGCAACTTAGTTGCCGAAATACGTATATAGTATTTATTGATATATATTGTGGTTAGGGTATTTTTCTTATTTCTGTTATAAATTTAGAGATACCTTCATATTTTATTCAAAATTTTACAAAATAGTATCTTGTTATTATGGGTTGTGGTGGCAGTGCCAGACCAGGTAACTTATCTTTGTATGTTTAAATCCTCAGCGCTGCTTTAATAAATACTTTTTTTTGTGAAATAGATCAATGAATTAGTATCTGGAAATGTGTAATGTATTTCGTCTGCTACTCTGTTAACAACATGGGCCGAACATGTTATGTGCATCAGGTTCGGGTAAAAAATCTTCAAATTCTGTGCTGACTTCACCATATATGTCGCAACATCCGATATCATCAGCAATACATCGTCACTTGGAACGGTATTCGGCAAATAAAACCTCGTTAAGCTATCGATTATAAATCTTGCTATCGTTAAGTTATTTGTTTTCTCCAATTCTGTACCAATTAAAATGGCTTGGCCGGCGCGATTTTCATTTAAAATACCAATCAATAAGTTGGCAATATAGCGTCCACAACTATCTATTGTGTCATCGACTACGAAATAAATATAGTTTTCACCTATTGTTTCCTTAATTTTCATCATAGTTTCCTCAAACAATAGATCAATATACTTTTTTCTTGTAGCTGAGCGACTAGGAACTGAGTTTCATATACTCCTCTAAAAAAAATTTAAATGTGAATTATCCAATTTTGAAAGTGGAATGTTTGCACTTAAGAAGTTGACAGTTTCGGATACTTCTCTAAAAAAATTTAAACGTGAATTATGCAACTTTGAAAGTGGAATGTGTGCATTTAAGAAGGCGTTGGACAAGTTATAATGGAAACTATTATGTTCTATATTTTTACTTGTTGAAGTAAACGATTTGTTAAGAGTAGCTTGTGGTGCATTTTTAAATCTTGTGATATTTCTTTTATGCAAATCAGTTCCTACATGCTGGGTTAATTAATGTTTTTGTCGCATAGAAACTACAATAATTAATTGCACGTATTAAAATATGAAATTAACCGTAAACAAATATAAACTTACAATTTTACTCCAATACTTACCAAACACCCTGCCATTATCTACACAAAATGCAGGATAATCCTTTATCTAGATCGACACATGTGAATATGTTTTCGACATATCAAAAATAACAAGATAAAATTATGTGTACATATACTTTTGAAAACTAACTAAACACAACTGGCTATATGACTGGCCCATAGATCAACCTCATTGCTCATAGATTCACTGGAACTTCCCCGACTTGATAAACACAAATCTAGGAATTCCCGCTGTACGGAAATACTCATGCGGACTGTCAGTGTAATTTGATATTTTATGAATGAATAGTTTTGTATATTTTTTACAGTGCACTTTAGAAATAAAGAATAAAATATGAACAAATATGCAGTTTTATATGGAAGATGTTCAAAGCAGTATTTATATGCAAAATATGCAAAACAAAAGTAGTCGCGCAATGCTTTCTTTTTACGTGAACTATATAGATCTGCAAGAATTTTGGTAAACATATCATAAATAAAAAATATGCATTTTCATATAGTCGCAGCTTTAATTATAAGATATTTACTGTAATATAACGTATACGGTGCGTAATAAAATATTTAAAAAAATATAGGCAAACAAGAAAATAAATTTTGATATATTAAATATAAACGTTTTGTGACAGCATGTAACAACAGATATCGTGTAATCTAATAAAATAATTACTATTGATGGATAAAAAAAAAACATGTTTTACCTTTTATTCTTTCAAGGTCATTGTATTTGTTGGCGCTTTATTTGTTATAGGTATGCTGCCGTAAAACCTTTCCTCACATTAGTTCAATTTGTAAGTACATTTCCACCAAATAAATCTCATAAATTTAATATATTTATTTTAGAACTCTACCCTGTACAAATGCCCTTAATGACAACTTTCACAATTTTTTTCGTTTTTTAATTATGATTTAGATTTAAAAGGTCGTACATGTATATTATTAACACCTACATAAGTTTTGGGAAAATTTTTAACTTTTATTTTTTAAACTCAAAAAAACTTCAACAAAGGATAATATTATAACGCTAATAATGAACTTTAGACCTTAACACTTAAATATTATATTACGGCTAGTGGCCTTCCATCTTCAATTATACAAAGTTTTCTTCTTACATCTTGCATTAATGATTGGACGGCTTCTAAATCAATTTTTTTGGAATATCCTCTGTCGTAATTGTTGCTCATTTCGAGCTTCCCAACCATCGTCATATACCTTTTTAGCCAATAAGGCTCAAAAAGTTTCAATTGACCTTGCCTGTGGGACATTTGGAGGATTGTCGATTCTGGAAACATATGGTATTCCTTGAGCTACAAACCAGTTTAAGGTTCTTCTAGCATAATGCGCCGCTGCAAGGTAGGGCGCCAAAACATGTAATTATCATTAATGTGATGTACATTAATGAAATTCATTAGTTTTGTCAGACAGTTGTGCATATATAATTCAGTGTCCACTGCTTGCCGTCTTACACGGCCTGCATAAGGTTTAGATATTCTCCATTTAGATATGGCACACCAGACCAAAACTTTATCAGAAAATTTTCCCTTTTCTCAAAATGTTATATTATTAGGGATATTTTCAATATTATCTGTATAGAAACCTGTATTTCCAGGAAGCTCCATATGACTAAATGTAAAATATTTCTCGTCGTCTATGATTATTGTTATTAGCAAAATGCGTCGTAAAGCTCGACAAAAACGAGGAATTCCGGCCAATTGTGCAGCGGTATATTTGGGACATTTCTTACGTTCTCTATACTTCAAACCATTTCGTGTTAAATATCGAGAAATTGTAGCGTTTGAAACGTTAAAGCGGTAAGAAAGTTTACGAGTGGACACACCCCAGTGGTATTTTTGGCACGTTCGGATAATCTATTGGCTTGAACTCCAGTTAACTTGCGTGGACGGCCTATGTTTGTTAGGTCGATGCATGGTATTCCTTGTTTGCATTCTAAAATGGTACGATATATAGTGCTTTTTGATATGTTTTGTTCACTAAAAATGCTAACTATATCTTATTTGGGCAGCTGTCCAAACAGGTTGTAAATCGACGAATATTTAGTTCGTACGAATTATAGAACTGACAGACACTAATGTAAAATGTCAAATAAATTAACAAGACACGGATCAACAAATTTATTCATGGCTGACCAGATCTATTCCTTTTACTATACTACAGAGAGAATTACTATTTTTCCCAAAACTTATGTAATAGGTACTACTGGAAGTTAATGTCTTTACCGCGTTGTTTAAATTATAAAACCTAACTCAAATAAACATAACTTATTCATCGAAATATAATCGTTATATTATTTATGTGGAAACATTTGGCAACAGCGCTAAGTATGATGTCAAACATTGTATATGACGTAAGTTGATTACTACAGGAAAAATACTGTATGTGTGGCTATTAAAATATGTAAAATGCGAAAGTATTGAACAATAGGTCAATTTTAGATATAAAATCAAAATAATTTATCAGTTAATTGAAACAGTTAATTCAAATAAAATACAAAAAGTTTTGATTGGGATAAAAGCAGAACAAGGAAAATCGAAACTGCTACAGAGGAATTAGCTTTCCCCGAAGTCTGAACCACGCAAACGGGTTTATACATTTGGACGCTACGTTAAAGTTACGGCAGGTGTAATACGAATTTATGACCTTTTTTTTTTCTGAGAGGATAGAGTTTAGCTGCAGTTTCCTTCGTTTCTTCTCTCTTCTGACCGCGGTAATCAGAAGTTGGATAGTTTATAGGTCTTCCGGGAAGGAGTAGTAGATGTGGTCTGGTGCGTCACGGCAGGGCTGCTTTTGTTTACGGTGGCGAAGTTCGTCGCCCCAGATCCCCAGTTTACGGCCTATTTTAAAATGTATGAATTGCGGATAAGCCAGCATCGTTGTATCTTCTTTCCTGTTTCCTTCTCTGTCTTTTACCCGCTATAATTGTCATTTTCGGTGCTACGGCGGTTCACCGGTACTAAACCTGGATATAAATTTTTTATTAAGCCTCAAATTGTCTTTGTTATGCGGCCCACTTGTTCTACTTACGCTCGTAAAAGAATTATGTTTCGGAACTGGGAAACAGGATGTTACCTAGAGATATTGCAAATAAAATAATTATGCAAATAACACATTCATACAAGTGTATTAAAATTATAGACTTCTATCTGTACAAAATTTACCTTAAATAAGCGTATATATTACGCTAAACTAATAGAAATTTATTTGCAGTATCTCGAATTCAGTTTGAAGTTATATTTTAACGTTTCATAGAATACAATCAATTACATATGCCTGCAAATTTGGATTCATGGCGTGCTCTTTTGAATTCGACAACTAATTCTGAACTATTTTAATACTTCAGTCCTTTAATAGCTTAATGGTAAAGCAGTGGTCCGGCAAACCAATGGACATAGGTTCAAATCCTACTTATGGCGAATTTTTTTTTCGGTAAGAAATTCGAATAAATAGCGTCGTCATTTATTTCATGAAAATGGAGGAGTTTGCCAATACCGTGAGTATATTTGCTGAAGATGTATCACGTTCAATAAATGTGGATCAACAAAGTGAAAGACTCAAACCATTAGATCTTTTGCGACACTTTGTTGTGATTGATCAAACCAGAATCGCAACGGGGAACTGATAAAACTGGTATATGGAATATGTTGAAAAATTAATGAAAACCCCGCAATTCAAACGATTTATTATAAGTTTTACCTTCCGTCAAATTATAGTATGTATTTAATTAGTATCTTATGTCACTCATACGAAACACGAACTTTGATTAAGATAAAGAAAGTTGCTTTGTATAAAAATGAAATTTTTATGATTTGGATGGTCGAACTGTATTTGTTAAAACGCTGACCTCCATTTCAAAGTTTGCCGTTAAATATGTAATAGATATTAATATTCGGAAATTTGGTTTGATAAAATATAAATGAGTCAATGTTATTGTGAGCGGTACATTCATTAATACTTGTTTTAGTCGTTTATAGTCATTATATCAAATGGCGATTTAATTTTTTTGGCGATAAGTGCATTATATAGGATTTATAATTTTATTTCGTGGTTCCCAATACTTTATTATTATTACCGCTACCATTATTCTCTTTGTCTATTTTCCTATAATTGCTTGCTGTACATCAATAATACATACTTTTACCCTACTTGAAAATGTTCCATCAAGAGTATGCGTCCTATCATTTTTTTCCCTTTACCAGAGCAGTAACTGTAAACACTCACTGGAAATTTGATTTGAGATCGGAGGTATATGGTTCGAGGTACAAATATATATATACGAATATGTGTGTAGCAGATGGATCGAGCTTGCGAGTTCTTTCAAATAGGATCACAAACGCGATTTGTGAACTCCTCTTACTTCCATTTCAACTCCAGTCAAGTAAAACTCATCCACTTGCACGCATCTATGCCGAGATAGAAAGTGCACATATATGCTCTTTGGTCGTCCTTCCTCGTTTTGTTTACTTTATTGTGAATTTTCTATGTAAAATAAATCTATGTAAATGTTGGTATGTATGTACTACTGCTATGTGTATGGTATATATATATATATATATATATATATATAATTATTTCGTGACCTTGGTATGATATGGTAAATTCAATCAGTTGGCGATTTAAGGTCTGGCTTTACTTTAAAGTAAATATATTTAAAACAACCCTACATGTTTCGGCAATGATGCCTTTATCAAGGATATAAAATATATATTTAATATATATTTTATATCCTAAATATATATTAAATATATATTTTATATCCTTGATAAAGGCATCATTGCCGAAACATGTAGGGTTGTTTTAAATATATATACTTTAAAGTAAACCCAGACCTTAAATCGCCAACTGATTGAATTTACTATATATATATATATATATATATATATATATATATATATATATATATATACATACATATAACTAAAAATTTATTTAAATGTTACAAATGATAAGAGAATGATGTTATAATAAATCTATTTACATTCAATTTTTGTGGTGTTAATATATTGTGATGTATTTGTTACATTTATTGCACATTTATAACTAAAAGTAAACATTTGCATTAGCAGGTAGACCGTTTTCCGACAGGTGTTTATTTTGACGAGTTGAAGGAATGTGTCTGTGTAAACACTTAGCCGGGGGGAGGTGGTTAGTTTAACTGTTCTGGGACATGTGCCTTTTATTATATTTTTTAATGTCTATATTGTGTTTATATGATAGACAGGTATATTGCTGACAAGTTATGTAAATCTGTTCTGTCAATTATTGAATTTGTGTTTTTTTGAATGGATGCTTTGTAATATATTTCTTGTCGTTTTTTTCAGATGTAATTATTGCGGCTTTATCAAAACTGAAAGTGTGTTTCGTTTGTTTAATATGTTTTTTTAAGGGCTGTACTTTTGTTTGAAAATTTGTGTCCATTTAAACGTTCTTGTAGATATTGTTTTGTTTGGCAGATATATACGCCATCGCAGTCGTTGCAACGACTGCGAATGCGTTGCTACGACTGCGCTACATAAAAAACGTCACTTTGAAAAGTGACGTTTTTGATGTAATTTCAACAAAGTGTTAAAAGCCAAGTAACAAGAATATTGTTAAAATAGCAGGTTGGATAGTTTATAAAAAGTTATGTTAAATAACTTTACGAAGAAACAAAAAATGTAGTCAACAATGAAAATTTTCCATTCGGTTTCTGCGCATAAATCGTTAACGGTTAGAGATAGAGAAAAAGTTTTAACACAAAAAATGTTTGTTTGAATGAGTTTTATTAAGTAGGCAAGAAAAAAAAAGTTAAATATATCTACATTTTTACATATATTTTTTCAACAGGTAAATATGTTTGGGATTAATAATAGGTAACAGGGTTTGTTTGGTTGTGTAACAGACCTGTAGTCGCAGTGTTGAAATTAATTTTAAAACCTAACAAAAGTATTGATAACTACATTATAAATTATTTTTTCTATTTTGCGTTCGAAATGAACTCATTATGAAACCCAAAACAGTATCGAAATGAGCTTCATTTCGATACACTTTTTTTCATTTTTCAATGTTGGCGTTGTTCGAATACAGAAATAAATATCATTGCTGTCATTTTATTTTAAGAATTTATGTACATTTGACAGATATGATATATGTCCGTATTTTACACAAACAACGTATGTTGTATACAATTGACAACAACATATATATGTTTATATTTTTAAATGAAATATCAAGTAATGTTAACGAAAATTAATAAATAATATGTAATATAATATTATTAAACTTAAATAAAACACCTTATATTTTCACAAAACAATAGTATATTTAACTATATGTACATTTCATGTGCACTGCACACATCATCAGTAGTTACTATTTAAACGTATTATTTTCGAGTACATGTATAGTAAAAATATCTATTTTGGGTAGGGGTGTAAAAAATTTTTCAATTACAAATGGTTAAAAATGCAAATAATCGGAAAGTATGGTCGTCTATTGTAAAAACTAAACTCTATTGAAATTCTAAGAAGGACAAATTTGGGAAGGGCCGTTACATATGAAAAACAAGACATCTGACCGTGTTGAGTTATATTAAATAACAATATAGTAACGTGAAAAGGATCTATTAATTATTAGATATTGTTGGTATACAATTTAAAAGTTTATTATTAATAGGTGACATGTCATTGTTAAGGAGGTAATTTTTGTATTTTTTCATATGTATGGCTTCCCACATGTCTAAATTTCTGCTGTTACATTTTTTAATTAATTTTACATTATCTAAGCTGAAATTATGTCCGGTATCTAAATTATGTAGAGCTAATGCTGATTTATCTACATTGTGAAGTTTTTCATGAGCTAAATGTTCTTTGAAACGGGTTTGAATATTTCTTCTTGTTTGGCCGATGTGATGTTAGCCTGGTCCTGAGGGCTACATCGGTGAGTCTTCAAGCAGATATCGTTGTCCCGTTAAATAATACACAAGTATGTTAGGTTTAACATAGTTTAATAAACCAACACTTATAACTATTTAACAATTATATACATTATCACTAAGCTCTAACTATTACTAAGACTGTAACTGTCTATCTGAAGGTGAACATGATTCTGAATGTCTCTCACTTACATTACTGTCGTTATATATCCCAGATCATCCTTGTACTTCTTTCTAGAATATAATACAAACCCTGACATATAGTTTGTGTATGCAAACCACACGTGAGCGAGGTCGTGTTTGTAAAACACGTTACATTTGTATTAAAAGGAACGAAGCTGTGGCCTCGTTGAGAGTGTTTGCATATACATAACTGCATTGCGTTATCACAATAATTTCGGGCAGGAATTACAGTTAATTCTGTAAATACCTGATTCTTTCAGTGGGTCTGTGCTAACTAACTTTGTTTGAAGGTATTGTTGTAACTTGTGAGTGTTGGAAAATGCAGGAGTTAGATTATATTTTTTAAACAATTTAGTTACGTTATTCTGCCAACTTTTGTGAAAAGTAATTTTCCAATATTTTTTGGTATTACTCTTTGTATTTGGAGTTAATCTGATTTTAAAAGTTTTTAGCTTCTTCTTTTCTAGTTTGTTTTTGATTTTATCCACCAATTTTTTATCGTATCCGTTAGATTCTGCTACTTTTGTTATGTGGTCTAGTTCTTTCTTAAAATTCAATGGTGATAGAGGGATTGATAGTAATCTATTAATTAAAAAATAAAAACTACTTTCTTTATATTTGTTAAAAGTGTCTGATTGTTTATGTATGTAATTTTCAGTGTGTGTTTCTTTTCTGTAAATGTCAAATTCAGAAATTACAGAAAATAATTCAGAAATAATGTCATATAGAGTTTTTATTATACATTGTATCTTGTACGAATAATAACAGAATATTTTTTGAATATATTTATTACAATCTTTGACTTTATCGTTTTATTTTATGTATTTTTGTGTTACTGTCTGAGTATTCGGAACTTGCTTTTTTAGACCCTGATATTAAGAAGTTTTCTGCTAATTATCATATTAAATTCTTTATTTTCATTTCTGAGCTAGTCTTTCTGTCATTTCATTTTTATTTTACATTCATTATTATTCAGCTCCTCCGTATTATTACAATATATATATATATATATATATATATATATATATATATATATATATGTATAGTAAACTTAATAAGTCGGCGATTAAAGGTCTGGTTTATTACTTCAAAGTATATATATTTAAAACAACCCTACATGTTTCGGCAATGATGCCTTTGTCAAGGATATAAAAAATATAAGTGACAGAATATAAAAATTCTTTTTTATATTCTGTCACTTATATTTTTTGCGACTTGTGTATTCTCTTCGATTTCTTTCTCTTTTCCTCTGACATTCTTCCTTCTCTTGCCAGTTTATTTCTTCTTACTGTTCTCCTGTATTTACTAAATCCTGAAAATATTATTTTCATGTTATTTCGTGTTTTTCCGTTGCCTTCAATCAAGTTGGCTTCTTTATTCTTGCATAAATCTATTTGCTTTCATCTGATCTATCTTAACATCTTTGTGAAAGTTCTTAATTTCCTTTTCCTTTCCATACCTGTACGTATACCGGGTGTCTCAGTTATATTGTTTCAATGGTGTGCCTCAGTTAGCTAATAAAATAAAAATTTGAAATTTGAGGCATCTGATAATTACACAGATAATTGATAAAGAACAACACACAATGAAAAGAGGAATTAAAGAAATGATTAGTATTAAACAGAAAAAAAATTCAATTAACAACAGAAATGATATAAAAAATTTAAGCAGTATATACTATAACTTAATTGTGTAACGATCTGCAATTTACCATCATAATATATTTCTTTTTTGTTATATATCTTAAGTTATTGAAATATCAATTACATTTAATTATCATATACATTTGCTTATCATGCTGACTGTTCCGTGTTTTGATTCCTGTCTGGTTTTCCGAGTAGGTTTTCGTGGTTTTCCTTCTCGTTTAAGGCGAATGCCGACAACTTTGCATCTTAAGACGCTCCACGGGCGCATACATAATAATAACTCATGTCTTGCTTTTCCCTGTTTTTATTGTCTATCTGTTTTTCGAATACTAAGGCATGATTTATTATTATTCAATTGGAATGTATCTTTGAATAATTTTATCCATAGCAACTCAATTATATGTCATTTGTATGCTGTCATTTATATTTTATATCCTTGATAAAGGCATCATTGCCGAAACATGTAGGGTTGTTTTAAATATATATACTTTAAAGTAAAGCCAGACCTTAAATCGCCAACTGATTGAATTTACCATATCATACCAAGGTCACTAAATAATTATATTTATATATAGATATATATACGAGAAAAAGGTAATACTTCAATATTCTTATGTTAGTCAAGACTTTAATATATTAGATTTTTATAAATATATATTGATTTTTTTTTTGTCGTGAATATACGAGTTAATTGATTCTAGGTATTTTTTTTTCTTTACCTTTGGTTATTCACCTTTCGATATTTCTTTTTAGGTATCCTGTGCAGCATTTTTGTATTAATACTTAATAAGTATTATATCGTGTGTTTTGAGTAGTCTGTATGCGCATGCGCCGAAGAACGCGCAATCCCTTTTCTCAGTTGTCAGACTGAGCTTCTGTAGGTAAAATTGAGCGGCGCTACCTTCTATCTGTTATTATAATCACCCGCACCCATCTCCACTGACTAAGGGCATACACAGTAAATAGAAACTCCCAGACATTGTGCAATAGGACTACGGTTTTGTTAGTTTTCGACCATGGCAGAACAATGGCCGGTCCAAGAGACCAAGAACAAAATGCTGCGAGTTCCCATATTTGGCAAATAAACATCGGTGCACCATTTCTGAAATAGTTCTTTTGCTAATTTTCTAGATGTCGATGCTGTTAGATGAACATTCCAAGGTCGAGACAAAGACTGTTGTACGCGTCAACCGAAATTTCTACTTTGCTCTTTGAGAACAATGAATAAATGCGAAATAGTTTTTCGGAAGCTGATATTGTTGGGAGTATGGTATAACTACGTGTAGTTGCGAATATAGACTGCACAACTGCTGGAACAGTTTTTGTTCCCGGCACATCTAAAGTGCGGCCGGGATGTAGGTCAAGATTAAAACCACTCTCATCAGCATTGAATGTATTATCTATCCCGACAAGCCCTATATGATCCTTTGCACTATTAACGAAAGTTGAAGCAATTTCCTTCAATTGCTAGAAGTCCGTACCATATGATCGGGTAATAAATTTTTATTTTTCTTGAAACTATTTTGTAAGCTCCCATAAAATTCCAAACCCAATATAGTAATGCTTTAAAATTTTCTAAACCAATGGCTGTGTTAGTTTGTAATCCCCATCGCTACACGTCCAAATCATGAATAATGATACCTGAATTAATACTATTTACAAATTCATTATATACAAATTGAGAAAGTTTTAGCAACTTTTCCCTTCGCGTGCCACCTCTGCCTATTGCTTCTTCCCACCTAGAAAAAAATAATCTAATACTATAGAATAATACAAGTAGGAGCAAATCGTTGCTATGTCACAATATTACTTCACCATTTACCTGTACAATTGCTGCATAGATGAAACTTTGCGAAACTTTTGCTGGACAGAAGTCAAACACTACCTAAAATCCCAAGAAGATGGCCAACTTTCTTAAATTACAATATAGTTTCCTTAATTCTTCGACCTCAATCCTGCAGAGTTCTCAAGGAACGAACTACATGAAAAAATATATTACAAAATTTAGAATCAAATAGTCTTTACAACAAAACGTAGTTTCTTCTACGATTTAATATTTATTAATACATGATTCGATTGAATTACAATACTAATTAATATATTTTATAATACTAAATGCATTGTACAAGACAAATGTGAATGATTCTGTTAATATTTTCGTGGGCAGTTATGTATATTTAGATTTCAAATATTTTTGTAAAAATAGGACTAGTTAAACCCAAATCTCGTCATCAGTATAATACTCGTAATTATGAATCTTTATGAAAACGTATCGATTTATTTTATTTTATTTCCATTCCCGTTAATATAGTAAACATACAAGATGTTCTTAGATGATTGTGTGCTGAGTAGAGAAAAAATTATTTACGCTTTGCTGGGAAGTTCTAATATAATTAACATCAAACTACATCCTATTACCAACATGTAAATGATATAGCAAGGATTATCTAACTAATTAATTATAATCAATTGCTTAACCTTATCTGCTACTGTAAATTATGCCAATCAAGTCTGACAGGTTTCTACATTTGATTTATCTAAGATGATTGAATATTTTAAATAATCATAACTTGGTAATTACGTAAGTCAATAAATGACTATCAGAACAGATTAATCTAGCGACCTTATGAGTTTACATTTTTTATTAGCGTATGAAGATAATATATTAAAATCATTGATTCTCACGTTCTGGGTATTGTTTAAATTATAAAATTGGTAGATGTTTGCTCACAACACTAAATCTTTGTAGTACTTTCGTATGGTATATGCATTTCAAAGAAACTTTGTATAATATTTTTTACATTTTCCCGACTCCAGTAAAAGAAAATTATGTATTTAAAATTATGAATTATTAGTACTTCAAAGTTAATAACTGACAAGTTTTTTTTGGGGGGCACACGTAATTTGCAGCGGTCCGTCCAATCACATTTAAACCAGCTGAATTATAACATTACAAACCTCTTCTTCGTGTTCAATAGCTTGAAAATCCTCTTTTTTAAAAATGGGAATTTTTATTAGGGATACCTGTTCCGCAAAAGTAAGTATAGCAAGCGCCAATTAAGTTGGCGCGAGGAGGGGTAAGTTCCCGCAGGATTAGAAGTAGTGGGGAGATTTGTATTTAGTTTTACATCAAATCGCAAGATACCGTAGGCGGCAATGTCAGATAATTCTAACCTCTACGAAAAAAAACCATAATTGAACAGTTTAAAAAAACATAAAACACAAAATTTGATATAAATAATGAGATTGTAATGTATAAACAGGTTTTTAAGAATATTTTTATAAGCATCGCTTGAACGTGTATCACTTTATGATCCCCTAGCAAAGACATTATGTTCCGTCAAACGTCAATGACAAATGTATTCTGACAATTACTTGAGTAGTGGGGGTAGACGTTTTTAAAAACGTTTTCTGCGCATCTCCTCCTCGCGCCAACTTAATTGGCGTTTGCTATACTTCTATTTGCCGTTTGCTTACATTGCTAAAATTTGTAGGCATTTAGATTGGACGATACATATTGCTGTGTACTTTGATTTTCAAAAAGGGTGCCAATATATTAACTATTAAACATGAATCATCATACACACATATTTTATATTTTTAGACTCTTAAAATTGCTCTTAGGGCTTTTGTTTTACAAAAAGTGTTGTTTGGAACGAGGCCTAGCATCTAATGTAATAAGGAGATAAATAGCACGATAGCGTGTTAAGTTTAATACATTTATTATTCACACTTTGTCAAAACATACATTAATATTGAATTGTATTAAATATCGTCAATTATTAGTAAAATATAGTGCGCCATTCTTATATCTAGTCAGATAATATTCACATTTATATAGATATATAAATAAAACTTTATGAAGATTTAGATTCCAATATTAATATTTCAAAACACAGCTGTGTATTACTTTAGCCCAGTGAGTTTTTTATACCCTACGAGATGCTAAAGCATGAAACAGTGTTCTTATATAAAAATGAATAAATTGTAAAGTTTGTGGACTTAATAGTATTAAAGGTTGATAATATTACAAAGAAAAAATGTGTTATTTCATATTTATGTGGCGAGACTTCACCCTGCTACATAAAATCGTCAATCACACACGATATATTTTAATTAGTATCTCATATAGTTAAGGAGAGTTTGAAATTTCGAGTTCTAAACCCAGATATCTTTAAATGTTCGTGAGATTTATTTTCCCTACTTACAAGTTAAAAATATCTGTATTTTATTATCTGTTTTAATAGAGAAATTGAAATTATACACGATTAAATAAAATGTCCACATAAAACAAATAAACTTATAAATTTAATTTTTAGTACTTCAATGTCTTGAGTGTCTGTAACATAATTTACCTGTCGAATTTCTTATTATATTAAACAAACTAAAGTAATAATTTTCTTTAAATTAAAAATATAAAAATTCTGAATTCGAATTAAATTCAATACAATATACATAACCAAAATTTATTTTTGAACACCGCTTTAAAACGATATTTCGATAAGTGTCTCTCCCCTTGAGAAATTTTCTTTATATATGCCCCGTGACGTCATTTCTTTTTCAAATACATTTTAAGTTAAAATACTCTTTCAAATAATATTCCATATTTAAAAACTTTAGTTCTTATACTGATTTAAGTTTTCTTTAATATTTCTTTCTAATAACGTTTCATATTTAAAATGCGTTCTTATTTTCAAGTGTTTCTTTTTTTACCGTCCGACGCCATGTTTTCTTTACAATTCAAGTTATCTTTGTTTGAAATTTTACGTACATCGTAACTCTTACAAAAACAATATTTATGTATTTAAGAAATTTTTCAAAATTCAAGTATTGATTATGAAGTTTACTATGGCTTAAAATATTCTTTTATAAATTGGTATATATAGGATGATTTAAATTCTAAGCTATTAACAATTATAAACCAGAACGTAAAGAAATATAATAACTTACATGACAATTTACATACAATATAACTTTACTAAATATATACTGATGTGTTTTTCTAACATGATCTGTATCGTTGCATATAAAAACTTATTACAGAAAATAACGAGAAACTTTACATGAAATTGATTACGAGATTTGTTTTATGACGATGTTCATACAGGTGTATTCAAAATTTGCTTGTTTTTAAAATTTTCATTAGTGTTTTCAATTTTATTTAATTATTCAATTTATCTCGGTTAGAAGAGAACACAGCAATATGCCACATTCATCAACATTGAAAACCTGTCTAGGAACATAACTTTTTTCATCAATGACGTTTTCCAGCAAGTCAAACAACTCATTCACACTTTTTATATTAAATCTGGCAGGTCTTACAACTGATGTTCTTGTTGGCTTCTTATGCTAATTTTATCGCCGTGTCTTTTCAGAAATCCCTTTAGCCATTCTTTTTTCCTGCAGATTCCTGAAGCATTGAATTATTCGGCATATTATTATGTCTCGCCAGCTGAAATTAAAGAAAACGTTCGTCTCTCCTCGTTAATCCAAAAAAGTTTTTTTCCATCTTAAGAATATTGTTCACAAGTTTAGTTTCTAATTCTTGCGATAAAATGAGGGTTCTTCTTAAGGTTTCCTTCTTGATATCGTTGATATTTTTGTCACTTTTGCAATATTTAAATAATGTGGCTCGGAGTACTTTGTAGTGTTTAACAGCTCTTAAATAGCTCATTGTATGAATTCGTACTGCTTTTACGGCATTCTTTATTTTCTTCTTTTCACTTATGCCCTTGAATGCTTTTACTGGTCATTTTTCCTGACACAAACGCAGGACCTTTGCAAAAACGAAGGAACCAAAATTGTTTATCTGAATTGACTACTTGCCATATTTCAAGCCCACCAACAGTCTCCTTTAGTCCCATAAAGCGTTCTACGTACAAAAACGTTTTAGGAGGAGCGTTTGATGGGCTGGCTTGCAAGTAGATTGCACCTATATTTCGCCGTATAACAGCGTATTTCACATTAGGAACCTATACCATATTAGGCGACTCTACTCTACTTAATTCGTACTTTAAATTATAATTAATACATTATTACGTATACTTGCTGATACAGCACTAAGACACAATAAAAAAAGTTATTAAAAGTCGTTGACAAAAAATTACTTATTTATAGAAATTTTGAATTTTTTCAAAAAAAAATCTATGATCCCTTAATTTTGCGGCGGAATGTATTATTCTAATAGAGTCACGAAATGCATTAACAATTAGTTAGAATTCATTTAAAAAAGTTTTATCCATTTTCAAATGAACCCTCCAGGCAATTTTAAGCAAAATATTAAATGCTAAATAAAAAAATATTCTGACATGATTTTTTTTATTATTTTTCTCGTAATCAGCGCATTAAAAATTATCGAGAACGCTACTGAGATCTTAAAGAGGAAAACTATTGTGGACCTGTGCATTAGAATTGA
Organism: Melolontha melolontha; assembly: GCA_935421215.2. Lineage (NCBI taxonomy): Eukaryota > Metazoa > Arthropoda > Insecta > Coleoptera > Scarabaeidae > Melolontha > Melolontha melolontha. The sequence goes on from OW285235.1 coordinate 187,351,251, forward strand.
ATTTGAGAAATATTACTCACAAAGGACTAATGAGCATTTTATAAGTTCTATTTTAATACAGTTCTGTGGAAATACTTTACTGCTACTACTAGTAGTGATGGGTTGCTACGAAGCAAACTGCTATTTTGAAACTGCTAACTATCGTTAGCAGTTTGTAGCAGCTAACGAATATGAAAAGAAACTGCTACTTTTTGTAGCAGTTTTCTGATGCAAATATTTCTGACGTAGCAGCTCTAACGGAAAGTAATATTAAGCTAGCAATATTTTTTATGCAGCAGATTAGAACTATTTTAAGAACTATTTATAAACTATCGATTCAGAAACTTCTTTCACGTATTAGTAATAAAAAATGGATGGTTTATTTTAATACTAAAGTAATACATATAATCATTTTTCAAATACCAGAATTTAATTGCATTTGTATTGATTATAGCAAAAGCAAATAACAATCAATATTGAAAAAGACAGAAAATGTTGTAACGTTTATTAGTTATTATGTAAGACAATAAGATATTAAAAAATAGCCGTATTTAATGAAAAATGCTTTATTTAAAGTATATAGTACGTATGTTGCTATATAGGAGAAACTGCTACAAAAAGTAGCAGTTTTTTTAAACTGCTAACGAAAAGTAGCAGTAGCAGTTTGTAGCTGCTAATGAAAAATAGCAGTTTTACACATCACTAACTACTAGTACTACTGCTCAAGGAATAATGACAATTTGTTGCTTATATTTGCAATGTTCGATGCAAAAATAGCGCCAAGATGTCAATTGTAATACACAAAGAAAAGAAACTTTGCAGTTCTACATGTGTGGTATCCACATAATTGATGGGATTACTACAGATGTATAACAGAAGCTCAGATTAATCTGTGAAATGTTGGTCGGTAACTTTGATCGTCCATATTTAACAAATCAGATCGTAACGATGGTCGTAACATTCTCGACCAACAGCCGTATAAATTGGATAGAATATCGAACATCGGTTGTGTCATTAGTGCGAGGCATCGAACGGGTCTGGTAGCCAGATATCGCGTCAAATGAGTCGAATCAATTCCGTTTCAGTGCTACAACTCATCTGTATCGCGACATTGTAACTCGCAGGCACGGAGAAAATCACGTAAACTACATACGTACGTATAATACACATACATGCATATGTACATGCAACAATATTGCAGAACTGTTCAAACAGAAAATGTATTGTCACGAGTACAATCGATCGACATTTTCGGATCGTTTCAATTATTTGTCATTTTATTCAGTTGCAAATAATTAAAAAGTAGATTACCCAGTTGAGAGCAATATGCTGCAAATGGAAATGAAACAGTAGCTTTATAGACTGCAAGTGCCGGTTTTAAAATAGATTAAAAAAAAGTTGCATGGATTTCTTTAAAAAATTCACGGGATTTTGCATTGTTTAAATTTATATAATTTTTTTTAAGTTAACTTTGGTTGCATTTTTACAACACCCATATATATATATATATATGTGTGACCTTCTCCGAGAAAAGGGACCTAGTGTGTGAAAATGAAGTTTTGAGAATAACGCATTTAAAGTTTCATAACGTATTATCACTGTGAACACACCTTCAGTTGGGAGATGCGATTTGGTATGGTTAGTTATGATTGGGTGCCGACTTTGGTGACGTCATGCCTGTGTGGTGACGTATTTTTTTTAGCTTTTAGTGTGATAATACCTTTGCTATTGTTGCTGCTCTGTTTGTTATGATCTCGATACTTGATTCTTAAGCCGCAACCAGTGACCGACGCAACAACGCCACTCTCTGTTCGCTCTCAGCAAAGGGTTGATGTGCGTATACTAATACGAAGAACATTATAAAAATAACTATAAGAAAGGAAAAGAATAAAGTGGCGCTTCAGTCTTGTGCCAACTGTATAACGAGTGTTATCAATATCTCAAAAGTTGTTTCGCAATTTTGGTTCTTTTGTAATTTTGTTACTAAGCTGATGTTAATTTGAAGTAATTTTTATAAAAATGGATATTTCTGACAGTTTTGATGATGATTTAAAAAGACTAGACTCGGTTTATGGCGATGATGAGATCGATATGACGTTATCTGAAAGTGTCGGTGCTAATACTTCGGGACTAACTGAAAATCAAAGTTTTTTGCATGATGTTTCCGAATCCAATATTATATCCGAATTGGAGGAATCCGTTGAAGATATACAAGAGTCGATGAACATCGATTTGATGTACGGAGAAAAATCCGAAGCATGTTGTTCGAAAGAATGTAATAAGATAATTCCAGACAATCTTGCTATACAAAGCCGGCAATTTTTCCAAGAATTAAGTAAACCAGAACAAGATTGAGTCCATTTGAGCCATTTGGAATTTCATCGACAACATTTATCGCTCGAAAACGTTTATAATACTGAAAGTCGGAAGAAGTATGGCCAAAGGGTAAAAGATAAATCCAGAGTTGATACAATGTACTTATTTCGTGGCATTCATATTTGTAGAAAGATGTTTTGTTTTATTTACGATGTTGGTTTAAAACGTTATAAAAATTTGATTCGACATAGTGATAATGATGGCTTATCTGAACGAAAACATGAACTAAGTGGCAAGTCTTCAAAACGGCAATCGCGTGTGTTATCACCGGAATCACTTACTCGTATCGTTCAATTTATTAAAAATTTTGCTGAAAAATTCGCAATACCTCTTCCTGGTAGAATTCCAAACTACAAAGACTGTAAAGTAATGCTGCTACCATCCAGTGAAACAAAAAGTGCTGTTTATCGTCGTTTTGAGAAAGAAACGAATTACCTCCGCTCATTGCACCAAGCGGTTTATCGTTAGATCGCAAATGGTATTTGTATGAGAATGTCCGGGTCTTATGTACTGATTCACAGAAACGGGATTTTGTAGCTCCTAAACTGAGTGAACCCAAAGCGAAAAAAAAATCGAAAAATAAATCTGAACCTGCCAGCAAGAAAAAAAAAATCGAAGCACCGGATCACGAGAAAAAGAAAGCTGAAGCAAAGCGCCGAAAAACGAAAAAACTGAAATTGTTAAACGGAAGAAAATCGAAGTACCAGATCACGAAACATCGAAAAAAAAATCCAAGACTGACGAAAAAAAACAATTTAAAACCAAAAAATCCAAAAAAATAAAATTTTAATGTTTTTCTCATTTTTATCGATTTCCTCAAGTATTTATGGGGTAAATAAATTTTTATCAGAAATCTAACTCATTTCATCTTATTCTACACCCTTTTAGGTACCAGAATCCACTCTTAAGTCCAAACCCGTTTTTTGACACACTAGGTCCATTTTCTCGGAGAAGGTCACATATATCAAAAATTAATTAAAATTCGGGTAAGCGGTCAATTAAAAAACTCCTTTATTAAATTACCCTATATTTCGCGACAGACTTTGTCGCTTCTTCTGGGGTAACTACAAGATTAATGAGAAAAATAACAAAAAATAAATAAGAGTATAAAACAATAGTAGAAATACTTACAAAATGTAGAGTTAAAAAATAAAATTGACGTACAAAATATAAAAATGATTAGATATAAAAAATAAAGTAACTATAGAAACAAGCCTTAAGAACTTTTAAAAAACAGATATATGAAAAGTTAAAACATGAAAAATAAAAAATATAATGCAATATAAATTAAAACAACATATGGAACAAATAACAAAACGATTTAAGATCGTCAACTAACAGTCAAACCCAGTATATTAAAATAAATTATACTAAGACCATTAGTATCAGATCCATAATTTATGTTATTTGTGTCTCTGTTGATGTGGACCATTTCTAAAAAAGTTCTTTTTTTATGGTTATTTTCAACGTCTAAGATTTTAACGTCAACAAAATTGAAAGTATGGTCACGATCAAGTGCATAGTCCACCAATGCACAAGATCTCTTACCAATACGGACATCACTTTTATGTTGAGTAATGCGCTGTTTTAGCCACTGTGATGTCTGACCTATATAAACGCCACAACAATCCGAACATGCTATCCTGTAGACAACATGACTATTTAAAAAGAAAGGTGTTATGTCTTTTATCTTACTATACAACTTCTTCAAGGTATGGGTGTTGTATTTAGCAATTTTAATGTTATTAAATTGTTTAAAATGTGATACAATTGTATGAGTAAGACCGCCAATGTATCAAGTATCCCATACATTGGCGGTCTTACTCATACAATTGTATCACATTTTAAACAATTTAATAACATTAAAATTGCTAAATACAACACCCATACCTTGAAGAAGTTGTATAGTAAGATAAAAGACATAACACCTTTCTTTTTAAATAGTCATGTTGGCTACAGGATAGCATGTTCGGATTGTTGTGGCGTTTATATAGGTCAGACATCACAGTGGCTAAAACAGCGCATTACTCAACATAAAAGTGATGTCCGTATTGGTAAGAGATCTTGTGCATTGGTGGACCATGCACTTGATCGTGACCATACTTTCAATTTTGTTGACGTTAAAATCTTAGACGTTGAAAATAACCATAAAAAAAGAACTTTTTTAGAAATGGTCCACATCAACAGATACACAAATAACATAAATTATAGATCTGATACTAATGGTCTTAGTATAATTTATTTTAATATACTGGGTTTGACTATTAGTTGACGATCTTAAATCGTTTTGTTATTTGTTCCATATGTTGTTTTAATTTATATTGCATTATATTTTTTATTTTTCATGTTTTAACTTTTCATATATATGTTTTTTAAAAGTTCTTAAGGCTTGTTTCTATAGTTACTTTATTTTTTATATCTAGTCATTTTTATATTTTGTACGTCAATTTTATTATTTTTTAACTCTACATTTTGTAAGTATTTTTACTACTGTTTTATACTCTTATTTATTTTTTGTTATTTTTCTCATTAATCTTGTAGTTACCCCAGAAGAAGCGACAAAGTCTGTCGCGAAATATAGGGTAATTTAATAAAGGAGTTTTTTAATTGACCGCTTACCCGAATTTTAATTAATTTTTGATAATATATCACGTTCGATAATTTCTTTTCAATTATATATATATATATATATATATATATATATATATATATATATACGAGGTGTGGCAATTAAATAACGAGAATTCTTGCGAAAAAAGCCATACGCAAACGCTAACGACATTCTTATGACCAAAGACCGGCATTCTCGATCGGCTCACAGAGGCGTGAACCAGCGATAAGTTCTGGAGATTCACTTTACGAGCACTTCGTGTGCTATGTGTATATAGTACGTGAACAGCTATCATAGTGTGAAGTTGTTTATAGACGTATTTACGAATACGCGTAGGTGTAATTCGAACTGAAAGCAATTTTCTAAATAATGCGCACTTTTATTTCAGTAAACCCAACATACTGATGCCGCTGTTTGCCCACCTAAGTGTCGGTCTTTAGTTATGACTGAGTACTAAAATTCCACAATTTATGAACATATCTGTAATGGTGCAACGTCAATAAGATGCGTCTTAGATGTTGTAGAGAGTTTCAAAGTTAACTGCGTAGTGATTGGACGTCGGCAAAATGTGCGATAGTAAAATGGAACAAGGAATTGATATCAAATTTAGTGAAATCAGGGAAGAAACGTTGAAAATTTGAACTTAATTAAAAATGTTTACAGCAATTAATGTCTATTCACAAACATTTGTTTACGAGTGGGCAGCGCGATTTAAAGCCGGTCGCGAATCTATGAAAGACGATGAATGACGCGGGGCACCAATCATAGGGCACACAGATCAAGACACCAAAAAGTGGGAACACACTCGACTGCACATGCGGTGAGTCGTTACGCAGGACATGTTAATTCGCCATATGTGTATCAAAAAATTTCTCTAAGGAGATTTTGCATGCGACGCATGTATGTTGTTTCACGGGATTCCACTTGTTAGTACATATTCTAAAATGGCGGAAGAAGTGGTTATTATGGGAGCTGCGTATGTGATACTGTCCCAGTTATTGAAGAAAAAAAAGAGACGAGAAAGACGATGGTGTGGAATTCACAATATTATGAATTTCTACTTAACGCAGTTGGAACCAAAATTGCAAAACAAGACACGCGCTTGAGAAAATCTATCTCAGTGAAGGAACGATTATCTATAACTTTACATATCATTTGACTACTGCATTAAACTATCTATAGGTACGTTATATCTTTTTTTGTTCTAAGAGCACGTGTACTTCACATACGACGTTTTCCGCCTGTCGAATGCTTAGAGATTGTGTCGTAATGATCGTCGATAGAAATCTGTTACTTGTAGATGAATAAATACAATTTTTTTTTACTTAATTACACATATTCACTTATTTTTTTAATTTTAATTTTGACTGCATCGCGTTACTTAGTTATTATTTATTCAAACTAAGGAGAAAATTATCTAATCATAAGACACACTTATAAATTTAGATTAACATAACTTTGTCTTCAACATTCCTTGTGGAATAATCATATTCTGTCTACAGACTATGCATTGAAATGACACATTTCAATAATAATGTGACCGTGAATGTCTCGCCTCCTACATGCAACTTTCATGAAACGCGTCCTGGATCGTTTCTTACAGATTATTTCATTAGTGTATTTGTCGTATTTTCAAGATTAATTCGAACGATTTATTAAAGCGTACCGAGACAATATAGAAATAAAATATAGTTACTAAAAGCTAGTCAATTTAACCGTGTAAAACAAAATCTTGTTAACAGCAAAGTATATATGCGCAGTACCGCCCGAATGAATAATTCATTGTTTACTTTTATACGGTTCATCGACGAAGTAAATGTGATGATATGTGGGTGGATTATTTGTGTTCCTAGGTATGTAAAATTGTGAATTGAGAGTTGAAATTTTTCGAAAGGAAAAATGCCTATATTATCGTGAAAGTAAGTAAACGAGGACGTAACTCTGTTGTGTAGTTGCAGATCACTAAATGATAGTACGTTTATAGATTCGTCATTTTCCCCTCTTTTAAGCAGAGAAATTACCTTATTTATTTTTTAGGATTACATAATATTTTAACTAAAAAGTCTAACTGCAATTTGACAATTTTTTGAGCAAATATGTACAGTTTGTTGAGAAATTAATGTCTCCTTCTACTCACGACTAAATATTAATCCTGCTCTCTAACAGGTAAATATGGGATTGGTGCATAATTATAGGCGATTTTTAAACAATATTTTTATTGTGAAAAAGGAATCGTAAAAAATCAACAATAACATTTTCAAATGATTTTTCCGGAGCGTAGTCACCATCTACTTCAGTACCTACTTCCCATTTGCTTGGAAGACGAGGTCGATTCCACTGGCAGACGAGTTACGGTTTTTGGAGGCAATGCATGTCTTGACACGGCGGATGTGGAAGCAGTGCCCAGCCATTATTGGCGATGCATTCGCCAACACGACGTTCAACATGTGGACGCGTATTATCGTGGTGGAAGACGATACTGTTCCTTTTGCGTAGTCTTTTCGTCTCCTTAAGGCGTGTCGAGTTGAGCCAGATAGATATCGCTGTTGATGATGAATTGCCGCTTGCCGTTTTTGTCTGGAATCCACCATTGCTGGCGTTCATTGACGTCATTGCACCAATAACAAATCCCGCTTAAGATGATTTCCCAATGGATAATTCCAATTCTCACCAAACACACCACAATGCCGTCTTACAGTGCACGTTTTACGTTATTCCTTTTGGTGAAACTCCTAGCGAAACACAGACCTTCTTTCTTTTGAGGTTCTTGAACAGAAGCCATGATTCGTTCCCAGTGACAGGATTTTTCAGAAATGGAGGTTGTTCGTTTGATTGCAGCAAATCGGCGATATAGCCAGTGAATTCGTGGGGACCCATCCATCCAATTTCATACCTTTGCGACCTATTTGAGACGACGAACGATGTTTGAATGTTTCACATTGAAGTCTTCGGCCAGCATTCGAGCTGTCAAGCTTTCGTCCTCTTCCATGGCTGACAAAAGTGCGTGGTCGTCTAAATCCTATGGTTGATCTCTTTCTGACTTATCTTCCAAGCTGGGTCGCCAGATTTGAAAAGGGCAAACCATCCCGCCACCGACTTTTGCTGATTATTCCTTCGCCAAAAAGTTCGTTAAGATCGCGAAATGACTGCGGTGCTTCCCATCCTTTCTTAAAGTGGTACAGCATACTACAAGGTGTCAGGTGGCTTGGAAGGATGGGTTTGGTCTTAGACTTCTGCTTGGTGTAGGGAAATTTAGTCAACATGCAGCATTATACGGGAGAAAAACGTGCTTTTTGTGTGTGTTGAGTGTCACCGAAACAACAATTCGTGCACTCTCGTACGACGTCTGTTTAGACGACATTACAATTTACATGACATTGGACAATGTCCAGGCATTCATTTAGTTAAGGCATGTGTTCGTAAGTTTGAAGAGACAAGCTGAACGACGAATAAACGCGTAATCAAACATGTAACAACCAATCATTTAAAAATGATCGCAGCAACGCCATAACGGTGAATTCCGAAAGTTATGTCGATATGATACGTGATTTTTTAACACTTGCTCTTTAAGAATTTAATGAATTTGATCAACAAACCTGGTTTCAGCAAGAGGGAGCCACAAGTCACACTTCAAATAGATCTTTGCTTTCCGGCGCTTCTTCCGGAAAAACTGGTTTTCCAAAGAGGAGACGTCAATTGGTCTCCCCGAAGCCCGGATTTGACTCCATGCGATTTTTTTTATGGGGATCTCTCAAGAGTCGAGTTTTTCGCAACCGCCCTACCACTCTGGAGGAATTGAAGGACAATATGCCGGCAGAAATGACAGTCATACCTGAACAAACTTTGTGGAGCGTAATGGCAAATTTTAAAGCGCGACTTCAAGAGTGCCAGGGGTAAAATTGACACTATTTGGACAATATCACTTTTAAGAAATAAATTTCGCAAATTTTGCCATCGGTCGATTGGTTTTTTTTTTTTTAATTTGAATTCAAAAAGTGAAAAACTAACAGGGACACTTGTGTGCCGAATATAAGTATAATTATCGACACGCATTTTTATAACCTGAAAATGCAAGAATATCTTTGCCAGTAAATTTATAAAATGTATAAAATATTGTATTATGAATAAAACACCAGCAAAAGGCCTGATAATTATACACCAACATATATCAGTAGCGAATAACCTTTGTGTAATACAAAAAGAAATAAAAAATAAAAATATTAATAAATTGCATGTGAATCATAAAACTCTTTTTTAAGATGTTTTATATAAAATGTTTCTTTTGTAACGAGCCATCGAAAAATTCATAATTGGAGTAGACTGTGAAATTGGGTTGGTACTTTAGCAACTTCCACATAATGACATTTATTATTTGACATTGAAACTATAAGTTTGTGTCAAATTTTTCAAAACTCTTATTAAGAAAATTAAATTTGTTTAGATATAAAATTTCAACAACTTCTGTAGCTATATGTAAATTTTGATTATGATTTCGATATTAAATAAATTATTTGTTTTCTTTTTTGTTGTAGTATCATCTCAATGCCATAACCTTTTTTTACAGTGAAACCAAATGAAACTGTCAAGCATCAAGTAATGTGTCATTATGTGGAAGTGGCTAAAGTGCCAACCCAATTTCACAGTTTACTCCAATTATGAATTTTTTCGATGGCTCGTTACTTTCTTATAAATTTATATATTGGCTATTTCTTATTATACTCTGTTTTTTAATAAAAGAGACAAAATTGAAAATGGCCCGCCGAAATATTAACTTACGATTGGCTAAATGCCGGTCAGGTTTACCCTGCCCATATTTTGTTAATTTTGTAATTTAGTGCTGTCATATTGTAGACACAGTTAATCGAGTAAATATTTTTGTCAAGTATTTTCTGATTATTTTTTTGTGTTTCTATAGTTTTTAGTAGGGCTTACAATACCGGGATTCCGGGATCCCGAATACCGGAATCCCGGACGATTTTTGTCCGTTATTAAAAACCGGTATTTATGTAAAAATACCGGTATTTTGGTATTACATTAGTTGATAAAAATTGAATTTATGCACAATATAAATCTAATTTAAAATAATATTAATTAATTACAAGAAATTTTTTTGGAAGATAAACAAACAATTTCATTGTATTAAAATCTATATCAGGCACATTTATTACTAATTATTACATTTATTACACATTGACATACCGAGCCGAGTATGGCACCATCGAGAAGCGGCGGTGTCGGCAATATAAAGCGATTCTTTATGTTTTACGTCTACTACCCAATGAATAGGTCTCGTTTATACAAATACATAAAGTGTGTAACACAAAAATTATTAAATAGTTAAGATTAGATTGTTTAATTTTGCAAATGAGCTGTAGTGTTTACAAGTAAAAATTATATTTTATATTTTCAATTTTATTTTTCATTCCGTTGTGTCTTGTGGTATGTGGATTATGTGCACTTGTTTTCTGGTTTTATTTCTAATAATTGAAAATTATATAACGGTATTTAAATACTGATTAATCCATATGAATTATATGATACGGTAAGTTTATATTTGTATTAATGTAAGTTAGAGTGTAATTAATTTACAAATATTAAAATTAATAGGCATAAACTGCTATACCCCCTGAAAGATAAATACATTTATGGAGCACCGAAAAGGACAGGACGAAACTTCAGTTTGGAATCATTTTTTGATTGAAAAAAACGGACAGGTTGCTAAATGTAAAAAGTGCGCGAAAGAAATAAAGTGTACAGGAGGATCCACAAGTGGCCTTCATACTCACTTAAAAACGATACATGGACTAAATCTTAAAAAGAAATGTGAATCCCCCATGATGTCGAATCAAGTGTTTCTAAACAGCCTAAATTGTTAATAACAAATTATTTTAAAAATAATAAAATCGAAAAACTTTCAGAAGTGCTTGCCCGAATGACAGCTCGCGATGGTTTGTCTTTTAATATTTTTATAAAATCGTATGACATAAGTGAAGGCTTAAAGGCAAGAGGATTCAAAGACATACCAAAATCTGCAGTCACTATTAGAAATATGGTACTTGAATATAGTAAAATTATTAAACAGTCTACAGTGCATGAAATTTCTAGACTGAAATCTGAAGGTAAACGTTTCAGTATCACATTTGACGAATGGACATCTATTCGTAATCGGCGCTACATAGACATTAATGTACATTCTGTTGGAGGAACAATGTGGAATATCGGATTAGTGCGCGCTTACGGATCCGTTCCAGCAGAAAATGCTTATCCCTTGTAGAAGAAAAATTGAAAGATTTTAATTTAGATATATCTAAAGACATAGTTGGAGTAACTACTGACGGTGCGTCGGTTATGGTAAAATTAGGAAAAATTATAGAGGCTGAACATCAACAATGTATGGCACATTGCATAAATTTAGCAATTACTGATGTTTTGTATAACTCAACTTTGAACCCGAGTGTGGATATTGATGTTATGGAGCAAAATTATAATGATGACGATGTTAATGATGTTGACGATGACGATGATAACAATGACGACGATATCGACGAAGAAGATGGTAATGGAATTATTATAGAGTTAGATGCTAGTATTACTACAAGTAATATAAATATTAGACATACTGGTATATCATCTCTAAGTTTCAAAAATTCGGAAAGTAGTGAAAACATTTAAAAATTCACCTTCTAAAAATGATAAATATTTACAAAAGTACGTGAGAGAACAATTAGGTAAAGAAACAGCGCTAAAATTAGATTGTCAAACAAGATGGAACAGTATGTTATTTATGTTAGAAAAATTTGAAGAAATTAAATTTTGTATTCAAAAAGCGCTTATTGACATTAGTTCCGATATTCATTTTTCTGACGAAGAATTTAATTTATTATCTTCAATTATTGCTGCTCTTACTCCTGTAAAATTAACATTAGATGCATTATGCCGAAAAGATGCAAATCTTTTGACGGCTGACGCTTCTTTAACATTTATGTTAGATACTCTTTCCCAGCAAAAATCTGCAATTGCATTAGAATTATTGGAAGCATTAAAATCTCGAATTTTACTGCGACGAACTGAATTATCACAAATACTTCAGTATCTGCAAAAGGGCTCACAAGATGTTGGAAAAGTATTTAAACGCATATCCAAATTTACAATCATTAAAAAAATTGTAAGCTTAACTAAACGGCTCACACATGAAAATCTAGAAGATACAGAAGATATGGAAGTTGTGCAAGAAACATCCCTTCCAATATCTTCCCTAATTAGTAATGAAACAGTATTAGAATCTGACAAGTTAAACGTAAACGTATTAAAGAAAAAACTACAGGCAGCAATAGACGAAACACTAAATACTTCACCCGTGCCTGCGTTTAAAAAAATTCTAGGTCTGGAACAAAAAATAAAAGATGAAATTACTTTTTTTTGAAAAAACAGGAACAAAAGGAACGTATTTACAAAATGTGTATGATTTCTTAATGACAATTGTGCCGACAAGTGTAGAATCAGAAAGAGCTTTTTCGGCGGCTGGATATATTTGTACGAAAATTCGGTCCTCGCTTGATGATGAAACGATTGATTGTTTATGTTTTTTAAGAGCATACTTTAATAAACAAAACGCAAGTTATTAATATTATTTCATAAATACTTTCAATTTAATTATATTTTTTGCTTCTTTAATTATATAATGCCATACGAGCCTATTATATGTAAAATGTAACATAGAATTTAATATGTACTTTTTTTTACTTGCACGTTTTTTTGTATCTATCTACTCCTACTCTCTATGTAATAAAATAAATAATATCTACTCATTTCAGAACAATATTTATTGGATTTCATATATTATTTGTTAAAAAGTCAATATAACAACTGAGGTAAGTAAAAATATAACTAGTAAATTTTTTATTAATAATACCGGTTTTAATACCGGTATCCCGATATTTCAAATTTCAAATATCAAATACCGGTATTCAGATTTTAGTTCGGTATTGTAAGCCCTAGTTTTTAGACAAATCCAAAAATGTTGCCCAAAATTAAGGAACTATTTATTTGCTGCAAATACGTTTTTGGACATTTTTCTCGAAAACGTCTTGCTATATTGTTTAGAAGTGGCCACATGTTTTTAACCGTGCTGTACGTCGAATTATATAAAAGAAACTGGCAATCATCCACGTATTTATTAATTGAATTCGTTACATATTGTTGTAATATTCAATGAATAAAGATAACGAGATTAATACAATAAAATAAATATACATTCAATTAATCAAATTGTGTATGTGTATTTAGGTATTTGGGCTTAATAAAAGAGACAATTCAACAAGCTGAAATTAACGATTTTAGGTGAAAATTGAGTTTTCAAAAATAAAGAAATGTTTAGAACAGAATTGTTACATAAATCTATTAATACGCTCTTGAAAATAGTATATAAAAAAAATAGTCAATATAGAGTGATTTTAGCATGCATGGAGCCCACATACTTAAATAGATATACCGTGCAAAAGAGGCGTCCGACACGCGGAAACATTGGAGCTGCCATTTTTACGTACTTCCTGAAGGATAGACTATCCAACTTGTAAATGTTCTATATTGATTGCATAACTATCTATAAAGCTAACATAAGTATTTCAATTCGATGTGGTAATTCTACTCGTTTCGAAATCGCATGAAAATATATCTTTGAACATTTAAGTTTAAAAACCTTCTTGATATTTAATGCTTTGTCTATACAGGAAAAGCAAGCTATATATTGAACATCTACAAGGAAATTATACGTAGTGATCCTACAACAAAGAAAACACGGATTAAACTGCAAATATCAAACACTTTAGATAGCATACATAAGTATTTCTCAAGTGTTATTCACGAATACAAATCGAAAGAACTAAGTTCACCACCATTAAAACGGTTAGGAAGAAAATAGTTGCTGTCTACATTTGACGATACTGTTAGATACATGATAAGGAGAACGGTACATATTTTTTATGATGGAGAACTTCCTACGTTAAACAAAATTTTAAAGAAAATAGAGGAAGATGAAAATATAAGCAGTCGTTCAACTTTATATAAACTAATGAAGACGTTTAATTTTCAGTAAGTTGTGGTATTAAATTATATAAGCGTTTTATATGTGTTTATAGGTATTTAAAACGTAATTGCAAAAGTCTGCTGCTTAAACGTGATGATATTATTTTGTGGAGACGAAGATATTTATCTTCCATCTGTTGCCACCGAAATAACGTTTGTGAATGGAATCGATTTTTCCTTAAAAAATCACTCAGGACATTAAATATTGATTCACCTTTAGTGTCCGTCTCCAAAGTTTTCGCGAATAGTAGCTCTTGCCAATAATAATGCTTCATTACCAGGTAAAGTTGACTCGTCCAGTTGAATAGAAAAATGAGTTGCTTGCAGATAATTACAAAAGAAACTTTCAATATCAGAGCTCATTTCGTCTATACGTCTTTGTACAGTGTTGTTCAAAGGAATTCTTTTGAGTATGTCAAATGGAGATTTGTGCAGAACAGTTTTTAAAACCTCTTCAACAGCGGGTAAAATTAACTGTTCTCCAATGGTGTGCGATTTTCCAGATTTCGCTATAAGTAACGAGATATTGTAAGATGCCCGCAAGCCATCATCGTTACTTTCCGACGTTGAAGCGAACATACTGTGCACGGTGGGTCTCTTTTCATATTTTTTCTTCAATGTTTAAAAATATTTTAAATCTTTACCTATTTTATCAGGATGACACCTTCTTAGATGATCTTCGAGCTTCGATGGTTTCATAGAGTCATTGCTCAAACTTTGTTGCATAAAAGGCATATGGGCAATCGCTTGTCTGGCTTTGATGGAAGAAAACCAAATTTTAAATAATCAACACTGTACTGGCGACATTTCTTCTTAGATTCAGCCATGTTTCGTATCAGTTACCTACCTGTAAATAACAAAAACTTTGTTGTAGTAATCTTAAGGCGGTCTTACTTAACAGGATATGGCTATTTTAACAGGATTAATTGATTATTGCAATGAAATAAACAAAGTAGCGGCGGCAAACTGATTCTAATTATTAAAAGCAATAAATCGCTAAGATCAATAATTGAGTTTTATGAAAACGGCTGAACCGATTTTAATGTAATGTAAAACATTTTTTCATTAATTATATTTTGATATATTTCTGTAAATTCGATAGAAAATACTTGTATATAATATTTTGATATCAAAACTTCGCGATTTTAATTATTTATTTATTACTTTGATGCACGTTACGAGTATGTAGTATATAAAGACACGTACAATTTATGAAAATATATTTAATTATTAGTGAACCACCACACAGTCGGGTAATAAAAAAATTACTAATAAAGTAGGGACAAGAAGTTCAACCTTTCTCGGCTTTCTGTTCTTTTATGGAAGTATCTAATAATGGCTCTGTTCAGTATTTAATTTTTAATACGTACCTACTACACGCAAACATTACAAATATACTTATTACAACATAAATATATCTCCTATCGCAGGTGGGTTGGAAGACATTTCTTTTAGGAATAAGCCTCACCCTTTTGTACCTACGTATTTTTTTGTAATTTGTCCATTTTTTGTTTACTTACGTGTACAATAAATTGTAAAATAAATAGATAAATACTAAATAAAATAAAAGTATGTATAACAAATAGGCAGGTAAGTACTTACTTTTCCGACAGTGGTAAAAACTAACATCGATTCACTTTACTTTACTTTTCTTTTCGAAATTCGGGAAACAAATGAGTAACGTTTATCCGTGGCATTCATATTTATATTGGTGAAGAATCAAACAAGTTCATGCAAGATTGCAAGCACACACACCACATGTCGTACTTCGTCCCTTTGCACGTCTGAACAAGCATTGCGGACGGCGGCAGCGCTTTCCAAGTCTCGACACGTTGTACTGAATATGGAATATGCAAGTTTTTACAAGTAACAGTCGCTGAGCTTCTTAAAATATTATCTGCCTACATAGATAGGTGAACTCAAGCCAACATTTTAGTTCTTCACTATCGAAACCAGATAAATTTTCGTGGACCCCCGCTTACGAATTGTGAACCCCCATTTTTTTGTCACGCCAACGTAGACCCCCGTCGAGTCTCCCGTGGACCCCCTGGGGATCCACCTGGACCACTTTGGAAATCAATGATTTAGACGAAACATGGCTTAATGAAGGGCACAAAAGCAAAAGTGTGGGTAGATATTAATGTTGCAACACGCAGACAGGATTGTGTAACTACCGATCTAAAAAATCCCATTGGTAAACGAAGACGCTTAATTAGTTTACATATTGGTTCTAAGAAGGGTTTTGTTGACGATTTGCTATTGGCTTTGAGGGAAGAAATTTGTTAAATGAATATAATTTTTATGTAAATATTTAATTTGTGTATTACAAATATAATTCAAGTAATAAAATAAATATTAACACTATTGCTATTTGTTGTTTGCAACTGTGATCTGTAAAGCAGCTTCGTTAAATATCGAAGTATAAATAGCAAGTGATACTTCATTTCATTATAATTTATATTTAAATTTACCGCCAAAATTGCTGTCAGTTAAATATGTCTAATGTGAGGCGGTTTGTTTCTCTTATTAAAAAACAGTATAAGAAATAAAAACCTACAGACAATTTTTTGTCAACAAATTAGATAGAATTAATAATATGCATTAATTTGTAATTTATAATTATACTTAAATTTATTAAAATTGTTTAGAAACTTTAAACTAACACACCAGGAAAGAAATAAAAATATTTACGTGTATTTTAGTTTACACCTATCCATAAGGATTTATGAGTTAACTGTTTTTCTATTAGAAAAAGACAATTTTATTCTCATTAGTAGTATTTGGCTATTTAAAGCTGGGAATTTACAACTACGCCATAGACGGTGAAATTAATATTTAGACGTGACTAAATTTCTCAATAAATAGTACCTACATACAGTCAAAAGCGTTCATCTCATTATAAAGTGATTTTATTTGAAACACAAATTATAATATAAATTACTTATTAAGAATAGGTAATCATAATACTCTACACTGCTTTTTTATGAATTATATTAACACTAAAAAATAAAGAATATAAGTTAAGGGAACCCGAGTTTCTTAAAAAAGTATAGAAAAGCAAAATTAAGACATAAAGACTGATCGCTAATTCTGATCACGGTGAGAAGAAAATTGACTTGATAAATAAGTTACTGACAGAAAACACATCTAAGACCTTAACGAAGAACACCAATTGGCACGACCAAGACAGGTTTTGGAAGTTATTTCACCATTCCGGTAGGGAACTCGAGATCAGTTTTTCTCTTACTCGCTCCTCCTCTTTCTCACCCATGCCTACACGTGTAGACTACTTGGGGCGTCAATTGAGACGCATCGAGCGCACCGTTAATTTTCACTAGGAAATCTCGTTACACGTCTTGTCGTCGCCACTTTCGCGTATATGGAGGGCACAGCGGGTAACTCACCTAATGAAATTTCGAGTTATCCGAAGTTTTCCACGAGAGACTCGAACGCTGGAAGGCAACCGAAACGCGACAGGAGAGATGGCGGTGAACCTTCTTTCTTCATCTTCTCGCATACTGTTTCTCCTTTCCGAACTAAGTAATTGGACGTCTTGAGAGTTTTCCTTGTGCGGAAATGACCCGAATTACCTTCCACGGGAACCCTTTTAAACCTCCTAATCACTGGCGAAAGCGCTCATTTTCATGAACTTTGAATAAAATATTATGGGACGTTCGTGACCCATGGCTAGATATGCTCCGACACGGTGTTCTAGGAATAAGTACTAACATATTACGAATTAGATTAATATTTTGCTTAATATAGTATTTCATAATTTCCTTTTTAACAATTTAAAAATTCATATGTTTTTGTGAATTATATTATTCTTAATTTATAATATTTAACTCCAGGCTAATTATAATAATATGGTAATTCTTGATTTATATGATGAGTTAGATAATCATAAAAGACTTCAAAAAATAATAACTTTACATTTCTACATTTCTACATCTACAATTACATTCAATTTATGAATTCTAGTATATGCTGGCAATAGCATGAGTTCAAATTATTACTTCTATGAATAATGTTAGAACGTTGTAATTATAGTAGAAATGATTTAAATACGCAACTTGAATAAGAAATCAGTGGGGATGAAACTAAAGTAAAGTTTGACATATTGCTATGTATTGTGGAGTTGATAAATTATTTAAATTAGCCCACAATACACAATAGCTTGCCCAGTTTCACTTTAGTCAGTACAGCCTTCCTGGAGCTCTTGTATCTTCAGGGTTACCCTCAAAGGGTATGTGTTAAATAAAACAAAAGGTATTAGCAAAGAAAACAAACATTAACAGTACGAACATGTAATAAAAAAAAAAAATCGGAAGCAACAATTGTGCAACAGCGTGAGGAAAACTTGTATAAATATTGACGGATATACAAGAAAAAAAACCTCACGTGACCGCGAGCTAAATTAAAACTAATTATATAGTTGGAAAAACTTTCAAACTTTAAATTACGTTATCCCACAACTTCAAACGTCAAACAGAAAATTATTGTCAGCGCGCAACTCAAAACAATATGACAAGATCATGCGCTCTATAACATGATCAAACTCCCACCAAATTTCCCTGACCTTCAATACAACTACAGCCAGCTAAAAGCAAAAACTAGCTAAAAAAAATATAAAATGTTGAAAATTTTTCTGACTATAACATATTATAAACTAAAAATTTACTGAATTTACGAGCTCAAACAATATACAGATATCATAACTAAATTAATATATATATATATATATATATATATATATATATATATATATATATATATATATATATATATATATATATATTGAGGTGATTCATGTCCTGTATATATAATGAGGCCTTAGAACAGAGATACAGAACTGATTTTTAAATTGTTAATTTTAAAATATAAGTTATATATTGAACTGTATTTTTGCCATGTCTAATCAATAAAGTTAATTCCGCGTTTTTAATTACTCAAATTTGAATCTTTTATTTATTTAATTCATTGTAGTCATTTACTGAAGTCATGCACATTTACATTATCATTTCACCGAAGACTTTTTAACTTAATTGATTGGAAATATTTATGACATTATTTATGACATTTTTTATGACAATTAGCTGTATCTAATTTGTATTGCATTAGGCGGGAATGATTCCCTTGTAATCAAGTATTTAGCGCAAAACTGAACTTTCAAAACACAATTTGAATACAGTAAGATTAGAATAATGAGTACTGTAAAATATTAAAACGATTAGCCATAGTAATTTAGTCTTTTTAATTTAAAAAGTACGAGATTAAATAAATACTAACAAGCATTACGAATAAGATGCCTGGAGATGATTGAAAACAATAGAGAGTCAGGAGAGAAAAATAATAAGTTTGACAACGTGTGGATATTATAAGAGTGTTCTACCTATTATTGGTAAAAAAATAAGAAAATAAATTAGTAAACCTTACCAAAACATATCCTACGTATTACTCACCAACCAGATATCGGTTTACGAAGTTTTCACATCCGAAGACCTGCCTGATCATTTGAAAACGAAAATTCCAATTTTCCAAAGGACGCCCAAACCCAGCCTAGAATATTACCTGCTTGTTTGTTCCAACTGCACCTGTATTCCTGCCTCTAGACACGAATAACCATTGACCATCCAGAATTTACCGTTACAGAAATCTGAGTATCCATTTATTTACATCTCCTACAATTTTAACCATTCTTAATTTACAATTTGAAAACTAATCGTTAATATTATTATGTACGAATACCTATAATGTTAGAATTTAATCTATATATTACATAAGTCAAGAATACAGTTCCCTTAAGTTTTTGAATTAGTTTTAGATAGATTATATACCAATATTAGCATTCAATTTAATCACGTGACTGCTATAATGTTAATTTGTCTGTATATCATGTATCAACTTACCTTCATGAATTGTTATGCTCATTAAATCTGTCATTTTTACATTTCACCTCCTAGTTTTATTCTTTAAAATATATAAGTTTGTCACTTGGTAAAAAAACAATTTTAAAAATAATAAACACGTATTCTATCAATTCACCGAACTCGCATAGTCTTTGTATAAGCACCATAAAACTTAAGCTAGCCTGAGTCTCTTATTAAGATACAAGTAAAATAATTAACAATACCAATAGCACTTGAGGGAAGCCGATTGAAGTTAAGTATTAATTATTTATTTTGTCTTTGTTGAAATCTAGAGATTTTTCCTGTCTTTGACTAATACTTACGTCATTTATTGGGCATATTTATTACCACTTTGTGCTATTTTAAGTTATTTTTAATTTCTGGGCAAATTCAATAATTACTTTAAGGTTAATTACACGTATCATCTATAAGACCTTTCTGGGTTACTTCAATATATATATATAAATATACTTGCAAATGTACACGTACATTAATTAATGTGGTCGTCACACTTCACTAAAAAAAAATTATACTAAAAGAGAGATTTCAGATAGGTCGCGCAAATCAAAAATTACAAGTATCAGAAACTCGTAATTAATCGAGAATTACTTTACACATCAGAATAACACAACTAAAAACATAAACCGAAATTAACTATAATATACTGAATAAAAAGGAAGTGTTTATTCAGAAAAAATTAACACAACCTATCTGTTTAACGGATCAAAAATCTCTAACGCTGCACTACGGAAATGGATCTCTGCATCCCTAAAACAAAATCAAAGGAGCGACTACGACAATATACTTCCGAAGTGGCGGAAACCTCAAACATCAAGACCACGCTCGAACATTCTACAGACGTGGACAAAAATACACATTATAATCGAATTTTAAATAAAATATAAAATATCTCTAATTATTTTCCTGGAATAAAATATACATAAATATATAGTCTTTTACTGTTTCTTTAATTTTTTCTTCGGGGAAAAATTCATGACAATATGTTCGAAAATTTACTCACAACGTTTTGACGTACATGTGCTATTTGTGTTGTTTACAGTAACTTAAATAATTCATTTCGATCTACAAGTGGAATTAACTCGTGAACATTCCGTGCGATTATTTTTTGCAACTTTCGACGTGGGGTATCACAACAGTGCATCGATAAACTTAATTAGACTTTTGGCGATGAATTTTCATAAAAAAACCAGCGTATATCGGTGGTATACTGAATTCAATCGTGGCCGCGCTTCGCGCACTAACGAATTTCGTGAAAGTCGTCCAAAATCGGTTGTTGTTCCGAAAAACATTGCTGCTGTGCGTGAACTGATATTTCAAGATCGTTATGTGACTGATCGTGAGGTAGGGTACCTGGGCTAGTGAGACCAGCATACATTTAATTTGGAGCGAACATTTGGGTAAAAAAATCTGTTCGCGTTGGATCCCACATAATTTGACAATTGCTCAAAAAGGCTCGTGCCGATTGGTCGAAAGAAATGCTAAAAAAATTCGATCGAGGTGCTTCAAAACACGTCTCTGACATCGTAACAGGTGATGAATCATGGATCTACGCGTATGAGCCCGACTATATGGGTCTTTCAAGATGAACCAAATTCAACAAAAGTTGTTCGCTGACAAAGCACTTCGAAGCAAATGGTCGCTTGTTTCGCTTGCGTTCATGTGGCAACAGCGAACGAATGAGAAGGCGCATTGTCGTGGTGGAGCAACAATCTTTTCTTCAATAAATTCGGTCGTTTTTTCTTGAGTTCTGCATCAAAACGTATCAGCAAATCATCATAATATTGGCCAGTTATCATTTTCCTTATTTTTAAATAATTAATAAACACCTTTGAAATCCAAAAAAACTGTGGCCATGACCTTATCGGCCAAAAAATGGGTTTTTGCTATCTTGGAGGCACAGGTACGGGAGAAACCCATTGTTTCGACTGTGTTTTCGTATCTGAAATATAATAATGATTTATCCAAGTTTTATCTACTGTGGCATATCGACGGAAGAATTCTCTTGAATTGCGTTCGAAGATAGCCAAATATTTTCCTGATTTTCGGATGTGAGCGCGTATTTGATCAGTATTTGCAATCGCGGCATCCATCTCGCGGATAACTTTTCATATTTAAATGTTCATGCAAAATATTGCATACCTGTCCGGTTGAAATGTTTTCTTCATTAGCTATCTCACGTACTTTTAATCGACGGTCGTTACTTACAAGGGCATGGGCTTTATTTCTGGAGTTGTTACAGTAAATGACGGGTCACTGCGTTCTGCATCCTCCGTCCTCATTTGGTCAAGTTTGAAAGCGCGTCGTCCGGATGTTTGGAACTATTGAAATCCTCGATCTGACCAGTAGAAAGAAAGTTAGGAGTCTTAATAATATAACAACAATAGTGGCAATACTTTTATTTTAAATGTAGATGGCGTCACGAGACCCTACTTCGCACATTGAAGTTGACAAGGACAATTAAACATTGCAGGAAAATATATATGCCATATGCTATCTCTAAAAACATTGTATATCCGAGAGCATTGCAATCAACTTAAAGTTGAACCCAACAGTAATTACAATTTATGTAATCTAAAACACAAAAATAATAATGTTTCTCTACAAACACTGTTAAAACTTGACATTTTTACACGGTTAACATCAATTAAAAATGCGATTTTATAGCGTAGCGTAGGGCTGGGCGAAGTATCGATACATCGTCCAATACCCGATACCTCATATAACGAAGGTATCGATTCTAAGGTATCGATTCCAAAGCATCGATACCTATCGATACTTTACCGATTCCAGTACTCGCTAAGTATCGATGTATCGGGTAGCTTACCTCTATGCATTTTTTTAAATGTACATAAAAGATGCAATAACTAAGTTTAAGAATTTTTAAGTATACAGGGCAATCCAAATTAAGTGTTCACCATTGGTAACTTTGTTATTATTAAAGTTACAAGATTGTTTAAATTAGCAAACTAGTAGTACTTTTAACGCTCTTTAAGATGGAAGAATTAAAAAAAAAAAAGAGCAGCGCGTTTTCGAATTTTCCCGAAAAATATGTTTTTTTCAAATGGAAACCCCTGTATATTATATCATTTTCTGTTAGAAATTCAATTTTTAAACAAAAAATCTTATAAGAAATTTTTTACTGGGATTAAAAATACTTGAGTTATAGTGAAACAGCTAAGTCAAGTGCATTTCTATGTTTCTATGATAACGACGTTAATTCTTTCTAGTAAACGTCAAATATTAGTACAGTTTTATTAGTCTTTCACTCATAAATTTCATTTTGCTAGTTATTAATTTGACAAAAAAATGATTTTTACCCATGCAGAAAAGTGTGATATGTTAGAATCTTATTTAGTGTGCAGAAAATCCTCTAGGAGGGCAAAAGAACACTACGCTGAATTATATCCACTCCGAACACCACCAAATGAGCAATTTTTTCTGAGACTGTACCGAAAATTTAGAGGCAATGAGAGTGTTTTTGCCAAAACAAGAACAAGATGGACTTTTATAATAAGCGAGGCCACGGAAATTCTAGTTCTTGCATAATTTGAGGCCAACCGTGAGAATTCCATACTAGATATTATCAAGGAATCGGATTTGAGTCACGGTACTGTGCATAGGATTCTGAAGAAACACAAATTCATTCCTTATAAGTACAAACCAGTTCAAGTTTTCTTGCCAGGGGATCCAGAGAGAAGAATGTTTTTTTGCCACTGGTGTCTTAACTTTTGTCGCCAAAATGTAAACAACTTTCGTTATATTTTATGGACCGATGAATCAAATTTCTCAAATTCTGGAATGTACAATACAAAAAATCATCATTACTGGTCAAAGGAAAATCTTCTTTTAGTACATCCAAGACGCCCGCAAGTCCGTTACAGTTTTAATGTTTGGTGCGGTTTAATTGGTTCAAGGATTATTGGTCCTTTCTTTTATGAGGGCACTCTAACTGGTGAAAGGTACATAGAATTTTTGACTGAAATTTTGAATAATTTCTTAGACGATATTGATCTCATAAGTAGACAGAATCTGCATTTTCAGCAGGATGGCGCACCTGCGCACAACTACAGAGGTACTCATCAAATTTTAAATACTATTTTTAACAACTCATGGATAGGAACAAATGGTCCTATTCAGTGGCCTCCCCGATCGCCAGATTTAACACCGCTTGATTTTTTTTTATGGGGTTATTTAAAGACAGAGATTTATA
The DNA here is from genome assembly GCA_935421215.2 of Melolontha melolontha. NCBI lineage: Eukaryota > Metazoa > Arthropoda > Insecta > Coleoptera > Scarabaeidae > Melolontha > Melolontha melolontha. The sequence goes on from OW285235.1 coordinate 187,375,441, forward strand.
AGTAAAGGTACGAAAACGTAAACGCCCTAAAAATTGCAGTTAGTGAAAAGATAAACCAAATAGATGGTAGGACCATACTAAAAGCAGTTCGACAAGTTCAGAAACGTGTTCAAAAATGTATTGAACAACAAGGTGGTATTTTTGAACATCTTCTATGAAAAAATCAGTGATTTTTATTTTCTTTTAATGATATGTTTATGTATAAAATAAAGTTTATAAAAATTATTTAGCTGTTTCTGTTTATATATTATAACTCAAGTGTTTTTAATCCCAGTAAAAAAGTTCTTATAAGATTTTTTGTTTAAAAATTGAATTTCTAAGAGAAAATGATATAATATACAGGGGATTCCATTTGAAAAAAACATATTTTTCGGGAAAACTCGAAAACGTGCTGCTCATTTGTTTTTTTTAATTCTTCCATCTTAAAGAGCGTTAAAAGTACTACTAGCTTGCTAATTTAAACAATCTTGTATCTTTAATAATAACAAAGTTACCAATGGTGAACACTTAATTTGGATTGCCCTGTATATAGCATTATATATATTATATAGTATATATTTCAAAGGATGTTGTTGAATTTTATATTATGCGTAGCAAATATCCATATTATAACATAAACATAATAACTATAATTATTACAAAAAAAATATCACAATATTGCAAATTTCATACCGTAGATATGGTAGAATCGATAAATTAATTTTATATCTCTTGAAACCGATATCAAACAAACGATACCTAGAAAACGGGTTATGAATACTGATTCCTAGGTATCGAATCAAGGTATCGATTCCAAAGTATCGATTCCAAGGTATCGATTCAAGGTATCGATTCCAAAGTATCGATACCAAAGCATCGATACCTATCGATACTTTACCGATTCCAGTACTCGCTAAGTATCGATGTGTCGGGTTAGCGATGTATCGGGTAGCGATGTATCGGGTAGCCATGTATCGGATAGCCAGGTATCGGATAGCTTACCTTCGTGCATTTTTTTAAATGTACATAAAGGATGCAATAACTTTTTAAGTAAAGAATTTTTAAGTATAAATGCATTATATATATTATATAATATATATTTAAAAGGATGTTATTATTGTGTGTAGCAAATATCCTTATGATGACATAACTATAATTATTCCAAAAAAAAATCTCACAATATTGCAAATTTCATACCGTAGTTATGGTAGAATCGGTAAATTAATTTTATATCTCTTGAAACCGATATCAAACAATCAACACCTAGAAAACGGGTTATGAATATTGATTTCTAGGTATCGAATTAAGGTATCGATTCCAAAGTATCGATTCCAAAGTATAGATTCCAAGGTATCGATTCCAAGGTATCGATTCCAAGGTATCGATTCCAAGGTATCGATTCCAAGGTATCGGTTCCAAGGTATCGATTCCAAAGCATCTATACCTATCGATACCGGTACTCAGAATCGATACCGTGCACAGACCCGATACATCGGTAAGTATCGATACCTCGATTGGTATCGGTACCCGATACCGAAAACGTCGGTATCGCCCAGCCCTAGCGTAGCGTGTTAAAAGAAGTACGAACTCGTCTTTTGTATAAATTGCGACAACTTAATTTGAATAATTTAACAGTTGTGTCGAAACGTATTCATAAGCTGTCAGATTTTGATCAGTGAAATAATAGTGTACGATACACGTGTTAAAAATGCAATTTTATTTTTCTCGTAAATAAACCTTACATGAAATTTACACTCAAAATAAAATCGCACTTTTAACACTTGTATCGTAAATAAATATTATTTAAATATCTAATTTTAACTAAATACAATAATTGATGTCAAACTTTCAATTGTGTTCATTTAATCTGTATGTGTATATAGTAAAATCTAGCATCTTGCCGGGTTCAGCTAGTACAATATATTCAGTTTTATTAACTCATTTATGGTAAATACAGTCACTAAAATATATTTCTTCTATTGCAGGTATGTCTTCCCATAATTCTACTGATTTGTAAGTACAACAATTTTAATCCTTACCTTTCTGCTCACCTTTGAAGCATATTTCAACTTCAGTCATAAAATAAATAACATTAAATTAAAAGTAAAGTTGTTAGTAACGTAATTATTTTTTTTGATTTATTAAATTTGTTTAATATATTTAATTTCTTAAATTATAATAAATTGTTTACTATCTTCATATACTGGTTGCAATACCAATACTGAAAGTTCTGGGAACGGAGTAGAGTATATTATGAATAATGTTGCATGTTTACTAGCGCCCTCTCATAGATCAAGTTTGTATACTCGCACATTTATTCGATTGATTTATTGGTGCAATTCTCGTATAAACAAATGCACGATGATCGTACTTAACCAGGGGGCTTTCCAACTGAGTTTTCATTGTTCGCCCTTCCTCATTGCCAGTTATGTACATTATTCTGCTGCCATATACTTTATTTATCCCCGCTTATCTTTAAGGGCACCTGTTTTGTCCGAACACTGCTGACAATTTTGCGCATCTGATTAGTTTTAATATATTTGTCAGTTTCAAATAACCAGATGACAGGAATTCATTAAATAGGTGTAGCTATAATGCTTTTTGTTATCCACATTCAACCTTTCCACATTGCCAATGTTGTGAAACCAAATTATTTACATAAAATAAATAATAAAATGAAACAAATTTTAATGAATTTCACTAGTTTTTATTTATATACAGGCTGATTCATTTTCGGCCCTCACCATGGGGATCTCTCTTATTGTTTGGAGATAGAGTATAGGTTTAAATTTGGCAAAGTTGTTAAATTTTGTGTTTGTTATAAATCCGTAAAGAAAATAGACCTGTGACAAATGACCTTAGTTATTTCAAAAAAAAACGCGAAAACCCAATTCTCTTCTTTTACCTGTAGCACCGACATTTGGCCTTGTAGAGAAAATATAAAAACACATCCTTGTGGCCATTTCTAAACCTCTATCCAGTGGTGTACTCTAAATTTTTATACGAAGTTTCGTTTCTTTCTGGCCATCATCAGCTATCTAATTTCTTATAGGCGTCATATTGGATTTAGACATCCTCAGAAAGAGTTTTTTTTCTGATTTTAACCATGTACCACATGCTGACTATAGTTTTTGACATTAGGTTTTATTTGAAAGAATAAATTATAAGATTAAATAAGGTAGCCTTTGGAATTTCAATCTGTCAAACATTTCATTTATTGTTCATTAATAATACAAAATTGTTATACACTAACGAAGAGAAACGAGATATGATGAGTATTTTTTATTCTTCGAAACGAAATTCAACAGTAGCGAGTACAAGACAACAAAAACATTAATAAAAATACATAGAAAAGTAAATAATAAACAATTACAGTAAATGTTCAATTATCTGGCCATCTTCGGTAATGCACAATTGGGCACGCCTTCTGGCATTTTGTACTGCCCTTTGTATAGTTCTTCTAGGAACTGCATCGAAGGCATTCTGAAGTCTGTCTCGTAATTCTTCAATGTTTTGTGGCGAATCTACTTTATAAATATTATTTTTAAGATATCCCCATAAAAAAAATCTAGCGGACTTAAATCAGGTGATCTCGCAGGCCATTCAACAACTCCCCTATTTCCAATCCAACGGTTTGCAAACTCTTGATTTAAGAAATTTCTAACAACAGCTGCATTGTGTGCTGGTGCGCCATCTTGTTGCCACCATAAATATTGTAATTGATTTAATGGGATATTGTCGTCAAGATAGTCAGATACGTATGTACGTAAAATGTTTAAATATCTTTCCCCATTTAAATGTTCTTCATACATAACTGGTCCTAAGAGACGATTTGCCAAAATACACATCCAAACGTTTATTCCGAAACGATGTTGTGGTCTTCTAGCCCTGTTTTGTCGGGGATTTTGTACTGCCCAATAGTGCTCCGTATTTCTGTTGAACATTCCAGAATTTGTAAATTTTGTTTCATCTGACCAGATGATTTTGCTTAAAAAATTTTCGTCATTTTCTATCCTTCCCATTAACCAATTACAATATTCTAGCCTTCTCAAATTATCTCCAGACAGTAAAGAGTGACTAACATGGATCCTGTATTGTTTAAACCTACTGTATTTTATTGTTAACAATAAAATACAATTCACTATAGAAAAAGAGTTAGACGGGACGCTAAATTTTTTAGACTTAAAATTAACAAGAATTGATAAACGATTCGAGTTTGATATATTTAGAAAACCCACTACAACTGATACTGTAATCCCGGCTAATTCTTGTCAATCATGGAATATAAAAATGGCAGCGTTTCATAGTTTTATACATAGACTGATTAATTTCCCTTTAAATAATGAGAATTACGAAAGAGAAGTAACCACCATAAAAACAATAGCTAGAAACAACGGTTATAAAACAGAATTTATAGATAAAATGATTATCAAAAAACAACGCACTATCCTTAGGAAGAATTTTTACTACGGGCACACATATACAAAAACGAATAAAACATTTCACACACTCAACTATATACCTGGGGTTAGCAATAAAGTTTCTAATAAATTGAATCAATTAGGGTTAAATGTTATCCAAGTGAATAAAGTAAATCTAGGAAATATTTTAGTTAATAATAAAGAAAAACAGAATTGTGTGATAAGTCGGGTGTGTACGAATTAAGGTGCAGTGATTGTGATGCGATATATATCGGCCAATCAGGACGCTCAATAAAAGAACGGATCAAAGAGCATAGAAGTTCTATTCTTTATGGAAAAATGAATACCGGTTTCTCAGAACACTGCATTGAAAAGACACACTTGTTCAATACCAGTAATTTTAAACTGTTACATACTTGCAATAAAGGAAAGAGACTAGACCTCCTCGAAATATTAGAAATTAAAAAAGCAATAAACCTTAATAGACATGTAACAAACGCACAGCTGGATTTTGTCAACACTCCGACCATTGATGCCATAATAAAGTCCCTTAAAATGTCATAAATAGTGGTGGAAGTGTACTTTCTAATTTAGTTTTTAAAAATATCTCTTTGATAATGCCTGAAAAGGCGAAACATATGTTAGAGATTAAATTAAATATATTTTGTGAAACAAAACATACCGAGTGTTTTCTTTAGCAAATTATTCATTATGTTTCACCAAGAGCCAACCGTGGATTTTATACATTGTATTATTAATAATTTATATTATAATTTGTATTATTAATAATAAATGAAATGTTTGACAGATTGAAATTCCATGGCTACCCTTATTTAATCTTATAATTTATTCTTTCAAATAAAACCTAATGTCAAAAACTTTAGTCAGCATGTGGTACATGGTTGAAGTCAGAAAAAAAACTCTTTCTGAAGATGTCTAAATCCAATATGGCGCCTATAAGAAATTAGATAGTTGACGATGCCCAGAAAGAAACGAAACGTCGTATAAAAATTTAGAGTACACCACTGGATAGAGGTTTAGAAATGGCCACAAGGATGTGTTTTTATATTTTCTCTACAAGGCCAAATCTCAGTGCTACAGGTAAAAGAAGAAAATGGGGTTTTCGCGTTTTTTTTTTTTAAAACGAAGGTCATTTGTCACAGGTCTATTTTCTTTACGGATTTATAACAAACACAAAATTTAACAACTTTGCCAAATTTAAACCTATACTGTATCTCCAATAATAAGCGAGATCCCCATGGTGAGGGCCGAAAATGAATCAGCCTGTATATATATGTTATATGTTATATATATATATATATATATATATATATATATATATATATATATATATATATATAACAATTGCTAAATTATTGGAGTTTTTCGACTTTTATATGAAATATTGTACAAATATCAAATTAGAACGTAGACCATATTTTTCAATTAAAAAAAAAAAAAAATTCGTATGATTTGCTTTGTAATTTATAGACAGCAATGTTTACATCCCCAATTATTCTGCAATTACATACTTTCTAATTTGATATTTGTAAAATATTTCATGTAAAAGCCGAAAAACTCCAATAATTTATCAATTGTTATATTTAATAAACGGCTACGAAATTATTTAAACACTTATATATATACAGTAAATAATAAAAATAAATTAAAACACTTGGCTTGTTTCACTATGAGATTTATTTAAATTCTCTAACATTTGTTTCGGCTGTTATGCCATTCTCAGAGAGAAAGTTAAAATGTTTCACCAAGAAGTATCTGCAACAACAGCCGAGAATATTCAATTAGCCAGCGAAGGCAAACTAGCAGATTTATATCGTAAAAACTTATATATATATATATTTATATATATATATATATATATATATATATATATATATATAAATTATTAAGTTATATGTGTGAGAAGCTCCTATGTGAGCGAAACGATCGTAACTTTGTAAAATAAAGGGTTGTGAAATTCATTAAAATTTGTTTTATTTTATCCCGATAATAGTGGATTTCATTAAGTATATGCTGAAACAATCCTATATAATTATATTTGATTAATAGACCCACTGTTCCGAAAAAATGGTAGTGGTTTTATTTGAACGAAATTAGTGACGTAATCTGCTGGTAGGAGATAGATTTCTGGAATGTCAACCTACTTAAATTATTATTAAACGTTTCACGACTTTTCGTTCACTAGAACTCAAGAGACAATGCATAGAGGTTCATTCGAGTAACATCACACCGGCGGCTCGTCCTCGCGCTTGTATATATTTTGCCAGTCACCGCCGGACAACTATAGTAATAAATTATTACTACTAAAAACCGGAACGCACCGGAATTTATATAAATTAATAATGTATAAATTTATAAAAAGTGGATAAAATCGGTTAAATATCTGTTTGCAGAGAAAAAGTGCGTTGCGGAGAAAGAATGTGCTCGTATGCAGAAAATGAACGTTTTACATCTACTAATGTTATATTCGGATCACTAAAATAATCTTTAAAACAACTGAATGGCTCGGCTCTAAGGACGCACCTTCACAAGTTTGTCTTACGGCCGGTATTATCGACGTATTTAAAAGGACATTTATTTTATTTAAAAGTAACGCAACTGTATTATCAACATGTATAAAGGAACATTTACATGTAAACACGCATTTAAACTTAAATGCCCAAATTTGACTACTCAAGTATTAAAAGGAAAATTAATTTATTATATGCATGTTTACATGTACTTCTTTGTTTATAATGTAAATACTATATATATATATATATAGATATATATATATATATATATATAGATACTTATCTATCGTTCCAAAATGAATGAAATGATTCGTTGTCTATTAACTTAAACGGTACACTACACAATATTAAAGTTACACATAAACGAAACAAAACTGTCTCGCCATTTTTTTTTTGCAATTATGCACTACATTATTTACAGTGAAATTACAGTGAACGCCACAACATAAAATTGAAGGATCCCTCATTTGTCAAACGCATTTGAAAACATAAAACGCAGAGTTCGTGTGTGCATCCAGACAAGACGGAAGCATTTTATTTAAAACATTTCACAACAAATAAGATTAAGTTGTAACACAACTAGATTGCAATCTGTCACATGACAGTTGTCAAGATTTGACTTTCGAAAAACCTTACTGTGCCAGTGTTTCCAAATTTATATTGAAATCATAGGCTACTGTAAATGAAAATTTAATTGAAGGCATAATACTTACTATCAATACATTGTTATGTTACTATATCGTGCGTTCAAAAAAAACTGCCTCTAGTGAGCCATGATTTCTAGATAACAACAAAAAGCATGTCGTAACTTTACTAATATGAATTTCTTAAATAAGAGTTACATCTAAATGATAGACGGCTTTAGAAAATTGCAAGGTTAGAAAATTGCGAGATTAACTGTTAGGTTATATGTAATCTTCCTGTCATAAATAAATAAAATCCCGTGTTATCGTTTTTGTTTGATGCCACCTATGACATTAACATTTGACAATTCAGAACGGTGCGGTTAAGTTAAAACTTACCTAAAAACTTCATGGGCAAATCTGAGGCTGTTTTTTTTTAAACGCACGGTATTTTGCTAAGTGTGAAGATACTTTTGCGTTACCGCGTTATTGCGTTATTGTTAGTCCTACGAGAATAAATAAATTATTTTTAGATGATAATTCTTAATTGATGTTGCAGACACTTCTTGTTCAAACATTTTAGTAACTTAGACAAAATTATTCCCAACATTTAATTTAAGTCAACAATCTTTAACTTTAATAAATTGATAAACTGATATTTTTAAAGATTGCGTAATACAATAATTTATATTCGTAGGCAGACTCTGGTAAATGCATATACATTTCTATTAGAGTATTTAATCACACTTATTGGTTAACTTACGAAAGGAAAATCTTACACTAGACGTTGTCTAGAAGCAAAAGGAGAAGGACAGTCGTCTTTATGGTGTACGTAAAGTTATGAAACGACCGTAGGAATCGTTTAGAGATGCGCGACTTGTTTTTCATTTGTAGACGTCGGCGTCTCTGCTTCACGACTAACGTCTTTATGATGAAGTTCGTCCATGTGTTGTGGCTTCTGAGATGCTTCTGTGGCTGACATTACATTTTCGAAACCCGACTATGAGTACCATAGTCAACACAAAACATATTTCGACATTTTCTGAATTCGCATCAATTATTGCCTGTTATTTAAAATATTAGAATAAATATTATATAAAACCTCCAAGTTAACGTATATTGTTATAACGAGCGTTCAACTAAATTTTACCTCGAAGTTGCCCATGGAAATTATACGTATATCTTAGCTTTTTACTTAAGTTCTTAATATGAATTTTGTTGGTTATGAACTATTTGAATGACATGATAAATGTCAAAATAATAAAATTAAAATATTTAACTAAATGAGATACGTTTATTTGCAACAAACAAGTAACATTTTAAAAAAATTGTTGAAAGTGGCCACCACCTTGTTCGAGACATTTCTAACATCTTCTTCTAATGAAGGAGAAAACGTTTTGTAGTAGCATATCGTCGATTTCGTTAATTATTTCAGCAATTCTTATCTGAAGGTCTGCAAGATCAGGTATCTGTACCCAAAAAATTGAGTTCTTTAAAAAGGCCACAGAAAAAAATCACAGGGGTTAACATCACAAGATCTTGTTGGAAATTCATGTTCGATGTTTAAACTTATCAAACGATTTTGATAAATTTCCGTATCATATTGTTTCACAAGCTGTGTGCACTCTAGCTCCGTATTGTTGAAAGTAACCCTGATTTATTTCTTCTTCATTAAGCTGTTCAATAAATGTCTTAATAATTTCTTGTCGATACCTTTCTCCTTTAAAGAAACTACGGCCAATGATTTTCCTTCGACTAATCGCACACCATACACCAATTTTCTGTGGATGAACAACATAACAGTCATGCCGCTTCTTAGTATTCCACATCCTTATATTTTGTGAGTTAACATATCCATTCAGATAAAACCATGATTCATCTGAGAAAAATTTTGTCAAGAATGTCATTATCAAAATTATTTAAGAACCACTGACAAAATGTTGTTCTTCTAGGATAGTCAATTTCTTTGATTTCTTGATAATAGGCCATGCGATATGGAAATAAATGTAAGTCTTTTTTCAAAATTGTATGACAAGTGCCAATTGAAACACCCACTCGTGGAGAGAATACTCGTATGGATGTTCCTGGTGTATCATTCATAATTTGCGTTACATCGTCAACTAGCTCTTCCGTACATTTTTTCGGACGGCCACTGTCTTCTTTCCGTATAACACTCTCTGTTTCTCTGAAAACCTTAGTGCAATATTTAACTGTGTACCAAAAACTATCAAAATCAAAGACGAAGTTTGGAAACATATTTCTAAATTCCTCTAAGCATTCTTCAAGAAAATAGTGCCATTGTCTGTTAATATTATGTCCGTTCCAAAAATAAGATTCAACCATGAATGATTTGTGTTGAACAGTGAAAACCATTTTAAATCAATTTTAAATTACAAAGCAATTTCAAAAAGCTCCAACTAAGTATATATTAGAATAAATAGTCTGTCAAATTGACAACTGATGCAAATGTAAATAGTACAAGTTACGACAAACATTTTTATTGTCATGGACTACTAGAGGTAAAATTTATTTGAACGCTTTTTATTTAAAACGCATGCTTTCTTATTTTTATTACTATTTTTATTTATTCGTACACTACAGAAAGTAAATTTCAAATAATTCAATATATACAAGATAAATCGGTAATCAATTGGCAGAATGATAACAAAATAAAATAAAATGTTTAGTAAAAATTAAAAAAAAGAAGCTATAGTTAATTAAATAAGAAAAAGATCAACCAAAAGGCAAAAATATATAATCAGAAAGCTAATAATTTCAGCATATGTTGTGCACTGTGGATATAAGAAGTATTAAATAAATCTATCAATAAATTCAAAAGAACCTATCCAAAGGATTGTGCCGAGCATACTCTTTCTAGGCCGAATTGTTTGCAGTCGCAGCATGTGCCAAGGAAATTCGGGAAGCCGGCTGCGCAAAGAAAAAAATGAACATAATGACTGACAATCAGGCAGCTAGTAAAGCCATTATGAATCCATCTACCAGGTCTAAACTGGTGAAATATTGCAAACAGGTCCTCATGGGTGCCAGGACATGATAGAATTAAAGGAAATGAAATAGCCGACGAACTAGCCAAGCAAGGTAATAATAGGAACTTCGTAGGACCAGAACCTGTATGTGGAATCGCTAAGGATTCCGCTAAAAGGGAGATCAGGTTATGGCAAGAGAGAAAACATAAAAAGAAATGGAGGTTAACGGAAGGCCAACTCCATACTAAAACACTACTAAGGGAGGTTTTCAGCCAACCAAATTCATAGTAACAAAAAATAAATTAAAATAATTACCTTAATAACCGGACATTGTCCTTTAAGGAAGCGTCTGTATAGCATGGCTTTCGTTCGCGAGCCCTGGTGTAGGAGATATGAAAAACAAGAGGAAACTACCCTTCATGTAATATGCACGTGTGAGGAACTGAAGGGACTCAGACAGAAATATTTCGGAAGAGATCTATTGGATCCTACGAGGGTACTCAAACTTCCCCTAATGAGGATAGTGGCTTTTATTGAGGACACAAGACTAACAGAGGAGAACTGAGAGATATATTGGCGATAGTACAAAGAGCAGTGTGCTCGTCTAGAAAAAGTCTATCAATTACAATTAAATTTTTTATACTACCCTGTTTTGTCTCTGATAAGAAATGATAATATGGACAAAAAAAATTAGCAGGTGTAAATTTTATTTATTCAAAATAATTTTTTTAAATTTGCGTTTTCTTCAGATTGAAGCAATATTTCGAAGCAATTTGTTCTCAATTTATTAAGTCGTTAAGTCAATATGCCTAGCCGTCGTTTACGGAACAATTTCAATTATTTAAGTGAATTCGAAAGGGGGCGCATTTTTTATATGCGAGAAGTCGGTTCTTCATATTTCGGACCGCATGGGACGCGGTGTGTCAACAGTGTTGGTCCAGGTTTTCTGAAGAAGGAAGCCATAACCGTCGTCATGGATTAGGAGGACCCCGAGCAACTACAGCACGGGTCAATTGGAAATGCTTGGTTGGGGTTTTTACAACAAAGGATCTCTGTGGCAACGACATATCGCAGAATACGCGCTTTTGGGCTTCGTTCGTATAGATCATTTGCATGCCTCTCACTGGCACCTCGACATCGTGCTGCTCGGATTAAGTGGTGTAACACCAGATCAATTTGGAGTGCTTGAATGGAGTCGTGTTGTGTTCTGTAACGAGTCCCGATTCTGTATGTGGATCCGCGATTGTCACAGAAGAGTAAGAATATTTTGTGGAGAACGCAGAAATTTAGAATTTGCTGTGGAACGGTATACGACCCTTACACCGAAGGTGATGATATGGGTTGATAACATACACTAGCAAGTCACTTGCGAGTTTTTTTGACAAAAATTAAAATGCAAAAGATTACATACGAAACGAAGGCTAATTCAACCCCTTTTCCAGCAAGACAACACCTGTCCTCATACACCAAGGGTTACTACAATGTTATTACAAGAAAATAACGTGACCCTGCTACGCATTCTCAATCCCTAAACTTGTTACCAATTGAACATGTGTGGGATATGATTGGTGCTCGGCTGGATAATTTTACTCCAACCATCAAATAACCTACTTGATCTTCGTCACCGGATTCAAGAGGTCTGAGATGATATTCCCCAGGATACCATAAATTATTTAATTTGGAGCATGTCTGGAAGAGTTATCGAATGCATAAGAAACCGCAGCTGACACACTCATTATTAAATAATATTGTTATTTTTTAATATTGTAGTTTGAAAATGTAATCATTTCTTAAGTTTGATTAAACAAACACTATGTAACGAGCCACCGAAAAAATTCATAATTGGAGTAGACTGTGAAATTGGGTTGGTACTTTAGCCACTTCCACATAATGACATTTATTATTTGACATTGAAACTATAAGTTTGTGTTAAATATTTCAAAGTTAAAAAGTTAGAGTTGGTTTGTGTTTAGATGTAAATGGACAACATTTTCAACAACTTGTGTAGCTATATGTAAATTTTGATTATGATTTCGATATTAAATAAATTATTTGTTTTCTTTTTTGTTGTAGTATCATTTTAATGCCATAACCTTTTTTTACAATGAAACCAAATGAAACTATCAAGCATCAAGTAATGTGTCATTATGTGGAAGTGGCTAAAGTACCAACCCAAATTCACAGTCTACTCCAATTATGAATTTTTTCGATGGCTCGTTATAAATTTTATTAAAATTGAACAACTCCTACTGGATGTTCGGATTCTTTTGAAAGTCAGTATATATTATGCAGGCGAGAGTTAAAAGTTGAAGCAAATAGTGAAAATTATAAATAAGACGATCCTTATCTTATTAATATATAATTTGAACAAAATAGAGTTGTCTAATTTTTGTTTTCGCGCTTCTCTCAAGCAATATGCATTATTTGGTAGGGAAATCAAATAACACACGAGTATTCAAGTATTGGTCTAACTATAGAATTAAATAATGTAATAATTATCATCACTTTTGTTAAATCAGAGCGTAGGTGGTTGATGAAACCACATAATCGCATTGGAGGTAGAAGGAATACAGCTTCAAATCATCCGCATATGCCAGAAAATGACTATCTGCGTAAGAATAATATAAGTCATTCACAAATAGCAAATATAAAATCGGTTCCTCAAAGCAGATGACTGCCCCGAGGAACACCAGAAAGAAATAGTCTCACGTTCTGCAGTCTATTCTTAAGGTAAGAAGGTGTCCATGATAACAAACCACTATTAATCCCATAAAATTAGTTATTATTAGAGTTTAGAGTATGACCGGACCCCCGATCGAAGCTTTGTAAAAATCCAAGTAAAGTGCGTTCATATCCTAGTGAATTATTTATAAAGATAGAGAACTCAAATAAAGTTGATACTACGCCTTTAAAAGGAACCGTGCTGATTTTAGTTAACTACGCTTTGATATGTATTAAATATGGATTCGTAGGCAATATGTTTATGTTTATGTAATATTTTTAAACGTTAGAGAGTATAGACATCGGGCGATAATTCTCTACGAAAGATCGGTCTCCAGATTTAAATATTGAAAACACGCAAGCTAGTATTACAGGCTCCAATTATAAGGCAAGACACCGGAATTTAAAGAAGTCTGTTATATTATAATAAATAAAGGAAATAGCATTGTTTATGCAGAATAAACGTTTTTTTTAGAGTTACATTATAAGAAGCATATAAATGAAGATATCTTATATGCCGGACCTGCTATTTTCTACATATTAATTACTGTTGTATTTACTGCATTAAAGAAATAATAATAATTTAATTTTCCAGATTGAAATCACATTACACGACAAAATTAAATAAGGAAGTGTTATCAGTAGAGCTGAGGATGTTTGCGGTACGGCAGGACCGTATGTAGTGCATCCCCACCAGCGTATAAACACGATGCAGCGAAACACTTTAGTTAGTCGTGAACTGGCAACGTGATCGTGTGTTGTCTTGAGCTCTATTTGTAAATTATGCGATAAACAGTTACTTTGCTGGGACAAATACGACTGTAAAAGACATGTTGAAAGTGTACACCACAAAGACAAAGAAAATAATGTGCTGTCTAAAACGCGATTCATTTTCGATTTATTGACAATGCTACTCGTCTGCGATGTGCCAGTTCACCTGCTAGATAAAAAAGCCTTTCACGACTTTTGGAATAAATACAATTCCAACAAAAAGCTACCGTCACGGAGAACGTTACTCACCTATTTATCAATTGTGCGTGAGGACATTGAAAACAGAATGAAAGCAGTAGTAAATGATAAACAGTTATGGGTATGTGTCGACGAAACGACAGATCGAAAAAAACATTCTATTGTGAATATTATAGTGCGTGTACTAGATCCTGTCAAATCAACATTTCCCATTTTATTAGCCAGGTTCTACAATTCAATCCTGCCGAAGCTGTAGCCATTAAGGAAAGCCAGAGACTCTTTCAAAACCCTTCCCTTGATGCAGATTTACAAACTATTTATAACAATCATATAGGATTGTTTAACGCAATCGAGAAATTTCAAAATACTGCATTATCGTTAGCGGAGTCACTGCAAATACTGGACGATGTACACGCCCAGCTATGCGCAGTAAATGACAACAAAAATGTTAATGTAATAGAAAAGTTCGAGAGTGTGATAAACAATGATTTTGATTTTACCAGATTAAAACAAATTAGTAATGGTGCAAGTGTAGATTCGGTTTCTATCTATAAAGATTATTTTAATTGTGCGTGTGTTACATCCGTAGATGTCGAGCGGTCTTTCTCAAAATATAAAAAAAATTATTCATCACGGCGTACATCGCTCACCGCTACAAATATGGAAACGTATCTAATGCTACAAACTTACTGCAAGTCTTATCCACTTGGCGCTATGCTATAATAATCGTAAATAAGGTAAGTGTGTTATTTATATACAGTACACATAACTGACATACCTAAGTGATATAAATAGCGAATGCATGTAAAGCAATAAAATCACGCATGCATCACCGATCGAAACAAGGTCATTATATTCGTGCGTTTAACTGAATACTATCCTGGCACACCGCAAACATCCCCAGCTCTAGTTATCAGTAATGATTACAAGTGTATATGTACAAATGTATGCTAATACATAAAAATACATAAAAAGCACACTTTTGTATTTTGCTGTGATGAGAAATAAATGTCAAATGAACTATTAGTAGTTGAACCACACAGCTATTTTAGGACGAGCAGATCACAATAACTTAGCACTTCTGCAAGAAAGACGTTTTCTACATGCGTGTTGAGGGATGTGGTATTAAACATTGTATATTATTTTATTTCTCCTGTGTCACATTCTGTGTCACATCCTGTGTCACATTCTTTGATTTCTCGGACTCATTTCAGTCCGGAAAATGAAGCTCTACAGCATTATAATACTTTACCGGACTACAATTTTTAAGGGATTTATTCAGATTTATACAAACAAAATACATTAAATATTAATGTTAATATGTACCAGGCGCGGCTTCGTATATTCTCGTGTACTAACTGTAGCGTTTTATTAGTAAACACCGAAAACACACGAGGCACTCGCATCATTGTACGTGCCTCTACAGTACGTCATCACGAGCCTCGCCTGATGTGTAAAGTTAGACAATTAGAATTCCCTTCAATGTTAATTGGAAAATGAACAGTTTTGTTTGGAATTCAAGAAGTTGAATCTCTCTTTTTTCCTGTATCATCACCTCTACCAAATTTCTTCCTCCTTCAATTGTTTTTCTTATCTCTGTTTTCTGTCTAAGAAACTTTGTCTTTCTCTTGGGGCTGCAGTACCTATACAGCTTGCTACTTTTATTTTCAATTCAATACACTCGTCCATATACCTCTTAGCAACTGACGAGCTTTTCCAGCCCCCATGCCTTTAGAGAACGGATAAATCCGCCCCAGCGTTTGCAAGAAGCATCGCAGAAGTTCGGCGGAAACTGGGACCTGTATATTTTTCTGGATCTTTTAATCTAAGAAATTCAGCGATTTTTCGAGGCATCCCGTCAATGGCGTCAATACTAATCCTTTGTGCGATGCATTCACATTTTCGGAATTCCACGAAAAGCATTTTATACTCCAGATTTTTTGGTCTCAACCCCAAGCACCTCCTAAATAGCTTCAAAAAATTGATTCCTTCCATTTCATTAATAACACTAAATACTCTCCTCTGATTTGTTTTGGTGTAAGGAATAGTAAACACTAATTGTGAACCTGTATCTTGCATATCATCAAGAGACATAACTCCTCCCGACGACAACTACCTCCAATACAAATAATCATTACCACAACATTTGTCAAAAGATACTTTTCATCAAGTACTAGCTCTAAAAACCTCCGTATTTCACCTCTGCTCAACGTCTTGGCTTGTCTAATATTATAACCCACTGATTATTTCTTTAAAAAAGCAATTACTTTCGAGAACGAGAAATGTCCAAATTTTCATAGACCAACAACATTGCTTTCACTGTTGAATACTTAGACTAAAGAGAACGGCTACTGATTCTCTTAGACTTCAAATCATATATTTAATGTATATATATATACAAGAATTAGAACAAATGCTTAGTAAAGCTAATATATAAGTCAACATTACATTTTCATTGTTTTCACTTGGTTTATTCGTTTCCACTGATTAAATAACTCAAATTATTTTTTTATATCGGTTTGCCGACTTGACCGGAATTAATTTTTTAGTCGTTTCGGCCGCTTTTTTCAAGATTTTCTCTGAAACTTCGTTTTTGCAATTCATTTGAGACATTTTTTTTTAATATGAACAAATTAAATACTTGCTGGAAACCGTTACTAACAAAATTATGATTCGCAGACACTTAACGATTTTTGTGACATTAAAAAAATAATTACAAGTTTTTTCAAACGAAATTGCTCACAGGATGAAATAAAACGTTGTACGGATATACGCTCGGCAAAATATTTTCCACAGTACTCAATTCGAAATTTTTCGAAACATCTCATTCGTAACTGTAAAACCTCATTTGCCGGACTTATAACGTAAACTATTAGTAATAGCTTAGATTTATCAGCTTAATGAAGAATCTTGTATAAAATTATTGCCTTTGTAACGGTGAAGTTCTAGTGATTCGCGCCATTGAGCTTGAAGTAAAGATATTTAATAAATTTACGCTAGCGTTTTCGGTTAGAAAGAACGTACAAATGAGAAATACTTCTCCCAAAGATAATAAATTGTATTAAATTGTCTAACGTTGCTAATAATAAATTGGAATGCTAGGATGGAAGCAAATGGAATATTGGAAATATCTTCCGTAGAAGTGAGCTTCGTATCAAATTTAACGCCCAGCTCGTTGGCCGAAGCGCAATATTATGGATAGTAATTGACATTATAATTGAAAATTAGTGGACTGGAATTGCATATAAACGATAGAATAATGCATTTTGTAATATGATATGTAAAATTTCTTTTGTAACACCAAGATTTAAGAATTATTAACTAGAGATTAGAGATTTATAGAATCACCTATATTATTAATTTTGGCGTTTTGGTGGTGGATGTTAAACCGTCGTTACCATAAAGAAAAATTCAGAAATAAAAATAAAGGGAGTCGATCTAAGACAAAAATATTGGTAAAGACGACACATGGCCAGAGATGATGAAAAAGACTGTGTTGGTTAAAAAGGAGCGGATATGAGTAAGATTATAAGGAGTGGTGCGAGGCGAGAATATATGTCCGTTTCCTAAAGGTAGCCCTGCGTCCCTCAGTAGTGGTTCTGCACTACTTTATCAAGGTCAACTGATGACGCGCAGACTTGAATCAAGCAATACTTGCCGCGTCATGACATGTCATTCGCAGATATACCACAAAAAAGTAGAATTACGTGCTATTCAGCGTGTTGTTTCTCATTCCGAAAGGGTGTTCAATATACTAATAAGTTAAGGGAGAAAAATAGCTTCTTACATCGCAGATCATAATGCGATCATTAATAAACACCCGGAATAATAATGGACCGAGATTACTATCCTGGTGAACACCAGAAATAAACAAAAAAATTTCGAATATACCATTCACTTATAAAACGGTTAATTACTAGTTAGGTAGGTATTAAAAAATATAAAATTCGAAGTAAATTCAACACCTTAAAAGCGATTATAACCTAGACGATTAAAAGCTTGAAGGGAAGCTCTCGAAATTTACAGGTAAACTGAGTGAAAATAGATTAGTGACGGTGGATCGTTTTTTAACAATGCCATACTATCTCTCAGAGAGGTAATAATTTAAAGGTATTTTTAATAATATAAAATATTATTAAAAATCTGGTGTGAAGAACACAAATACAGGTTTACTATTAATATTTTTGTGAACGTGTCCGAACATATCCCTCCCCGGAGACGAAGATACGTATTTCGCCTTTCTACAGGCTCATCGGTACGCCCCTGCTGGAGAAAGGATATCTTCAGACACATTCACAAAAATTATTAAAAGTATTAAAAACACCTTTGTATTATACAAAACTGGTGGGGTTTACCTACTCATGTATGTTTAAATTATTCTGAGATAATAATTTCATGCACTGCTCGACAAAATTAGCGGAACACTATTTTGAAAGCTGTAATTTTTCTGTGAGCGGAAGACGAATATTTTTTCATGTATTTTATTATTGTGTGGAATGTTTAAGCTAAGCACAAGAGAAAATTACGTTGATACATTTTGTCTCCTTAAATGTTAAAATGTAAAACACTACCCAAAACAAAATGGTTTTTGTTCCTTAAGTAACCAATCAAAACTCTTCAACTTAGTTTTTTGACATGTTAAACGTCTATTTTGTTTGTCAATTTACTTCTAAGATTAAAATTCCTTATTTGAGTGAAATCTAGGTCAAGAGGGCGGTTGCTTTAGTTTAAGATGGTCAATCTATATGCCATATGTCACCTATCAACTACAAACCAATCTATCGATTATCTGCAGAGCATGGCATAGGTATCAAAAAACGAGTAGATACTCTAGAAGAACTGGACAAGGACGGAGAAGAAAAACTAGTCGTCGGGATGACCGTTATAGCCTTCGCCGTCGAACTTCCACCGCTTGTGACTTACAAAACCTACTTGGGAATGCTACCGGCATTATCATTTCTGATCAAACGGTTAGAAGAAGACTAAAAGAAGCAAATTTGAATTTTTAGAGGCCTGTGCGAGCCTCTCCCTTAACCAGGGATCACAAGCGGTTCCGCCTAAACTTTTCTCGCGAACATTTACTTCGACACTGGAGGTCTGTGCTTTTAGTGATGAATACCGGTTTAACTTCAACTCGTTGCGATTGTCGTATATGAGTATACAGACGCCCTGGAAAGAAATACAGTACAGGAAGTAGATCGATTTGGATCAGGATCAGTTATGATATGGGGGTGGCATCAGCATAGATGATCGTACCAACCTGGTGGTTGTTCCTCAACGTCTCAATGCACAGAATTATGTTAGACTTATCGTTCAACAGCATGTTGTACCACCTGCCAACAATTTTAGTGATGGTTTTATCTTCCAGCGAGATAGCTGCTGAATTCACATAGCAAATTTTACTACAAATTTTCTTCAAGAACAAGAAATCCAAGTCAAGGAGTGGCTATCCATGAGTCGAGACTTGAATCCCATCGAACATGTTTGGAATTCACTTGATTGGAATATCATTAAACGCTCTGTTGCACCTCATAATCTTCAGGAGCTGAAATTCTTGTAGAAGAATGGCAAAATTTACCACAAGACATGTAAGGACGCTATATCCGCGGCATGACTCGATGATGCCAAGCTGTAATTAATGCTAACTGAGGGCACACGCGATATTAAATCTGAATATTCGGGTCTAAACAGAATTTATTAATAATTTTAAGTTTTGATTTTGGTAGTATTCTGAATTGTTTATAATGTACAAGAGAAAATTGTTAAATTAGATCATATTTGTTATTAAAATCTAATGTTGAAAATTCTATCTTTTAATTAAAAAATGTTGCATTATTAAATTTGTAGTCCGCTAATTTTGTTGAACAGTGTATAATTTATCTCAGTTTCCGATATACATGTTTATAACGTATTATATGAGAATAATCTGAAGATAATCAATTTTATATTTTAACAAGGGCAACAGAGGCATTATTATTAACTCCAGTTATTAACTAACGAAATGAAAATAACATGTGAAATGCCCTCTAGGTTTCATCCATTATTGTGTTTACCAGTTTTCATCTGACCTTTATGAAAACATCAAGGCAATAGCTATCGGAAAAAAAAACATGAAAAGATATACATCATTTGGGAATTTATTTCTCTGAAGTTTATGGCTGCTGATAATAATATTATAGTATCAAATTAGAATTGTGCAACAAAAACGTTTAAACAAGAGTTTAACTTATTATATAAAATCAAGTTGATCTACAATTGTGATGCCGATACTAATATTTGCAAATTAATTGTTTCTCTATAAACGCTTTCAAACAAAGTACTTCCAATAATCATGAATTAAACACATGAACTAATTAAAAACTTATTAAAAATAAAGTTCATGCTATTATAAGGAGCGCGATAGAAGTCATATGTACAAGACTTGTCAAAATAGTGGCCCAAATTTAACACTAGATTTTTGTATTTAGAGAATGATTCTTCCAATAAGAAGACAGGGAATGTTATCTTACAAAGTAGGGCGTTGTTAATGTTAAGAAGATTGGTAAAGAAGATTAACAGAGATTTTGAAGCAAAAAAATACTGCCCCGCGGCCTTCGTGAACATGTCCCAAGCCTTCGACAAGGTGTGGTATGACAGACTATTCTACAAACTGAAAACATACTTTTGCCTCATCCTCACTATCAACTTCTAAGATCCTACCTAACTGATAGACATTTCCTTTTGAAACAAAACCAGACCTACATCGATCTATATCCTATTTTATCTGTTGTCCCATAGGGAAACGTATTAGGCCCAATCTTATTTTTACTATATACGGCTGACATACCAACTACTAAACTGACAACCACAGCAACATATGCTGATGATACAGCAATTCTTGCATCTCATGTTGATCCTGTTATGGCTTCAAGAAATCTTCAGGAAAACTTAGATAAAATCCAAAACTAGATTACGAAATGGCGTAAAAACGCCAACGAATCCAAATCTACACATGTTACTTTTATATTACGACGTGAAACCTGTCCACCCGTCAGAATCAACGGTTGTGAACCCCCACAAGCTGATACCACAAAATACTTAGGAATGCATCTCGATAGGCGTCTCACATGGCAGACACACCAAACCAAAATTACCAAACGTGAGCAATTAGGCATTAAATTATATCAAGCGTATTGGCTAATTGGTCGCAAGTTACAGCCATCTCTCGACAATAAGCTGTTAGTATACAAATCTTTTCTAAAATCAATATGGACTTACGGTATCCAGCTCTGGGGGTTCCAAAATAAAGTGATACGTGCCATACTTGACGCCCCAACATATATACCTAACTATGTCACCCAACGTGATCTCCCGATTGCCACCATTCAAGAAACTATTGCTCACCACAGTGATAAATACCGTGACAGAGTGACACATCACCCAAATGTGCTAACCAAACTGCTATTTAAACATGACGGGGAAGTGAGACGGCTGAAAAAATCACACCCTCTGATCTAGGAACTAAACTTATATAATGGTGTTACATAGTTATATACAGGCTGTTCCCTAAGGTAACCGACAAACTTACCCAATGCGTTCTAGAGGTGATTCTGAACAAAAAAGTTCATATGCACTTTAGCTTAATTTTGTTTGTTGTTTAGATTTCAACAAAAGAAGAAAACTGTTTCAGTAATATGTTTAATCATGAAATTACATAACAAGCTAATTTTGTTTCATTGGAAACAGCCTACTCAAGTTTTTTGTTATATTATCAAACCAATGGATTGTTACTCTTATGTAGATTTCTAAATAAAGGGAGTTAAAAAATGTTAAGACGTTTTGCAAAACCCGTGAAAATTTTAGGAAGATTGTACGAAAGTGCAACAAATAAATTTTCGACCCAAAAATTAATTTTTCTATGGAAGTATTGCGGTTAGTCAAGGTATCGCTGCAAATCCGAAAACATTGATTCAGAATCGTGCACAACGATTGAACATTTCGAGAATACAGTTTATACTCACTAAATACCTGCAGATCTATTCCTACAAAATATAACTGATTCAAGAGCTAAAGCTTACACACAATTTTCACAACTGACAATTCGTCAGGCATATTTTAGAGCTTCAATGAAGTGGGTTCTCAATTAAAATCATCTTCACCGATTTTGAACTCGGCGGATTCGTAAACAAACAAGGAATTATTGTACGGTGTAGATAGTGGACAGGCGACATGATTGGTCCACCCTTTTTGGAATAGGTTGCTGGAAATACAGTAATTGCGAATAGCGATCGTTACCGAAACATGATAACCCAGTTTTTGCACCTACTGGGCAACATGGACCTAGAACAAATATGGTTACAGCAGGACGG
The DNA here is from genome assembly GCA_935421215.2 of Melolontha melolontha. NCBI lineage: Eukaryota > Metazoa > Arthropoda > Insecta > Coleoptera > Scarabaeidae > Melolontha > Melolontha melolontha. Next base: position 187,398,023 of record OW285235.1, read on the forward strand.
TCAGTGCGTTATTTCACGAAATTTCGACAACAATTGGCCGACAAGATCTTGTAATCTAACACAGCACAATTTTTTTTTGTGGGGTTGCTTAAAATTCGAAGTCTAAGTCAGAAATCCACAAATAGAAAAATTACTTTTTATTTATATTTTATGTAAAAATTATTAAATTTCCTTTACTTTTACACTTCTTTTACTCCATAATGGAGCAGAAGGATCTCTCGAGGCGCCAACACTAGTTTGTCGCCATTGTTGTTAGCGGCCTTCCCTTTCTACTGTGTTCAATTGTAAACCATTGTATTGCTTAGTTTGTAATGTCCTCAATGCGATTTCTTAGTGTATCACAAATGCAGTTTCATTTTCGTTAATACGTTATTTATAGTTTTTGTTAGTTCTCTTCCATAGCTCGTCATTACCAATAGTATTGGACAACATAACATTTTCCCGAGGCCATTGTTTGTGAAAATTTGTATCTTTTTCAAATTTTTCTCAGACGTGGCTCTGATTTTATTACCATAAAATAAAACATACTTTAACATTACTATTAAAGATTATCGATTTAGTTTTTAGGTTAATATGCAATGGTGACAATATCTTGTTCTTTTTAATAATATAAAATATTATTAAAAATCTGGTGTGAAGAACACAAATACAGGTTCACTATTATTATTTTTTGTGAACGTGTCCGAACATATCCCTCCCCAGAGACGTAGATACGTATTTCGCCTTTCGACAGGCTCGTCGGTACGCCCCTGCTGGAGAAAGGATATTCTCAGACACGTTCACAAAAAAGAACCACATCACCGAAATTATCCAGACCGGGCGTAGAAGTAAATTCAGCGCTGCCTGTTGTCAGACAGCCGAAGTACCTCGCCCCGTCCACATAACCAATGTGAAGTAACGACGCCCTTCCAAAGGTGGCACAGCCAAAGGTTTACCTACTCATGTATGTTTCAATTATTCTGATACATTACACATGCGGTTGGTCCGTACTATGAGTGAAGACACAAACAAAATGCAGTTTCTAGAGAGATTGGCTGTGCCACCTTTGCAAGGACGTCGTTACTTCATATTGGTTATGTGGACGGGGCGAGGTACTTCGGCTGTCTGACAACAGGGAGCGCTGAATTTACTTCTACGCCCTGTCTGGATAATTTCGGTGATGTGGTTCTTTTTTGTGAATGTGTCTGAGAATATCCTTTCTCCAGCAGGGGCGTACCGACGAGCCTGTAGAAAGGCGAAATACGTATCTACGTCTCTGGGGAGGGACTTTTACGTTCACAGAAAATATTAATAGGGAACCTGTATTTGTGTTCTTCACACCAGATTTTTAATAATATTTTATATTATTAAAAATACCTTTGTATTATACAAAACTGGTGGGGTTTACCTACTCATGTATGTTTCAATTTTTCTGACTATCTTGTTCAATGTTCGAAAAGCTAGTTGCGCTTCCAATATTCTTCGTATCATGTCTGCATTCTTGTCAACTATGGTACCTAACTAACAAAATTCTTTTACTTCTTTTATGTCTTGTTTTTTTGGATACAATCTTTCATGTTAGTCTACAATACCTATTCTCTATATACTTCCATTTTAAACACATTTATCTTGAATTCTATTACCACTACAGTAAAACTTTTATTTGCTGATATAATGCAATAAAAATTAAATATTTTTGTAAGGAAGAAATTATTTTAATATAATAATAATATTCGTATTTCGCTTTGTAATAATGTTTACATAAATTTGAGGTTTTTTTACGGTTACATTTATTATAATAGCCTTACTATTAATGGTAAACCACGAGTATACAACGATTTACGCTTGTACCGGTTTCGGTAAATAGTATCAGCGAACAAAATCATCACACATCATTGAGCATTAATAATAGTAAAAATAGATAACACTATTATCTGGAGCCAATGTATGATGAAAAGGGTAATTTTGAATTTAATTATTCTGTCCTCTTTATCGCGATTTGCTCGTATGCCAAAATATGGTTGTTCTAAAATTTGCCTTGTTAATTAATACAGCTCGTAAAAGCCTTATCGCTTGATTGGACAGTTTTTCGAAAATGAAATTATCAAAGTGCTAATATAAATGTATTGGCGTTAAAGTTTGAAATTGGAGATCCTAATAGAGACGGAAAATGTTAATGAAATGTGCGATAATATAAGAAGGATTTTTATGTTTGTTTGTAATTTGATAGGTACAGATTATTATGAGGGCGGATGGATATAAAAGGTCTGCAACTCCATAAATTAGTCATAAGAAAAGACAAGATAATGAAACCGGCTTAAAAATGTAGTAAATTGATTCTATGCCAATGTACTTAATTATTTTTCCACATAATGCAGATATATCTCCAAACGCTGAAACTATTTCTTCATTCCGTCCATAAAAGAACTTTCTTGTTTACTGGTTATTAAATTGTGAACAGCAGCCCGAACTTCAGTGTCTGATAAAATGTTAACCTTTCAATACCTCCTTCAACTTTGGGAACAACTAGAAGTCTGAAGGTGCCAAATCAGGACTGTAAGGAGGGTACGAAGCAACAGTAAATTACAGGCTCGCCACGGTCTTTATCGTTTCGCTGCTGCAACGTGGAGCCTGGCACTATCGTAGTGCATGAAAAAATTGTTTTCTTTTCGGCTGTTGGCGATACATTTAATACCCTTTCGTCATATTTTAATTTCAAACATTTTTTGTTGTTCAGTATAAGTAGATCCAGAATATAGAATTAAAATATAAACATTTCCAATTTTATAAATATTTAACGTGCATTTTCGAGTTTAAACCACTGTATAACATACTTTTATTAGCATATTAAAATGGTAAATCTTTCTTTAAATTCTAAGAAAGCGATATCCTTTACATTTGCAAATCTATTTACTACCTACATTATAGTCACTGGTACGGATACCAAGACACGATTATATTAAAGGAAATGGAGAGCCGATGCAAGGAGGACTCAAACTACAACTACATAAGATCAGAACATATATGTGAAATCGATAAGGATTCCACCAGAAGGGATATCTGGTAATGACTAGAAAAGGAACATAAAAGGAAATGGAGGTTCACGGGAGTTCACCTAAGGAGAGTTAGAGTTTAAATTCTCAACTAACCTAATTATATAGAGAGAATTTATCTATAGAAGATCAAGAAAGAAATTAAAATTATCATCGGTTGAGTAACCGGACATTGCCACATGTGGAACATCTATACAACGTGAGTTCGGTTAGCGAATCTTGCTGTAAAAATTTTTGAGACCTAGCTTTCATGTAAGATGTACTTTTAAGGAACTAAAAGACAGAAACGTTTGAATAAGCATCTGCTGTAGTCTATATCAAGGCCACTCAAATTTCGTCTGGGCAGGTTAGTGGCTTTTTATGGAAGATACAGGATTGACAGAGCGAAACTAAGAAATTTATTGGAGGCGGTACAAAAAGCATTAAGCTCAAGACTGTCTCGCCTTACGAACTAATTCCAACACATCCAAATTATGATAAATATGACATCATTTCAAGAACGGCTGCCCTGGTAATGGAAATAATCATAACTCTACTATAAAAACTATTTCTTAATCATATGCAATAACCGCATTCTGTAACTATAAAGTTGATAAATTTTAAGATAAAGTTTTACTATGAAGATTCTGAATAAAGCATCTAAAGATAATACCTAACATCCTTAATCATAAAAATTCACATTCCAAATGTCTTTTTAGTCCGGAGTTGATCCAGATCACAAGAATTGTAATATATTTGATGCTACACCTCACTGTCGTAAGTGAATAGAACCTTGATCACTTTTCCTGAATGGTTAAAGATGTCTGAAGGAGATACAAGCTTCGCGTAGTTAATTATTCACGCAAAAAGTTTGCTAATTTTAAATGGTTACTATTAAAAAGTGTAACGATTACTGGAGATTCCAGAAAATTTGCATTTGTTTCTTCAGTAATTTGAAGAACTATTCCAATTTTTTTTCGTATTTTCAAAAGTATTTACGAAAAAAAGGTAAATACTCTATCTAGAGTCGTAGTTTAATATAGACGGCAGATAGCGCAGTGGTAACTCAGTGGCTTATCCGAACACGATGCTTGCTGTCCGAGGGTTTCCTGTTTTTTTCTCGTTTAATGCGATAGCAGATAGCAATAATGGGCGTTGAGGTGTTAAGGGACATATGCTTAGGCACGAATTACAATTATGTACATATATAGATATATATAGATATATATAGATATATATATATATATATATATATATATATATATATATATACACAAGGTGTGTATAAATTGGCGGACCCACTACACGCGGCGATTTTCTTCGTTAAATTCGGAGTCCAAAATCCTAATACGAAAATGTTGTACCATGCTCCATATCTTTGCACGAGGTTCCTAAAGTTCGGACTTTCAGTCTTGAAATAAGCATTATTACTCGATATTTGTTGACAGAAAGAGCTACAATTTAGAAGAAAGAAGAATTGTTGTTATTATCCTTTCGTTAAAGTTTTCTTTTTGATTTTAAAGTTTGTTTTTAATATTTGTTTATTAACTTATTTTGACGAAAAACACATCTGACAACGTTGTAAAACAATAAGTAGGCAGCCTAATGTTGTTGTAGTCAAATACATTACTACTGTCAAATTCATTCTGAAGACAAAGGAAGCCTGATACATCGTTTTAGGATTAGGACTTTTAACTCAAAATTTGACCAAGAATGTCGCCACGTGTAGTGGGTCCGCCAATTTATACACACCTTGTATATATATATATATATATATATATATATATATATATATATATATATACATAAGTACATTAAATTAGTTGGCGATTTAAGGTCTGGTTTACTTTGATATGTATATATTTAAAGCAATCTTACATTCGACACATAGTCTTTTTTAAAGAAATTAAAAATGTATATGACCTAATATATTTGTAATTTCTTTGAAAAAGACACTATGTATCGAAACATGTAACATTGCTTTAAATATATACATATCAAAGTAAACCAGACCTTAAATCGCCGAGTAATTAATTTTAATCTACTTAGCATACAAAAGTCAAGAAATAATTATCTATATATATATATATATATATATATATATATATATGTATATGGTATATCCTTTTAGTATTGCGTATAGCCTCATAGAGGGCGCCAGCAATAGAACGTCAGGTGTCAAAATTAATCTCCATCCTTCGTTAACTTAAATCCAATCTTTTATCAAGATACAGCAAGTGATTTAGTCATAGTGAATTTTTAAATGGAATTAAGTCGAGAAAATTTTCGCGTAATAATTTTTTACAACTTTCGGAGAGGATTAACTCAATAGCACTATCTAGCGGAGTTGGTTTCTGTTTTGTAGATGAAGCACCATATCATTCGACAATTTCACGATAGAAAAACATCGATGTTGTGCGCCTCCTGATTAAGGAAGATAGACATGTGATATATAGTGAAATTGAGACATCCATGGTATTTCAAAGAGCCTAAATCCAAACTATCTGACATGGTGAACTGGGTATAAGAAAATTAGTTTCCTGTTGAATTCCGCATCTTTTAGTCATAGAGCAAAGGCTGGCTCGCATTCACTGGTGCGGAAAAACTTTGAACCGGTTCAATAACGGAAACTCTCAAAACACGTCTGTAGCATCGCGAGTGGCGATGAATCATGGATGTATTCCTATGAACTCTAAAATAAACGTCGGTCCGCTGTTTGGGTGTTTTAAGATGAAGGCAATCCGACAAAGTTAGCGAAATGTGTCGAAAGAGATGGGCGCAGTGCTTGTCTCAAAATCAGATCATGTAGCTATAATCCCTTTGCAAGATCGAAGGTTAATGCGAATTTGTACACAACCGTTTGTTTGTCAGAAATAATCGCTGTGCTTCGAGAAACCAACCCACAACGACGAGTCTTCCTGCATCATGACAATGCAAGCTCGTACACAGCTCTAAAGACAATTGAGTTTTTGGGGCAACAAAATGTCGAAGTATTAGATCATCCTCCGTATAGTCCTAACCTAAGTCCCAACGATGTTTTTATGTTCTGAAAGGTCAAGAATGGAATGCGTGGTCGACGATGTTAGTAGTTGGAAGAAGCAGTGGATGCCTTCAAAACGGCAATTTTGACTCACCCACCCGAATACTGGAATAAGTGCTTAACAATTGGTTTGAACGAATGCGGAAGTGTATCAATTTTTGTGGAAAATGTTTTGAAAAGTAATAGAGCACTTTGAGTCGATCCATTGTTTGATTTTATGGCGATACGCAACACTGAAAAGACATCCCTCGGATATTCTCTAGTTTTGGAATATTGCTTAAACGATTCTGATTCCGTCTTTCTAAATGCTATCGAATAGTCTTTGTGTACAGTATGGTTTTTAAACAGAATATTTTTTTTTACTTGAATGTAATCAGAAATTTTAAGGCATTTGTTGAACAGTATATATATATATATATATATATATATATATATATATATACATATATATATATATATATATATATATATATATATATATATATATATATATATATACATATATATATATATATATATATATCACTAGAATTACATGATATTATGCACTAGTAGACAGAAAAGCTTTCACAAGATGTAAAAGAAAATTTTATTTTATTTGAAGTAGTTTCCATGTATGTATATTTAAGACAATTTGTACCAATGTTAATTTGGACGTTTATGATGATATGTTAGAATACTTAAGTTTCATTTATAACATTTACACACAATTTAGATTAAATTCTGAACATGTACTATTCTGACTTCCCAAAATTATAGCAGATATCTACGACTAATTAATTCCAAGTGGAACTTTCTGCGAAGCATAATAACTATCAGTCGTAGAGATAAAACCACTATACCCGGTGGTTACACGTGTTTGTATGTATGTGCGCTGAGACTGCAGCGATTTAATTTCGAAAGTATTTTACAGAGAACTAATTACTGTTAGTAGCGACCGAAAAGTAGTAAAACAAACTCTAACATGACCGCTGCCGCAGTACGCACAACTACCGCTACAAACGAGGGGGGAATTCGAAAAACGGTAAAATTACCTGCCCACATTCACCCCTTCGCCATTCCTCTTCTACTTTCGAACTATCGACCGTTCAGAGTAAATCGAATTCACCTGTAACGAGCTCCGAAAGCCGACATTCGGTAGTTAGTGGAAGGGAGACGTGTATTAGGAAAAAAGAGAGACGAATTAATGAAGCAGCCGCAGCTCTCTGGGTAGGTACAAATATCGGATTTAATTTACAATGTAATTAACAATAGCCGCGAAATTACAACACGGCGACGTCTCGTGGACCCACAAGCACTTTCAAATTAAATTTGATGGCCATTGGTGGCGTTGCTGATGTTACATCGTCGAGTCTTCTGTATTCCAGCTGCAGCTAGCTTCTACTGTATATCCTACTCTCTTGCTTTGCCGCCTCTCTTGCCGTTTTACATATAAACTATATTTCCCTCAGGTACACTGACTTCATAAATTCAAGAAGAGATCCGTACGGTATTCGGTGGCTTTAGCCTTCCCGGGAAAGGTGCCATCTTGTCTGCTCTAAAAATGCCGAATTAGTGGATTATAACGGATACTTATTAAAAGTTATGGTCTTTAGTATTTCAGTTACTCGGATGTCTTTTCAAAAACGTTTTCAGTGATTTTTTTTATACTTTTATAGCAAAATATAAAAACTATGTACTTATTTTATTTACTTTGAATATAGTTTTAACAAGCTACAATAACATCTACTTCATAAAAGAAAATTAATTATTATAACAGAAACACGCTGAACGATTTACGCTGGATTTTTCACTTTTTTGTTTTGTTGAAAGGAATACTCGCATGTAAATATGTATACGGATTTATTTACTACGAGATTAATACACTTGCCCCCAGGAGATACATAACAATTGCTAAGTTATTTCTCGTTTGTACGTTAAAGACCAAAACATGTTATGTCTTGCCGTGGTGAACTTTTCGAATGAATCTTTCTTACATTATTTTGTCTGGGTGAAAATGGTCCCCACCCTTGTGAAAGGGGGTTGGGGTAAATAACGGTTCATACTAGATATTGCAACAATATCTCTCAGATGCATTGATTACGTATTTGTGGAATTTCCAAACTTAAATTGAGAATAAATGATTATTGCAATATCTTTACAAAGTATAATAACATGACCGCATGTGAGAGGAGATTTGAATAATTGCTATTTCTCACTCCAATTAAATTCAACATGACCGTAATAAAATGTATCGATACAAACAATTTCTCTTATGACCCATGGTTACAATATGCATTTATTTTATGGCAATAAGCGGCTCGGACTTTCAAAGTAAGCTACATAAATTCCCATCTGCTAAGTTTAGGGGATAATTACCTTCGAAGGTTTTGTAGTATAAACGCTGTAATATAAATATTAACGAGATTTGCATGTCTTATTCTAAAATAATTCTAGTTAAATGCTTTTGTGCACAGCGGTTGATATTATATGGATATGTATACGAATATACAGGTGCGTCCAAAAGAAACATACATTAAATCATTTGATAGTAATAAAGAAAAAACTAAAAATAAAGAAAAAATAAGATAGAAACAAAACCTTATTATAAATATTTCCGGGAAACCGGAACACACGCAAACAACCCGACCAATGAAGGTAACCATGCTGAGAGTTCTAAGAATAATTAGTTATAGTTCTCAGAAATATCAACAAGAGAAATTATAAGGAGGGATTGATAAAATTACGATTTCTGAAGAAATCATATAAACAGTTTGAGGCCAAAACTTTTATTTATTTAATTAACAATTGTAAGATAGTAATTGTATTTGGATCTAATTCAAAAATCTATCGGTAAAATGAAGTCATCTTCAATAACGATATGCCTTGACTTATGCTAAAAGATTATTGGTAATAGCTTTATCTTCTTATATATAGAAGAGATTGTTACATATATATTGAATACTTGCTACGCATATTCCTAAATATCTAGATCGACAAAGTATTATACAAATGGGATTTCGAGTTTACCTACATTTCAAAACCTTAAACATACAGATCTATACTCAGTTTTTGTCTTATATAATAATATTAATTTGTCATCAGTTTATAGGTAAGTACGATATCCGTTCAAATAACAAACATTTTCTTAAAATTTTGAATCAATATCTAGATACTTCACTGAAATACCTTGTGGCATTCAAGTAGATTAATGATCATAGACGAATGAGTTAATTTAATTTTATTTATTTTCGATCTGCCGAAGCTGGTGTTGGTCTGTATCTAGATATTATTATGTGACGAAAAGACCAGAAGGATCTATTTATCAGATATTAAAATTACACAATCGATGTGTATCTATTGTGATAAACAATGCTCATGCTCACAAATAATAATGTAATGTGTGCTTTCAATAAAATTTTTATTTAGAATAACCTATGACTTATATATGATATAAAGTTGGCGACGTTGAGAAATGTATGTAATTTGACAGCTGCTAAAATTTTATTTTAAAAGCATATCTGAATTAAAATACATATTACAAATCAATCTTTATAATATAGCCTGTTTTAAGGGTTGGTACAAAAACAACTTAATATTAGAAAAGCACTTCCATGTTTAATACAGGGTAAGGAAGCGACAACTTCTGCCGAGAAACGATAAATTCGCGGATAATTGTAACAGTTATTGCAATGCAGCGCTCCATTAGGTGTAAATTAAGTAGCTTAATGGGCACCAACGTGCTATTGTAAATTTTTGAGTTTATTGCCGGAGAATGAAGACATAGTCGGGGCGAACTACGATGGGGGTGATGCTGGATACCGTCGAGCATTAATGCACTTCCATTACTGCAAATCAACGGTGTTCACCGTTTTCCGAACACCGCTACTCATTCATCATTAGTATAGTGCGATACGTTCGGTTTGTACGATCGCAACGATATGTGATCTTAGCGGATTATTTGTAAAATTTCTCTTTTGCGATTATATATAGGTTTTCAAATACTTTTTTCCGGTTCTTCTAAATAAATTGATTAATTTTTTTCAAAACTTTCCACAATTTACACATTTTCTATTATTCATACTCATAGATGTTGTTGAAAGTTAATTTAAAAAACCCTTACCATGATTTAGCTTTAAATCCGGGATACATATTTTGGCAACTAGGTTGACATCATCAGCAGCAGAAAAAGTATTACACTCGGGGTCTTAGCACACTCTTGATTTTCCTACTGACCACCACAGCAAGACATTTTTTATTTGTTCTAGGAAAAGTTCACATAGAATTTTTAATATGAAGGTCTGCATCTATCAATTTTCTATTAAAAAATTAATATCTCGAAAAGTATATATTTTAGATATTGAGTATTCTATACAAAGTAACTTTTAAAGTAAATTTTATGTAGAATTATAAATGTCATAATATACAGGGTGTTCAATTTAAAATAACAAAGTTGCTGTTATAATTGGAAGTAACATGTCTGTTGAAATATTTTGTTTAAATTCGCCATAATTTGTTATCTATGTTTACAGATTTTAATAGATATCGTAGTTTCCAATATACGGATAGTTTAACCTTGTCGTGACATACTCTGTATAATGGTGGAAAGATGGGCCATTTATCTTTTCGAAGATGCATTGCTTCGGGGCTGCTAAAGACATTTAAGAAGACAACGAAGCGAGAGCCCTCCAAGGAAAGCAAATATCACAATATGGAAGCGAAATTCGACAGCTTGACCATATTTTTGCCACAAACAGGCAGCATTCAGATGTCAAAAATGTGATGTTGAATTATTTTTTGGCGTTTTAGGAGTATCTAGTTAACAAATATCTTAATAAACAAACGTAAAATTCAAAAAATAATCTTTTATATAGGTATGTACATAACCTAAACATATGACGGTTAACATATTGCAGTGAACTGTGCCTTTGCTTATAAATGCAGCTCACCACAAATGTCCGAACTAGTTCAATCGTCCACTCTTCTAGCTGGGATCTTCGTACCTCAGGTCTTGCTCTCGTACAAGCAAGAACACGGAAAGAAAAATTCAAAATAGCATTAATAAATTTCACAGTTTTCCTTAACAACGTTTATTTAAAAAAAAAATAAAAAAAAAACCCTTTACAGAATGTAAAGAGAGCTTAAGTGTCAATATCTCAAACTAGGAGGAAACAGTCTATGTGATAACTTTACTCGCACATAGAGAAAAACCCCCTCTGACTCGCGAACAACAATTAACCTAATTAAATAGGATGAAAAACTTTTAAATTTCATTTATTAACTGAACCCCTAAATCAAACGTCAAACAGATACAAACTGCTATTACGCGTGTCTAGGACCAGAACATGCGCACTAAACATGAATATGAATTTTCCCTCCAAAACCTTATTTCCTTAAATCCCTCATAAGAACTATAAAAATTTTTCTTTCTATTCAAACAACTATAAAACAACTCAAAATTAAATATACTCATTAATGAATACAATTCAAACAATCAATCAATTATATAATGAATGAAATAATACTCAATGAAATAATACTCAATGCATTGAAATATTAAAACTTTAAAACTACTTACATTTTGTTTATCATAAAAACTATATTTGAAACACACATGGCAGCAGATAAGTAAAAATATTAAACAAAATTAACGAGTCAAAAAGCTCGTTAATAAACTCGTAATGAATACAAAAATCACCAACAACCAATTAAAAATAATAAACGTGATTTTAATCAAATTTAATAGTTAATTAACCATTTCTTTCAAATCAACTACATCTACCGATGTTCAATGTGTGTCTGGAGATTACACCCCCCAAAATCACTTAAACGAAACGCATAATGTGACAACATATCGAACTATAACACGTCACAGAAATATACAGTTAAGATCAAAAGAATCGGTCCAAAGATTTAAATAACATAATTTTCAATATATATATATATATATATATATATATATATATATATATATATACAGTGAAAGCTCTCTTGAGCGGACATCGACGGTTCCCTAAATTTTGTCCCCACAAGAGAGGTGTCCTCTCAAGAGAAGCAGCTCATTTTTACAGGTCTCTCATTTTAAAGAGAAGTAAAAATTATGGCAACTCTAACTTTTTATTTATTTGTATGAGAGGTACACAAGTACTAAAAGTAGATACATAAATACATATACATATATGTACATTATTTTTTAAAAAATTCAAGCAAGCTTGTTTGTCTTACTTTAGTTTGTTTACGTTCTAAATATTTTTTTTGAAAATGTGTTTCTACATTTTTAATCATCTGAAAACCGATAAAATCATCTTGGTTCTTGGCAAACAATTTTATCTCTTCTATTATCTTCAAAACTTCCTCAAACGTAGTTACTTCTTGACCTTCATTTTCTTTTTCTAGGTCCACATCATCATCTGAGATTTCCTCTGATCTACTAGCCTCATATTCTTCAGTCATATCAGTGACTTCCAATATGTCATCTTCGATTGCCAAATTTGCATCAATTGCTATGAAATCTTCTAAATTGATTTCTGTTATTCCAGTTTCTAAAGCAATCCTATGCATTTCCGATAGTATGGACAAAGGCAGATCATCTTCTGCCTCCCATTGCTAATATTGTTGCATATTATTTTTTTTAAATCCTGCCTTTGAAAAACAATTTCGTATTGTTTCTGGTGTTACCTTCTGCCAAGCATTAAGTATAAAATAGATAGCTTCTAATAAATCCATCGATTTTGAAAGTTCACGTGCAGAATTAATGTTATCCATTTCAGATAAAATTTGTCTTAAAATAAGTTGTCTATAAAATACTTTAAAATTGCGAATGATTCCTTGGTCTAAAGGTTGGCAACAAGCTGTAGTGTTGGGAGGCCAAAATAATATTTTAATGTTTTTCAATTTCATACCTGTAGGATGTGAACCTGCATTATCCATAAATAATAAAATCTTTCTCTTTTGTCTGCCCATTTTCCTATCAAACTCTGACAACCAGTCCATCATGATATCTGTAGTCATCCACGCTCTTTTATTAGATTTCCACACCACAGGTAACAATTTTAAATCAAGTTTTTTGAATGCTCGTGGTCGTGCTGCTTTTCCAATGACCAGCAACGGTTCTTTTTCGCCTGACATGCTCACACAATGCAAGACAGTAAGTCGCTCTTTTGATAACTTTCCCCCAGAACACTTTTCTGTCTTCAAAGCTAATGTCTTGTCTGGTAAAGCTCGGAAAAAAAGTCCTGTTTCATCACAATTGTACACGTCTTCTGGCTGATAACCTACAAGCCCAATCAAAATTCACAAAAGTAAGATTTTTCTCTTTTTTAATTTTTGATGTTTTATTTTTTGTTTTAAATTTGAACTAACTTTTCTTACCTAGTAACAAAGATGGAATCTTTTCAAAAAATTGAGTAACATCATCTGCATTAACACTGGCTGCTTCCCCAGATATGCACTTGAAGCTGATATTATGACGTGTACGAAATCTATGTAACCACCCATCAGACGCATGAAAATTGTGATAACCAAGCCCTTCTGCAATTTCTTTAGCTTTGCTTTGTATTATAGGTCCAGATATTGGAATGCCTTTGCTTCTGGCTTTTGCAAACCAATCGTAACATAATTTATCCACATTGAGACCTTCAGTTTTGAAGAATCTTATTTTCTCGTTAATGTTACTTCCTGATTGCCATTTTGCCTTATACTCTTCTTTTTGCTTTATTATTTTACCAACTTGGGTTTTTCCAATTTTAAATCGGTTGGCTAATGCACGTACACTAACTCTTTCTTTATCATATGTATTAATAATTTCCATTTTCTCTTTTAAAGTTAAAAAGTTTCTCTTGTTAGCGCTCATTTTGCATACATACGCGGCACACTTCACACTAACGACGCGACGTGAAAAAAGTGCAGAATACGGGATAAAAACGATATTTTTAAACGGGAATTTACCCAGCGTTTCGGGGATTTACTCAGTGTTTAGAAAAAATATGCAGTTCAACTTCAAGAGAGCGTCATGTCCGCGTAAGAGAGCGTCATGTCCGCGTAAGAGAGCTTTTTGCCGATTACGGAGTGTCTCACGGTGTCCGCGTCCGTTCTACAGGGCGACCGCTTAAGAGAGCTTGGCGTCTCAAGAAAATCGTATGTATCAGGTTGGTCACCACAGAAATGTCCGTTTAAGAGAAATGTCCGCTCATGAGAGATGTCCGTTAAGAGAGCTTTCACTGTATATATATATATATATATATATATATATATATATATAAATATCCTGCAAAATAAATGTACATAAATAAAATATATTGTTCAAAATTATCTTCTATTTCTTCGGGGAAAAAATCACTACAATATGTTCTACTTGTTGGAAATTATAAAATTTATTCTATGTAAATTGCCCTCATATCGTAGGGCCACCTGCTCCTTTCTGATTTCAAATGAGTTATCGAACGTTATTTTTACTAAGAATGTATTATCATAGAACATAAATCCTTTTTATTATATCTTCGAATTTAATGAAAAAGTATCTAGTAATATTGACTCGAGTAATTCTTATTAAACAATTATTATTAATCATAACATTCATAACAATAAAATTACTATGGTATACTATCAGGTGGTATAAAACATTGCAAACATATTTTCAGATTTATATTTTAATCAACCTAGAGCTCATATATACGATTCGAGGAAATATTAACAGTTACAATGAATATTATAGCATTAATTACTTCATCTCGCACTATTCGTTTGGTCAACCATTTTTCCTATCAACAAAATGTTGGAACAGTCTACTGAATTAGCTAAAGGGACGTAATCTTTGCGAAAATTATACGTCTGTGATTAACTCTTGAGGCGGTAATCAATAACGGTAACGGTACTTCGTAAATTTCACGATAAAGTGCTGTAATAAGGTATTCGGTACGTTACCAGAGAAGCACCGTTCAGAGAGTACATAAGTTTAGTTTTATTTGAGGACTCTGCTTGTTCTATTCTATTTCATTGCAGTTCAGCGTTTGTATAACGAGAAACTACATCTGGTAGTTTAATTGTTTTAATTGTTATCTGTTAAATGGGAAATTGGTATCGATTCTTGTTATTTCTAAATATTTACTTATTTATCCTTAAAGAGTTTGTATACTTCTATCAATTCGATAGTAATTTTGCAATTTTATTGAAAGGTTCAGTAAAGTATATGCGATCTTTATTTTGTTATCGTTTCCATGATTACTGAAGAATGTAGTTTTCGAATTCTCTGCTTTTATTTAACTATGCGATAAATAATATTCACATTTCATGTTTTATATGAGAGCGGATTGATATGAATTCATGTTCAAAGTTCACGCACAGCACAAATAATTCCATATATTTTTTATAAAATTGTTTTATTGGTGAATTAATTGTTAACATCATCAAAAAAATTTGAACTAGAGATAATTATTATTTTTTATACTGGAAACTTATGGAAAAAATTATAAATTACATTTAATTACAAATTCAAAAATAAAACGATACTTTTGGAAATCTTAAGAAACTCTAAAAAAATAAATAGAATGAAAAAACAAATGTTAATAACGCGTGACACCTCCCATAGCTCTGGTAACTGCTTGTATTTGCCATGGTAAGCTCACTATCAAATTTTGGACTACTTCTTGGGGAATATTATTCCATTCGAAAAGAACGGCTTGCTCCAATTCCTGGAGATTAATAGGAGCTGGTATATGTCGCATTGCTAATTTTTTAGAATATCTATACGTGGTCTATTGGATTTAAATCTGGACTTCGTGGGAGTCCGTACATTACTTGAATATTGACCTCTTGTAAGTAATCCAAAACTTGTCTAGCGATGTGGGGCCTCGCATTGTCCTGTATGAAAATGAAATTGTTCTTTAAGATTTTGATTCCACAAAAATTTCCAAAGGCTATAACGTTTTTATTTATTATCTGATTTTAATGATCTATACATCAAATTAAACGGTTTCGTAAAGACTTACATACAGCAATGTGAATTATATCGTGCCCGCCATATTGTTCACACCATATGGGAAAAATTTTGATTTTCCATTTATTTAAAAAATCTAAATCCACCAAAAGTTTGTGCATATTAAAGAAAAACTAAAAGAACTACTCAGATTCTGAAAGCGATTTTTGGTTTTAGAGAAAATTGCATTTATCGGAACTTTAAAAAATTTAAAAAAATTTAATTGTATAATAAAAAGTATTTTTGACAAAATTTAGGTAACATTAGTTAGATATTCAGTGAATGCGATTCCAATTATGAAACCAGATGAGTTTCTTCAACAGATGTCGAAAAAATTGTTATTTTTCAAATTTCAACTTTCTCTACAATTTCCACGTGTAATTTTGCATTTTAATTATTTCAAATCTAAGCATAGTTAGTTCGTTTATATTTATCTTTAAAAATGAACTAAACTCGAACCATCAGAAATTTTTTATTTGAAAATAAATTTTGTGACATTATTTAACATTTTTGCTGCAAAGCTTTTTATCATGAAAAACCTCATTTTAAGTTTCAGCTTGTTTTATAATTTACGCTAAATAAATGTAACTTAACAATTAATGTGAATAAATGCAGAAAAGTCTATTTTTTCGTTAAACGCACTAGAAAGAGATAATAATATCATGGTCATTTTTTACACAAATTCGTAAGCAGCCATGGGTATTGTTTTGTTAATCAAATAGCTGTTTTATGTTTGACACTTAAAATATTAATTCGGTGGCATTTAGTGTCATTATTATTTTCACAATGGAACGTAAATTATGTGAAAGTGAGAAAATTTAAATTGTTTTAATTGTAGGCGACAATTATAAAACGTTTAGAGAGACAGCTTTAATTTTTAACCACCGACATACTGGTAAAAATATCTCCCATACAACAGTTGGAAGAATTTATTCAAAATTTAAAATTACGGGAACTATTGCAAATAAATTTAAACATCCACACGTTCACTGGATCACTGAAGAAGAACACCAGCTCCAAATTTTGCAAATAGATACAATCCTAACACTTCTGTATCACAAATTGAGCTAAATAGTGGTATTTTTAGCAAGATGATTTTTAAAGATAGACAAGTTCAAGCCCTACAAACCAAAATTTATTCACACTTTTACAGGAACGGGACACAGCGTCTAGAATTTTGGTTTTTTATTTCAAGGAAAATTAGAAGAACAACGATCATTTGCGAAGTATTTGTTGTTTAGTGACACAGTTCATTTTTCTTCCAATGGAGTAAGCACGCAGAATTGTTGTTGGTGGGTCCATGAAAATCCACATTTTCAAACAGAAGCACGTAGTCAATACCATTTTAAAACGAATGTGTGGTGTGAAATCTTTAATAAACAAATATTTGGACCATACTTCTTTAGAAATAATTTAAATTCAGGAAGATATTTAGAATTTTTCGACGAGATTGAAAATTAAGAAGAAAAGTGTATTTCCACCGAGATGATTGTCCTGCTCACAGTACCGTCGAAGTTAGAAATTACCTAAACGAGTTTTTTCAGCAAAATAGACAAGTCGCTTCTCTGAGAATTCGTGTCCACCACGATCCCCGGATCTGACACACTGTGATTTTTTTTTTTTGGGGGATATTTGAAAAATCAAGTATACAAATATCGCCTATTTAGAAATATTGACCATCTAGAAGAGACCATTAGAAACTGTGTTGTTCAGATTCCACCTAAGAAATGTGTCAAATGAATTGTACAACAGAACTATTATGTGCAATGGAAACGAGGGACGACATGTGGAAATATGAGACATTTTTGTTACCAAAATTTAATTTTTTTTATTTTTCATTTTTTATTTACTTAGCTTATAAATAGCTTTTAAATATTATTTATTGCTTAATAGATCAATTAAACACCAAAATATACTATATTATTTTTAGCTTTCCCTATAATTTTTCTCATTTTGATAAATAAGGCCATAAATCGTCGTTCTAATGATAGAACAAGAGTGCCATGAAAATTACTTTTTTACTTTTTGGTGATTGGCGGTGAAGCAGAAGCTAACGCCAAAAACAATTTTTCAATAAATCAATTAGTCAAAAAGTTTCCCATATGGATTCGGCTTTTTTTGTGGACACTGTATAAGGAAAAAGCTTTTCATGTACCCCAACATGCACAAACAACTGGTCGAAAATGATTTCTAAAAAACTCTATAAATAAAAGATTTTCCCATACAGTGCGAACAATATGGCGGACGCTGTATTTTTGTCACATATAATTTACCAGTCATTTTTTCCCTTTTAAATTTAATTTTTTTAAATTTTTGCAAAAGAAAATTATCTACCGATTCCAGTAACGTAACAAAAACACGCATTCATGTTTCTAGTAAATTATATGTGACAAAAGATAATTTGCATTGCTGCATGTATAGTCTTTCCGAAACCGTTTAATTTGATATATAGATCATTAAAATTCGATAATAAATAAAGACATTAAATAAATAAAGACATTAAAGACATAAAGCCTTTGTAAATTTTTGTGGGTATACATTATTTTGGCAAATAAATTATTATTATAAATATAACGCATTTATACCTACATGAATTAGTTTAGTTTTGAATGCAAATGTATTTAATAATTTATCAAAGTTGATGCAATATAAATATACAAATGCATTCAAGTAAGCCCACTCGCCAAATTAATCGACTTAAAAATGTCATCTTCCTAAGAATAAGCAAGAATTTTAATTCAATGTATAATCAGTCATAGTTAAATATTACTTTAACTGACGGAAACAATTACTGTTTACTTAATTTATAACCTGAGTTCGCATTTTTATAAATAATAAAAAGATACATTCATGTTTTGTAACAGTATCACTTCATTGAAGTTAACCAGTACATGTAGTTTAGACATACAATCTCATCATCAAACCGTTCGACTGTATGTCGGAACTGCATTTGTTGGTTAAGCCTAGTAAAGTGATATTGTTACAAATTATAGTGTGTGTTTTTATTATCTATGAAATATGGAATAACACAAAGTAACGGGACAAAGTGTTAAATATTCGTGTTTTATTTGTTTCTTTTTTAAGTCGATTATACGTCAAGGCACTAATTCATGAGTGGGGCATGCAAAGCCACCAATTACACTAACCCAAAACATAAAACATGCGAGCAACAACCAATCATACTATAATGTTATACTACCAAAAACAAAATTTATAAAAATATTTGAAGAGTATGTGTGTACATCTGCCTTTGATGCTGTTGTAGATCTTCCATCGGACAAAAATTGGAACTAATAGCAATATGTGAAAAAAGTACATACAGAATATAAAACCACCAAGCAACAACTACACTATTATGCTATACTACCAAAATGAAACTTATAAACATACGATGAACAGTATCTGCGAAAATCTTTCTTCGTAGCTGTTGTAAATTCTTCAACGGACAGAAAATGGAACTAATAACGATAGGTGAAAAAAATATATACAAAACATAAAACCAACAAGCAACAACATGAATATAAATGCTATACTACCAAAAATAACTAATTTCTAATAATACATAAATACTATGCCCGTAAATAGAACTATCTGTAAAAAACAATTGTATAACGTTTCCTGTAGATATTTTTAGTACAAAAATGGACAGTATTAAAATTTACAGTTACAGTAAAAAGGCCTTCGTGTAAAATTAATTAAAACAATATTATCTCAAACTTTCGTATCCTCAAAATTCTGAAATAAAAGTAGAAAATAAATTTTATAAAACAAAAGTAACACATTATCAATTTTGTATTTTGTTCCTGAAATAAAAGTGCATACGCAAGATAACAGAACATGTACAAGTTTTGTATATAAAGATAAAATAACATTACGTCTAAATTTTCAGCGAAAATAAATATTCGATTGATTTTTAACTTCATAAATATTCAAAACATTTGGTTACAAAAGACGATATATCCGCTAAAAGACAAAAGTGGATATAATTAAAATCTCCTATTACAATAAAAAGCTCCTCATGTAAAATGATTTAAAACAATATTGCTTCAACTTTCCATTCCTTAAAAATGCTAAAATAAAAGTGGCAAACAAATTTTGAAAAACAGAAGTTACACATTATTTTGTATTTTGTTCCTGAGAAAAAGTGCATGCGCAAAATGGTGCAACAAGTGCAAGTTTATATAAATAAAGATAAAATAATATTACCTCCAGATCTTCGAGGAAAATAAGAAAATTCCAAAAATTCAATCGATTTTTAAAACATTACTTTCAACAATATTTAATCTGAAAAACATGATTTCAAAATAATCAAAACATCCGTTTTTAAAAGACTATGTATCCGCTGAAAAACAAAAGTGGACGTAATTGAAACTTCCAATTACAATTAAAAAGCTCCTCATGAAAAAGGACTTAAAACAATATTGCCTCAACTTTCCATATCCTAGAAATGCTGAAATAAAAGTAGCAAATAAATTTTGAAAACCAAAAGTAACACATTATCAGTATTGTATTTTGTTTCTGAAAAAAAAGTGCATACACAGAATGACGAAACGTGTACAAAAAATAAGAAATTCTCTTGATTTTTAAAATAACGTTACCTTCGTAAATATCTAACCTGAAAAACACCGTTTTAAAATAATCAAAACGTTTATTTTCATAAGACAATATATCGGCTGAAAACCAAAAGTGGACATAATTAAAATTTCGAATTGCAAGAACAAGCTCTTCATGTGAAATGACAAAGAATATTTCCTGAAACTTTAATATCCTAAAAATGCTGAAATAAATTTAAAAAAATAAAACTGACACATTATCAGTATTGTATTTTCTTCCTAAAAAAAAACCCACATGCACAAAATGGCGAAACTTGTATAAGTTCTTGTGAATAAAATTAAAATAATATTACATTTACTAGATCTTCAAGCAAAAATAAGAAAATTCCAAAAATTCCACTGATTTTTAAAACAACGTTACCTTCAAAAATATGCAATCTGAAAAACATTTCAAAATAATTAAAACATTTGTTTTTAAAAGACGATGTATCGGCTGAAAAACAAATGTAGACATAATTGAAATTTCCAATTACCATAAAAAACTCATGTGAAATGACGAAAAACAATATTCCCTCAACCTTCCATATCCTAAAGATGCTGAAATAAAAGTAGCAAATACATACATTTTACAATACATTTTAAAAAAGAAACACATTATCAGTATTGTAACATGAGAGCAAAATGAATTGAGGTAGTAGGAGGCTGCGGTTCGCTGATCGTATTTCGTGAATTATAAAGTAAATAAATCTTACTGACAGCACTTAAATGTCTCCTTGATACAAATTTAATTTACAACTTAAAATATTTATAAAATGTCATACAAATGTCATGTTTTATATTTTATTGAAAAGTTTACAATAATTGTTGAAACTGTTGTCCCTCGGCATTCAAACATAAATTTACGCGCCGCTTCATGTTTTCAAAAACCTTTTGTAAAATAAATCCGTCTACTAACTCGCACTGTCGCACGATATTGTTCCGTAAATCGTCTATTGTATGCACTGGATTTTTAAAAATAGAGTTTTTTAAGTATGGAAATAAAAAGTAATCCAGAGGAGTTAAGTCACACGATCTTGGCGGGAAACGGTCAACACTAATAATTCTTTCATCAAAAAATTCACGTAAATAATTTATTGTTTCACGGGCAGTGTGTGGTCGTGCGGAATTTTGCTGAAAGAAACCTAACTGTAACTCGTCATCATGCAGTTGATTTATGAATGTTTCCAGTATATTATTGCGATATCTTTCACCATTTATAGTTCTTTCGAAAAAGATCGGACCAATAAGCCTTCTACGTGACATGGCACACCAAACCCCTATTTTTACAGGATGCAACGTTGTTTCCCTATAATAATGCGGATTCTCTGTTGCCCACATACGCATATTCTGAGCGTTTATGTAGCCGTTCAGGTGAAACCACGCTTCGTCGGTGAAAAACGTTTTATCCAAAACATCGTCGTCGTTAAGATTTGCATTAAAGAAACGACAATAGGCAACTCTTCGAACGTAATCTGGCGGCAATAGTTCTTGATACAATTGAACCTTGTAAGGATGCATACCAATATCGCGTTTAAGAATACTGCGGCAGGTTCCATAACTTATATCCAACTGTTGTGCCAGTCTTCTGACAGATGTTGTAGGTTGTTCTCTAATTGCGTTTCTTGCATTATTAACAACATTTTGGGTCCTAACTCGAGAAGATCTTCCCCCTTTCCATTGTCTTTTTACAGACCCAGTTGTTCGAAAGTTATTTATAATTCTCAATAGGTCACGAGAAAAGTTCTTATTTACTAAAACAACTTCAGGAAAACGTTGTTGGAATTCTTCCTTGCACATTTCTATTGAATAATACCATTCGCCGTTTGGCAAACGTCGACCGTTACGAAAGTAACATTCTAAAATGAACACCATTTGTTCTTGAGTAAACATTCTGAATGTGATTATACTGTTTTTTTTTTAAATTGTATTGAAAGAATTAATAATTCACACAGACAGTCTGTCATTAAATGTTTGACAGAAAAATATTGTGAATATAATTCACGAAATACGATCTACGATTCATTTTGCTCTCATGTTATTTTGTTGCTGAAAAAAAGTGCATACATAAACCGACAGAATATTTACAAGTTTTTATAAATAAAAATAAAATAATATTACCTCTACTAGATCTTCAAGCAAAAATAAGAAAATTCCAAAGATTCCATCGATTTTTAAAACGTCATTTTCAAAAATATTCAATCAGGAAAGCATCATTTCAAAATAATCAAAATATATCTTTTCAAAAGGCTATAGGTGGTATATCGGCTAAAAAAAAACGTTTAAAAAAATAATATTAAAATTGAACACCTGAAATAAAAATATTTCAAATTGGTAGCATAATTTTTTTAGAACGGAAACATGAAACAATTTGTATCATCTGAAAAAATACACAAAAATACTAGAACAATCTGAAGACTATAGACCTGGAGACTTTCACAGTTCATAGGATAATATTAAGATTACCATATTCGATTTGAAAATTCTTCATATTTTAATATCTTAAAAGATACTGAAAGAAATTTATTTTAATAAATCGCCTAAAATAAATAGAAACACAAACAAAATATTTACAGAAACAGAAGTTTATATATAAGAATTGAATAACAATACTGTTACCTGTATATATTTTCAGACCAATAGTGAACATAATTAAAATTTCCTTCTCCTCTTGCAAAATGAATGAAAATACTATTACCTAACCTAAAAATGCTGAAAAATATTGAATATGTAAAATTTCAAAAATTAGGATAAAGCTTGAGAAACGAAGATTAGGAACCTGAACCTGAATCTGAAAGAAAAGTATTTCAAATTAGCAATATATATACTGCTGAACGCTTTTTAAAACGTCATCTTCAAAAATATTTAATCAGAAAAACATCATTTCAAATAATCAAAACATATCTTTTCAAAAGGCGATAGGTATATCTGCTGAAAAAAATGTAATATTAAAATTGAACACCTGAAATAAAAATATTTCAAACTGGTAGCACAAATTTAAAAGAAAGGAAACATGAAACAATTTTTATCATCTCAAGAAATACACAACCTGAAGGCTATAGACCTGGAGACTTTCACAGTTCATAGGATAATAGAATGACGACATTTTGGTTGCACTACATCCTAGATGTTTCAAGTTAAATTTAATGGAAAGATGAAATTTAGAGTAATAATTGTTTAGAAAACCTTCTTCTTTTTTTTAATTAACCATATCAGATTATTTTAGAATAGGTTTTGGAAACAATATTAAAATGTCAAGGATGTAAATTTTTGAAGAAAAATCAGTGTGAACAAACAAATGTTACTCAAAAATTTTGAGATCAAAGTGATAGACTAGTTATTTTGTAAACACAAAAAAAAGTTGCACTTCTGGATTCTACGTCTTTTGCAAATAAATCTTTCATTTTTCGATAAATTGGAGCATTGGAATACCTCAAGACGTTCGTTTTGGACAAATAATCTTACTGAATGTGATGTAATCTTTCGAAAATACAATTAATCAATATTTTTATTAACGAATTCGTTCGAGTGACGTGTACACCATGTTCATAAGTGACGCTAGATATGACAAAACCGTTTTTTGATTGGTGAGAGTTTTAATTATTCGCCGAAATTCATTTCATATACAGAGTCAAGTGTGAGGTTGTTGGAGTAATTCTTTTAGCTTATACGAATAAATGACTGATAATCTCGCTGAGATCACGTACTGAAAATAGTGACCTTATAACAGAAATTAAACTAAAATCAAAGGCCGTGACTGAATACAAAGAAGTGTATGCAGTTTTCTAAATAACTGTTAAAATTTGCATTAGAAATGCGATTCTTTTTAGGAATATTGAAATGAAAAATGAAAACTTAAAATTCTGAAGAAAGAAAAAGAGAGGAAAATAAAAATAATAAAGTAGTATTTTAATTAGGAAGAAAAAAGCGAATGTTTGTTTATTTAGCATTTATTTTTACTTTTCTATAGTAAAGAACGATTTCAGTATTACAACTATTAAAAACAAAAAAAAGTATCTCTGGATTCGCTTGTCTGCAAATAAACCTTTCATCTTTCAATAATTGGGATATGTGAAAGTATAAGAATATATAAAATTAAATGTTCTCCTAGTTTTGGGTCCAGTATTTTAGAATTGTCACAAATTACTATTCTAAATTATTCATGTTCTACCCGACGAAATTTTGCAAAAAATAGAGGTATTATTGAGCATATAAGATGTCGTATGAGTACTCACACATTATTCTGATAGAAATCATCTTTTAAAATTAAAATTATCTGAAAAGCATCCTCCTACCTCCTTCATTGAACCTATTAAACCCAAAAGAATTACCTAACAAATAATATATACAATAAATTCATGATATTTCTCATTTTTTTAAATATTTCTTTTCTCTCTTGTAAATAAATGTCTTAACATCTTTTAGTAAATCAATTATTTTTCTACTACTGATCACTAGAGCAGACCAATTTTCGTGCGCGCATGAGCGCCGGTATGGGAGTGTAATTCGTAATATATTAGAATATGCGATAGAATAGGGACGCAACATGAGCTTGTTACCGATATAAGTATAGAAGTAGAGACATTTATTCTATCAGAAATAATTAAATATACATTTGGTTTTCTGCTAGTAATATGTAAGTAAGTAATATGCATAAACACACGAAAAATAAGAATAGTACATAATATGTACTATTCTTATTTTTCGTATTTTCTTAATTAATTAATTTTCTTAATTCTTATTATTCTATCGCATATTCTAATATATTACGAATTACACTCCCATACCGGCGCCCATGGCGCGCACGGAAATTGGTCTGCTCTACTGATCACTGATTAAAGATAGCATTTTAAAACAAAAATATAAGGAGAAGGAAATTAAAACAATAAATTATCTATATAATTATATATATATATATATATCTATATATATATACTATATATATATATATCTATATATATATACTATATATATATATATATATATATATATATATATATATATAAACTATTACAAGTAAGCATTTCGTCGTCCAATAAATTGCGATATATAAAACCAAAATAAATATTTAAAATGAAATATTTTTAGCTTCGGCATTATTACCTTGAAGTTGTCACGAAACGATCGAATTAATGTTTTGGATTATAATTATTGATACCTTTACTCGAAGAAATAGTGAAAAAAAATATATGAAATGGTAATGAAGAGTTTAGTGCATTTAGAACACACCGCGACGGTACACAAATCGCACATTTATCACCCTAGTGATTTAAAATTAAAATTATTTAAAAATCTACCTTCTTCATTCATTAACCATATTAGATTCTTTCGAAAGAATTGCAGAGAAGTGTATACAAGAAATTAATTACATTTCTTGTTATGAGAATTTTAATTGTTTCACCAAATTTAGTTCGTCTACCAAACCAAAAATAAAAACTAGAGTAATCCTTTTATCTTATGTAAATGAATGTCTTTTTTAGTAAATTAATCATTTATCTACTAGAGATCATCGACTGAAGATAGTATCTTAGATCAACTATATAAAGAAAGTTAAAAAAAACAAAATATAATATTATTAAATACGAACTGTTATGGCAAAGCCCATATAATAATCAAATTTTAAAGCAAAGATGTTATTCTTAATAGAAATAGTAAAGTAGAAAGATTTAAATTTAAAGCTGTCAAGAAATATATGAGAAGACCCAAAAAGAAGAAATAAAATAGCTTTGCATTTATAACAGAAAGTTTAAAAAGCAGTACTTTTGTATTCCAAAAAATCGCGTACATTTTTTTCCCGTTTAATTTGTATTTTTCTGATGTTTATTAACGTCATGCCGGGACAATTAAGTTAATTAAAAATGCAAATACCAAAAGTTTCCGAACAAGAAAAGTATTTTATTATAGCAAAAGCTGAAGAAGGTTGGTCAATTAGAGATATTGCACTTCATTTCCATTACAATAAGAGCACAATTTTAAGAATTAAAAGAAGATGGGAACAGGAACATTCTAAAAACACATAACCTTTATAATAACTTTTGTCTAAATGACAGAAAGTCCGTTTTTAAACGATAAAAAAAACTAATAAAAAAAGTTTACTTCATATAAATGGGGATTTTTTTGATTACAAGAGTACGTGACACTGAATTATCTCGCTGATGCAAGAAAACCGCTCGCCTTACAATAAATTAGAATATAATATATAATTAAAATATATAATATTAAGTATTCCCAACTTTATGTCAAAATATGATTTCTTTTTATTAAAAATCTGTTAATGAGTATTATAAAATATAAAATTAACACAATCTATTATTGCAAGTAATTAAACAAAAAATTAATTAAATTAATTTAAAGAAATGAGTTCATAAATATAACATATTATTGAGATATTATATGTGTTAATGTACTATCTATTATAATTAATACAAATAAAATGATTTTTTTATAAATTCGACAGTTATTTTTTATAATTGATTATCTCTAAACCTCCCTGCTAATGCAAATAAATCTATCGCATTAAAAAAATGTAATACATACAAATTTCACATATTACAATATCTGTGAAATTACATATAATACTATGTAATACATACCTCAACTCTATAACATTCACTAAAAGAAAACCAAACACTATGTTCCACCTTCATAATAATTGCTGCCTCTTCCACGAGTATAAAAATATATAATCGTGGATCTCATTTTATGTAGAAAATATTCGTTAAGAATCACTAAAAGAACTAAACACTATGTTTCACTTTATGTATAACTCCTTGCCCCTTCCACGAATATAAAAGTATATAATCGTGTGTCTAGTTTGTTTATGCAGAAAATGTAAATTAATCAGATGACATCTGATTGATTAATATAATTCCTGAGATAATAAATTTTAAACAGTGTTTAAGAAAATTAATACTGGTAGCCGTAACTTTGTGGTAATTCATTTTGAAAATAATAAAATAAAATAAAACAATAACTTCGTTTTACCACTTTATTCACATATAATCGTGACCGCGGTTTCGACATACAATGTCATTATCAAACTGCCGTCAGTTTGATAATGACATTGTATGTCGAAACCGCGGTCACGATTATATGTGAATAAAGTGGCAAAACAAAGTTATTGTTTTATTTTATTTTATTATTTTTAAACACTGTTCATCAATTGCAGTTCGGTGAAGTACCCATACTTTAAAAACGAACACATTTCCGAAAAGTTGACAATTTAATTAGGCAACTAAATTTTAAGATACCGTGTTTATTATTTCAAAAAGTGCATTTAGTATCATTTTATACGATTAAAAACTGTAGTAAAAATGGAATTTCTTAAGGTATTTCACAATAACAAAAAAGAAATGAGCATGAGTACATTGAGATCTATTTTGTATAATTGTTATTGAATAGTTTGCACTACTGAGTCGCTAATTAAATCAAGGTAACGAGATTGAAAAGCGACCTGTAACTGGGTCTCCAATTGGACCCAAGAATCTAAATACGACCTTCCCGGAGAGACTCCGTCAACAGGAAATTTAAATAATTGAAGTTTCAAAAAGAAACACGTCTGTTGTCCTTGCATGAAGACCATGCGAATTAAATATTGAACAACGCCATATTTAACTAAATAATAAAATATGAATTTTCAGATTTATAAGGCAAAGAAATCTAAATATTTTTAGGTCTAAAATGCTCTGACATGATATTAACCTAAGAATATAAAAAAAAAACATTTGATATTGGATTAAACATTGCTCAATAAATAATCCTAACGCTAAATTCGATAGCTCTAAACTAAGGAAACTGATTAGCTAATAAAACTAATGAGTCCTTTTCTAGGATATTGGGCCTAGACTTCGTAGACCCTGTGCCTCCTTCAATTATCTCTTCTTCCTTCTTAACATCTCAAAATCCCTGCATCTAACACTAATCATGATTCTAACTAACACTAGCATCGCGACCTATTTACTAACAAAAGCAATTGATGAAAACATACAAAAAATGCGCCTTAAATATTTATAATAATCAGTTATTGTTAAACTTTCTTAAAAAGAATCAAATTTTATTTAAGATCATCAAAATTAATATTTAAATTTATAAATTCGAGCAGTATACATCATCAAACACATGAAATAAAAAGATGGGACAACAGACGTGTAAATATGAATGTAAGCATGCTTAGAAAAAAAGTCCTGACCTTTCGACGAATCATTTTCTATACCTCTGGATTCTGGACACTTTATTTTAACCGTATTTTACGTCACGCGATTAATTCAACGAGAACGACGAAATCGCGATTACTGTTCGTGTCCAAATCTGCAACAAAACAAACAAATAATTAAAACCAAAAGGGCAAATAAATTTTTAAATATAAAAATAATAAGTTCATTGACGAATATTAGTAAAAATAGATAGATATGCTAATAATCAAAATGCCAAATTTGTATATTTGAAATTTAATTACAGGAAACATGATCGGTAGTTAGTTAGTCGTTCAAAATCGACCCCTAAATAGTAATAGCTTATTGTATCAGTACATATGCACATTTCTGACAGTGGTATGAAGCAAATGCCTGGAAGAGTAGGCAGATGAAAAATGTTCAACAAATGTCCTATTAACATTTCTAACGAGCGATTAAAATAATTTGTAATCGAGTCATTCATGAATCCGAAATTGTATGTCGTTACATGAACCGCACTTATATTACAAAGGTCGAGTAAAATTTCAAACGAATATATAACTATGCAACGGTTACAATCGGAGAAGGTATACGGACTCAAATTCATGCATGATTCGATTATAAATTATATTGATCGCTCGTTATATAACAATAGTGTATTTCTGTGAATAAATTAAATAGCATACTTTACTAGCAACATTAACAACAAGAACCCAGAAACATAAGAAATTTAATTTTTAATTAATGTAGGAAGTAGGAATGCAGAGGTACTGCTGAAAATACTAACGTTGAATTTACTGGTCGGGAAGAAAACAGGTAAAATTGCAGATTTGAAATAAAAATATCAGGGTGTATTTATGAAGGGAACAAAATAGAAGATCGATAGGTAGAATTGGTTTTCATGTTGATGAACTTGAATCAAAATCCTTGGTAAAAGGGATTATAAAATTTAAAAAAATAGGACGGCTAGTATATGCAACATAATTGCTAGACCACAGTTAGAAATAAATTTCTTAAAAATGGAGCCCAAAGGAAGAGAAAAAGGAATAGGGAACAAGAAAAGGTTTTGTAAAATAGTTATTTCACAGACTCCAAAGGGAAATATTTCTGGAGTCTAGTAAATCATAAATCAAAATAGTGGATCACGTAAATCTTTAGTTTCTCAATTAATTGGTAATTAATTAATAAGATGGCCACTAAAATTAGCTAAACTACTCATAATAATCGTGTAATTTAAATACCAAAATGCTCAAATTATGGGAAACTATGTCCATCTGGACTGTTAGATATTTTTAAATATTTATATTGCGGGATTGGAAATAATAAAGGCGAATCGACTATATCTTTTGCTTGTTTATTAACACCTTAACAATTAGCCAAAGCAAAGATAAACATTTCACTCTTACAAAGTCCGCTTGTGGACTAAATGTATAAAAAAATCTAACTGCTTCAAATGAATTCTTTCTTAGTTTGGTGTTTAGATTATATACATACTATATAAAAACCATATCCTTAAGAGTTTTACAAAGTTAGTTATTTCAAACATCTAAAAAAGTTACTGCGTGGTGAAATAATCGTTATGTATAAATAATTAATTAAATTAAAGATAGTGAAAATATTAACAATCTAAGTGCTTATTACTAATCAATAATAAAATGAATCTAGATCAAATAGTCAAATCAACAAAATAATTTAAAAAAATCATTACCTTCATCCTGGAAACCTGGGACGAAGGACATCTTTTATGGGGGCTCTAATGACACAACACAACAATTTAATAATCGTACGCGAAGGAATTTTTTATGACACTTTATTTAAACCGTATTTGACACAACGCGGTTAATTTAAGGAGAACGATGGAATCGCGAATAGTATTCGTGTCCAGATCTGCAACAACAAAAAAATATATATTTAAAATGTATATTTAAATTATGTATTTTATTATTAACTATATTATACTATAAAAACAAAAAGTGTTATTAATTGACAATTTAGGGAAAACTAAAGATGTTTTTATTATGTATTTTAAAAGTTTTTGGAAAAAATTACATTAATACACTATTAATTGAAAAGTCATGTCTTAGCTTCTAATATATATTTTTAAATGCCGAAATGTGTAAATATCACCAAAAATGAAATATATTTGTTAATAATTTAAAGCCTAAATGTGTATATTTGATGTCAAATTACAGTGCGTACATACTAGCTCATATAATTTAAGTAGATCGGTGGGATTTGAACGTAAATGCGATCTAACTATCCAGCGCGTCGACTAGTTAAGGAAGGATTTTATCAATTATGTGGGCAAACGATTGTTATGTATAATTATTAGATTGCGGAATGGACGCTATCCTCTAATGGGTCATGCAGGCGCAGAGACAGAGTCGGTTTCACTTAATAATCAGATTGATGCAATATTCGCTCGTAGCCCTGATTTTAATGTCCTGAAAAGCTGAAATCGCTTGATATATTAAATTTAAAGATTATTATTTCTATGCGCCACTTACTAGCTCTGATGTTGAATGAAGTTTTTCTATATTTAAAAACATACTGTCCAATAAAAAAACGCACTTTACAGAACAAAGTTCAGAATATATTGCAATAATTAATGTGAATAAAAAATGTTTACTGTGGTATGACAAAGCATTTACTTTAATTATAGGTGATATAATTAATTTAAACTGTATATTTTTTCAATATTTTGAATTTTTTCACTGTATAAAGCAAATGTATTTTGTGTGTGTATATATATATCTTGAATTAATTTCAATTAAAGTTAGTTTAAATTCATTTAGCTTCAGTGTTTTACGTATTTTCCTAAAAATAAATTTCAGTATATACATTTCATTGGCTTTATTACGACTCTGGCGAAATATATTTCACACTCCGTCTGTTTGCATTGAAAGACGTACAAATAGACAACTTTTATCAATATCATCGCGCTATAATATTCATATATACTGTTATGTTGATCGATTGTACATTATCGGCACCGATGAATCACACTCGATATAGGATAGCGCCGGTTCTACAGTCTAATAATTATATATAAAAAGGAAAAATTTTAACAATCTGTGTGTTTACTAATTACTAGTAGAGATCTGAATAAAATCAATATTAAATATTGTTTAAATTGGAGTAATAAACAATATTAATCTATACCAAATAAAAGTCAAATAAATTCAATAAAAAATATTTCATTACCTTCATCGCAGTATCCTGGGTCACATCCTTTATGGTGGTTCCAATCACTACCGAACACTTTTATTTAATAACCGCACGCTAAAGGATTTTTATAACACTTTGTTTTAACCGTATTTAACGCGACGCACCGTACATTAATTAACACTTGGCTATATTCAGTGACAGTACGCGACATAGTTCGATTAGTCACACAAAAACACTTTCCCAGTTCTTACCTGTAAAAAAATATTATAGAAATGTAGTCGACAATTAAACATTTTAAATCTAAATAAAAGAAAATACTAAAAATATAATTCCGTAAATATCTAGGAATATTAATTTAATTAAAACTTATTATTAATTACATATATTATTTTACCGTAATCAAATTATAAAGTAATAATGTCATAAAATTTGTATTTAAAAAAATTAAATTAAATTTTAGCCTTCTTAATAGTTTCCGTAAGAAAAATATAACATCAAAAAATTTAATAAAATGCAAAAATATTATTAAATAAATATCTAGAAATACTGGTAATTATAAACTTGAAAAGATATTTGCTATTTATTAAGTTATTTTAAACAAAAATGTAATATAGCAACAAAGTAATTAAATTTTTATTTAGTAAAAAATTAAGTTCAATATTAAACTCATTAAAAGTGTAACTTCCTATTAATGAAATCTATTTAAGAAATTTATAAAATACCTTGTCTATCTTCAGCAACAATCCGCCTTCGCCACTTCTAAAGCTTTATTTGTAAGGAAAGAAATATGCAAAAAATTCATGACGCTCAAATACATTAAAAATATGTCCAACGTTTTTGTGAATTAAAGAAAACATTACTGACAGACTAAGACAGACTTTAAAAAAACATTTGTTAGGTAAATTCAAATCGAAACGTTTAGAAACGCATACTTACCAGTAACATTTTAGTTAAAAAATGGTTCGTTATTTGGACCTTATTTAAAATTAAAGCAAATAAACATTGTTAATATTTAAATAAATACAGTAATTCGGCAACATCCACTAAAAAAACTAAACACTGTTATAAATGCTTCTCCCTTCCACAAGTATAAAAATATATAATCGTGGATCTCATTTGTTTATGTAGAAATTGCATCTTGATCTGATTTAAATAATTGAGATTTACTTTGTATAATTCATATTGAATAATTTACGATTTCTACAAGCACAAAATGAGCCGCTACATAAATCAGAAACGTAATTAAAAACGAAAAAACGAACTGCAACTGCGTTCCCAATTGGGTTCCAAAACGTAAATACGGATAACCGAAGTGATCGCGCCAACCGCAAAACTTCAATAATTGAAGTTTAAAAAAAGCACGTCTGTTGTCCATTTAAGAGTATGTAAATTAAATACTGAACGTCATATTTAAATAAATAGTTAACAATTAATTTTAAGGTTTATATTAATATCGAGCCTAAAAATATTAAGGTCTACTTTAACATGATGGTAATTTAATTAATATAGAAAATAAAGATTCTAGTGTCTTACTTCTTCAAATCTTGATTCTAGCGTTAACATGGTGACCTATTCAGTAGCAAATGCAATTGATAAAATCTTCAAGAAAGGCGCATTAAATATTTATAATAACTAGTTATTGTTAAACTTGGCAAATATTGAAAAAAAATAACATCGTGAAAATTAAATTATTTAATTTCAGGCGCATTAATTTAAAAAGTACCTATTTATTTAGCAAAATTTAATCAAAAGCAATCATTAATATTCGAAAATTAGTATTTAAATTTATAAAATTGATACATACTCAATAATATAAAATTAATAGATGGAACAACAGACGTGTTAATATATAAGCATGCTCAGAAAAAAGAACCCTGACCTTTCGACGAATCATCTTCTGACGATAGATCCAAACATTATTAAAAGCCCTACTAAACACTTTATTTAATCGTATTTTACGCAACGCGTTAATTTAACGAAAATTACGGAATCGCTGTTAGGGTTTTTGTCCAAATCTGCAACAAAAGAAACAAATTATTAAAACCCGTACGTAAATATATTTGTAAATCACAATAATAAGTTAAATAACGAATATTAATAAAAAAATAGATAGACATGCTAATAATTTAAAGGACAAATGTGTGTATATTTGATATTTAATCATAGCAAAATGATCGGCAGTTATTCGTTCAAATCCCACTCCTAAATTATAAATTTATTGTATTAGCACATATACACGAATTATTCTGATAGTGGTATGAATTGCAGCAGATGCATGGAAGAATAGGGAGATGAAAGATGTTCAGCAAATATACTATAAACATTTGTATGCAAGAATAGTATATATCTGCATATAAATTCAATAACTTACTAGACTAGGAACATTAACAACAAGAAGTTAATTCAAGACTTTTAATGGAGAATGTAGGAATGCAGAGTTACTGCTGAAAATACTAAAGATAAATTTACCGACCGGGAAGAAAGAATAGGTGAAATTACAGATTTGAAAAAAAAATACGAAGGCATATTTATGAAGGAAATAAAATAGGAGTTCAAGAGGAACGAATTGGTTTTCATGTTGATAGGCTTGAATCCAAACTATAAAATGCTTATTTTACAGATACCAAAAAGGGAAGTATCTCTGCAGAAAATATTTTTTTTTATTTCTCAATAAATTGGTAATTAATAATATGGTTATTAAAATTAATTGAATTGTTTATAATAATCTTATCATTTAAATACCAATCAGATCAAATTATGAGAAAATACGTCCATCGAGATATTTTTTAGACATTTATATTGCGCGATTGGAATTAATAAGAACGAATTGATTACGTCTTTTTGCTCGTCTATTACTAATAAACGAGCAAAAAGATATAAGTTTCTAATATATTATTAGAAACTTAGTAATTAGATTAAAAAGTGGATAAACAGAGGTATAATTCAATCTTACAAAATCCGCTTGTTCACTATAAATGTCTGAAAAAATCTAGCTGCCCCAAATGAAGAATTTTTTTCTTAATTTGGTGTTTATATTATACATTATACCGGGTGTATTATGAAAAACCTTTCGTGCTGTAACTTTTTTATTTTTTATCCGAATGTAATAAATTATACGTCGAACTAAATCGTTTTAAAAACACTGTAACGTGATCCGCTTTGAATTTTTTTTTTACACTTTGTTTTTGACAGACAGCTGTAAACTGTGTTTTTTTAAATTGCACTATACTTTTTTTTCCTTATTCAAATATATTACTTTCTCTGAATATGAAACTGTAAACAGCGATATCCTTGTATGAAAAGAAATCGAGAAATTGAAGGTTTTTTTTTAGTTCGATTTATTCTGGTTTTTCCGATCACAGAAATTTAAGATTTTAAATACTCTATTTCATTTTATTACCAGCAAATGTGTGTACCATTTAAAATCACTTACATTCAATACTATATAGCCCATAAAGGATTACAAACCAATGTTATCAGTGAGCGGTGGGTCGACAACAACATTTACAGTGTTTATTTTAAAAATTTAAAAATCAAGCAGTCATATTGAACGATAAAAGTGCATTCCAAATTTTCGAAGAGAGCTGTGACATCTGTCAGTCACACATTCATTATAACATTTTCAACGATTTATTTCTAAATTTTGTTATTGAAATGGATAATGGCGAAAGTGTGGATGCGATTCAAGCATATTTTGAATGCGGAACAAATTCTGCAGCTGCTTTGTGAACTTTATGGAAATCGTTTTCCTGACAGACTGCGTCCAAGTGCCGATAAGTTTGGAAGGCTCGTGCGAAATTTACGAAATTTTGGATCATTCAAAAAACCGAAAATAAACGCACGTGTAATTCAAGATTAAAATTTAGAATTAAGTGTCTTGCTCTATGTGGAAGAAAACCCTAATACGTCTACGCGAGAAATTGCTCACTAGATGCAGGTATCACATTCTACAGTTCAGTACATTCTGAAGAAGCACAAGTTCTTTCCTTATAAACCACGGAAGGTGCATGCTCTCGGTGAAAACGACCCTCAACGAAGGGTTCAATTCTGCATGGTTTTCATGAATAAACTAAGGGAAGATCCAATTTTTTATCGTCGTGTGTTGTGGTCAGATGAATGCACTTTTGGGAAAAATGGTGTGTATTCAACAGAAATAATCATCGCCATTGGAGCACTGAAAATAACTATGTTGTAATGCAACACAATTTTCAAAATCGATCCAGTGTAAATGTATGGGGTGTGGCATTTTAGGCGATAGAGTAGTAGGGCCTTTTTTTGTGGAGGGTTATCTAAACCAAGAAAAGTATAATAATTTGTTACGCAATGAATTAGGCGATTATTTAGATGAGTTGTCACTTGCTGAGTTAAACAGGGTGGTGTTCCAACAGGACGGTGCCACACCCCATAATGCACGAATGAATACTGATTTTCTAAATAATTATTTTGGCGTCAGATGGATGGGCACTTACGGACCTATTCGATGGCCTGCTAGATCGCCAGATCTGAATCCACTGGATTTCTTTCTGTGGTCTTACATTCAAGATCATGTCTATTTGACTCCACCTGATACCAGATATGATTTAGTAAGAAGGATAGTACAAGTATGTCATGAAATACCACCAAATCTTATATTAAACGCAGCAGTTGGAGTTAATAGAAGGTGTCAAATGTGTCTGGAACAAAATGGGGCCAATTTCGATCATTTGATTCATTAAAATATATGATAGCTTGATTTCTGTAAATTTCGTAGTTTTTTTTTAATAATAATAAATTTGTCACTCAATTTAATGGAGGTGTCTTCAAAATTTAAAAAAAAATCGGTACCTTCATCCTCGAATCCTGTGACAAAGGGCATCTTTATGATGGCTCCAATAACATAGCACAACACTTATATTTAATAGCCGTACACGAACGAATTTTTTAACACTTTATTTAAACCGTATTTTAGGCAACGCGGTTAATTTAAGGGAAACTCGGGAATCGCAAATAGTGTTTGTGTCCAAATCTGCAACAAAAGAAACAAATTCTTAGAACCTGGGTATATTACAGTTATTAATGATACTAGTTCGATGTGAACACTATAATGAAACGATGCGAACACTATAATGAAACGATGTGAACACTATAATGAAACTCGTGTAACGTCGTTAAATCACGAGGCGTTAGCCTCTAAACAAAACATCACTTTAAAGCATTTATGCTATGAAGTTAGTTAAATTATTATTTCTTTTTAGCTAAGAGTACGTTTCCCCCCTTAGTTTATAAGGCAAATTAGTTTCTTTGAGGCCCTTCAATGATTCCAAAAGTTTTTTCAATATACTGGAGTTTGTAAGGATTTTAACAATAGCCCCGTATACTTTACAGACTTCAATAAAATCCAAATTAATATAGTAAAAAGAAATTGATTACCTTCATCGCAAAAGCCTGGGACAATGGACGTCCTTTATGGTGGTTCCAATCACTACCAAACACTTTTATTTAATAACCGTACGCGAGCGAATTTTTATAGACACTTTATTTTAACCGTATTTAGCGCGACGCACCCTATATTTAATTTAGCACCTATAACGACACTACGCGATATAGTTCGATTAGTCATCGTAGAGATGCATAATGTTTCTCAAACGGCGAACACAAAAAACAGTTCGTATCTGTAAAAAAGAAATAGAAATATAGACGATTCAAAATATTAAACTTAAACAAAAGAAAATACTAAAAATATAATTACATAAAATTGTTGGAAAATTAATTTAATTTAAATTTAAACTCAAAAAAATCAATTATTTATTATATTGTCTTATTACAATGAAGTGATATAGTAATAATGCCGTAAAGTTTGTATTTAAGATAAATTAAATTAAATTTTAGCCTTAATAATAACTTCTGGAAGTAAAAATATTAAATCAAATATAAAATTTTATGAACTAAATATCTGGAAATACTGATAATTATAAACTTGAAAAGATATTTCCTATTTATTAGGTTATTTAAAACAAATAAAGTAATTAAATTTTTACTTAGAAAAAAATTCCGTTCAATATTAAACTCATAAGTGTAATTTATAAATTAAACATATCTATTCAACAAATCTATAAAATACCTTTTGTATCTCCTTGTTAACCACTTCTGAAGCCCGAACGAAAATGCGCTCGGACGAAATATAAAAACTCTTATATTGCCAAATGTAAAAAGAGGAATTTGCAAAAAATATATATCTAAGTAAATGCATGTGAACTGAGAAAAACATTTAACGGAGACACTAAAAAAGTTGTTGGGTAAATTCAAGTAGAAACCGATTTTTGCAATATCTTTAAATTAAAAAATTGTCTCTCATTTTGGCTGCATTTTAAAGTAAAACAAACCAATATCCCTAATATTTACTTAATAATTCATTTTAAAATTGGGAATTCTTTCATTGTTTATTTACTAAATCAAATTAGTAAAGTTAACGTTATGTACTTAAATCTGACACTTCTAAATATACAATCGCGGAATTTAAAATGCGGACAATTAGATATTTGTTTTCACTATAATTAAGCATTGTAATTAGGTTTCTGTATAAGCGAATTGTTGTGTAGATGACTGAAATTTATCTGTAACCTCTCACGCAAAATTATGTTATACATTTTGTTATAAATTTATGTTACTAAGTGAATAAATAAAAGACAAGAATTTTTTAATCAGAAAACTACAATTATTTGGTTTTAATTTTTAATACTTTATTTTAGCACCATTTCTGTCTAACACCTCTTGTAAACGTCTAGGAACAGATGTTATAACATTATGTATAAATTCTGGTGATAGATCATTCCAAATATCCTCGATCTTGTTAGATAATTCTTGGACATTTGCTGGCCTAAAATTATTCCCGCTCATCGCCTTAACAATGTAACCAACCCCACATGTTCTCGATGGGGTTCATATCTGGACTTCTAGAACACCGCGGCAAACACTATATTATTTTCTCTAAACCACTGAGAAACGACTCTGGCCGTGTGGACTGGACAATTGTCGTGTTGAAAGATGAAATTTCTATCAGAATACTTATATAATTTCTGCCGAAGGTAGAAAAACATTTTCTAATATTCTAATATAATTGTTACTATTAAATCTTTCCCCTATAATCCAACAAACACCTGGCCAATGTGCGCAAATCCAGACCTAGTCGTTTACTGAGAATCTTCCGCTCGTTTGTGATTTTTGAGTATACTTTTCATCAAATCGTGA
Organism: Melolontha melolontha; assembly: GCA_935421215.2. Classification (NCBI taxonomy): domain Eukaryota; kingdom Metazoa; phylum Arthropoda; class Insecta; order Coleoptera; family Scarabaeidae; genus Melolontha; species Melolontha melolontha. Next base: position 187,437,181 of record OW285235.1, read on the forward strand.
ATTAGGTGGTGGTCTATAAACACGGATTCGGCCATTATGAGACGACTAAACAACTTTTTCGTCGGAAAAAATTACATTTTCCCAAAAATTAAAATATTGCGGCATAAATTCCAACGCAAAACCAATCCTTACTTCTTTTCCGCGCATAAAGACATGTTTTTTTTACAGACGCCCGATTTCTCAAGTCTGAAATTTGATAGCCGTTTTCTTGCTGTGTTGGCACACCCGGGGAAATGTGTTGCGGTCATTGCATTTACTATTGTTTCGAACAGATCGTTTCTTATAAAATTAATAAGATTTTCATCCTGTTCGGGAGTTGACAAACGGATACCACCGGAGTCTCGTTTTCTATTAATAACTTCCCGACGCTGCCTTTTAATTTTTATATCTAAAATGATACTCTTCCCCACGCCAAATTTATTCGCTAATCCTCTAACTGACAATCCTTCTTCTAGTAACGTAATTATTTGAGTTTTAGTTTGAATATTCAAATGTGGCACGTTGACCTTATATTTTGACAAGCTTGAATATGACACTGACAGATCTGTAAACAGAAGCAAATAGGTAGCTCTTAAAAGCTATATTCAAACCAAACAAATTAAGATTTTTAAATGCCCCGATAGTACATATTGCTTCCACGCACACGTATTCGCTTTTATTTTATTTACAGGCATCAATGTACGAATTTCTTCATCCCTTTGACTCGAGTTTGATTGACCAAAACGAATACGATACATTTTTAAAATTGAAATGTTTCCAGAATTGCCATTAGCACGTCTTGTCAATTTATTTTTATTATTTATTGTACCTTTTTACAATTTCAATTTTTTTAACGTAATTCATCCAAAAGTAATTGTTTTTTATTATTTCTATTTTGAAATTCCTACTATCAAAATTGCGTGAAATTTTCTTCCAGAAATATTCCTCGATATATCCCTCTTGCATGCCATCTTTGGAAATTTTTACTTGTGCACTTCGTGCATTCGTAAAAATATTCATGTTTTTGGCATGCATTCGGGTTATAACTACTGAATAATAGCTATATCTACTTATATATTCGAGTCCATAAATACTAAAAATAGAAACAGCATCATTCGGATCCAGTAGCTGTATTATACTTTTAACGTAGTCAAAATGCATATGATAATAGAATGCCGCTTCTCTCCGTGCCCACTCGCGTTATAACAGCTTCTGGTGGTAATTCTTGTATCTCCATAAAAACATTCTAACAGAAAATGTCAATTTATTTGCATTCGAGGAGCGTTTTTTTGACTTCTTCTGATACTCGATGAAGAGCATGTGCGAAACATGTGATATGCGTCATACTACTGTATGTTTGTTGTAAGAGCCGACCAGCCGGCTTATACATGCAGTTCCATCTGTTACAAATAGCAACACTTTTTCTTTATTTATATCGTGATTTTCACCCCATAGCGATTTCAAACACGAAATTACGTTACGTGATATAAATTTTGCATTAGTTGTTTCTATTCTCTTAGATGCATGTAGATGTGCAGACATTTACGCAAGAGAACTCAAGTGACTAATAAAACTAAAAAATAGATCGGCTCACTACAAATTAATTTTAAGTCCCCTTAATATTCCGTTAATTACCGAGTTAATGTGCTTTTTAAAATTTTAATAATTATTATGCTATATTCTAGGAAGTTTTTAATTATTGTAAAACTGTAATCTTTCCAAATGGTTAACGTAGAAAATAACGGAAAATTATTAAATGAAATGGGCGCACACTTAATGAAATGTACTATTTATCACGGAATTCCATGCGGAAACAATGAAAACGAACTGATCAAACAAAAGCCGAAGACAAAACCTAAAAACAATAAACAGTACATAATTATCTGCCGTTGTTGAATTTTGAATCTGAGTATCTCGTCGATTGGAATAAAGCAAGCCGAGCAAACAGATGAATAATGAAAACAGTGCAGTCCTATAGCGTGCTTTGACTTTAAACGGTAGACATGTACAATGGGAGTTACGAAGGCGGGGAAAGGTGTTACATTGTTTTATTTATTTATCGATTTTCCCTTCGTATTTATGACAGGAATTACAGGATTTTAAGAGGTAGAATTTGCCGATAAGTCCGTCGAGGGACGAGCGCGGACCGCCGTAATTTCCTTTGTAAACAGCCTTATTGTTCCCGGTTTCTTGTTGTGTCAGGCATTAATAATAATACCTACCATATCCCAGGATAGAGCTCGAAGAGTGCATGAGGCAAAAACCGATAGTGCAAACTCTTGTAATAGATTCCCTTTCCTTCCGTATTTGCTGAAGACGCAAAGCAACACTAAATCCTGTAAAATCTAAAGTTTGGTATTTTTTGTACAGACCCCCTTTGATACAGATTTTGTATTATTAGTAAAAGAAAATGTAGAAGGTACAAGTCTGTATTAATATTAAAGTTGCAACTATAAAAATCTCTGCTCGAAATTATTATATGAAGTTGGTTTAGGTAAAGAACTATTTTGGTTCATATACTCGTGGGCAAAAAATTCCGGACTCTGAAATAAATGTCTCTTATCATAATTAAAATAACTTTTTCCTATTTTGCGTTCGTAATGAACTCATTATGAAACCCAAAACAGTATCGAAGTGACCTTCATTTCGATACGCTCTTTTCATTTTTCAATGTTGGCGTTGTTCGAACACAGAAATAAATATAATTGATCTCATTTGATTTTAAGAATTTAAGAACATTTGGCAGATATGATATATGTATGTAGGCTACACAAACAACGTATATTGTATACAATTAACAACAAGATATATTACTTTGTATGTCACTCATGTTTATGTTTTTAAATAAAATACCAAGTAATGTTAACGAAAATTAGTAAATAATATGTAATATAATATATTTCGCGGACAGTAAGATGTAAATTTGAAAATGTCAAGTATCAATGTGACCAACTGCATACTTTATATAAAAATAAAACTCTGAAATTTCGAATTAAAATCATTTCAGTTTATTAATATAAAAAATGTAAAATAGAAAAAATAGTATAAAAAATTCGTTTCATAAGCTCTTTTGTCGCACTCATTCTTGAGAAAACTCGTGCGACAAAATGGTGCCTTGTGAAACTTGTGCTTCAATATACTATTTTCTATAGCAGATGTTAAAATGTCATTTGATCTATCATTTTGAGTCGATACAGTAGTATTTTAACAGTAAGGGTAGATAAAGATAAGTTCATTACAATACTTTCAGTTTATTTTCTTATTACTAATTATCAATTCATAAATGTGTATCAATGCAAATGACAAATCGATACTGCAATTAAATTAAAGTAAATCTTTCACAAATGAAGAAATGGTACGAGGATTGTTATTTATGTATTCGAAATAACAAACAGAAACAAATATTTATCATTAAAAATAGTTTTTATTATTTTTAAAAATATTTCTTGGACTGGTCAATGTAATTTTGCATACGTTTGAACCTATTTTCACAGCACCTTTTCGATTTTAATTGAGGTATCTCCAAAATATGCATTTTGAACGCATCAACCGCTTCTTCTGGCGCCGAAAATCGTTGACAACGTTGTTTATTTTTCACGTATGGGAAGAAAAAGGATTCACTGGGTGCCAAATCAAGGCTGTACGGTGAATGATCCATCAATTCCATGTTTTGGCCAGTCAAATATTGAGTTGTTTGTGCCGATGTGTGAGAAGAATGGTTTTTTCTTATGTCTCCAAAGAGTTCTGGCAAACAAATGGATGTGCACCATTCAGAATTGATTGTTTTACGATTCTCTAGTGACATTGTAGCCATTTGCTTCGAAGTGTTTCTTGCGTGAACAACTTTTGACAACTGCTGTTTACTTTCGGTCTCATACGTGTAGATCCAAGATTGGTCATGTCTTTTTATGGACCGCGATTTCGAGCATTTCTTTGCAACAATCGACACGACGTTTTTTTTTGAGTGATTGTTAAGTTATGCGGGATTCTAATGCCTAGGGATGCCTCAATCTCACGATATGTCACATGATGATCTTGCATTATCTGTTTAGACAGTCACAATTGAATTCAATTCCCTAAGACAGTGATATACAGTGGTTTTAGATGGTCCTTCATGGCCAAGAGTCAAAGTGAGTTGATCGATGTACTGTTGTTGAGATAATCCACGTCGATAGTCGTAATAAATGATTGCACGAAATAGTATATTAAGTATCAAGAACGGGAAGGAATTTTTACCGATCGAGGACAACTGTTTCTAAGGAGCAATCATCCTAATTTTTTGATGAAAGTAGAATTTTTGTGCGAGCGCTATAGAGCTTCTTCATCAAACGTCATTACACAAAACAAATCTCGTATATTGATTGATACTTGCAGTGATTGTACAGTTAATGTTTTTATTAATAAATAATTTACATAACAAATAATGTATATTTTAACTAAATTTACTTACAGTTATAGAACGCTTACCTTCATGGAAACCAGCACGGTAAATGATCAAATAGAGTTCAATCGCACAAAAATGTAATTTAATAAGTCAATTCCATTATTCAATAGATACACATTTAGATTTGCGCAATCGTGATTTTCTTGCATTGTTTACATACTAATAATGTATCGTCAAAAATATTTGCTTCTTTTTAAACGTTGTGATTAAGTTAGAAAATTGCATTTATGTTAGAAAATCTATCTAAAGATCATTTATGCGCTGTTATTCAATGTTTGGCAACGAAGGGCATCTGTTAATAATAAAAATTTATATGAGAACGAAAGCTATATCCGTTGACTATAGTTATTCTCACACGGCAGTGGTTGAATAAATTTCGACAAAGAAGTGAATCTATTACAGCTTTGTTCCGTCGAAGACATGCACGTGTTGAAAATGTGAGTTAGCTAGCGGTTGGAAATTATTTTACTCGCAAATTAAATATTTAAAGTTAGAGAACTTTTTTAAATGTCGAGCAAAAATGAGGGATCCGCTCATTCCATTATTAATAATCTTAGCTATCACAAAGTTGTTGCGCTGTTGATTCCACGAGTATTTACCGATCATTCGAAGAATTTGCAGTCGGCCTTTTTAGCATTAGCACGATATTAACAATTGTTGCCGGTGAAAAATTTTGGTGTTATCGCTAAGAACCGGAACTCAAATGTCAAAGTATATGGCGGAAGCAACAGACTCTCCAAAGGCGAAAAATGTTGATTTCAAAGTCGAAAGTAATGATGGCCGTATTTTATGATTACGAAGGTGTACTGCTCTTAGATTAAAAAAAAAACTGGCATCAACATTAATGCTGAATCATATGACACTTTAGAAACGTTTAAACCGTTTATGTGCCTGCATTTATTTTTTAATATTTTTATTTAAATTAAAAGAATTACATTGTTTCGCGATTAGTATTGACAAAACTTAAACTGTGCAATTAACGTTACCCGAAATGTCTATTTTTGGAACAGTACCTATTTGTTGCTGTGATGACATAAATTTGTTGGACTGATCTTCTGGGACTGCCTGTCCACGAAGTGTGCGATTCAACACCGCAATTTTACTAGCGACCGATTCTTCGATGTAAGTCTCGGCTACTTACGATGACTTCCATCCGCCTACGCGCTTGACTGTCACCAGGTCGCCGCCAGAGTTTGCCATTTTCAGTCATGTCCTTGATGTTTTTTGCAATTCTCCACTTCTGGAAACACCTATATTCTCTTTCATATACAATTCGCGAATTTTGGGGCAATAAACGTAGGCGTGTGTTTCTGCGGTCGTTTTCTAAATGTAGATCTCGGTTTTCGGGTTGGAACCGCGTCGAGTCAGGTGTAATTTCCAACGTTTCGTAAACTATTACAAAGGACATCTTCAGGGCTGTACGTAGATTGTTCGTCGATTCGCAGTAGCTTGAAAAATTGTCATTTTTCTGAGGATATCCCTTGTAACAGTGGCCAAAACGTTGGCAATTACCAGAAACCGAGATCTACATTTTGGGGCAATAATTTCAACACCGCCTTTTACGCCTCCCCTTCTTCGTCTAGGTTTTCAAAATCTCTCATTTCTTCATCAATTTACTAGCTATTTTGTTGAGAGCAAATACTTATATAGTTTAAACAAAACAAATATTTGTTCTAAGATTAAACAAACACCATAGTAACCCATCACAATAGTAGTTGAGATTTTAAACTTCGTTAATTAAATAAATTTTTAATGTATAAGAACGAATTTTTTTTGTAATATCTGCTATAAAAAAAATAGAATTTTACACACGACGATAAAATTTCATTATCGACTCGTGAAAATTAATTCACTCGTGATTTCGTCACTCGTGAATTAACAGTTTCAGCTCGTCGATAAAATACAATTTTATCGTCTTGTTTAAAAAATAACTATTTCTTGTTTTTTTTTCGCAAGACATGAAATATTATCTATGACATAAGTATTGAAAATTAAAGAAGATACAAACCATTGAATTTATCAAAACAGCCAAAAGAAAAATAAAAATAAAGACGAACCCAAATAATCCAACCCAACCCTAGAATATTGGTGTGGGTTGAACATTGAATCGAAGATAGACGCAGTATTCGATACATCGCTGATGTCTTGAATATTCCCAGGAGTACCGTCCGAGATCCAATACAACGACATCGTCAAACTGGGGAATACCCAAGAAGGCCAGGATCAGGCAGACCTCGCACCATAAACTGGCGAGAAGACCGTTTCATAGTCTTACCTGCGATTGTAATTTACCATAAACAATTGTGTCTCTCCAAGCCGAAGATGTTTACAGTAATGCAGTTTCTGCACGAAGCGTTCGTCGCAGATTGAAGGAATTCGGATTGTTGTCAAGAAAACCTGCTGCTTGTCCACTTTTTCTCCCAGCTCATCATGTTCAGCGCCTACAATTTGTCCGTGAACATAGACATTGGACAATGGATCAATGGAGCTCCGTATTCATGGATGAGTCTCGTTTTTATCTGCGTTCATCAAATGGACGAGAACATGTATGGAGAAGGCCTGTGAATGATTTTTAGTGTGTTGCATATCTACAAGAATTGAGAGAGAATTTGAGGCAGGCGGTATAATGGTTTGGGCTGGCATTTCATTCTCCGCCAAAACTTAGCTTGTTCTAATTGAAAATGGTATAACGACGGCTGTTAGGTATATCGACGAATGTTTAGCCGATCACATCATACCATTTGCTCAATTTGTATGTGAGAACGTTACTCTGATGCACGATAGCGCCGCATGGGTGGTTGAGCAATATTTGCATGTGGTTAACTTTCGCCGCTGGTAATGGCCGGCTCGAAGCCCGGACTTGAATCCTATCGAAAATCTCTGGGATTCATAAGGGCGACGTGTTCAGCACCGACAACCCATACCGGTAACCATTCAGGATCTTCGAATAGCTGTTAGTGAGGAATGGAATAACATTACATAAGAAGAGGTCGCCAACTATCGTTCAAAGTTTACCACGTCGTATGGCAGAAGTCATTAGAGTTAGTGATTAATGATGTGCGGTGGCGATCCAGATAAATCAACTAAATTTAAGAATTCAGTTAGTTAATTTATTGGTTCATCTTGATCTATAATTGATAATTGATCTATATTGATTTGTAAGTAGCTGTTTCCCCTGGTAACATACGTTGAATACTGATTTTAATGAAATTTACACCCACACTATTGCAATTAATATTGCACGTCCACTAAACCATTGATGACCATTAATTTTTAAAATATGAGCTACTGGTATAGAGAGAGGGCTATTTGAATTATAAAATAACATTTCTCCCCAGCCAGTTTTTGAAGCGTCTATAAGTAAACAATACTTTATCACTTGATGGCGGCGATTACTTAAAACCGTGATGTTGTAGCATATTTTGCAATATACAGTGTGTATAAGCCAAATGGAATAAATTCATTATTTCGGTTACTGTACATATTTATAAAAAATCCCGAAACATGTCATATTTAATCTATAAATTAACATTCTTCAACGTGAAAATGCGATCCCTACCTTCAACCCCCTTCGAATGACAGGTACAACCCCCATTTTTTTAAATGGAAAGTATAGGCTTGTGATATATCGTTGTAAAGGTCTCTTTATTCTCTATTTAAAAATGTTATAATTTTTATGTTTGTTGCAACAATTAAGATAGAATAAAATAAAATCATGTTGTTATCGAAATTCGCTACAATATACTCAAAAAATAAAATTTAATGCAAAATGTAAAGAAAAATTTAAAACGCCAGAAAAAAATATGAATGTCAATGAAGTAGATGTTCAAAATGTTCACCATGAACGTCTTGGCAACATCCTAATCTTAAATAAAACTGTCTTCTAACATTATTTAACATATCAGGCGTGATCGACCTAATCGCAAGCGTTATTCGTTCTCTTAAGTCATTTAAATCCAAAGGTCTAGTTTTGTACACAATGCTCTTCAAATATCCCCATAAAAAAAAATCAAGTAAGGTCAGATCAGGTGATCGTGCTGGCCATTCTATCGATCCTCGTCTTCCTATCCACCGATTGGGAAATATTGCATCGAGGTACTGCCGGACATTGCGTTGGTAATGTGGTGGTGCTCCATCCTGCTGAAACCATATCGTATTCATTGGAACTTGAGGGTTTCCTGGATCAGGATATAAATTTGCCAAAGTTGGAATGACATCATTTTGAAGTAGTGCCAAATAACGATCGCCATTCAAATTGCCCTCAATGAAAAAGGGACCAATGATATGGTTTCCAACAATACCTGCCCAAACATTAACTTTTGCTGGGTATTGTGTGTGTTCTTCCCTCATCCAGTGAGGATTTTCCGTAGACCAGTAGCGGCAATTTTGCCGATTAGCATGACCGCTAAGAGAAAAAGTGCACTCATCAGAAAACATAACGTATTCTAAATTGATAATATTGTTATCCAGCATGTCCATCATTCGCTCACAAAAATAAGTTCTTCTATCAAAATCGTCTTCCATAAGCTCCTGAGTAGATATCATTTTATAGGGATGCATTTTATTTTCTTTTAATATGTTTACTATCGATGTATGGCTAACATTTAATGTAGTGGATGCATGTCTACTCGATGTATGTGGGTTTTCCATAAACTCAAGCATCACATCTACTTTGATTTCATCACTCAGTGCATTGGCAGCTGGTTTTTTTACCTGCCTTACATGACCAAACTCTCGAAATTGCTTCTCTATCTTACTTATTGTTCCTTGAGCTATAGGCGGTAAATCAGGAAATTTCTCATGAAATAGGCGGGTTACTTCTTGTTGTGTTCGGGTTCTATCTCCGTAACCAATCATTTGTATGACTGTTATTTTATGCATTTCCGCTAATCTAACCATTTCCCAGAATTGTATTTTACGAAAGTCAAATTAAAATTATCAAACTGTCAATTTAAATGACAACTTTTAAATACAAAACAATTTACTAAGGCGTTTTAAACAAACTAATGTTGCCACGGAAACTTTTTAAAGTATTTTTAATGGATACCATCTAAAAAGCACATTGGTATGGTTTTTACTCACTTTCTTATTATGAAGACCTAAACGGGAAGTAAGTAATGCAATGATGCCTTTGATGTATGTATTAAATCTTTATAAACGCAAATGAGCATCTACTTCATTGACATTCATATTTTTTTCTGGCGTTTTAAATTTTTCTTTACATTTTGCATTAAATTTTATTTTTTGAGTATATTGTAGCGAATTTCGATAACAACATGATTTTATTTTATTCTATCTTAATTGTTGCAACAAACATGAAAATTAAAACATTTTTGAATAGAGAATAAAGAGACCTTTACAACGATATATCACAAGCCTATACTTCCCATTTAAAAAAATGGGGTTTGTACCTGTCATTCGAAGGGGGTTGAAGGTAGGGATCGCATTTTCACGTTGAAGAATGTTAATTTATAAATTAAATATGACATGTTTCGGGATTTTTTATAAATATGTACAGTAACCGAAATAATGAATTTATTCCATTTGGCTTATACACACTGTATATTCTGATTTACACAGGAAATAAACAACTAAAAACACTCTATGCAACGCTCAGTTAACAAGAAGTGTATTCTTAATACCTTGCTGCTTGGATTGTAAATACAAGGGCGGTTTGATATATAAGACCTCCAACTATGTAAAATAAGAATAAGAAAAGACAAAATAACGAAACGAGCCAAAATGAAGTTAATTTATTGTACTACCAATGCACATAATTATTTCTCCACATAATCATTATTTAGTGTAGCACGTTTCAGGAAACGCTGAATCCATTTCTTCATTCCATCCATCAAAAGCTTTCTTGTTTACTGTTGATCCAGTTGCAAACAGCAGCCCGAACTTCAGTGTTTGTGTTTACCTTTTTCTTATTTCTCATTCTCACTTCGTAGATAATATTTCAGTCTTGTTAAAACAAGAAGAAAACAATAATTTTTTCTTACATTAACAGACATTTACTTCAGTGTACTTCAGGAACAGCGCAGTGTTTACTGCTACAACTACACGGTAAAACTCGGAAGAAGGAAAGAAAAGTGTATTTTTAATTAAACTAAGCTACTAATTACTATAAACACCTGGGACTAAATCTTTCTGAAATTTTCTAGGTATTTAATAAAATTCTAAATATGCATGACATTTTCGTGGTGTTACACATTATTTAGAATGTATGCTTGATGGCTTTTATAGTTAGAAATATGTAGGTGATATTGAGTTGATATTGAATTAGTAGAAGTAATCCGGTATTGGACTCTTCCTCAATGTATGTCCGGTATAAGTATCCGTCACTCTCGTGCATACTGCAACAGGTTTGGATACTGTGTTAAAATTTTGTGTGCCACATGTCAATCTAATATTATACAGATGAAAATTGTTAACAAATTAATTATAATTTGATGTGTTGACTATTTGCACATTGGTTATACGAAGGCGGGTTGACTAATTCACGCGATTTTCTACATAATCTCTTAATTCGACACATTTGATCTATCTGGGTTCAAGCTTCTTTATTCCACCTCGAAAGTTATTTTCTTCTAACCCTGCAAAATAATCGTTCACTGTTAGCTCTTCATTTGCTCAGAATTTTTTACCTCCGAGAAAATCTTTTAATTTCTGGATAGACGAAAGTCAGATGTTGCTAGGTCTGGCAAATATGAAGGGTGCAGTACTAATTCGAACCTTAATTCTTCAATTTTTTTTTGCAGCTACCGTAATAAAATACACAGGTGCCTTATCATGGTGAAAGAGCACTTTCTTCTTAGTCATTCCTGGACGCATTTCAGCTATAGCTGTCTTAAAATGATCTAGATTTGCGTAATATTCGCCGTTCACGGTCATGCCCTTTTGAAGATAGTCTATCAACAATATAACTTTTGCATCCCAAAATACCGATGCCATCACATTTACCGTAAATAAGACTGTCTTGGCTTTCTTTTGACTTGGTCCACACACGTTTGATAAACATTTTTGACTGTTGTTTAGATTCCGATGTATATGTTTCGTCACAAGTAACATCGCGCAAGAAATTTGTTATGTTGCGTTTAAAAATTTCTAGATTATTCATCGACATTTGACAGCGAACACGTCTGTGTTCCGTCTTTAGTAAACGCGGCACCCATCTTGTTGAAACCTTCGTCATGTCAAGTTGTTAGGCCAAAATATAAATCACCCATTTTTTTGAAACCTACTCAGCAACCAATCATTGAGTTTAGCCATAATTTCTGGACGAGTAGCCGTTTTTGGTCGTCCACTGCGGGGATTATCTTCTAAGCTGTTCTTGCCACGCTTAAATTGATTTTCCCATTTTCTGACGGTTGAATATTAAGGGCAAACCTCACCCAATGTATCTCGCGTATAATCATGGATTTCGGTAAAGGACATGCCTTTTTTTAAAAGATACTTAATCACTTCACAATGTTCAAAATTTTCGGTTTACGATTTTCGAGTAAATTTAATAAAGTGTCAATGGGAAAGTTAAGAAATATCGTGCGGAATTTAAAGAGTTCTGGTGATATTGGTGATGGAATATCCACAAGTATTTTAATAGATGCATGTGAAGTTATTGGAAATAGACTCTTGGATGTAATAAATACCTCTATGGAAAAAGGTATATTTCCTGAAGATTGGAAGAAAACTATCATAACACCGGTACCAAAAGTTGCAAACGCAAAAAAGTGTAGTGAATTCAGACCTATTAATTGTGTGGCGCCTTATGAAAAGGTTTTGGAATTGTGTGTGAAAGAACAACTACTTGAATACTGTGATAAAAACAACATACTTGTGCCTAATCAGTCAGGATTCAGGAAGAAACATTCGTGTGAATCTGTAATAATGGATGTATGTGATAAATGTGTTAAAGAGATAAAGGAAATGTAGTATTGACTGTATTTTTGGACTTTAGACGAGCGTTTGAGACTATTGACAAAAACTTGCTGTTGTGTAAACTAAATAAAATTGGTTTGTCAGGTAATGCCTTGAAATGGTTCGAGACTTATCTCTTAGGTAGGACACAAACTGTAAAGTTTAGAAATGTGGTATCTAATGAGATTTGCACTCAGTATGGTGTACCCCAGGGAACTGTCTTGGGACCGCTTTTATTTGTATTATATATCAATGATATGGTGAAATGTGTAGACAACTGTGAGATCCGTATGTTTGCGGACGATACCATGGTTTATGTCACTGGTAAAGATATTGACGTTATGGTTGAAAATTAAATAATGAATTAAGTAAATTATACAAATGGTTGTGTGATAATAATATGGCGATTAATCTGGATAAAACTAAATATATGGTGATTGGGTCAAAATTTCGATTTGCAGCTGTCAATTTTAATAGTATGAATTTAACTATTAATCAATATAAATTAGAAAGGGTTGATAATATTAAATATTTAGGAGTGATGATTGATGCTAACATTAATTTTAAATCACATGTTCAATATTTATTAAATAGGATGTCACAAAAAGTTTTCTTTCTAAGTAGAATAAGTAAGAATTTATCTTTGTATACTTTATTACTGTTGTATGGGGCTATTGTGTCGCCATGTATTGACTTTTGTTCAACAGTGTTGTTCAGCATAAACAATGGTGAAATGCAAAAATTACAAAAGCTGCAAAATAAGGCATTAAGAATTATATTAAAGTGCAATAAGTATACACCAATCAAGCTTATGCTCGAGGTGTTGGGCCTGTTGAGTATAAGGCAATACATAGTCTACAAAACCATGATTTTTGTTTTTAAAATGAAAAACTGCATGTTACCATCTTATTTAAGTGATAGAGTAGCTGTTGTACAGGATATACATGAACACAATACAAGAAATGTAAAAGACCTTTATATAGAGCGATTTGACAGGGTTAGGACATCGAGAAACGTTTTTGTGAATGGTTTCATATTGTTTAATGCATTGCCGCAGGGTTTAAAATATTGTAATGACTTAAATAACTTTAAGAGAAATCTGTTAGAATATGTTAAACAAAAATTTGAGTGATCCATTGAAGTTTCGATGTTGTAGCAGTGTAAATTAGTTAATTAAGTAAAATGTAAGAAATGTTGTAGTTGTAAAATAGCTTTGCTAATAAATACTTACTTACTTACTTACTTTACACTTGATTAGTAGCAATTGTGGCAGTTGTCTGCAAGAATCGTTCAAAAATCGCACCCAAAACAATTTCTCGCAACATTGGAGAAGATCTAGGCATGGTGGCATGCGCAAAGAGCAAATTAACAGCGTTAAATTAGCATTAAGGAGCCTTTTAACAGTATCCGAAAGACCCAAAAGAGCGAAAGAGAATATTATAAAATTCTATTCTCAAAAAAACTTGCACACGGCTCCTATAGTAATTTGGTGTATCCTATGTAGTTGTTTCTCCTATTAATTTTTGTAAGATTGGGGTGAAAACATCGACTCGAATGTACCAAGAAATTGTGGAGAAACCTCTGACAGACTCCTTGTGTAGGAGGAAGAAATGGATATTTCAACAGGATTCGGAACGCACATATAAAGCGAAAACAATCTAAACATTTCTGGTAAAGCTTTGATTGGTCATCTGGTTGATCTGGTCTGAACCTTCAGGACTATCGATTATGACATGTTCTCGAAGATGTGGCTTGTAAGAAACGACATCTAAATTTTAAGTCTGTAAAACGAAGTATTTTTGAAGTTGGAGTGTGTAAATCGATAGACGAAACGTTTGCAACCCTGTATGGATAGAAGACGAACATTTCAAATAAATTACACATTGTTTGAAAGCTTATATTTTGTACTTTTCGAAAGAGTATTTTGGTTTTCTACGTTAAGTTATTCTCTTTTTATACGCTATTAAAATACTAACAGTATTTATGGCCAGATTGTGTGTAATGTTATCGTTCCTTTACATTTAATATAACTTATATTTTGAAAGTCATCAAACATATTTAACAATGGTCACATAATTTAATTCACCCCAGCAATGACAGTTAATTAATAAAGGTGAATTTTGGCCCATTGTAGTGATATCAGAATGACCAAACTGATTACTATTGTATTGGCCGTGACAGTATTCAAGATCTAGAAGCAGGTCTCTTAGGATAAGTCTGAAACTTTGAGCCGATCGTTGGATTGGACTGCTGAGTACCGCACTCCAGTGTTTATCGCAGGTACTACAGCTATGTTTAATTAATTATCTTGTTCATAGACTACCCACACAGGACGTAATAACACTGAACTAATCGACTTGAGGTCGTGTAATGCTATAGACTTGCTAAGATTGGATCTTGCTGGCGCCTTTATCTGTACTAGTATTCTATTATTTCTCCGTATATATTGTAGAAATTGTGTATTTTCTTTAATATAATAAATGGTTTATTGAATTTTGAGATTAAATCGGCCCACCTTCGTTCTATAGTCAGCTCCGAGTGTGTTATTAATGTTAGAAAATAATTACGAACCTTCTATTCACAATATAATTCAAGCGTTGCTGAATGAAAGGGGAAAATATAATTATTATTTTACGTACAAAATAATTTTGTTTGCTCGACAGCTTTCATTATTAAAGTAAGCCCATTAATCAACATGTTATACGTTTTAAAAAGAATAAAAGAAAACTTTAAGCTTATTGTATAGCTTATACAAAGGAAAGTCTTTAATAAAATTTGCCTACTCAGAAAAATAATGCCTTTGAATCCTAAAAGATTAATAAATAGCTTATACGGCAAAAATTGCTAATAAATTGTTTCAGTTATTATTCTACATAAAAATATCTGATAAAATTATTCCAAATTATATACAATTTGCTCCTGAATTGTAAACAATAATTTATGGAATATTTACAACAGATTGTCAAAACTTGTAGAAATCCATTCGATTATTTTATATTTCTCATAGACAATTATAATTCTGCAAAACAAGGTAGAGAACTGGAAAATTCTCGCACAATATTCTTTAGAATGTAGGCGTGCTCGAAATAAATTTTACTGTTTTACCATTTTATCATTTCACCGATCATGGGATCAGAAATTTTCTTAAGATTGAAGTTGTTTTCTTCTGCTTCTCGTTATATAACGTGTGTTCATTTGAAAAGCCAATCTAGGTTACTTTGAAATTTTGATAGAATAAGACGCATATATATTAGTATGTGTTTGTTGTTCCGTAAACGTAAATCCAAATAACATTTGATAATGTCAATCACATTTGTTATTTATTTGTATGTATGAAACTGTCGAAATATACGACTTCGTAGGTTAAGTAGTAAATTTTAATTTACGACATACTTCAAAATGTTCTCAGTAAATCACATTCTACTAGATTGACTTTTCAAATGAACACCCGTTATGTATCTGTGTTGCTTTGATACGATGAGCCGTATCTGTTATAGCTCACTGACTCATCTCTTATGATTCAGTGATTTCCTTGTTGCTGATTACACTGGTCAATACAGTTTGGTTTTCTTATACACCAATACGTGTAGTTTATGACTTTTGTCATGTTAATTCTGAATGTGATTTAAAATTTGTCAGGATTTTGAGATATTTTCTTAAAGAGTTTAAAGAAAAACGCATTAAATTTTACAAAATTTCAAAGTTCCTTTTATACAAGAAATATATTACTAAAAATATTGTCCTATTGAAGATTGAGCAGACGTGCTTGAACATTTTCTTGCATCTTTTCTACGTCAGAGTACTTCCCCATTTTGTTCTGGAACCAATAAAATTAAGAATTGGTAGATATCTGGATATGTGGGTACATAAAGAGCTACAAACAGCTTGTGATAGTTGAACGTCTTTTTATTTCATTATGTCGCATACGTATATAAATAATCCAAATAGGTTCTGTAGTGTATGTGACGAATTCAATACCCACCAGCATAAGCGGAATATTACACCTTTAACAGAAAAGTTATATTTTAACTATTTTAGCATAACCATTGAACATTAAGACAAACCATGGGCTCCCAGCATTTGCTGTGCACGCTGTGCTGTTACTCTGAAGGGCTGGTCAAACGGTAAGAAAAGCGCTATGGTATTTGCAAGGCCTATGATTTGGCGTGAGACAGACCATTAGACTGATTGCTACTATTGCTGCACGAAAACTTACAGGTTTTTCAACAAAAATAAGAAAAATATTAGTTATACTAGGAGGACAGATCCCCTGCTACTCGTCCAGAATTTCGCTCGGTAGCTTTGCCAGTAGCAACACCCATAGGTGTTTCTAGTGAAGAATATGATGTTACAAGCAAATGTCATGTTATCGACCAGCAATGATGAATATTTGTCATCTGAAGAAGACGGATCACACCTAATAAATCAGTTAGAATTAAATGATCTTATTCGAGACCTCCATTTGTCAAAAACTGAAGCAGAAATACTAAGACCTGGACTACTAAGACCTGGATGGAAACTGTTAGCTCCAGGCACACATATCCGTGTATCGTAATCCTCAAAAAAAAACTAGCACAGTATTTTTCAACTGACGATGGTCTCTCATACTGTAATAATTTCGACTATTTGATGTTACATTAGGTCACCAAAACCATCCCGAAGAATTACGTTTATTTACCGAACTTCCAAATTGAGTTTTAAAGCTGTCCTTCACATAAGAAACGTTTATCCATCCACTCCCGTTGGTCACGAAATACACTTAAAAGAAACATATGAAAATATAACTTTTCTTCTAAACAGAATTAATTACAAAATGTACGAATAGTATATCAGCGCAGACCTCAAAGTTGTAGCAGTTCTACTCGGTTTACTAGTATATACAAGCTAGGGTATCTTTGTGAGTTGGACAGTCGATCAAGAAATTCTCACTACATTCTTAAAGATTGGCCTGTCAGGGCTGAGTATATTCCTAGACAAAAGAATATACTTTATAAGCAGTTAAACCTTATAAAATACCTACATTCAACATAAAATTAGCTTTGATGAAAAATTTCGTTAAGCAATTGGTAAAGATGGCAGTGGCTTCCAATACTTTAAACAAAAATTTCGTAAAATCTCAGATGCAAAACTTAAAGAGGGAATTTTTTTAGGACTCCAAATTAAACTTCTACAATAAGATAAAAAATTTGAAGAAACTTTAAGTGACATGGAGCGAGTTGCTTGGAATGCTATTAAAAATGTGACCTACAATTTTCTAGGGAACAGCAAATTCGACAATTATATAGCATTTGATAATTAACTTCTTAGAAGTTACCATAAATTTGGCTGTAACATGAGCCTTAAATTACATTTTTTGCACTCGCATTTGGATTTCTTTTCCCGAACCTCGACAACGTGAGCGATAACAGGGCGAAAAGTTTGGTCGGGACATTTCTTTTATTAAAAAACGTTATCAAGGCAAGTGGAACAGTGAAATGTTTGCTAATTATTGTTGGACATTGATATTAGAAAGTGCCGAAGAACAGTATAAAAGAAAAGTAAAAAGAAAAACATTTTAAACATGACGATACCATACTGCCCCATATAATGTACATATGAATATTATTTCATTTAATTTTCAATATTTTTCTTCCAAAACTAGACGTGCCAGAGTATTTTTTTTATTATTAATATTGTTAGAACTATAAAAGGAACGACATTTTTACATAGTTTCTAAGGAAAAAATAAAAAAATTAAACTTTGTTGACCAGTGTTATCAGGCGATACTTGTGTCTGATAACTAGAGAACGGATGCAATTTCCATAAAGCGCAATCGGCAATTGGAATTGTGTATAACGTCGCTAAGTACATCCCGGCGTAATTCAATGAAGTATTTGTTTGACTTACTCGGACACCTGGTCTCGCCGCGATAACAATGGACAAGCCAGCTATTGTATTCGGAGAATATAGTGTTTTTTAAAGTGTTTTCATGAGCGTAGATAGAAGCGGGGTTTTTATAATGTATTTTATTTATTAGTTTATATTTCGTAAGATAAATAAAGTGCTGTGAGTAAGTTTCTTGTTTTCATAGTTTTAACTGTTAATTACATCGTAATTTTTGTGATAGATCCTGTTTAATATCGTTTGATTGAATCTACTTCTCCCAATTATTTAGACGTAAGTGTGCATTGAATTTCGTTCAATTTCAATAACTTACGCGTACATTAGTTTTCATTTATTTAGACATAGAGCATTGTTTAAGTTACTTTTTCAGATATGATACGGAATAACGTCGAGAACGGCATCGTAAAACAATGGCGAGTTGGATTGACGGTCATACTGATCGCTTGGCCATTGTCAGTGATTCCGAAATTTATTACAAAATCCGTAAAATATCGTCACAAATTCGTCACTTAGGATCGCAAACACATCTGAACTCTGTAAAACTTTTATGGCGGCTAATATTCCATTAAAAAAACTTAGCAATCCCACTTTAAAAATATTTCTGAAAAAATATACTGGTCGAAATGTTCCTGATGAATCAACTTAACGCAAATATTATGTTTCTAGGTGCTATACGAGAACAGTAGAACGCATTAGAAGACATCTTTAAATCAATACATATGGATAAGCGCCGACGAAACGGTGGATATGTTATCCAGGACGCTGTGTGGTAAATGTTGTAGCTGGTGTACTACATCCAACTATTCCATATAACGCATATGTAATAGCAACAAAATTTATAAATACAGTTGATGCGGAAACAGTTGCTAAAACGATTAATGAGAATATTCAAAATATACTTCATTCCGACGACAGGTACAAAGAAAAAGTACTTTTATTTGTAAGTGACAGAGCTGCATATATATTAAAGGAAACATATCCTAATTTGCTGCATATTACTTGTGTAGCACATGTTCTCCGCAGAATCTGTGAATATATCAGAGCACCTTTCCAGAAGTTGATAGACTTGTATCCGCTTTTAAAAAAATTTCAGAAAAGAACCATTGAGAGTAGCTCTTTTCAGGGAAAAATTTCCATTTCTGTCACTGCCTCCCACTCCTGTAATAACTAGATGGGGAACATGGCTGGAAGCTACTAGTTATTATGCTGAGAATTTCGATAGTCTAAAACATTTCGTAACACTGCTAAAGGAGGATGCTAGAAGTATTGGGGAGTGCAAGGAGCTCACACAAATCCCAAATTTAAAAAATCAGTTGTACTTTCTTCACGAACACTTTGGAAAATTGCCAAAACTAATCACTTATTTTGAAAATCGAAATGTCAAATTAAATGACGGATTAACCACATTAGATGTGGCTGTTAATAATTTGAAAAGTATTCCAAGTGACTTCGGATGTGGCCTTCGGCAAAAGTTTGAAGCAATTCTTAATAGAAATCCAGATTTAATTACATTGCAGCAATTATGTATGGAGACAATTCCACAAAATCTAACGGCTAAATATGAAGAAATATAAGAATATTTCCAGTATGCACCTATAACCAGTTGCGATGTAGAAAGGACGTTTTCTATTTATAAGGATGTACTTAATTCAAAGAGAACAAAATTGACAGAAGAAAACCTTGAGAAACTATTGCTAGTCAATATTAATACTCCTTTACTCAACTTGAACGACAAAATGAACAAATAAAAATGTTCCAATTATAGAAATAAAATTAAAAACTTTAAAAATACAACTTTTCAACAAATACATATGTATTTCGTAATTTTATAGATCACCACCAGTTCGTTTTCCAATTATATAAATAAAATTAAATATTTTAGAAATACAGCCTTTCGCCAGTACTGCACTGGGTGGTAAGCGTGTCCGTTCTCTACTGATAACACAAGTTATTCCTCAATTAGTAGCTATCCTCTTGCTTGGGGTTCTTCCTTATTTATTATAATCACACGTTGGTAGTAATATTTGCTTCGTAAATACCGTGACGTTTTCAGAGTCGATGTTAGTAATTCTCTCCCTTGGTGTAGATGTGCGGTAACTGAAGATTTTCTATTAGGTTTCGTAAGGTATTTCTTCGGCATTTCTTTGGTATACGCTGTATTCTGCGTCCTGGTTATGTAATATAAGAATTACCATATTGGCATTGTAACTCGTAGATTTCTTTGATTTTTAGATTTGGTTTCGGTCTTTGGTTGGTGGAATGATGTGCTTTTCTTTCTTTATTGTATTGTATCTTACTTCAGGTTCTTATTCTCGAAAATATTCTTCAGTATATCATTCTTGCGTTTCGTTCCAATTCTCCTGATTTGGTAGTGTCAAGTATTTGCCTCCTTTGTCCTTTGCGTTAACAGTTTAGTTAAAAAACAGATTAAGATCTTAGAAACCATTAAACGGATTCTTTGATAATAAATCAATTAACTTTTACAACAGGGGAGTGATAGAATTTTTATAAATCATTAAATATTTTGTTTTCAATTAGTTACTTTTTACTTTATAAGAATCTTATCTAGACTGGCAATAATTTAAAAATTTTCGTAAAATGTATTAAGTTGATACTTAGTCAACTATCGTACAGCAAACATTTCCATTGCTTAATTCATCAAACACTGCATTTTCTAAAATTTTCAATGTGTTCTTAGAATTCGAACAATAATACCAAAAGAATCAAAGTGCATATTGTGTTATTTATAAAACATATTTCTATGCTAGTAGTCCAACACTAAAGCACACATATATACAATACATAAATGTGCATATGTTTGAATGTCTTTACCTGCAGCACAGTTTATGTCCAGTAAAAATTAAAACAGAAATCGCGTGCTTTAGCGTTGTATCACCGCTCGATGACCAATTGTTTTCGCTCGAAAAAGTATTCACGCGACTTTTTTTTCCCAGTTCGAACCTGAAACGTTTCATTCCCTTTAATTATTTAAAACAGGCCGGATCAATAAATGGGAAAGAGATGGAAATACCTCCCTTTCTGGTGCAATGACATGCACACACAGGTACATATAACACATACATACACAAACACATTTACAACATTTGCAGTCATTAGCTACTACAGGTACAAATCGATACTTATTAAATATACACATTTACGATAAGTAAAGACTTACGTTAACGTTTGCATGTGAAACAACTTCTATGTAACGTAAATATTCAGAGTAGTAGCGCTGTGTTTATTGAATGGGTAACGCGACGTGAATGAATGACGTCACCAGGTGAAAGTGCACCGACAAAGTGCAGCGGGTATTATTAGATCTGCGTTGTCACGAGTTATGAAACCGATAATGTATAGAGACGATACCTGGCCGCGGTAAAGTTAGGAATAGTTTTGGATAGTTAAATAGTACCCAACCCAAGACAACCTGGTCCTTTCTAATCAGCAGAGAGCGGAGTGAAGCGATTGAATGGCCAATTGCTTCGATAAAACGTTCTGGCGGTCTCATATTGTATGCATGTTACAACAATCCCACTATTTGCTAGCTCGATTGCATTCGTCGAGCAGATGTTGTTATTTCCGGTGTGTCTATTCATTCATAAATTCTATTTTACAGTAGCGTGTAAGACGGAATATACATTTATATATTATTTCGTTATATCCGCTAATTTCCAAAGTGTATTCTCATGTTTACATGCTGTTATACATGTATATATATATATATATATATATATATATATATATATATTGATATAATGCGGAAGGCTGAATAATAAAGAATGAAAAATGAAGAAGAAATGACAGAAAAACTAGCTCAGAAATGAAAATAAAGAACTTAATAAAATAATAAGCAGAAATTTCTTAATCTCGGAGTCACAAGCGAGTTCCGAATATACAGACAGCAACACAGATATACATAAAATAAAACGACTAAGTTAAATTAAATAAATAAATTTATTTAATAATATAACGACAGACTACAAGATACGATGTTTTATTAAACAAGTTTTAAATGTATACGTATGTAACCCTCTATAATGCTAGATACATTGGGTTGCCTACACCATAATAGTGTATTTTATAATAAAAATAAATGAAACGTCAAAATCTGGGGATTAAACAAAATAAGAATTACAATATTCTGATAATAATATGCAAAAGTATATTATTATTGAAATAACGTGAGTAATTTAATATTATAATATGAGATCGCAAGAAATGTTATATCTTTAATTTAAATACAGGAATAAATTTTTTAAGAATACCTGATGCTTATGACTGATATGGTAATATCTAATTCAACGTGTTCTCTGGATGAAGAATACTCTGAGAAATCTCCAAAAGGTAGGCTTTAGAATATTTGGCACAATCGTCTGGTAGTTTTTCGTATCTCAAATCTGCAAATGTTTCTATTATACGTAGAAAACTGCTAGGTTATGTACAATGATTATATCCTGCTGAGGGTTTCTTATTTTGAAAATAACCAAAAAGGGGTCCAGAATCTTCTAATTGAACGCTGCTTAAACGTAAGCTACATTAGATATAATGGAAAGTTCTAAAGTAATGGTTATTAAGTTTTCTCGAACTTCCACACACGAAGATAACCTTCTTTCCAGGTAAATACATTATGTGAATATAATTATACCACTTTCCTGAGAATTATATGTGACCATAAGCAATTTATATAATATATTTAAAGAGGAATTTTAAAATTTCACTTTACTTTTTTAAACTGCATGCAAAAATCTTCAAATCAATAATCCATAATATTGTTTTTCATCGTCTTGACTACATAAGAAATTTTGTAGAAACATAAATCAAATTTTCTTAGAAAATTTATACAATGAATTTCAAAATTATATAAAAGATAATTTTGTCAGAATGGAAAGAAATAGTTTTAAATATTTCACATCTGTATTTCTTAAATATTACAGAGATGAAAATATCTCTGACAAACTATTAATGTGATAATAAATCCAACTCACGTAATTCCAAATGCACATTTAAAAGTGATGTTATCAAAAGTCATAATAAATATCAGAGTTTACAGTAATTTGAACATACATGAAATCATCATAGTCAGTTTTAGAAATCTAAAATTCTCGCGAACATAAGTAAGATGAAATAAATTAAAGAGCGAAATATAAAAATTGACTGAATATAGCATATCATATTAATCGGTAATATGATTTTTAAAACCAATTATGATTTTACATCTTTAAAATACAAAATTCTATCTATAAAGTAATGTTTCACAAATCTGATTATTCCAGATATAACATTCTTGGAACTGATATTTAATTAGAAGAAGAATTCATTTAAGAAGAGAACAGACCCACATCAATATATATATATATATATATATATATATATATATATATATATATATATATACACTATGTCCATAAAGTATGGACACAAGCCCGTAATAACGTTATTGTGCATTATTTGACAAAATGCAAAGATATATCGATTAATGTTTTTTGTTAGCTATATTTAGATGCTACCATTTTGTTTTTTCCGTCGACCTTGAATAAGTTATGACGTCATTGATAATTTTTTTAAATGTCAACCCCATTTTTTTTTGTGGATTTTGAAAGCCTTTACAATTCTTTATTCGATGATGTAAAAATTTTGGTATGTTACATTAGAAAATTTTTGAGTAATCATTTGTGTCCATAAAGTATGGACACAAGCCCGTAGTAACGTTATAGTGCATTATTTGACAAAATGTAAAGATACGTCGATTAATGTTTTTTATTAGCTATATTTAGATACTACCGTTTTATTTTTTCCGTCGACCTTGAATAAGTTATGACGTCATTGATATTTTTTTAAATGTCAACCCCACATTTTCTTTGTGTATTTTGAAAGCTTTTACAATTCTTAATCGATGTAAAAATTTTGGTATGTTACATTAGAAAATTTTTGAGTAAACTGTGTTGTAATTCTAAGTTTTATTTTTGACATTTTCAGTATCAAATTTATAACAAATGCTCAAAATGTTTTCCTTCATTTTGTTGACAAAATCTTAAGCGATGATAAATTCCATTTCGCAGATTCTGTAATATTTCGGGAGTGAATAGTCTGGTTTCGTAGATGATGCGTTGTCGTAAAACGTCCAAATTTCCCGGTTGTGTCGCATAGACTTTTCTAATGTAACACTAACACCAAAATGTTTAAATCATCGAATAAAGAATTGTAAAAGCTTTCAAAATCCATAAAAAAAATGGGGTTGACATTTAAAAAAATTATCAATGACGTCATAACTTATTCAAGGTCGACGAAAAAAACAAAATGGTAGCATCTAAATAGAGCTAATAAAAAACATTAATCGACATATCTTTGCATTTTGTCAAATAATGCACAATAACGTTATTACGGGCTTGTGTCCATACTTTATGGACACAGTGTATATGTATTTATTGTTCTTGAGATAGTATTTTCTATTCTCTTCTATAAGGAATTGTTTCTGATTTTGTTTCATTCAGTGTTATTTGGTTACAACGTTTAGTATTTAAAAAAATCCGTTTTATATTATATTGTATATTTACCCTATAATTTTTTATAAACATTAAGTTTAATTTACTACCTTATTTTTGGAGTAGTTTTCGTTTCTTTTTGTTTAGTCCATTTCTTTCTGTTTTTAGTATTTCTCTTTATTTTCATTAACTACGGAGAATTCTCGTAGAGCAACCATGGTAGGATGGATTAGAGGCCATAGAGATTGGTTGCATATTAGTAATGATACCGATATATATAGGATTGCCTCTTCATTAAGTTTAAGGCGTCCACAAAAGTGTAATGTGCAGAGACATGTTTCTTTGAAAACTCATCAAGATAACATATGACCATCTGCAACTGACACTTTTAACGAAGAACTGTGTGAAGCTTTCATGGCAGCCAATATCCAATTCAAAAAGCGTAACAATCCAGTTCTCAAGAGGTTTCTTACAAAACATACTGATCGTCATATACCGGATGAATCTACTTTACGTAAATATCACTTATCAAAATGTTATTTGAGAACCAGTGAAAAAATACGAACCAACTTATTTGGTCATTATCTTTGGTTAAGTGCAAACGAAACGACGGATGTAATGAGACGATGTGTTAAATGTTGTTGTTGGTAGTCTTCATCCTACAACATCATACCAACCATACTTAATTGCAACTAAAATATTGCCAGTCGTAAATGGTGAAACAGTTGCAGAAGTAATTGATCGATGTATTCATAATATTCTGTCATCGGATAACAACCATAAAGACAAGATGCTATTATTTTTGACTGATGCGGCAGCTTATATATTAAAAACAGGGAAGTTATTAAAGCAATCTTATCTCAATATGCTACACGTTACCTGTGCAGCACATGTACTGCACAGGGTAAGTGAATACATCAGGGGTCATTTTCTAAATATTCGTAAGTTAGTTTCATCATTTAAAAAGATATTTCTCAAAGCTGAAACAAAAAGTTGATGTCATATTTACCAGAAATATCAGAAGCAGAAAATCAATTCTGCACAGAGCTGATTGAAAAATCGAATACATTCGAAGTATGGTGCACTTTTGCAACATTTTAATCGCGCACACATCACCACTTGTGATGTAGAACAGATATTTTCTATTTTTAAAGAAGTTTTAACATCTAAAAGAACTAATTTAACACAGGAACATCTTGAACAAATTTCAGTTGTTCATAGTAATGTTTTACACTTTCAATGTTTCACAGAAAATACATAGTTTTGAGTTTTGTTCTTTTAAATTATTTTCATTCAAAATTCGATACGCAATTCGCTTGTCAGAATTACTTTTGTTTCAGCAGTGGTTGCTGCCGGTTACCAAAACGGCAGCAACCAGTCTTTTGTGACTTGATTGTACTCGTATGTAGTAAGGACTTATTTTTGTGAAATTTGTCTATCCTGGTATCATGCACTGACGAGTTTGTAGCAAGACGAAAAACATGTCTGCAGTTTTCACACAAATATCAACTTATATTATGTTCGCTACACCCGATTTTTAATAACATTGGTGTATATTAAAAATGTTTTTGTTTTATACAAAGATATGGTGAGGTTTTACCCGCTCAATAATGGTTCAAATCGCTTTGTTATTTACGTTGTCAGAGCTGTCCGATTTATAGTGAAGGGCCTTGATACGGCCGCTGAAAAGCTAAAGTATAAAATTTATGAAAAAATATTTAATAATGGGGAACTATTTGTTTGTAATTGGTCGTTCAATAAATTATTAAATTATTTATATTAATTTCTAGAGATTCTAATAAGGTAGAAAAATTACTGAAAGTAGTAGCTTTAAGCAAACCTCTTCATGTATTGGTGTTAACTATACGGAACTTACTTTACGAATCGCCCTCGTAGATGGGAAAATGAAATTCGTTAATAGAAAACTATTAAGAAGCTAAATGTTTATAGTTATTTACATTTTGTAGTATATTTCTAGCAATTCACATACAAATTTCGCAATAACTACCTTAAAACGGAATTCCACGTATCTATTATTTTCAACACTTTGTGAATGTCGTTGAATATGAAAAGAATCGTATCGTAACGGATTTTGACAAGCCATTGTTTTCTGACATATATTAAACGTCGGTAGAGCGTCACAGTAGATAAAGCGAATCCTGTTACACGGATCGCCCTTCGGTGTTCATGTGTGTAAATGTATGTATGTTTCCGTGTGCATCAAGACGACACAGGGAACCAGTCCTTACCGTGTATCAATTGTCCTGGACACCAGTCGACCTTTGTTAAGCTCCTTAGGTGCGGGATTGATTGATGAAGGGAAGGGTTCGCGTGAATACCTGCTCCACATGTTCACCCAACTACGTCAATGCCGACTGAACAACGATATATTTTTTTTGAAGATCGTTTCAAATAGATAAAGAAAGTATAAGCCCTAATTGATTAAAATGCTTTAACTGTTAGAATTGAGTAACGCATTATTATTAATAATCAAAATTTTCAAGCAACATATTATTGCCAGCTGTTATAAAAGAAAAGCCAATGACATCAAAAGAACTATGTAGATACAAATATTTTATATTGCTTTGAAACGTGTGTGAATTAAAGTCACTTAAACTGTGCATTAAACTTACGACGCTTGAGTATTATACAGTGCTTCTCAAAAGTCCCCTCCCCCCCTCTTATCTTTGGAACGATTATACATACACATGTGAAATTTGGAAACTGGAATATTATAGGTTATAAACTTCCCTACTAGTGATGATAGATGACGAAATCGTCATAGATGACGTCACAAGGCCATTGTGACCAATAATTTTAAATTGAACGCTACGGCAAGCGACACCTCTTTTAAAAGGTATCGAAAAAACCTATTCAATGATACTAATTTAGTTTGTGTTTGATGCAGTTTTAATGGCTCATTAGTAGAGCTGAGGATGTTTGCGGTATAACCATGGTTTTATCATGTAACCATAGTAATTTACTATGGTTACATGATATAACCATGGTTATACCGCAAACATCCTCAGCTCTACTCATTAGTAAACATGAAAATTTAAATTCCATTCAGTATGATATTAAATACAGATTTAAGAAACAGTATGTACTTAAAGAAATTGCTCGAAGTGACCTCCATTTACTTCCTGACAGTAAAATATCCTATTTTTAAACTCTTCTCGTACTTCTTCAAATGTGTCTGCGGAAACAGCCTCACATTCTGCAACAATACGTTGTTTTAAATCGTCAATATTGTCAAGTTAATACTAAAATTCCAAATTCAAGCTCCGCCGATGGTTAGTTGTCAAATAATCTGGCGTTTTTGTTAGTCTCCAATATTCGACGTTTTTGTAATTGCCCAAGTTTTTGTACATTTAATAAAACATTTAATTTGTATTTTTAATAATACTAATTTAACTGGTGAGGTTTATCTGGAGATGTTGCAAAACGCAATAGAACCGTTAATTCTTGAAATTTTGGAAGATAAACCAGATGAATTCGGCAATTTGGAAATAACATTCCAACAGGATGGTGCTCCTCCACACTATTACGGTGCAGTAAGACTGTATTTGCATGAGGAGTATCCTGGTAGATGGATTGGACGACGAGGTTCAACGGAATGGCCACCTCGATCACCGGACCTCACACCTTTGGATTTTTTTCTGTGGGGGTACCTTAAATCGAAGGTTTACGCTACTGAACTTGACAATATTGACGTTTTAAAACAACGTATTGTTGCAGAATGTGAGGCTGTTTCCGCAGACACATTTGAAAAAGTACTAGAAGAGTTTAAAAATAGGATATTTTACTGTCAGGAAGTAAATGGGGGTCACTTCGAGCAATTTCTTTAAGTACATACTGTTTCAAAATAATACAAATCTGTATAAAAACAAATTTGTATCTGTATATGCATGGACACACAGTACGTATTTACCAGCTCTTGCTTCAACTACCAGACGCATGCGTTTCTGTGTAACCACTTTGTCAATGATAGATTTACGAAGCAAAAGACTGTAGTACACTTGCGGTCATATAGTAAGTTTTGTCCTATCCGAAGACATCAGATAACCTCATGCCATCTGACGGACAAAACCGACCACGCCGGTGCAAAGTGTTTCTTCTCGAATAGCAAAGCTATTACTGGTAAAGAAGAAAAATACGCATATTACTGTGAGTCCATTAACTCGTCGCCAGGTGGCGTAGTATAGCAAAAAATAGATTGCATGTCGATGCGATAATTCACATCAAGCTTTGATACAAAATAATACAAATCTGTATAAAAACAAATTTGTATCTGTATATGCATGGACACACAGTACGTATTTACCAGCTTTTGCTTCAACTAAGCTTGATGTGAATTATCGCATCGACATGCAATCTATTTTTTGCTATACTACGCCACCTGGCGACGAGTTAATGGACTCACAGTAATATGCGTATTTTTCTTCTTTACCAGTAATAGCTTTGCTATTCGAGAAGAAACACTTTGCACCGGCGTGGTCGGTTTTGTCCGTCAGATGGCATGAGGTTATCTGATGTCTTCGGATAGGACAAAACTTACTATATGACCGCAAGTGTACTACAGTCTTTTGCTTCGTAAATCTATCATTGACAAAGTGGTTACACAGAAACGCATGCGTCTGGTAGTTGAAGCAAAAGCTGGTAAATACGTACTGTGTGTCCATGCATATACAGATACAAATTTGTTTTTATACAGATTTGTATTATTTTGTATCAAAGCTTGATGTGAATTATCGCATCGACATGCAATCTATTTTTTACATAGTGTTTCTTAAATCTGTATTTAATATCATACTGAATGGAATTTAAATTTTCATGTTTACTAATGAGCCATTAAAACTGCCTCAAACACAAACAAAATTAGTATCATTGAATAGGTTTTTTCGATACCTTTTAAAAGAGGTGGCGCTTGCCGTAGCGTTCCATTTAAAATTATTGGTCACAATGGCCTTATGACGTCATCTATGACGATTTCGTCATCTATCATCACTAGTAGGGAAGTTTATAACCTATAATATTCAGTTTCCAAATTTCACTTGTGTATGTATAATCGTTCCAAAGATAAGAGGGAGGGGGGACTTTTGAGAAGCACTGTATATGTGAACATATCACGTAAACGTCTAGTCACAGTCTGCCACGTAAAGGTAATTGTTTTAGAACACTTTTTCGAATGTCGTTTCGTGGCTTTCTAGACAAAGACAAAAACACGTTTAACATATTTTTTAAATAATGTTTAGATATTAAACATTATTTAGGTTAACATTTTTTATCAATTACTGCTATGATGTACTTCCGATTTTAAATGCCGATACTAAGTTGACAACAAATTTATTTACGAAACTATGTTTTTCGCTCTTCACTATGTTAAGAAAACATAACTGACTTGCTATCGAAGACGTAACCTTAGTCATAACGTCCTATGAGAATCAAATAAACCCTTGCTTCAAATACTTTCCTCATTATTAGAGACCAGACGTATCAGGCCGAAATTCCGGTGGACCATATAAATAGTCTATAACATCGCTACGTACGACACGCAGTTATTGAATAGCACTATTAATTCAGTTAACAGCACATCTGTTTTCTGTCATTGAATTGGGACGCAATTACTTCAATATTACACTTAAATTGCTCTCTTCATGGGGGTAGATAGGAGCGTGAGGATTTTTTATATTTTATTCGATTTATTAGTTTATATTTCGTAAGATAAATAAAGTACGGTACTTTTTTTCATTGTTTTGACTGTTAATTGGAAAACAAACGGGTGATGATCTATAAAATATGAAATACAT
Source organism: Melolontha melolontha (assembly GCA_935421215.2). Classification (NCBI taxonomy): domain Eukaryota; kingdom Metazoa; phylum Arthropoda; class Insecta; order Coleoptera; family Scarabaeidae; genus Melolontha; species Melolontha melolontha. The sequence continues at coordinate 187,467,699 of OW285235.1, forward strand.
TCTTATTTGTTCATTTTGCAGTTCAAGTTGAGTAAAGGAGTATTAATATTAACTAGCAATACTTTCTCAAGGTTCTTTGCTGTCAAATTTATTCTCTTTGAACGAAATACATCCTTGTAGATAGAAAACGTCCTTTCTACATCCCAACAGATTATAGGTTCATACTGGAAATATTCTTTTATTTCAGCGTATTTAGCAGTTGGATTTTGAGGCATTGTCCCCATACGCAACTGCCGCAGTGTTATTAAATCTGGATTTCTATTGAAAACTGCGTCTAACTTTTGCCGAAGGCCAAATCCGAAGTCACTTGGAATATTTTTCAAATTATTAATAGCCACATCCAATGTGGCTAATCCATCATTTAATTTGAGATTTTGATTTTCAAAATAAGTGATTAGTTTTTTCAAATTTCCAAAGTGTTCCTGAAGAAAGCACAACTGATTTTTAAAATTTGTAATTTCAATTAGTTCCTTGCACTCAGAAATACTTCGAACATCGTCATTTAAACATGTAACGAACTTTTGTAATCTATCGAAATTCTCTGCATAAAAACTAATAGCTTCCAACCATGTTCTCCACCTAGTTATTACTGCAGAGGGAGGCAGTGAAAAAGATGGAAGTTTTTCCCTGTAAAGAGCTACTCTCAATGATGCTTTTCTGAAAACTTTTTTAAAAGCGGATACAAGTTTATCAACTTCCCGAAAGGTGACTCTGATATATTCACAGATTCTGTGGAGAGCACGTGCTACACAAGTAATATGCAGCATATTAGAATATGTTTTCTTTAATAGTCTGCCTGTTTTTAACATATATGCAGAACTGTCACTGACAAATAAAAGTATTTTTTCTTTGTACCTGTTGTTCTAATGAAGCATTTGGTGCATATTCTCCGCATCAACTGTAGTTATAACCTTTGCTGCTTTTACATATGCGTTATTGGAATAGTTGGATGCAGTACACCAGCTACAACATTTACCACACAGTATCCTAATATATTGACAGTTTCGCCGGCACTTATCCATAGGTACTGATTTGAAAGATGGCTTCTAATGTGTTTGCGATACTAGGTGACATTTTACGTGCGATTTCTTGGAATTTTTTAACGATATTTTACAGACTTTGCAATACATTTCGGAATCACTGGCAATGGATATACAATCAGTATGACTCTTGATCCAACTCGCCATTGTTTCACGATGCCATTCTCGACGTTGATCCATATCATTCTGAAAAAGTAATTTAAGCAATGTTCAAGATCTAAATAAATGAAAATTAAAAATGTATGCGTAAGTTTTTGAAACTTAACGAAATTTAATATATAATTAACAATTAAAATAAGGAAAAAAGGAAACTACTCACTTTATTTATTTACTTACTTTATTTATCTTACGTAATATAAACTAATAAATAAAATAATTTTTAAAAACTCCTCACGTTATCTGCGCCCATGAAAAAAGGGATTTTACTGTAAAATTCAAGTTATTGGGTCGCAATTCAATGACAAAAAATGGATGTGCGGTTAACCGAATGAATAGTGCTATTAAATAACTGTGTGTTGTAGGTACTTAGCGATGTTATAGACTATATATATGGTTCATCGTAATTTTGGCCTGAAGTGTCCGGTCTTTAGCAATTATATAGGTTTACACCGGCAAATGAACGAATTTACAAGAAGGATTATATCTGTACTGAGTAAAGAGTTTTATGGCCGTAGAAAACAAGACAATGCATAAAGCAATATAATACCTGACCAGACTTACGAAATTAACAAATTAGATATTTGGGAAGCTCCAAGACCTTTCTATACACTTAACATTTACAGTTAATATAAAATTAAAAACCTATGATTTATTACGTAAAATAAATACAACTAAATCTATTTTATTATACTTAAATAAAATTAAAATACGAATTAAATCTCTATGAATGGAACAGGTAGAGTGGCGGCTTCGTAAACCGAACTGACGTGCAGGCATCTAGTTTTTGCCAGTGACAATATCCATTCATCTTTTTGCCAATAGTTTTTCTGTAATTTTAGACATTACTGGCAGGAGACTAATTGGTCGGTAGGATGATATAGAATTTCCTTGCTTGTGGATAGTTTCCATTGTGCTGGAAAGTATTTCAGTCGAAGAGCAGTATTGAAGAGGTAGGTTAGCACGTCTAGATATGTTTTTTAACTTTATAGTTAGGCAAACATTAATTACTCGGGCACTGTACGTTTCCCATAGTAATGATTTTACAATATTCAGTATAAACAATTTCAATCCTTTCCCGCAAAACCGTATTGTTCGAAATCGAAAATAATTAGAGAACATTTAATTGTAATATAACAACCATATCTCATGCATCAAAGAATAAAATGAAATTCTATAGCCTTTTCATGACAAAGTAGAACTATTACGAAAATGGGTCGCAGCAAAAGATCTACGAAAATTTACAATCGTTTCCTCTTCCTCGTTTTCCATTACTTTATTTCTTCCTTTAACAGAAGATCGCGATATATCTGTGAAGATGTCCGGTGCAGAAACGGCGGCTATCTATAGACGTTTCAGGCCGTTACGGTACCCACAACCGTCACGACCGGTGATTCAATGCCGAGTCTATTATTTTGTGCCGTTCTCTTACTTGATAGCGGCAATGTTTCGCATCTCGCCATTGATCCTCCAATTTCTATTCTGAGATATCACCCGGCTTACAAGTTTAGGTAACGCCGCCGAAGCTATAGCTAGAGTTCGCTTCTTCACTCACACCATTCCTTCAATTTATCCTTTCTCTCTAAATGGCCTCGATACGCCCGCAATCGTATCAGGTCTACCGCACACACAGGACTATCACTAACAATATCTAAAATCTCTATTCCGCTTTGCCCACCGCTGCCTCGCTCGCCGCACATGACAACGATTGCATTGGTTCTAGGAAAAATGGATTCACGGACGTTTTACCTACATATCGTATATGCATTCGCAAAACCACTTTCATGCTAATACATATTTATGTCTGTTATAAATAGCAAGATTTGATATTATTAGCGATACTATAGGATTTCATGTAGGTGCGCTTGTACGGTAATGTATATGCGTGCTTGTATTGGTAAAATGCAGGGAGGACTGCGAAAATTTATATCCTTATTTATTGTTACATTGGATGAGACTTTTTACGACCTTCGTGCTCTGTTTGGTTGGATTAATTATGTTCCTTTTCGAAATTATGGGCCGTCATAACCATAGGTAGGATATTTACACCAATCTTTTTTTTATCTCGTAATTCGAGGCTATTGTTGATGAGTATTTATACATCGTAATTTTGTGTCTGTCACACGGGGCTATTACTTACAAAATTAATGACGTTCTAGGATTAATGAAAATTAGGAGTAGATACCCATAAAAGAAATTAACCAAAATTGGCGAAAGATTATCTTTAAAATAGACTACTAAATAAGTTCATTTTAATTCCATTCGAGACCTTTTAAAGAGATAAAATAATGGATCCCTTGAACGCATTAACTATGTTTTAAAAACATCATTGCGCTATTCAATACAAATATGATTAAATTATAAAAATTCATTCAGATACTTTGGTAGATATTTTTAATGTGTTTAACCACAAAATTGTTTTTGTACCAATGCTAACAAAAGTATTTCATTAGATAAATTTTGAGTGATGAATATCTTATCAGAAATCCAAAACATCCATACGTTTATTTTTTATTACACTTTTCTCTAATCTTCTTCGTCTATTACTATAGCTGTCCAATTTATGCAGTCCTATGTATTACAACTAGGCTTCGGATAATTATGCATTTGCATAAGTGCATATGCAAATGCATATTTTAGTTGTTGTTTCGTATAAGTACATATTTTGAACGTTTTTCATTATAAATTCATATTTGACCTTTTTTCAGCAAAATATTATTTTAAACCAGTCTATGATTTCAATAAATATTTAATGTTTTTGTTAGTATAATTATAACGAGTGATCATTAAAATTTTCGCTCAAGTAAGCCATGTACACAAAAAGTATGTCCTAACTTAAGTTATTAGAGGAGATCTGTCATTATAATTTCAAACGTCATGATTGTTAAAAAATAATTTGAAATGCTGACTTTTATATTAAATATATTTATAATTTTTATACAAAGTAATAGAATATTATAAAAAATGTGTAAAATGTTGACCATTCTCCACCAAACATAATCGCACTCTATTTCGTGGAGCATTGAAAACATTGATCAGTATTTGCGGTGAGTTATTGATGTGTTCACATTTTTCTATGATTTTATGTCTTAACTCTTGTAGATTATTAATTGGTGTTTCATAAATAATATTCTTTATATATGGCCACACAAAAAAATCCATGACTGTTAAATCACACGATCGTGGTGGATATGGAATCGCTGTATTTATACTTATTATCCTATCGCCATAAAATTGTTGCAAAAACTGAATATTTTCAAGTGTAACGTGAGATGTAGGCCCATCCTGTTGAAAATATCCTACCTGGAGTTCATCATTAGTCAATTGATTAGTAAAAACACTGAGAATTTCGTTACGATATTTCTCCGATGTTATCGTGCCCTCAAAGAATATTGGTCCTATTAATCGGTGACGACTCATACCTTCCCATACGCCTATTTTTTCTGGATGGAGAGGAACTTCTCTGTAGAAATGAGGATTTTCACTGGACCACATACGCATATTTTGCGAATTAACATAACCTTTCAAATAAAACCAAGCTTCATCGGTGAAAAAAGTATGATTTAAAATATTGTCTGTCATTGTTTGAATAAACCATTGGCAAAATTGTGTTCTTTTTTCATAATCCGTAGGTAATAGATTTTGTACAGAAGTTAATTTATATGGATACATGTGCAAGTCCTTCTTTAAAATTTTTTGACATGTTCCATACGAAAGCCCTACTTGTTGCGAAACTCTGCGAATAGATGTTTGAGGAGATTCGTTAATAATTTGTCTGACATTTTCAATTACGCCGCGACTTCTCTTGAGAGGAGGACCGCTTCCTTTTTTCCTTAAAATACTGCCTGTTTGACGAAAAAGATTTACACAATGCATTAGCGTATCACGGAAAGTTTTATAGCTAGGAACAGTATTTGGATATCTCTCTTCAAACTCCGCAAGGCAATTTTCTATTGAATGCTGCCAAATACCATCAATTTTTTGAGATGTCTGGAAGTAACATTCTACCATAAACGCTTTATGCATATCATTAAAGGCCATTACTTTTTCTTTTGATGAAACTTTAAAATATATATTTGACACTGACAGATGTTTGAAATAACATCTTAATGACTAAAGCTACGACATAATTTTTATATACACGGCCAGCTACGAGTGAAAATTTTAATGATCGCTCGTTACTTTTGAGATTTCAATTGTTTGTATCTCTACCAGTTAGCATGTCTTAAAACGTTTTAGTACTAAGACATTTTGTCTACTTGTAAAATAACACCCCTTAACAACTGAATACCAAACGCAAACAGACACTTTATAGCGGATAGTTAAATAATTCTCTAAACCATTGCATAGATAGGTGAAGTGAATAGCTAGTTAAAGCTGGGTTTACTATAAACAGCCAACACAATAGTTAGTGTTTAGAAAACAACAATACTTGGAAATATTAAGATGATTACCAGGGATTGATTACCTAGGTAATCGAACAACTAGAAATAAATATAACGAGGATTTCCTTAATTTTACCAGGTTCTTTTACATTCCAACAATCTATATTAGTTGGGTGCCAGTCACAATAGTATTAAAATCCATCAAGATGCTAAAAAAGTGTATAAATGCAATTTTAAGTCAATTTGTGAAGGAATATAATGATTTTACAATAGATGGTCATTTTTTATCTTGTAAATATTGCGACAAAAAAGTTTCAAGTCGTTCTTCATCTTCATATCGGAAAACATGCAAGTAATAAAAATCGAAAAGGGGAAATAACGAAGGTTGTGTTAATTTCTAATTTACTCCGGCATGCACTTAAACGCAAGATATTCGGTGAAGAGCATTGTACGGCTTTTATTTGAGCTGACATTCCATTAGCTAAATTAAAGAATGAAGTTTTTCGCAACTTTACGCAGAAGATCGACATTAAGAAAAAATTACGTTTCCGAATTATATAGAACAACATTGAACATATTAAGAGAAAAAGTGAAGGATCACTCTATTTGCGTGTCATTGGATGAAACAACCGACGTAAAGCAAAGATGCATAGCAAATTTTGTATTTGGTATATGAGGAGTTAATGAAGAAAAAGATAAATCATAACTGCTGACCTTAAAAGTGCTAGACAAAGTGAATCATTCAACAGTCGCTACTTTTTTCAACGATTCTCTAAGTTTACTGTGGCCTTAAGTTTACTGTGGCCGCCTGGGAGTTTATACGAAAAAGTGCTACTAGTTGTAGCGATGCTGAACCACGTATGTACAAAGCAATGTTGGGATTACAAATTTTGTTCCCAACCATGATATATGTGACCTGTGTAATGCATGCTTTACACCGAGTAGCTGATTTGGTTCGTACTCATTATCCAGACGTTAATATGCTGACATCGTCTGTGAGAAAGATTTTGATTAAAGCACCAACTCGTGTCCATAGGTTTCGGGAAATTGCAGGGGACATGCTACTTCCATCCGCGCCCATCGTGACAAGATGGGGAACTAGGATCGACGCTGCTGAATATTACGCTAAACATTTTGGAATTCTGACGAAAATTGTTGTAGAATTCGACTCTGGAGAAGCGTAGTGCATTGGAGAAGCACATAGTGTTACGAGAAAAACAAATGTTCGAGAAGATTTCATTTTTATTCCAGCTAATATGGCGTGTATTTCGACTGCAATCTCTTCGCTAGAAGCTAAAGGATTATCTTTACAAGACAGCATTGGAATAGTAGAAAATATAGTAATTAAACGTTTAGCATAACTTCAGAAAAATTCTTTCATCAATAAATTAAACGCTGTCAGATGACAGTTGTCAAAATTTGACTTGAAATTTTACGAAACCTTATTGTTCCACAGTGTTCCCAAATTTATGCTGAAGTCATAGGCTACTTTAAATTAAAATTTAATTGAAAGCATGTTCTGTTTCGCCATTCCGTGGCTTCATCAGGTGATGATAGTTAGGTATTTATCATTACCTGCCCGTGCATAAGGAGGGTACATTGAATGTAAATGAAAAAAGCTAATTAATATATTACTTGAAGAAAAGACAAGTGTTTAGAAAGCATTGGGACTGATTTGAAAATATAGAAATAGGTCTCGTTCTAGACATTTTCATGTCTTAGACACGCGACGAAAAGGGCAGATCTGTTTGACATCTTTGGTTTACTTCAAAATATATTCGACTAATGTTTCTCATCGTTTTTCCAGATATATTTTCAGATGGCCAACTAGACAGTAAAACGCAAAACCAATTTTGAGGTAATCTATACGCTAACAGGAAATATTAAACGAAAATAGCTTTTTAAATTCTTAAAGACAACTCCAGAGGTTTTCCTTTGGCCTCGAAAACAGGAAATTTGTATTTCTCTCGTCACATTTTTACCATTAGGTTAAAACTCATTAAAAAATTAAAATATATGCTTTTGAAATAAATCTAGATCTATTTATTTAAAGGTGTCAGTCAAATATTTTTAACCCTCTTCGAAATCCCTAAATGTATTTTTCAATATTCAATAGGACGTCGAAAATCCGAACGTCAATAATTCGAACCGGTCAAAAATCTGAACTCCCCGCAATCGTCTAAAATTTATAAATTACGTAAAGTATTTTCTGTCTATTTATGACTGATAGGACGTGTTGAGTTATTTCTACAAAACATAGACTCATCTAATATCATGGGCTACAGCCCTTCTGTATTTGTTATTCATCGAATCTTTGAAAAATTCGAAACAAATTTCACCTTACACGATACCAGAACACCAATAAGGCAACGAAACGCAAGATACCAAGAGAATATTGACGCTGTAAGTGCCATTGTTACAGAAGATGCAAATCGGTTGATTAATCAACGTTCTCAAGAACTTGGCCTTTCAAGAATGACAACTTGGCGTATTTTGAGACAAGATTTGAGTTTACATCCCGATAAGACTTAAGAACTGAAGCCACTTGACCATCATAAGCGTCGTGTGTTTGCTGATTGGGCTCTAGAGCAACTTGAAATTGATTCTGATTTTTTCCAAAAAAATATTTTCAGATGAATCTCATTTCTGGTTAAACAAGTTTGTTAACATACAAAATTGTCGTTTTTTGTGTGAAAATAATCCACAACAGATTCATGAAAATTTTTACACCCAGAAAAAGTTACTGTTTGGTTTGGTAGATAGCATGGTGACATTATCATGCCTTATTTTTTTGAAAATGCAAATGGAGATGGAGTAACAGTGAATGGTAAGCGTTATCAATCAATGTTAACAGATTTTTTGGAGCCAAAATTGGATGAAATTGAATATTTCCAACAGGATGGTGTAATACCACATTTTGCCAATGTCGCTATGAAGTTATTGGGAGAAAAGTTTGGCGAGTTTGTATTCTCCAGAAATGGAACTGTTTATTGGTCTCCTAGAAGTTGTGATTTAACACCTTTGAATTACTTTTTGTGTGGATATTCGAAGTCGTTGTTCTATGCCAACAAATGCCATAGAACGAACTAGAGACGCTTTGAAATTGAACATGAAACCCTGCATTAATAAAATTACACCTGATTTATTGTAAAAAGTCACCGACAATTGGGTTCATCGAATTCGATCTTGGAAGCGAAAGCGAGGTGGACATTGATGTGTTATTCAAAACATAATTGTAATAAAAAATATAATCTAACTCCTGCATTTTCCAACACTCATAAGTTACAACAACATCTTCAAACAAAGTTAGTTAACACAGACCCACTGAAAGAATCAGGTATTTACAGAATTAACTGTAATTCCTGCCCAAAATTATATATCGGCCAAACAAGAAGAAATATTCAAACCCGTTTCAAAGAACATTTAGCTCATGTAAAACTTCACAATGTAGATAAATCAGCATTAGCTCTACATCATTTAGATACCGGACATAATTTCAGCTTAGATAATGTAAAATTAATTAGAAAATGTAATAGCAAAAATTTAGACATGTGGGAAGCCATACATATGAAAAAATACAAGAATTACCTCTTAAACAATGACATTTCACCTATTAATAATAAACTTTTAAATTGTATACCTACAGTATCTAATAACTAATTTTTCTTTTTCACGTTACTATATTGTTATTTAATAGAACCCGACATGCCAAACACAGTCATTGTCTTGTTTTTCATAGGTAACGGTCTTTCCCATAATTTGTCCTTTCTTAGAATTTCAATAGATTTTAACAGGCACTATTACAATATACGACCAAAATTTTTTATTTTTATTTTTAGTTTTATATTTTTATATGCATGTTTTTTGACCATTTGTTGACCATTTATAATTGTAATTTTTACACCCCTAACCAAAAAAATAGATAGATATTTTTACTACACATGTATTTAAAAAATAATACTTTTAAATTTAGTTACTACTGATGATGTGTGCAGGGCACATGAAATGTACATATAGTTAATATACTATTGTTTGTGAAATATAAGGTGTTTTATTTAAGTTTAATAGTGTAATAATTTCACAAGTGCTCAACATATATACTACTATAATTGTAATAAGTTTCAGTATAAAATAAAGAAAAAGCTTTATCTCAAATATTTTGTATAAGCGTATCGTCCTTATTGGGAAACGTGTTACCATGTCTGTAGTTTATATCTGAGGGTATATATTCTCGACATAGTTATATTTCTTAAAAATTCTTGAAAGCGTAAACAGCGTTGATATATAAAAAGTTTACATCAGTTGGAAGATGGAAACTTTATAGATCGCATAAAATATATCCACACAAGACGATGCATTCATCCGTTCATGTTACAGAATGGAATATTCGTCTACATCCATCTCCGTATATGTAAGCGAATGAGTTAAGTGTATTGGTGCAATGGCCGGCACAAGCTCGAATACACATCGATAGGGATAACCCTTCGGTTCCCCGGAATTGCGTGAACACCTGCAATGTATCTTCCGGATCGGGTACTTTAGGTTTTACGGTCTGCCTCATCGCAGTGGTGCTGGTGTAACCTTCCCGTCTCCACTACCGTCACATAAATAATCCCTCGCGTTGTCTCTGTAACGGGCGGGAGTACGTAGACATTTTTTACTGCCGAAAAGAACTATATATCTGTGTACACGATGTCGGATGTAATATTGCCACTACACACGTATATGGGACGGTTACTATACATAAAAAGAAAGGAAAATGCCTCGCAAGAAAAGTAATGATCAGTCTCTTTTTCTTCCGCCCGCATAAAACTTTATTTGTTTTATTACCTGTAATAAATATATTATGGCACACTAAATTAAAAAAGTGTCGTACCTTGCAGTAACAAACAGTTTCTGGGTTACAAAGTTACCGAGACAGGCAATAATCTCCAGACATTGAAACCGAAAAGTACATAAAATGTTGCGCTTTTATGTGTAGCGCTGTCACTTTAAAATGTTTCCACATATTTTTTTGTGTTTACAAGGGAAAACTTTGAAAGGTTGTATTTACTTCTTTTATTAGTGGATATTTGGTAGATACATTCACTCTTATCGACAAATTTCAAATTGTGCTTTTACATGTTGATACAAAACGTGATTTAAATTCAGAATACAAATAAATAAAACACACATAAGATGTTTTAGAGTTACACTTTATTAATAAGATAATGACAGCTGTTTCGCTAACACAGTAGCTTCTTCAAATTCAACTTAAGACTAAAGATACATACAATATACAGCGTTAAATCAGATAGTTGACCCAAGTTAAAATTCTAGGAACTATTACATTTATATTTACCATTTTGAAAACTATACTATGTCCTACTTGTGTGAGGTTTAAGTTTAATAATATAACATAAGCAACTAAGAAACAATATTTCAATGGGTGAACAGATTTAACAGTGGGGATGAATTCAAGTCTAATTTATCGTTTAGTAACATTTCTGAGTTTTTGAGTTTATTAATTTCTAAAGACTCTAAACAATTTAGTTTTCTACCCTTATTTTCTACATGTATAATATCGAATTTTAAATTAAATTCGTGTTAATTCTCTATTAAATGATTAGAGTAGGTTGAGTCAGTTTTCTTATTGATATAAGAATGATAGTGGTCTTGGATTCGTTTTTTAAACGTTCTACCTGTCTGTCCAATATATGTTTTGGTACATGATCCGCATGATAACTTATAGACTCCTGATTTATTGTCTTTGGTAGTTTTTTCTTTATTATTTTTAATATAATTGGCTAGATTATTATTAGTTTTATAAGCGATATTAATGTTTTCTTTTTTAAGCTATTTTTTTTGGGAAGAACAGGACGGATACCACTTACAGGCAAGTGTAATCACCTATATTAACATACATTCGATAAAATAATTTTGACTTTTGTGACGATATTTCTGAACATCAATTTCAGTTTCTTTGGCCATTTTTTCAATGACCGATCTTGAGTATCGAGATCTAGCATATGGGATTTCAGAGGCGGGTGCCTTAAGCAGCGATCAGCACGTGGTGGGACATGAGGAATTAATTGAATTTCTCAATATTTCCATATCTTTAATTTGCGAATAGCTGCTCATCTACATTAACACTCGACAATCCAGCAATTAAATTCGTTTTTTCAGAAAAATCAAAATTTAATTTGTATTGCGCCGACAGTATTCAATTTGGTTGTCATTGTAAGAGTAGAGAACTTTCAGATATTTGTAATAAGTAAACCGTAAATTTGCCAGCGAGTGTGGATGGTCTGTGAATAATTCTTTAGCAAAGAGACAAACAGCAGTTGCATTTCAGACCGAAGTTTGAAATTTGCGACAATTATAGACATACTCAGTAATGCAGATGATTAATAATCTATTTGAGTCCCCAAAAAGTGTACTTTTAAAACGAGTAATTTAAAATAATAGTACCTAAATACACTCATGAGCAAAAGTATTGCATATTTTGAATATGTTAAATAATTGATTACCCTTTCCTTATTTCTTCATCCTTTGTTGAGAAAAACATAATATTTTGCGACTTATTTATTTGATTTTATGTAATAACAGAAACTGAAGTTGATAAACAAAAGTGTTTTATTAGAAGTTAATAAACCTAGACAAGTTCTTTAAATAAATACAACAGTTTGTTATTAGCTGGATATTTTTCAATATTGGATTTAATATCGCGTATTGCTTCCTATAGCATCTAATAGAGCTTGCATCCACCTTTCCATTCCAAAAATCAAATTTTTTTAGATACTCTTGTGGAATTTGTTAGAATTCTTCCTCAGATGCAATTCGTAGGTTTTGTAGAGTTCTAGGAGGCTGATTCCGTTTTTTAATTTTTATTTTTAAGTAGACCCGTGCGTGCTCTATTGGATTACAATCTGGACTCTTTGCAGACCAGATCACTCTCAATTTCAACATCAGTAAGATACTGTTGTAAAACATGAGCAATGTGCGGGCGTTATCGTGTATCAATCTGAACCTATCAAACCCAATAAAGCTGGCGTATGGGTAAAAGTGATCTTGAAGGATATGTTCCAAGTACCAAACGCCTGTCATTCTTTCAGTGACCTCTACAAGCTCAGTATGCCCCTCTGAACTGCCCAACACGTCAACTGCCCAATGCGTCACTGTGCCTTCTCCAAAACCAATATTTTTCACGAAAGTACATTATGCAAAACGTTCATTTCTTCGTCTGTACACCAAGTTACACCCATCTAGATGATACAATTGAATCCGCGTTTCGTCACAAAAGAGCACATTACTCCATTGCTTGGCAGTCAGTCAGTAAATGTTCTTGAGCAAAGTTTCATCTTTCTGTCCTGGACCGTGGAAGCAATTCTGGAATTTTTGCAGCTCGTCTTGCTTTTAAACCATATTCCTTTAGCCTTCTCGATACCGTAAATCTGTTTACATTCGTCACAGTAACTTCCGCAAGATGTCCACTAAGCTCAGATGCCGTTGCAGCACGATTTCTTAGAGCTATGATCTGTAGTAAACGATTCTGTCTTGCACTTGTGCATCTCGGTCAGTCTACCGTTTTAGAATACGGCAAACAGTGGATTGGTGCATATGCAAGCGTACCGATATTTCCATTTGCTTCAGATCCACTTCAGATAAGGCAATAACTTGTGCAACTATCGGCTTGCTGTAATTAGGTGTATGTTCCATTTCAGTGACAGTACAAAGTAGACGTTTATGTCAACACAGTCTAAGTACGTCTGAGAGAGCAATATCCTAAGATTATTTCCGAAGCACGCAATAAACAAAATGTTACAATACCAAACTTTTTTTTGTAACCGAGGATCCAGTTGTTTATTTGTAATGTGTTTTTTATGTTTTTATTATTCAAAAAAACTATGTATTGTATTGTATATATGTTGTAACAAAAAATAGTTATAAATAAACAATCTTTTCGCGTAGCACCAAATATTAAAAGTATACAATACTTTTGCTCATGAGTGTATATCATAAACTAGAATATAATTGTTAACTGTTATATTGATAAAGTTATTTTTCTGAAACGGAAATTATTTACGACTAAACCTTATATATTCAGTATAACCTAACAGGTTCGTATAAAATCAGACGTGTCGCATTTTATTAATAATTGGGAAACATACATTGTTTAAACCAAATTAAAAATTTACGAACCAATCTTCATAAGCACACTTCACTTGCTTGTGTCAGTTTAGTTAATTGTCGTGAGTAAGCGAGGCACCGACTAAAATCAATTATCGGCACGTTACGTTAGTCTAGATCGCTTTTCACCCCTCTTCTGAAATGAAATACAAACATTATGTGTGTACTTATAGTTGAGCCGACCGGGAAGACGATATTTCGTAATCTTGAGTGTACGCAATTGATGCTGTAAGGCGAAGGTTCTCGCATAAATGACAGGTTAAATCGTGATTGGCAAGGGGTTATTGGTAACATCGCGGCTTTTTGAAATTATTAATTCAGATAAACACAGATCAGGGGCCTTTAAATTATTCGCGATTTCGGAGATTAAAATTGAAATTCAGGCTATTTTCTGTAAATTTCATACAGATATGCATAAGCTAATATGCATTTTCGGTTGTAAACGTCAACAAATTGACGCTATATATGAATTATCTATCTATACCTAGCCAGAGAAATTCATTTCTAATGGATTTACCTATCTGGTACGGAAAAAGGTACGGTTTGAAAAGGTTAAGTAAAAACAAGCAACGAAACATAGTGCAGAAAATAACTCCGTACGTGAACGAAGGCTCTCTGGAATGCGCAAACATATAAATTCTAGGTTAAGTCGAGAAACTATCCCCGAAAGAGAGTGTTGTCTGCATTTACTACATAAGCTTCTTTCAAATGAGACTGCCAAGCAATGAACTCAATCGCTCAGCACCATATCGACTTTCGCACAAATTTAATAATAAGATATACTCATGTAGAAAATTAAGAGAATTATTAGAACAGTGAACATGTTCATGTTGGAGACAACCGTTAATGTATAAGCAAACCAATAGATAAGAAGTGGTCTTTTGTTTGTATTAGCTCAGTACTGGCCCGGTACCGGCTCACGATGATCTGGGACCATCTTAGATGCACCCTCTATCAAACACATCCGACTCATATAGTGTCGTCTAGTTGTCGATCATTACGTACGTTCGATACGATTTACATTTACGTTTTCGACTATAGATAGATTGTTACCAAATAGAACGTTAAATGCCCGTAGACCACACATTTTACATGTTCTTTTAATACAGCGTCCGTAAGAATTCACACAAATTTTTGCAGCTGATTTTAGAACCAGATTATCGAACCCATGCCATACAAAACTTATACACTATGTTATCTTCTAGCGTTTTCATAAACATAAACATTGCAGTCTGTAAATTCAATAGTGGTATTCTGAATCGATATTAATATTTTATATTTCTTACTTCTCGTCACAAAAAAAAAACATACACGTAATACACATGAAATAATGTCAGTTCTAAAAGTGCACAAATTATTTTTTGTGTGATTTTTAAAATGGGTTTGTCAATTAATGTAACATTAACAGTTTTTATAACATCGACAGCTGTGAATTATATAAACATATGCTGTAGCGTATGTGTTTGTGTAACTTCAATACAGGTAATCCTTGAGTCCTTTGTTGATTTGTTAAGAGAATAATAATTTTCCGAACTGGGTTTTTTTCTGTAATTTCTTAGTGTATGGTTTTCGTATGAATATATTTTTAATACCTTTTGAATATACGATAGAAATATTTATACAGTAAGAGAAAATAAATATATTTTCTTTATTTTGTTAATCGATGCTTACATTTATTACATTCATTTTTTTTATAATTATACATCTTAATTTCTGTTCGTGAATATACGAATTAATTATTTCTAGTTTTTTTCTTTGCCTTTGGCACTTCCTTTAGAGATTTCTTTTCAGGTATCCTGTGCGGCTTGCTGGTAATAGTACTTAGTAAGTATATAGCGTGTATTTTGAGTGGTTTGTGTGCGCATGCGCCTAAGAACGCGCAATTCCTTTTCTCAGTTTTCAGACTGAGCTTCGGTAAGCAAAAGAGTGGCGCTACCTTCTATCTTTTATTTAGTCACCCACACCCGTCTCGACTGACTAAGGGCATACACCGTAAATAGAAGCGATACAACTACTACTGTTTTGATAGTTTCTTCAGCATCTTCAGATGCCATCGCTGTGCGTGCTTCTCGCGTAAGTAGCAGTGTTTATTATTTATACACATTCTGAATATCGTCGTATCTAACTCACAATATTTTGGATTTATATTCTTACGTCTTTACATTTTTCATACGTTGTATTTTTATTTCAAGGACAGCCTCTGTATGATGAATTGATCAGTTTAGCTTATCCTCCTCTTCGGAAGTCGGCTAATAATCAAATACATAAGTAAATACAAAATACGCCTTCAAAAACTTTCCTCATTAGACAGGGCCATGCTTTTTTTTAATGGTTGGTGACAGTGCACGTATTCTGTCACAAACGTATAATTTTGACAGTTCGGTGTCATGTAAATGTGTGTAATAATTAGTAATTTAGTTTTCGAAAAAGTATTTATTACAATAGTCAAAATTAAAAGAAAATAATACTAAAGCAGATGTTGGAAATGTTGACCATTATTTTGAAGACAAAGTTGAACTCTACGCTTCATGCTTTCAAAGCCATTGATTAAGATTTCTTATGTTATGTCAGCACAAGAATTCACAATAGCATTACCAAGCTCTTCAATTGTGTGATGTCTGGTCTTGAAAATGGTATTCTGTAAATATGGAAAAATAAAATAGTCTATAATTTCCAAATCTGGAGATCTTGGAGGAAAATTAATAATTCTTGTATCGAAAAATTCTTGCAAAAAAGCTATTGTTTCTCGAGATTGCACTGGTGCATTATCTTGCTGAAAATATCCTTTCGTAGGTTCATCATCATGAAGTACAATAATAAATGACTTTAATAATTAATTTCGATATCTTTCACCAGTTATGGTTTGATTAAAAAATATAGGCCTAACAATTCGTCTTCTTGAAACTGCTAGCCAAACGCCTGTCTTTTTGTGAATGTACCGTAGTTTCCACAAATTTCCGCGAAAAACCCGTGAGGGTTATCTGCAGACTAAATTCATATATTTTGCTTGTTTAAATATCCTGACAGATGGCACCAAGCCTCATTCGAACAGAAGCATTTGTCGAGAATGTCATTATTTATGTTGTTCAAAAACCATAGACATTACTGTGTTCTCCTAACAAAATCTACCTATTTGAGTTCCTAAACTGCTTGAATTTTATATGGAGACAACCAAAATCTACCTGTTTGAGTTCCTAAACTGCTTGAATTTTGTATGGAGACAACAAGTTCTTTTTTAAAATAGTATGATATGTTCCCACTGACAAATGAGCTTGTTGTTATAGTTTTGCGATTGATTTTTTGGCTGAGTTGTCCATGCGACGTCGAATATCCTCTATGCAATTTGCTGTTCGTTTTCTAGGTGCTCCACCGTCAGATTTACGAGTTATTGTCCCTGTTTCACCATATTTAATAACACAAGCTTGAATATGATTTTGCAGTAGTGCGTAAGAATCTGGTAGATTAGAACACTATTGTGGAAAATCCTGCAAGGACTGATTAGTGGAATTAACCCAATCTCCATTTTCTAATTTTTGACCAGTTCTATGGTAACTTTGAATAATAAATATTTTATGTTGTAACTCTAATATTTATTAAAATAATTAAAAAAATATGAGCGTTTATAATTTGAATTTATGTATGACGACTGACAGAATTTGAAGTTTTCTAAAACTCTGATTACTTAATTATTTAAAAGACAGCATATTATAATCAGAAATGTTTTTGAATGCACGCTAGATAGATTGCATAAAAGAAAAATATTAAATTAAATGTAAAAAAACAGACATAAAGTCAGGCAATAAGCAAGAATATATTTGTTAGGATAAGTAGGTATAAGATGGAGTTTAATACTTGGAAACATTCTCGGCAAAATAATCCAATTAGACCCCGAATAAATTTTACTCATTTGTCATTTTGATACATTTTAATTTAATTAATCCACCCCACCCAAAATATAATAACATATATGTATAAATTCAAAATGAAATTCTTTCTCATCTATTTTATGAAATTATTAAAGCTTATGTAGTTCGTGAGTATTACTTGATCTACCCCTTGTAGAATCGACAATCGATGCTCCCCGAAGCGGAAATTCTAGTGGTAACGGTGGTAAAAGTTTGAGAGTTACGTTGGCAAGCACTTAAAACTCTTTCCGTCCGCTTGTAATTTATAAATGGGAATGGATGACGCGAATAAGTGAATTACATGGAGAATCCCCTACCGGATTTGCTATATTTTAATTAGGTAAAATGTAACAGTAATGTCCCGGCGGCATCAAGAACCCAATTACATTACAGACGAGACGATACCTTTGAATTCGAGCTGTTCCATCTGCTGAATTTTTATTAAGTTAAGGGACAAAAAGGTGGGACTTCGTAACGGACACGGAAAAAAATAGAAAAAATAAAAGAACGAAATTGAAAAGAAAAATTAAAGAAATGTCAACGACGTTCAACATTCTTTGTGAATTCGAGATGAGTGTTGAATATGGAGTGTGGCTGAATGTATAACAACTCACAGACTTACTGCTTAATTGGCTGTTGAAAGTATGAATTCGTGCATTAGGTAAATACAAAAGACAGCACTTTGCTTGCTAATTAGTAGCTCAGACAAAAACACAAATATTATTATAAAGTAGAAAAAAATTCAAACTTAAAATTTCTCATCTTATCTCTAGCTTTCCTTGATTTGTTGTTTTTTTATGCAATCAAAACGTGTAAAGAAGCTACTTAAAGTATAACTGTTGGCGCTCGGAGAGTATCTTTTTCTTTTAAAAGATAGCCTTTGTGTAAAATACTTTTTGATTACAACAAAATGATTTATATGTAGGGAAAGTATATGTATATACAATTACTTACAATATTGAATTGCACGCTAGCAATATATTAACTTGTAAGTGATACTAAGCTTTAGTTTCCGTTTATTATTTCAACACATTATTCTAATTTAATCCATAGCTTCTTCTAAGCTTTTTCTATTTATATTTGCATAAACATAAAAAAACAAAAAATAGTACAGAAAAAAAATGAAAACAAGAGAAAACATGTGATATTGGTGCCTCTCTAAAAATATGTACAATCTAAAAGAAGCTAAATGTAGGCAAATAAACGAAAATGTATGTGCCACTTCTTCTGAACTTGACGTATTCAAAGTGTGTTGTGTTATGGTTGCACATACGCTAAGCCTATATTATAAATCCGAGGTATATTTTTTAAAATAAGATCGTTTGTGAATGACTGGGAGAATGATGCGCGATTACCGCAGTGCGCATGCGCGTCTGCTCCCAACATGCTTGCGCGCGTTTAGACGCCATTTGCAGCGGTGCTATTGTCTGTGTGCTGAACTGTAGAAGTTTGTTACGTGTTCGTAGAGACTTAATTATTTGTCGCAAATTAGAGTTCGTTCTTTACAAATACGTTCTATTAATTTTGAACTTACTTATAGGTTCATAAGCTTAAGTTCACGTACCCGTAGGTATCATAGCTTTCTGTGTTGCTTTCCCCACTCTGATTAGCGTGCGCGGTGAATTTTTGGTCGCTGAATTCGAGAATCGACACCGGCTGATATCTGGCAGTGATCCAGCTCTCGTTCATCACGTGGTTACTTATCCATAGGGCTTTAATTATCGCTTAATTTAGAGTATCGATATTGTCGCCCTCTTGTATTCAGGGTTTTATTTAGGACCACGTATTTGTTATTAGAAGTACCAATCACCCGTAAAGGGATTTTTTGCGGTGACGAGAGGGGCTCATTTTCAATCAACAATCCATAAGTTGCGTGTAAAAAAATACATAAGAACATTCTGGTGTTTTTTTCCTGTGCGCTACTGATGTTCCCCACTTTTTGTACGGATTGCCAAAGGTCTCTTACGTCGATTCCGGCGACATAAAACCAATAATCGGCCACAATTATGACCGCTTCACTTCCGACGTGCGGACACAGAGCTCAGAGTTTCTATTTTCTTATAGTTTTTTTTTGTTTCTTTCTCTGATGTATCTAAATCCTTTAATACTACTGTTCGAAATTTGTCCATTTTTATAAACGCTACGAACACGATTTTACAGGATCAATTTCATAGTAGATAGTTCCTGTTTAAACTATTTTTTTTTTATTATAAAAATTTTCATTTTTACTCATTCTCTATTCATAACCAATTTTCTTTTTTTATGCTACGTAATTTATTTATAATCTTAGTTTAAAATTATTCAAACCAACATTACTTACTTCTTTTTTGTTGTTGTTATATTTCAAAGTTTAAAATTATCCCATTTATAAAAATATAATGTAAACTTTCGTTCATGTAAGTTTTTTTTTGGTTATCAAAAGTTTTTGATCGAGTTTTTTTCTCTGTTTGGGTAAAATGTATTTCTTTCAGCTAGAGTAAGGATAAAATTTGGTTTACCTTTTTCTAAAATTTAGGATTTTAAATTTTTAAATATACTTGCACTATTTGTTCTGGTTAAATTAAATCCTTAATTCATTTATTTCTAAAATATTGTAGAACTTTAGTCAAACGTTATTTTGTTCAATTTATGTCCATATTCGTGTTTGTAAATTTTAACTTTAGTTTTATCTAAAATATTCGATAATCGATAAGCCTCTAGACGTATACAGGGTCTGCTCAAAAGATTTGGTTTATAATTTAGCATTTTGACTCACGCTCACTATTTGTGAACCCGATAAATACGTATTTTGACGGGAGGGTTGTTGTAGAAGTTTTTTTTTCTATACTTTGTGTTTGGGCTATCTTTTTTTTATTACTCAACGTATTAAAACGTTATTGTATTTGTTTTTTTTCTTAGTTGTATGAAACCATCCAGTCAACCTGGCTCTAATAAAAATTGGCCGGACTTTTTCTTTTTTTTTTGTTTTCGTTTCGGACGGCTTGGTTGCACCATATTGCACCTTTTGGTGCAGGTTGATATTATTTATTAGAGTTTCCGAATTTGTGGCGTCTAGCGGTACCAAATTCGGTGGCGCCCTATTCCACCTTCCGTTTTAGTACCTCTGGGTCTCCCATCCCAGAACTGAGGCTTAGTAGCCGGGTGAGCCGCTAGACTTTGGCAGTGGCGGGTAGGTGGGACAATTCATGTCGCCCGGAACCTTGTTTTTTTTCTCTTCTTTTTTTTTGTCTTGTTTAAGTACGTTACTCATAGGCGCCTAACGTCTTCTGACGGAGCGACCGTAGCGATGTAATTCGATTCTTGAGTGCAAGAAATTTGACAGCAGCTTTTGTGCTGTTGTCAAATTTCTTGCACTCACCGTCACTTTGTAAAGTTTACGGTAATAATGCTATCAGTGACAGTAAAGTTCGACAATAGGTGACAAGTGTACAAGGATGGACGGGTTGATCTACATGAGGAGCCAAACCCTGACTGGCCTTCTCTGATTTCTGAAGATTTGGTTTGTGAAGTGGACAATAATTCGAGAGGATCGACGTTTCACGATTTCAAAGTTATCAATTGATTTTACACAGGTCTGAGTATCAGTTTTGTACACCATTGTTTCGGAGAAACTGAAATGTCAAAAATTGTGTTGTCGAAAGGTTCCAAGACTGCTTTCTGACGATCACAAAATAAAAACATTTGGCTGTGGTTTATGAAAAATTCTTCTCCTACCTCATAGCAGAAAAATTTTTGGGCCACATCGTTACAGGAGATGAGACTTGGGTACCTCATAAGACTCCTGAGCTCAAGCAACATTAAATGGAATGGCGACACACATCGTAGCCAACCAGAGTGAAAGCCACGACAAATTATGGCAACTGTATTTTGGGACAAGAAAGAGATTTTGTTAGTGAATTTTATGCCGAGAGGCACAACCAATTCTAATGCGTATTGTGAGACGTTGAGAAAACTCCGGCCTGTAGGTACTCTACTGTCTTCCGGTGTGATCTTGCCCCATGACAATGCAAGCCCACATATTTCTGCACAAACACAAACACAAGGTCTAATCAGGTCTTTCGAATTGGAATAACTGGAACATCCACCTTACAATTCAGACCTTGCACCTAGTGATTTTCACTTGTTTCGGTACTTAAAGGAGTTCCTTGGTGATCAACAGTTCAACGACAAGGAAAACTGCACTCATCGATTGAGCTTCTTCACAGTTGTCAATTTTTTAACATCGGAATACAAAAACTTGTCGAACAAGATGTAGAATGTGGAAATAAATATATTTTTCCCACTCCCCTTATAGTAAGCATACCATTAATACATTGTTTCTATAGACGTAAGTTGGTTTTACTGAAATGACTGTGATTGTTATGACAACGGGGCGTAAGTAATTTACTTACGTCCTTTAGGGAAAAAAAGTGCATCAAAACACGTGTTCTATTAATTTATATTTATGGTAATATTACAGTTTGTACAATTAGTAACATTATTAACAAAATTGGGATATTTATTTATATTTCTTGATAATTCAATGTTATTATCACCTACTTTATCAGCAACACTTAATTCCGTGGTTTCATTTGACACTATCATCGCCGAAGATGCTTCAGTATAATTTGTACCTTGATTATCATATAAAACCTTATTAGCAATCGCTTTTTTGTTAGCAATAGAATCGGCTACGTAGGTTTCCGCAATACTACTATACTTCCAACCCCCGTGCCTCTTTGGTGTGAGAACTTCTACTCCAGTATTCGCTAATAATGTCGTTGACGTTCTTCTGAACGAATGACCTGTATAGAGTTTGGGGTTGTCTAAATTCAGATATTTTGCTATCTTACAAGATATTTCCGCGATCGTATTTTTACCGACAGGTTGATTATAACATCTCCCTCCATGATAACGCATGAAAAAACGTACATTGGCAATTTTGGATCTAATGTTGATATATTTTTTGACAATTTGCAAATAGCAATAGTTATTTCCTTTAGAGGCTGTAATTGTAAATGTACGCGGCATTCCATTTTTCGAATCTGGTATTGTAACAATAATTATTTCATTTATTTCTTTCACATCCATCAATTTCTTTTCGCATAACTGCTGGCCGCGACATGCTCCAGCAATTCCCATTAACATGACTACCTGAAATGTTCAATTTAGAAGAGATTACAATTAAAAGTTTAGCATACCTTCATAAGTAAGTACATATCATCCGGAGCGCTTTCAAGAAATAAATTTATCTCTTCCCTTGTGAACACACATGACTATTTAGGCCTGTATCCATCATTTTTTCTTTTCAAAAACGCACGTAATTTGGGATACTTTGATATGTCAATATTTTCATTTATAAATAATGTACTCTTGAGAATCGAGTATTCACACCACAAACTGGATGGAGCCTTGAATTTTTTAGATTTCTCCCGAAAATACGCTAACAGCAGGGACTCCGAAACGATGGTGGTATCCTTAACTTGACACCATTTCTTGAACAATTTGTATGTTAACTCGTAGCGTTTCATCGACTTCTCCGGAAGCAAATCCAAACAAGCCTCTTTCGCTTCGTCTTCTACATTGGGAACACTCATTTTTAAACCACAATTAACACAACTGAATTGTCAAATTTCGTTTTATTTGTGTTTATATACAAATGTATGTAGGAACTGCCTAGTAACGTTTCAGATGTGTCTAATTTATTAAATTCCGAGGTTGTTCACCGTTACTGTTTTTCATGATTACATTTAATTTTTGAGGATTTTATTGTCTGGGGAGTGGGAAAAATGTTATAAGCAATTCGGGAGGTAACATTTACCAGTCTCGAACTCTATTGCAAGTCCTCGGGCAAGCCCTCGGACGCAAACTAGTCCTCGACTAGTAAATGTTACTTACCTCCCTTATTACTTAAATAACTATTTCCCACTCCCCTTATAGTAAGCATACCATTAATACATTGTTTCTATAGACGTAAGTTGGTTTTACTGAAATGACTGTGATTGTTATGACAACGGGGCGTAAGTAATTTATTTACGTCCTTTAGGGAAAAAAGTGCATCAAAACACGTGTTCTATTAATTTATATTTTGGTAATATTACAGTTTGTACAATTAGTAACATTATTAACAAAATTGGGATATTTATTTATATTTCTTGATAATTCAATGTTATTATCACCTACTTTATCAGCAACACTTAATTCCGTGGTTTCATGTGACACTATCATCGCCGAAGATGCTTCAGTATAATTTGTACCCTGATTATCATATAAAACCTTATAAGCAATCGCTTTTTTGTTAGCAATAGAATCGGCTACGTAGGTTTCTGCAATACTACTAGACTTCCAACCCCCGTGCCTCTTTAGTGTGAGAACTTCTACTCCAGCATTCGCTAATAATGTTGTTGACGTTCTTCTGAACGAATGACCTGTATAGCAAACAAGCCTCTTGCGCTTCGTCTTCTACATTGGGAACAGTCATTTTTAAACCACAATTAACACAACTGAATTGTCAAATTTCGTTTTATTTGTGTTTATAAACAATTGTATGTAGGAACTGCCTAGTAACGTTTCAGATGTGTCTAATTTATTAATTTCCGAGGTTGTTCACCGTTACTGTTTATCATGATTACATTTAATTTTTGAGGATTTTATTGTCTGGCGAGTGGGAAAAATGTTATAAGCAATTTGGGAGGTAACATTTACTAGTCTCGAACTCTATTGCAAGTCCTCGGGCAAGCCCTCGGACGCAAACTAGTCCTCGACTAGTAAATGTTATTTACCTCCCTTATTACTTAAATAACTATTAATGATATTTATAGTATTTTTCTTCTTAATCGAAAACGGACCTCTTATTTAAAAAAAAAAGTAAATGTTGTTTACATAAAATATCTCTTGTAGTAAACTTCTTTATCAATCTGCAATAGGTAATGTCATTAGTGTATGGGAATTCTCCAGTTAACAAAAATTGAATACCATATGGTCATTATATTTTTAAAGAAGATTTACCTCCTTCATATTCTACTGCAAAAAAGGTGGGCAAAATATTTCCGTTCGAGCCAAGAATTCCTTAGAGATAATAAGCATCCTGGTCGACCAATTGTAGTGGTAGTGCCATAACAGATTTAATTTATAAAGAATTGGTATTAGAAAATCGTGAACACAATCTTATACGGATGTAAACCCAAATCTTTTCTCAAAATACACCACGTTGTCATGTTTGAAAGGCCAAGTTCTTGAGAACGTCGATTAATTGACCGGTTTGACTCTTCTGTAACACTGGCACTTACAACGTCAATATTCTCTTTGTTTCTTTTGTATTTCCTTGTCTTATTGGTGTTCTAGTATCGTGTAAAATGAAATCAGAAGGACGATTATGTGGATCTTTACGACGAAGATCACGTTGAGTTTCACCTATTATTTTTATAAAATTGTTGGATAATAACCAAACGTTGTTGAAGCGAGTATTTTGCCGTGATGAACTGTCAAACCATATTAAACACAAATGACAGCTGGTGACATTTAAAATATGGCTACCATGAAGCTTATTTTTGTTAAAGAAATTTACCAACGTACTAAAAATTAAAACAGATTTCATTATCCAATTCAAAGTAATAAAGTAAAATAAAATCAATTCAGATTTCTTGCATTTTACATTAAGTAACGTAGTTTATTATCAAATCTAACAAAAAAAGTTTTACATTCTTACACGATAAAACATGTGAATGCTCAGACTATAATTGCTTATAGAAAGATACATTCAACAAGCTAGTTGTGTGAAACTAACTTCCGTAGATTTCAGTTGTTCAAACTGGACAACGAAACTTCATAAGTAATTATAGTTTTGATTTATGTGCAAAGTAGAATGCCTAATTGTTCCTAAAATATCGTTTAAGTTATAATTTATATTTTACAGTTAGTCATGTAGTTGTCGTAAAGCAGTTTAATCCTGTCTGTTATATTCATGTTAGCCTAAAAGTTTTGTTATTTCCAATTTGGATACCATAAAATTAGAGTAAAGGATGACAGTTTTAAATTTCTGAGGATTATGCAGTTACATATAATTCGTAAGTGCGATTATATGATTAATAATAATATCCCAAATTGAAACCTACATTTCACAGAATAAGAATTATAAATAAATAAATAAACTATGTCGAAGAAGAAATTTCTTTTCCTTATAAGAGAATATGTGTCAATGAGTTTATGACATTGACTTTATAAATCACCACTTTTCAATTATTAGTAGTAAAATGTAGGAACATGACTTCCTTTTTGTGTAATTTGTCATGTGCCCTTTCATTGCTTCTGAACTTTCTATAATTGCATTTTGTGGGAGATATGCCATACTAACGAAGCATATTCCAATTTACTGGAAACCAGTGAAACATAAATGCACTTAATAGTTCCAAGATTGGTCAAAAGTTCAGAGTTACGCATGACAAATTCAAGAGTTTTTGAAGTCGATTTACGAGGGATGTTTCCAAAGCTCTGGGAATTTAGCTATAATTTTTTTACCTTGTTAATTTTCATCAATATTAGAATGCAGTTTTTCAACATAATCGCCATTTAATTGAATACATTTATCCCAACGATAAATTAATTTTTTTAAGCCGTTCTCAACGAACTGTTTCGGTGTCTCCTCAATCCACCTATTTATGGCACGTTTTACGTTAAACAGTTAAACTCTCAAAACGTAAAGGTTTTTCCAAATCTGGGCACAGATGGAAATCACTCGGTGCGAGATCCGGTGAATAAGGTGGATGCGGAAGCAATTCCAACCGTAAATCGTTCAACACATCCTTCGTTTTTCTTGCGGTGTGGGGTATTTATCCTGTTACAATAACGGAAGCTTATACAACCTCTCAGGCCGTTTTCTGATAAGCGCCTGCCACTGTGGCCTGGATAATAAGTTCGAATAATATTATATGTTAATTGTAGTCAATCCATAAAAATAATCCCTTCGAAATCCCAGAATACAGTAAGCATTACCCTAAGTGGAGGCCCTTTTCGGGTTTAAGCCATTCTTTGGATTGATACTTTGGTCTCAGGATTGAAATAAGGAATCCACCTTTCGTCAGTGGTTATTATCCATTGCCAAAATTCATTACCGTAACGGGCTAACAGCTCTTGAAGTTCACGACAAGTATCGGACCTATTGAGTTTCTGTTCCGGTCCCAACAGCCTTGGCACCCAGCGGGCTGAGACCTTGCTTATGCCCAAACAATCATGTAAGATCGCATGAACTTGTCGCGTACCTATTTCATTCGTTTGTCCTCCTTCAGTAGGTTCTTCACGGCAGTAATATTACTGACGTGCTTGGGCACTGCGTGGATCGTCTTCTAATGATGTTCTACAACTTTAAAACGATCCATTCACCGATATACAGTACTTTTATATTCTGCAGACTCATCAAACACTCCTTGCAGACGTTTAATAATTTCTGAAATTTTATCACTCTCTTTCCACAATAAGAAAATTATTATAAGTAACTAGCAGATTATGTTACTGTTGCCGGAAATCCTGTAAGCACTAATTAGTGGAATTAACCTAAACTCCATTCTCTAGGTTCTAGTTTTACTAGTTATGTGTTTTGTTAATTAAAATTATGTTTCAAATAAATTTGTTATAAATGTTCTAATATTGCTATTATTTACCTAGGGTCGTAATGAAATATTACAGCCCGCTACCATAGCAACTGTCAATACGGTATGTAAAGTGTCATTTACGTTTCAAAAAAAGGTGTTTACTTACGCGGTAGGTATGACGAAAAATGTTTTATGTTGCAACTCTATAATTAAAAAAATATAAGTGTTTAGAATTTGAATTTATGTATGACAACTGTCAGAATATGAAGTTTTCTAAAGCTTCCCATGTGCACCAATCTTTGATTACTAAATTACTTAAAAAACGGCCTACTATAATGAGAGAAGTATCAAATTTTGCAATAATTTTATAAGCCATGTTACTTTCACCGAACTATTAATGTTATTGCTGTTTTCCGCACGCGTAGTCTGAATATTGTGAAAATAATGCTCCCCATCATAATAATAACAACCCTAAACGTTTTCCATTTCTCATCGTCGTCATAGTCGTCGCAATTTCAATGCTTCGCATATTTCGCATTTAAGCTCTTGCTGAATACACGGGACTGGCTATGAATATGAAACTACCGCGGGTAAACAGCAACAACAATATAATTACGACTGTTGCCAATTAGTTTCTTCACTATACCAAGAAAGATACACAACTGAAACCGCTGAAATTAGTTAGTCTCTTACTTGAATAGCTTCCTTCACTCTGTAAAGGCATTCACACATAAACCACGTACACATAATTTAAAGTAAAATGTACAATTGAAACGTACAATTAATAATAAATAGTGAAATTGTTGGACAAAATGGTGATGAAATTATAATGATTATAAAATGTAGGTTGTAATGGGTGAAATTAGGAAAAAAATTTTGGAATTTTAGAAAACTGAGAGTTTAGTCTAGGACTTTCTAAGCAATGAACACTTGGTACTTTCCTGCAGTATCGAAGAAGTGATACGATATCGCTGTTGTCCTTAATCGTATAATAATTGTATGTGGATATCGAAGAAAAATGAACTTGGCAATTTATCGTAGTCAGAAAATTTAAAAATGTTGGCGATTATTGTCGTCAACAAATGTCATCTTTTCATGATTTTTCTTCTTGCATAACATACTCCTATGGTACTTGTGTGGTTTCGTATTGAATTTACCCGTGGTTAATTACTAGATACACTTTTATTTTTATTTTTTTATCTTCTGACTATTTTTCGCTTGCTGTTATTGACCAGAAAGGTTCATTCGAGTAACATCTCACCGATGGCTCGTCCAGCGCGTATAGATATTTTGTTAGTCGCAGTCCGAATAACTTGCAGTCCACTTCGCTGGTTTACAGTGATAAAAATAATAATTTTATAATGTCACAAATAGTCAGAAAGATACCGTTATACGATACAGCTAACAAATTGATAAAGGAATTTTTGGGTTTAATGTACAATGGCAGTATAATGAAGTAAAGTGAAGTAAAGTGATATACCGCTAAAGTGTTCAAGGAAATTTCGCTGCGAAAGACACGTAAATAATGTAATGCATAACTGCAAAAAAGTGGCGAGACATTTGTGTTTCATTTATGTGTAACTTTCACATTGTATAATGTGCCGTTTAAGTTAGTAGACAACGGATCATTTTCTTCATTTTGGAAGCACTTCGATAAAGGAACGTACCTAGCTGGAAAAGATTACTAAATTTTCTGGCATCCCTCCGCGAACCTATTGACCATATGATAATTAGAATTGAAAAATTAGAAATTGTGGTTATCTGTGGATGAAACAACAGATTGTAAAAAAAATATGTTGTTAATGTTATGGTACGTACAATGGAAGCACGTCAATCGTCACCTTCAATTTAACCAGCTTGCAGAAGAGGACAACAATGTACTGCCGAAATAATTTCAACATTAGCGTCGAATGCATTGGAAAATTTAAACTTTCAACAAATCAAGCGTTAATTTTTGTGAGTGATGGTGCCGCAAACATGCTCTCTGTAGGCCGTTCTCTAAAAAATATTGTGCTAACTTGTTCCATATTACTTGAAAATCCATGCTTTATATCTGATGGCAGAAATTATTCTTAGATGTTATCCAGGTGTAGCAGTAGATAGTAGATGCATTAATTGCAAGTACAAAGGCTGTGTTTCTCAAATCCCCAAAACGTGTTCGCCAATTTCACAGACTGTGCCCGATATTACTGAACCACCACAGCCGATTCTTATGTTGAGGAGCATGGTTGCAGGCAGCGTTTTACTATCATAAATATTTTGATCATATTAAGAACCTGGTTTTTAAATTCGATCCTAAAGAAGCCGTAGCTATTAAGGAAGCCCAGTCAAAATTTCAAGATAGTTAGGCTAAAACAGATTTATAATTTATTCAGAACAATTACGTCGGACTAGTAGAGGCAGTAGAAAAATTGGAAAATTCTTCGGTGTCGTAAAATGTATATTTTATTTCATTATTTATATTTATTACATTTAGCTTATCTCTATTTTGTCATTGCCGCAACAAATTCTTCATACTTTTAGAATTAGAAATATATTTAATATGCACTTTCTATGGAAAAGCTAAGAGAAAACCATTACTTTTATTTATAAAGAATTTATTCTTTATGTGTGTTTAATGCATTTAAACAAAAAAAAAAAACCAGTAATGTGTAAATTTGACTTTTATCCGGTATGGTTATGTTAGTGTCAGTTTAATGTAAGTCAGAAGCGTATACAATTTTTAAACTGCGTCAATTAAACAAACTGCAAATGTCGATAATTAGAACTAGGCTAGAGGACGGCATGAGCATTACACACATCGCAAATGAAATAAACGTTGATAAATTAACTCCTATATAAAAATGTCCATTTGCGGGTGACATTTTTGTCACTTTGACAGCGATAAAAACCTACATAGCTTTTTATTACCGATAAAAATGCTTCTTCCTCAAAATTGTATGTATTACATATCTACTTATAGCAAACGCCAATTAAGTTAGCGCGAGGAGGGGTAAGTTCGCGCAGGATTAGAAGTAGTGGGGAGATTTGTATTTGGTTTTACATCAAATGTCAGATAATTCTAACCTCTGAGCGTGTATCACTTTATGATCCCCTAGCAAAGATATTATGTTCCGTCAAACGTCAATGACAAATGTATTCTGACAATTACTTGAGTAGTGGGGGTGGACGTTTTTAAAATCTGCTTCTGCGCACCCCCTCCTCGCGCCAACTTAATTGGCGTTTGCTATACGTGACTAAATGTTTGTAACAAATATTTACTTTGGCAACACTGAAAAATTGGCTTGCCTGGTTATTCGTATATAGGTACAACTTTGTAGGTTATGTCATTTGTATCATATGGATGCGTTAAAAATCAGGTGTGCTAACATAAAATTACAGAAGTGTTTCCAACTTAAGTCGAAAATTTACAATCATTTATAGTCTCGTTGTAGTAGCCCTGCATCACTTAATTTATTTTGGCAGCGGTCAGTTATAATTATTAAGTATCGATAAACGTAAAACGTATAATTATGAGTCGGTTTGGGGAAATTTCATCTAAAGAAATTACAACAAATATAAAAAAATCAATGCCGCAATCAACCAAAAATACAAGATCGTCAATATGGAGACAATTTAACGAGTTTTGTCAAGTTCGAAATTACAAACTTTCAGAAACAACTCCTTTACACGAAATAGCAAATATATTAAAAGATTGGGCTTATAATATAAAAAAGAAAACGGAGAAGATTATAAAGAATATACGGTTAAAACAATTTGGAATTCAACTGCGAAGATGATTCAAGAAAAATATTTCAGTAAGTACAATATTAAAATTAATCCTTTTGCCGACATAATTTTTAATGAATCCCGCGATGCGAAAAATTGTGTTACAAACTCTTCCCGAGAAAAGAAAAGTAAGTTCTATGCCAATAGACAAGAAATATATAGTAAAAATGACAAAATTGTGGAATATAGATGAACCAGAGGGATTACAAAAAAGATTCTTTCATATAGCTTCATATGAATTAGCGTGGAGAGGAGGAGAAGCTGTAAAATGTAAAATTTACCATTTTAAAGAAGAAAAATATCAAGATGTAACTCCAACAGTAAGAATTGAATATAATTCTATATTTTCGAAGACCGCACAAGGTGGGTCGAAAAAATTGACGGACGGTAAATGGTTGACAAAAAATGATATGGATGAAAGTATTTGTCCGGTTAAATTATTAAAATTACTCTTAGAAAAAAGAAAAGAAAATATAACATCTGAACGACTTTTTTTTAACTCCAAATCCTTTTTGGAACAAGACACATTCTAATAATTGGTATAAAAATGTTCCAATAGGAATAAATTTGATATCTACTTGGACCAAAAATTCTGCATCTAAAATTGGACTGGATATCACCAATATTAAAATTACCAATCATTCAAACCGTGCTAGTACTGTTTCCCACTTAGCCAAAGCAGGAGTAAGTGACCAACAATTAATAAAGATAACTGGACACTCTTCTTCATCATCAATTAAACCTTATCTCCAAATTGACCCTGAACATCACGAAAATCTTGTCAGTAATTTATGCGAATCCGATAAAATAGGACAAAACAATTATTCAACATGTGTAGAAAGCAACAAAGAAAATAATATTAAAATTAGTACACCAAACCAAACAATTTATAATAATTGTACATTTAATAACTGTTCTCATGCGTTCAAATAAAAATAATTATTGTTTCTGTTTATTCATATCGTTAATTTATCTTGCCAAAAAACACTCGAGCTTTTCTTTCACGGATAAATTTCTTTTTAACTCAAAATTTTTCCAATCAGTAATTTTGCTCGAAAAACTTACATTAGAAAAAATCGCTCGTCCTATCGGTCTCGCGATTTTTTCATGTAAGTTTTTCTCGTCAAATTACTGATTGGCAAAATAATTTCGTTACAAAGAGAAATTTATCCGATAAAAAAAAGCTCTTGTGTTTTTTACTTATGATAAAAATACGATAATTTAGTAATTATTTTGTAACCAATTCCAGTAACTGTATTTTTAAACTGTCTTGTCAAAGTTGATTTTATTGTTAGTTACTGTTAACCATTCCTGAATTTGGTATTTTGTGAAGATGAAGTAAGAGATTTATTTATTATTGTCGTTTGATAACTCGCATTATCCACAATAATAACTGAAGCGTTTTTAAAATTTTTAGGCAGCTGATTTTCGAACCATTCTAGAAAATTTGCTCTATTCATGTCACCATGTTAATCCATGTTTTTACTATTTGCTGCAAAGATTATTTCTGCTCCAGGAACAAAACCATTATTGTTACCTGAATGTACAACTATGTATTTATATTACAAAAGTCAATGATGTATTGCCCATGCCAATACTTTTTAAATAATTAATACCTTTTGCCACCTACTTGTTTTGCTTTTACAGATTTAATATTCTCATCATGCCGTGCTTTTTGAGAACTTCCATTTTGAATAACCCAGATTTCATCAAGAAAAACAAACTAGAATGCACTTTCATTTTTAAAACGCATATATTGTAGCAAAAACGTTCTTTGTATTTGAATTTTTCCATTTTTCAATTTTTTTATTTTATACGACACTGACTTTCTTTCTGTTGGGTGACATTTTATAAACTTTAATATTAAGACCATGTTTCAAAGCCCAGCATTTATTATAGTGTCACACTGTCTGAGTTTGTAGTGGCTGCAACTGTACCTTGTTGTGTAGGTAACTTATTGTCATACATTTATAGATTAGTTGTTAAACCAAATTAGGGTAAGAGTTTTTCCGGTTTGACCCTTAATATGTTTCGGAATTTTTATTACTTTTAATTTTATTGCCGTTCCCTCCTTGCGGTCTCTTTGAAAACGCCGAGTGAACCTTACAATTCGTGATGATTAAAGAAGTGAAAAAACCCAGTGCACAAAATCTACAGTGCAACATGTTCACGCACGCTATGTGCTGTAGAAGATTCAAAAAATGTTTGTTTGTTGTTTGTGTACTGGAAAGATTGAAAGTGTTTTAGAGAAGATTGAAATTTTGCCACATTAAGACAAATTTATAAAGCTGCGTCAACAGAACTGTTAAGTTATTTTAAAGATTATTTTAATTATGCAAATATAATATCAGTAGATGTAGAACGCTGGTTTTATGCACTTAAACCGCAACACCTTAAGTTTGCGAAAATTACTCTATAAACACATCTGATACTGCAAATAGTCAACCGATTTTACCCAATTTGTTTGTGACTTCACGGAAGACGTTTAAAACGTTAAGTGTTCCACCACTTTTATAAATTTATACCTTATTTATTTATATAGGTTTTGGTGCGCTTCGGTCTTTGACAGTAATAATTTATTACACTAATATATATCGCGTAGAACGAGCCGCCGGTGCGATGTCACTCAAATGAACCTCTCTATTTATGCTCAACATTGCCTTTAGTTACTTATTAGATAATTTAGATAATTAGATAATCAATGGTATTTTAAGCTAAGCTACTTGAGAATTTTCGTATTATTAAACTTGGTTATTTTTGTTTATTTATCAAGAGGATCCAGTATTAGTAATCAAAACTGCCGAGAGTACTGTGCCTATGCATAAATTTGATTTGTAATTGTTTCTAAGCGTTTACCTTCCCTTTATTCCAATACCACTTTACTCAATTTAATTATACTCTACATTCTCAATTAATTAATTTTCTGAGTGCAAAGATGTTACGTTTACACTAGAATAGATAGAAAGGTGTTGGAGCGAACGTAGTAGGAGGTGGAGTTACGATAAAAGCAAACCGACGGATCAGAGGAGGATGTGTATGAAAGTAAAAGCGTATACCCCCTTGTCTCCAAGTTTAGGCCCGAAGTTTACAAGTACGGGTGGGCCTGTGGATAAGGTGTGTGCGGTCGGACTCGCATGAAACAATTTCTTGGACTATTCAGTGCACGGACTTCATTAATTAACTGGATCTTAGGGAACGTGGGGTTCGGATTTCGGACGGACTGCTTCCATGCTGGGAAGAAAAGGCAAAGTGCGTACAGCGCGGCCAACCCCAAAATGCCTCGCTTAAACACTAGAGTGTAATGAAGGCGGTTAGAAAGGAACTCAACACCCTCGGAATGTCCAACAGGCTGGCTCAAATTATGCCGTCGTAAACGGAACATTTTGATTATTGTTATTTATACTACGACCGTATTTAAACCGATTTAATTTCGCTTCCTCCACGAAACAGTTGAATATGCCTCTGTCCTATCTTACGCATATGGATTTAATTGAAGAGCAACGGTACACAGCTGTCCATCAGTTTCCTCGTCTACAACCTCTATGTAAATGTTCATATAAAATCAACGTATGCTGTTATATTAGTTATTCTATAGCAGCATGAGAAGTGACTGAATTATGTGATATAATTCTGTTGTATATTTGCTTCTTTTATGATAACAGCCCCTATTTAAACTTCTTTCTATCTTAATTTTTGAAATCATGAAATTCACAAAAAAGAACATGATTTTGATCTTCAAATGAATACATGTACGAAGGTGGTCTGAAATGTTTCCGACCTAAGAAAGATACAAGACATTTCTTCCTAAAATTTACTTTTATTTTTCTACATAGTCTCCTTGTAAATCTACACACTTCTCCCAGCGATGCTTCCACCTCTTCGACCCGTTCAAATAGTACTCGGCGTCTTTCTCTGCAAAATAATTGTTTTCGAAGGTGATTTGACGAAAATCTCTCTCTGCCGAGCGCAATTTTGAGATTATGGAACAAAAGGAAGTCGCTTGGGACTAGATCTGGTGAGTAAGGAGGGTGGTTAAGCAGTTCAAACCGTAGTTCGTGAAGTTTCGCCACGGCAAATGCTGAGGTGTGAGACGGCGCATTGTCTTGGCGAAACAAATTTTTTTTTCTGCAAATGTGGCCGCTTTTCTGCAATTTCTGCCTTCAGGTTGTCAAGTAATAATACGTAGTATGCTCCTGTAATGGTTTTTACTGTTTGAAGATAATCGATTAAGATAACTCCATTACTATCCAAAAAAAATAGTCGCCATCACTTTCCGAGCCGAAGAAACAGTTTTTACTTTTTTTGAGTTGATTCCTCCTTCGCATTCCACTGTTTTGACTGTATTTTTGTTTCGGGCGTATAGTAGTGTATCCAAGTTTCATCTACAGTAAATAGTCGACGCCAAATCTCTTATTTATTGCGCCTAAACTGCGCACACAGAGCGTTGGAAATGTTCATTCAAACACGTTTTTGGTCTAACTTTAGCAAGCGCGGCACCCAGCCCGCGGAGAGCTTTCTCGTGCCTAAATCTTGATTCAATATCTAACAAACACAGTGTTTGGACATACTCATCTGCTATTTGTCTCACTTTGTTTCGGCGGTCGTCTAGCATTGTTTGGTGAACTTTGGCGATGTTATCGTCAGTGGTTACAGTTTTTGGACGTCCCGAACGCTCATCGTCTCCCAAACTGGTACGACCACATTTAAACTCAGCTGCCCAAAATTTCACCGAGGCAAATAATGGTGCAGAGTCCCCGTATACAGCTTACAATTCATCTTTAATTTGCGTAGACTTATTGCCTTTTAAAAACAAATATTTAATGACGGCTCGAAACTCGATTTTTTCCATTTTCACAAAAACGCTCACATCGACTCACTCAAACGATTGTTAAACAAAAACTGTTCGTCAAAATTGGCTGAAATTTTGGTGAGTACCTGTCAATAAATGCACAACCGCATTACCCAGCTTTTATTAAGGAGTGCTGCCATCTTCATGTTAAGATCGGAAATATATCAGACCGTCCTCCTATAAGGTGGTTCTTTGACATGCAGCTGTTAGAATTATGTAAAATTTTTAATGCAGTAAAATTGTAGAATACTAAACCTTAGACGGTTATGTATTTGCGCTTCTGAAATGTAAAAATATTGTCTAGAAAACACATTGCATGTTCACTAAAATGCATACACGATTCTTCTAAAGAAATTCAAAGGCAAATAATCGCGAAAGTTGTTCAAAAATTGTACACAAATATGATTAAACCATTAACTAAACTATCTGCATGTGTATCATTCGTAATGTGTAAAGTAGTGATCGATATAATGTTGTTGATAAGTGTTGATTAGTCCCAAAAAGATGATATAATTCAATGATTATTTTAGAATGTTGCAACCATTTTCTAAACCACCTGATGACATATATAAATTTGTAAACAATAAATTTTAAACATTTGAGCATTTCAAGAGCTTATGTATAAATGTTATTATAGTCCATCATAGGCTATTCTATCACGTTTATATATATATATATATATATATATATATATATATATATATATATTAAAAATAATAGACTTTTTATTGGTTTAGCGACCTTTATTGAATTTTGATGTTTTATTCTACGACGTTTCGACTTTTATTATTATTCAGTCTTTTTCAAGTAACTAGAAACAAGAATTAATACAATGAACAAGTGAGAACTATGTTTGTCTTTGTGAGATTGAATTAACAATTAAAATTAAAATTAAAATTAGGCTAACGACTGAATTACCAATTAAATTAACAATTCCATCCAAATTTAAACTTTACCATTGAAATAGAAAAAAACAACTCCATAAACTACTTAGACCTAACACTGATAAAAACAAACAACAACATACAAAACAAAATGGTACACAAAACCAACCACATCCGGCAGATACGTAAACTTTTTTTCAAACCAACCCCTAGCCCACAAAAAAATGTAGTAACAGCGTTAGTAGACGGAGCCTTAAAGCTCACTAATCCAGTTTTCAGACCAACAGTACTAAATAAATTAAAAACAATTCTAACAGAAAACAATTATCCACCACAATTTATACAAAAAATTATAAAACAAAGACTTAATAAAATTTATAACAAAACAAACGGCCACAACAAAAACAAAAAAACAATGAATTAACATATATCCCCACACCCTATATAACTGGATTATCCGAAAAACTAGACAATATATTTAAACCATTTAATTTTAAAATAGCACACCAAAGCGGAAAAAACATAAAATTCCTACACACCAAACTAAAGGACTCAACACCTACACTAAAACAATCACACACAATATACAACATACCTTGCAAAGGTTTGGCACACTTTTGTTCAACAACGACCGAGATATTTAATAAAATTCAATAGCAAATTTTTTCAAAAAATCCTCTACGACCAATCCACCGATTTGACAATGTTTCGCTCAAGAAACTTCCAACATTAAGGGAATAGTGGTGCTCCATCTTGTTGGAACCAGACACTTACAGGTAATTTCCCATCGTCCTTAATATTAGAAATAACCTGATTTTACTATTTTTACTTTCAACAGTCTGTGCTCCTTCTCATGTAAGAAAGATAATGGCTTGTGTCTGAGCTTTTGCTTCTGCTTAAATCGCTTATACGATGTCTCCACTTCTTGCAGTTGTCAATGATCTTAATTTGTCCAGAGCTTGCTCTTTCAGCAGGAGTAGTATAGTTTGATTAAGTGTGTGGTGGTTTAACATTATGCGCTAGCGATTTTCCTAACTTTGTCTTGTGAGTTACCAAATATTCGATTAAATTTTGCAATTGCGAGGCCCTTTTTCTCCATTCCGCAATCTTGAGCATGCGGCCTCATACACACAGCGTCTTATAGCTTCTAGATCTGACAATTGACAAATTCTTATTGATTATACTATTCAACATATTAATACTTTTAATTGGGATGTTCTATCTGAAATGGACGCTTCAACTGTCTCGCTACAAATGTTCCATTATTGTAGACGGTTTGGAATCTGCCCTCTATGTCTTCATTAATTTCAGTAACAATGGTGGTTGTAGGGATTGCGGTTTGAATATTTTGACCTTCGATTCTTTTTCTAAAGCTTCTTATCTTAAGTGCGGATACTTGCTCTCAAATATCATAGAGATGAATGGCCGTACTTGGGGTTACACTCTCTCCTTAGAGGATGAAGCCCTTTTCATGTAACCTTTCTTATAGGGGTCGCTTACATGGTAACATTCCATAAGGTCTGTACACACTTCATCGCTCTAATTAAGTCTCACGGAATTGTGATTAGTAGGGGATTGAAATCTTTGACTATAGTTTTTGTGTAATTTAGAAAGGCCTCTTTACAGTTTGCAATTTTCAGTGCATGCAATTTTTCTTTCACCAATTTTTGTTGCACGCATGCGCAATCCAATCATTTTCGATCAGCTATTACAATTTTTCTTGCATTGCAAGTAATAAAACATGTTCTATTTTGATTGCACGCTGGCGACAATTCTAGTATTTTTTTAGGGATTTTGTCATAGCCAACACCTGATGAAAGTTCCCGTCTTTATACAAATATAAACTACATTTGGGGGTTGTGATCTTGGAATGATTTTAGATCGTTTATATCCACAAATTCTTCCGTTAAATACATATTTCCTTTTTTTCTATTTAATCAAGATTAAGCCACCATCTTCGTTTCCGAATGTTTGCGTTTTGTGCTAATAATGCAGAAAACGCAATAATTAGTAGCAAACTAGCAGCCCTAATTTTAATTTTGCGTTGATTTTTATCCATAACTGCCGTTTTCTGCTTTTATTGAATGTACAAATTATGTATTTTATTTTGTTTCTGATTAAATACGAATATGTGTTGGTCAACCTGATTGACAAAAATAATTTCACGGACTTGTATATAGAAATTGAAACGCGCTAGCGTGCAAGAAAAATTTCTGCAAGAAAAATTGCATGCAACGAAAATTACAAACTGTAAAGCGACCTTTACACACCTTAGCAGTGTTGTAAATTTATGAGTTTTACTCTCAATGTTTTTGGAATATTTAAAATTGCTAACGTGTTTCTAATGTTCTTCATATAACTGTAAATATTTCACAAAATAATTAATGAATATCCTTACAAAAAAATATGTCTGCTTCAAAATTTTTTCTGGAGTGTTGTCTTGATTTATTTTAAAATTACGTATGAATATTTACTATTCGATATAACTTTTAAGCGTAAACTTACTTTATTTGTAACTAAATTTGTTTGGGATTTAATTACCATTAAGCTAAATACCAAGTCTAAGCTAGTGCGATTAATTCGTGTGATGTATTCTTATCATTTATTACTTATCTTATCACTAATCGTGTTTCTGTCACTTTGTCAGGATATACATACATTCTTCACCGACAAAATTAACGCATAATTTGAATTTTTATGATATTTACTACAAAAAATGTTAAATGATAAAAAAATTTGTGTTAAAATGCATTCTTAATTCTTTGAATAACTCATTAATTTGAGTAAGTAATGCCTTTTAAAATTCTTTTATTTAATAAAAATTACAAAACCTAAAGAACCTATGGTTGTTACAAACAAAATTTATTTATGGTTAATATCTGGTATGCCCACCTCGTGCTCTTATAACAGCTTGGACACATTAAAGCATGTCCTGAATCAAATTTAGCACAAAGTTTGGGTCGACATTTGTCCACTCTTCTTGCAAAGCTTCTTGTAAAGCTGGTTAAGGGTAGTTATGTTATGTCTTCTGTTTTGTAGCTTTCTTTAATTTCATCCGATAGATACTCTATGAATTTAAGTCTGGACTGCAAGCTGGCCAGTCGAAACAGTGAATATCAACATCATTAAAAAATTTATCAACGCAGATGCATGGGGTCGGGCATTGCCCTAATTAGCAGAAAATCTGGACCGCGTATTACAGTAAACGGCATTACATGTCTTGCAGGACTTCTTCGATGTACCTATGAGCATTCAGAGCAGGTCTACCAAGAATGACTAGGTTAGTGTCTCTACAATCGCAAGTCCGCAAAACGTTCACCTGGCCGTCTCTATACTCTCTGTCGACCGTCGGCACCTTGTATACTAAACCGGCATTTATCTGTAAAAAGAACTATTTGCCA
Source organism: Melolontha melolontha (assembly GCA_935421215.2). Classification (NCBI taxonomy): domain Eukaryota; kingdom Metazoa; phylum Arthropoda; class Insecta; order Coleoptera; family Scarabaeidae; genus Melolontha; species Melolontha melolontha. The sequence goes on from OW285235.1 coordinate 187,507,822, forward strand.
GTCGTTCACATTCCAGTTGGTATATAAACGACAGAAAGCTAACCGAGCTGTTATGATGTGGTAATAAAATAGGGCATCTAGCAGAGCGACGGGCATAAAGACTGACTTGTTCTAACCTTCTTTATAGTGTCCTCTCGCTTACTTGTACTTCTCGAGATGCATATAGCATGCCTCTAAGCTGCACTGCAGTGATGGTGCGATCACGAAGGCAATTTAAATTTAAAAATCTATCATCCATCGCCGAAGTAGCACGGTTTCTACCTTGCCCTGGCCTCCTCTAAGGCTTCTAGCAAGTCGGGATATGCTAGTAGATTGGTTTACTCCAAGAAGAGTTGCGACATACTGCTGGGTTCTTCCATACTGGAACAAAGTAGTGGCTCGTATAGCTTCATCACACATTAAAACCATATTTTATACAAAAATGCTTTTAGGTAATAACAGAACGACAAACAAACGTCAAAATGATTGTGGCAGCTGCAAGACCAAATTACGACTTACGGGCTTACTAATTACGGGCTTTATAAACTGCACTTCTTTGATTGGTTGTATTAAAATAGCTGTCTTAGTTAACGACAGGCGCCTACTTGGATTTTATTCTACATATAAAGTACCTAAAGTTAATCCTATATTAGAATAAGTCAAATAGAAGCATATAAATTGCAAGAAAAAGCATTTAAAGAAATTTTGCGTTTATTTTGCCGGTGAGTGTATATTAAATTTATATATATTTTATATATGGTATATTGCATTTTATTAACATTATTTTATTTGTTTCAGGTACGTGAAAACCATTCATGCAGCACTAAGTAAGAATAAAATGATCCCCTTAAACGAAAAGGTAATATTAAATGTATTTTCTAATTAACAGTGTAATCTTGCTCCTCCTATCCCACAATCTCTTATAAATAATTCAATATACCTTTTATATATAACCATTATATAATAATGGCACGCATGCAAGAGACTATACATTGATTTGGCCTCCTAGGGCGTGAGGGTGTCCCTGCAGCTTGCACTGATGAGGCACGCGTTTGACAAGGCAAAGTCGTTTGGGGGTGAGGCTATGTGTACACGAATAGGGTGTGCATATGTCATTCTCACTTATCTGTAACCCCAGCCCCCTCACATACAACGTCCGTAGGCGAGAAATGAAATACTTATTCAAATAATGTCGGCGCACCCCAAGATCTTCGATAATGTAGTAGAGATAGTTCTTTAGGCGTTACATTTTTCCATTCGCGTTAAGAATGAAGTTGCAATACCCATTGTGAAGTTTATGGTTCGGTAAGCAGAAATTCGTAAATAATGAAGCGCCATATGTACTTTATTATCTGGTCCAATACATTTAATAAAGTCAGAGTCAATGGAGTCTTTGTTTATTAAAACATAGATGTGATATTAAAATTAAGTTTGCAGATTTGTAATTCTTTGCCAAAGTTTTAGTTTTGGTACGATGTTTTTGTTCCTAGACCACTTTTAAACAGGAAATCCTTATAAGCTTACTTTTCTTTATTTAGTGAAACATAAATCGTTGTAAACTGGTGACCAAAGAAACTGACCCACTCTTTTTTTGCTTTATAAAATGATCTTCAATATGTCAATAGTTATTTTTGTATCTAGAACGCGAAATGGTAGTTTTGCGTTTGAGAATGGAAGTTATTTTGCCGAGCTATAGCGAGGCAAAATATCCATTCGAGAACGCAAAAGCACTTCGCGTTCGAGGTACAAAGAATATTGTGTTACTCACAACAATTTAATTTATATTTGACTATCATAACGATAGCAGCCTAATAAACAATAAATATTAGTTGCTTGAAAAAGTAGTTTCAGAAATATATAAGAATTATACAAGTCTACGGTTCGACATCTGCTTTCAAAACTGACATCTGAATTATTAACATCGTCGTCTTCTAAGGCGTTTCTAATAAGCTTGAACCAAGGTCTATCGTAGCTCAGTTGGTTAGAGCAATCCGGCAAACCGTAGACTTGGGTTCAAGTCCCAACGTGGACAAAATTTTTCAAGTAAATTTCGTATGATTTGCGTTGTAATTTGTAAACAGCAATGTTTACATTCACATTTACCTCGCAAAATAATATACTAATTTGAAAATGTTTAAAATAATCTCTTTCATGTTTCGGAAATTACTGCCTTTTTCAAAGAGTTTTAAATTATAAGCGAGAGTATATTAATGTCATATTTATATACATATAAAATAAAATAGAGCTTATATCGCCGACTATCTAAATCTACTATATATATAAATATAAATATAATATCTTCGTGACCTTGGTATGATAATTATATATATATATATATATATATATATATATATATATATATATATATATATATATATGGCATATAAGCAATGTTCGCATCCATATCCGTTATAAATTAAAACACTACTGAACCAATTTACGTGCGGCTTTTTTACAAAATGGTCTGCATTGTCCGGAAAAGGTTGAAAGCTATCAAAATCTTCGATGTAACCAGTAGAAAGAAAATTAATATACTATCAATAGTAACAATACTATTGTTTAAATGTAGATGGCGGCATGAGGCAGTACTTCTGACATTGAAGTTCAGGAGGTAAGAAGTACTGTCGCAGTGCTGTCGAGTGCTGTTGTTTTGACAAAGGAATTTATTCACCATAAAATGAACGTTAGATTTTGTGAAGTTCTGAAATATGTAAATATGTACTTTTAACTATTTACAATAATTGATATCAAACTTTTAATTGTATTCATTTAATCTAAACATATACTTAAATGTTTGCTACGTTAGCAGAGCATTGCCGTAAATTATAAATTCAAGTACGCGGTTACTGATAAAGATGTCGATCATACTCTGCTCCTGGAAAAACCAATATTTTGGTGATATCCAGTTGACAAAGGATTAATGATCTGGTTGAATCCTGTTTGTGGAACACCAGGTAGTAAAAATATAAATAGCCTCCTGCAAAAGCCAATTTTTTTTCACAAGCAAACACTAATAGGTGAGTCCCAACTTCCGTTAAATCATCCTCCTAGATACATTTATCTAGAAATATAAATTTATTTGCTGAGAATTATAAAATAATCTACATTCACTCACTTCGGAAAAAAGTTAAAGTCAATTTTCCTGATTAGTGCTTAGTATTCACAGAATATAGTTCGTTTTGGTAATGACTAGCTTAAATGAAATTCAAAATAATATACATATACATCTAGCTGTATACAAACTGGAACACCATTTGCATAATATGTACCTATAATTTTGCGTTAGCATATTTATGCAGGTAGGGTAATATTTTTACGAGTCCTTCTCTTGGCGAGCACGAACTATTCTAATAAACTGAACGCTGGACTACATGCATATAAAATAACGTTCCGCAGAAGAACCACCGTAATATTTTCCGCATTTTTACTACATATTTTTGGATCTATTTTTATCAGTAAACTTTATATCGCTGGCGATTTGTCTGATGTACATACTGCACGGTTACACGTGCAGAATTCCTAAATTTTTACTAGGAAGAGTGCAAATGCACCACACTATCTTCTGAATACACTACTCGCATTTCGAAAAGTAAATGGTAGAATGTCGTGTCGGAGATTTTGTGAAGATGTTGACACGAACAGTAATGCCGATTTTACGACGGCTAATGTCGTTTATGTGAGGATTTTCGATGCTAGACATGCCCGTTGGGTATACTCACAATGATATTCATTCATGCGACAATATAATGGACTCGTAAAAATAAAAATATAGTAAATATTGAAGGAGTAAATTGAAGTCTTAAAATTGATGTGAATATCATGTGTTTCTGCACAATTGCCGTTCTAGTTCAATTTTATAACAGCTATTTTATATTTTGTAGTGTGCATTTCCTTAATTGCATTATGTACAATGCATTACTTAAGAGTCGCGTAATTTCATATTCACATTGTTACCGTACTCTGAGTTATCTTCTGATTTTTAATAAAATATATATTTAAAGATAAAATTTGAAGAGTTTTGTAGGTCGCCTTAAAAGATAATAAGAATTTATATATTGATAAATAAAACTTAGATTACGTGGAGTGAGGTAACAGTCTATTTATGAGACTGCTCCGGCTAGCAAAAAAAATTAAAAAGAAAGGCACTTGGCTTAAATTAAAAGGTATATAAATAATAAATAAAAAACTACTTCGTTTAACATAGATATTGTTCTTGTTTATCTTTGAGTAAATAACTTCTGAGCCTGATTTAGATTCGTAAAAGATGCAATAAATATCAAAACACCCCTTTTTAATACGTTACATGCGGGCAATGTTAATGACCGCGTTCTTATGACATCCGTAACACTGTTTAATAATGTTTGACGGTATAATCGGTGAATGAAAAAAAAAAGTTAAAATTAACAAATAATTAGTTTAATTTAATAAATGACCAATTAAAATACAAATTAATTTGAAGTAAATGGTGATTAATGTTGATTAATATATATTTATCTGCTCCCACTATGGTAAATAATAGTTAAATTGTTTTCAAGCAGGTAAGTTTTTACCGCGGAAGTTGTAGCTACTATTGACGGTGGGTGGTAAGTGATCTACTTACTGCACTTGGGTAAATAAGTGATTTTCTTGTATGTTGAGACTTGAGAATTGTGGTATTTCAAAACTTTTTCGTTCGCTTATGCGCATAACTCACCCAATCATGATTACACCGACTTGTATCACTAAATTTCTACGATGCAAATGCTACAATCGATTTCAATCGCATCGGTCGTATTGAACGGGCTGACATGAGAATGACAGGAAATTATTGCGATTGATGCATGAGTTGAACGTGCCCTATGTCCATTAGCGTCAAAAAAATTCCTAAGCGTCACTGTCAAAATAAATTCATAAAGAAATGTAAAATCTGATTTTTTATTTCCTGAACCATAGCTGTGGGAGCAAATAAAACGTTATACACAACGCAGGAGGTAAGTATTTTGTCTCATTTAAAAAAGCTACTCACCTCCTTTGTGGTGTAAATTACTATTATTATCTAAGAAAATATAACTCTTTTGCTGTTCATTTGTGTATATGTACTATCGTGAGCAATTGAAAGTAAACGCACTATTATAGCTGCGTAAATTTTACCAAATTGTCAAGCTAATGTCATTTATGTTATGATTAAATGCTGACACTGACACTTCAAAAGTACTGTATACATTAGATAAATTTTGAAATTTCGACATGCCAACATAATAAAGTGTGCACTTTCATTTGCTCACGATAGTACATATAGCCTAAAGGTGACATATTTCCACTTATCAATACTTCCTCTTTTTTATATTTACAAAGTTACATCAATATATTACAAATACATATTGTGAATTAATATTCACTATATGACATCTATAATTTGATGCGTGCCAAAATGACACCATGGTAGATGTAACGGGTTATCATAAAATAAGGGATATATTTTAAATTATTATAACTTTTTAACAAATTAAGTTAATAACAAAAAATAAATGAAATCTAATTGCTTGAGATATGGGATTTAGTAGTATGCGCAAAACCAGTTACGGCAATTGCCCAATATGATCTACATTTTGTTGTTGTAAGATTACCAACCTTTCCTCCAAATTGTACACAGCATTCCGAAACATTTCTGGTTGAATTGCACGAATTTGCTCGATAATGTTGTCTTTTAATTCTTGTAGCGTTGTCGGCCGTCTTCTAAACACTAAACTATTTAAATAACCTCGCAGCCAGTAATCCCCTGGGTTAAGATCAGGTGTTCTTGGTGGCCATGAATTTGCGAAATGTCTGCTTAACATACGATCTTGAAAAATGTTGGTTAACAATTCATTGACTGGTCGGAAAATGTACGGGGGTTCTCCAACCTGCATAAAAATGATGTTTTGCAGCTGTGGAATAACATAATATCATTTGCAAGTATCGTTCACCGTTTACAGTTAGTTACAGATACGGCTTCTCCATTCTGCATTTCCTCGTAGAAATACGGACCAATGATAAAATCAGCTATAAAACCGCACCAAACGGCAACCTTCTTGTCATGAAGACCTTGTTGAGCGATTTCTTGTGGATTTTCTGCAGACCAGATTCTACCGTTTTGAGTATTGACTCTACCATTCAGAGTAAAATGTGCCTCATCTGTCCATAAAATACCGAATAATCATTCGGGTTCAATTTCCATTTGAGCCATTAGTCGCAAACAGAAATCGTTCCTAGTAGCCAAATCTGCCTCCTTTAATTCAAATAGCATTTTCAGTTTATATGGATACATTTTTAGAATTTTGCGTAAAATTTTCCAAACCGTAGTATACGGCACTTGCAACGCTTGGATATCGCATTTGCACTGCTGATTACCAGTGGATTACCTCTGGCTATGTGTTGATATTCATGAAAAACCTCTACAACTTGGGCATCACCAATTCTTGGTCTTCCTGATCTTGGTAGGTCAGTTACAGACCTTGTTCTTTCAAATTTTTGTATTAAATTGCGGTACGCTTTCTATTGACAGGGCCCCGCTGTCAAACCCATTCTCGTGCAAAATCCTCGTAATCCAGCGGTGTAATTTCTGCCGCATTGATAATAACACTGAACCAAACCAATTCTTGTTTATAAATCCATGCTATTACAGTTTGAGTCGTTTGAACTCTACGTCTATTTGAGTTTTAATTTCAAAATAAAACTCCAAATTGAATGATTTCGTTTTGATGAGTCAACAATTGTAATAACAACTCGTTTGTTTTTCACAGATACAGTAAAATTCAAATCCAAAAGCAACTAGATTCATTCCATTTACTTTTTGCTACTAGCTTGATTTCTTAAAATTACATCAGACTTTAAAGGATAGCCCTTACTTTATGACTACCCTATATATTCAAACTTTCCATCAAAACAACGCAGCCTAATGATAAATGTGAGTGGATATGAATTTACTTTTGGCAAAACTATTAAATTCGATTATAACTAAATATTTGCATGAACATGAAGCAGAAAATTATATCAATAGGAAACAATACATTCCTAAATGCTGAACATAATAAACAAATTAGAAACACACAAATAATTAAAATAAACTAAAGAATATATTCATAATACGAGGGCGATTCCTGAAGTAATTTCTGTTTCCGCCTAGTGAGCAGAGGAGTGACAATATCGGCGTAGTCTGGTTCAGTGTGAATCTGGAAGTGTTAGTAAAAAAATCGTTCGGACATTCTTGTTATTTAGGTAGTTTAAAATGGCTGCTGCAATTTAAAATCCCAAAGACTGTAAATTGCTTGCTCTTTTGAGATTTATGTGTGGAAAGAACATGAAAACTGCTGAGATTCATCGTTAACTTTCTTCTGTTTATGGTGAAAATATCATAATTGGTTAGAAGATGGTGCCATACCTTTCGAGAAGGACAAACTAATATCCATGATGAAGAACGGAATGGAAGACCAACTGTTGTGACGAGCGAACTTGTGGGTAATGTCGAAAAAGAAATTCGTGAAAATCAGCGATTCACAATCACAGAACTGAGTACCTTATCCCCTCAAATTTCATGTACAGTTTTGACTAGGTTGTTACTGAACATACAGGTTACCACAAATTTTGTTCACGATGGGTGCAAAGACCATAAAACAAAGCGAATGGGGTCGGCACTAACTTTTCTGATACGTTACGATGTTGAAGGTGAAGATTTCCTAAGGCATAGCGTAACAGGTGATGAGACTTGGATCGCCTATATGGACATTCAGACGAAAAGACAGACAATGCAGTGGGGTCGCTCTAACTCGCCTACGAGGAAACCTTCAAAGTGCCGTCAAACTTTTTCTGCGTGAAAAGTCATGGTCACAGTTTTTTCGGACAAGAGGCGTCCTTCTTGAGGACTTTATGGAACGAACCAACGGTTTTAGGGCGATGAAGAGCTGCAGGACAGTGTTACCGAATGGCTTAATTCACACACGACAGAGTTCTATGAACAGGGGATGAAAAAGCTGGTTTGTCGCTATGACAAATGTCTCAATCTTAATGACAACTATGAAAAATACTGAAAGTAGTAGCTTTAACTTGTATATAATAAAACCTTTTCATGCATTGGTGTTTTTTTAATAGTCAAACAGAACTTACGTTACGAATCGCCATCGTATTTATGCATATATCCACTACGATCACTATCAATTGTATCGCTCAAAGAAAGACAGCAGTAACAATGACGACCTAAGAATGGCAGTAGAGAAACTGCCAAAAGCTTGTATAGACATCAGCTCTTCAGAGGGCGTAGAAGCGTACACACAGCAAGACACTTGATAGACTTGGCGTTGCAGCGTGAATGCGCATTCACGCTGCTGTATATACGAAATATATAGGTGTTAAACACAACCATATACAACATTAGACAATTCGAATTTATTCCTGTTGAAGAATTACTAGTTCTGCTTGGATTTCTAGCGTAGTTTTGTCCCTATCCTAATACAATTTTTAATAATTTACTTGTATGCGATTGATGTAGTACACATGAGTGGTACGAAAATAAAAAAGCTTACTCTAGACCACAGAAACCAATCAAACAATTGGATATTCTAAGATAATCAAAGTGAGTGCAAATACAATGTAATAAATCTAGACATGGTTTTTGTTGGCTCTTTGTTGACAAAACTAATCGAAATATTTACTGTGCTTTATTTGTTTCTTATATTTGAAGGGAAATGTCGTAAAATTGTAATAAAATGTCCAAGAAACTGTGTTTAATCAGAAAGAAATATTCTATGCTGAATCTATTCACCCTTCGTGAATATTTGTAATTTCGAGGTATAAACGAGAATTCTGCAAAATAATATTTACAAATGATTTATAACCGAGAAATTTTTATAGCATGTGTTGATTATAAGTAAAGCTGGGAATTATATGCACACGAAAACTGTATTATATGCGCATATATGTTTCCAAAATTCGATGAAAATATGCAGAACTTTTATTAAAATATGCAAAAATATGTAAAGTTTAAGTGTTAGTTATACAACTAAATTATTGTCAAAATATTAAATAATGTCAAAATAAATTTAGAGATATCACAAATACGTACTATGTCAATATTTTATTCGAAATTTTACAAAATACATGCATAATAATAATAAGAATACGTAAGCTAAATAATGTAACTCCTTGTATTTAGATTTGCATTTGTATAGTATAGTAAACATTTACAATTAAATGCTTCTCTAAATTCACAACTAAAAATGATCTACTGCGATTCGTCAATAATAGCTTGTATGGTGGAACGCTTCGCTCAACGTCAACTGATGTAATTGACAAATACTTGTATTTACAGATAATTGATCGACTCAGAACTAGTGTTAATTTAATTTTGAACCGCTCTCCTATGATACCTCTCACATTATAAATTTTCTTCTTGAAACTTTGAATCAATTCTATCGATTCACTGAGTTCAACACCTTAAGTTTCAAGCTTTCGTAGTGTTTCACTAATAAAACCATAGTTTGCTTTCATAAAAGCTAACTCTTGGCGCATTTGAGGTTTAATTAGTATATCTTAGCAATCTGCAATTTCTATGGAGTCGTTTGAAAAAGAGAGAATGAATTTTCTTGTCTCTTCAAAGGTATCTGCATAAAATACAGCGGCTTCAAGCCACGTGCCCCATCTTGTTATTATGGGTTGCCGTGGCAGTACCAGATGATATAACTTTGTATGCTTGAACACTCAGCGGTGCTTTAGTGAATACCTCTTTTGTCAAATTGAACGATGAATTAATATCTGGAAATATGTAACGTATTTCTTCTGCTACTCTGTTAACAGCATAGGCCAAACATGTGACATGCATCATATTCGGGCAAAAAATTCTACAAATTCTGTGCTGACTTCACCGTATATGTCGCAGCATCCGATAGCTTCAGTAATACCTTGTCACTTGGAACGGAATTCGGCAAATGAAACCTCGTTAAGCTCTCGTTTATAAATCTTGTTATAGTTAAGTTATTTGTTTTCTCCAATTATTCTCTACCAATTAAAAAGTATTAGCCGGCGCAATTTTCATTTAAAATTCCAATCAATAAGTTGGCAATATAATGTCCACAACTGTCTGTTGTCTCATCGACTACCAAATAAATATATTTTTTACCTATTGTTTGCTTAATTTTCATCATAGTTTCGTCAAATAACAAATTAATAAACTTACTTCTTATAGTTGAGAGACTAGGAACTGAGAGTTTCGAATACGTCTCTAAAAAAAATTTAAACGTTGAATTATCCAACTTTGAAAGTGGAATGTTTACACTTAAGAAGGCGTTAAGGAAGTCATAATGGAAACTATTCTGTTCTATATTTTTACTTGCTGAAGTAAACAATTGATTTAGAGTAGCTTGTGGTGCATTTTTAAATCTTGTGATATTTCTTTTATGCAAATCAGTTCCTACATGCTGCGTTAATTGAAATTTTTTGTAGCATTGAATCTATAATAATTAATTGCAGGTATTAAAATATGAAATTAAACGTAAACAAATATAAACGTACAATTTTACTGCAATACTTACAAAACACTCTGCCATTATCTACACAAAATTCAGGATAATCTTTTATCCGGATCGACACATGTGAATATGATTTCGACATATCAAAAATAACAAGGTGAAATTACGTGTACATATACTTTCGAGAACTAACTAAACACAACTGGCAATATGATTGACTTATAGGTCAATCTCATTGCTCGAACTTTCCCGACTTGAATTTTGACTGAGTGTAATTTTGATATATTATGAATAAATGGATTTATATACTTTTGACGGTGCTCTTTACAAACAAATTGTAAAATATAAACAAATATTCAATTTTATATGAAATATGCTCAAAGTGGTATATGCAAGATATGTAAAATAAAAGTACTCGCAAAGGCTTTCTTTTTACGGGATCCGTATAGATCTGCAAGAATTTTGGTAAACATATCATAAATAAAAAATATGCATTTTCGTATAATCCCAGCTTTAATTATAAGTGTTTATTAGAAGTTCACGGGTATGTCTAGGAAAAGAACTGCGAATCCAAATAATATATTTCATATATAACTTTTATGAAACTTCCATTCTTAAAGCATAATTTTAAATTCATAACTTCTAATTTTCAACTAGTAATTTACAGAATTTATTGAATATAATACTGAAAATTATGTTTACATTTCTTTTATAGAGTTGTAGTAATGTCTGTTTCACTAATAGTGTTTATCTATAGAAGCCTGTACGAACGAAGAAAATTGCCGGTGGTGGCCGAAATATAACGATAACAGTCCCACCGATGATAATAATAATAAAGTTTTATTTTCGCACTTGATGGAATCGAGGAGTGGAAACACTTGACCTTTAGCGAAAATATAAATTCAATAATCGTGCGGCTATATAGTTTTTCTCTATGTAATTCAATCGTGCTTTTCATATAAATGGAAAACTCGAAACGTAATTTATTTTTCAATCACTAGACGGACACATGTTCACGCTAAATTTTAATTTAATGTACCCATAATCGTAGTGTTATTTATGCAAGTGAAATGCATAAATTTAGCAAATACATCAGATGAGAGTTTTAACCGCTGGCCTTACTATTACGAGTTCATTCGGTTTCACTTTACCGGTAAATAATTATTCACTGGTTAACTCGTTCCATACATTAAATTACGTTACCGATTTTAATTTATACGGATTATTTCGTATGTTTAATATTCTAATACTATTCGTTTAACAGATAATATTTACATAAAAAGCACGTGTCCATTTATGGCCACTGATTCAGTGTGTTTTATAAAAAGGATTATTTCGTACGTCTAGTATTTACGTAGGTGTATTTGTGAGCTATGTTATCGAAATTATAATGGAATGATAATATTCTGCAGCCGATTATGTATCAAGCAATAATGAAACTGTCAATGAAGTTAGTGATTCTTCAGTAATTTCTGATTCATGTATGTATCATACATATAATTCTTCAACACAGTCGTGGCAATTTAAGAAAATTTGGAATTTCAGCGAGCGTTAAGGGAACTTTTGACACTATCCATCAATCTAAAATTTCAAAAGAATATACAAACTCTAGGTCTGTGTTGGTCTAGTGGTTATGTCACTAGACTAATCTGATGAACCGTTTAAAGCCTGGTCTAGCCAACAGTATCGATAGTGTTGCTTTCCTTTGGCCTTCAGGTTTTACCTTAGAGCCTCCGCACACGGGTCGATTGGTAATCGAAGTGGACGCGTCTCGAAGTCGAAGCGATTCTCCCACCTTTCAACTTCGTACGTAAGTGAATGAGGATCCACCAACGGATCGAAGTGTGGTCGATTCGTAATCGGTGCGTTTGCGTCTCGATCGTCGCTCGAAGCGTGCGACCTGCAGCGAACGGGAAATCTCGAGAGTGACGAGCATATCGTACGGTGGATTTGGATTTTTTTTGTATTTTTTTACATCATAATTTCATAATCTATGTATAATATTGTACTTATTATTATTATATATATAATAATAATATATATATATATATATATATATATATATATATAATAATAATAATATATATATTATATACATTATTATTATTGTACAAATTATTTCACCATATATGATCTACATACAGTGTGTTTCACTTTTCATGGGGACACCTAAATAACTTTTTTATTTTGAAAGCGATCAATATAAAATTTTTATCAGTTGTGCAAGCCATAACAATGCACCTTTTTGTGTGATTTGAGTTTTTATAAAGCCAATATCTAGCCAACTATAATTAAAATAAAAAGTACTGTTTCAAGTAAAGTCATGCTAGCGATTAAGATAGAGCAAAAAGTATTAGTAAAAGTTTTTACAAATAACTCAAGAACCCCTAATACCAAATTTCGCGGAAAAATTTTCATTTTTAAATTCTTCTACATTTTTATGCTATCAGTAGATAATTGTTTGTTATTGCAATAATAAGAGTGCCATGAAGCAAGAAAATAGCAACTGAAGTATAGCAAACGCCAATTAAGTTGGCGCGAGGGGTAAGTTCGCGCAGGATTAGAAGTAGTGGGGAGATTTGTATTTGGTTTTACATCAAATGTCAGATAATTCTAACCTCTGAGCGTATATCACTTTATGATCCCCTAGCAAATACATTATGTTCCGTCAAACGTCAATGACAAATGTATTCTGACAATTACTTGAGTAGTGGGGGTAGACATTCTTAAAAACGTTTTCTGTGCACCCCCTCCTCGCGCCAACTTAATTGGCGTTTGCTATAAACTGTTGTGAATTGATGTTTGAACTGACAAATTATTTTTTTGTTTCATATAATTCTATTCTATAGAATGCTAAAAATTTTGCATCATTCACTTGCAATTCTTTTGCCGCAACAAATAAACGGCAATGAAAATTCCGTTCTATGTACGGATGCATCCAAACTCCGTTTTCTTCTTTTTATCCGACGGTAATAATAAAACATAACAGCATCTTCCTCGTCACTTGAATCACTAATTACAACGGAGTTGAGACAAATATTAAAATCACAGGAGGAATTTAAAAACTTTTATTATAAAGATAAAATCAATCACTATACAAATATAAATATTCTGTGAACTAGCTTACAGCACAAAGTTACGGTAGAATGGTTACAAAAATTACTACGCCTAATAAAACTTTTTAATGTAAATAATACTAAAGACGGCGGGTAATATAGTTTGTGTATAGATGAAGAAAGCAGACGAGAAAAATCGAGCCGTGTGCGGATGGACAGAATTTGCATCGTGCAGTTCGCGCGTGACGCGTGTAACGCTTCGACTTCGAGACGCGTCCACTTCGATTACCAATCGACCCGTGTGCGGAGGCTCTTAAGGTAAAACTCTGGGGTAATAATAAGCGGGCTGTGTGTAGCACTAGCCACGTTATCATCCTGGTTGTACCGAACGGCTCCAGTTGCAACAAACTTATAATATTACTACCCTAAAGGCCTGGAAAGCTAGTTACGGCGACTATTATTATTATATACATTTTTTTATTGATTTTTTTAACATAATGTCGTAAAAAGTAAGTATACATATTACTATGATTATATAATTATGTCGCGTTATAATGCAGTTTCAACAAGTATCTCCTTCGTCAATTAACTATATAATTATGTGATTGAATAATAAAATATATATTTTTATCAAGGCTAAATTTTTGTGTTACTTAAAGTTTTATTTTGTTTATAATAATTTTAATCTTTGAAAACAATAGGCAAGTATAATACAGGAAAAAATATGTCTATTTTACTATATAAAATACATAAGATGAATGATATAAAACTAATAGATGTTGAAGTCTTCCCAGCTTTGGGTTCTTGGACGTTTTTTGCTAAAATATAATTACATATGCGTATTTTATTTTTCTTATTCTATCTAACTTGCATTATCATAAATATCCATAATGTCGATTTTTTGCAATTGTAAGTTAAATAAAAAAATTATTGAAGAGCAATTTAAATACACTACATTCTACCGTTTTAGCTCTTAGTTTTAACAGCAATGTCCAGTTTTAAAAATACCATGACATGCAACTAAGATGATAATTAGCTATTAAACTTCTTCAGTCTTAGAGAAATAATAATATGATGTTAATGGCTACTAAAGACATTTGCATCTGGGAACAATGCATTACAGGCAAACTAGATAATGAAATCTACAACAGAATAACTACAACAATGAGACGGTTAACATCATAACATCAATCAGAAATAAAATTAACGATAGTCTACAAAGGTATATTCTTGCCAACTTTGCTTTTTGGTTATGAATCATGGATACTTGCGGATAAGTTACAGAGGATAATCCAGTTAATAGAGCTGAAATACTTAAGGATAGCTAACGTGACAGTTATGGACAAGATCAGGAATGAAACCATAAGAGAAGGATTAGATAAAAGAAAGAGCCAGAAAGTATGGTGAAATAATACACGAAGATATATAACGAGCCATCGAAAAAATTCATAATTGGAGTAGACTGTGAAATTGGGTTGGTACTTTAACCACTTCCACATAATGACATTTATTATTTGACATTGAAACTATAAGTTTGTGTCAAATTTTTCAACTCTAATTAAGAAAATTTTATTGTTTGTGTTTAGATGTAAATGGACAACATTTTCAGCAACTCTGTAGGTATATGTAAATTTTGATTATGATTTCGATATTAAATAAATTATTTGTTTTCTTTTTTGTTGTAGTATCATTTCAATCCCAAAACCTTTTTTTTACAATGAAACCAAATCAAACTGTCAAGCATCAATTAATGTGTCATTATGTGGAAGTGGTTAAAGTATCCAATTATGAATTTTTTCGATGGCTCGTTATATAGTAGATTTAGATATTCCGCGATTTAAGGTATGTTTTACTTTAATATATTCGAATCTGAAAATTTTCCAAATGCGGGACGCTGATGTGAAAACATAGAGACAATGTATGAAAAATGGAAAGATGTAATTATGTAGAATATAAATCCAAAATATTTTCCAGAAATTCCTTCTCGCGAATGAGAAACAGAATGACAAAGATATTTAAAAAATATTTGTCACGCCATTGTGCGACCAACTACATATATCATAAAGAGTGTCAAAGACGATTATCTTAAAGCTGACCGATAATTCATGTATGTCAACAATGCAGGAGAGGACATTTATATTATATTACATATATTCAAAACATACTGTCACAGATTGCTCTTCAAAATAAAATAAAAATTAATGAAATATTGTCTTTATCTTTATTGTGTGTGTGTTAAAGTTCTGATGCTCTTATTGATAAAACCTTTATTTACTAACCAACACTCTAGTCCAGTAAGTTTCCGTTTAGTTATCTGAAGGCTCTCATTCGTTACTGTGGGGAAATTATGCAAGAAACTTCTTATCCTCATAACTCGTTCCTGTTGCCAGAAACCCCAAGGTTGCCAATAAACGTTCTTCAGCATTAACTGCTTCTCTGAATAAAGTGTTTTTTTCTTTCTATGAGAGGTTTTATAAGAATTAGTAATTCTTCAAATATGCCGTAGTCCATTCTAAGATAATTTAGAATATCAGATGACTCGCATGATTGGATACATTTCAATAAACGTAAATGAGTATATTGTTCCCTCTTTTGCGATTTCTCTGTTTCCAATAACAACATTGTACCCACAGCCAAAGCTACTTTTGTCCTTTTTGAAAATATTGGGACATTAGGAATATCTAGGCTCTTTTGCAGTGTCTGTATCAGGTTCGCGTAATGTATATACAAATGTTGTTAGTCACAAGTCGGGTCTCAGTTGGGGGTCGGGTCCAGGCTCGTATAATGAATGGGCCGCTTAAGTGTTTGAAAAAAAAACCGCTAAATACGTAGTATTACCTTGTACAGAAACTCAATTAGGATTTAAGTACAACTTCGAAAAGGAAACTGAGTATAATCAATCGCCAGAGTTTTGACGATGTATTGGTAATCCTTGCTGTTAATATTTGCGAACGTATAATATCGAAAAATCAGTAACTACGCTAGTTTACAATATTTTGAGCAAAACATTTGAGCTCTATTATTGATACAATTTTCAATGCTGAAGAAGAATCTGCCATTGAAAAATTTGTATTACGTTAGATAACTCAAATTGACTAAAATACATTTGTTACTCTATTACACGTGTTTTATTTAATACATTAAACACAATTTAGAAATGTTGAGTATGGAAATTTAGTTTTTTATATGACCTTAGGTCGGTTTCACATATTAATGTCCAACAATACACCCCGAGCATATTTTCATCCCAATATCCTTGGTAACGCTTCTTAATTTTCAGTAAATCTTGATGAAAGCGTTCACCTTGCTCGTCGCTTATTGCGCCCGAGTTCTCTGAAAAGAAGTCAAGGTGGGAATGTAAGAAGTGGATTTTTAAATACATACATGATGCACCCAGTGTTTTATAAGTTCTCAGCAATTCCGCAACAATTTCCCTAAAATCGTCACTTTTTGTTACCTGGAAAACCGTCAATAATTCGTCGAAATGAAAACCGTACTGCAGCTTCTATTGGTAATAGCAACTTGTCAAACTCTCTGTCATTAAGTAGTTTTATAATTTGAGGGCCCACAAATATGCCTTCCTTAATTTTCGCATACGAAAGTTGTGGAAATGTCAAATGTTTAAATGCAGAACCGTTTACATTCAAGGCTTTACAAAATTTTTCATATGGCCAAGCTTGATATAAAGCGGTGGAAGGAACACACTTTTGGTATCGACTAACGATTGATTTTTAACGTTTTCTATACCCGGTGAATAGATCTGTCTAGCAGGCCCTTATGTAGTGACGTGCAACCGCAGACTGTGCCACAGGCACAGAAAACAATATTTGGCGAAATCACGTTGTAAACCAGTTAATAAGCCAATCACTTTCAGACCTTCACACCTTCCACTTGTACTGTTCAAAGTTGATAACTTTAAGTAATGCACTCATCGAAATATATGTTTCTTTTACGTTTACAGCATGACCAATTGGAATCGATGGCTTTTCATTTCCAATATGGAGGAGAACGATCTTCGAACTATATTTGCTACTGTCAATGAACAACCGTCACTCATTAGCTTCATATGATTGCTTCATTTCACCAAATAAACTCGAGATGTCTTTGCAATCTTTGGTTTCTTTAGCTAGATGGTTCCACTGCTGTATGTGCGATGCTAAAAGCTATGCGCGTTGTTTTGAATTAAATACCTTAACTCTGCCTGCGTTACTAAACGTCAATTTGTATCGGCCATGTATTCACTGTCACTGGTCTCAGATCGCGCGTCGGTCGATACTTCCAATTCAGAAGTACTACCCATGTAACCAGGACAAATTGGAAATGGTTCATTATCTGATCGAATAAATTGGTTTTGTTATAGACATAACATCGGCGTATTTTATGAAACATTTGTGTTTAGCATTAATTCCATTGACCCTTGTCACGCAAAAATAGCAATAGCAAATAGTCATCGTGGTTTGTAGGCTCCCTCCAAAGCATTAGTATACTATAAGGTAAACAAATTTTTTCTCCACTTGCCCATCTGTGTAAAATGGCTCTGCAACTATTGCAGAAACAAGAACGGTGCCCATTGTTTATCTTGGTTAGCGACCGGGAAACCAAAATAATGTAAATAAGCGACTAGAAGAGATTCTGTAATTACGCATCCATTTTCCCAAAAATATATTGCCCACATACATAACAAAACTTGTCCGGACGAGTGTTACACATTCGGTTCGACATTTTTATGTTATATTACGAATGAAATCAACACGTCTGTACTATAATTTCACGGATAAACAACAATGGTAAATGTTGAATCATAACTAGAGTGGACCAATTCGGAGCGAAAGCAGAGGCGTGACTAACGAATTGGTTCCCGCATGCGAAACATTATTAATATCTAGAGATATACTATCACGAACGGTGCTGTTATTGTACTGTACGCTCCTTCAACATTATTAAATACACAGAATACACTTTCCTGCTGCTATTATACGTGTACACACGATGACCGTGACCAACATACTAAGTAATCGTATGTGCGATGGGGCACGCGGGAACCAATTCGTTAGTCACGCCTCTGCTTTCGCTCCGGATTGGTCCACTCTAATCATAACTAAACCTCAGCGGCGCCATCTTACTGTAATTATAAGACTAGACGTGCTGGTTTTTCTAGCGGCAGATTTGAATTAAGCATCACAAAATACACTAAATACAGTTGATTTTACATCTTGCACTACAAACAAATTTAAAGTTGTAAACTTGTGTTATAGTAACAATAGTAATTTCCTCTAAATACTGTGTGGGTACTGTTGTAGGAATTAAAGTAACTACTTTAAATAATTCATCAATTACATTCAAGTCTATGAAAGGTAAAACTGTATTGTTTATATAATTATTATTGCTAGCGAAAAAATATACAATTACATGTAATAGTATTCTTTATAAGCCGCTGTAAGTATATGTACAAAGTTTACATATTTTATGAAGAAATTTTTCAAACGACTTCCTTCTTTTAATTTTCGGCATAAACTCTAAAGACGAATTTAAAATCTCATTATGTATGTATTGAAATTTTCATTCTGAAATCTTTGATTAAACATACAATAGCTTCAGTAACAGGCTTAGTATTGCGAATACAATGTATCGTAACTGGTAGACCTCAATAATTTCTTTTATGTAGGTTTCGTCTGTGTACTTTATACAATGGCTTCAACAACAAAAGAATATCAAACTTTTTTACGACACTCTGAAACCTGGAATATCAAATGAATAAACCGGCGCACAATAAAATATCAGAATGTGCTACCGATTCTCGTTTTATTTTTGTGAACATGTTTATAACATCATGCGCGAAGAATATATTGTTGGAATTCCTTTAAGTATCTTGTAAACAAAATCGAGTGCACAATTGAAAAGTGTGTATAATATATGAAACGGATGAACTAAATGTAATTAATGTGAATTATTCGTATAACGTTTACTTATATCGCCTCATTTCGAGCAAACGCGACGATCCGAATGTATGAATATTTCTCCCGCTCTGAATACAATTCCCCTGAATGCTGTAGGCGCGTCAACATCGATATCATATGTCATACTTACATATTATGGAGCCGCGTAAGAAAAATTATCTGATTACCAAATTACAATTAAAGGACTATAAATTGTTTAGTCCTGTGTTATGGTAATGAATGAGTAAATTGCAATACGTTATACTGACGATGGTCACACAAAGCGTAATGATATTATTAATAGGCGATTAAGAAAATTGCAAATAAGGCATCAAGAGATTTAATAAATTAAATTTTAATAATAAAGGTCACAAAAACTATTCATAGTATACTAAATAAATTTCAGAACTAATAAAAACTAAATTAAATTCTAGTAATGTAAAGAAAAATTCATTCTTACAAATAATAAAATAAATTGTTCATAATGAGAAATTAATTATATAATAACGGAAATTCATCCGTTTAAACTCATCGCCGTAAAATAATTCATGATGTTTGGAATATTTATAATTAAGAAAACCATTTAATTTTAGTATGCGGTTAACGGAAGAGCAGCATATGCCTAAATCATTAGAAATATCGCTAAGTGTCAAATTTGAATTTAGTTCTATTGCAGCGCATACTAAAATTGACGTATCATTAGGAACTCTGCGATTTGGGAATAATGGTTTTAAATTTTGTACAGAACCAGTAATGTCTATTTTCTTTTTAAGTCTGCAAATTGTAGCTTTGTTCGGGATGGGCCTGTCGGCATACCTTCCGGCAAATAAGTCACATACTCTTTGATAAGAATTATCAGCGTGATACCATTTCATCATTTCGGCTTTCTCTTCTAGTGTATAACGCGGCATGATCACTATTCAAACGCTTAAGAGACTCCGTATAGGGTGACAGTGGTGACACTAATTTGTGACATTAATTGTCAAATGGTTGCGCGACAGACTGTTTTGTGATTGGCTAAAAGCGTTCAGGGGATTTTTATTCGGAGCGGGAGAAATATTCATACATTCGGATCGTTGCGTTTGCTCAGAATGAGGCGGTATAGAGATATCGATTAATGAAATTTAAATTGTCCTAACAGTGTCATCGCGTTAACGTTTTTGTAGCACAGAATCTATCGTAAAAATTACTGAACCTTCCCAAAATACACTGCTCAACAAAATTAGCGGAACACTACTTTGAACGCCTGTAACTTCTCTGTGAGTTTTCTATTATTGTCTGGCTAAGCGCAAAAGAAAATTACGTTGATATATTTTTTTTCTTTGCTCCTTGGCTGTTCAAATGTAACACTACCCAAAACAAAATGGTTTTTGTTCCTTAACCAAACAATCGAAACTTTTTAAGTTTTTTTTTTGAAATTTTATTTCTAAGATTAAGATGCCTTATTTAAGTGAAATCGAAGTCGCGAGAGCAGTTGCTTTACTTGAACATGGTCGATCTATGCGATATGTAGCCTATTAACTACAAGCCAGTACATCGATTATCTGTAGGTATCGAGAAAGGGCCAGATACGTCAAGAGAACTGGACAAGGACGTAGAAGAAAAACTAGTCATCGGGATGACCGTTATATCATCAATTCTTGCCTTCGCCGTCGCTCTTCCACCGCTCGTGACTTACAAAACCTACTTCGAAATGCTACCGGTATAACAATTTCTGATAAAACGGTTAGAAGAAGACTTTGCTACGCTCTGTATATCGAGGCAATGAAAAGAGAGGAACTCAAGTTTCGGGCGACGAGGATTGCCTCACCTACCCGCCCCTGCGGCCCACCCGGCTTTAGAGACCGCCTCAGTCCAAGGGTGGGGAGACCCAAAGGTACTTCAGGACACGAATAAAGGCGGTGTAGGGCGCCACCGAATTTAGAACCGCTGGACGTCGCAAAATTCGGAAATGGTGATCATCAAAAGTAGGCAAGACGCGCAGCGGGTAGGGAACGCAACCAGGCCGTCCGAAACGTAAAGAAAAGAAAGAAAGAAAAAGGCGGATTTCAGCCAGATATAATTAGACTTTATTTATGACACCAACTTAAAATAATAAAAAAAAAGAATTAAATTTACTAGTATTACAAATAAGCGGGTTGGCTGGTATAATAATAATAATTATTCTAAGATAAGTACAATAAAATTATATTTTAGTTATTTTGTAATACAATAATTTGTGGTGTTGGTGAAGTCTCATCAAAGGTCCAGGACGTGCGTGATGGTGGTTAATTAAAATAAATATACAACAACTTAATACATAAAATAAAACACAGCGGCGTCCTTAAATTAGTATATTTATATTTACATAATAAGGATTTGAAATTCGTATATTTAAATAAAAGAAGTTGATGTATGTAAAAGTCATTAAATTAGTAATATATACACAAGGGGCGATAAATTAGTAATCGAGAAATTAATATAAAATATCTGAAATGGAAAGGTGAAACAGTAATAAAACAAAGTACTATATGTACACGAGGAGCGGCAATTAAGTAACTAAAATTAACACGTAAAAATACTCTGAAACGAACGTTAAATGGAGTAGTAAATTAAGGGTTAATTAATTACGATGAATATAAAATAATCTCTGTATAGAACAATACAGTTACCTTGACTTGGCGGCCACGTGGTCTGAAGATATACTCGGACAAGTATATGTAGAGCGGTGTTGGCCGGTGGGATAAGAAATTAATTAGTTTAAATTAATATGAATTCGCTTAAAAAAATAACATATACAGAACAATACAGAATTACCTTAGAAGCGGAAGAACACCTGGTCGGCGGGACATCGTGACTTGAACAGTACACGAGGTGCGTGTGTAACCTTCGGAGGCACTAGCGAAAAAGCCCTGATCGTTGTTCGTATCGAAAGAAAATGTCTAGAAACGGTCGCTTTATGATCTATCGAAGAGGGGGTCGATAACTTGAATTATAATTAATTAAAAGCGCGACCTGAAGACTTGGTCTGTCGATGTCATAATTATTATTAAAGTAACCCTTGTGACATAAGCTTCCTAACGATATCAAACAAGACATATAATAGAAGATGTAAATAATATTAAATTAAAACAATTTAAAATGGAATGTTCTAGAAGAAATTCGACATTAACGTTAGGGTTCTGAGAGTCAGGTAGAAAAAAAGGTCTCGGTCAGTCAGAATGTAACAATAGAGAAGCTTTCTCTTTGGACACGAATATCTACAAGAAAAATGTCTAAGTTTAATATAATTAAAATGAGATATACAAAGAAGAAATATTATTTAAAATTACATAAAAATATTTCACATGCTAAGCGTAACACTAGTTACAAAAAAAAGACAAATTAAGTATGTTAACAAACCGTTTGTGCACAGAAAGTTCACACCCCAGCAAAATATGTATTTCGTTGGTTCACAGATAATTTAAAAAAAGTCCGATCTTTTGAACAGACTCGGTACGTATAGAGAGATTTTGTTACATGCAAATATTGATAAGTAATAAATTTGTGCAAATTCGCAAAGCGGTGGTCTGAGAATATAATTAATTAAAGTTAACGGTTAGATATAATTAGAGGGAAGAAAATATTAATGAAAGCTTAAAATTAAAATGAAGGAATACGCAATACTAAAATTTTAATGTACAGATTTACAAATCTAGAAAACAAGTTTAATTCACACAAAATAATACCCACGTTTTCTACGTTAAAGAAAACGCAGCAAAAAAACAACTCTTTCTATATTTTCGAAGCAAAAATAAGTTCTTGTCCCCGTGAGGAACAGATGTGTAATTTAAATAAACTCTGTCGAAATAAATTTAACAAACAAAAAAAAGATACGCAATTTTAAATGAGAAATACTATTTAGAAAGGCAATTGAATTGACTAAATAAAAATTGAAAAATGATGTCTGGAACGACGCAATAACTAAGTTAAATAACTAAACAAAGAAAAATTGATCTAAAAAATTTCAACAAAGAAAACTAATTGCAAAACATTACAGTTTAAATTAATAAAGGAAGATTTTAAAGTCTTAGCTGTGTCCGTCTCTTTCCAGCAATCGGGATATTCGTGAACGTCATCGGTTTCCTTCCTGTGAACAACGTTTGCGTCGGTAGAGGAAAAGAAACCTGTTATCGGGGGCACAAGACAAAAAAAGGAATGAATAAGAAAAGTATAATTAATAAATGAATTACAAAATTACGTACCATGATAATGTCTGATGGTTAACAACGCAATATAGTGTCTCGTAGAGAAGGAGTCAATCGGCTCTAATCGTCATCAAGAAATCCCCTGCCGGGTAATTGTAGTTACAATTAAAATTGTAGCGACTCAATTATAACCTCGCTCAAACGAGAGGGGTGCCAAAAGAAAACAGAATACTACTCAAAGCAATCAAGCCCTACAATAAGCTGTTACAAAACAATGACGAATGGCAACCGTTGACCTTCTCTCTATCGATAGCGATCTCAGTCTCTTCCGTCTAGAAGTTATCGCCAGTCGAGAATCGAGAGGGGATGAAGACCACGAAGAAAAACTAATACGTAATTATTGTATGTGAAGATATACCCACGCAAGCGAAACTACTACAGTTTGGTTCAAAATAAACATAACGGAATAAAATAAAAGAAGACGCTAATTCGCAACCAAAACGAGGACAGCTACGAGCACGTAACAACTTAAAGAAGCAAATTTGACTTCTCGGAGGCCTGTGTGAGCTCCTCGCTTTGCCAGAGATCACAAACGGATCCGCCTAAACTTTGCTCGCGAACATGTGATATGGCAACTTCGACGCTGGAGGTCTGTGCTTTTTAGTGATGAATCTCAGTTTACTTTAACTGGTTGCGATGGTCCTGTACGAGTGTACACACGTCCTGGAGAGATATACTACTAGAGAGACAGAAGATTGATCGATTTGGATCAAGATCAGTTATGATATAGGGTGGAATCAGCATAGATGGTCGTACCGACTTGGCTGTTGCTTCTCAACGTCTCAGTGCACAGAATTATGTTAGAATGATCTTTCAACAGCATGTTGTACCATTTTCCAACAATTTTGGTGATGGCTTTATCTTGGTAGGACTATCAGAAAGCACCTCGTACTCTTCAGGAGTCAGGAGCCAAAATTCTTGCAGAAGAATGGCAAAATTTACCACAAGACATGTTTAGACGCTATATCCGTTAATGCTAACGGCACATACAATATTAAATCTGGATATTCGGGTCTAAACATAATTTTTAATAATTTTAAGTAATAAAATACATTTTGATTTTGGTAGTATTCTTAATTGTTTATTATATGAAAGAAAATTGTTAAATTAGAGAATATTTGTTATTAAAATCTTGTTAACTGATGTTAAAAATTTGATATTCCAAAGTTGATAATTATGTCTCTCTTTTAATTAAACAATGTTGGTCGATTAAATTTGTGTTCTGCTAATTTTGTTGAGCAGTGTATACAGTATGACTGAAGTTTCATTTTGTTTTTTTTTGGGGGATATATTTTAGAAAATATAACAAATAAAATAGTAAAAATTTTTTCTTATAAAAGTTGTCTAGAAACGCCAAAAAAAATTTTTGGAATTTTTAATTTTTTTTGGCGTTTCTAGACAACTTTTATTAGAAAAAATTTTTACTATTTTATTTGTTATATTTTTTAGAATATATCCCCAAAAAAAACAAAATGAAACTTCAGTCATACTGTATAGAAAAAACTCACATTATTTCGAAGAACTTCATTGATTTTTTTCAAAACTTCTTCAAACTTCCACTTGAATTACTACAACTAGTTTTTGAACAAATATTAATAAAGTGAAGGTTTTAACTATTAGTTTTATAGTAATAAAATAAACGAGAGTAGGCACAAAGTTTTTTATTGTTCACTACAATACTGTTTTGCCAAACTTTGGCTTCATCAGATGATGATAAACTGAACAATTTTACATATATTTTTTTTACAGAAGTGCATGCGTATATTCTATGTGGGGGGTGTGTTACATATTTTATGTAAATAGTGGAGGGGAGTTATTGAATTCTGTTTGTTCATTTAGAGCTAAACCTCCTAATTTCCTATTTGTATTTATTTCTATATTTTCTAACAGATTAAGTTTTTTGCCTTTGTCTTATAGGGTAAACAAGGATGAGATGGTGAAAGAAATTTTATATGCCAATATATTTTTTAAATTTCAGGATTTGTAAAAAATACATTTGTAGGTACATTGGAAACGAACAACAGAATCAATATTCTATTCATAAAACTCAAAAAATATTCAACACAAAAAGTTATAAAAAAAAAGTAAATACTATTAATTCATCATCTCACCCATACCACCATGGGAGAGTTGGTGAACGACACTTGGGTGAGATGGTGAAATTTAAAAAGATGAAATGTTACTCGTCAACACTTAATAATTAAACTGAAATAACCTTATCTTACGGAAAGCTATACTATCTCTACAACTTCTTGTTTTTAAATCTTAGTTTCCCACACGAGTCACAAAAGTCACCATATTTCTTCGTGCAGCCACCGTTTGCAGTTTACGCATTTTATCCAATCCTCTGTTTTTTTTTTGTGGATTGGTATTCTTCACCACAACCAGCACAGCAACACTCGTTTTCTTCATCGCTGTCTTCGTCCTGCAGTTGTGGAGATTGTTCCGATTCGGTGTCAGAGTCAGAAATTTTCTTTTTGGTCTGCGTTTGTTTCCCCTTCCTTTGACGTAATTTAATTTTCAAGTTTTTAATATTATTCTGTGTGTTGAGGATGGTGGCTATAGTCCTGGCATTCTTTCTAGCTTGTTCTATTTTAGTCACAGTCTTTATCGGAGAAATAGTATCCAACATTTTGCCAGGAGTAACATCATTGTTAATAACTACATTTTCATTTAGGGTTTCCACTGGTGCTTCATGAACGTCCTCAGGATCTCTTGAGCATCCCGAGCGGAGAAGCTTCTCTTGAGGAAGATGAGTTGCGATTTTCATTTATTGACTGGGGAGAACTCTCACTTAAATATGCATACTCAGGAATAGCATCTTGATTCCATGGAAAAATTCCAGTTGCCCTAAAACCAGATATTCCATTTTCCGACGATGTAGCTCTTCCCCAAGCATCACTCAATATGCCCCCAAAAGATAGTCTGGTAATTTTTCTGGTGGGATTCTGTTTCATGAACAGATTGCAACCTTTGTAGAAATAAGTCTTGAGTGCTTTAAAGAAGGCTCGATCCAGAGGTTGTAAGTAGTGCGTCGTATGGCTTGGTAGGCATAACAATATTATATTGTTTGCATCTGTAAATTCTAAAATTTCTACGGAGCTACAATGTGAACTGTGGCCGTCCAATATTAGTACGACAGTCCCTTCTGGTTTTCTTGGCACAAAATGATCCGTCAGCCATAAATAAAAAATGTCAGATGTAATATATGCCGATTTCTGGGACATGTAAATAACAGAGCCAGGTGGCATTCCATCCTTCCATTCAGCCTTCTCGTTTTTTTCCCTTAAAGACACAAGCAGGAGGAAGAAATGTGCCTTCTGCGTTACAGCATGCTGTGATGGTAATTGTCTTGCCTTTTTCCCCTGCTACTATATTCGCAACACTTTTGGATCCTTTAGCTGCTACAACATATCCTGGTTTGTTATTGAGTTGAAGCCCCGATTCATCGACATTATAAATGTTTCTCGGTTTGTCAGTCAAACCGTTGGTGGTTAAAACATTACCTAACAATTCGAAATAGTTTGTCACTTTCTTTATTCATTGCTCTAGCTCGAGCCAAAGAAATGCCCTCTGCTTTTCGTATGGTAAAATCCGAATTCTACGTTTAAGCGTCGACCAAGGAGCACTAAACATATTTGCTGCTTCATTTAAGCTGTGTCCTTCCTTCACTGCTTTCGCGGCATTTTTTAGTTGCTCTTCCGTCCACTCACCTCTTGTTGATCCTCTTTTTCTCTTATAAAAAGTTGGCATATTGAACTAAAGAGAAAAATTTCAAATTGTTTTTTAGAACTGTTTTCTGTTAAGTTTTCTTTTTAGGTACAAAATGTGCAACAAGTACCCATTCGCAAAGATACAATTACCAATTTACTACACAAATTTCTTGTAAAATATTCACCGTCTCTCCCAATATGTCTCGCCACCATCTCACCCAATTCGCATGGGTGAGATGGTGAACGGCAAAAAACATAAACATGAAGCATTCGACGGTATTTTTAGGTTAGGTGATCTAAATATATCCCAGAATACAAAAATATAATAAAATAATTGCAATATCGGCACCTATTTTTATTTAGATACGGATTAAAGCTGGCTTTAGGTCGATGTTAAAAGCGTTTCTGGATTTATTCACCACGTTTTTGCAAAACAACAAATTCGACGATTTTAAAGCACGCTGGTAACTACAACTGTTACTTTACAACTACAGGAGCCGACATCTAGTGGTACATCTTTGAAATATTTCAGTTCACCATCTTACCCGATTCACCATCTCACCCTCGTTTACCTTACATGCAGAATCTTGAATTCTCTATTAAATTTATGATTTGAATCTAAACAATGGTTTGTGAAAGTTGCAAACCATTCGCAAACCATTGTTTAGATTAAAATCATAAATTTAATAGAGATTGGAATATACAGGGGTGAAAATGTAAAATAAGAATTAAACTTAGACAAAATAGAAATAAATCCCTTGGAGTGAGAAAACTATTCCAAGAATCACAAAACACAGCATATAAAAGGCCAGACGCGGCAGAATTAACGTCCTGATTCATCATAGATTCGCTCGAGATTCACCTGTGATTCAACATTCCTTATTCTCGAATTTAAAACAAATATCAGTTGAAGCCAGGAATCCATCATTCAATATAAAAGTACACTTTGAGTACCAAGCTTAACATTAGAAGGGCAAATATCTCCTTTTGTAAGTGAAATACTTAAACGTAATTGTTAGAGATTAATTGAATACAAAACCAAAACTCCAAAACTATACGTGTGTTGTTCATTAATAAAATTTGTACAAAAATTTTTTATTCATAATTTAAGTCTTTAAGCTAAGAATGAGATATTTTAAGTTCAAACAAAATGAGGTGTGAACATACAGACAATAAAAGATTGTACAGAGTCTAAAAGAAAATATGCTTGAGTAACTGCCCACATAATCAACTATTTTATATTAAATCATATCCAGCCAAAACTCACAGCAATATATAGCTGTAATGTAAAAATTTTGAGCGCTCACAAATGGTGACTTTCTAAGATATAAGTAAATGAGGAAGTGCCGCGTATGATGTATCACACAGTTAATGGGTTGTAGATTTTTGTGTGCTGGAATTTTACACTTCTTTTTGAATCCCAGATTTAAGATCGCGAGAACTGTTATTTTTTAATATATTATATTAAAAACACTTATCTTCTTTTTGGTTATTTTATTTATATAAATGATCTTATATATACAGAAACAATATGTATGTGAGAGATACTTTCCCGTTGAAAGTAAATGCTTTTTCTACAAAAGAAATGGTTTAGGTTCACTCGGTGGTTTCAAAGGGACCAAAAGGGGGCGAACGGCAATATAATTAAGAGTACTAAAAATGGCGAAACATATTACGCGTTAAATCGGAAAAACCCTACTGCTAATTTGGTTAGCAACTAATCTATAATCATATGACAATAAGATACTATACAACAAATGTACAGGTAATTTAATACCTTACAATTATAAACTACCTAATCTTTTGACAATTGATAATATTAATTAAATGCATTTACAACAGAGATAAATAACAAATTCTTTAAAAATGAAAGTAATGGTTTTTCTTAGATTTTTTTCCAAAGTATTATATATATTTCTAATTCTAAACGTATGAATAATTTATTGCGGCAATGACAAAATAAAGATAAACTAAATGTAATACATATAAATAATGAAATAAAATGTATATGCTCATTATTATCCGAACACTCTTTATTTAAATATATTCTTCCTAACACGTTGATAATACTACAAATGTAATGTATTGTAATCAAATTTTAGATATATGAAAGCCTACGATAGTTAATGGTAACAAATTTTCTTTAAATACAAAGAGATGCTCATTCTATCGTGTAGTAATTAACAAAAATGCATAAAATTTCAATTTACATCTATATAACGTAGTATATTTTTATTCACTACTTTACAAAATACGTACAAATTTTTCCGAGCGCGAAATCCAAACCTGAAAAAAGATAGCACCATTTAGGGCATTAGCCTAAGAAGACTTAGACTTTAAGAGGTTACTAGGGAAAGAACGACAGAGAAGCGACAACTACGCCATCCCATCTAGACCACCGTTGCTATCAAACGTTTTGCACGTCTTCCGCGCCGAAATTTATTCGAAAAGCCCGGAATAAAAGAGTCCTGCCATTCCAGGAAACGTTTCGGTTATATATTGGGTCCATATCTGACAATAAGAGGAATAATATCGCACGAGGGCGAGCACACATACACGACTGTAGATGGTCATAAAAGTAGAGAGAACCCGACGACCCCTGAACTTCCCGGTGGCATGGAGAATGAATTAAGACGATCACCGGAATGGAGCATGCGAAATATATAATGCAAGCATGCACAAGACACTTGTAACGTATTTCCGAGAATAAACACCTACTGATTTATTTAAGTCGGATCTAAATGTATCAACTCTCAATATATTTACGTCTCGCATCGATTGCCGAACCGTCTGCGTAATTTAAGACTTACGTGGCGGAATCTGTAATAGATTGACGGAAGAAGGTGGTTAGAAATAATCCAGATCATCCGGACTGAATCCGATAAAAAAAAACTCAGGTCTGAGGAAAAATAACATTTACGGTCCTATCAAACGTGTGTAAAATAACTTTTTTCATATAAACATTTTAGGAGATTCTATTATTGGCATAAACTATTTCATGTATTGATACATACAAATGTTATTTATTTTTATCTTTGTTATTGAAAAGTAAATGTCATTCAGTTTTCAATAATAATAAAATATAAAAACCCGGAGTGTAGAAGCTGTGTTGCCCAGAGTGCGATAGCTTTTACATGGATCAAACTGTTCGTTCTATTGAAATTAGATATAAAGAACATTTACGTTTATGAATCATATTTTAGTAACAGGACATCTTTTTACTGATTTGAATAATACACTCAACGGTATAATTAACCGCAATTAACCGCCAATTTTCGACATTAATTGACATTGCATGACACTTCGACAGTAAATAATTAAGTTTAACTGTCGTTGTCTGTGTATTACTGTCATTCGTACGCTTATTAGTAATTTGTTTCAAATTTGACTTGCTTAGTGTTAGTGTATTTACGATTTCTTTTTTATTACACTAAATTAGATTTGCTTAGTGTTGGTGTATATCGTTTCAAATCGGTTTAAGTTAAGTTCAAAAATATTTTTAATTCGAAACGATGCCATTGAACGCAAACTCCGTAGCCAAAGCTGTGGTTCTATTCGATGAAGTTTACAGCCAACGTCGTATTGCTGGAATACTTGGTGCTGCCCGTGAGATAGTCAGAGATGCCATCAGGCGTTTTCGGGAGACGGATTCTTACACCAGAAGGCCTGGGCAGGGCCGCCATCGCTGCACTTCCATGGAGCACGATCGTTTTGTTGTAAGCACGATTTTAATAGATCGATTTTGTACCGCCGTTGAAGCCCGTAATCGTCTTGCTGAGGTTAGAAATGTGGACGTGAGCGAGCGAACTATAAAAAGAAGGTTGGCAGAAAATAATCTTTCAGCGAGACGCTCTTACCGATCCCCACAGCTTCGCCCACATCTCAAAACAGCTAGACTCCGTTTTGCGTCGGAATACAGTACGTGGAATATGATTCAGTGGAAGAATGTTTTATTCTCCGACGAGAGCGGAATTGCTCTAAGAAATCTCGATGGCCGCCACCGTGTATACAGACTTCCAGACGAGCGGTTTGCTCCTTGTTATCTTGTTCAAACTGTGGCTTACCAAGGAGGATCAATAATGGTATGGGGAGGAATTTCTTACGAGGCTCGTATGGACGTGGTTATTTTTGATAGAGATGCTCACAGATATGTACAAGAAGTTCTTCAAGATCATGTCATTCCGTTAGCGCCGTTTATTGGAGACAACTTTGTTTTAATGCAAGACAACGCACGCTGTCATGTCGCCCGAGTGGTTTTATACTTTAACGGTTGCATTACCACTTAAGCAACGGTGGTAAAGCAACTTTCCGGCAAACCGTAGACTTGGGTTCAAGTCCCAACGTAGACAATATTTTTCAATTAAAAATTTCGTACGATTTGCTTTGTAATTTGTAGATAGCAATGTTTACATCCTCACTTACTTTGCAATTACATATTAATTTGATATTTGTAAATATATTTCATACCAAAGCCGAAAAACCCCAAGAATTTATCATTTGATATATTTAATGAACGGCTAAGAAATTATCTAAACACATATATATATATATATACAGTGTGATCATAAAGTTTGGAACCAAGCTTATAACCGCATTATTTTACATTTTTTGGAAAAACGCTCGGACAGGTAAATTTTCTTTTTTAAAACGCCATCTTTTGACATACAATTTTTTTCTATGACGTCATTGGTTTTCGAGTGATGACGTTATCAACACTTTCTTTAAATGGCAACCATATTATTTTTTTCTCGTTTTTGGTAGATCTTTATATCCACCAAATAGTGATATAAAACAATTGGTATGTTGCATCACAATTTTTTTGAAAAAATGATATAAATTTAGAAAAAAATACGAAAATTATATTTTTGTACAAAATTAAAATTAAATTAAAAAAAAATCTGAACTTAAATTTATTGTAACAGTTAACGTAAATTTTCAAAATGGACCCCACCAACCAACTGACACTGTCCCAGCCGAGTGTAAATGCTTTGCGATCAATAGTAATCTGCGTTATTCGCTCCAGGTCAAAAGAAATTCGTCTTCCCAATCGGCCAATTACTTATTAAAAAATCTTATTTAACATTAAATAGTTTCACAAAAAAGGGCCAAAGGAGTTTAATTTATTTAAAAAATTGACATGATGTGGCAGACCCTTTCTTAATTAAAATTATCGCCCAAAAATTGAAGATTTCAAAAACTAATTAAGCTTACAAAATTTACTGAAATATGTAAGTAAGTTTTTTTCACACTTCTGTCTTGTGTGAGGACTTAAATATTCTTCTTGAACAAACCGGATCGTCAAAAGCACATGTACTCATGTTACTCTGCAAAAAATTTACAAAAACAAAAAGACGCACTTTTTTGCAAGATATTTCTTTATGACATTCTTGCTTCTTTTTATACAATTTATGTACAAAAATTTTAGTTTGAAATTGTTTCTATGGCGACAACGTTGTTGAATTATTTACTTCTATTTTTGACGTTAAATTTTTGAGATATTGCGTAAAAATTGTTCATTTTCGCTAATATAAAAAAATGGCACATTTATCTGAGCGAGAAAGAATCGTTAACGTTAATCGTTAAAAGTTAACGTATGGGTTGGAATGATTGGACGACGCATTTTAGGACCATATTTTTTTGAAGGAAATTTGACTGCTGTGCAATATTTAGAATTTTTAAGATTTGAACTGGTTCCAGCGCTCGCTGTTATTTTCATCCAAATATTTGGTTTCAACAAGACGGGGCGCCCCCCCTTATGGTGTAGAGGTTCGCCACTATATTGACGAAATATTTCCCAATAAATGGATTGGACGGAGAGGCGCCATAGAATGGCCACCTCGTTCTCCTGACCTGACTCCGTTAGACTTTTTTTTGTGGGGTTATTTGAAATCGAAAGTGTATTTTAACAAACCGAACAATTTAGAAGATTTAAAAGAACGCATTCGCGTAGAACTTACACAAATATCCCCAGACATAATTGAGGCGAGTATACGAAGTGTTTACACTCGGCTGGGACAGTGTAAGTTGGTTGGTGGGGTCCATTTTGAAAATTTACGTTAACTGTTACAATAAATTTAAGTTCAGATGTATTTTTTTTAATTTAATTTTAAAATTTTGTACAAAAATAAAATTTTCGTATTCTTTTCTAAATTCATATCATGTTTTCAAAAAAATTGTAATGCAACATACCAATTGTTTTGTATCACTATTTGGTGGATATAAAGATCTACCAAAAACGAGAAAAAAATAATATGGTTGCCATTTAAAGAAAGTGTTGATAACGTCATCACTCGAAAACCAATGATGTCATAGAAGAAAATTGTATGTCAAAAGATGGCGTTTTAAAAAAGAAAATTTACCTGTCCGAGCGTTTTTCCAAAAAAATGTAAAATAATACGGTTATAAGCTTGGTTCCAAACTTTATGACCACACTGAATATATATATATATATATATATATATATATATATATATATATATATATATATATATATATATATAGGATAAAATAAATTAAAAGCGGGCCAGCGGTCTGTCAATTAAAAACTAATTTATTAATTATCTCTATATTTCGCAACAACTTTGTTGCTTCTTCCTGAGATACTACAAGATTAATGAAAAATAACAGTAAATAAATAAGTGTATAAAGCAGTAGTAAAATACCTACAAAATGTAAAGTTCAAAAAAATAATAAAAGTGGCGTACACGGACAATAAAATTGATTAGATTTAAAACATTAAAGTAACTATAGATATAAGACTTTAAAACCTTTAAAAAACATGTTTATGTTAAAGTTAATACATGAAAAATAACAAATATAAAACCAAACATATAGCAAAAACTAAAGTCACAAGAATATCAAAAAATAATACATTATAAATTTAACAATATAAGGACCAAATAACAAAACAATTTTTAGATGGTCAACTAACCGCTAAACCGAGTATATTAAAATAAATTATACTTAGTCCGTTAGTATCAGATCTATAATTCACGTTATTTGTGTCTCTTTTACATAATTAATAAATGAGTTTTTAATTGACAGACCGCTTGCCCGCGTTTTTATTTATTTTATCCAATATAGTACGGTCGATAAATTCTTTTAAATTCAATTTGTTGGCGATTTAAGGTCTGGTTTTACTTCAAAATGTATATACTGAAAACGATCCTACATGTTTTGGCAAATGATGCCTTTTTCAAGGAATATAAAATATAAATGACAGTATATTAATGTCATACATTTGTAGTTGCTATGGATAAAATTATTCAAAGATACATTCCAATTTAATAATAATAAATCATGCCTTGGTATTCTAAAATAGATAAACAACAAAAACAGGGAAACGCAGGACATGAGTTATTATTATGTATGCGCCCGTGGAGCGACTTAAGATGTTAAGCTGTCGGCATTCTCCTTAAGCGAGAAGGAAAACCACGAAAACCTACTCGAACAGCTATACAGGAATCAAAACACGGAACTGTCAGCATGATAAGCAAACGTATAGATATTTAAATAACATATATAACAGCAACATATATTATGATGATAAATTGCAGATCGTTACATAATTAAGTTATAGTATATACTGCTTAAATTTTTTATATCACTTCTGTGGTTAATTGATTTTTTTTCCTGTTTAATACTAATCATTTCTTTAATTTCCCTTTTCATTGTGTGTTGTTCTTTATCAATTATCTGTGTGTTCAAAATCGAAATGGTGATCGCGTTGTAGTTTGTGTGTAGATAAAGCAGTTCTGTCTGTTTTAGAGTATTTGTGGACTTGTATTCTTTTGTATAAATATTGTTTACTTTGGCCTATGTAGTAACTATCGCAATCGCGACATGGTATTTTATAGATGACATGTGTTTCTCCATTTTTTTCTATTTTAGGTTTAAGTTTTGCAAATAGATGTTTATTAGCTAAGTTTATATGTTGTAGCTGTATCATATTTTTTTAAAGTGTATTTAATTTTTTCTGACAGTTGTGGAACATGGAATCGTGATATATGTAATTGTTATTGGTGTCTGCAGTGTTGTATATTTGGTGGATTATTTTTTAATTGTTTGGTCTATAAGTTGTGGTGGATAATTATTATCTGTTAAGATTGTTTTAATGTTCTTGATGTTATCTTTTCTGTATTGAGTATGTGATAAAGAACAACACACAATGGAAAGAGAAATTAAAGAAATGATTAGTATTAAACAGGAAAAAAATTCAATTAACAACAGAAGTGAAATCAAAAATTTAAGCAGTAGTATATACTATAACTTAATTATGTAACGATCTGCAATTTATCATCATAATATATGTTGCTGTTATATAATTATATAATCTTATGTTATTTAAATATCTATACATTTGCTTATCATGCTCACAGTTCCGTGCTTTGATTCCTGTCTGGCTGTCTGAGTAGGTTTTCGTGGTTTTCCTTCTCGTTTAAGGCGAATGTCGACAGCTTAACATCTTAAGTCGCTCCACGGGCGCATACATAATAATAACTTATATAACAAAAAAATACATAATAATAACTCATGTCTTGCGTTTCCCTGTTTTTGTTGTCTATCTATTTTAGAATACTAAGGCATGATTTATTATTATTAAATTGGAATGTATCTTTGAATAATTTTATCCATAGAAACTACAAATGTATGACATTAATATACTATCATTTATATTTTATATTCCTTGAAAAAGGCATCATTTGCCGAAACATGTAGGATTGTTTTAAATATGTACATTTTGAAGTAAGACCAGACCTTAAATCGCCAACAAATTGAATTTACAATAGCATATAAAGGTCACGAAATAATTATATATATATATATATATATATATATATATATATATTGTAATGGTACAAGCTTCATGAGATGTTACGTAAAGGAACAAGAACAGCATAGTGATTCCATGTATATTAAGAATGATATTATTTATCTAGACTTTTTATAATGTAATTTAAGATTTGTGTTTGAATCTACTAGTTATGTTAATCTACTTATGTTCTTTAGACTGGTATCAATATAATGTTTCAAAATTATAATTAAAAAAGAAATGAGGCCATGTAAAGAATAATAATTGACATGGAGAGGAGAGATATAAACAGTTTGGAAAAAAAGTCATTATAAAAATTGGTGTCAATTATAAAAAATTAAAAATAACATGGATAAAAGTTGGGTCAAGTACCAAGGTGGAGTAATCTTGGAAGAAGAGACCATTGCTGAGGCGGTGTTTTTGGTTTGTGTGTCCGGATCGGGCCACCTGACTTTTTCCAACAAATTGTTTACTTGAGCTACCAATAACACAGTAGTTCAGTCCTGTATACTCAAGCTGCGAATACATATAAAACAAGAAGTATTAATACAATACCGAAAAGTCACAGCGAGTGTTCCTTTTTCGAAGTGCTGTTCTCAGTCAAGCAAAATTTATTGTTATAGTGATAAATCTATGCTTGCTTGAATTGATTTAGTTATAATAAATAATAACGTCAATTGAAACTTCAAAGTAACAAACCTATATTAACTTTCTTTAGTATCACCGATTTGTTGACTGTATGTACATAAAACAATCTTGTAAAGTATTATCGTATTGTTTAGCCACTGTTATTGCGATTAAATTTATATTTTCTATTTAAAAGCTAGTTGTTTATTTATTTAGTTAATCAAGTATTTGTACAGAACCGACACTAATCATTTATATAACTATCCTGAGCTAGTATAATTTGATTTACAAACTAAAGTGGTTGGGTGTTATATATATATCAACATATATATTTAATATTTTCCATTTTCTTCAATTAAAGGAAGCTTGTCTCGATGTTATAAAGTAATACTTGCGCTTAATGTTTTTTGTGTCACATTTAATATTCTACAATAAGTACAAGTACAACAATAACAAGTGGATTTTCTGAAAATAATAAGAATAATATAAGGAAGCTGATTTTGCAGGTTTTACTGTTACCGTAGAAGTATTTTCGAGGATATGAGAGTCAGACCTGCACAACACAATTAATCTTGAAAACTCAGACAGTTAATCTAAATACATTGTTAATGTACTCAAAATGAGAGAAAAGCGTATCGTTTAAGAAACAACAGTTAAATACTTCTAAGTAATTTGTACCAGGGAGCGATGTTAGCGAAAGAAGCACAAAGCAGCCACGAAATTAATTTTAATTGTTTTTCTCGACGTTTTTAATCTAAGATTTTTCGAGATCAAGGATGATACCTTTCTTTTTTTGTTGGTGCTCATCGTTTCCTTCGTCAATGCCGGTAAATTTATTATGTCAAGCAGAAACCGGCACTGGTCTTCGCATGTTGAAATGTTTCGCAATAAAATTGGAAACGGATGTGAGCGGGACAGAGAGAGAATGTAAAGGAAAGCCTAAAGGAAAAAAGTATCTCGCGGCGGTTTCGCTTGTTTTTTGCGACCTTGTGTGAAGCAACATTAAGGATGGATGGTGGAAAAGAGAAATGATGGATTATCAAAATGACAGGTAAGTAAGCCTTCCTTAGGGAACGATAACGTTAGGGTTGTTTTGAAACGAGCAGTGGGGATAGAACGTGGAAAAGATTATGAGATAGTAAAATAAATGAAATTTTTGCTTTTCGCTTTTAAATCCGGAAAATTGGATTTTAACTTTATATAATGTAAATAAATGAAATGGATTTTATTTGAAGTTAATATGTAACTTTGAGTCAACATATTTAACTTGAATAAGGTGATAGAAGAGTAGATAATTTCAACGAAAATAATCACACAATTCTCTATAAAATCCTTATGCTGCAAATAAATAATAACACAAATTAACAATTATTAATAGAGAGGGTCATTCGAATATCGTCGCAAAGGCGGCTCGTCCTCGTGCGTATACGTATTTTGTCAGTCGCCGCCGGACAACGTTGAGCGCACTTTGCTCGTTTAGAGTAATAAAATATTACTGTTAAAAACCGAAGCGCATCGAAACCTATATAAATAAATAATAATAATTTATGAAAGTGGAACACTTACCGTCTTAATCGCTTTCCGTGAAGTGGGTAAAATTGGTTAAATATTTGCAATATCAGATGTGTTTCCACAGTAATTTCCGTGCTTATATGCAGAAAGCGAGCGTTCTACATCTAATGATGTTATATATGCATAATTAAAATAAACTGCACCACATGAGTTAGGGATATAGTGTAAAGTGGCACAAATACGACCGTTGCTTAGTTACGGGTTGTTTATTTCTAGACAGTTTTGTTAAGTATCAAGTTGATCACATTTAAGCACCTCAAATTTAGTTTAATTTAGACTAAAATTAATCGCTGCTGAAGCAAATAAATACAGCTTAGTGTAGCAGGAGGTTTTGTGGTAACACGAAGTGTCATATCTCGCCTTTGGAATAAATTTATTGAAACTGGTTCTATGTCAGAACGTCGGAGAACGGGTACACTTCGGAAACAACACTAATGCAAGATCGTTACATTACACTATCTGCAAGAAGACATCCTCACGAAACTTGCAAAATACTGCAAAGGAGGTTTCAAGCAAACGACGTTTATGTTTCTAAATAAACTATCAGGCGATGTCTATACGAAGCTAACATTGTATCTAGGCGTCCATTAAGAGGCATTCCTTTATCTGGCGAACGTAAGCGACTAAAATTGGAGTAGTAACTAGAATCAACAATGGGGCACTATACTTTTCACAGATGAATCCAGATATGCCCGATCTTCAGATAGTCGAAGAGTTCGCGTATGGACTCCACCAGAAATTCCTAGAAATCTTTGCTTTGTTCAAGAAGTTCATCCTTTTCGAGGTGGCTCTATAACAGATTGGGCTGGCATATGTTTTAATGGGCGTACAGACCTCTACCTTTGTCATGAAAACATGAATGGATTGCAATACAGGGACAACATTATTAGCAACGTCATACCGAATTTCCAAGGTACTATCTCTGAAAACGTTGCGCTGAAAAGTTTGGTTTCCTTGACGACCTCACCGCGCTGCTACAGTCTTAGATGCCATTGAAAAACTTGCCATTCAACATTCACAACTACCTCCACGATCTCCTGATCTGAACTGTATTGAACATGCATGGGATATGCTTCAAAGAAGATTAGATCAGTTTCAACTAACTCCAGAAACTTTAGATGACTTAAGACGCATCTTACCACAGTAATGGAATAATCTGGAGGAAAACATCTTTAACACGCTGATAGACGGTATGCAACGTAGGCGTCAAGCTGCAATTGATGCCTGTGGTGGTCATACGTTATATTGAAGATGGTGGTTTTTCTAGTTATCAAATTTTGCTTCTATTACTTGTTATCATTTTTGTTAAAAATCCATGTACATATGAAATTATGTAACTTTCCCGTTGTTTTTGGTTCGAACAATATAAAAATAAAATCCAAACGAGTTTCTGCTTCATGTAATTCTCATTTTTTTTTTTTACTGTTTACTGCAAATATCCCTAACTCATGTGGCGCGGTTTAGTAATGATGTTAATAATAAATATCATTTAGAAATCGTATTTAAAATTAATAGTTTTAGGAATTTATATTTGTTATATATAAGAATTGAATGTTGTATGTTGTTAGTTAATATAATATCTCCACCTGAGGGAGCTACTTTCTAGCGAAGCAGCTCTCGTGCTCTTCTAAATATAGTATAAATCTAAGAAAAAATATTGTTTGGCTCATTTCAAGATGAAAATTGATTTACATAAAGTAAAGACCGAGTCAATCCAAAAGTTTAACAGTACATCTTTAAATATTGTTATATAAACAATAACCTCAGACGCCACTACTTTTGTGACGCCATCAATACGTCTTCTGTCTTATTAATAAATTTTTATATTAAAAAACTAATAGATTATTTCCTCTTCTTTTTCATTTCCAATATAATTGCGATATCGATGTGTCCTTTGAGTTTGTTGATTTGTGACCGTTCATTTTGTTCTTTTAAAGATTCTTAAAGTAATTTCGAACGATTTACTATATTGCCTTGATGTATTATCGACTTGGTTACGAAATTTTTGGTAATATACTGAGTTTGAAATGGATAGAAGCTGCTTAATTTACAGAATATATCTATCACATTATAGATAGAATTTTGATAAGGCGAATCGATTAGGTAATTCAGTTTATTTAATTTACTACCTGTTATGTTTCAGTCAACCAAATATTTAAATCTCATAAACAAAAACACCTACTATATGAAGTTTAATAGTTTCTCGTTACAAAAAAGAATGTAACGGAAATAAACACTTTAAACCTAGTAACAATAAGTGTTACCTAACGCAAAAACATCGATGGCACTTGACAGTTTACAGGCGAAAGATAGTTACAGCGGAAGTACCCAATTCACTAGCACTTCTGACAGCCGACGCAAAAACACGATCGTTTAAAAAATTTAATCAAAATTGTTCGAGAGTGCAGCTGAAATGTGGTAGATGTTGATCGGGTCACCGTTATTGCTGTTGCCTGCCTTAACTGCCGTTGTACTGAATCGGGTAGATGAGTTTGAAGTCGGGAAGTTTAATTGGGTTTCCGGTCGAACTGGAAACGAGTAGATTCCTTTACTTTCCCGCTCCAATATGGCCATTGTGGCGATCTATTTTCCATCCGCCATTGTTGAAAATAATTGTTTGAAATATTCTATGTGTCTTTCATTATTCTTGGGAAATGTAGGATTAAATGGTTTCGTGGAAAATTTCAGTAATGCGTTCAATGAAAGTTTTTAATAAGATTTTAAATGTACTTTTTATTAATGTTTCGTTCAAATTATTATTTTAATATACAACTACCTCTACAAGAATTTCCACATAGAACTAAAATAATATTTTTAATATTATTATGCAAAGAGAATTTATTTTATGAAGAGCTCATTAAATTCTATTAATTTGAATTATTATTAGCAATTATTTCATTTAAAAGTATTATACGTTTTTGATTATCTATTGTTATACAGACATTTTCTAAAAGTAAACTAAATGAATTGTTTTTTTTTTAACATAATTACTGAGTTGTAATAAAATATAAATCTTAAACTGAAGAGAAAATCTGTAAAATGCATTTTATGAAAACTACACAACGCAGTCATGGTGGGCGTTTTTATTGTATCATTGCCATTTTAAAATCCTAAAAAATACTTTAAAAAAATTTTTAAATAACATAGGTATGGGCCTAAACTTCAACAAGACTTTTTTGATATCGTGTCTAGATTTCGTGTTCCAACGGCGGACATTTCAAAAATGACTTTAAAAATTTTTGATTACGCAGCACTCTTTGAATATTAAATAAATAAATATACAAAAATATTCTGAAGGAGTCATTAATAATAATGATTGTGATTTACACAGCATAAATAGTTGATAAACCTCATAAGATTTTGCTTTGACGTTACCTCTCTGTTAATTGGTAAAATAGCATCCTTTGGCTTTCCTTCACTTAACTACTTCTTACTTGAACAATCCAACTTGTGAATCATATAATGGCTTTACTTCAAATTTATTCAGTCTCCGTCCTTTGGTTTGCCACGAGGCCCCAATCTTTTATTCAATATTTATATTATCACGGTATCGGTACTGTGGGGTATCAGATGCTCCACCATACTTTACAACATTATAACTAGACTTGGCAAAGAGGGGCAGTGTCCAGTACAGTGCCGAGAGCAACGTACATGGGAGAAGCGCGCGGCACGGAAACTCAAGCGTCCGTATCAAAGCACACTTCTTCAGTATTATTCCATAGGTCGTTGTGAGTGCATGTCACTGGAGCAAGTATTTGGATTATACATTTCCAAGTCGGACATCGATAAGAAACGTTATGCCATCTGCTCGTGACTATGTTGAAAGAAGAATTAAAGCAGAATTGAAAGATAAGAAATTGTGGTTATGTCTGGACGAAACAACAGATCGGCAAAAAAATTCTGTGCTGAATGTGATGGCACGTACAATGGAAGAATTTGAATCGTCATCCTCTATCTTACTTGCTTCCAAATTGTTGCAAAATGTACCAGCGATGAAATCTTAAAAGTGGTGTTGAGTGCATTGAACAAATTTCAAGTTTCAACAAACCAACTTTTAATGTTTGTGAGTGACGGTGCTGCTAACCTGCTTTCCCTAGGCCGATCTCTTAAAGAAGAGAGTGGCAATCTGTTACTTGTAACATGTAAAATCCATGCTTTAAACCTTGTGGCGCAATTGATACCTAAATTTATCTACGAGTAAATGCTTTAATAGCTCATACGAAGGCAGTTTTTCTAAAGTCCCTAAAACGTACAAAAAAATTTCACGAACGGTGTCCCAAATTGCCTGAACCACCACAGCCGATTACTATGCGTTGGAGAACACGGTTAGAGGCTGCGTTCCTGTCATACCCCACCATACACTTTGCATTTCTGTTTTATTATTTTATCTGTTTCTCAAAGTACTTTTTTCATTTTCATCTATACTTTTAGAAAAACATACAAAATTTTGTTAGCATGTAGTCCTATGAACAAAAGCAAAAGCGCTTACTGCAGTTGTAGGCAGAAATAGATGACGAAGACGAAAATATCCCGGAACGGGAAGTAGAATCAGGTTCGGATGCAGAAGAGGACTATGTCAGTAAAAGATCTTCAGATTCGGACACCGAACAAGAAATTGCCAATACAGATATATCTGAATCTGTTGAATCAAGCATCACGGGGCTCAATACATATAATAATTATGTTGGCAAAGATCTTCCACGAAATTATATCAGAATCATGGAAACTTAGCCACGAAAACAAGACCCGAAAATATAATTGCTCATCTGCCTGGCATAAAGCGACAGTTCAGAAATATCAAAGAACCGTTGGACTGCCGGCAACTTTTCTTTACAGATGCAATGCTTTCAGATATTGTGAAGTGCACAAATGAGAAACTAAGGCAAAATCCCTGAAATATAACTGTTCTGACAAAGAGCATTTGACAAAGAATAGAACGTTAGACGAACTGAGAGCTCTCTTACGACTTTTATATATAGCTGGTGTTTCCGGAAATCGGGAAGGCAAAATTTAGATGACTGTGGGCCGCTGATGTCTTGCAAGTTTATATTTTCAGAGCAACAATGTGCTAGAAGTGGTGCTATTACTGCAATCATTCCCGTGCCAATGAGACACAGTAGTGCAAAGAGGGGCAGCTGTACGTCAGAGTGTTCATGAATATCTAAATTTGTGAATTCAATTCCACGTAGATGTCAGGCCTTGATCATTTCCAACACAAGTTTGTGACGAATTCTGGGAAAAAATTCTAGCTGTGAGATTGTTTCTCAATAACTTAAACAAAAAAAATCACCGTCAGCGACGATGGTCACTCTGACTTAATATCGTATGATCAAAAAGTCTTTGGATCGCTATTGCCGTGGAATTTACGAGATATCTATGAAATTATTTATTTCAAATAGTTTTAACATTTACTTGACAACTTTAAAGTCTGCGGGTTATAAAATATACATAAAATGCAACTAATTACCATAACCTAAAATCTATTTTATTTGTGACTTATGTGTACTTCAAAGTACAGAAGTAAATAATTCTATAGATGGTTTTCACACTTCATGGTTATCGCGATCCAAATACCTTTTGATCATTTATTAGTTTTGTGAATAAGTAAAATGGTCAAATCTGGTCTGAATACCAGCTCGAAATAATGCCCGATGAAGCATCGCATTCACTTAAACTGTGTGCATTGCATGCTAGACGAATTGTTGAACCTTACTTTTTTACAACTCTTTTGCAATTATTTTGGTCCGAATGGTTGCTCTTTACTTTCGATAACATGCAGTTTTAACAAGACTTGGCACATTACCAAACAATTCACTTACTGAAAGAGAAGGTTGCCGCTTTTAATGAAAAAGTCTTTCTATTAAAGGTGTGCTACATGTGTAGTTAATATACATTTAAATGGTATTGACTTAAATTTATTGCAAATGCTCTAAATTTGCAATAAATTCTTTTTCTGGTTTTAGCCCTTTTTTATTATTATTATTACTTCGACGCCTAAAGTAAAAGAGGTTTCGAGATAAATAGGTATTACATATATTATATAAATTCCG
Organism: Melolontha melolontha; assembly: GCA_935421215.2. Lineage (NCBI taxonomy): Eukaryota > Metazoa > Arthropoda > Insecta > Coleoptera > Scarabaeidae > Melolontha > Melolontha melolontha. The sequence continues at coordinate 187,552,271 of OW285235.1, forward strand.
TTATTATTTGAATCAGTCAAAAAATTGGAGAATGAAATCGAGGATTTTATGAACCTTTTAGTCTAATATTCGAATAAATACGGAACCAAATTAGATTTCTTGTGATCATGTTGAATCGAAATTGAATTTAACTCTTCACTTTTTGTATCTTTCCTTTCATTCTTTCCACTCGTCACGAGTTTTGCTCACATTCAAGTGTAATTCTACGAATTTTCTTTTATCCACAAAAACTTTTATTTACCGCGCAATATTTAATTTTATCCGAGTTGGTCGTCTTTTCTCTAGAAAGTGTACAGGTTCGTGATAAAGTTGTCCTGCACGTCCAAGAAGACAGGCGGGTTGATCATGGTTGGTTTATTTTTGGCACCGTGAGCGTGAGAAGTGGAGAGAGTCGAAAATTCTCTCTTCTTCTGAAAAATAATAACTTTTTTCCAGTTCCTCTGGGGATTTTCTAAGAGAGCACGCGTTAGTCGCGAACGTGACGTGCCAGCCACAATGCGTCTAAATTATCACTACCACGACCTTCTACATATAAGCGGTTACTTTTCTTTTCCTTCCTTCTTTATCTAGTACCTTTGAAAATGTCTTTAAAATACGAAGTAACATTGCGTTTGTATACATTATAGTAATAAGGCAGCCGTTCATTTTGTTTACAAACATATACATAACCATACAGTCAGGGGAATAACTAAATCTAAAAATTAGTCCTAATCCTTGACCTATATTAAAGTGAACATGCACAGACAATACTTCCGAAGATCGTATCTTGAAATATGATTACATTTCCTGTATTCCTCTTAGAAGGTACACAGGCCGCCGCCTTCTCAATGTATCGAATGATGTAATTGAAAAATATAATTAATTAAAATTAAATAAGAAACACAATTTTATGATTTTCGAAAATATTTATTATTTATTAAGTGTGATTTGTGCCTGTTTCTGCCATAATACTAAATCCTACATTTCTTCATTTCAACAAGGCTTCGTACGTGGTAGATCACCCGTTACAAATCTTGTGACTATTTGCTAGTGACCAGCTGGATAGTCGTGTCCAAGTTGGCGTCATATATACGGACTTTAATAGTGCTTTCGATGTAATTGACCATGAAATTTTACTTACTAAGTTGTCTCTGTTTGGGTTTAGTCCTTGGCTATTACTTCTTGTACCGTCTTACTTAAGTAATAGATTTCATTAATGTTCTTTATAACAACTATAAATCCCTTTAGTTCTTTACCCTATCTGGAGTCCCACAAGGTTCACATTTAGGTCCTCTCCTATTTATCTTGTTTTTAAATTATCTATTATCATCTTTGCTCTGTCCACTACTCACTAGACTACGTGTGAATGCTTAAAGTGGTAATTGTGTCCTGCGGCTATCATTATAATGGACGAAAAACATGAGCAACGCGCGTACATTAAAATTTTGTTTTAAGTTCAGGTAGTGAAACATATTCAATGATTTTGCGTACATTCAGTGAACAATCACTTTTGACTGGTTTATGCGTTTTAAGACAGGTAGAAAGTCCATTAATAACGACGAACAAAGAGGGAGACCTTCGACGTCAATCACTCCGGTAACCAACGTAAAAGTCCAATTGTTCATTCATGAAGACCGTCGGACTATTCTTGACATCTGTGATACAATTGGAATCACATATGGTACCTGTCAGCGAATTATGACTGAAGAATCAGGCATGCACCGCATTGCCGCGAAATTTGTTCCGAGACTTCTGACTTACGATCAAAAGCAGAAACGAATTGCCATTTGCACTGAACTTAAACAACTTACTGTGAACGATGAAAATTTTTTGTTAAGAGTGATTATTGGCGACGAGAGGTGGATTTATGGTTGTGATCCAGAAACTAAACAACAATCAAGTCAGTGGAAGAGTCCGAACTCGCCAAGACCTAAGAAATACCGACAAGTGGAAAGTAATGTGAAGAGCTTGCTCGTTGCTTTTTTTGACATGAAAGGCATAATGCATAAAGAATTCGTTCAAGCTGGTTAGACGGTCAATTCCAAGTTTTATTACAATGTTTAGAGGCGGTTCCGTGAGGATATAAGATGTAAACGGCCTTAAGCTTGGTGACCAGTAAATCGATTGCTGCATCATGACAATGTGCCGATCGTTTTTCACAAAAAAAAACCTTTTTGACGAAAACATCAACGACTGCCGTTCTCCCCCTTTCCTCCCCATTCATTAGCCAAATCCGGCTCTCTGCGACTTTGGTCTTTTCCCGAAAACAAAACTGTAGCTAAGAGGACGACGTTTTGATAGCATTGAAGAAATTCAAGAGGAATCGCAGGCAGTACTTTACTCGTTCAGAGAAAGCGACTTCTTTAATATCATCCAGAACTGGAAAAAGCGCTAAAACCGGTGCACAGCTGCGCAAGGAGACTACTTCGAAGGCGCCTGAAATCGACAGGAATAAAAGCTAAGTTTCGATTTTTTGTAGCATCAGTTCGGGAACATCTGGATTGTGCTTCTTATATCTCTATACCATTTTCGAAGTCGTGATCTATATTTCCATTTATTTTTTCAACTCATTCAAAATTTCAGATGTAAACCTAAAGAGAATTGTATAAAATTGAATATGTGCATGATCTGTTTATATCAATAGTGCATTTTTTCCTCTCTTTAATATACGAGGGTGATTCGCAAAGTAAGTTCCGTTTCTGCCTAGTGAGCAGAAGAGTGGAGATATCGACGCGGTCGCAGCGTTGCGGTATAATCTGGTTCAGTATTAATCTGGCAGTGCTAGGGGAGAATCGTTCGGACATTCTTTCGTGATATTTTGATCGCTTAAAATGGCTGCTGCCGTTGAAAATCTCGCCGACTATGATTTGCATGCTGTTATCCGATTTCTGTGTGCAAACAACATGAAGGTTGCTGAGATAGATCGTGAACTTTGTTGTTTATGGTGAAAATACCACGAGTGACAATATCGTTAGAAGATAGTGCCCTATCTTTCGAGAAGGACGAATTAATGTCCATGACGAAGATAGGTGTGGAAACCCAACTGTTGTGACGAATGAACTTGTGGGTGATGTCGAGAAAAAAATTAGTGAAAATCGGCGATTCACAATCACAGGAGACTGAGCGGTTTTTACCCTCAAATTTCACGTACAGTTTTGTAGGAGGTTATTACTGAACATTTAGGTTACTATAAATTTTATTCACAATGAGTGCTAAAACTTCTTGCCGAAGATCATGAAACAAAGAGAATGCGATCGGCACCAACTTTTCTGACTCGTTACGATGTTGAAGGTGAAGATTTCCTCAGGCATATTGTACTAGGTGATAAGACTCGGGCCACCTATGTCAAAGTTAAGACGAAAAGAGAGTCAATGCAGTGGGGTCGCTCTAAGTCGCCTACGAGGAGATTTTTGTGCCGTCAAATTTTTTCTGTGGGAAAAGTCATGCTATGAGCAATAAAATGGGCAAAACTTACATATAATTGCAATTATTACATTTATTATTTTACTGTATTTACTTTTTTTATAGCTAATTTAATATTAACAAATACAGGTGATTATATATTAATTCTTTAAAGTCCATGAGAATTTTCATATGAACTATTCGCGTTATTTTAGACAGAGCATGTGAAGAAACTCTTTATGTTTGTATGATTCATAACGCTCCGGAGGATTGGAACTGTATTCAAACTCATTTTCATAAATGTTTGATGTTCAAGTACAGGAACTTGCTCGTCTTGTAAATTACATTGTGTTCCACTTTTGGAAACTATGACGGTTATTAGCGTCCGAATTTCAAGACCGAATTAACACTTTGATTGTCCCTCTATGAATTTCACATCAGTACGTTGAACGTCAAAGCGTCAACGTACGTTTAACGTGTAATGTTATACCGAAAGCGGTAGATGGAAGCGCAATAGGTAGCTTTCGCATAGTTAAAGGTTAGTTAGTGGAAAACCGAACAGAAAAGTTAATTAACGGGCGCGCGCTGAGATGACAGCACAAGCAAGCCAATGAAGAAAACGCAGAATATAAATTAGAATATTAGCTTTCTCTCTGGTGTCTAATACGAGACGTTCGTGCATAAATATTCATGGGTCGTTTGAAGTTATGGAAAAAGCAACCGCCCGCCTCCAAATACGGATATTGGTATCGAAATCATGAATTTCTGATGCCCTAGCTGGATGTAAATTATCTTGGGGCTGTGTACTGGCGTGTGAGGGTTCATCTTCGAGGTTTGCCTAAATGCATTATTTCGAAATTACTTGATTATTCTAAACAATGGCTTATCGCGTGACGTGTTTTTCAGTCAAATATCAGAAAATACTAAATGTAATATTTTTCGAAAAGGAATACTTGGTTAATTGGAAAGATATTTGTGTATTGAATTCAAATTTATTCATACTTTTCAGTTCGCGTCAATTTTCAGATACTACTGCAGTCTATGTTATATTTACATATTGTTATGGACTTTTCCCCGCAACATTTTGAAAAAAACATTATTTTATATCGAACTAATATTTTGGATGCCAGTGTATAATTTATTGTTTATGAATGCAGATGTTATTTTGATTTATTTTTGACTAGTGTTGTAGTACGCCGTTTTACCATGCCATTTTCGACAGACACTAATTGTTATCAGAGTTAAGAAGACGTGATTTATAAGATATATTTTTATCTTAGTTTTTGTAGCTCCGTGATTTTTATTAATTAGTTTTGGTGCTTTATTTCATACCGATTTATTTACGAGTGTGCAGAACTCGTAGTTTAATATTATGTTCTTCTAACTCTGGTGTCTCGTATAAAAAATTTCAATTTATTTACGTAAGTAATAGAAATTATTCTCATTATCTTTATTATTATTTTTTTGTATGTATTGATTTGTATTTTACCATTGTGGTAATTTTGATATATTTTATCTTAGATATATATATATATATATATATATATATATATATATATATATATATATATATAAATGACAAAGAACGTATTTTAAAATTTCTATAAAAAATTTCTATAACTTTAAAATTTTGCACGTTGGAGTCAAGGGCAGAGTTTTTATTACATGTGACTGCGCATGTGTTAGAGATTTGATTCGGTCTGTCAGTTCTGGTTGTTTACCTTTTGAAGTTGTTTATCAGGGGTGAAATTTAAAAACATCTTTGCAATTTATTAGAGTTAATTTAGTTCGGGTGTAATCAGAGGACGTTTGGACTTGTTTTGCGGTTAGTTTCAACAAATTCTTTTACCTCTAAGTGTAAGTTTGTATTACACAATTCTTTATACTTTATGAAGAAGTTTTTTATTTTTTTATTTTTTTTTTAATTAAAAGAATCATTTGAGTTTAGATGTGTGTATCTTTTGATTAACCTTCTATTTGAGTGCATAACAGTAACTTCAGTAAAACTAACTATATTCACATATAAATTTTGTGTGGCGCCTTTATGTTTGTATGATTCATAACGCTCCGGAGGATTGGAACTGTATTCAAACTCATTTTCATAAATGTTTGATGTTCAAGTACAGGAACTTGCTCGTCTTGTAAATTACATTGTGTTCCACTTTTGGAAACTATGACGGTTATTAGCGTCCGAATTTCAAGACCGAATTAACACTTTGATTGTCCCTCTATGAATTTCACATCAGTACGTTGAACGTCAAAGCGTCAACGTACGTTTAACGTGTAATGTTATACCGAAAGCGGTAGATGGAAGCGCAATAGGTAGCTTTCGCATAGTTAAAGGTTAGTTAGTGGAAAACCGAACAGAAAAGTTAATTAACGGGCGCGCGCTGAGATGACAGCACAAGCAAGCCAATGAAGAAAACGCAGAATATAAATTAGAATATTAGCTTTCTCTCTGGTGTCTAATACGAGACGTTCGTGCATAAATATTCATGGGTCGTTTGAAGTTATGGAAAAAGCAACCGCCCGCCTCCAAATACGGATATTGGTATCGAAATCATGAATTTCTGATGCCCTAGCTGGATGTAAATTATCTTGGGGCTGTGTACTGGCGTGTGAGGACTCATCTTCGAGGTTTGCCTAAATGCATTATTTCGAAATTACTTGATTATTCTAAACAATGGCTTATCGCGTGACGTGTTTTTCAGCCAAATATCAGAAAATACTAAATGTAATATTTTTCGAAAAGGAATACTTGGTTAATTGGAAAGATATTTGTGTATTGAATTCAAATTTATTCATACATTTCAGTTCGCGTCAATTTTCAGATACTACTGCAGTCTATGTTATATTTACATATTGTTATGGACTTTTCCCCGCAACATTTTGAAAAAAACATTATTTTATATCGAACTAATATTTTGGATGCCAGTGTATAACTTATTGTTTATGAATGCAGATGTTATTTTGATTTATTTTTGACTAGTGTTGTAGTACGCCGTTTTACCATGCCATTTTCGACAGACACTAATTGTTATCAGAGTTAAGAAGACGTGATTTATAAGATATATTTTTATCTTAGTTTTTGTAGCTTCGTGATTTTTATTAATTAGTTTGGGTGCTTTATTTCATACCGATTTATTTACGAGTGTGCAGAACTCGTAGTTTAATATTATGTTCTTCTAACTCTGGTGTCTCGTATAAAAAATTTCAATTTATTTACGTAAGTAATAGAAATTATTCTCATTATCTTTATTATTATTTTTTTGTATGTATTGATTTGTATTTTACCATTGTGGTAATTTTGATATATTTTATCTTAGATATATATATATATATATATATATATATATATATATATATATATATATATATATATAAATGACAAAGAACGTATTTTAAAATTTCTATAAAAAATTTCTATAACTTTAAAATTTTGCACGTTGGAGTCAAGGGCAGAGTTTTTATTACATGTGACTGCGCATGTGTTAGAGATTTGATTCGGTCTGTCAGTTCTGGTTGTTTACCTTTTGAAGTTGTTTATCAGGGGTGAAATTTAAAAACATCTTTGCAATTTATTAGAGTTAATTTAGTTCGGGTGTAATCAGAGGACGTTTGGACTTGTTTTGCGGTCAGTTTCAACAAATTCTTTTACCTCTAAGTGTAAGTTTGTATTACACAATTCTTTATACTTTATGAAGAAGTTTTTTATTTTTTTATTTTTTTTTTAATTAAAAGAATCATTTGAGTTTAGATGTGTGTATCTTTTGATTAACCTTCTATTTGAGTGCATAACAGTAACTTCAGTAAAACTAACTATATTCACATATAAATTTTGTGTGGCGCCTGATTGTGGTATTAACTTAATTATTTTTCCACGTTTTCCATTGGAAACCCGGAGAGGAAAGCAGTCCCATTTAAAGAAAGTAACCGACTGAGTATCTAAGCTGGACAGAGTTGGTGTGAATAGTGGTACATCCAACTACTAACCCACTATTCATAGAAATATGTATCAAATCATTATTTAATGAATGAACAGTAAAACATAAAACAAAAATTCCGAAATCTTTTATTACGTTTGAAGTGTAAATTATATGAATATATATGTTAAAATAGGCCAAAAGCAAATACACGGAGTCTCTCGGATTGACGCTGCTATAGTGGAGTCACCTCAAACAGAACTAAAAATAAAACAGCATGTAATAGTTCACAGCCTCACTAATATATGCCGGTCAAGCGAAAATAAAACAGCTGTTAGTTTTTAAGGTATTTAAAGGTGGACGTAAAACTGGATAAGACGACGTTAAAACTGGACGTCCGTCGTTCTGTCGAAATGCAGATACGATCGCAAAAGTGCGTGAACTTGTGACATGAGATCGACGAACGACCCTTCGAATAACAGCAGAAGAGTTAAACGTGAATAATGAGAAACATGATTCGACAAATATTATATGAAGATTTGGGAAAGAAGAAGATTTGTGCAAAGTTCATGTCACACAATCTTACGGATGAGCAAAAACAGAGAAGAGTTGCATCGAGCGAAGACTTGCCAAACAGATCGTCCACTTAGTTCAGTTAGACACTAATATAGTAAATTTAATTAGCACCCAAGTTTAGTTAGTATTATACAGGCTGATTCATTTTCGACCCTTACCATGGGGATCTCGCTTATTATTGGAGATAGAGGGTAGGTTAAATTTGGCAAAGTTTCCAAATGTTGTGCTTGTTATCAACCCGAAGAGAAAATGGACCTGTGTCAACTAAAAACACATTCTCGAGCCCATTTTTAATCTACTATCTAATGGTAAACTCGAAATTTCCTATTTAACGTTTCGATTCTATCTGCCTATCGTTAACTTTCTTATTTCTTATGGACACTTTGCCGGGATTTGACATAGCTAGGAGTTTTTTTTTCTGATTTCAACCATGCATGACATGTTGATACAAGTTTTTGATATACTTTAATTCACGAATAATACATTTTAAGATTAAGTAAGGTAGCCATGAAATTTCAAACTGTCAAACATTTCGATTATCGTACATTACTAATAGAAAAATCGTACACCAACGAAGAGAAACGAGAAATGTTTAGTATATTTTATTCTTCGAATCGAAATACAACAATAGCGAGTACAATATATTTACAATTGTATCCAGAGCGACAACAGCCACATAGTACCATTTTTTTAGATCTTGATAGAAACTTGGTCGAGATTGGATTGTTTACCAATCCGCGTGATGTTTATGTTAACAGGAATTTGAATGAAAATCAACGAGGTATTTTACGTATGGTAAATTAAAAGCGTGTTTTTGCAAAGTCTACGTAAATCTTCCACCTTGTTTGTAACGATAAATGAAAATAACAATAACAGTAATAAAAATAGGGCACAAAACAATAAACCAACAATTACAATAAATGTTCAAATTGGCCATTTTCATTAATACAAAATCGCGCACGCTTTCTGGCATTTTTGAACTACCCTTTGTATTTAACATTTGGAATTTACTGCAAGTGAGAATTAATGAATATTAAATCACATTCTTACATGTAAATGTCGACTTATTTAATGCGTATAAATCTACAATCCGTCAAACTAAGTTTGCACTAGTATGCAGAACACACTCTTTCGCGACAACGAACTTCCTGGTGATTAGGTTAATTAAGAATTAAGAAATACTGAAAAAACAAGCCTATCAACGCGAGGAAACGTACAGACGACCGTTTCGTTCTAATTGGAACTTCTCAATGCACGGCATTCCCTTTCGATGACGACCTTGCTTTTTCATCTCTATACTTTCTGTATATATAGTTAACATTTGGAATTTACTGCAAGTGAGAATTAATGAATATTAAATCACATTCTTACATGTAAATGTCGACTTATTTAATGCGTATAAATCTACAATCCGTCAAACTAAGTTTGCACTAGTATGCAGAACACACTCTTTCGCGACAACGAACTTCCTGGTGATTAGGTTAATTAAGAATTAAGAAATACTGAAAAAACAAGCCTATCAACGCGAGGAAACGTACAGACGACCGTTTCGTTCTAATTGGAACTTCTCAATGCACGGCATTCCCTTTCGATGACGACCTTGCTTTTTCATCTCTATACTTTCTGTATATATAGTTAACATTTGGAATTTACTGCAAGTGAGAATTAATGAATATTAAATCACATTCTTACATGTAAATGTCGACTTATTTAATGCGTATAAATCTACAATCCGTCAAACTAAGTTTGCACTAGTATGCAGAACACACTCTTTCACACCCTTTGTATATACGATAATTTATTTGACAGTTTAGAATTTCATGGCTACCTTACTTAATCTTATTATTATAAATCTTATTCTTCGTAAATTAAAGCATAATATCAAAAACTTTTGTCAACATATCATACATGGTTGAAATCTGAAAAAAACTTTCAACGAAATGAGAAAGTTGATGATGGCCAGATAGAACCGAAACGTCATGTGGAAATTTCGAGTTTGCCATTAGATAGTAGATCAAAAGTGGCCTCGAGAATATGTTTTTAGTTTTCCTCCGCAACACCAAATAAACGTGCTAGAGGTAAAAGAAGAAAATTAGCTTCTTTGATTTTTTTAAAAAACTCGTCATTTGACACAGGTTCATTTTCTCTTCGGGTTCATAACAAACATAAAATTTAGCAACTTTGCCAAATTTAAACCTACCCTCTATCTCCAATAATAAGCGAGATCCCCACGATGGGAGTCGAAAATCAATCAGCCTGTATACTTGATAAAAGCGAAACATGTCGCATTTTTATTAATACAATTTTTGGAAATTCTAATAGGTGTTTTATTTCAAGTGTTTTGTGCATTTTATTAAACGGAATTCCAACAAGTAGGAATCAACTCTATCACAAAGATGTTTTTCAAGTATTTATGGAAATTTGACTGTAAGTACTGCCTATTGTATTTAATTAATAACAAAAGCGATATATGTTGAGGTTAGTTTAAGAAATAGCAGAAAATTCAATGATGGAAGGTTTATTCTGTAAGATTTTTTTAGAGGAACGTAATAATGATATCGGTATCTATTACCCCACAGTACATAATTGCTAAATTAAGAGCAGACTACTTAATGAAAACTAAAAACATGTATTCAAGTAAGTAAATTCAAAAATACAATACCAAAAAAAGAGAATTACCACCATCGACTTCACACATGCAATAATTAAATAACTTGCATAGTGCAAGTAGTTAAATATGCCACGATTAGAACATATTCGATTGTAAGCATTAGATATAAGGCAAATCATTCCCATTTTGAAGCAAATTATTTGAAAGGAAAGTGCATGAATTGGTACGTCTAGTTCTATAGATATCATGTAATCAATAGTAGATCACGTGAAATCCACTGCAAAGATAAGTATTATTTACTTTAGAAATTTGAATACATCCTTACGTAAAGCACGCATTACGCATTTGCTACAGATATATATTACACATATCTTTATCTGTACACATAGACATACACCTCGTATTTTCCAACGATTACTTCATCCATTTCTGTCTCAATAGACGTCGTCAATTTGGCTAGCGAAGTAAAGTTTCATGGCTCGCCTTAAAGAGGTATGTAGCAAATAAATATAATAAAGATTTTTACATCAATATTTCACATACAATAGCTTCCGGAAAGTCATTGATAAGTAACAAGAATAGCCGTCTTAAATTAGGACCTTTCGGAACTCCAGATGTGATAAGTTTCTTTTTAGGGCGTGTTACTGAGACCAAAGGTTGGCAATTCGTTCAAAAGAATACCATAATCAATGCGATCAAAAGATTTTGATAGGACAGTGCGGATAACATCAACTTGACCTTAGCCATCAAAAATTTCAAAAACATGTAGTATGAAGTGTCCTAAATTAGTAACGGTAGATTTGTTATCAATGAAACCGTGCTACCATAAAGATATATGGCTTGGAATAGCAAACGTGTTTCTAAATGGAAATTTTAGATATTTTAGCTGTATTCGACAATATGTAAATAGACTGATAGTTTTAAAAGCGGCTTATTCTGTCAAGTTTTTGTACTGGTGGAAGAACACATGTTATTAATTCAAAAATTATTTTCAAAGGCTGCACTAATATTTTAAAATAATGTTTTAAAAGGAAACCCATCATTTGATCGGTTCCAAAATTGCAGAGAAACAAAAAGTATCGATCGTATAAAAGAGAGTGGTAGACGTATTTAATATTTTTGTTTTTTTCATTTGTTAAATTTAGTTTGATTTATTTTTAATATGTAAATAATAAAATAAGTAAAACAAATCAAAATAATCAAACCAGGAAATAAACTCGTAAATAAAATGTGAGCCAAAAAAATTTTTCAAGTAGACTATGAACGAAAAAGATAATTATAGCAGCCACGTCGGAGTATAACTCATACGAAGTTTGTGGAATGTCATCGGTCATTCAATGATTAAATTGACGATCTGCGAATGTCTTCAATTATTCTTACTAATTCATCATTAAACAATGGCTTATGTATTTAGTGGACAGCAAAGGAGATCTATGGTTGAGATTTATTTAAGAAATGGCAGAAAAATCGATGGTCAATGGACTTATTATCTGAGAGATGCTTACGAAGATTTTTTAAACGAATTTATAAATGAGACTGTCCCATATGACCATTTCTGTGTTACCATTCGTCTTTTTGTAAGTTTATTCAGAGAAACAGGAAGCGTAAATCGTAAAATGGTAAGTGTTAGACCAATGGTCAGAAATGAAATTACTGTCGAAGCGGTAAGGCAAGTAGTCGAAGAACGTCAACAAACTTCTGTACGGCATTTACAGCAAGAATTAAATCTTTTTTACGGTATCTGTCGACGTATCTTTAAAAATTATCTACATATGCAATCCTTACCATATACAAGTATCAAATGAGATACTTCCTGTTGATAAGCTACGAAGACAATAATTTTGCCAACGATTTATTGAACAATTCAATAACAATAATGAAGGATTATAAAACTTATGTTTACAAATAAATCATGGTTCCCCCTTTATGGGTATGTCAACTCTCAAAATATGAGAATGTGGAGTACAGATAATCTACACTTTTTTATAGGGACTTCATTACATTCTCAAAAAATAAGAGTTGGGAGGCTATTAACCATAGAAGGGTTGGATATGTTAAGATATGTTAAAAATAGTTTTTAAAAACATTTGATTAGATTTCCAAAACAACAGATTGGTACAATAATGTTATTTTTTAAACTTTTTAGAAACAATAAATGCTGAACGTTACCAGTTAGAAATTTTAGATCGATTTATTAATATGATACACGATGATGAGCTACAGGAAGGCTATCTTCAGCAAGATGGAGCTTGTGCACATACTACTAATGCAAACATTGCTTTCATGTAGGAGTTTTTTGAAGATCGCATCATTAGGTTGATTACAGATACAATCTGGCCACCACGATCTTGTGACTTAACACTATGTGATTTCTTTTTATGGACACATTTAAAGAATTAGATTTTTATAACAACCGTTGTTGATTTTGACGATTTAAAATAAAGGATCACTAACAAGATTGAAAAAATTAATAATACACCAGGAATTCTTCAAAACGTTCTTAGTTCGTTTAAAAAAGATTACTCTTTGCAGAGATGTGGGTGGTGGCCATATAACAGATGCTATTTAATATCATTTTTCCATTTATTTTGTCATTTTATATTTTTTTGTTCAACATAATAAATCATGTTTTGCTTTAAAAATGTTTTTATTTATTTTGTTATGAGAAATATTACATCTGCTGATATTATAATTAAATTGAAAATATATTTTTAATATAGATTATTTAGTTAGAACCATCATTAAATTAAACAAAGTGACAGGTAGCTTTAAGTCGAATTAAATTCAGATACTCGTGATTTTATTCATGGCATACTCTGAAAACCTTTTTTTTTGACTCACCCATTAGAATCAATCTGAGCCGACGTGATTTCGGAGGGTTAATTCTAAAAAAAAAATAATTTTGTCTTCCATCTTACTATGAACTCAGCCTCATTATTAAATTATCGGAACGTGTATACGCTGTTTAAATTGACGAATTTTAGAAATTCAAAATTGAAACTATTTTGCTTATTCTTTTGTAACGAGTCTTTTGAAAATTTAAACGTGAAAGCAAAAATTGGGTTTATTTTATCATTAGTTTGTAATGCATTATAAAAAAAAGGCGTGTGTATCGAAACTTTATCTGGATATGACATTTTCCCATAAGTAATCTGCAACAATTTTTCTTACATATTTTTATTTGTTTCAGGTATGGATTTGATTTCCCAAATAAGAATTACAGGCTAGGATTTCAACGAAAACTAGGTTTGTTAAATCCTATAAAAATATGTTACCAACACTCAAAATCAAAGTATATACACCCATTTTTCACTATAACCACGTCCTTTATTTAATGGTTAATTGACGAAGGAGATACTTGTTGAAACTTCATTATAACGCTAAGAAATAAGTAATTAAACTTCTAGTTTCAAAAATTCTTTTATTGTAAATGCCACTACAATATTGTTTCGCCATACAATGGCTTCATCAGGTGGATGAAAAAAAATTTTACACATTCAAGAAAAAAGTAAAAAACTTAACCTGTTAGAAAACTTAGAAATTAATAGATACAATAGTTTAGGATTAGCTTTAAATTACCAACTAGATTTAAACAACTCCCCTCTACTAAATTTAAGATTGTAAAAATTTTTCGACCACCATTTCCCCAATAATTTTCACATAAATATTCAAACTTGTATTGTACATATTCAGTATTTCATCCACCTGATGAAGCCATTGTCTGGCGAAACAATATTGTAGTGGTATTTACAATAAAAGAATTTTTGAAACTAGAAGTTTAATTACTTATTTCTTAGCTTTATTTAATGCATAATTATTTTTAAAGCTATAAACACTATGATTTACGGACACGATTCCGCTAAAGTGTCCCCAGTACTCAAAAATGTGTATAAAATAAAGTCTATTTATTGTAGTTAAAACTAAAAAGTTAAATTCAAGCTACGACTAAACATGGGTTTAAGAGATTACTGCACTAGTTGTGACAGAAAAAAGCTAAATATACTTCATGTGTTTGAGTCTTTAAGCAAATAAGGGTGGTGGACAAGAAGGTGTCAAGCTTACTAAAGTTGTAGATTCCGAACTCAAAAAGAAAATCCCCCAAAACATCTTATAAATGATGCCAAAAAAATAATAAAATATATTTTTACTGAAAAAAAGTTGGGGGGGAAATGTCAATTTCCGCACTTCTTTGAAACATATTTTCTTCGGGTTTGTAATTACCCATAGTAAGGAGGAATCGATTGGTAGCACCTATGACGCTCTAGCTTCAAAATTGACTGATTTAGGAGACTCGAAAGCTTGGGGGTCTTGTACCACTTATACCATGGGAGGTGCTCTGGCGGAGCCTGCATTTTCGTGATAAACGCTGACTGGCGTCAGTTATAATGTATATATGATGGTTATTTTAAAAAACGCTGCATCAAAAAAGCTTTATTGGTTGCCAAGATCCAGGATGATAGAAATATTGCGTTATATTAAGATTAAGGTACACACTAACGTGCTCACCCTGATTATAGAACAGCATGTTCAAACATTTACGAACGTCTAATGGATCAAGTCATTTTAGTCTTTTGTTATTTGGAGCAAGCCAGTATGTTCGAATGTATCTACAGCTTTTCGAAATATTTGGAACTCATAACTGTATAGATTCCTCAACTGTACGCACGCCTAAATCGCTATGTATTATTTGGCTAGTAACATACTGCAGCGCATTTCAAATTTGGCGAAGTACTTTTGATTGGAATCGCTGTATCTTAGTTAGGTTTGTGTGATAAAAGTGACATACCAGGACCATAAAATTAATTTTATTGTCCTTGTACGTCACTTTTATTATTGTTTTGAACTCTACATTTTTATCTCCGGAAGAAGCAACAAAGTTGTTGCGAAATATAGGGATAATTAATAAATGAGTTTTTAATTGACAGACCGCTTGCCCGCTTTTAATTTATTTTATTCTATATATATATATATTCTGAGGAGTTTCTTAGCGTTTTGTAGGACAAGCATAAAACAGTTGGTTATTTAAAGTTTATTTTATTTTTCATACGTGTTTTGGGGAACTTGCTCCTTTATCAATGAACTGTAACAGAAGACACTTTCATGCAAAATTATGTCATATTATAAGTGTTAAGATTATATTTACGAATGCGTTGTTTTGCGCGTACCTGTGTTCTTTAAGTTGCGTTACATCTGTTGTATGTTGAAAAAAGGAATCTCAACATACAGCAGAAGTAACACAACTTAAAGAACACAGGTACGCACAAAATAATGCATTCTTAAACATAATCTTAACACTTGTAATATGACATAATTTTGTATGAAAGTGTCTTCTGTTGCAGATCATTGATAAAAGAGCAAGTTCTCCGAAACATGTATGAAAAATAAAAAACTTAACTTAAAATAACCAACTGTTTTATGCTTGACCTACAAAATACCAAAAAAAAAAAAACTCCACAGAAATTATAAATATGAGGTTAAACAATTATATATATATATATATATATATATATATATATATATATATATATACTTATTTTTTTAGATTATCACATGCAATATGAAATCTCTTAAATGAATATAATTTTTATGTACATTTTTATGTATTACAAATTCAAGTAATAAATTAAATAAAGGGTTTTAGATTTTTGTTGACTATTCAGGATGTTATTGATATTTATAGAGTAACCATGCTATTGTGTACATCCTGTTTAGTTCGAGGTCGAAATTACTTCTACTTATAGGTACATTAATTAACCTATACACCATGGATTAGTATGCTGATAATTTTTGTGTTATGAGATGAAATGAATTAGCGTGTATTGTGGTATCTGTATGTGTTGGTTTATGGTATATAGCGAACTCGTGTTTATTAGTTTTGTGTGTTATGGTTAGGTGTACAAAATTCATGCTTTTATTTATTTCTGTTTATATTGTAAATGTTATTTTGGGCTGAATAGTGTTGATATAATTATGTTTATGTAATTATGTTTACACAATTATATCAACACTATTCACCCCAAAATAACATTTACAATAGAAACAGAAATAAATAAAAACATTAATCTTCTAGACTTAACTATAACACACAAAACTAATAAACACAAGTTCGCTATATACCATAAACCAACACATACAGACATCACAATACACGTCAATTCATTTCATCCTATAACACGAAAATTATCAGCATACCAATCTAGGGTATATAGATTAGTTAATGTACCTATGAGTAAAAGTCGACCTCGAACTAAACAGGATGTGTACAATAGCATTAAACAATCTATACTTTATAAATATTATCAGTAACATCCTAAATAGTTAACAAAAATCTAAAACTCTTTATTTAGTTTACCCAAAATTAAAAAACTTAGGAAAAATTTTGGAAAAAACTGGTACTTTCATTAAAAAACTTAATAACGAATATATATCATTTAAAACAGACAATACTATACATAACATTATTAAAAACAACAAAGATAAAATAGACAAAGAGCCAAACTCTGGTGCATATAAGTTAATATGTAAAGATTGTAATAAGGTGTACATAGGACAAACAGGGAGGGCGTTAAAAATTAGGATGAAAGAACACAAGCGAAGTCATAAAGAAGGAAGAACAGATTCAACATTCTCTAATCATTGTTTAGAAATTAATTATAGATTTAATATAGATTTCGAAATTTTACATGTACAAGATAAAAGCCAAAAACTTATCTTGTCAGAAAACTTAGAAATTAATAGATATAATAACTTAGTATTAGCTTTAAATGACCAATTAGAATTAAACAACTCCCCACTACTTAAGATTGTTAAAATATTCCACCACCATTTTTTTCTCAATAATTTGTACACATAAATATTCAAACTTGTATTTTAAATCTTCAGTTTTTCATCTACCTGATGAAGCTATTGTGTGGCGAAACAATATTGTAGTGGAATTACAATAAAGTTTTTAAAACTACAAGTTTACTACTTATTTCTCATCGATATAATGAATTTTTAACAAGTATATCCTTCGTCAATCAACGATTTAAAATTGATACACATCTATATTCGTTCAAAATAATTATTAAAGCAGTTATTCCAGTCTTCAGTTGTGACAGTTAAAATTGCCATTTTGAAGGCATCTACTGCTTCTTCCGGCGACTGGAATCGTCGACAAGGCATTCCTTTCTTTTTCTCTGGGAACATAAAAAAGTCGTTGGAACTTAGGTTTGAACTATATGGAGAATGATCTAATAATTCGATATTTTGCTGCTCCAAAAATAATTGTCTTTCGAGCTGTCTGCGAATTCGAATTGTCATAATGCAGGATGATTCGCCGTTGTGAGTTGGTTTCTCGGAGCATGGCGATTACTTCTGGCAAACAAACAGTTGTGTACCAATTCGCATTAATCGTTGTTCTTCGATCTTGCAAAGGAATTTTAACTACATGACCTAGTTTTGAGGCAAACGTTGCGACCGCCTTTTCCGGATTCTATCATCTTGAAACACGCAAAATAGCGGACTGACCTTTATTTTCGAATTCATAGAAACAAATTCATGATTGATCGGCACTCACGATGTTATAGAAGCTTTTTGAGTGTCCGTTATTGAATCGGCTCAAAGTTTTTCGATACCAATTAACGCGCGCGGACTTTTTTTCTCTCACCCAGTTGATCATGTAGGATTGTTTGGATTGGGGTCTTTGAAATACCCATGGATTTCTCAGTTTCACGATAAATCACGTGTCTATCTTCCTTAATCAAGCGACGCACGGCATCGCTGCTTTTCTGGATGACTGCTATTCTTGCGAACCTGTCCGTATCGTTGCTGATACTGGTGTGTCCTCGTTGGAATTCACAGTACCAACGTAAAATTATGGATTAGATGTAGTGTACTTCATCTTCAAAAGCAGAAACCAACTGAGCAAGACATTGTCGTTGAGTTAATCCTCTCCGATAGTTGCCACAAATTATTGCGTGAAAATTTTCTCGACTCAATTCCATTTTTCGGCCAACTTATAAACTTTAAAAATTCACTATGACTAAATCACTTGCCGTATTTTGATAAAACTTTAGAATTAGGTTAATGAAAGATTGGGATTAATTTTGACACCTGACGTTTTAATACTGGCGCTCTTTATGAAGCTATATTAATCACTAAAAAGACATCCTTCGTATCAGTAAGCCAATATACAATTTCTAAAATTAATATTTTATAGTAATGTATAGCAAACGCCAATTAAGTTGGCGCGAGGCGGGGTAAGTTCGCGCAGGATTAGAAGTAGTGGGGAGATTTGTATTTGGTTTTACATCAAATGTCAGATAATTCTAACCTCTGAGCGTGTATCACTTTATGATCCCCTAGCAAAGACATTATGTTCCGTCAAACGTCAATGACAAATGTATTCTGACAATCACTTGAGTAGTGGGGGTGGGCGTTTTTAAAAACGGCTTCTGCGCACCCCCTCCTCGCGCCAACTTAATTGGCGTTTGCTATACAGAGTGAACGTGCCCGTCAAAAGTCTGCTGTAGTACCAGGTGCTGGAAGAATAAGTTTCGACGAATACTATAACTTTGAAAATGTAAATAATCAAAAATTGCAATTTAAAGCAAAACAATGCTTATTTCAGATTCAAGAGTATCTTTTACAAATACCTGAAGATTATCCTGATATTGTTAATATAGAAATCAGCCAATATACTACTGAGGGGCGTCCAATTAAAACTATTGCCATTTATTTTTTTGCAACTGTGATCTGTAATGCAGTTTAGTTAAATATCGAAGTGTAAATAGCAAGTGCTCCTTCATTTCATTGTAATTTAACACTTAAATTTATCGCCAAAATTGCTGTCAGTTAAATATGCCTAATGTGATGCGCGTCGAGGCGGTTTGTCTCTCTTATTAAAAAATAGAGAATAAATCACTGCCGTATCCTGATGAAACTTTAGATTTAGGTTAACGAAAAATTGAGATTAATTTTGACACCTGACGTTTTATTACTGACGCCCTCTATGAGACTATATGCAACACTAAAAAGACATCCCATGTATTATTGTATTATTTAATATAAGCACTAGATATTTTCTTTCAAGATTCTAGTAAAATATTACATGTTAATTTCTATTCTACCTCATATATAATAAACTACTCAAAAATGAATAGGAAATTAGATCTTTTTTTAACAGATCTAATTAATTCGATTAAATTTAACGTATTTTCTCAAACTATAGATAAATTAGAAGGCCCACAGTCGTTTGTGGACATTTTATTTGGTAAATGTCTTTTCTGTGTGATAAAATATTGAATCTTGTATTTTAACCTTAAATTAATTTAGAATACAAAATTATAAAAATCGCATTTTTTGACAAGTATTATTCATTTTAAACGTCATTTCACATTTTCACGATACCAAGACGTCATTTAAATAAAGAAACTTTTGATTTAGTTGCGTTATTGCATCAGCGAGGGCAATCTGGAGCAGAAATTGCCGCAATTTTTAATGTGTCTCCAAGTGTTGTTAGTAGGGCTCTAACAAGATTCCAACAGGTAGGATCTGCAAGGAGAAGACCCGGTAGTGGATTTGAGAGGAAAACAAATCAGAGACAAGACCGCTACATACGAATTCAGACAAGGATGAATCCGTTTAGAAGTGCTGTATGGTTGCAAACACAGTTACGTGCCGCCACTGGAGTTAGAGTTTCGGATCAAACCATTAGAAACCGTCTGAGGGAAATGGATCTTCATAGCTGCAGGCCTGTGAGACGCCCAAAATTAACTAATGCCAATAGAATGGCTAGAAGAACTTGGATTAACCAACGACTAGCAGAAAATTTTCAATGGGAGCATGGTTTATACACCGATGAATCCAGATTCTGCTTATTTAGTGATAATCGTAGAGTAAGGGTCTGGAGAACTCGAGGAGACCGTTATAGACGCGAGTTTACAAAAGCTGTGGTGCCTTTTGACGGCGGTGGTATCATGGTGTGGGCGGGCATTAGTTTGAATGGACGTACGAACCTCCATCTCTTTGAAAACAATGTCAATGGACACATATACAGAGATGACATTATTCAGCAATATGTGGCCGACTTTCGTGAGGCTGTGGATGAAAACATGGTTTTTATTGATGATAATGCAAGACCTCATCGTGCACAAATTGTAATGCAAGCAATAAATGACCTCCATATTAACCATCTACCTTTACCACCAACGTCTCCCGACTTGAATCCAATTGGGCACATTTGGGACAGACTTCAAGAACAGCTCAACGAACATAATCCGCCCCCAGTTTACGTGCAACACTTGCGGGAAATTGTACCGCTGTGTTGGAGAAGAGTGTCACAAGAACACATTAATAATTGCAGTATGACTATGCCCCGAAGATGTACAGCTGTGAGAGATGTCCGTGGCCATTATACACGATTTTAGAATTAATTTTTACAGACAAATGTTTATTTTAGCTATTATTAAAAATGTTGCTTATTTAATTTTTGATCATTTCTTAGTAATCTAACGATTTTTCTGAATAAATTTTAAATTGTTGTGTACAATTATGTATCTAATATAATACACTACAAATATTTACCCATACTATCTAAAAAATACAAAAAAGTAAAAATTCCTTATTCATTTTTGAGTAGTTTATGTGTGTAATAAGAATTCAATTAATTTCAACGTTTTTCGTGTTTCGATTTAGGAAAAATGAGTTTCACATATTCTTTGATGGTCGAAAGTAGAATATCATCATTGTGTAACACATCCTACGGGCAAGTAAAAAAAAATCCATTACATTTAACAAAAGCGCACGAACACGCAAAATGTATATATTTCTCCCAGTATTCTTTTCGCAAAACGTTTTCATTTCATTCCACCAAATAAAAAAGAAATCACTTTTATCGTGTCGGACCGGTGAAAAAATATGATCGGACTAACGCGGTAGGATATGAAACAACTTCCCAGAACACGAGAAGTTCACAAGGAACTGCACGGTCATAAATCGGCGAGGCACCGACGAAGATAAAAAGAAACACATTTTCTCGGGACACACTTCCCTTCTATCCAACTGCACGCACACGAAAAACCCTTCTTCCAAGGGAAAATGGTCTTTTTTATCGCCATTCCGTCGCCACCTCATTCTTTAATTTCGGTCCATTCAAATTCGAACGCAAAAGCATGATATATACATATATGCAGTATGCCTAGTGAAAAAAAGAGAATTAAATAGATAAAAAGACGCGTTTCCGGGCAGTCGTGTTTACTCGTCGAAATATCGCATCTGCGATTCCGAGTTGCTCGCACTTATTTCCGCCTCGACCATAATTCTTCCGTAGTGTTGGAAAGATCCTGAGGGATACTATCCCTAATCCGAAAAGCAGGACGAAAGAGACCTTCACCTAATGCGTTCTTTATATGCATTGGGATGCCCCAGAGGAGGCTCTATTATTTGCATCGCATTCCCTTTTAACTTTCATTTAAACGCGTGCATTATGAAGGTTTCTAGAGATATATTTTTTTCAGGGAGGAAAACATTTCGTTGTGCAGTCCGACGAGATTTGACCAATCTTTTCAAAAAGTGCTTTCGTGTATTTGAAAGCATTTACTTTTATGCTAACAGCTTCTAAAGTAAGTCAGAATAATGCAGAGCCTTTCCGAGAGCTTATTTCTTAAAGTTAGTGAAAAACAAATTTTGAAACACTTTCTAGGTTATGATTTTAAGCTAAAATATATTTAAGCTAATATATAGCACTATACATATTGCTATGGATTTTTCGCCAATAAATAGTAAAAATTTATTTAAAAATGAATGTAATATTACGGTATGCGCCAAAATAAACAACACTGAAATTACTGAAGTATATTATTTATTACTTATACATTATTATGTCTATAGAATGCATGTTCAAAATGTTCGCCATGGCATTGTAGGCACTGCTCATAACGGTTACGCAGATTGTCAAACATATTCGAGAACACAGGTTGCTGCATATTCCGGAAAAAGGAGACGATCTTCTCACGTAAATGATTAACAGTTCTGGGTGGGTCTGTACCGCTGAAGACTTGCTTCTTTAACATACCCCATACGTAGGCATCCGGTGGTGTAAGATCGGGGGAATGTGATGGGTAGTTGAAATTAGAATTGCGGGAAATGATGCGTCCTTCAAAAGTTTCCTGCAGCAATGCTAATGTCGAGCAGTGTGACTAGTCGCCCCGTCCTGTTGAAGCCACTGCTCTTCCATCCGAAGGTCCCTGGCACGACAAAACCCTCTGAGATCTTGGACAAATGGCGTTACCACAATGTTTCTATAACGTTCCTGGGTAACAGTAAGAGGTGTGCCATCATCATCCTCAATGAAATACGGACCAATCACACCGTGTGCTGACACTGCACACCATATCGTCACACGGGCACTATGTAGCGGTTTTTGGATAATCACGTCTGGCTTACCGAAACCAAGGAAGCGAGTTGTTTGTTTATTGATGTAACCCTCCAAGTGAATATGACTTTCGTCTGAGAACCACACATTATTCAAGAAATCTGGATCCTCGTACAACATAGCCAAAAATTGTCCACAATACGCAACCCTGGCATTCATATCTTGGTTTGACAATCGTTGTCCAACTTGAATTCGGTACGGAAATCCACCTACATCTTTGAACAAACGCCGAATCGATGTACTGCTGATATTCAACTTAAATGCCGTTCGCCGAAGACTTCGGTTCGGTGATTGCAAAACCTGATTGAGGACACGTCCATGGTTCCCATTCGTTCTCACAGTTACTGGCCTACCAGACCTTCCCTTCCGTTGGCACAACACACTGCCAGAACGACGAAATTTCTCAACAATAGAAAGCATAACTTTGTTGGTAGGTGCCTCTTTATGAAATTGATCGCGATATGTTTCCGTCACTAACTTCAAACTCGGTCCACCTTGTTTGCCTTTTCCGTAAATAATGCTCGACGATAAACACTTTTTCCTCAGTCGTGAGACCCATTCTCAACTATAACATCACATAACAACGTTCTTTGCACTACTAAAAACACATAACGCTGCTAGTATCATACGTCAAAAAGCAGACATGCGCATAACAATGGCACGCATTTCAGTGTTGTTTATTTTGGCGCATACCGTATTTTGTATATCTGTGTATATCCGTATGTATTTATGTGTATGCAACAAAACTTGTATGTTTGAAGTACAGCTTTATGCGAAAGCGAGGTCAGAGACAAGTTAGCAGTTGACGAGAGCGTTCATTTTTATTTAAGATAGATAATTATCTATTGTAAATTGGGGTTGTTTTGGAGTTTAATTAGTTGATGTGATGTGATACGAGTTTTTAGTCTCGTAATTTTAAATTTATATTGTGATTATTATTGAATTGACCTTTCATTACGAGTTTTATAAGTAACTTAAAGATATTATAATTATTACATTTGTCAATACTCTTTTACTGGCGCCTAAAAAATTTTGTAGAAGAGTCAACCACGTTTCCGATTGGAACCCTGAGAGGAAAGCAGTCCCATTTTTGGAAATAAACCGACTGATTATCCAAGTTGGATAGATTTGTCGTGAATGGTGGTACAGTAAATATAAAAAACCACAGTTCATAGCATATTTTTGGCGAGACCAAGCGTGGGGCGAACAGAAATAGCAAATATAATTTTGGCAAGGCCAACGTTGGAACAATAGCAGTATTGGAAAGTTAATAACAGAGCACAAAGAGATGGAAGGTATCTCAGGAGTACAGCAAAGAAGTCAAGAATCTTTGGAGGAAGCAAGGGCATTGTTAGGTCAATTAAAAACAATTACCATACATGAAGAGGGGCACGAAGGAGTAAACAGGGATAAGATAATAATGGACATATTAATAGAAATGCAAGACAGAGAGAATGAAAGCTTTTGAGGATTTAAAGAAAGATTTTTATAACCAGTTAGTTTTAATTTTACCAGATTTTAATAAACAGTTTATATTAAGAGTAGATGCAAGTGATGTCGCTATTAGTGGAGTTTTAATTCAAATTAATAATGAAGGTATAGAACAGCCGATATGTTTCATATCTCGAATCTTAAAAAGCTACGAAATTAAATATACTATTATTGAAAAAGAAATGTTAGCTGTAGTACACGCGGTTCAAAAGCTTAGATTTTATTTATTGGGCAAGAACTTCATAGTAGAAACAGATCATGCTGCGTTGACATCACTTTTGAGTACAAGGTTTAAGAATAATAGAGTGTATCGTTGGTCTTTGTTATTGTCAGAGTATAATTTTGAAATTAGGCATATAAAGGAGTACTAAATGTTACTGCCGATGCGTTATCTAGGATGTATAACAATAAAAGTAAATTTAATTATGTTGAATTAAATGAATATAATAGAGAATATGCTGAAGGGACTTTTGAGTATGAGGTGATCCTTCAGGTCCCACAGGATGAAAGTTTTAAATAATTTTAAAGAAGTTTTATGAAATAAAAATAAGTAAATAAAAGTTTTATTGTGAAAAAAGAATTAATTAATGGAAAAATATTAGCAATTAAAGCTATATGATATTGTTATTGATGATTATACTTGAAAAGCATTATTACAAATATTATTTTTTTTCTCTTCTATACGAAATCCATGGGAGTGACAAATGTCCAGGAGGTTGAGGAAGATATCAACTATTCGCCGACTACTGTTAACTCTGGAGTGTTCTTCGTTTGCGATGTATGGGACAAGGCTTATTATTATGTCAACAATCAAAATGGCATAAGATATGTCAAAACACAAAACGACATATAGCAGAAATAGTTTTGAAATTGGAAATTCCGTTTTTAAAAAGAAGATATAAATTAGATGGGTGCTCTGCAGCTGTTCGCTTCACAGGTGCACATCGAGGAAGATGGTCCAGTATGAAACTGTGCATCGGCTGAGTGCAGGGAACAGCAATGACAGTGTGCGTAACTGTTTATTGTCTACGAGTGCGGAAAACTATATGATGAAAAAGATTTTGACATGTACAGGCTTTTCCATCAGATAGTCTTGGGGTAATGCTATGGATTTTTCTCCAATAAATAGTAAAAATTTATTTAAAAATGAATGTATTATTATTTTGGATATCTGTGTATATCCGTATGTATTTATGTGTATGCAAAAAACTTGTATGTTTGAAGGACGGCTTTATGCGAAAGCGAGGTCAGAGACAAGTTAACAGTTGACGAGAGCGTTCATTTTTATTTAAGATAGATAATTATCTATTGTAAATTCGGGTTGTTTTCGAGTTTAATTAGTTGATTTGATTGTATTTCAATTTCCCGAACTTTTTTCCCGAGTTTTTAGTCCCGTAATTTTAAATTTATATTGTGATTATTATTGAATTGACCTTTCATTACGAGTTTTATAAGTAACTTAAAGATATTATAATTATTACATTTGTCAATACTCTTTTGCTGGCGCCTAAAAAATTTTGTAGAAGGGTCAACCACGTTTCCGATTGGAACCCTGAAAGGAAAGCAGTCCCATTTTTGGAAATAAACCGACTGAAGATCCTAGTTGGATAGATTTGTCGTGAACGGTGGTACAGTAAATATAAAAAACCACAGTTCATAGCAATATGTACATACGAGGGCTATTCGTAAAGTAAGTTCTGTTTGGTTATTAAAAAAAACACCATTATATGAAGAGGTTTTTATTATATTACAACCTTTAGCTACAGCTTTTAGCCACTACTTTCAGATATTTTTCCACGTAGTTGTCATTAAGATTGAGATATTCGCAATAGCGATGACCCAGCTTTTTAATGCCATTTTCATAGAATCTGCCGTTTGTGAACTAAGCCATGCTGTAACACTGTCCTGAAACTCTTCATCGCTTTTAAACCGTTGGCTCCCAAACCATTTCTGCATGTTTGGAAAGAGATGGCTGTCGACAGGAGCCAAATCAGGGCTGTAGGGAGGATGCTCAAACACTTCGCATTTAAAATTGTCCTAGGCCTAACGCGCGAGCGGCGGCAGGCGGGCGAGTGTTGTCATGAAGAAAAACGATGTCCGAACCTAATAATCCACGTCGCTTGTTCTGAATAGTTCTGAACTTCTTCAAAGTTTCACAGTAGACTTCAGTGTTTATTGTGGTCCCTATAAAATATACAAGTAGAACGCCTTTCTTGTCCTAAAAGACAGTGATCATGACTTTTCTCGCAAAAAAATCTTGACGGCACTTTAAAGGTTTCTTCGTAATCGAGGTAGAGCGACTCCACTGCATTTACTGACTTTTCCTCTCAACGTTGACGGAAGCTACGGAAGTCTCATCGCCTGTTACGATATGCCTGAGGAAATCTTCACCTTCAACATCCTAGCATGTTAGAAAAGTTAGTGCCGATCCCATTCCCTTTGTTTTATGGTCGCCGGTAAGAAGTTATGGCACCCATCGTGAACAAAATTTTTGGTAAACTAAAGGTGCAGTAACAACCTCGTACAAAACTGTACATGAAATAAGAGGGAAAAAAAGCACGCAGTTCTGTGATTGTAAATCGCCGATTTTCACGAATTTGTTCTTGGACATTACCCACAAGTTCGTTCGTCACAACAGTTGGTCTTCCACTCCGTTCTTCATCATGGACATTAGTTCGTCCTTCTCGAAAGATACGGCACCATCTTTTAAGCTTATTGTCAGTCATGATATTTTCATCATAAACAGAACAAAGTTCACGATGAATCTCAGCAGCCTTCATGTTCTTTGCACACAGAAATAGGATAATAGCACGCAATTTACATTCGGCGGGTTTTTAAATTGCAGCAGGTATTTTAAACGGCCAAAGAAGAATGTCCGAACGATTCTGTCACTACCAGTGCCAAGCTCGCACTGAACCAGACTACACCGTAGCGCTGCGATCGCGCCGATAACCACACTCCTCTGCTCACTAGACGGAAACGGAGCTTACTTTACCAATCGCCCTCGTTTATACATACTGGATAAACAGATTAAAATTGACCTCGGAGTATATTTTAACAATTTCTTGCTCGAAGATAAAGTATTTATTATGTTTTTACTAAAGAAACATATTTTAAATTAAAAAATAATTTAACAATTATAGAACCTTTTTGAAGCAAATACTCTCTTCAGAAAATATTAATTGAAACTACAATATCGTGTATTTTAAACCACCGGAAGGGAGGTGAAATTAAGAAGATATTTCGAAACATTAATGCTAATATAATATAAAGTAAATTATTAAACATTAATTACAGTTTATGTAATTCAAAACACAAGAATAATAATGTTTATGTAAATATCTAATTTTAACTAAATACAATAATTGATATCAAACCTTCAATTGTGTTCATTTAATCTATAAATATACATGGATATATATACAGTTCATAAAGTGTAAGTTTTCAGTTCAAGGTCAAATTCGATTCAAATCAGTACTGCAGAGTCAAATGAAGTCAGTATTCAATCGCGGAAACAACCGTTTGTCATCATAAAATATAAACGTCATGTTTCAATATTGTCAAAATTTTACTATGTTACTTGTAATATAACCAAAGAGAGCATATACATAACCTACATGTCAAAATAATAATAATAAGTGGGAACATTAATAGTTCAAAAGTATTGTTTCTTTTCTAGTTCTGTATAAATATATTCTATCCAAGAAAACTATGCCGAAATTATTACTTTAATATTTGAACAAATTATTTTAAATGTTATTTATAATTATATACTCAGGAAAATATTCGATCAAAAATTTATTTAAAAAGAAATATTTCAAGTCAGATATCAATAGTGAAATGCATAGGTATTGAAAAGATCTTTAGTGTTAAAAATGTTTGCATTATTAAGAATGACATACCTACCAAAATCATTTTCTTGCACTATATCTGGGTTAAGAAGATTGGGAATGTATTAATTTGATGAATAATTTAGATTTCTACTTAACTTATATATTGTTTATATTTTAAATAAATTTAAATATATTGGAAAAGAATGTAAAAGTTATGTTCGGAGCTCTTTGAAAAAGAATTAAAACCTTTTGAAAGTTGTAAATATATGTTGTCAAATTACATTTATAAAATAAAAGAAACATTTATATAGTCTACATTTAATATTTTATTGTTTCTTAAGAAAATAATGGTATAATAATACAATCCAAATCCATATTATCCTTTATTAGATGAAGATAATATTTAACAAACACATGAGGATTTTCTGATAACTACATTTGATAATTTTGCAGGTTAGTACACTACCAATACAAAAAAAAAACAAACTACACCACCAATAAGAAAAAAACAAACTTCATTCATATAAAACTTTGCCACGAGATCTTTATCATGTAATGTTTCGTTGAACCAGTGGCAGTAATTTCTTCGCTGCTTTATATTATGTGCATGCAAATGATACACATTGATGGTTTTTATGGCAGTATTAATGTAACCATATTAAACTACTACAAAATATAAATATAAAAATATTTTGTCAAAATAAGATAGTTACCTGCTTATTAATGTTTAGTGAACTTTTATAGAAGTAAACTTCCCTGTTTCATCCAAATAAAACCTCAAAAATATTACTTGTATTATTTGCAATAGGTATGTTATTTTTAATGTGAATGGAGTATATATTACAAAAATGAATGAAAACTAGTCAGTTTTTGATTCTGACTCAAAACTTGAGTCATTTACATTATTATTGGAGCAATCTCTGCCCTATCAAGAAATTGCTCCCGCTCATGCAATTTTTTAATAAATTTTCCGTATGCCTAGCACAATTATACCAAGTAATTTCATCACACTGTTGCAAAGCTTCATTCCACATTTCTTTAACTCTTTCATCTGAATAACCATTTCTTCCAATATTTGAATTATAATAGTTTTTAACCTTAGTCCAAATCAACTAAGGTTATATTTCAATTGCGTTCAAGTCACAATGGTACAGAGGTAATCTTAAAACTTCATGTCCACTCTCACATTATTTCACCTATAATAAATATCTTCTCTTCTTTATGATGTTTTACTAATTGAATTAATTCATTCTTAGTCATTGCAGGTGAACAGCTTCTATCTTTTTTTCTCAACCATTCCATAATTTCTGTTTTTTTGAGGAGGTATTTGGTTGTTTATTTTGACTAGCACTATGATAAGGAGCATTATCTATTATTATAAGTGATGGTACCTCAAGATTTGGTATAAGCTGATCATTTACCCATTGCTTAAAGGAGTCACCATTCATTTCTCCATGGTAATCACCAGTGATTGTTTTTTATGGAAAAATCAGACTAACTCCTTTAATGAAGCCATTTTCTGTGCCAATATGTATAATAATAAACCGTTTACTATCATAGTCTTTGGGTTTCCTAACACTTTTATATTATCATTTTGCCAGCATTTCATTCTATTCTCTTTCGAAAAGATTCAAATTTCATCAAGGAACATAACCTGACGTAAAGTTGAATTTAAGTTATTCATATATTCCCTTAAAAATACATTTCTCATTCAGACTATATTTAATTTCTCTGTGAGCGCTCTCCTGTTACACTCTTTCTTATATTTATAACCAATATCTTTAAGCAATATTGCTAAAGTAGTTGTACATGTATGAACAAATTCTTTCATAGCCAAAACTGCTTAAATTTTTTAAGGTAAGATGTTTTTCTGAAAAATTTTAACATGTAATAAATATTTACAATATATTAAAAACATACTTTCTTTATACATGTCATAAACAGTATTTCGAACTTCCATTTTAGTTGCTTCTGCTAAGTCCTTAGTTTTTGGCTTCTTACAACACCTTTTTTTGCTAGGAGACGATAAGACTGGATTCTGAATGTTACGATGTTTAATAGTGTAGACCGTTCTACTAGAAATATTAAGGGCTTCTGCTACCCTCTAAAATAAAACTTATTTCATAATACCGCCTTATCTAACTGATTATGTGAATTACCTCATGAACGCGGTCGATGGACATAAATGGTCAACCATTCTCCTTTACCCGTTAATAGGCTGTAAGATTTAATACAAGCTGTTTCGCTTGAGAATCAAGAGGTTTACTTGGCATCTAAGAAATATTCTGTAAAATAAATAGGTTAGAAATGTCAAAGTAATAATCAAACAATTTCGTACTTATTGCCATTAATTGATATTACTATTTATTATCAGTATTGTTCTCAAAAAACCAGATTTTGTAATTTTTGATAAACTAAATATTCAAATTGGAAGAATGCTTAACCTAGAAGTCAGAATACCGGAAACAAAGTCAATAAACAACAATATTGAAATAATTTGACAAGTCGAATATCATAAGACTATCTCCTAGACAACCTATCCTTTTTATTTAATATAATATTTCAAAGACGTACGTCTTAACTCAAAATGACAAACGTCTGTAGTATTACAGCGCGTGTTCATGTGTGTTAGAAAGAGATAAAGTACAATTTGCGGTTCACACTTGGGCAGTACGAACTGAAAACTTATACTTTATGAACTGTATACTAAAATCTAGTAATTGCAAAATATTGCCGGGATCAGTTAGTATAATATAATGGCAACAAAACAATGTAATCCTTAAAACTACAGAAATGCATGAGTGTTATTGTTAAAGAACGTACAAAAACTCCTCAGAACAGAATTAAGGCAAGCGTCTTATAAAATCTGAGCGAATCTATTAAGATTCCCCACATCTTTCAGTCCATCCGGTAATTGATTCAGAAGCTCTAGATCCATTGAAACCAGAGATCTTTTTGTAATATTTACTCGGATAAAGTGCACTTAAAAAAGTGTATATATAAATTCTTGAAAACCTATTTTTTTGGGTTTATAAAAATATGAAGACGACCGTTGCCCTGCTGAAATGTGGCATTGTTTAGCCCTTGTATATAAGATAAACGGAATGGTTTTAAAACTTCGTAAATAATTTATAAATATTGTTAAAGTATGTATCAAACTCAATAAGCTGTCACCTGAAAGAAATCTCCATTTAAAATAGCGTCGTATCTAATGTACTCTGTATATCTTATAAGCAGAGAGCCGACTGAAGCGATTGAATGACCAATTGCCCCGATAAAACGTTGAGGCGGTATCATGTATAATATGCATTTTATAACAGCCCCACTATTTACTTGCTCGAATGCATTCGTCGAGCAGATGTTATTTCCGTCGTTATTGTGTCTATTCTTTTATAAATTCTATTTTACAGTGGCGTGTTTCTGGTTTTGTTTCTTTCAGTGTTATTTGGTTACAACTTTTAGTATTTTAAAAAATACGTTTTATATTGTTATATTGTATATTTATCCTATAATTCTTAATAAATATTAAGTTTAATTACTACCTTATTTTTGGAGTAGTTTTCGTTTCTTCTTTTTAGTCCATTTCTTTCGGTTCTTAGTATTTCTCTTTATTTTCATTAAGTATGGAGAATTCTCGTATAGCAACCATGGTAGGATGGATTAGAGGCCATACAGATTGCATATTCGTAATGAAATCGAGATATATTGCAGTGGCTGTTCATTAAGTTTAAGGCGTCCACAAAAGTGTAATGTGCAGAGACATCTTTCTTCGAAAATTCACACTTTTAACGAAGAACTGTGTGAAGCTTTCATGGCGGCCAATATCCCATTCAAAAAGCTTAACAATCCAGTCTTCAGCAGATTTCTTACAAAATATACTGATCGCCATATACCAGATGAATCTACTGTACGTAAATACCACTTACCAAAATGTTATTTGAGAACCATTGAAAAAATATGAACCTACCTATCTGGTCCTTATCTTTGGGTAAGTGCAGGCGAAACAACGGATGTAATGAGACGATATGTGTTAAATGTAGTTGTTGGTATTCTTCATCCGACAACTTCATACCAACCATACTTAATTGCAACTAAAATATTGCCTGTCGTAAATGGTGAAACAGTTGCAGAAGTAATTGATCAACGTATTCATAATATTCTGTCATCGGATGACAACTATAAAGGCAAGATGCTGTTATTTTTGACTTATGCGGCAGCTTATATGTTAAAAACAGGGAAATTATTAAAGCAATTTTATCCCAATATACTACACGTTACTTGTGCAGCACATGCACTACACAGAATATGTGAATACATCAGGGGTCATTTTTCCAAATGTTGATAAGTTAGTTTCATCATTTAAAAAGATATTTCTCAAAGCTGAGACAAAAAGTTGATGGCATATTTAGCAGAAATCCATATTTGAATATATTATATCAATTCTGCACAGACCCGAATGAAAAATCTATACATTCGAAGTATGATGCACATTTGCAACATTTTAATCACGCAGCGATCACCACTTGTGATGTGGAACGGACATTTTCTATTTTTAAAGACGTTTGAACATCTAAAAGAACTAATTTAGCACAGGAATACCTTGTAAAAATTTTAGTAGTAATGTTTTACACTTTCAATGTTTGACACAGAAAATACATAGTTTTGAGTTTTGTTCCTTGTAAATTATTTTTATTCAAAATTCGATACGCAATTCGCCTGTCAGAATTACTTTTGTTGCAGCTGTAGTTGCTGCCGATTACCAAACCGTTTATTACATTCGCTCTGTTATTGATTGACAGATACATATTAACTGCATGTGTGGGTATGTGCCACTTATTCCGTGGCCACACCTATAATATTGTTCGAAACTCACAGATCACTTACAGAAACAAACCTATTGCGAATACAAGGCGGACGCCTATGAGCTATGAATCATCAATCGCTCGAGTCCGCTCTCTGGTTACAAGCATTCGGACATTAACAATTTTTTTAGGCAAAGTTCTTTCTTGTGAGTAAACACATTTTATGCAATCCTTGGGTTTTAAATAAAAAGAGAAAAATAAATTATTTCAATAATAAATTTGCATAAGCACGAATCCTCACTAAAACTAAAATTTATGTAAACGTAGCATACTGATTTTTTAATAAAAGTTAACGAAAGATAAAAATACATGTCATCCTGACTGATGTGCCAATTTTCGAAACCACTGGATATGAAAAAGTGCAAATCAACCAGATGGCGTTCAATTTGAATAACTCTTTTATATTTTTGGTAAGCGAATCTGAAATGGAAATGATAATGATTAAAATTTGCAGCACGATGATATGAGAATATTTTAAAATCCAATTAAGACATTTCTGCATCGGTCCCTTCTTGATATAACCACGCATCTCCCACTGTCAAAGGACCGTAATTTAAATGTAAATATCCTCTGAGTAAATTTGAAACAGGAAGATAATTATATATATTTTTTGCGTGCGCGGGTCTGTTTGATACCGTTGATATCTCTGCAAAGTGCAAATTGTGTTGTAATTCGATATGATGTAAAACAAACGGTCCTTTTGGAACAACAATAATGAAACGGAAAGTTATATTTTGATCTTTAATGAATTTAACTCGATGGTCTTACAAGCGTCTTTGGTTGGATAGATGATAGTCATTAAAATGCTATGCATGAATGAATATATGTGTTGTTGGATATTTTATATAGTTTGTTACAAGGACAAACCATTTTACGTTCGACGAGGTGCGTTCAAGTTCTAAGGCCTCCGATTTTTTTTTGTACAGACTGGAAAGAGATAGAAGCATGTGCATTGTTTTAAAATGAGCGTGCCTTCGTTGTCAATACGTCACATAGATGGCAGCACTGTACGGCAGATGTAATTGTAGCGGCAGCGTCGAGAATGAGAACTGTTTTAGATACTTAAAATGGCTACGTTTTCCTTACTTGAACAGCGTGCAATCATTCGTTTTCTGAATTTTCGTGGTGCGACACCAATTGAAATTCATCGACAGTTGAAGGAGACATGTGGTGATGGGAGTTATGGATGTGTCGAAAGTGCGTTCGTAGATGCGACAGTTTAATGAAGGCAGAACATCGTGTGACGACAAACCGAAACAACCTCGGGCTCGCACAAGCCGGTCTGACGACATGATCGAGAAAGTGGAGAGACTTGTTTTGGGGGATCGTCGAATGACAGTTGAACAGATCGCCTCCAGTGTTAGCATTTCCGTGGGTTCTGTGCACACAATCCTGCATGGCGACCTGAAAATGCGAAAAGTGTCCTCCAGGTGGGTGCCACGAATGCTGACGGACGACCACAAGGCTGCTCGTGTGGCATGTTGCCGAGCAATGTTGACGCGCAACCAAGGCATGAATGGGACTTTCTTTTCGTCGATTAGACAATGGATGAGACGTGGATGCCATTTTTCAATCCAGAAACAAAGCGCCAGTCAGCTCAATGGAAGCACACAGATTCACCACCACCAAAAAAATTTCGGGTAACCGCCAGTGCTGAAAAAATGATGGTGTCCATGTTCTGGGACAGTGACGGCGTAATCCTTACCCATTGTGTTCCAAAGGGCACTACGGTGACAGGTGCATCCTACGAAAATGTTTTCAAGAACAAGTTCCTTCCTGCACTGCAACAAAAACGTCCGGGAAAGGCTGTGCTGTTTCACCAAGACAACGCACCCGCACATCGGGCTAACGTTACGCAACAGTTTCTTCGTGAAAACAACTTTGAAGTGATTTCTCATGCTCCCTACTCACCTGACCTGGCTCCTAGTGACTTTTGGCTGTTGCCAACAATGAAAGACACTGTCCGTAGCCGTACATTCACCAGCCGTGCTGCTATAGCTTCAGCGATTTTCCAGTGGTCGAAACAGACTCCTAAAGAAGCCTTCGCCGCGGCCATGGAATCATGGCGTCGACGTTGTGAAAAATGTGTACGTCTGCAGGGAGATTACGTCGAGAAGTAACACCAGTTTCATAGTTTTCGGGTGAGTAGTTAATTAGAAAAAAAATCGGAGGCCTTAGAACATGAATGCACCTCGTAAAAAGACCAAGAAATATTATAAATAGTAATATGTATATCGAGTAATTATCTTTACATTAATAGTCTTTGATTGCCTACCAACAATTTGTTAGAATCCATACTTTTCTTTATTGTTATACGATTTGGAAATTAATAATTTCCGAAATTTTGTGTGAAATTTTTCAGCAAATACCGACGAAATTTTATATGCTCTATAAGATGCAGTTATTATTTTGTTGCAATTTTTTTCATAATAAAGTAAATGATTTCAATAATCTCAAACATACTCTACCAATCAATGAAGAGGTCATATTATTTAAAAACATGAGTTGATAGTTCTAAAGCGTCTTTGATCTCCCCGCCATCCAAGAATTCTAAAATAATTCGTGAGAAAAGTCCAAACTACAGAGGAAAAAGAGCACTACAATTTATTACAAATAATAAAAACTTAAAAATATACTTGGTTACAGAATTTACTTATTTTTCTTATGTATTTCATTAAAACAGGGTACGCAATAATACGGTTTATTTTCACGATCGTCCCAGTAATAAGTAACTTTTTTTACTAGATTTTTTATATCTATCCAGATACTTTTTTGTTATAATTTAGGAACTGGACACGAGAGGTTGATGACTCATCGCCCACGGGCGTACTATTGAAAATTTGTACTTTTAAGGAATTTTTAATTTTATTTATATAATTGGAAAACAAACGGGTGCTGATCTATAAAATACAAAATACATATTTATTTGTTCATTTTGTAGTTCAAGTTGAGGAAATGAGTATTAATATTAACTAGCAATACTTTCTCAAGGTTCTCTTCGGTAAAATTTGTGCTCTTCGAATGAAATACATCCTTGTATATAGGTGCATACTGGAAATATTCCTTTATTTCAGCGTATTTAGCAGATTTTGAGTCATTGTCCCCATACACAATTGCCGCAATGTTATTAAATCTGGATTTCTATTAAAAACTGCGTCTATCTCTTGCTGAAAACTCCGAAGTCACTTGGAATATTTTTCAAATTATTAATAGCCACCTCTGATATGGTTAATCTATCATTTAATTTGAACTAACACAAAGGGCAGCCAGATAATCCAGAATCGGCTGGTTCCCTTGGCTATAAGCACATCATTAATAAAATTTTAGTGCAACCTCACCAGGAGCGAAGTTACTAACGCAGACATGGTTAACCGTAAACAGAATCAGTTTCAAACAGTGGAAGGTACCCGGACAGCCTGTAGATGGGGTTTGCTCACCCGGGATGTGACTGCGGTTATATTGTTGGGATTTTTCCCTGAGGAGATTTGAAGAAGAACAAAAGGAAAGTTCATAGACTATATTAAATCCATAGATATTTGTGAATAATTTATTTATGTTGTATACTTTTACTTTTAGTATGTACCGATGTGTTTAGATAGCATACGCTAAATAAATAAATAAATAAATAAATACATTTGAGATTTTTATTTTAAAAATAAGTGATTAGTTTTGGCAAATTTGCAGTGTTCCTGAAGAAAGTACAACTGTTTTTTTTTAAATTTGGGGTTTGTATTAGTTCCTTGGACTTGGACTTGGATTTTGTAAACTATCGAAATTCTCTGCATAGAAACTAGTAACTTCCAACCATGATCCCTATCTACTTATTACTGGAGAGGGAGGCAGTGACAAAGATGGAAGTTTTTTCCTGTAAAGAGCTACTCTCAATGGTGCTTTTCTGAAAACTTTTTTAAAAGAGGTCTATCAACTTCCGGAAAGGTGTCTCTGAGGAAACATATCCTAATATGCTGCATATTACTTGTGCAGCACATGCTCTCCACAGAATCTGTGAATATATCAGAGCGTCCGGTCTCTAGTTATACCATCTGCTAGCACGTAACCGCTTAGCGATTGTGGCTTATTTACACCGGATACGCCGCGGCGGTCATTATGACCGATCTTGTTTTGCTTCTTATTGAAATTGAAAGTTTCAAATATGAATCGAAAACGTCTTTATGCGCATGCAAAGGAACATGTTTTTTAAGTTCAGCGTTTTAGACAAAATTTTAAGAAATAGCTTGGCCGTTAACCTGTTAGGGTATTTAAGATTCCATTTTATTTTACGAACTATATAACCTTCTTACTCAACGGCGAAATCATAGCCTAGCAGACTTTAGAAAGAGGACCGGATATACTCATATTTTTCTTTCTTTGAACTTCAATACAGGGAATACAATAAAAGACAAAACACGTATTTTTATATTTTGATCATGTGACTGCAAAGAAACACTTTATGAACTGTAGTCAACTATAATACAGCAAACTGTTTTCATAATTCGCTCTTGATAAACCTTTGGAGCATGTTTCGGAGAAATGTGGCAAAATATTGTTCAATCGTCCTGTACGAAAGGAAAAATTTACCAAATATTTATAGAGAACAATTTTCTATTTTTATTATGATTACACAATGCCATTAGCAGGGTACCATATTAAAATGATACAAAACTCTTCCCAACATCGGAAAGTTCTTTTTATCTGCGCAATATAGATATTGTCTGAGGTCCTGTAAGCACTTGTTAGCTAGTTTGTGTTATAACGATCACCAATTTACGCTAATATAAAATCTTATGTATCAGTACACCAACACTGATTTATGTCGAATAGACCGAAAATATCTAACTCGTAACGTCGGCGTTACCTAGAAGTTGTCAGTACTTTTCGATCAACACAAGCAGGTTGATGTAATCTATACTGACCTCTCAGAGATTTTCGATTGCATTGACGATAATAAACTCCCTATTAAATTAGATGCTGTTGGATTCTGTACGCCATTGTTTCAATTGATATCGTTCTACTTGACTAATGGAAGTGGCTACGGCTTTTGTAATGGATTTTGTTTGCTTTAAAGTGTGTTCTAGGAAGCTACAGAATTCCAACTTTGGTTGGTTGTTAGTTTATATGTATATCAATGACTTGTTAAATAGATTACAATGTAAATACTTAGCTTATGCGAGTGATCTGAAAATTTACAATGTAATTAATGCACGAACCGACTATATCGATTTACAAACTCGCATTTATTTGAATGGAAAATAAGTTTTATACAGGGTGATAAAAAATTGGACCTTTAGTTTTAACTGAAAATAGTACACACAAAATGACAAATTAAGAAAAATTGTGATAAAAGTTGTAAAGTAACAAAGAAAAAGGTAAATATACTTCATGTGTTTGAGTCTTTAAGCAAATAAGAATAGTGAACAAGAAGGTGTCAAGTTAATAAAAGTTGTGGATTCCAGAAGGAATCTTCACTTAACAAAACCATTTAAAATGATTGAAAAAACTTGGAGACGTTCTTCTATCAGTATATGAACAGAATAAGCTCATAGTGTAGCACAAATTTCCAGCGAGAAGAAAAAGATAGTAACAAAGTAATTTGAAAGATTCTTGAGTGTAAAACCTCAACATTTTTTGCATAAAGCACAAACATTTTTAATTATATAAAAATGTTATTATAAATAGCATGTGTTTCCAGATCTGCAGACACATGTTTCATCTCGTTATTGATCCGTCGGTGCATTATTCTGGTAAAGATAAATTTCACAAGAAAAAAGATGAATAAATTCACCCAAAAAACAGCTTAGAAGAACGTTCAGCTAATATCAACATCACCAACGCCAAAACCGCCATCACTGTTTTCATGGCAAATGTAAGACTTCGTTCCTCTCTTATATTTTTATTGTCAAACCTCAAAGAAGACGTTAGAATTTGAAACCTGTGCACTGCCGCTCGAAATATTCCATTTCCATATGCTGACAAATAGTTCCGTCTTTTGTAGTACAATTTGAGACTCGTAAAACACCTCTCATATAAAATAGGGATAACATTTTGTATTTCCTTTTGGTTGCTAATCTCATGTAGTTTTCTTGTAAGTCTCCTAATGTTTTTCGAGAAATTTCCTCATTAGTGCGTTCTGCTATAATGTCAAAAGTTTCTTATTTATCATAACGTTCCACCCTCCTTCATACGTGTTGAAAATTTTAACTGCATGTTCGGTACCAGGAAGATGCAAAACTGTAAAACTATCTTATGTTCTTTTGGGCGACCCTATCTAGCGGAATTCTACACTAAATGTGCCTGATTTTTGCTGTAGAATGATTTCGTATTGTTTTGATTCTGGTCATTTTGCTTTTCTTGCTTTTCATTTTTCCAAAGTACTTGATTTTTCTTCTTAGTAATTCTTCGTTGTTCTTCTACATAATCACCTTTGTTGTCAAAATTCTCATCTTCATTCCTCCGTATGTTATCTTGTTCTATGAAGTAATTTATCCTCTGCCAAGGGATAGCTTTTATTCCATTTAGAAGCAACTATTTTATTCAAAGGGGTAACGCATAACTTGCTTGTGGTATCCTAAGATCTAACTAGAGGTAAATCTCGCTTTACCTACTATGCATATTAGTGCATACGGTACGTCACATAAGGACTTTTAATACTACGAACTTTGAGCGGGCAATTATACGAGAAAATATCAGAAATTAACGAGACTGGTGTTGTAGTACAAAAATGAAACATTTATTTAGAAAACTTCAATAACTATCCTTCAAAGTACTCTCCATTCTGTGCAATACACTTGTCCCACCATTTTGTCCACTTATCACAAATATCTGAGAAACCATTTTTTGAGGGTCTGTCATTTTCTCTCAAACCTCTCAATTCCTTTTTGACTTCAGGAAACAAATGGAAGTCACATGGAGCGCGGTCAGATGAGTACTGACGGTGAACCATAATTTTCACCCCCAATTCTTCAAGTGTTCGTTGACAAATCGTTGATCTGTTCGCCTAAACATTGTCGTGATGTAGGATCCAACCGATGTCTTGATAAAGCGGCCGTTTCTTCTTTAATTTTGAATTTAGGGTTCCTCGAAGTACATTAAAATAGTACTCTCCAATTACTGTATGTTCTCTAGGTACAATGTGATTATAAATAACGTCCCATTTATAAAAAAAAATAATAAGTGCATCACTTTATCGGCGCTTTTCACAGTTTTCGTCTTCTGCGGTCTTGGACTGCCTTTGTGCTTATTGCATACTTTGAGACTTTAATTCAGGGTCGTAATGATAAAACCAACTTTCTTCACATGTAATCACATTGTTTCAAAATTGTGGATTATGTCGCAGTTATTTTTTTCACTGCCGACAAATTGTTACCTGATTGGCTATTTGTTCATCGGAATACATTTTGCCGCGACCATTCAGTACCCTAAATCTTTATGAATAATTTTTTGAGTGGAACCATAAGACAAATTAGCAACGTCAAAAATTCGATATATGCCAATCCGACGATCATTTTGGATCTAGTCGTTAATTTCTACAATTTTTGAATTAATCCTTCTAGTTGGTGGTCGCCGGGGTTCATCTTCTACTGATTCACATCCGTCTTTGAATTTATTATGCCACTCAAACAGTCTTCATCGTGATAAACTATCATCTACGTATGCAGTTCATTTCAAAAGTTTCAGTTGGAGTTTTGCCCAATCGAACACAAAATTTTATCGCATATATTTGCTCCACTCCTATTTTGTCCAAGGGTACGTCAAACACTGACAATTCAGTAATTAATTTGTAATAAACGTCAAAATTTAAATCAAAGCCTACTTGAGAATAAGTACACTATAGATGTGGGTTTCATGTTCTATTCTTTGTGTTATAAAATTCTAGTTGTGAAAGAAGTTATAGCACCAGTCTCGCTATATTTTGATATACCCTCGTATGCATCCGTGAACGCGTTTTTGCAAACAAAAATGAATGGGTTTTTGAGACGCTACGGTTCTTTTACAGGGTTAATTATGTATGTACGCAATTTACAGTTTGTACCATATGAGCAAAAATTTTTAAATAAGGGATGACCATTGTTGGGAGGATCACGGTCTTTGATAAGTTCAGCTTGTTGTTGCCAATTAACTGTCAGTTTTGATTTGAAGTAGTTGTAATTATATTGGTCATGTTAGTTAAAAAATACTGACATTTAAATCATGTCGAATAAAATCGAAACTGACATCCAACCAATATGTAGAACCAACAACAGGCTAAACATATCAAAGACAATGATCCTCACAACCATGGCCACCCCTTATCTAAATAATTTTTGCTCATATGGTTGACAGGGTGTTCACACTTAAACCCGCACCATTGGTAACTCTGTTATTATTGGAGCTACGAAGTCGTCCAAATTAGCAAACTAGTAGGATTTTTCCTGGCGGTTGCGACGATAAAAACAAAAAAACAATTGAACGTCGCGTTATTCAGATATTTGACAAAATGTAATTTTTAAAATGGAACATCCTGTATATTTTTATGCGGTTGAATAAAGAATTTAGTACTGAACAAAAATGTTTCAATACATTATCTCAAAAAAATTGAAAATAAAAAATTATCACGTGATTTCTTTAAAGGGGCATATTCCCGAGATAATCAGAAAAGTACCCATTTTAAAATGGGACACAGTATAATTTAAAACTCCACTCAGAAAAAAAAGGAAAAGAGAAAATGAAAATAGCCTACATTACAATAGTTGTTACAATTTAGATCAAGTAGGCACCAATCAAAAAAAAAAATGCAATAACAATCCGTCAAATTAATCTGTCAGTGTTTTAAAATTTGCATTGTTATTTTGCTTTTTTCTTCGTGTTTTCCTCTAATAAAAATGGTTTTCACACATGAGGAAAAATGTGATATTATGGAAGCTTACATATTTCAGAGAAAAAACACTATTAGAGCTGGCAAACATTATAGTGCAATGTTTCCCGAGTGCGCGATTCCTCAAAGAAGATATTTCTTGGAATTATACAGACAATTTCGGCGAAACGAAGAGGTTTTCAAGAAGAATAGAACGAAGAAGCAATTTGTGTTTAGTGAGGAGGTAGAGATAAATTTACTGGGATATTTTGAGGCGCATCCTAACAATTCAATTAGAGAATTGGCAAGAGAAATAGACCTTTCATTGGGAACGATTCATAAAATTTTGAAAAAATATAATTTTGAGCCATACAAATATCGGCCAGTACAAACTTTGCATCTTAATGATGATATAAGAAGAATGGAATTTTGTGAATGGTTCCTACATAAATGTGAAGAAGATCCAAATTTTCCTCGATATATTTTATGGTCAGATGAGAGTAACTTCTCTAATAAGGGAATGTTTAATCGAAAAAACTATCATTTTTGGAGACGGAAAAATCCTTTTTTGGCTCATCCCACTAATCCACAACATCGGTTCAGCCTTAATGTTTGGTGTGGTATGATTGGATCTAAAATTGTGGGTCCTTTTTTTTACCGTGGCTCATTGACGGGAGAGAGATATGAGGACTTATGTCTCATGTATTGGAAGATTTCGTGGACAACGTGAACTTGCTGGATAGGCCGCGGATATACTTCCAACAAGACGGTGCACCGGCTCATAATCACCATATCGTTAACGCATTACTGGAGAGACTGTTTTGACCCCGTTGGATTGGAACTCATGGACTAGTTCTGTGCCCCCCACGCTCAGTAGATCTAACTCCGCTAGATTTTTTTTATGGGGCCGAGTGAAAAATGAAGTTTACAAACATCGTTACCAAAATGTGGAAGAACTTCAAAATAGCATTACGGCCATTATTCGGAATATTGATGGAGGACCCTTCTCAAAGCCACGCGCTGCACTCAGAAAAGAGCCCGCAAGTGTCTGGACCAAGAAGGTGGTACCTTCGAACAATTATTTTAGTTATGTATGTTGATTGATAGTGTTCATTATTCTTTTATTTGTTATTCTTAAGTTTCGTGGACGAAATCAAAATTAATTTTGTTAAAAACACAACGTTTCGTTTGAATTCATTTAGGAATATTATGAACAAACCTTCTTGGACCTATACAAAAATTTTTTTCATCCGTTCAACAAGAGAATAGTCTACAATAATCGGTACATATTATTTAATTACAAATTTCGTTAGGCATCCCTAAAAACAAATCCTAAATCACTAATAATGCAGGGTATCTCATTTGAAAACTTACGTTTTAGTGATAAAGTAAGCAAATTTTAAGGATGTTTATGATATTATTTTATTTAATATCTGAAGATGACTTCAATTGGATAAACATGTGAAACATGCTACGTCTTTCATCAATTTTTTTAAACAAAATGCAATGATTAAAAAATCACGTGATAACTTTTTTATTTTCAATTTTTTTGAGATAATGTATTTAAACAATTTTATTCAGAACTAAATTCTTTATTCAACCGCATAAAAATAAATAGGGTGTTCCATTTTAAAAATTACATTTTGTCAAATATCTGAAAAACGCGACGCTCAATAGTTTTTTTGTTTTCATCGTCGTAACCGCCAGGAAAAATCCTACTAGTTTGCTAATTTGGACGACTTCCTAGCTCCAATAATAACGGAGTTACCAATGGTGCGGGTTTAAGTGTGAACACGTGGTATATTTATATAATTGTTTAATGTAAATTTATATTTGCTTATTTGTTATTTAATTTTCTTTAAAAACTTGAAAACCAAATGGTTTTCACACTGTTGTGCAATAGATAAGTACACATTAAATATGTAGTATCAAAAAATAATAAAAATTACTTGCTAGATTCGTTCTGGCTTATATTGTATGTATATGAAGGTTGCATACATAATAGGAGGTCAAAGTCTTGCTAGGATTATCCCAATGGGACTGTGCCGAATGCTCAATGATTCACCGACAGAACTTACATCAATTCCACAACCCGCAGCAGATTAAATTATTGATTGGTGGGATGAAATTTGTCCTGAAATACGTTCGGGTCTCGAAAATTATTCCGGCGTATTAGTTTAGCCGTTAGAGTAGTAGGTGATGGAAGAAAGAAATTAGGGACACGAGGGCGAGCACACTATATGGTAAAATTGTTCTAGACATTTTTCTATTAAATTTCCTCGCCGGCCATATATTATCTTGGGGATACAAAAGGAGGAATTGAAATCTCATTAGGAGAGTGCGTCACTGCTCGGCTGCACAATGTAATTTCTCCCCGAGGGGTTATATAGTCCCTTGCACGGAACTGGAACTGCGTTTCGAAACGATTCTGCAGATCTGTTTAGGGCACTTTTCAATATACGATATTATTCGTTCGCAAAAGTAAAAAAAGTTGGGAAAATTAATTTTTGCGAGTTCAACGGTATGCTAAGGCTTTTATGATAACGTCGAGTTCCTTAACTTTGAAGAAGGCAGTTAAATTCGCTCGTAAAAGAATCTACTAAAGGATATCTATATTTTTAAACTACTTAATCTAAAACTACTTTTTGAAATAAGAAATTATTCAAAACAACTGTGTAGCTTTCAATTTTAACATTTTTATTATTAAAGTAATTCTTTGCTTTAATCACAATCTCCTTCTACAACAAAATAAAATTAACTAACTGTCGATAGTAGCAATAGAATACTTTTATGTACACAAACAATTAAACAATATTAATCCACGTGTTGGTGCAAATGTACAATTTAAAAGTAAATATAATTTGGAGATCCTCAAAATTGTATTACGAGGAGAGTTTTTGATGTTAGCTAACATGTTTTCAAAAAACGGAGAGAGACGGGCATGCTGTTTGGTAATGCTTGGTGACAGTGCACGTAATCTGTCACAAACTTATAATTTTGAATGAACATGTCATCTCCAATGGAAAGTTTT
This sequence comes from Melolontha melolontha, assembly GCA_935421215.2. Classification (NCBI taxonomy): domain Eukaryota; kingdom Metazoa; phylum Arthropoda; class Insecta; order Coleoptera; family Scarabaeidae; genus Melolontha; species Melolontha melolontha. Next base: position 187,597,224 of record OW285235.1, read on the forward strand.
TGAAGGCAGGTTACATAGCTATGAAAGAAACGAGATAGAGAACAAAAATAAAATGAACGTAAGACCCATTAACATTAACACACTTATTCCAACGTTTCTTTAATAACGCTATGCCTTCGAAAAAATTCTTTTGGTAATTTCACAAATAACGACCCCACACAGCGTTTTGCATGTCACCATTCGACAAAAGTCGACGTCTTCAAGTATTTTTTGAGTTTTGGAAAAAGATAATAGTCATAGGGGTAGCGAGGTCGAGAGTGTAGGGTGGATATTGTAATTCCTCAAAGTTGTATTCATTGATTACTGCTTGAACAATTCGTGCCTTATGCAACCTGCCGTTGTCGTGCAGAAGAGATTTCTGAGCAAAATTGTGAGGTCTTTTTTCGCGTATAGCCGTGCTCAAGTTCTTAATTGTGTCTATGTAGACATTTCCCGTTATTGTAGTCCCTTTTGGCATATATTCAATTAAGAGAATCCGTCGCGTCCGAGAAAACTGGGGCCATCACTTTTCCCTCAGAATATTTCGTTTTCAGTGTAGAGTCCTTATGAACCCATTGCATGGAGTCATGTTTCATGGGAGGATCTCAGTGGTGTATCCAAGTTTCATCCCCAGTTACAATTGTATTTAAGAAGTCTTCATCTTGAGATAAAACACTCAAATTCACTTCACATTTTTGTCGTCTTCATGATTTTTGTCCGGGACTGAGCAGCCTGGAAATCCATCGTACCGACACTTCACTGATTCCAAAATCTTCGTGTAGAATTTTAAAAACACTCGTTTCTGATATTCCTATTTCTCTAGCAATAACAAACTTTTATTCGGCAGTCAGTCAACACCATATCAACTTCTTTGTTGATGATTTCTTTAGTTCGAGCTTGCACACACAGTTTGGGTCATCATGAGTGGATTCTCTGCCGCATTTGAACTGCTTACGCCAACATTTGACATGAAGTAAGGACGGGCCATTTTCTTCATACACTGCCACCATTCTCTCATGAATACTCTTCGAGCTACTGTCTTCTTTTGATAAAAATTTCATGACGCTTCTATGATTGTTCATTTTCTCTTCTTTAAGCGAACGTAAAAGTAACAAATGTTAAACGATTCGAATCAAATTTGGAGATGAGGCTATAAAATGTCACTCAAACTTGACGTAAGGAAATTGTCACGATAGCATATTGTTTTCACAGCTAGGTAGATAACATAAACAACTCTCTTCGTTTTATTAAAGTAGTTCTTTGACTTAAATCACAACCTACAATAAAATAAAATTAACTAACTATCAATACTAGCAATATAATTACTTTTATGTGCAAAAAGAATCTGTGGAAAATAAACATAGCTAAAGAAACAACATCGCAAATGTGCAATTCAAAAGTAAATATAAATTGGAGATCCTTAAAATTGTATTATATTCTATTACTATCTTATTTATAGCAGTAACAAATATTTAGTTTTAAAATTAGTAAAGTCGAAGATATTGATAAAAAGTTATCACCACAGACTGGATTTTTGCAAAGGTTTTGTAGAACGATTATACATATTTTGTGTTAACACCTATGAGATTTTATAAGTAACAATTACTAAAATGTTTAATATGTAATAAAAATGTCCTAGTAGATGGCAATCCAATAGCATCCCTTAAATTATATAAATGATTAATTTATAACATGGAACTTCAGGAAGGATTTATTAATTAATTAACAACTTGACCTTCACTTCCCTAAAATGTACTAGCTAATTAAATGTACGAGGCATGGTTATAAAATAACGAGACTGATGCTATAAGACCAAGGTTAGTAAATAGGTAATGTTGCCTCATAACTAATGGCGATCGCCATACTGCCCGTCATCGGGCGTGCCATGCGTTTCCTATCTAGTCGAATAGTTGTCAAATTACCGATCTAGATTGATGTTTGTACTGTTCGTAGTACAAACATCAATCTAGATCGAAATTAGAAAACAAGGGTTCGTAGCCTTGTTTTCTAATTCCATAGTGGTTTATTTGCTTATATATAAACTTTATTTGACTATTTACAAGTGGTTTACATTATAGTGAGAGCAAAACATTGAAAAAAATTAAAAAAATTGTGAATTAAAGTAATGTGTTAACTCATGACTATTTATATGAAAACTGCATCAAATAATATCTTGATATCCAGTTAGTATTTATATTCGCGAACCCATTTTTTAGACGAACAAATTAACTCCGTAATAACAGATTATTGAAAGAATTGGATTGTGACAGTAGAATACTAAATTAATTAATATGTGACGGTGTTTCACTAAGTCAACCACCTGCATTTACTTTATAATTTATAAGCGCATTTTTTTTTGGCAAAAATATTTACATTAAATACTTTTTACACCCATAAGTACACCAATAACTAGCAGTCATTAACCATTATTTAAAGCAATATTTTGAAATAAAGGACGACATGCTTTGTGTAAGTATACGTGATTAGATTGTAAATAAACCAATCGTTTTGCCTGTAGAAAACAGTGATATACTTTACTCGAATTATACCTAGTTAACTAATGATAAAATTAAAGTCAAAATCAATTTAATTTGAATGGGCACGCTGAGTGACGCTTTCCCGCGTATGAATATTATTGGTGGAGAGTTACGAAGCAACTTTATACATTTAGTAACCTTGCTGTAAAACTATGTATTTTAAATCTGTACATTTTTAATTATTATCCCCTTCAATATGCACCCCTTCTTTATCCTTACGTCGCTCCATTCGAATTTTCAATTGTGCAAAACAACTCGGGAAATCTACCTCTGTGAGCTTGTTTATGACGCGTGCCGCTTCTCTTTCACACTTTCAACGGACTGAAATCTTGGCCCTTTTAATGCAGATTTGACTTTTGGAAACAGATAAAAGTCACATGGTGTCAGGTCAGGAGAATAATTGGATAGTCTTAACACTGGGATGTTATATTTAGTTATAAACGTCTTGACAGACAATACAGCGTGTGTCGGTACGTTGTCCTGATTAAAGAACCCATTCCTTTTTTGCGCAATTTTGCCTTATGCGTTGTTTGTCAATTCCTTCAGTTTCAGCAATTAACCGACAGTCTGATCGCATTAAACTACCGATTTTTTCAATATTTTCATTTTCGTTTTTGACGTGGAAGGCCGTTCCGAACGTACGCCATTTTCAACGTATTCTCGGCAATCTTGGAAACGCTTAAACCAGTCAAGCACCCGCACATGCGATGAACATTAATTGCCGTATACTTCTTTAAATAGAAGATAACTTTAAGTAGTGGATTTCCCAAGTTTTATATGAAATTTTACGACAGTTCGTTTTCTTCTAAAACACATAATTTTTCCGATAAAAAAAAAAATAGTTTTTACACAAAGGAAAGCGATGGCCCGCTTGTTGTGTCTGCAGATACAGGAGGAGCGAGCAATCGAAAGAGAAGGGGTCACGCAATACAGTGTCGGTCGTACGACTTTGGCGCATGCGTTGTAGCATCTCCTTATTTTATAACCACACCTCGTATGTCTCAGATGAGCCTTGAAAATAAACTGCCGTTATACAAAGCAATCCTAAAACCAATTTGGACGTACGGTGTTCAATTATGGGACGCCGATTTCCAGTTAAAACTGCTACGTTGCATTATGAATGCGCCTTGGTTCGTTCCAAATATAGTAACACATTGTAACACTAGTGGCAAATATAGAACTCGTCTTCAGAATCACCCAATGCACTTCCCAGAGACTTGTTTAATTTGTTCCTGTATGAAACGATTAAAAAGATTTTACCCTTTGAATTTACCAAACAGAAACTAATTAACTAATGAATTAATTAAAATTATCGATTGTACAAACGACCTCTTGGAGTCATTTACATTAGGTCGAAGATGGGAATGTCTGCAAGGATGAGTAGATGAGTTATCTTCTTTCAAATAAAGATGTGTTATTTCATGCGAACTTCTTATATTTAAATTATGCTATTCTGTATGAATTTTCTGAGGTTTGGGCCTTGTTTTATAATAATAATACATTATATTTACTGAAATAACTATTAATAAAACGTCAGCAATAATCAGTGAGACAGAATACAAAAATATGTAATAAAATTAGAAAATCTATATACAATTATACACACAACCAAACTTACGAGGATGTATTGAAAAATTCTTAGCCTACTATACAAGCAAGCAAAATTTGGAAATCAAAATATTTTATTATTCAACATATTTCTCCTTCTAAATTAATACACTTAATACAGCGATCCTGCAGCGCCTCTAGACCTTTCAAACAGAAATTTTTATCTTGCTCTGCAAACCGGGCCTACACAGCTTCTATCAACTCTTCGTTGGAAGAAAATTTACGATCTTTTAAACTTTTTTTCAGTTGAGGAAGGACATGATAGTCGGACGGGGCCAGATCTGGTGAATAAGGCGGGTGTTCGAGTAATTCAAACCTTAAATCACGAATTGTCTGCAAGACAATATGCGATTTGTGTGCAGGGGCATTGTCTTGCAAAAACAAAATACCTTTGGATAACTTTCCGCGTCTTTGCGCCATAATTTTTTCTCGTTGAGTGGTCAGTAACGTCGAAAAATAATTCTCAGTTATTGTTCTACACTTATCCAGAAAATCAATCATGATTACTCCATGGCAATCCCAAAAAACTGAAGCAAGAACTTTTCCAGCAAATTTTTTAATGCCAAACTTCTTAGACCTTGGAGAACCAGCGTGTTTTCATTCCATCGATTATTGCTTTGTTTCTGGGTTGTAGAAATGTACGCAAGTTTCATACATAGTAACAATACGGCTTAAAAAGTCTGCATCACTTTCAAAGAATCCATTTTCTCACGGTCGCATACGAAGGACATTGATCGCCAAAGGTATTAAGCATATCTTCGTAAATCTGCTTACCTCTTAACCCCTTCAAATACAGGTACTTGATGATGGCTCGATACTCCAATTTTTCGATTTTCACAATTTCGTTTTTCAAATTTTATTGCGCACCTTTGGTTTGAGTTTTTGACGTTATACTTTACACTGACACTTATAATATGTTATTTTTCGTTGCTATGGTATCGCAATATTTTTATATCCTCGGAACCGGTCTAGGCTAACTAGATATTAATACCCCTTGTATATGGAATTACCCAGTGTTTACTGGAAACAATTTTTATCTTGCGAATAAATTACAAGCGAACAAATAAGACTTGTTCCTGCAGTGTCGATTTCATTGTTCCGATGTAAAGTCTTAGTGAGGTTATAAGTTTTGTCTTTCCGCGAATTTAATTAAAAATGCCTTATGTGGCGGTTATCAGAAGTTCGGAGGGGAAGAACGATTGCTCTTTCAGAAAAGGGCATGTCCCAAAAGGAAATTGCACGAACGGTGGGGGTTATACAAAGGGTTGTATCAAAAACTTATTCAAGGTTTCTGAAGCTGCAAACCGTAAAAATAGTTCTAGGAGGAGTACAAAAGTCACTTCATAAAGTCAGGGCCACTTTTAGCTCAAATAGCAAGAAAAGATCCCACAACATTCCATCCCGAGCTTCAAAGGTATCTCTTGCTAGCTACAGGTGTTGTTAGTGCGTCAGTCGAAACTATTAAGAAAAGGCTTCGCGCTCAAGAATCTTTCAGCAGAACACAGTTGAGGGTTCCAGTTTTATCAGTGCAAAATAAAATTGACAATCGAAGACTGGCAAAATGTCTTATTTTCGAATGAACCTAGAATTGCTCTTCAGTTAGACGACCGGCGAATTTGTGTTTTAGGAGGCCGTGGGAGACAGGCTAGGCTTCAAGCTGACCGATCTGTTCCGAAATATAAAGGAGGAACTGCAATGTTTTGGGGTGGCATTATGATTGGTGAAAAAACTTCTTTGATTCTCATTAGACAAAACCTAACAGGTCCAAGTTATGTGGATTTAGTGTCATAACTCATAAGCACCGAAAGCCCTCTCCAGAGCCTTAAGGCTCAGAAGAGGTGCTTTTGGTGATTTTTTTTATTATTTATCCATGATAATGCACCACCGCATACCAGCAGAGCTAGAAGAAATTTTTTAGAAGAGGAAGATGTGGCAGTTTTAGGTTGGCATAAAGCATAATGAGAATCTGTTTCTCATTATCCTAAATATTTGTTAGATTGTAAACATGACTTCGACCCCAATTTCAAAATGTTGCATACACAGAGTAATCTATTTAAATTTCGAAGCTTTAGAAATAAATAAATTCAAAAACACAAACTTATTATTAAACAACCAATTAGATATAGCCAACTCCTCGCTTCTAAATTTATTCATTGTAAACAAAGGCCACCCCCACTTAGGTCAGTTAGACTAGACACTAATATTGTAAATTGAATTAGCACCTAAGTTTAGTTAGTATTATATATTTGATAAAGCCAGAGTGTGAACGAAACATGCACATACTTAAATGGATATACCGCGCAAAAGTGACGTCCGACACGCGGAAACATGGGAGCTGCCATTTTTACGTACTTTCTAAAGTATAGACTATTCAACTTGTAAATGTTCTATATTGATTGCATAACTATCTATAAAGTTAACGTAAGTATTTCAGTTAGATGTGGTAATTCTACTCGTTTCGAAATCTTATGAAAATATATCTTTGATTATTTAATTTTAAAATACCTTCTTGATATTTAAGTATTGGCAAACACCAATTAATATTTATTCTTAAAAACGAACCCAATAGATGTAAAATAAAAAGGTTTGTATGCACTTCAACTTAAATTTTTCTCTCGTTTGCTATTACAACAATTTTAGTTAGTAAAATAGCGTTGTTATTGTTTTCCCCGAAATTATAAGAAAAACGGGCACACGCTACTAAATAAGAGTTTTATTATTTTGAAGTCGAAACTTATATTAAATATAATTATTTAAAAAAAATTATATATATTTAATCATATACACACATCGCCACAGTCATATAACATATAAAATATTTTAGAGTAAAATACAATTAATAGCACTGCAGAACAATATGACAACTTTTGTCTGATGATTGACTTTTATCACGTGATGTTTACTAATTTGACGCCGCTGATTTCAAATACACCCTCAGTTTTTTTGTAAGAGCTCTTGTTTACGAGATATAGCTTTCACGAAAAAATCGCTTTGTTACTGTGTTAATTTGCTTGTAATTAAGAAAATATTAAGTTTTCTTAATATAATTTGATATGGCATCGTCAAGAAGAGTTTGTGTCAATGACCAAATCATTTTTGTTTCATTTGCGGAGAGTATATATTTAAAGAATACCGTTTGAATGTGACAGCGTTCGTGATTGAGGCTTACAAAAATTACTTTGGTCACACACTGGAAATGAAAGACAAGCCTTGGATTCCGCAAAAGGTATGCAAAACGTGCGTTGAGTTTCTACGTTTGTGGACAAATAAGAAAAGGAATAGCTTTAGGTACGAAACCGCTATGATCTGGACTGAACCCTTGAACCACCACCACGACTGTTATTTTTGTATGATGAACGTAACTGGCATTAACCGAAAAAATCGAGCCAAATGGGAATATCCTTCCATACGGTCGGCACATAGACGTGTTTTAAGTCCTAAAATATCACTTAAACCTCAAGCTGATGCTTCACAGCAGGAGCCTATGCATTTTGAGGCGAAAACTGACAGTAGTGATAGTGACTTTGAATGTGACCTGAAAGCGCCAAAACTGTTCAATCAAGATGATTTAAACGACCTTGTCAGAGACTTGTCAGGGACTGTCAAAGGCTGCTTCAGAAATTTTGGCTTCTAGGCTAAAAGAAAGAAACTTTCTTATTACCGCACAAGAGAACAAAATCTCCTCAAATATTTTGCTGAAGAAAATGATTTTGTATTTTGTAAAGATGTACCTGGTTTAATGGCTGCAATGGGACTTCAAAATTACGTTTCTAATGAGTGGCCCCTATTTATAGACTCATCAAAACGTAGTCTAAAATGTGTTCTCTTACACAATGGGAATAAATTAGGGTCGTTGCCATTGCACATTCCACAAAAGTAAAAGAAGAATATACAACTATTGCTGTTTTAGACAAAATTAAATATATGGAACACAATTGGCTCATATGTGTTGTTTTAAAAATGGTCAACTTTCTTTTAGGCCAACAAGGTGGTTATACAAAATATCCCTGTTTTCTTTGCTTGTGGGACAGTCGAGCTAAATATCAACATTGGATTAAAAAAGATTGGCCTCCTCGGGAAGTGCTAGTTGCAGGACAACAGAACGTGATAAACCCCACCTTTAGTATCAAGGGATCGTATAATTTTGCCTCCGTTACATATAAAACTAGGATTTATAAAACAATTTGTAAAAGGTCTTGACAAAAATGGAAATTGTTTCCTTTTCCTATCAAAAAAGTTTCCAAAACTGAGTGCAGAAAAGATAAAAGCGGGATATTTTGATGGGCCACAAATAAGATCATTAATAAAAGACTCAAATTTTACGGACACTATGACAGAGATTGGGAAAACGGCATGGAATGAGTTTGTTTGGCTTGTTAAAAATTTTTTGGGAAATAAGAAAAGTTCTGAATTTTCTCAACACGTCGAACAACTGATGAGTCATTTTCAAAGCTTGGATGTAACATGAGCATGAAGTTACACTTTCTTCACAACCACCTGGACTATTTTCCCGCCAATCTTGGGGACCTAAGTGAAGAACAGGGCGAGCGATTCCACCAGGACCTCCGTACCATGGAGGAACGCTATCAGGGCTACTGGAACGCACACATGATGGCTGACTATTGTTGGAGCATTCAGAATAGCTCTCTGCCTTCAGCTTTAGCAAGAAAATCATATAAGATAAAGTTTTTTTATTATAAAAATTAAAAAAAAATGAATTATCTCTAAATTTGTAGTGTTCTATTAAAAGAAACCACCCGTGTCATATTTTTTTAACTAGAGCTGATACAGAAATTTCAATCACGGAAATGAAATAGTCATAAAAAATTGGACTAATATCATGTAACATAACCCAATCATCAGAAATGCTGTTGTGCAGTGTAGTATTTTAAACTACAATAAACGCAATGTAACGTGGATATATTTCAATAATCAAAGGAACTGAAAAAAACGTCACATGTTTATATACAGGGTGTCAGAAACTCTCCTGACAAACGAAGACCGGAGATTCCTCTGACAATTTTAAGACAATTAAACCCAAATTCACCTAGTCCGAAAATGCTTCCTAAGGGAGCTAGAGTTCTTTGAAGATGGCGCCTTGTATTTATTTTTTTTTTAATTCCTCCAGAACGCTTCTATTTAGAAAAACAAAAACTGGTATGCTTATTTATCCTCCAGAGATGAATCGATTCCATCAATTGCGAATTTCTAGTACCGGTCATAGGCGTGTGTTTTGGGTAGGTCAACGGTTATTTTAAGGCATAACTTTTTTGTCTTTAACTTTTAAGCATTTGTGACACTAGATTATTAAATTTTCAGGTATTCCAGTACTAAAATGTACTCTTACTTTAAGTCGGTAGGATACACCGTTTTCTAGAAAAATCGATTTGTAAATTTTTCGTTTTTTCTTCATTAAAGTTCAATTTATTATGTACCTACTTATTTTTAGCGACGAAGTTGGCTTGGACTATCAAGGCATGGATGAAAATTAATTTAATAAATTAAAAACAAATTATTTATTACAATGGAACGAAACTAACAAAAAAAGAACAAGTATCAAAGATAGATTGTTACAAAAGTTGCTCGATGTGATGACCATTAGTCTCTATGCATAAGTTTACCCTTTTGCTTAGAGAACGCCGAATTCTTGCAAAAATTCCAAAGTTATTTCTAAATTCGTTGCAAGCATCTTGTATCCTTAGCCAGAGTTGTGCGCGATTTTGTATCGGAACGGAATAAACAAATGCTTTTATGTATCCCCAAACACAATAATCGCAAGGATTCAAATCCGGCGACCTTGCTGGCCAAGCAACTGGACCGCCTCTTCCAATCCAATGGTCTTCGTAGTTATTATCTAGAAAGTCTCGTACATTCCTGCTAAAGTGGGCCGGACAGCCGTCCTGTAGAAACCATAAGTTTTGCCGAATATTTAAACGCACCTCATCTAACAAATCAGGTAATATATTTTGCAGGAAATGTAAGTAATCAGCACCATTTAAACGAGCAGGTAATTCCACAGGTCCAAGTAGATAATCGTCAACTACTCCTATCCAGACGTTTATGCTAAACCTATGCTGATGCTTAAATTCTTGAACAACGTGGGGATTGTCACCAACGTACGAATAATAATGTGCATTATGTACATTAAAAATTCCATTTTTTGAGAATGTAGCTTCGTCACCAAACAAAATGTTCCTGAAGAAATCTTCATCTTGATTTTTCTGATTTTGTAACCATCTAGCGAATTCTACGCGAGCAGGAAAATCTCCTTCTAGCAGTGCTTGCACCTTTGTAAAATGAAAAGCATATAAATTTTCTTTGTGTAAGATATTTCCTACGGAAGATTTTGAAATTGTGGGGTACATGGCAGATAGTCTTCGAACGCTAATTTCTGGATTTTCCTCAACTTCCATTAAAATAACATCTTCATGTTCTGCTGTTACATCATTATGTCTCCCTGTTTCATTATTTTTGGGACCACTGAACCTGTTTCTCTTAATCGTTGATGAAGAGCTGTAAATGTTGAGTGAGTGGGATGCTGACGATTGGGAAATTTTTCAGCGTATCTACGTTGCGCCGCTCGCGCGTTACGCCTCATTTCGCCATAAACTAAATGCATATCGGCGTATTTCTCATTAGTAAGAACCATTTTTTTTTAAATTGAAATCGTGTTTGAATAACACAAAGTAAAAAATGAAAAGATAAACTTCGCGAACTGACAACAATTTGACAATGAAAAACGTAGGTTTTACTTCTGTTGGCAGTTCAGAGCTAACTATTGCAAAAAATAAAAAATTGAACTTTAATGAAGAAAAATCGAAAATTTACAAATCGATTTTTCTAGAAAACGGTGTATCCTACCGACTTAAAGTAAGAGTACCTTTTAGTACTGGAATACCTGAAAATTTAATAATCTAGAATCACAAATGCTTAAAAGTTAAAGACAAAAAAGTTATGCCTTAAAATAACCGTTGACCTACCCAAAACGGACGCCTATGACCGGTACTAGAAATTCGCAATTGATGGAATCGATTCATCTCTGGAGGATAAATAAGCATACCAGTTTTTGTTTTTCTAAATAGAAGCGTTCTGGAGGAATTTAAAAAAAAATAAATACAAGGCGCCATCTTCAAAGAACTCTAGCTCCCTTAGGAAGCATTTTCGGAGTAGGTGAATTTGGGTTTAATTGTCTTAAAATTATCTGAGGAAACTCCGGTCTTCGTTTGTCAGGAGAGTTTCTGGACACTGTATAAATAAACAGTAAACACTACCTGTGAACACTACTATCAAAGATGTTTATATACAACGGCAGGGACTGGGTTGCCTAAACAGCAGGATGTACGTAAAAATGTCATCAAATTTCCTTTTATTCCAAACTCCGTACAAATGCGCAATGGACCATGAGCGGGTATATTTATTTATATGTATGTGGAAACATGTCGTATTTTTATTAATACAACTTTTGGAAATTTTAACACGTGTTTTATTTCAAGTGTTTTGTGCATTTTATTAAATGAAATTCCAACTAGTAACAACCAACTTTATCACAATACATTTATAATGTACACTTCAAGAATAACTATGTCTCGTTAAATTTGCTTCTCTCAAAATACAACGCTGTTTTGAACAAAATATTATTTTAATTTATTAAAAGAAACAAAATTGACGAGTACATAGTACGTGTTCTCATCCTAAGTTGAGGAAATTAAATTTCGCAGTGCAATAAGAACATTAAATAAACGGATAACAATGTATTATGTAAACTTAATTATTTTAACAATAACGAACTGGAAATTAAATCTTCTCAAACGTATAAATAACTAAATGCATAGTGGAAAATAAAATAATTCCATCTTTCTTAAGACTACAATGCGGAATCATTATTTATTTGCAATTTAATATTCTTTCCGACTGAATGCAGCCTCTAGAAAGTTTTTCAAGCGACGATGCACTCGGAACCGATCTACCTCCGTAATCATATTTATCTGTTCTACGGAACAGAAGAGTAAAATAACGATTCCATTGCAAATCCACGCGCATTTGCATTGTATTGAAATTGAGACGTACCTTGGTACTACACGCTTGTCTCGAAAATATTTCTGGATGAATGTCGTAAATACTCTCTCGTTCTGAATCCGGTCTCTCTTTATGATTTATGTATTTCTCACAATTGAAACGTTTCAAAATGCATATTATTAGATGCAGAATAAAGCGTGGAAAATTATTCGTATATTCTTTGCATAAATATGTGAAGCGGTTTCATGTTCTTTTCTCATATCGTATTCACGTTTTATTCTAAATATAGGTACTCATATTTATATGCTGAGTCGAAGTAATTATTTTCGGTGCTGCTTATTTAAATAAAATAATGATTGTATATAATTAGTATTCTATCCACACCGGTAAGACAATTTGAAGATCAATTTATAATACTTTGTTAAACATACATAACAAGTGTTCATTTGAAAAGACAATCTAGTAGCATGTGATTTACTGAGAACATTTTGAAGTATGTCGTAAATTAAAATTTACTACTTAACCTACGGAGTCGTATATTTTGACAGTTTCATACATACAAATAAATAACAAATAATAGGTATTTATTGAAAACTATAACAAATGTTGAAAACGTTGTCCTTCAAGATCAATGCACTTTAAAATCCTCCGTTCAAAATTTCTGATGATATGCTGCAACATTACTGGATTGTTATTAATGTCCATGCATTTCTGTTCGATTCTCTGTAGCATATCATTCAAATTCAATATAGGTGTTCGAAATATGTTATTTTTTAGATAAGGCCACAAAAAGAAGTCGGAAGGTGTTAGATCGCATGAACGTGCAGGCCAGGCAATTTCAGTATTTCGACTAATTATACGCTCATCAAAAAATTCTCTTAAATAATCCAAAGATTCTGCAGTACAGTGAGAAGGTGCTCCGTCTTGTTGGAAATATGCATTTTGAAGTTCATCATCATGCAACTGATTAACAAATGGTTGCAAAATTTCCGTACGGTACCTTTGATCAGTTAACGTTCTCTGAAAAAATATTGGTCCAATGATTCGCCTTTGGCTTATCGCTGCCCAAATACCAATTTTCACTGGATGTAGCGATTCTTCATTAATTACATGTGGATTTCCACTACTCCAAATTCCTGTATTTTGCGAATTTAGGTATCCCTTATAAAACCATGCTTCATCAGTAAAGATGACTCTTTGCAAAAGTTCTCCATTATTGTTCATATTTACAAGCCAATTACAAAACTGTAGTCTACGTGGGTAATCAATTTTTAACAATTCTTGTACTGCTGTGACACGGTATGGATAAACTTGCATATCTTTTTTTAATAACTTGTGAGTTGTACCAACAGAAAGGTTTATTTGTTGACTCAAATGTCGAACAGATGTTTGTGGTTTATTTTCCATTATTTCTTCAACACGATTGACAACTTGAGGTGTACGTTTCTTGACTGCTCCGCTGCCTGATTTTCTTAAGAGACTACCAGTTTCAGAAAAAAGTTTTAAAGTTCTATTCAAAGTATTCTTAAATTGTATATAATCTTTTACAAAATGTGAAAACTCAACTTGAAATTCTACCATGCAATCTTAAACTGAATAAACCCATAAACCATAACTTTTATTACCACTTCGAAAATAAGCCTGGACTATAAAAATTTTATGTTCTAAAGTGAAAGCCATTTTAAAACTGAGAAGCAATTTATTTAAACCAGAATCGACGCACGATTATTTTATGCATCAATATTTGCAATCAATATTTGCAAATATAATATATGCAATCAATATTTGTGATTGACATTATCAAATGTCATTTGGATTTACATTTACGGAAAAACAAACACATACTAATATATTTGCGTCTTATTCTATCAAAATTTCAAAGTAACCTAGATTGACTTTTCAAAAGAACACTTATTACATATCAATAGTTAATTGAATATTTTGCTTAAAGTTTTTAATGCCATTTACTTAGCTCATTTTACTCCTAGTTATTTTTTGTCCATTCGGGACAATGTATGAAAAAAGAAAACATATAATAAAAACATAAAAATGTTTTCTATGTTAACGCCTTAGGACATTTTTGAAAATTTGTGGCATGTAATTTTGATACAGTGAGATAAATTCAAGACGCCCCCAGCTGATCGAATTTAACAATTTAACACCAGATTAGTGTATTTTACTTTCCTATTTGCTGCCCTGTTGCTTCTTGCTTACATTTTGTTTGCGAACCGTCATCTGCGTTGTGTTAAATCTACAATACATTCAGATTTTATGACTTTATTATGTTATTAGCTGTATTACTTTGCACATCAATAAAATTTATAGCTCAATTTATTGACTTATCTGATTGTAATAAAATATTGAAGATATGACAGTAGCGTAACACCAACCTGTCAGTGTTCTCAACATAAATTTTTCGATCAGCTGAGGGCATCTTGAATTGATCTCAGTGTACTTGGTGCAGTGGCGGCTCTTGATGACGTACGATGTGAGCTGCTGCACGGATGAGACTGCTTCGTTTAAGCTTTCATATATACAGAGAAGCAAGTAACCGTACCTAAATCTTCCGAAATAGTTCGAAGTAGTCTCATCCGTGCAGCAGCGCACATCGTACGTCATCAAGAGCCGCCACTGACTTGGTGTGTTAAAATGAAATATTTACACTCATGAACCACTAGATTCCTTGTAAAGTGCTGTAACACTTTATACCGTACGGAAATGTGGCAGAAGAACGGCGGAGAGGTAAACGATACCCCTCCAGTACACCAGGCGCCAGGCGTGTCTTTGTTGAAATACCAGTATATACGCAATACGTTGTATACCACACCTACTTGTGACTTATTAATAGGTGTGTCTGTGTTGAAATACAAGAACATAGGCAATACGTATGTGTATACCACACCTTCTTATCCAATCAAATGCTACGCATTCATTGAATAAACATATCGGAAAAGTTAAGTTGACGGGGACGCGGCTTGCGCAGCAGTGTCGTTCAGTCACCACATTTCTACACGGTATAAAGATTTTTTTGTAAAAATTCACCTTTTTTGAATTTTTTGTTTTTTTTATGAAAATTTTAATTTTTTCAATGCACTTTTTAAAACTATATTTCGACTTGAATTGAACTACGTCATATTTATACTGGAGACAGCGAAAGGTATACGACTTGGAGTAATTTCTAAACATTTAATAAATCTCCTACAGGCTGTTCCAAATTTATTGATTATTTAAGTAATCTTTAATTCAAGGAAAATTGTTTTTTTTTATGAACCAACCTGTATGTAGACGAACACGTCATAGTAAGTAGATAAACATTTTGCATTGTACAGTGCCTCTCTCTCATAGTTTTAGAGTTATTAATGATTATTTTCTAAATTGAGCATTATCAAGAAAAATCATATTAGTAAGCTTTGAAAAGTAAATCTGATCTGTCAAAATTATCACAAACTTTATTGTGTGTCTAACTGGTTTTAAGTTGTTCACACATATGCAAGACGAATTAAATATTTATTCTAATACATATATTTTGAATTTATTCTACATTCATGGTGAATCTCTTCAAATTATTGGACTTTATAATGAAAGATACCAACATTTACCAGCATTGAATAAAACTAAATTCAAACGAGTTGAGTCAAATTTCATTCGCTTTGGTATTCAAGTCATGAAAACAGTTCCAAAACCGATTACGGGCGACGAAGGTAATGAAATCGTTGTTTTGGAATATTTTCATGCCCACCCAACCAGTTCTATACCGGCGGCATCTGCAGATGTAGGAATTTCATGTACATCAACACATAGGATTTTAAAGAAAAATAAAATGCATTCCTATTCTTTCCAATCTGTTCAGACTTTTCGTCCAGGAGACCAAGATAGAAGAATTTAGCGAGTTTATTATAACAAAGCACGAGATGATCCCAATATTTTATCTAAAATTATTTGGACAGATGAATCGAAATTTAACCGCGAAGGGATTTTTTAATAGAAGTAATTGTCATAATTGGGCACAACAAATCCACATGCTATTAGAGAAAGAAATTATCAACACATTTTTTTTAGCTTCTATGTTTTTGCAATGATTATACATACAAAATACAAAATTTATAACGATAACTTAACAAACCTCGGGTATCTACAATTATTAAGGGAAGTCGTACTGCCATTTTTGAATAACCTACCGTACAATCTGATACAGAAATGTTGGTTTCTAATGGATGAGCACTCGTGAAGTATATCTGGAATTAACCAATATCTTTGAGGATTGGCTCCAATAGATCAATGGATTCTGGCCACCAAGATCCCCCGATCTGACACCCCTTGGTCTTTATTTATGGGGTCAAATAAAAAACTAAGTTGATGCGTCTCTCGTGCTAAACAGAGATCAGTTTATAACTAGAGTAAGAGACGGTTTTCAAAACTAGAACGCTGAGCAAGTAAGAAAAGCAAATACAACAGCGTTAAGAAGAAGATCGGAATGGCGATCATTTTGAGCATTTGTGAATATCATTCTCAATGCATTATTTGCCTTTAATATGTTGATTTTATTCACTTTTTTTCTTGTGTATGTTTATAATCTATGGTTATTTTTGTTATTTAATATGATATAAAATCTATTCTCAGTTTTGCAATTCATTTTCTTTATTAACCTTTACACAAAAAGTTTGATGGATCTAAATACAATTGGTATAATTTCAAAAACTATTAAGAATTTTTTTCCCAAAGCTTACTATAATCATTAATAACTCTAAAACTATGAAAGATAGGGAAACCTATACCTGTACGATGCAAAATGTTTATCGACTTACTATGGTGTGCTCATCTACAGGCTGTTCCATTAAAAAAAAGATTTTTCTTTAATTAAAGATTACTTGAATAATCAATAGATTTTGAACACCCTGTAAGAGATTTATGAAATGTTTAGGCATTACTGGGAATATATACCTATACCCTTCGCTGCCTCCAGTAGAAATATGACGTAGTTCAGTTAAAATACGCCTTAGATATGTGGTTCTAAAAAATGCATTGAAAAACGAAATTCCACAAAAATATAAAATATCAAAGTTGGCTATGACTTTCAGTATAAGCGAAAATGATTCATGAGTAGAGCAGACTAATTTCCGTGCGCCATGTGCGCCGATGTGAGGATGATTGTATTGCATCAGAATTAATAAAAAGTATTCAGTATGTGTTTTGTACTTGCTTAGACTCCATGTAAGTGTAAGCACACGTAATAAAATGTCGTCGACACATAAATCGATAAAACGACCGTTGTCAGCCGAAGTGAATAAGTTTATTATGGATTTCCCAGACTTAATATACGATGGCTCAAAAATTAAATGTTTAGTGTGCAATACATATCTAATGTGTTGGTCAAAAACACATTGTAAAGAACACGTAAGCAGTTCGAAGCACAATAATAACAAAATTAATCGACAACAGTTTATACATGAACTATGTGTAACTATGATTGTGTGTACACTGCCGTTTACCTTGTTAAGTAATGATTCATTTATTTTACCATCGGTGCATAAACAGGTTGAAAATTAAATCAAAGCCGAACTGAAAAATAAAAAACTGTGGTTATGTGTGGACGAAACAACTGACAGCAAAAACAATCTGTAATGTGATGGCGCGTAATATGGAACCACATCAACCAACGTCTTCAAGTTTATTAGCATCCAGACGACTAGAACAATGTAATGCCGAAAAAATTTCAGAGGTGCTATTAGATACTTTGGAAAAATTTAAACTTTCGAAAGACCAAGTATTAATGTTTATGACTGATGGTGCCGCAACCATGTGTTCTGTAGGCCGGTCTCTTAGAAAATGTTGTCCTAACTTGATACATATTACTTGTAAACTCCATGCTCTACATCTTGTGGCAGAACAGGTTCGTAGATGTTATCCAGAGGTAGATGCTTTAATATCGAGTACAAAGGCAGTATTCCTGAAATCTCCAAAACGTATTCGGAAATTTCACGAATTGTGTCCCCATATCCCTGAGCCACCACAGCCGATTCTGATACGTTGGGATACATGGTTACTGGCGGGGTTTTACTATCACGAACATTTTCAAAAAATTAAGGACGTAGTTTTATCATTCGATTCGAAAGAAAGTGCAGCTTTCAATACAAGCCAGAAAGAACGCTCGTTTTCCGAATATAAACATATTTTTTCCTCACGGCGGACATGTTTTTCAGAAATAACCTTAGAAACGCACCTGATGTTGAAAATATACAATCGAGTTTCTCCAGTTTGTCAATCCTTCGAAGACGCTTAAAACGGCAAGTGTTTTTTTAAATCCTCTGTCGTGCACACAATCACTGATTTCATACATTTTCCATTTAATTTATAGGTACATACAACGCTGCTATAATATGTACTATTCTTATTTTTCGTGTGTTTATGCATATTACTTTAATAGCAGAAAACCAAATGTATATTTAATTATTTCTGATAGAATAAATGTCTCTACTTCTATACATATATCGATAACAAGCTCATGTTGCGTCCCTATTCTATCGCATATTCTAATATATTACGAATTACACTCTTATACTTTACACTTTTCGTGCGCGCCATGAGCGCCGGTATGGGAGCTCATGGCGCCCACGGAAATTGGTCTGCTCTATTCATGAGTGTCAGTATTTTATTTTAACACACCAAGTAATCAAGATTACGTATCACAAATTTTCAAATGTCCTAATGCGTTAACATAAAAAAGCTTCTAACGAATAGTTTACGTGAAAAATCCTGTATATCTATATCCCTAACTCTTTCAATAAGTTTATAATCTGCGCAGTTGACACGCATATGATTTTTAATTAAATAACCTTCTAAATCATGATAGCATATCGACTATGTCACCATTAAACATATTTTTGATATTAACTGTGTGATACAAACTATTATGTGCCACTGATTTTTTAGATTGAATTACTTGGCATAGATTTCATCCTGAAAAAAGGCAATTACAACAAAATAAGAGACAACAAAACAACGCACAGCGAAAAAGAAAGCAAACTAATTTATGCGCAGCCCATTTCTCTTCGCTTTCCATGCTCTCTACCGGTTCCCGTAATCGCAAGCGATAATTCAAATGGTCCCAGTATGATCATTAAAAATTTAACGGCGTCTCTGTTTCCTAATTAATTGGACAAGTGCCGGGATTCCGGCAAAACGGCCTAATAATAACGAGATTACCAGGCTAAGATCCGGCAGTTGTTCAAGAATGAAGGAAACCGAAGCCGTCGGTTGGGAGAACTGCGTGCGCCCCGGAGGAGGAAAGCCGAAAGTTTTTGTATGTATTAATGACGGCACCCTCGACGAGAATTTGGATACTCCTGGGGGCGACGGGTTGCCGATAAGACAGTCAAACAAGCCACTAATGCGCCGGATATTAACTCATCGACGATAGACGATGCTCACGCCTATTTCGAATATTTATCAGTAAATGTGTTTCTAATAATAAAGAGATTCCGATCACATTAAGATATTATCAGAAGTAAAGCTATTAACCTAGTTATCAAAAAAAAAAGCAAATTACTCACAGGCTATGTATTTTAAGACGACAAGCATCTTTATTCCAATAACCTCAACGCTTTAAATTCTATAATTTAATACCTGTTTATTTATACGAGGTCGGATTGATATATATATAACGTGTGTATAAATTGTCGCAAAAGCTACACGCAGCGACGTTCTTCGTTTGGTTCTGAATAAAAAATCTTAATGTTAAAATGTCGTATCATGCTTCGTTTGTTTTCACGGGGTTCTTGAAGTTCAGACTTTTAGTGCGTAACTAACCTTTGCTCTTCGATATCTGTTAACAGAGATAGATGCAATTTAGTTTAAAGAAAACATTTTTACTAGTATTATTTCGTAAACGTTTTCTTTTTGATTTAAAAGCTTGTTTTAAACATTTATTCATTAACGTACTTCCACGAAAAACACATTTGGCAACGTTGTAGAACAATAAGTTTGTATTTCAAAGTGAGTTCAATCAAAATCATTACTGTCAAATTTTGACATTTACGAATTTACGAAGCATGATACGACATTTTAACATTAAGATTTTTTATTCAGAACCGAACGAAGAATGTCGCTACGTGTAGCTTTTGCGACAATTTATACACACCTTGTATATAAAGTTTCCAACAACGCCTTTGTGTGACTAGTGGGCTTCTAATCAGCAAACGGTAATTTCGAGTATCTCGTCTTAGCATGCAAAGTTTCATTTCCCTATACTCTGTTGTTGAGTAACAGTGTCATTTATTACGAATTAGATTTCTGGGATGTGTACCAAACAATGATTCGTGATAGAATTGTAACGCTGGAAGGTTGCGCGTCCATCGAAATTTAGAGGCGTTTGAAAGCTGTTTATGGCAATGTTTGTATAGATGTGAAGAATGTTTGCCAGTGAGTTGAACGCGCAAAACGCATACTAGTTCCGAAGTAATAGTATGCCCAATATCATTAATGAAGATGTTGAATAGAAATGGGCCCAAATTGGAACCTTGCGGTACACTGTAACTAACTATATAATCGGTTGATATATAACCATTGTAAAAAACATACTGCGATCGCTGGAAAAGGTGATCGAGTTATCGGAGCCAATGATTATTTATTGTTTCCCAATAAATAATCAAGACAATCGAAGGCCTTCGAGACGTCGGTGTACAGAACATGGACCTGCTTCATAGAGTCTAACGCGTTTGAGATCAGTTATGTTAACTGACACAAATTAGCCATGGTTGTGCTCTTGTTGACAAAGCGATGCTAATATAAGTACATTTTAACAATAGAATAAATAGAGAAATAAATGCACTGTTCAAATATTTTGACGAAATTAGATAAAATATAAGGCGGTAATTTGATATGCCACTTGAATCACCAGATTTTAAAAGATTTTTTAAGATTTTAAAATAGGGACAATACGTGCTATCTTCGTAACCGCTGGAAAAGTCGAAGATTTTAGAGAAGTGTTAAAAGAACATACTTGCAATCCTTAATAAAAAAAGCCGGAACCCGATCATGACCAGATGGAAATGCAACTGAAAGAAAAACTGTATTGTTCATATGATTCTAGATAAAAATCGATCTTTATTTTTGCCGATTATTTTTTGAAAAATAAATTTTTGTTTAATAGATTGTGCAGAATTGTAGGAAACTTTCTAAGTGTAATATAATTTCTAATAAATTATGTAAAAAATTATTTCAACTCCCTACATTTAGCCCAAATAGTGATCAAAGTGAATTAATAAATTTTCTTTAGAACCAGTCCATATACCTAATGCTATTTCCTTAAGGATATTCTTTTCTCCCATCGTTCTAAAACTTCCCGTTTACCATACTTAAGTGGTTGTTTTCTTTCCATAACGAAACTTTTTCCTCATCATTATGCAATCAACAAATCGATAGCTCCGTCAAAGATGATGAATACGTCCTTTTACAAAAATATCGAAAGCATACCGCGAATCGTGCCGGTCCGGAGAATTTCGTTTTTGCACCAGGGCGACGATGCAAAAAAAATCGCCCATAAACTATTAATAAAAAAGTATTCCGCAAACAAATTTAACGTTGTTGGCGAACATAAATCTAAATGATAATATCGAGATGATTTGTTTGCCAGAAAAATGCACGATTCACTTGTTCCATGACTGTGTGCGTCGGCCATTAGAAAGGAGACACGATCAATAGTCACTGAATAGCGTTTTGTACGACTGGTGGTCACTTACTTGCAATTATTAAGAGAGTTTGTTTTGTAAAGATAACAGTTATTATTGTGTATATAATTCCCTATTATTTCATATATTTAAGCATTATTCGCTGTCTAAATAATTGCGGAAATACGCTAAAAAATATTTCAATGTCCAGCATATGCTTGATTTAAGTTTTTATATTTTACATTTCTGCAGCAAGATTTCCCTGGCGAATGTAAAATATTGCAAGAGTATTTAATAAACACAAGTTTTTCACTACAAAATTTTTAATAAAATATTTTAGTAAATGTTCCCAAAATTCCTCTTCAATAATAATCATTTTTGTGCTAACTTATTCGTTCAATGTAGTTGGGATTTTACATAGTACGCGCATAATTAAATAGAATACAATTAATTGAATACGATGCTGTCATTAAAACTCTTTCCAATTAAGGATATTAATTACATTCACGTTAAATACATATATGTATATTAGCCAAAGAGCCTCTAGCTAAAGACTCGAGATTTCTTATCGACTCCAAGAAATTCAAGCAAATCTCAAATATACAATATAGTTAAATCCAACTTATATAACTATAAATGAAGGAATTCCTCTCTAAATAACGGCTCCAAGTTCCTCCGCCTCTATGGTTTAGTGCTAATGTTACAGTGCATTCGTATTAAATAAAATGCATACAAGAATTACAAGAGATATAAGATGTTAAATTAGTAATGTTCTTTGTAATATATGTTAATGTATTGTGATGTGAGTCAGAAAATGATGTCACGCTTTCACGCGTCATCCGTCTCCCGGACAATCAAGAATAAAACGGAAGTCCGGATGATTCTCGAATATGCGGCGGCCTATATAGTACAAGCCGCCGAGAAAGGGATTATAACAGGTATTCAACGAGTAATCGCCGTCGGGTGATATAAATGTGAAATAAATATTGAAATAAATACTTTTATTATTAGTTATTAGTAATTAAGTGTATTTAGTGTGTTTTATTATTAATATAGTGCCTTTTATACAGTTAGTATCATTTGAACGAACCCAGAAAGGCAAGTAATTTACTCTATATTAGCTAAAGAATCTGCAGTTGAAGACTCGAGGTTTCTTTTCGAATACAGAAAATCCAAGTAACAATAGCAAACATCAAATATACAGTAGAATTAATTCCAACTTGTATAACTATAAATTAAAGAATTCCTTTTGAAATGATCGAGTTCTAAGTACCTTTAAGTGTAAGTGTATTATTTCAGTTCAAGTCGCTTGTTCATATTTTTTTTTTACTGCGGTGGGTGTAAAGGAGGCCAATATCATAAGCTGAAGGCTTTTCAAGACCCGAAACCCACTTAGGGCCGGTTGTACAAAAGACTTTCGAACGCTGAACGTAATTCATCAATAGTTCAACCATGTGTTGAAACTATCGAATAGTTCAATCATGTGTTGAGCTATCGATGAACTACGTTCAGCGTTGAACGTTTTTTGTACAACGGGGCCCTTAGTAAAACAGATGCTATATGTTTAGTATACAGTGTTTGTAAAAAGTATGGAACCCTCTAAGTATCTCTGCAACGGTTCATTCATTTTAAATAAAATTGGGTATACCTTTGTAAAAACGTTCAACGATTCTAAAAATAATATCGGGTTTGCTGTGTCACTTCCGGTTATACCGGAAATAAACATTAAATTTTGAAATGGAGCACCCAGTATATTTTTACATTTTTGAATGCCTTGTTAAATTCTGGATACAGCAAAGCTCCACATTGTTATTGAGATCAGAAACATTACTTCCTGGAAATAAGTTTTCATTAGTAACATCATAAGCCATAAACGAATTGGTGAAATAGCTAATTTCGACAAGTGATTTAAATTCGTGATTTTAACAATATATTTATTTTAATAAAAAAAATACAATGTTTTTCTGACTAGATTAAATGTTCAAACACATTCATACTTTTATTGAACGTTAAATGCAGTAATGAACAATTTTACGTTTTGTACTAAGTTAGCCTTGGACGAGCTATGAAACAAGGCCATTTTTAATTGTTAGATAAATGACTTGTCTAGTAATCTGTTATTAGTACAATTTTTAACAGCATTTTCTTTCTAAATCATCTATTGTTGTTAATATTATTTCTTTGTGGTGTTTGTTATTGTTGTTTTATCTATTATAGTGATCCTGACTGAATCAAAACGTATTGCAATTTTACGATGAATGGGGTTTTCCACCACATTAGTTTCTGTTTTCGAATCCTATCTATTCAACAGAAAATAATATGTGCAGTACCGAAACATTAAGTATTCGATATTCATATCAACTTCAGCTGTTTGCCTAATTTACATCATACTTTTAACTTACGACGATTGTTTGCAAACTACGTGGCGTAATACAGAGATGGCGCGAATTCGCAAGAATCTTCTTTACCATTCTGTAGAATCATCCTTTAATAGGTTAAATACATTACTATTGAGGGCTCTGTCAATTAATTGTTTTTGACAGTATACCAAAGTAAACGTCTCGTATGATTTTCTAATAATGGTAAAAACTGAGTTGAGACCAATGATAAAGTACTTTCATTTGAAAAGCTTAACACTAACCCAAATCAAAGCAGAGCTGGCTTCAATACTATTAGAATCTGCTCCTTCGTTCTCAATTGTTAAAAACTGGGTTGCCGAATTTAAACGTGGTCGTATAAGTACAAACCATGGACCCCGAGTAGACGTCGAAAAACTGTTACTGTTCCGGATATAATTGAAAAAGTCCACCCTATCGACTTAGATGACTGTCGAGTAAAAGTGCGCGAGATAGCAGACATTGTAGGTATCTCAAATGACAATGTGCACAGAATTTTAACTGAAGAATTGGAAATGAAAAAATATTCGGCGGTTTTGTCAGCAGGAAAGGTTATGGCAACTGTTGTATGTTATTTTCGTGGAATTATCTTGGTCGATTACTTAGAAAAGGGGAAAACAGTAAATGAAGAGTATTATGCCAAATTGTTGAAACTATTAGGTGACAATATCAAAGAGAAACGGCCTCATTTGCCAAAGAAGAAAGCCCTTTTACATTAAGATAACGCACCTGTTCACAAGACTGTGATTGCAATGGGAAAAATTCCTGAATTGGGATTTAAATTAGTTCCTCATGCACCCTATTCTCCAGATTTGGCTCGCAGCGATTATCACCTCTTTCCAAACCTGAAAAAATGTCTCGTCGGTAAGAGATTTTCGTTTTCGGAAGTAGACGAAAATCTAAGTAATCACTGCTGTAAATAGCTATTTCGAGGATTTGGATTCATCGACCTACAATGAAGGCATTACTAATTTGGAATATCGTTGAAATAAGTGTGTTTAAAATGTTTTTTGTCAAAAAAACTTGCGTTTTCTTTGTTAAACCACGTAGTTTCCGAACCACCCTCGTACATCAAGGATATGCATTGCAAAGGGATTTGAATGCGATTGTGCATGGTGCAAAATATGGTTCTTTTTTTTAATATTAATAAGTGCAGCGTGGTTATGAAATTTTCAAGAGATCATACGATAATCAATTATGATGATAATATTTATGGCAAATTACTTTGTCATTCTGATACAGTTGAAGATCTGGGTATCTTATTCGATTCAAAGTAACTTTATCGAGCATGTCATCCAGATGGTAGCGCGGGCGAGTTTCGCCACAATTCAGTCAGACCTAAATTAGAATATGGATCACTAGCATGGTGTCCTAATTAGGCACTGTATATTAGTGCGATAAAATATATACAAAGAAGACTTTTGTGGTACCTCATGTAATTGGAAAATGGAGTACCTATTTCCAAACGTGGTTTTGACTAGCAAAAGATGTTGGACAGTTTTAACATCTTATCGCTTGAGAAACGCACAGTAGAGAACCATTCAGATGTGTCCGAAAATTAATAAATCACCATACAATAGAAGCATTCAATTTAAAAGCAGTATTTTATAGAAATTTTATTCGTGAGAAAAAATATGTATTTATTTAAATTGTTACATGTACAGTAAGTAAGATACATAATGTCGTTTTCCCATTGCTGTGTCCAGGTTTACTTCTAACATACATACCAAATAATTCTACTGATTTCCAATAGAACGAATACTTAATTTCCTAAATTGCAATTAGTACTTTTTCCTGGCATAATTTATAAATCGATATATTCGATTTTTGATCTCTATATGCGTTCTACCGACAAAATATTGAACTAATAATGGGGTAAGAATATAGGGTTACCGCTGAATAACGCCAAAGCTATGCGAAAAATACGTATAAATGTCTAACTAAAAATAAAAAAAATTTATTTGTAATTCACCAAATATTTCCAAATTTTTAGGACCAAAATGTAGTTAAAGTCGGTTCATATATTTGTTTATTCTATATTTAAGAAAAGACAGCTGATAATTCAAGTTCATTGATCTCCAAAATAAATCTATACAATTCTTTGACCTATTGTTAGACACTATAAATAGGATTTTTTTTCTTTTTTTAACGCAATTATGGTGATGTTTTCTTTGTGGATATCAATGCTTCTGCATTTACGCCGGATCTGTGGACGCATTAAATAAAAGTATAAGCGGTGGATTTCCGTGTTATCCCGGGCCGGACTCGAATAAAGGAAAATAATTTTCTCGCTACTACGTAAACATTGGACTGTAATTTTTTGTATGGAGGCATTACTCATATGTATCTTTCACCCATTTTTTTCTTTGTCGCTAAACATAACTGAGATTGTATAATTATCATTTCGATCCTAAGTAGAAATAAGAAAAAAAATTGAATTTGCTTTGAACTACTTATATGTATTTATGTATCAATATTATTTATATATGGCATATTAAATCTAGTAAATTTACGCATGGCTAATTCACAATTTTTGTTTACGTTTCACAGTAATATTTAAATAAATATTATCAAAAAATACGAAAGGCTTTACCAACGAAGCCAATGAATGCAATTCGTAATATGAAATTATGGGACTCTCTAACAGTAAAAATCTTAAAGACTTAAGACTTAAAGGTTGACGCAAGAAGAAATATTAATAGTCATACATTTCTGCTATTATGTAAATGATATTATTAAATAAATTCTAATAATTAATTCATGTATTGCCTGACAACATATTGAAGAATTGAGAGAAGAAGTACGCCTTGAAAGTATCTGTAGAAGAACCGTTAAAAAGGAAACATGGGCCACCTGTGAACAATTTACACTACATTGCAAATGAGCAAACATACCGTGTTGTTGTAGCTTTAATAATATTTACCGTGTCTTTTAAGTTAATATTTTAACAGCTTTCATTTTACTATAATTTAAATTGCTTAAAATGAGGTTAAACTGACTAGTTACCGTCTAGATAAATATTAGGTTGTAAGAGTGATTTGTATGATTTTATTTCTATTTGTTATGATTTTTCGAAGTGTATAAATTTTAATTTACTATTGAGTAATATTTCCTGTAAAATATTTTTCAGATATTTAAAACATTCAAGTCAATTAAATTTAAAATATTTACTGCAATAATTCACATTCAGGTATAAAAGTATGAAAAGGGTATTATGCTTCCGCAATTTGTAAATATAAATGGCACTGTGATCAAAAAGCTGCGAAGAATTAGGAATGGATGTATTAATTCAATAAGTGACACTCTATATTAGGTATTCACTGAAAATAAGTTACTAGTTTTTGTGTATGTCTTTTAAAAATTCAGATCACATTTCGTACAGTTTTCATTAAAAAAGTTGCGCCTGCGAACGTTCGGTTAGTAACGTGGGGTTCGAAAAGGTGGAAAGGGTTTAGCAGAAGTTATAGTCGGGGGACTGTCAGTCATCATTCCTCAGACCGAGGATATACTTCATTTGTACGATTGTGTTTATTGTGTTAGGAGTTTTGTACAGTTCAGTTTAATAATTTCCTAAGCATTGTTGTTAATGTAAAAGTAATAAATAATACTTTATTGCAATGCTAATTTGTGTACAATATTTTGTTGTTTGTCTCTCTATTTCTTGCATAAACACACAAATCTTTGGGTTTATCAGGGTACATACAGCTGTCCGGCGGAGAAGCAATGATTTTCTAAATTCAAACCGCATATTTGCATAGACTGGCCTTGTACTTTTTTTATGGTCTTGGCAACTGCTACACGAATCGGCGACTGTAAATTGAATTGATTGATATCATTGGAATTCGTGGTCACAAAGCATGTTCTCCTTTGAACTTTTCATTAACGATTGTTGCCTCAATAATTTGTCGTAAAATTTTTTAACAACCAATCTCGTTCCATTACGTAGTCTTGACGGATTAAGCTTTCGTGTGAAAATTATTGCTGAACCAATTTTCAAGTGTATATTATGTTTAGGGAGACCTCCCAAATCCAGGCATCGTTTAGTTTGTACAAACATTCTGAATATGAGCCAAATCAGACCATAAATACACATTTTCGTAAATATCTCGACTACAGCGCCACCTACCGTGTCCAAGAAAAGATAAACTTATCGGAATGCCAAACGAACAAGTGGTGAGAATATGGTCTCGATACGTGCAGTGGTTTAGGCGTGATGACATTACATGCTATTAGGTTCATGAAATTTTAGGATAACTAAGATCAAATTTTATGTATAGTGACAGTCCATTTCACATATTTTATTATATTAGACTTCCTTTGACAGTTGGTAAAATCGGATGCTTAAAATCAATACATTTAAAAGTCAAATATAATTTTTATGAGTAGAATTGTACAAAAGAATATAAAATAGAAACAAACTATTAAATACTAAATAAAATGAAAGAAACTAAACAGAAATATGAAAGAAATTAAACGGGTATTTTAATATTTTGTAATACTTAATCACTGATTCTACTCGAGGCGGCATTGAAGGTATAAATGGCCTGATAAATGTGGATCTTGTTTGAAAGCATTCCAAGAAAGTTGAATTTCTTACGAAAGTTTATCAGAATTATTTGGCAAGAAATTTCTTGTGTAATGGTTTCGTTATGTAGCACCGACAATATTTTCGATGGGGTTCAGATCTGGACTATTTGCAGGCCATGACATTAGCTCAACGTTTTTTTATTGAAGCCATGTGATCACGTTATGAGGATAGTTGTCTTGCTGGAAAATAAAGTTGCTTCCAGGATATATTTCTGTTACTGCAGGTAACATGTTGTTTCCCAGTATAATTAAATAATTTTCTGCATTAAATCTACCAATTATTCTATGGCAGACGCCCATATCTCGGAAACTAATCCACGCTCATACATTAACAGAAAAACGACGAGATCTATTGCATCGATGTAAATATCTTTCGTCAAATTTGTAATTGGGGAGGGACGGTAAACCCTTAGAGATCCATTGAAGGCAGATTGAAATATCTTTTCGTCACTAAAAATAATGTGTTTTCAATAATCTAAACCACGATATATGACGTTTAAAGAAAACAATAAGCTGCCTCGTTTGCAAAGTTTCGTTAATAAAACCTTTTTGGCAGCTACTCGACTGCACAAGTTGGATTTTCGTATTATGCAACTTGCAATGTACCTCGACCCAGAAAAATTTGTTGTATTAATGGCTCTACGTGCAGTACAAAACGGATTTTGCTGAAAATTATTTACTAAAGCTTCATCCTGTGCACAAGATGAATTTTTTTGTCCACCAGAGCTTGTTCTTCCCACTGTCTCTTAATACAAGAAACAGTATTTTTATTGACCGCATAATTCTGGGCAGTTTGTGTAATTGTTAACCCATCTTGTAAAGAAGCGACAATTTGAGCCTTTACAACTTATATTTTGACCATGATCACTAAAATATTAAATAATTTCAAATGATTTTTTTTTTAATTTTAGAAATTTATAAAATGTAAAAATTATATTATCTTAAGTAGTGTATACTATCTAGTTTTAACGATAAAATGATAATTAAGTCAATAAAAACACATTATAACAATATTTTTCTTAAACATGAATCTTCTTGTAACCTTATTCAGGACGATGTGGATAGGATATTTAGGAATATTATAGCGGTAAGCCGAGAAAATTAAAAATGTTCAATTGATTTTAATTTTATTAAATAATTTTTTTTGATTTACACAACAAATAAATTTAATAGCTGTTTGACAATTATTGACAATTATAAAATTTTATAATTGACAGATAAAAATTCAGTTTTAAACAGCGAAAAAAATGGTGACCTTGGTTATCCTAAAATTCCATGCACCTAATTTTATTGTACATGTGCACCCCCATTTTTATATATATTTATATATAGATGGTATTTCACATTTCATTGCGAATTCATAATTAATATATAATTACCTTTTTTCTATTTCTCTTTTGTTTTTATTTATTTAAAGGATATTATATATTTATTGTTGGTGCTATTTTCTGCACTGTGTTCTATACTATATTTCTGGAATCTGCATTGAAGCAACTCGTATATTCGCATTCTATATTTCTACTTTAAAATTTATTGCCCTAATGCACTGGGAGAAAAGATTCATTCGGTCAACCAAAATTCGGTTGACGCGGAACAAATTGTTGGAACGATGGTTCAAATCAATGACTTGTTGATTGGTCCTGTCGTTCTACCTGGGAGGTTAAATGCGGACAATTACCTTCAATTTCTTATTGATGAACCGCCAGGTCTTTTAGAGGATGTCCCACTGAATGTTCGACGAGACATGTGGTTTCACATGGATGGGGCACCACCACATTTCGGAATTGCTGTCCGAAATTGGGTTAACGTCAATTATCTAAGATGGATTGGTCGAGGTGGTCCTGTTGCATGGCTACCCAGATCACCCGATCTTAATCCCCTTGACTTTTATTTATTGGGGTATATAAAAAATTTAGTCTACGCGCAAGTTTCGAACACAAGAGAAGAGTTGTTGGATCGTATTCACCTGGCTGCCGAGCAAATCCGACAAAACAAGTATGAAATTCGGATAAGAACTTCTACTGTTGGCTTACGGGCACAAGCCTGCATTCAACAAGAAGGTGGACATTTCGAAAATATTATTAATTGAACTTTTTTAAATAAAATCAGTTTTTATTGACATTAGGATTACATTTTTTTTTCATGGCCTGACAATCACATTCATAGATCTGTAACTTTGAAACAAATAAAAATTGATATACAAGTTTTGCGTTTTTGTTACTTGAAATGAAGTCTACTTTACACTCCTAAAATTTTAACATAACGATACGGGACACTTGTATAAAAAAAATATTATTTCAGTATGGCAACTAATTTATTAAATATATTTATTTCTTGTATATTAATCGCTTGTATGTTTATATACACACTGTACAAAATTCTACATGTGTTTATAGTAAAATTATCAAAATTATTTAAAAGCAGACAATATTACATAGAAAAAATAGGTATTAATAGAAATCACGACAACTTACAAATTCATAATGATTCTTAACTACAATAAAGACAGTTAACGATCTCACGAAAAAAATACTGTATATTAATTAATATTAAACTGAAAAAAATTATGAAGTACCTACCTTAAAATTGGAATATATTCTGATAGATCCCAGTCAATTAATAAATTATTTATGTTATTCGTCATTGTCATTAACGTTAAAATGAGGGGTAGGTACCCTAAATTTGTGTTTTAAATTATACTATTTCATACCACAATACTATATTAATATAAATTATATAGTGTCTACATACTTACTTTCAAAGACAAAACTGAGACAAACCACTGTTTACAAGCAAATTCTATAGTCAAGTGTACTCAATTACGGCATCAAAGAATAAACTAAAAAATTTCGTTAGAAAGGAGTTGAGCACGTGCATGCATGTCCTCAACAAAAAACAATTTCAGATAACATCGAAATTAGTTGAATATAAAATTTGTTAGTTGTGGTATATATTCATAAAATGTTAAAATTGAACCAGGGGGATTGTTAAATCAATGTTTCATACTTTAAAGAGTTTAAAGCATCAGATGTATTAAAGTAAAGATTTTATTATTTGTATTTTTTTTTTTAATAAAATAAAGCTTAGGTCCAACAAAATAATTCAACAAACATGTCAACTTTAATTGAAAACATGACGCAATTTCAATAAATACACAAAAAAGTTGAATCTTATAATTGTTTGAGTGAATACAATTTTATTTAACAGTTCGTTATTTGTTGAAATAACCAATTTCTTTCTCTCAGTGTGTAATCAAAATTATGTGTTTTCATATTATACAATTCTAAAAATAATTATTGAAGAAAGCTCTATTTATGTATATTTCAGGAGCCATACTTAAGAAAACATCTTCCAAATATGTACATTTGTCAGATCTAAGTTATAAATCACATTAAGTATATTTCCTTTGCAATACGAAATAAATAGATTATTTGAATTTGTTTATATGCAAGTAACGCCAGCTATATGTGTATAGTGACAGAAAACCATCGGCCAAATGGCATTTTGCCCGATACTTACTAATTGCATATTGCGCCAGCAAATCAAACAATACCAGACAGGCCGTCTCCCTACGTACTTTAACCTTTTTCTGATGACAAACAATGTTATTGCCATTGGCCGATGCGACGTTTACCATACCGTTAATCTTGATCCGCTCCCGCGGACAACGAAAATTACCCCGACATTCCCACTTATTTAAAGTCTGCAGTTTGCTGCAGAGACACGTTCTTCGTCTCTGTAATCTATTACCCTGGTTGAAGTTCCAAACCACTCATGAAACTTTGTCCGTTGCATAGTGCATTGAATTTTCGAGTAATTTAGCTACACTTAACGGTGGTTTCTCAGCATCAACTTTACGTAAATATGTATGTGTAATGAAATAAACTTGTGAAGATTAACGCTTCGTATAAGCTGCATGTTACAAGCGTACAAAATTGGTTTTGAATAGGTAACAATTATTACATCCGAATTACAGTAAATTTTGGTATTATGTCCCCGTGAGAGGGTCAATTTCATTTATATTTCATATGAAATTTACTCTACAATAAAAGATTTATAAATTTGTTGAAATTTCAAGAAGTGAGTATATAAACGATCTGTATTATACGATAATGTTGCATAAAACTGAATCTCCAGGTTTTCTTCTAGTGCATCATCTAACTCAGGGAACAGTCACTTTTTAATCTGGGTTTATAGTTCTTTGTTTAAGAATTTAAAATTTTGTTGTCTTAGTATTATTCTGGAAGCATGAATTAATAATAAAGCTATTCCGGGCGTCCTTGAAATAAAAAGACAACGTATGAAAAATGGAAAGATGTAATTATATAAAATATATGTACATCCGAAATATTTTTCCATAAACGGAAAAAAAAATGACAAACATATATATATATATATATATATATATATATATATATATATATATATATATATATATATATTATAAAAAGTTCAGAGACAATATCTTAAAGTTGATCGACACTAAACAAAAAGAACAGTTGTTATGGTTGATCTCGCTTTAACTATTCTCTATTGGCTGTTTTACATTTACGTCTTCGATTAAAGATAGATTTTTACCAAATAGGAAGTTAAATGCTCGAAGAGCACACATTTTATGTGTTCTTTTAATACATCGTCTTTAAAAATTTACAAGGAAATATAAATTTTCACAGCTGATTTTCATATCTGGTTATCGAACTTTGTCATACAGAGCTGATTATTTAATGTTATCTTTTAGAGTTTTTATAAACATAAACATTGCAGTGTGTGTATTAAATAACGCCATTCTATATTCATATTAATATTTTATATTTGGTACTTCTCGTAACAAAAAAAAACATTCACGTAATACACAAGAAAGGAAGGTGATTTAGATCAATTTTAAAAGTTTTCGTTCACAAACGATTTACAGCAGATATATTCGTACGTAATTGTATTGAGGTTATTGAACCCTAAGTAGACAAATCTGCTCCATCGAAGTGTTTTTATAACGTCGACAAGTGCCTAAACATTGATATCGATTACAGTTTTTATAAACATAAACATTGCAGCATATGTGTAAATTAAAAGGAGGTATTTCTAATAGACATTTAGTGGATTTTTAATTTTGGAGTTTGCGACGTAATTGACTTACAATTTTTTGGATATATATTCTATACAATTGCATCTTTCCATTTTTCATGTTTTCTCTTATTTCAAGGACAGTCTGTACATCAGAACTTTTACTATACGATTTGAGTCAGCGTCCTATAGTCACCTATAGTAGCCGGTAATATGTATAGGAAAATACTGGGACACGAGGGATGTCACGCTTACGGCTAGCGCTAGCTGCTAAACAGAAGTGGACCATACCACAAGCGCCAGTTCTGTACTGGCTGTCTGGAATCTACGGTAGAGTCACATTTTGTCGTAATTCTATTTATTGTTGCGGTCAATCTAGTATTTTTTTTTTGTTAACGGTTGCTTGTTTCTTGTTTCGGCATATCTATTATTATATCGTGTTATTGATTGTTTATTTAGCTGCGAAATTTTTTTCACTTCATAAAAAGTAATTTGTTATTAAATGTCATCCTGGCGTCCAAGCCAAAACAGAAGAAGAAGAAATGTTATCATCTTGGTGCGTTGGTCATACAAATTACACGTTAATGTCAAACAAAATTGGAACATAGTGTATGAAATATTGCGTAATACTATTAATAATTTTGAAAGCCATGGATCTTTATACCCCCAACAATATAAACAGAAAAGAACTTCACAAAATAAAGAACGATATAGTTTCATTTTTGCTGCAGTAGAAGGACAACCGCAATTATCTAGCAGAAAAAATTTCAAGAAACTTACTGTCTTAGACAATGCAATTCTTACAAGTTAAGAAAATCAAACGAAATATTCCAAGTGACGAATACGGAAGGTTTGAGTTTTGTGAAGCAGTTTGAGAACGTTGCAACAATGACGCAAATTTCGTTAAAAATATACTATTTAACGAATGCAGTTTCTCTCTATAGGGTCATCGTAATAATTTTAAGGTATTGGTCTAAGGAAAATAAACGTATGATTTATGACGCACGAATGGAATATCCGTAAAAGGCTGATGTTTAGATAGAACTGTTAGGACATCATTTCATTAGACCCTTTGTCATTGAAGGATATTTAAATTCACAACGATATTTACTATTTCTGCACAGTAGTATCGTACCGTACCATTCCAAATATTTCCATAAATGATATTTGGTCCCAGCAGGATGGATGCTCTGCTCATAATACTGCAATTGTACAACAATTTGGCGCGCTATTCGTTGACCTGGTGGTCACCTGCTTTAGTCCTAAACGATTTTTTGGTGAGGTTATGTAAAATCGTACATGTACGATTTTCCGAACAACAGAGCTTCAGTTAGGTGATCGTTTTGAACATCTGTTCGTTGTTCTAATTGACAATTACTATTACATTATTACAATATTTACTTTTTCTTTGCATCTAGAGAAAATTTGACACACCTTCTTGAAAATAAGCATTGCCAAGTGCGTCTAGCGCTTGTTGGTCGTGAGTTCGATGTGGCGTGAGATACATCAGGCCATGGCTGGAAGAGCCGATTTCACATAACATCGACTATGCATATGGTATACAAAACAATTAATGTAACCTAGTCAATACATCAGAATAATTTTTCTTTGATTTTCATCAATTTAATAATGTTTATGTACAATCCAAAGTAACAAAACAGGGTAAAATAAGATGTGTAGTGATTAAACAAAGATTAAAAGTGAAAAACGTATTAGTGAAAATAAAAACAATTCAATGGGATGTATTTTTTTGTGGCATATGTATAGCGGCCCAATGCTGAAAGCTCAATAAGACCCCAGGAAGTGTATAAATGCTTTTAATGTTATTTGGACATAAATCATGAACTTTGACATACCTACTATCGGTGCTTCGATACATGTCTAACATTAACTGCTTTTTTAGTAGCTCTCTTATGAGTAACTTTTTGTTTCATGAATTACATGAGCTACTATGTATATTTAATCAAAATAACGTATTTTATCTAGCATTTTTCTGGAATATTGTTACTTAGAAAACGCACCTTAATAATTCAATGGTTTTGGCTTCCAAAATTTAACTAAGCAAATTATAAATAAATGATTCAAGAAATACGTATTGAAACTTTATTACAATTATTAATAACAATAACACAACGTTTAGGTTTTAAAAACATATAATATAAACACTATATATTTTGCTACGCTATGGCTTCGTCAGGTGATTATAAATACAAAATAGAAATACAGTGAACAAAGTGGCTTCGTTTGGTACAGTTAATTTCAATGAAATTGAGTACACCTAATTTAGTATGGTTTAAGTCGTTCTTATTAATCATACCTGTCACTATGACAAGATGTCGAAATTATGTGAGTTTTAATTCTTCAAAATTAGAAGACGGTTGGTCGATACGGACAATAGCTCGGCATTATAACATTGCTAAAAGAACTGTGCAGAGGGTAAAAAAGATGGGATCAGGAAGGAGCAATCACTAGAAAGGAAAGATAGGGCTGTACGAAAATATCCATTTCCGAAGAAGACGGAGCTTTTTTGAACCAATTGAGACAAAAGCCATTTGAGTTAGCAAGGCAAGCGGCTTTTTTAACAAATTTCCCTGGCTCATCATCGACCATATGCTGAAGAATTAAAAATTCGGGATTAAGAAACTCAGCTGGTACTAGAAAACCATTTTTGACACAAGAGCAAAAGCAGGCTCGTATCCTTTTTTGTTTAAATTATATATATCGCCCACAAATTTTTTGGGAAAATGTTATTTTTGCTGACGAAGAAAAATTTCAATCTACACATTTTGGCCGCATAAGTGTCTATCCGCTATCGTCCAAGAAATTCACGATTTCAGGAAAGATATTTTAATTCCGTCAAAATATCAGGACAATTTTGCGTGAGCCTAGGGCTCAGGTACAGCATAGCGCATTGAAGGGTGTTTTAACGCCCATGAGTATTTGAATATCCTGGAGAATGTTACGATTGCCGCAGTAAAACGGGAATAATTTTATCTTTCAACAAGATAGAGTCCGCACGTTTTCCACTGACACCTGTGCAGATACGCGTTTTGACCAAGAATAAGGAGGTATATATGATTAAGAAGAGATGAAGATATGAACTAGCTGCTGTAAAAATATTGACCGGATCACGTGATTATTTTCGAATATTTCGCGCTAATTTATCATTTGTCCGTTAGCCCTTAAGTCAGCGATTAAGAAAAAACGTATTTCTCTCAAGATACTCGAGAAATAATCTGGAATGTTTACAATTATTATAAAGAACAGTCTACACCAGGTGCATTATTTATTTCAATCTAATTATAACATTTACTTTTTATAATATTGCCATATTTAGTTGACCAATATGGCATTCTCGTAAAAGTTGAAACAACTGAAGTTTCAAAAAGCACAGTAGCATGAATTGTTGGTGAAGCTCGATAAATTCAAATAGGGGAAAAAGATGCGTTTCTTTTTCCATGCACAACAATTCAAAAACAACAATTGTTTAGAAAATATATAGTTCAAATCTTTTTTTGTTGTTGAATACATGAAGAAACTTCAAATTATGAACTATAATTATTTCTATATTTTCTTTTGGTCACATGTAATATACGAGTAGAATTTGTTTAATTCGTGACAAATAATAAATTCCTCGTAATCAATAAAAATGCATACACACAATCTGTAAGTATATAAGATTATGTTTGTATTATACTGATAAAGTATATTAGCTTGTTGCAGAAGCAATTTTTTAGTTAAGAACCATAATTTTGAATTATAAAATACATAAATTATTTTCTGTATATATAAGAATTCTATATATATATATATATAAGAATTCTAATTAAGAATATATTTAAATTAATCACTTATGAACGTATCCTACACCGATATTTTTTGGACTGTCTGTAGCACATGACGTTTATATTTTCGCGCAGGTTGGTGTCAGTAGAAAACGGGTGAACTCTAATTCGGCAGACGTTGTGAGACAGTGATTTGCAAACAATAATGTACAATTGTTGCCTGGCCAACAAACAGTGCCGATTTAAACCCACTGGTAAACATTTGGTGCTTACTTGTCAAGAAAATATATAAGAGATATTTTAAGCCTCAAAATCAAAATGAACTTTGGACTGCAATAGAAGATGACTGGTAAGAGTTAATTCAAGATGTAAATTTGTTTCAGAATGTCATCATTTCTTTTATGCCCCGAAAGTTACGCAAAGTTCTTGAAGAAAATGGTGGCGTAACAAAATATTTATTTTCATATTATAAAGTGTTTATTTGTTTATTATTCATTGGATATTTAAAAAAAAATCTAATTTGATAAGTAACTAATATTTTAAAAATGTATTTTGTAAGTAATATTAATGACGTTTTGACTGTCATGGATAACCGCTTTGAAGAATTAGACATTTAAACTTCACGAAATGCAATTTACATGACTTAAAAATTCTAAAAAATGGATATATTGATTTTTAAGTTGTATTCGATTTCAATGAAATGAACTGTACGTACTGGTGCAAGTTACAAACTATTTATTATTAATAACATTAATAAAGTGAAGATTTTAACTACCTATTAATTTTATTTCTATTTTAAATTATGAATCTTCATCAAGAGCCGAATCAATTCTATTATAAATACCTAGTACCTACTTATCATCACCTGATAAAGTCACCGTGTGGTAGTGTCTACATTATATCTTTTTTAAAACTTAAATATTATTATTAATGATGAGCACATTATTGTTGTTTGTTATTTATTTATTTTAATTGCTTTAATTGGAAATTTGAACAAGAAAATAAAATCATTGTTACATTCTATTAATAATAATTATACACTTATAAATAAAAAGTAATGTAATGTCTAACTGCAATAAAACCTTTATAGCAAACTAAATTGAATTTCACACCATTTTAGGCTTTGGTTTTTGACTATTTGAATAGTTTGAGAAAAATGACTTACCGGTGGTAGTTCTTGATTCATGCCTGCATTCACCTAAAACAAGCACGTTTAATAGTTTTACAAGACACTTTCTATTTTAATATTGCAAGCGGAAATTTATAAACATTACTTCAATAAGTAGTTTCTGGGTATACTTTGCACAATTTTTTTTTCGTGATTATTAATATGTGTTATATATTATTATTATATTTATAATATTTATGTTTAAGAGTAGAAAATATTTGTTAACCACTGATTTAAATAAAAATTGCTTAACAATTTTTTGCAGTCAAACAGTAATAATTTTAGGTTAGATTTTCTTAATATTTTGCAGATTATGGTATTAACGACACATTAAGTGGTGCAGAATTAATGCTTAGAAATAAAAAACAAAAATAATCTGAAATATTTGTCACTTTCCATAATTGTGATGTAGATATATTCATATTTATGTACCTATAAGTATCATAGATAATTATGAAAAGTAATAAACAAAAAACAAATAAAAAGAAATACGTTTCAATAATATTCATTACAAGATATAAATTAATTAATTAAAACTACATACCAATAAAGGTTTGATTCCTTCGAGTTCTTCTTTAGCACTTACACAATTAAAACAAACTAATCGAATAATAAACTATAAATATCAAATATAATCAACTCGAGTTTGTACTTAATTTTTTGCATTCGGGCCGGTCTACTCTTTTTTTCGGGGTAGGTCAGTGACACTGCATCAAATACACGTCCTTCCAAACGTCGAAAACGTAAATTTAGAATTGGCATTTCAAAAACTTGCATGTTTAGTCGATTTGAACCTTAGAAACAGTACACACTGCTTACGAGAGTTACCAAATTTTGTCTTGGAAGATATTTGAATCGAATATTACCGGAGAGCAATATAATAAGCTTGTGATACTTGATTTATTTCCAAAACGTACAAAATAGTGTTATCATTGGGAATTTCTATACTTTAATGTTTGTGTTTGGGATTTGACTATAGCTATGTGATGTTTCTTATTATGCACATAACCAAAACATAAGTTTTAGAATTGTCAATTTTTACGTTCCAATTATAATATAAATTAAGATGCAAAAATAATCGATTATATCGATGTCCCTAGGTATGATGGATATATTTCTTAAAGGTCTAGCCAGGGCCGGATTAAAGACCATAGAGGCCCTAAGCACTAACAAAATTTGGTCACAATAATAAACCATAAAATAAAATTTTAAAGTGTCCCTTCTTATTATTTTTCTTCACTGTAAGAACTTACGAGCTACTAACCGTCACTTGCGCTGCTTCTAACGCGTGCTAGACTTATTCAAAACTTGTATAACTTCACAGTGTACTTTATTTTGCAGGATAAAGATGATGACAGATAGAATACTTTATAAACAGAACTTATTCATTTTTCCTTAAATTTTGAAAATGGTCATAACTATAATTAATTTAATAATTTAAATTGAAAATTCGGCTATAAAATTTTTTTGAGATGCCCCTCCTTCTCTTGGTGCCCTAAGCACTTGCTTACTTTGCTTATAGGATTAATCCACTATTGGATCTAGCTATCAAATTCCAATACACCCATATGTTTATCTAATGCATGTATAGAAGTTCATTGCAGATTACAGTTTTAATTAATACTTAACCCAGTTTTACAGACCCACTCATAATGAAGCGAAGACGGCAGTTATGTATATAGAATATATTTTTTCTATTTTGCGTCCGAAATGAACTCATGAAACCCAAAACAGTATCGAAATGAGCTTCATTTCGATACGCTTTTTTTCATTTTTCAATGTTGGCGTTGTTCGAATACAGAAATAAATATAATTGCTGTCATTTGATTTTAAGAATTTAAGTACATTTGACAGATATGATATATGTTCGTACTCTACACAAACAACGTATATTGTATACAATTGACAACAAGATATATTAGTTTCTAAGTCACTCATGTTTATATTTTTAAATAAAATATCAAGTAATGTTAACGAAAATTAATAAATAATATGTAATATAATATACTTCGCGGATAGCAAGATTTAAATTTGACAATGTCAAGTATCAATGTGACCAACTGCATGCTTTATATAAAAATTAAACTCTGAACTTCCAAATTAAATAATTCCAATTTATTAATGTAAAAAATGCAAAATAGAAAAAATGTATAAAAAACTCGTTTCATGAGGCCTTTTGTCGTACTCGCTCTTTAGAAAACTCGCCGCTATCGCGGCTCGTTTTCTAAGCTGATCTCGTGCGGCAAAATGGTGCCTTATGAAACACATTTTTAATATACTATTATTTTATTATGCTACCAGGCGAGAATATAATTCGATAGAATGTATGAGAATATTAATACATAACTTCATAATAAATAAAGTTTCATTGCACAATATTATTTTTTTGTAAATACATAAATAAATTTAACATTTTAGGTATCGCTGTTTATTGTAGGTGATCAAATTAAAATCCAGTACTGAAATTTTAACGAATGTTAATAAATTTTTTAATTAATTTCCGCTGATATTATTTTGGTCTGGCATGTGAGTTAAATCGAATTTATTTTTTTATTCAGCGTATGGCCAACATGGATTGAAAATATACATCTACACCGAACAAAATGAAATTTTAAAATGAAGGCCATTGATCCAGTCAAACACGGAGTTAGTGGCTTTAAAGAAGTCACTCATCTCACTCCCATATGCTGTAAGGGATCACTCAGCTGTAGTTTGGCGAGGTTCTCCGCATTCGCAAGTCGGTATCTCAGTCACTCCCATTTATAGAATGAGTTACGACCAATGCCGTGGGACGTTCTTCTATTGAGTGTCTTGTATTCGTGACGAGGCAGTTCTATTCCTGGCAAGGGTACGGTAGGATTCAAGCGGATTTCAAGGCTTCCCAATACTCTCTCCATCTATCATTTGGGTTGAAATTTTCTGCTATAAGTTGTTCTGCTTGCAATAGTGGAGGAAATCTAGACTTCGGTCTCGGCAGACCCGCATTAGACACGTCGCTGCGTACTCGACGGTGGGAATTCGATATTATGTTATTATATTTTCTTACTAGACTTTTCTGTCTCCGGGGGTGAGAGGTGTAATATGGCTTAGAACGAGCGGCCAGGATAGAGGTATACTTTTTAAACAACCGTTAATTATTCTCATGTTCTCATAGAGTTTGATGTCGATCATTTGCCAGACTTTGGCTCAATATTCAGCTACTGGGTAAACAAGACTAGGAAATGATATTTTAAGGGTGGATGCGTTCGCATCCCAAGCAGTGCCACAGAGCTTGTTGATGATGTTGATGATTCTAATGTTTATTTTAGCTGCAGTGTTCTTTAGATGTTTTTTATATGAGAGTGTTCGATCCATTGTTACTACTAGATATTTTGGGTAACGATTATAACGTAGCAAGTTGTCATTGAAGACACTTGCGGCTCTAGGCGTGCTTGGTTATTATTGAGGTGAAAGAACGACACTGTTTTATTCATATTCGGGATCTCCAGTCGGCGAAGTATTTTCCCAGCCTAGACAAATTCTCTGAAAGTATATTATTAGTTCCCTCTATGGTTTTACTCCGGCATGCAAGAGCCAGGTCATCGGCATATCCAAACTTTTTTGACTTTGTGTGTGGCATGTCAGAAATATACAGATTAAACAGGACAGGTGCAAGTACTGCTCCTTGAGGCAGTCCATTATTGAGATGTCCCATTTTAATCTTGCTCTCTCCTGTTATTATTTGAAAGGGCTTCTCGCAAAGCATGTTGTTTAATAATGATGCTTGTATTATTAGCTTTAATTTCATCTACCTGCCACATATCTTTCTCAACTGAAATATATAATACAATAATAATAGCAGAGAACAATATTAATTATACCCCTTTTATATGATTAGTTAGTCCATTGTTTGCATAAAACGTAAACATATCTATGCCTGTCTATTAAAGCTATAATATCAGACAATTTAAAACTGCCATTGTTCATTCTAATTTTTTTTATTTTATTTTGACCCTATAGGGCTAAGAATATCTTCAAGTTTATACTTATCAGTAAATTTCCTTGTTAATGGATGTTACAGTCGGTTATTGGTGAAACATTGTGTTTAAGTATACTTTATACAAATTATAATTAAAGACAGTTCATAAGTTTCACTGTTTTATTTTATTGTTCTGGTATTGTTTCGGTAATTGCTTCTGCCATTCTCAAAGAATGATCTTAGTCATCTAAATGCAGGGGCATCTAATGTAATGTTATAAATGTATATATGTATTTGGGGTGTCTGGGTGTAGTGGCTATTTTTACCATTTTATGACCGTGTCTATTATTGGAATGTTTTTTTCTGTGTGTTTATCAGATTTTAATCCATAGAAAGTGTTTTTCTTGTATTTATAACATTAATTAATATAAATATCAGTTCAAAAAAAGGTATAAAACCCCTTACCACAATTAATAATCGTATCCTAAATACGTATTTCGACAACTAAGTTGTCATCATCAGTAGGTCCGTGTCTATGTTCAACATTTTAATTGGTGGTTTTGCCTACTGATGATGACAACTTAGTGTAAATAGTATTTAGGATACGATTATTAATTGTGGTAAGTGGTTTTATGCTTTTTTGAGTTTTTGCTTAACTACAGTCTCTAACGAAAAACTTTTATAAATATCAGATTAAGAAAACATTAAACGATTATAACGAGCAATCGAAAAAATTCATAATTGGAGTAGACTGTGAAATTGAGTTGGTACTTTAACCACTACAAAAAAAAGGTTATGGCATTGAAATGATACTACAACAAAAAAGAAAACAAATAATTTATTTAATATTGAAATCATAATCAAAATTTACATATAGCTACAGAAGTTGTTGAAAATGTTGTCCATTTACATCTAAACACAAACAATTTTCTTAATAAGAGTTTTGAAAAATTTGACACTTATAGTTTCAATGTCAAATAATAAATGTCATTATGTGGAAGTGGTTAAAGTATCAAACCAATTTCACAGTCTACTCCAATTATGAATTTGTTCGATGGCTCGTTATAATAACACAAGGAAATAAAAAGACAGAATTTGCCGAACATTGCATAAATAACATTAACTGTTCCGATATAAAAGGCTGCAAACTTCTGTATAATGTAAATAAAAGCCAAAAAATGGATTACTTAAATATATCGGAAATAAAATAAGCAGTTTATAAGAGCGAAAATCTGACAAACACACAAAAAGAATTTTAACACTTTGTAATTTTATAATTGACAATTTTCATAGTGAAACTTTCAAGAATATTCCATTAAAATATTCAACTGATGTATCAAAATTAGTATTCTGCTCATTTTTGAAATAATTTCAGATAATTTCGTTTCAACAAAACTAAATGACCCTTTGATATAACAACTTCAAGGACGTGCAAATTCAACATCAATTACTAATTATTAGCTCTTTTAATTTAAGAGAAAGTAGAAGACGAAAATTGTTCAGCATTTTATATTTTTCTTTGATAACTAATACAAACCGCAAAAGTTTCATAAATTAGGCGAATATGGGCAAAGCAAGTCATTAATTCAATATTTTTACCGAGTAAAGGGAGAGTGGTTTGACATACTAAGTGAGAGCTGTCATTGTCATGATGAAAAATAATTCGCCGATTTCGACTATATCTTCTTATTTCATGCTAAGAGATTGTACCTGCTATGCCAATCGGCGTTCATGGTTCTTTGAGTCATTGCCAAATGTCTAGTGAAACCGAAGAAATAAGCATTATGGCACTGTATTAAATGGTTAACTTTCGTAGGTTTTCGCTCATTTTGGAAAACCCAAACGGTGAATTGTTGTTTACTTTCGAAATCATACTAATACATTCTAGTTTGGCCACCAGTAGTGATATCGTAGATTAAATTTGAACGAAGTCTGTTTTTTTGTATTTCTTTACATCATTTGACACGGCTTTGTTTTGGAATTTTTGTCAAATTGCTTCGTTCAATGTTCATGCAAGGACATGTGTATTGATTTCATACCAATGATTAAGAATGCCAATGAATGTAACTTGCCGATCTCGTTCAATCTTTTCAGTCTAAGCATCAACTTTAGTGGCAATAACTTAACGTTGATGGC
Organism: Melolontha melolontha; assembly: GCA_935421215.2. Lineage (NCBI taxonomy): Eukaryota > Metazoa > Arthropoda > Insecta > Coleoptera > Scarabaeidae > Melolontha > Melolontha melolontha. The sequence goes on from OW285235.1 coordinate 187,642,120, forward strand.
TGACTTTCACAAATTCGCCCCTGAAGGTGAAGGACCCATACTGAAATTTGTAAAACCAACTGTAAAAATTACTCTTCTATGGTGATTCATCCCCAAAATCCAAATAAAGTCAATCGGCGCATTATTTCGGCGTTAAACCATATGTAAAAACATACAAAATCATACTTCGAAAATTTTTAAGTAGAAGTTCCATTTTTACACAAAACTACTTTCGTTTCAATGCTGTGTAACCAAAACTAGTTCACTTATGGCTGTGTGAACGGTAATCCAAACATTCGTTCTGGGGTGGGCGTTTAACTGTAATCTGTTAATTTTAAAAGTAACAGAAACGAGAAAGATAAATAATCACGGTCGTTTCACAATATATGCACACATTGACATAAATAAAGGTTATGAATCAAATTGAAATGCTTGCTGAAGAAATCATATTTTGCTATAGTTTCAATTTGATTTCAAGAGATTACAAAATTCTCGAACTTTCTTTACCTGTGTTTTAAGAATATACGAATTCCTTTACTCGGTTTTGTTTATACTTGTATCACTTATCTTAACAAGACCCTTCTAGAGGTAGCTTACCCCTCAGATTAGATCAATGCATAGCCGTATCATACCTATATTAAGTTGCACTAAACTTTGGTTTATAGTTACAATTGTTTTTAATAAGCTAATAATTTGTTTTTTACTTTTTAATTATTTTTTTCTTAATTCAACAATGATTTTTTTTTCATATAGGCAAAGCTTTCGTTTTAAATTTAAATCACTTTAAAAAAATATAAATCTTAAAAGAAATTTGAAAAAATGGCGCTTTAGTTAAGTTAATTTTTCCCTTTTAAGAGCTATACATAAAATTTCAACTTCGAATCTTTTAATCGTTTCTTTTATCCATGTACAAAATATTTTAGATAGCGAGCAAACCGCCTTAAGTACTGAATTACTCGTTAGAAATATCAACTTTTACGAATCTGACAGTTGAAAAATGCGGGTACTACTTAAATTACCAGCTTTTAGAGATCTTAACTAAATAACTAAATTATTATTCATTAATTTTACGAAGTCAAGTAATACTTTATCAAACCCTAAAATAGAGAAACCTTAAATCACTAGGATATTGTTTTTTAATCCATGCCCTGCTATAAATATAGATAAGCGTTACTGTTATTTTCAGCTTATTACCGAATGTAAATGTTTGAATACACTCGTTATATGTGAAATGAACGCCTTAATTTTTCTCATCAATTTATACATTACAAAAGGCTTGATTACAATCGGCGACAGTATGGAAGTAATTAATTTACAGTTTCGCCAAACTAAATTAATCACAACTACCATTCTGTTACATGGTTGTATAAAATTAATCTCGATCCAGTAATTATTAAATTACATGCTAACGTTATGACGTCTATGCAGAAGAATAACTTATTAGTTAACTATACATGATTGTATATGTAACGAGCGACATATTAAATCGTTTATATCTAATCGGGAGGTTTCGCATGCATAATTTGCCTATTAAAAACGGAATGCAGCATCATAAAACAATCACGTGTATTACAGTTCATTTCTTAGTGCAAAAACTGTTAAATGTTATTCACACACTCAAGCCTTTATGGAAGTTCTAAATACATTATAAACTCCTATGTTAATATTAATATATGTACTCACGTATGCCTCAAAAGTTTTGACACAAAATACAAATATATAAAAAAAATAAAAAATATCAAAATATTGGATTGGGTTTCCAAATAAAAGTAATCAATGATTTGTCATTTTAATGACAGTTCAGTTACCGAAATTGATTGCGTTGTAAGGGCTTATAAATTAGAGCTTAGAAAAAGCGTTTATAAATTACTTGGACATATGCCTAAAGTTCAAATAGTCCAACTTTTTGAAAATCAAAATGTTCGCCATATAATGGGTGCCATATATCGTGCGATAGCAGAACGTGAGCAAGGTTTGCCATGCAGAAATCTTCCTAAAAGTGGAAGACCACGACTGGACATAGAGCAAAGCAGTTAGTCGAAAGTGCCAAGAATAAAATTAGATAGCCATTGAGAAAACTTTCATAACGTTACGGTGTTTCCAAGGATAATACTATTTGCAGAGAACTAAAGAGAAGAGGTGTAGAATATCGCAAAAAAACAGGTGGCCTAAATATACGCCAAATCAGTTAGCTAGAATACCTAGATGTTGCCGTGCTTTGAGACTCATTTTACAAATAAAATCATCGTTATAGATGATGAAAAGTACTTTAGGTAATTCCGAAATTAATGGAAACGACGGCTCTTATGCCGACAATGTAGAAGAATGTCTAGACAATATAAAATACAAACAAAAGGCCAAATTTGCTGATAAAGTTTTAGATTGGTGCGCGATATTAACTGGAAAAATTTCCGGACCTTATGTTTGATGAGTTAAACACGAAACTGTGGACAGTCGAAGTTATATTAACGATTGCCTAACAAAATTGATTAATTTTATCCACCTGAATCATGCTTAAGATGATATTATATTTTGGATGGATTTGGCTTTCTTTCATTATGCAGGCAAAACTCAAAATTGGCTGAATGCTCACAAGCTTTTGTGCCGAAAAATGACAACTTCCCAAATTTACCGCAGGTTCGCGTAGTTGAAGATTTCTGGGCCATTTTATCTCGAAAAGTGTATGATAGAGTTTGGCAAGCCGAAAACGAGCAACAATTAAGACGAATTTTTAGAAAAAATCGAGAGATTGATGTTGGAACGGTCCAAAGTATGATGCAAGATGTTCCTAGGAGACTCGTATTGCCGAAGACTATGGACCTTTACATTTAATTTAAAATATCAATTTTGTTATTAATAAAGCTGTTAATTATATCTGTTCTGAAAAATTTCCGTAAAACCATTTTTAATTTTCAAAATGCTCTAATGAAATTTGTGCCGAAACTTTTGAGACATACGTTATAGTCTACTGATGTATCAGCAGAAACAAAAAATAATTATATAACATAATATATGTTGCTGTTATATAATTATATATCTTATGTTATTTAAATATCAATACATTTGCTTATCATGCTGACAGTTCCGTGTTTTGATCCCTGACTGGCTGTCCGAGTAGGTTTTCGTGGTTTTTCTTCTCGTTTAAGGCGTATGCCGACAGCTTAACATCTTAAGTCGCTCCACGAGTGCATACATAATAATAACTCATGTCTTGCTTTTCCCTGTTTTTTGTTGTCTATCTATTTTAGAATACTAAGGCATGATTTATTATTATTAAACTGGAATGTATCTTTGAATAATTTTGTCCATGGCAACTACAAATGTATAAGTATGACATTAATATACTGTCATTTATATTTTATATTCCTTGGAAAAGGCATAATTTGCCGAAACATGTAGGATTGTTTTAAATATATACATTTTGAAGTAAAACCAGACCTTAAATCGCCAACAAATTGAATTTACCATATATATATACAGGCTGATTCATTTTCGGCCCTCACCATGGGGATCTCGCTTATTATTGGAGGTAGAGTATAGGTTTAAATTTGGCAAAGTTGTTAAATTTTGTGTTTGTTATAAATCCGTAAAGAAAATAGACCTGTGACAAATGACCTTCGTTATTTAAAGAAAAAACGCGAAGACCACATTTTCTTCTTTTACCTGTAGCACCGACATTTGGCCTTGTAGAGAAAAAATAAAAACACATTCTTGTGGCCATTTCTAAACCTCTATCCAGTGGCGTACTCTAAATTTTTATACGACGTTTCGTTTCTTTCTGGCCATCATTAACTATCTAATTTCTTATAGGCGCCATATTGGATATAGACATCTTCAGAAAGAGTTTTTTTTTCTGATTTCAACCATGTACCACATGCTGACTAAAGTTTTTGACATTAGGTTTTATTTGAAAGAATAAATTATAAGATTAAATAATGTAGCCATGGAATTTCAATCTATCAAACATTTCATTTATTGTTCATTAATAATACAAAAATGTCATACACTAACGAAGAGAAACGAGATATGATAAGTATTTTTTATTCTTCGAACCGAAATTCAACAGTAGCGAGTACAAGATATCTACAGTTATATCCAGAACGGCAACAGCCTCATCGTACCATTTTTCTAGATCTCGACAGAAATTTGGTCGAGAATGGATCGTTTACTAAGCCGCGTAATGGTCAAGACAACAGGAATTTAAATGAAAATCGACAAGATATTTTACAAATGGTAAATTAAAAGCGTGTTTTCAAATTTCATGTTAATCTTGTATTTTTATAGATAAATAATAATCCATCAATTTCTACACGCGAAGTAGCGTCAGAATTAAATTTGTGCCAGTCCAGAGTTTGGAGAACTTTACATAAAAGTAGGTTTAAACCATACAAGATCCATGTTAGTCACTCTTTACTGCCTGGAGATAATTTGAGAAGCCTAGAATATTGTAATTGGTTAATGGGAAGGATAGAAAATGACGAAAATTTTTTAAGCAAAATCATCTGGTCAGATGAAACAAAATTTACAAATTCTGGAATGTTCAACAGAAATACGGAGCACTATTGGGCAGTACAAAATCCCCGACAAAACAGGGCTAGAAGACCACAACATCGTTTTGGAATAAACGTTTGGATAGGTATTTTGGCAAATCGTCTCTTAGGACCAGTTATGTATGAAGAACATTTAAATGGAGAAAGATATTTAAACATTTTACGTACATACATATCTGACTATCTTGACGACAATATCCCATTAAATCAATTACAATATTTATGGTGGCAACAAGATGGCGCACCAGCACACAATGCAGCTGTTGTTAGAAATTTCTTAAATCAAGAGTTTGCAAACCGTTGGATTGGAAATACGGGAGTTGTTGAATGGCCTGCGAGATCACCTGATTTAAGTCCGCTAGATTTTTTTTTATGGGGATATGTTAAAAATAATATTTATAAAGTCGATGCGCCACAAAACATTGAAGAATTACGAGACAGACTTCAGAATGCCTTCGATGCAGTTCCTAGAAGAACTATACAAAGGGCAGTAAAAAATGCCAGAAGGCGTGCCCAATTGTGCATTACCGAAGATGGCCAGATAATTGAACATTTACTGTAATTGTTTATTGTTTACTTTTCTATGTATTTTTATTAATGTTTTTCTTATCTTGTACTCGCTACTGTTGAATTTCGTTTCGAAGAATAAAAAATACTTATCATATCTCGTTTCTCTTCGTTAGTGTATGACATTTTTGTATTATTAATGAACAATAAATGAAATGTTTGACAGATTGAAATTCCAAAGGCTACCTTATTTAATCTTATAATTTATTCTTTCAAATAAAACCTAATGTCAAAAACTATAGTCAGCATGTGGTACATGGTTGAAATCAGAAAAAAAAACTTTCTGAAAATGTCTAAATCCAATATGGCGCCTATAAGAAATTAGATAGTTGATGATGGCCAGAAAGAAACGAAACGTCGTATAAAAATTTAGAGTACACCACTGGATAGAGGTTTAGAAATGGCCACAAGGATGTTTTTTTTTTCTCTACAAGGCCAAATGTCGGTGCTACAGGTAAAAGAAGAAAATGGGGTTTTCGGTTTTTTTTTTTAAATAACGAAGGTCATTTGTCACAGGTCTATTTTCTTTACGGATTTATAACAAACACAAAATTTAACAACTTTGCCAAATTTAAACCTATACTCTATCTCCAATAATAAGAGAGATCCCCATGGTGAGGGTCGAAAATGAATCAGCCTGTATAAAACAATTGATAAATTACTGGAGTTTTTCGGCTTTTATATGAAATATTTACAAATATCAAATTAGTATGTATGTAATTGCAAAGTAAGTGGAGGGATGTTAACATTGCTGTCTACAAATTACAAAGCAAATAATACGAAATTTTTTTAATTGAAAAATGTTGTCTATGTTGGTACTTGAACCTAAGTCTACAGTTTGCCGGACTGTTGCTTTTACCACTTAGACACAATAGACCTTGGTTCAAGCTATTTAGAAATGCATTATAAAGTAACAATGTTAATGAATCAGATGTCAGTTATTGAATGTAGATGTCAAGTTGAAAGCAGAAGTCAGTTTTGAAAGCTGATGTCAGTTTTGATAGCAGATGTCAGTTAGTGAAAGCAAATGTCAGTTATTGAAAGCAGATGTCTGTTTTGAAAGCAGATGTCTGTTAACTGACACTTGCTAACAGACACCTGCTTTCAAAACAGATTCTATGAATATACATTACTGTCATAGAATACTCTATTTATACCCCATCTCCTCTTGTTACTGATGCAACCTACTCCATAAGTTTCTCTACAAAAGAAGTTATTTTAGACGTAACACTTTTAATAAGTAGTCGCGTAGTTTTATAAACAACACGTCCACATAATATTGTAATCTCTTAATATAATTTTTTTCTAATTAAAACGGATAACCACCTAATAAGAAAATGTTTATTTTTATCTTGAATAACAAGGATTGTTAAGATAAGGAAGTTAAAAGGCAATTTGCAATTTTAGAAGCCTTAAAATATGCAGGAATTTTAAGTATTGCATAGAATTATGTCGTAGTTATGCCTTGATTTGGATTGCCTTTTGAAATTTAAGGTGCTCGAAAAATAACCTGAGTGCATGAACCCAATTATATGTGCACAGATGCTATAGAACGCGATGCCATAATGGGCCAATTAGCTAAAGAAGGTTGTGCAGAATTGCCAAATTTTTAAGCCATTTCTTACATGTTGTATTGTGGGGGAGATGTACCAATGTTATGGTTGTATCCGGTTTCTGGCAGTGATGCTTCAACCTCAGTTACTAGAATTACGACTCCTATGTTGGTTGCGTCACCGCGCACAAGTTGTAAGGCTGTATACAGTTTACTTTTTAAATCTTCGGTGACTGTTGGTTAATAAATAAATGTATTTTCATCTAAATATATTTATTTACACTATATACATTTATTTTTGATCTACAACTACTTATACTAACATAAACTTCTGTTGAGGATGGTGTTTCTTGTTAGAAAATGATTTTTAACTTGATGCTGAGTTTGAGTTCACTGTTGGGGCTCTTGTTGCTGGTATGAGACTATGAATGATACTGAACTATTCTATACTGTTTTACAAGTAGGTGAAAATATAGCACTACCCATAACTATTACATATTAAAATCGTATTGGCTGAAGTAATATGTTGTTTGACGTTATAACGGGAAATTTTGTGTATTCATTTCGTGGAAATTATGCATACGGTAACAATACCAGGTTCGCGATAATGTTTGAAACGTCTAATCTTAACTAATAAATGACAAAATATAATTACTAGTTAAGTATTAGTAGGTGTCATAAACCTAAGTATTCATTTCCGGCTCATCCCTTGTCAGAGTAATAATATTTATTATACATATGCAAAAAAGGAGATCTTAACAATGATTATCCAAATTAAAGCTTTTGTTGACTAATAAATTTTTTATGGTTGATACATATTTAGTAATCGTGAGCCTATTATGCATATTTAGTTCACAATGAGAGTCATATTAGAGGTCTATTGAAGTCGTTCACAAATAACCCTAAACAATAAACAAACGGTCTAATATATAAAGCAATAAATACATTTGGAAAAAGATGTTGATGTTTAGTATTCCCAGGTAATAAATAGATTTGCAAATATAAAGGATTCTTATAACTTAAAAAAGTTTTTACAACTTGTATGTGCTAATAAAAATATATTATGCAGTGGTTTAAATTTGAAAATGCAAGTTAAATATTTGTAAAATTGGAAATGTTTATGTTTGAACTTGGCATCCTAAATTTACTTTTATTTAACAATAAAAAATGTCTGAAATTAAAACATTGCGAGAGGATATTAAATGTATCCTCAACACAGTTAATAAGCTAAGAAGAATAGCAAAAAGAAATTGTTACTGAATATATATTCACCGAATGACAAACACCACATCAGGTTACATAAATTATACTATCTCACGACAGTTGCATACAATAATAGGAAAAGTTGAATTTTGGACATAGAAAGCACCCATCGCAATGTTTAAAATATACAATTACTTCCAAATCCCGCATGTTATTGAGGGGATGAAAAAGTCGATTTAAATAATTGTTGGATGTATTAGGCAGAAAGTTATTAATAATGAATTATACAGACAGCTAATCAAAAATTCCATTTCTCTACCGACAAATTTAAGGTCACTATGACCGGCCCCGGACTGTAAAGTGTGTGTTTTCCCTAAATTTGTCGGTTAGTAATGAGAATGATGAGTTTCGCTCCCGAAACCGTAATGTATAATCATCAGATCGTACATACTGAATCATAATTATTCTATACGAAGATTGAGACTTTGCCCTAAGGATTAATAATAATAATATTAATGATTCGTTTATTGCCCCACAGGTCAAACCCAATTACAGGACAGCAATAAACAAATTCAAGTACATACATATTAAAAAATAATAATAATAATAATAGTAATAATAATAATTCAATTTAAACAATGTTACAATATAATCAAAGTAATAATAGAAATTGGCTTAAATTAAATGTTGGAGAAAACTCAAATATCTTTAACTTTTACGGTTGCAATAACTATAAATTTAATGAAAACTAAAGTGCATTAGATCATTATTTTCATTAAAATAGTGTATCATTAATAATGTTCTGTTCGTTGTTGCTAAAATTCTCCCTATTTCCCCGACGTATATTAATTTTATTAAAATATATGTGTATTGTGTTGTGTGTTCATTTAACGGGAGAATGCAGTTTTCGAACGTGTTCGTGAAAGCTTTCGGGGTGAGCAAATTTGGAACGTGGGAGTATATTTGTACATGTAGGGCCGTTCGTTCGGAATGACCGTCGATGTTGTAGTATTGGACTAGGTAAAATGGGCTATATTGAGCGTGAGTCACTCCGTCCGGATAATATTATGGTGCCTGTGCATGCAATGATAACATTGTTCAGAAAACTATAGAGCGACGATAACACCTGGTCAGATCAATTTTCGTTTCAGAGAGTTCGGAGTGTGTTTTCCGGTTTACTGTCCTGCTGTTACTGTGCGTCTGACTTTCATTGATAGCGGAGCAGCGACATAGAAGTAACTTCAAGCTGACGGTATTAAAGTTATGGTTCGATAAAACCAAGATCATTGGATATCCATTAGATAGTTGTAATTATTTAAAAAGATATATTTCTATTATGGTATTTTATAATGAATTGAAATTTAATAAACAATATTACATCCCTTTCTTCATTCCATTTCAATGTAAACCACCATATTTAGTTTATTACTTAGTATACTGTAGTTTATTTTGATAGAAAATTAAAACTTTTGTTATTACTTCTGTTTTTTTATTGATCTGTAAGCACAATATACGAGAAAAACTGAAATTATAAATTATTTATATTAAATATAATATTGCTTACTTATCACTAGAGACCGGACACGAGAGGCCGATGACTCATCGCTCACGGTCGTACTATTGAAAATTTGTATTTCTAAACAGTTTTCAATTTTATTTATATAATTGGAAAATGAACGGGTGTTGATCTATAAAATACAAAATACATTTTTATTTGTTCATTTTGTAGTTCAAGTTGAGTAAAGAAGTATTAATATTAACTAGCAGTACCTTCTCAAGGTTCTCCTGTGTAAAATTTGTTTTCTTTGAATGAAATACATCCTTGTAGATAGAAAATGTCCTTTCTACATCGCAACTGGTTATAGAAATATTCTTTTATTTCAGTGTATTTAGCAGTTAGATTTTGAGGCATTGTCCCTATACACAATTGCCGCAATGTTATTAAATCTGGATTTCTATTAAAAACTGAACTCTTGCCGAAGGCCACATACGAAATCACTTGGAATATTTTTCAAATTATTAATAGCCACATCTAATGTGGCTAATCCATCATTTAATTTGAAAGTGTTCCTGAAGAAAGTACAACTGATTTTTTAAATTTGTAATTTGTATTAGATCCTTGCACTCAGAAATACTTCGAGCATCGTCATGTAAATTTTGTAAACTATCGAAATTCTCTGCATAAAAACTAGTAGCTTCCAATCATGTTCCCATCTAGTTATTACTGGAGAGGGAGACAGTGACAAAGATGGAAGTTTTTCCCTGTAAAAGCTTTTCTGAAAACTTTTTTAAAGTGGGATACAACTTCCGGAAAGGTGTCTCTGATATATTCACTGATTCTGTGGAGAGCATGCGCTACACAAGTAATATGCATCATATTAGGATATGTTTTCTTTAATAGTCTGCCTGTTTTTAACATATACCGATAGGTCCAACCCGCTACGGGCCATACGCAACAATATACGTATGGAACGTAATGCGATGTGGCAACGTATGTACGATGCCACTCCGCGTGCGCATACATAAGTCCAATGATCGAGAGCAATAGATTGCCCGTTATTCGTATCTAGCTGTGCAAACGTAAAGGTTGCAACAGTTGCAAGTTCAACTGTTTAGAATTTTCGAGACAATAACCCCTAGAAATCTCGAGGGAGTGAGGCGGGAGTTTTACAATAGGCTCGGCTATTGTTTGGGGAGAGAGGGCGGTATTTTAGAATCCTATATTTAGTGACTTTCATAGAATTAAAATTTATTTTGCAGAATTATTGATTTTTTTACTTTTATCTTTTAGAAAACGTTATTGTTTTTTTATTACTTAAAATTACTTTTCCGTAGCAGCTAAGAATACAATAATAATAACTTGGAGATATAATGACCTTATTATATCTGAAACAAATTGGCAAATTACGTATACAGAACGAATATGCAAACGACTATATCCTTGCGCGGTTTAAGTCTTACTAAATTCATAACTCTGCAATGTACGGTAATGTAAGCTACTGCGGGGAGCGCTACTGAGGGGAGCGCTGTTGCCACTTATTGCCGGGTATGGCCCGTTGAGAGCTGGTCCTATGTGTATACAGCACTGTCACTGATACACACTGACTCTACCTGTCATCCGAATGAAACATTTGGTGCATATTCTCGTAAATGGTTTTAACTACTGTTTCCGCATCAACTGTATCTGTAGCATTTGTTGCTATTGCATATGTGTTATATGGAATAGTTGGATGTAGTACACCACCTACAACATTTACCACACAGCGTCCTAATATATCGACAGCTTCGTCGGCACTTATCTATATGTACTGATTTGAAATATGGCTTCTAATGGCTGCTTTTGTGTAGCACTTAGAAACATAATATTTGCGTAAAGTGGATTCATCAGGGACATTTCGACCAGTATATTTTTGGAGAAACGTCTTGAAGGTGGGATTGTTAAGTTTATTTAATGGAATATTTGCCGCCATTAAAGTTTCACAGATTTCTTCGTTAAAATTGTGAGATTCGAACGTGTCTAATTTCTTTGTATGTGTTTGCGATGCTAAGTGACGTTCTACGTGCGATTTATTGGAATTTTTTAACTGTATTTTACAGACTTTGCGATAAATTTCGGAATCACTGGCAATGGACATATAATCAGTTTGACCCTTAATCCAACTCGGCATTGATTCACGATGCCATTCTCGACGTTGTTCCGTATCATATCCGAAAAAGTAACTTAAACAATGTTCTAGATTTAAATAAATGAAAATTAAAAATGTAGGCATAAGTTATTGAAACTTAACGAAATTCACTGGATACTTACGTCAAAATAATTGATGATTCGATGAAACGATATTAAACAGGATCTATTACCAAAATTACGAAGTATGTAATTATGTAATTAACAGTTAAAACAATGATAAAGAAAAACTAACTCACCGTACTTTATTTATATTACGAAATATAAACTGATAAATAAAATACATTATAAAAACTCCACCCGCTTTTATCTACGCTCAGCAAGAAAGGAATTTAACTGTAAAATTGAAATGATTGCGTCACAATTTAATGACAAAAACTGATGTACGGTTAACCGAATGAATAGAGCTTCAATAACTGCGTGTTTTCCTTAGCAATGTTATAGACTATTTATATGTTCCATCGTAATTTCAGCCTCTCGTGTCAGGTCCCTACTTATCACATAATTAGTCTAAGTGGAAGTGATCGCACTGTATAATTGCATTGGAGAAATTATAAGCAGGGAGGACAAATCGTACGGTGGCTATTTTCTTCGATAGCCAAACAACGTTAAAGACATTGGATTTAATGCAAATTAGACCTAAACTTGTATATGAAGGTCTTGCTAAGCGTTACGCCACCTTGCGGCGGCTTATAGTACTGCAGGTGAAGACATTAAACTCATGTTTTTTCGTATTTATAACGTGCATGTGTTGGAATTTTATTTAAAAGTCTGCATTCTTTTAAATTAATATACTATAGACATTATTTCTAAAATGCGTAAGAATAATGCGTATTGGTCTTTTTTCATGATGTTGAAAAAGAAACAGTATATTTTGGGAATAAATTGGGTATTCGAAATAAAAATCATGTACATAGTAATCACATCAAAATACTTTGTCTATTGCATTTACCTAGTACACCATATCAATACAGCTGGTATATGTTTGCACTTGCCACTGTTTCCAGCTTTACACATTCTTTTTAACTTTCAATTCTCCTCTTATTTCATGAGGATTACCGTTTAATGCAGTAGTTTGCCAACATAGAGCATACATTTCAATATTTTCATTATTGTATCTAAGTATTTCAAAAAAAATAATATGACCAGCTTTCCAAATTTCCTCGCCTTCATAAACACATCCCGGGTTTGCATTAGCATCTAAATATCAAAAATACTATATTAAACTTAGACATTTAGCTGGCACGACAGAATCAATCTAAAACAATTTTTCTTTATTATATTATTCAACATTATTAATATATTTTAGAGATTACTAACATCACTTACTTTTAAACACAAATTTATAAAAATAACCAGTCTGGGTCCCAGAGCACAAAGGTGATAGATCTAATGAGGAGACAAACGAACTTGCTCGACAAGCCTCGCAAAATCAAATATCAAGACAGATCTAGGGATCTAAACAGTTCCTTAGGGAACATTTGCCCAAGTTGACAACTGGCCTATTGAATAGAGGCAGTAAGTCTCTTAAGATGAGTATAGGCCCATTTTTTCCATATAAAATCGCTGATAGAGCAGTGATTTCGAAATATGTTTTTTAGAAATAACGTATGTCTTAAAAGTTTTGGCACAGAATTCACTAAATTAAAATTAAATAATATCAAGTTGCCTTTGGTAACAAAAGTTTCATTGTTGAGGAGGTGCTTAATGTTGAAATATTTAGAATCTTAGAGAATGAAAATATTTAACGTAGTGTTACGCCTTAATTTCTCTTTTTAATTACGATTAATAGTCTTCATTATTTATTGACGAGTCCCGGTATCTTATATTAAATACGTTCATTCGGATACTTCTTCCGCTGTGTGTGGATAACCTTGGTAGTGTAAAGTCGTTTAAAAAAAATTAAGAGTGTACATCTTCTTAATGGAAGTTAATTCACGCATCTTTGAACTTTAGTTAATTCATCGTTCATAAACGGATCATGTCAAAGGGTGAATCCTAATTTTTGGAACAGCCAACTTGCCGTTCAGGTCTGAGGAAAATATAACCCAACCTTGGTTTTTGCGTGGCCTTCCATTTTGTCTTCGTGAACGGAAAAGAAATAGCTACTTAAATTCATTTTTGTAATATTAATATAGTTATTAGCATTTTTATGGCATATTAATCAATTTGCTTAGAGTCCAACTCATTTAAAATTTAGTATATCTTGTATAATATAACTTAAAAGAATTCATTCTTGTGAATCAAAGTATTTTTCTTACTTGCATTTAAGACCAAATTATTCTTTCGTATATTGGAAACTAAAATCTAAATTTTGTAGCATATTCTTATATCGATATATATTTATAGTAATTTCTTCTGCGGTCACAATTTTTTACCGTGTCGTACGTAACCACAAATGTTATTTTTTGCATACATGCAGGTGTCGATAAATGACTATGCATTTTTCTAATTTCATAATTTTTAATTTAGAATTTAAATCATTTGTATTTGTGAGTAGGATATTTTGACTATCGCTATTTCTGTTTATAAAATGATTGTGAATTTATCTCTATTGGTACCTTTAGAAAAAAATCTGCGGAAATAAACTATGTAATTAACTTAAGTAATTATTTTCTATTTACTATTCACAGTATTATTACGTTTAAGTTTTGAGATATTATGTTTATCGTACTGTGTTCACCTTTTTGCGATATCTAGTTTTGGATTTTGTATAGAGTTATATACATATATATTTTTTTCTTTACCTTAACATACAGTCGGTATAATTATACAGGGTGAAAATTCAATTGATTAATATTTATTTATTTGATTTTAGTCAATGCTTAAATACATAATAAAGTAACGCACAAAATTCATAAAACGTACAATGTTCATTTTTGAAAAAAATGCAAAAACACGTCAAACAGTTTATTTTATTCCGCGTCTTTTAACATAAGTCAAAAAAAATAAAACGTCAAATTTGTCAAAGTTAAGACGTCATCAATATTTTTTTTTAATATGAAGCTTGTTTTTTTTTTACTTTATTTGATAAAGCTTGTTTTTATGCATTATAAAGAAATAATTGAAGTAGGGGTCACATAAGAAAAAACTGAGAGAATTAATAAAAAACAAAATAAACTTTATTATAGTAATAACATTTAAATTAACTAAACAGTCCATTAAACTAAAACGATTTCTTACAGGAATTGTTCAAACTGTGTCCCGTTCACTATCTGACATAGGCCAAAACGATGGTAGACCTGATTTACAGAGTCTTCGATCATCTGCGGAGTTATACGAGGCATTTCATGTCTAATTCGTTCCATTAAGTCTTCTAAATTGTCTGGTCGGTTAACGTAGACCCGACTTTTTAAATGTCCCCACAGAAAGAAATCAAGGGGGGTGAGATCAGGTGACCTAGGTGGCCACTCCATTGGTCCACGTCTTCCAATCCACCTTCCTTCAAACTGGTTATCCAGAAACCTTCAAACATTAAGACCATAATGTGGTGGTGCACCATATTGTTGGAACCAAATGCTGGGATCCAAGTTTTCCCTATTATTTGGATCCGGAAATGCCGCAATTAGATCCGGAAGCACTGCCATACGAAGATGTTCCAAATATCGCTCAGCTGTTAAACTCCCACGAAAGAAATAAGGACCAATAAATTTTCCCCTGACAATTCCTACCCATACATTAATTTTTTGGGGGCGCTGGGTGTGTTTTGTCTGAATCCAGTTGGGATTTTCCCGAGCCCAGTAGCGACAATTGTGTCGATTTACTGTACCACTTAAATAAAACGTTGCCTCGTCTGAAAATACTACACTATTAAGCAAATTTGGATTTTCGTCACAATGCCTCATGAAGATTTCACAAAATTCCAAACGTCTGTCCGGATCATCTTCTGAGAGTTCATGAACAAGTTGAACTTTGTATGGGTGCAGTTTTTCTTTTTTTAAAAACTTTACTACAAACGACTGACTAACATCTTGTTGCAAGGCAATTTCTGCTGTAGTTGCGTGAGGGTTGTCTTCTAATGACAGCAAAATATCTAACTTTGCATGGTCGCTTATTCCCGGTCTTCCAGATTTTGGAGCATCACTTACGCTTCCTGTTTCATTAAATTTTGCAACAATTCTGCTTACTGTGCTTCTAGTAATTGGAGGTCTTTCAAAATGTGTTTCGTTAAATAAAGTACATGCTTCTTCATGACTTCGAAGTCTATCGCCGTAACCTACCATCATTGGAATTTCTATCCTTTCTCTTTCCGTTAAAGGAGCCATCATAATAAAATTGGTATGACACTAATTGTAAGACTGACACTGACAAACAGTTGTTTTATTACTAGGTAACTTTAAGTTTTAATTCTTTTAATATTTAGTTTCTTTTCATAAATTCAAAAACTAGTTTATTTTGTTTTTTATTAATTCTCTCAGTTTTATCTTATGTGACCCCTACTTCAATTATTTCTTTATAATGCAGAAAAACAAGCTTTATCAAATAAAGTAAAAAAAAGTAAGCTTCATATTTAAAAAAAATATTGATGACGTCATAACTTTGACAAATTTGACGTTTTATTTTTTTGACTTATGTTGAAAGACGCGGAATAAAATAAACTGTTTGCCGTGTTTTTGCATTTTTTTCAAAAATGAACATTGTACGTTTTATGAATTTTGTGCGTTACTTTATCATAACCCTGTATAATACATTCATTTACTTAATTTTATTATAATCATTTATTTTCCTTTGATCGTGAATATACGAATTGTTTGCTCATAAGTTTTTTTCTTTGCCATGGCACTCCCCGTAGCAATTTCCTTTTCAGGTATCCCGGGCAGCAATTTTGGAATTAGTACGTAGGTATTTAGTAAGTCTAGATATACAGAGTGAGTTTGAGTAGTTTGTATGTGCATGCGCCGAAGATCGCGCATTCTCTTTTCTCAGTTTTCAGTCTAAGCTTCCGTAAGCAAAACTGAGTGGCGCTACCTTCTAACTTGTATTTTAGTCACCTACACCCATCTCCACTGACTAAGGGCGTATATAATAAATAGAAGCTCCCATACTTTGTGCGATACAATTATAGCTTTTATTTGATCTCCACCATCTTCAGACGCCTTCGCTACGCCAGCTTCGCGAGTAGGTAGAAGTAGAAGAATTTATCGCACAATAAGGGAATGAGAGCAGGGCATTGTCTTAACATCCCAAAAATTGAAAGACCCTGGATATTTACCACGCAAAGGGCAGACAAGCTATTGAGAAGTACCAGAAGCCAAGTTAGGATGTTAGTGAGGAGACCAGCTCGTCTATATGGCAGTTTTAAGAGCTGGATATCCTTGCAGTTGAAAAGAAATGTAGGATATCCTTGCATTTGAAAAGAAATGGTCTAAAATATCTAAAAGGACTTAACTGCCCCAAATTCATCCAAAGCCAACTGCTAGATATACCAAGATGCTGCTACCGAATGCGTTTTACCGGTGAAAAATTATAGATGACGAAAAGTATTTAATGTATCAGAATAATTGAAACATACATGAGTAGGTAAACCCCACCAGTTTTGTATAATACAAAGGATTTTTTAATAATATAAAATATTATTAAAAATCTGGTGTGAAGAACACAAATGCAGGTTCACTATTAATATTTTCTGTGAACGTGTCCGAATATATCCTATCCCCAGAGACGTAGATACGTATTTCACCTTTCTACAGGCTCATCGGTACGCCCCTGCTGGAGAAAGGATATTCCCAGACACATTCACAGAAAAGAACCACATCGCCCTATCACCGTAATTATCCAGACCGAGAGCAGAAGTAAATTCGGCGCTGCCTGTTGTCAGACAGCCGAAGTACCTCGCACACTGTCCACATAATTAATGTGAAGTAACTACGCCCTTCCAAAGGTTGGCACAGCCAATCTCTCTAGAAAACTGCATTTTGTTTGTGCCTTCACTCATACTACGGCTTAACCGCAGGTGTAATGTATCAGAATAATTGAAACATACATGAGTAGGTAAACCCCACCAGTTTTGTATAATACAAAGGTATTTTTAATAATATAAAATACATATTATTAAAAATCTGGTGTGAAGAACACAAATGCAGGTTCACTATTAATATTTTCTGTGAACGTGTCCGAATATATCCTATCCCCAGAGACGTAGATACGTATTTCACCTTTCTACAGGCTCATCGGTACGCCCCTGCTGGAGAAAGGATATTCCCAGACACATTCACAGAAAAGAACCACATCGCCCTATCACCGTAATTATCCAGACCGAGCGCAGACGTAAATTTGAGTAACTTTGAAGTGAAAGGAAACAATAGGTTTTATACAGGCAATATAATGGAATGCCCTGGCAATGTTAAGTACAAACATAAAGCGAAACTTGCGGATAAAATCCTTGTCTTGAAATTACGAACAAAGTCAATCTATTCAATAACGGAATTCCTGTTATCAACAGTTAAGCAGCTTCGGGATAATTGTATAATATAATGTTGCGCTTACGAGCACTTCGGTCATCCATCTCATGTATGGTATCTTCAAATGCGGTATCATCTATTCGCGATTGACTAGTAGTTAACGATTTAGTCTTCAGTTCGGATACCTCATATTGCAAATCAAGGATTAGTCTCTTTAA
The DNA here is from genome assembly GCA_935421215.2 of Melolontha melolontha. Lineage (NCBI taxonomy): Eukaryota > Metazoa > Arthropoda > Insecta > Coleoptera > Scarabaeidae > Melolontha > Melolontha melolontha. The sequence continues at coordinate 187,660,275 of OW285235.1, forward strand.
TTTCTTAAGCAACCGAGTCTGGGCCATAATAATAAGTGTTTATATAAATTTGGTCCTTAAAAAAAATTATATTTTGTGCCAAAACTTTTAGGATATACATTGTTAGTGTATACGATAGAACTTCAGAATATTTAGCATGAAAAATTCTTATTACATGATATCGATTAAATTTAAATTGAATACAAGCTAGATATAAAAGTGCAAGTAATAGAATTTCCGTTGATTCGAAGTAATAAACTTCAGGTGATAAGGAACTGTTCGCCCCTATTGTTCTAAGTTAGAAACTGCTCGACTGTTTGTTTCTAATAAAGATTTCGTGTTGTCTGAAGTTCTATCATGCAACGACTAACGTACATACATAGACGTTAAATGTCTACATCTGCATAACTATAACGTGTACATCTACATAGACATCGACCTGACTTTAGTAATAACGTTTCAATTCCTGAATGGAAGAGGTATATAATAGAATGAAGACAGTAAAACAAGAGCAGCAGAATGATTAACATAGAGAAAGGAATAGAAGGAGAAGCACTGTAAGTATATAGATACGTTTGCGAAGCGTCATATTGAAATTCTAAAACCGAACACCACACGCAAATATCTTCGGGAAATTAGAATACATTATATTACATATGTACGTACGTTCTTATGTCTGCAGGCTAATATTTCGGGCAAGTTGAACATAACTTTCGTATGTATGCTGTGTATATAAGGCAACTTCGTGGCTCTCTTTACTTCATACGTACTGTTTTATACTAACTCTAAGTAAATGCCAAGTTAATAACCGGAAAACAGTAAGTTCTGTTTAGATGTAGTCATTTTTCTTGTTTTATGTACGCAATACAAACTTCTGCGGATTGATGCAGACATCAAAGTTCTTTAGCGAACACGACTAACAAATAGAACTAAACTATGGATATGTATGTACATATGTAATGATGCTTGGTTGTTTGCCTTGCATTTAGAGGACTTGGAGAATATCATACTGTTTATTATGAATATACTGCGTATTTAAGTAGTAGTTATGTGTGAGACTTATAAAATAAGAAAGTTCAACTATAATTGTATGAAATTATTAAGCAATGGAAGTAGTTTAATATCATCAGCACAAAATCTTAAAAAAAGAAGGATTTTAAACGACATAATTTCCCTTATTTTTGATAGAGTTTTTAAAATTAATATTAGATAGCTTTAAATGCCAATTATAGATATCTAACCATTGTATTTTGTTATGAAGTTTTTTAGTTTGTTGCTCTGAGGCCCCTCAAAGTTCTTACTCTATGGATCAGTAAGGGTCTAAGGGACCCTTACTGAAACATCCAAGAAGGGTACGCTGTTTTTCTTTTCTTTTTCCACAGTAAATTATATTTTTTTTAGTAATTCGCGATGATAACAACTTGATCATTTTAAATTGGTATAGAAAACCAACTTCATCTGATCATTTCATTAATTGTTATTCAAATTATCCTCTCAATCAGAAGTATAACACCGTTATAGTTATGAAAAACAGAATAGTACATATAAACCATACAACCTTCTTCATAAGGTACTTTTCAGCATCTTTGTCAAGGCATATACTGAATAAATTAATATATAGTTTCAACTTTTATGAAGGCCCTACTGGGAACGGACAGTGGAATCGCGATTGCAAATTAATTGAATGTATTTGTTAAACGACCTATTAATGTTCAAAATAATACCAAGATCTTTGACTCTGAGAGTTAAATTGAGAAGATAACCCTCCATGAAGTAATGGTAATTAATGAGATTGGTTTTCCGATAATAACTCACAACAAAGCACTTATCAACATTAGAATGTATTTTAAATGTAGTTTATGATTGTAATTCAACACAATCGTTGAAAATAGATGTACGGTTGTATAATTAATATCACCGGCCTAAACAAGCGACAAGCAAGGGAAAGAATGCAAGAGATCATTAATAAAAAAAGTAAAAAATAATGGACCTAGGGTTGAGCCTTGGAGCACACTGGAAACTGAACAGAAATCAAAGGATCTATAACTATCATAGAAAGCATAGTTGCTTGTATCGTTCAAATATTTTTGATATGAATTTAACTAGAGAAGGGGCAAATCCATAAAGCTCTAACTTCCGCAATAAAATCCGGTGATCTATAGAAGCAAAGGCAGACATCAATCTGACATCGATCATCAATAACCTAACTAACAAATTGTGAAATAGGTGCAATAGATTAGTAATAATGGAGCGACGGATGCTGTTTGGGTGAGATATAAGATTTAATATACAAAAAAAGTTTAAGTAACAAGCGATCAAGATAATTTGTAATCGAGTCATTCATGAATCCGAAATAGTATGTCGTTACTTGAAAAGCACTTACACTATAAACGTCAAGTATTGTTATTCGACTGACATTTTACTTGACGTTTGTAATGTAAGCTCAGTTCAAGTAACGACATACAATTTTGGATTCATGGATGACTCGATTACAAATTATCTTTATCGCTCGTTGTATCAATACGTTACGCACATATTACGCATTTGTTACAAATGAAACAGACATGCAATATACATATCTGTAACTGTACACATGGACAATACACCTCGTATTTTACGGCACTTACTTCTGCTTAAGACACGTGTTTCTGCCATCTGTAGGCGTCATCAGTCAAGCTAGTGAAGCAATATATAAAAAATAATACAAATCTATTTAAAAAACAGATTTGTATCTGTATATACATTTAAGCTTAAATCGCCTACAAGACATAGCAAATTTCGTACTATCAGGTGGCACCTGTGTGTCATCTGACGGACAAAAGAGACTATGCCGAAAAAGGCAACCCTTCCCTTGACCGTCTAAGTCGGTACAGAAGGGAAGAAAATACGTATCTTGGTGTAGTCCATTAACACGATGCCAGATGGCAGCAAATATACAAAAAAAGTTTAAGTATATCAATACGTTACGCACGTATTACGCATTTGTTACAAATGAAACAGACATGCAATATACATATCTGTAACTGTACACATGGACAAAACACCTCGTATTTTACAGCACTTACTTCTGCTTAAGACACGTGTTTCTGCCATCTATAGGCGTCATCAATCAAGCTAGTGAAGCAATGTATACAAAATAATACAAATATATTTAAAAAACAGATTTGTATCTGTATATACATTTAAGCTTAAATCGCCCACAAGACATAGCAAATTTCGTAATACGTGCGTAACGTATTGATATACTTAAACTTTTTTTGTATATTTGCTGACATCTGGCATCGTGTTAATGGACTACACCTAGATACTTATTTTCTTCCCTTCTGTACCGACTTAGTCGGTCAAGGGAAGGCTTGCCTTTTTCGGCATAGTCTCTTTCGTCCGTCAGATGACACTTATTATATAGGTGCCACCTGATAGTACGAAATTTGCTATGTCTTGTGGGCGATTTAAGCTTAAATGTATATACAGATACAAATCTGTTTTTTAAATTTGTATTATTTTGTATACATTGCTTCACTAGCTTGACGGATGACGCCTATAGATGGCAGAAACACGAGTCTTAAGCAGAAGTAAGTGCTGTAAAATACGAGGTGTATTGCCCATGTGTGTAGTTACAGATATGTATATATATATATATGCATGTCTGTTTCATTTGTAATAAGATTTAATGTTAAAAAATATTGACACTTGTAAAACCTATTCAAAGGTCTTGGACACGTTAGATTAAATGGCTATCTTTCTATTCACAAACTGAGACAACTCTGCCCTTTCTAAAAGCAGCAATGGTAAATTGAAAAGGGATCTTGGAGGGATGTCAAAGAGTCTTTAATAAGAAAATTGGGAATCAAATATTTTATAACCGTCATATTGTTAGCTAATGAGGACATTATTCTTTCAATCAAGGTATCAGAAACATGGTCAATCTGAAATGCAGGTATATCGGAATTGAAATTAGGAAATTCAGATGGAGAAGTTTTAGTAAATGCACTGGCAAAAATTTCCGCAAGTGAAAGGAAATACTTTGTAAAATAATAATTTTATTACCCAACCCATGAACCTAACTGGCCCATGGATTGGTTAATAGCATTTCTTAGCAATTCCCTATTTAATGCATTTTCGCGAAGTAATGTAATTGTAAATATTCTTTCTACACTTTACGACGCTATTTTATTCGAATTTTTCATAGAAAAAAATTCGCCCTCAAGTGGGAATCGAACCCACGACCTCTGGCTTGCCGGACCATTGCTCGACCACTGAGCTGTTGAGGCGTGAGTTAGAATCCTTTGTGGGGATGCCTTGAATTACATCAAAGGAAACACTTGAGGGCGATTTTTTTTTTCTGTGAATAATTCGAACAAAATAGCGTCGTAAAGTGTAGAAAGAATATTTACAATTACATTACTTCGCGAAAACGCAATAAATTTGCACAACTGCCGTACTACCGGCAAGATATTTCATCTGTTTCCTTTGATGTAATTCAAGGAATCCCCACAAAAGATTATAACTTACGCCTCAACAGCTCAGTGGTCGATCAATGGTCCGGCAAGCCAGAGGTCGTGGGTTCGATTCCCACTCGAGGGCGAAATTTTTTTTTTCTATGAGAAATTCGAATAAAATAGCGTCGTAAAGTGTAGAAAGAATATTTACAATTCCATATTATTCGATTTCTCTTTTCACCTAGTAACTTAATATTTTAATATCGCTCTCCATTTCAGTTGTGAAATCTTAAAATGAAATAGTTCATATGACAACACAATATCGTATAATTCCAAAGTATTCGGAAAAAGTTTAGATGATTTGTAGTTGTACAAAATGACGTTTGGTTAAGTTGTCGCTGAAAGTCATATGTCACAGTTAACTTGTTTCAATTACGACACTTTAGTTTTCGTGATCTGGTTCATCAAAATATCTTATAAGCTAGATATTCGTAAAGGAATTTACAATCTAGTTGGGCGAATGCCCAAGCGCGATATTGTTGCCATTTATCGTGAAGAAGATATTTACTTATCAACAATTTATCAAACCATAAAGAAATGTGAAGAGGAAGCCCTGCGCGTTAATTTGCTCAAAAGTGGTCGACCAAGAATTTTGGACAAAGAATGCGCGAAACCGTTAAGGACAGAGATGGAGATTCACAACGAAAAATAAGTCGAAGATTCGGCATTTTAAAGACTACTGTTTTTCGAACAATTTCCCGAAATAACGTAGTTTTTCGAAAACGGAGGAAGCACCAAAATATACCGCGGCCCAATTAGAAAGAATACACAGGTATTGTCATGCGCTAAGACGCATCTATTTTGTCAATAAACTGATTGTAATGGATGATGAGAAATATTTCACATTGTCTCATTCAGAGATGAAAGGAAACGACGGTTTTTAAACCGACTATATAGCAAACACAAGAGACAATGTCAAATTTATAGATAAATCTAAATTTCAGGACAAAATTTTTGTGCGGTTTGTCATTTCTGAAGCCGGATTTATCTCGCAGCCGTACATTGGTCGTGTTCGAGGAGAAGCCTGAACTGCGCAACTCTACATTCAAAGATGCCTTTCTAAACTGCTACAGTTTTTAAATACACATAATGGAAATTATGATATTATATTTTGGCCTGATCTAGCTTCATGCCATTATGCTAGAGTTTCTAGAGACTGGTGCAAACAACATAAGCATTGTTTCTAAATTAGACAATTCTGGCAATGCACCTCAGGCTCGGCCAATAGAGGAGTTTTGGTCAACATTGACCAGAAAAGTGTATGAAAATGGATGGGAAGTTGCAAAAAAAGACTAATTACGATGTCAAATTTTTCGAAAAATGCGAGAAATCGATCCTGCTGTTTTCCTGAAAATGATGGGACAAGTCAGAAGAAAACTGAGGACCATCAAAGATAATGACGCACTATCAATAATTTGCGGATTAAGTATTTATTGTTGTATTTATTCTTAATTGTTGTAATATATAGTTTATAAAGTAAAACAGTTTTAGGAAAATTTAAAATAGAAATAAAACTATGATTCTAATCTTCACTTTTAATCTTTAATCGTAACACGACAATTGTTTCGCCAGCACAGTGTCTGCCTTAGGTACTTACAGCTACAAAGTATGTTACAAACTAAATTTAAAGAAATATATATAAAATCAAGAAGGTTGGTATTATTTTACAACGTTCTTAAAGAAATCTATGAAAACGTTGTAAAATAATACCTTTACTCTTTACATGTAATACCTGAGGAAGCCACTGTGCTGGCGAAACAATTGTCGTGTTACGATTAAAGATTAAAAGTGAAGATTAGAACCGAAGTTTTATTTCTATTTTAATTTATGGATCTTCATCAAGTAAATGCCGAATCAATTCAATTATTTGAGAAAATTATCAACATCTAAAATTTTTCCTTTGGTCTATATGTTGTTCCAATGAAGCCTTTAATTTTTTTAACTAATGACTATAGACTAAAATCTTTACATTTAAACACTTTTTACAACTGCGAAAAATATTGTTCTAACTTGCAACAACCCTATGACATATTTTAAATGGCATGTTAGTCAAAATTTATTATATGTGGAACAAATGAATGATACTTTTTTAAAATTACTTCGCTGCTATTATTATTTTCAAATACTTTTAACTGTGTGTTTAAAAAATTAAAACTAAAAAATTCATGTAAGTAATTATAATTAATACCAATAAGGCAATTAAGCACAAAGACACGCTTCTTTGAATAATTGAAAATTCTCGACTTGATATTTGACCGTTTTGTAATGAATTGTTGTGTAACGGAAAATCATCAATTACTATTAACTGTTAATATACAGTGAATGTCGGTCTGGTGTGACGATGTAGGCGTCATTGCTAGAACCAATATTAAATTGTCGAGCTTCGGTTATAAAACTTTTACGTTTTTCATTGTCTGTCGTCTCATGCTGCGGGGATCGTTAAATAATGATAATAATAAAGTTTATTTCTTCGTAGATTGCTGGCTGGATTAAGTAATGAAATAAAATAAGAAGAAAATATGGTACAAGAGGAAGGAATTACATCAGTCGTTATTCCTTTGTACGCTATTCTTTTTCGAGAGCGACGTTCATTTTTTTTACGATAATACCTCCGCGAAAGTTTCATCAATTAATTGTTGTCGAAGACGAACTTTTAAAAACCTTGCTCATCAATAAAGTTTGTTATATGTTTTTATGACGGTGCCAAATAAAATGTTCAAGCATCGCTTGCATTGTTGTTTGCAATTTCGTTATAATTACTTATTCATTATTGTTACTAGAAGCAGTAGTAACAATTAAAACGTACATTTACGTTGCTCGTTTTTTTTTTTTATAAAAATAATTAACATATAACAACCGTTGTAGGGTCAGACTTCTCTGTCCATGACAGTATTTGTTCAGATAGTAGTTACTTTTGAAATGAAATACTTTATTTATTATAAAGGTCACGCGTTGCTGCGTCTGCAGTCAGGTTAAATTGAAAAGAAAGAAAATTGAAACCACACATTTCTAATATGATTAATTTCACAATAATTTGGGGGTGTACAATATTTTTTGTTGTTCAATTGTCTGCGCAAATATAGAGATTTTCTGGTTTGCCGACTCTCGAACACAACAGAAACAAAAGAGGTTCAAAGTTTACTTTCCTGCGGAAAACCTCTATCTACAAACCGTTGAAAAGAGCATAATATCTATTTCAACATACTGCTTCCTATTTTTAAGATAACTGTTAAACCACTTCGAAGCATTGCTCCTAATGCAATATCAAAGCATACAAGCACTCAACTTCTACATAAACTCTCTTGTAGAGTAATCTTACAAATACCCCCTCCCCCGCCCGTCTCTCTTTAGAATCCAAGCTGATTCTTATTATATCGTATAATAACGTATAATTGTCAATGTGACAAGCAATCCGTGTGTAGATCTAAACCACACAATTCTAAGGATTGGCCCTGAGCTTTGCTGATGGTGAATGCAATATTTTAAATTAAAATGGGAATCATAGGAATGCGAGAAAGGACGACATCTTCCTGGCTGTTAATATTGTTGCTTCAACGACATTGCTCATTAATTTATTTACTACAAGTTGCGTGCCGTTGCAAAGCTTTAGCTGAATTAGATTCCGCAACATGCGACACGCTGAGTTTTATTACAGTATGCGGGGTGGCATCCCACGTCCAACAAATGGCGCTGTTTTTCAAAATAAGCATGATTTTACCTGTCGCAGGTGTAACATACGCATGTTTTTACCTGTTACAGGTATCGCATCTATATACTAACTTGTATATAAAAACACGCGCGTATTCGAATGCAATGTTGTGACAAAATTTCAAAGCTATCGACGAAGAACTTTCGAAGACTTAAGATTTTGAACAAACGAACATTTACAATTTTATTTATATACTCGTATGTAAATAACGGTCCATATAACACAAATATGCATTAACATATCTGTATCTGTACATATGGGCATACACCACGTTTTTAACCAATGGTCACTTCAACCGCAGACACATGCGTTTCTGTCCAAACGACGTCATCAGTGCAGGTTTGTGAAGTGACGTCCAAAAGCACAGTATATTAAACATACAGTAGGGACAGCTAGCGTATTTTGGCCTACAGTTTCTGAGGGCGCATGTGTGAAATTGGCGGTCCTTCAACAGTTGACCGACAGGTGTCGGCACAACATAGATAAGAAAAATTCTACACAGACAACGTATTTATATTGTATACGATTGATAACAAGATATATTAGTTTCTATGTCACCATATTTTTAAATAAGATATCAAGTAATGTTAACGAAAATTAAGAAATAATATTTCGGGGGTAGCAACATTTAAATTTGAAAATGTCCAGTATCCGTATACATTATTTAGAAATAAAACCGAACTTTCAAACTAAACCATTTAAATTTATTAATGTAAAAAATATTGTTTTTAATGTTGTGTATATAAACTTGACTTACTTCGATATTTTGTTGAAAAGAGTACTATTTTAATTCTTATGTTTATTTTCCACGCAAAAACCTCAATTTTATTGCAAGTATTGGTGGTAAATATGAATATTATGTTTTATGTTAAAGACGGCAGACTATGTGCCCCAGCAGTGGCGTTGCGTGGAGAGTTTAGCAGAATAACAGTGCGCTTACTTAAAAATAAATATATCAAATCCCTATACAAAACGTTAAGAAAAAACATAAATAACTTACCCAACATGTTTACATTGTTGCAAAATAATGCGGATGTGCGCGATGAAAAAACTGCATCATAATATATGTTTCTGTATTAGTCTCGGAAAGGTTCGTACGTAGCGACGTATATATATGTTTATATACAGAGAAGGATTGTTCGACGTTGAGAGATGTTATATTTGCATAGTTAAAGCGCTCTTTGTATCTGTACAACGGATCTTCAGTATTGGTAAAAAGTTGCCCTAATTTTGTAAAATCTACATTTTTATCTAATACACTGTTAAATTTTTCACGGACACAATCACTTTTTTCATCTTCAAGGATATGCAGCACTAGTTTTACGTGGTCAATAATTGCTAATGAGTCCGATAAGGACAGCGCAGTGTTCTGTAAATTTTTTATTGCGTCCAGTATTGGAACGTAACTGTCGTAAATAATTTTTAAATTTGCTGCAACTTGAGGATTGTTAAATTGAACCTGGCTGAGCCGTATTGCAGCTGCTTCTTTGGCATCTAGTTGTAAAATCACTGATTTAATTTTTCCAAAATGTTTATAATAATAAAATGCTGCTTCTAACCAAGTACCCCATCGTATAAGAATTGGTTGCGGCGGCTCGGGTATATCAGGACACAACGAATGAAATAGCCGAATCCGTTTCGGAGATTTAAGAAAAACCGCTTTCGTTTGTCCTATCAGTTGATCCACATCAGGATAAGTTGTACGTATAGTGTTTGTTACAAGGTGTAAAGCGTGAAGCAAACATGTGACATGCAGCAGATTTGGTTGAATCGTTTTGAGTAAGTTTGCTGTACCAGTAACATTAACACTTGCTTCGGTAAAATCTCAAATTTGTGTAGTGTTTCTATTAATACATCATATATCGCTCTGGCAGTACACGCTTGCATTCGTTTACAGGTTAGTAAATAAGGAGGAGAAGGTCCTTGCGGAGTCAGCGTCCGTACTAGAATGGCTAGGATGGACTGTTTTTTAATATCTGTAGTTTCGTCTATTGTTAACCACAGGAATTTTTTTTTACCGTATTTTTCGTACAATTTACAATTCTCTCACGCACTGACGGTACGTAATTCCGTAGCGTACTTCTTCCTGGTAATTTCCACGTAGGATTGTATTTCTTCCAAAACTGACGAAACATTGGGTGTTCCACTTTCTGCATTGGTATATTGGTCGCAATTAACATCATTGTTAAATCACACACAAATTTAATATATGATCTGCATCCACTATTATTCGATTTATGTTTGTCACTATTTATATGTCTTTGGCACTGACTTGCTTTCCAAGTTAATAAAGTTGTTTCACAAACTAAACATTTCACTACGGTACCCTCATATATTAAATCGGGAAACCGATGTAAAAATTTCTTTACTACGTTAGCATGCAACCGTGTCGATGCATTCTTTCTACGCACTCCCAACATTTTCAACACGATTGTGTTAACAATGTATCGCTTACAACGTCTCAACGGCAACTGAATTGATCGTCGTATGATTCCTCCACATCACGCTACTGTTCGGGCACATAGTCTGCCGTCTTTTATGCATATACATAAATTATGTATATGCATATTACGCATGTGTGATATATATTTCCATAAAATTAATGAATACATAACAATAGGTATAGATAGAAAATAGATCTGTATTTTAATCTTATTGTGATTATATTTACTCTATAATTGTAGTATATTTTAAATGTATTTTGTCTGTTGGACAAGAAAGGTCTTTGTTATTAATAAAAATATGCGGAACGTGTTATTATTTTGTAGACATCGGTTTAGTATTTTCTTAATTTAGAGATGCTAAAATGATGCCAATATGAAAGCGTAAAACACATTACAAATATAATTGTTCATTATTTTAGTATTCTTCTTAACATTTCTTGCGCGTATACATTATAATTATATAAAAAATCCCAAGATAAATGTGTTATAAAAAAATATAGAGTAGGTCTACCACTCAATATTTCCAACTATTTGTCTGCATGTATGTAGTTGTTTTTTTTCATAATTTGATATATTTATAAATTAAAAATATGATAATTTCCACTTTTAGATAGCGATATCTAGTATTATAAATAGGAAGGACCGCCAATTCGTCCACCATTTTGGTTATAAAGTCTGCATCAGAATAATTGAAACATACATGAGTAGGTAAACCCCACCAGTTTTGTATAATACAAAGGTATTTTTAATAATATAAAATATTATTAAATTCACAGAAAATATTAATAGTGAACCTGCATTTGTGTTCTTCACACCAGATTTTTAATAATATTTTATATTATTAAAAATACCTTTGTATTATAAAGTCTGCACTACGAACATCAAAAGTACCCGACGGCAGCGGTCCCTACTGTATGTTTAATATACTGTGCCAAAAGTTCGCTTTCGCCAAGTAATAACAATTTTAAATCCAGTCAGGTGACAAGAGATAATCTGGTAAAATCTGACGGTCAAAAGAAACTCGCTAATGTCCATCAGATGTCGCGAGATTATCGCTTCTCACCTGACGGGATAAAATTGTTATTACGAGGGCCGTGATATCACATTTTGACAACCGATGCCTTGTGAGTTTAATGTTTGTGTTTGATACATTTATGACAAATCGCGCTTCCTAAACATTTGTTTAAATTTTACACTGCCACTAGTTAAGTATAATATTAAACATTTTAAACATCGTGCAATGAAGTATCTTTTAAAGAGAGGCATGGCCCTTTACCGAAAACCATGATGATATGCGAGATACACTGGATGAGGGTTGTCTTTCGTATACATCCGTCAGTGGACGGCCGAAAACGGCTACAAGTCCAAAAATGATGGATAAAGTCCATGATTTGTTGCTAAGTGATCGACGGTTGAACGCGTTAGAAATAGCAGAAGCAGTGGACATATCAAAGGAACAGGTGCTTTATATTTTGTACGAAGAACTTGAGATGAGAAACCTTTCGGCAATATGGCTGCTGCGTTTACTGACAACGGAGCAAAGCCGTGTTCGCTGTCAAATATCGATGAATAATTTAGAAATTTTTAACCACATCGCAACAGATTTTTGCGCCGATTTGTTACTTGCTGCGAAACATGCGTTCATTATTATACACTCGAATCTGAACAACAGACGAAGATATTGACCAAACGTAGAGAACCAAATTCCAAAAAAGGCCAAGACAATCTTATCGTCGGGGAAGGTGATGGCGTCGGTATTTTGGGATGCAAAAAGAATTTTGTTGATAGGCTGTCTTCAAAAGAGTAAGACCGTAAACGGCGAATATTACACAAATCTTCTAGTACGTTTGAAGACAGTTATCGCTGAAAAGCATCCAGGAATAACTAAGAAGAAAGTGTTGTTTCACCATGATAATGTACCTTTGCATTCCAGTACGGTTGCTGCAAAATAATTGAAGAATTAAGGTTCGAATTAATATCTTACCCCTTATATTCGCCAGACCTAGCACCATCTGACTTTCATCTATTCCCTAAATTAAAAGATTTTCTCGGAGGCAAAAAAGTCTGCACAAATGAAGAGTTATTTAACAGTGAACAATTATTTTTCAGGGTTAGAAGAGAATCACTTTCGAGACGAATTAGAGAAGCTGGAACATAGATGGACCTATAGTGTCCAATTAAGAGGAGAGTATGTAGAAAAATAAAATTTGTATATTTAAATTATTCCGTACGTGTTTCCGTACGATTTCGCGAATTAATCAATCCGCCGTCGGGCTATACATTCAGTAATTATTTAAAAAAAATTTCAATTTAATAATTAGTCTGAACAATTACTACTACGAGTATAATAAAATATTTGTGAACATCACACAATTGTGTTTCGTACTTAATTTGGCAATTTACATTTATTAAAGATTTAGATAACATCAATTTCATTTAGGTCTTAGTATGACTGCACCGTCATTTCTATAGTTACGCTTCTTCGAGTAAATGAAATGTAACTGAAAAGCTTCAAAAACTCTATCACATAAAAGAAAAAAAGTTTTCATTCATTTTCTCATAGAACTAGAATCGGCCCGGGCGACGTTTTCAAAACAAACATTCGCGCTAATACTCGGTAATGCGATTATACTTCTGTTATTGTCGGAACAGGCATATTTTAATTAAAACTTTGCCGAGCTTGTTTTTGTAAACGGACGGCGGACGACTTTACGATTTGCATACCTCGCCGCGTGTTTCGCTTCTAATTCTTCTTCGTCTTCTTCGTTCGCTTCGTTTTTTGTCTGATCTTCGCGAAAACCATCGCGGTATACTGAAGGAACAGTTTTGAATCTCTTATTTTTTACTTGCTTTTTTTTGAACTGTAGTGGCGCGAACGAATTTTCGAACTTTAATCATCTTGGTGCTTGAATAGCATTAAGAATCCAGTTAAGAAAGTTTTAAATTCTTTAGAAATACGGAAGCAGCGAACCAGTTGGAAAATTTCATTTGGCGAAACCAATAATTGAGGTGTGTATCCATTGTATTGCAAAACATGAGATATTTCTTTATTTTAGTACGTTATATGACTCTTACTGCTAAATTTCAATCACTTTTGATATGCGATAACAAAATGGTTTAATCTCTTTGTATTATTTCCTTGTTTCATTCTAATTTTGGTTTAATTGTATTTTAGTTACCGAGAACTATTAATGAACATAAAAATTATAACGCTTTGTTTGTAGTTCGCCGCATACTTTCAGCTAGTTTACGTACGATAAAATAGGTAAAATCTTGCACGAAAAGCTTAAATATTTGGGCATGTCTCTTGACTTCCTGCAATTGATGGAACGTTATTTATCGAATAAATTAAATCAAGTTTTTTACAATGGGTATTATTCTCACGGATTTTTAACAGCATCGGGCGTGCCTCAGGGCTAGAATTTAGACCCAATGTTATTTATAATATGTACCTATAGACGATCTTCTTAGTATTCTCTCTCCTTCATTGGCTTATTCGCTTATTCTGATGAAATCAAGATATTTTATTTTATGTGACAGTGATGTTCGGTTCTTGCAGGAAAATGTCGAAGTTTTGTCTTGGTAGTGTCAAAGTAATAGCTTGAAATTAAACATCAATAAATGTCGGGTCGTTTCGTATACTAGAAAAGATGCAACCATATCCTCATTATATAATATTGATGAACAACTTTTATCTAAGGTTGACGTGTTTATTGATTTTGGTGTGGTTTTTAATCAATGTCTAAGCCTTAAGAATCACATCGAATATGTTGTTTATACAATAGCTTCTAAACGATTAGGATTTATAATACACAGTTTCAGACGATTTAGTAACTTAAGGACTCTAAAGCTCTTATATTTTGCGGTTGTATGAGCTGCTTGGAATATTGTTCCATGGTCTGATTTACAAATGACGTCTGTCATCAATTAAGAATCAATTTTTGAAATACCGCCTAATTCTGAGCAAACGCAACGGCCTGAATGTACGAATATTTCTCCCGCTTCGAATACAATTCCCCTGAATGCTGTAGGCGTGTCAACATCAATGTCATATATCATACATACTTACATATTATGGAGCCGCGTAAGAAAAATTATCTGATTACCAAATTACTATTAAAGGACTATAAATTGTTTAGTCCTGTGTTATGGTAATGAGTAAATTGCAATACGTTATTCTACAAAGCGTAATGAAATTATTAATAAGTGGTTAAGAAAATTGCAAATAAGGCATCAAGAGATTTAATAAATTAAATTTTAATAATAAAGGTCACAAAAACTGTTCATAGTAAACTAAATAAACTTCAGAAATAAATAAAAACTAAATTAAATTCTAGTAATGTTAAGAAAAATTTATTCTTACAGATAATAAAATAAATTGTTCATAATGAGAAATTAATTATATAATAACGGAAATTCATCCGTTTAAACTCATCACCGTAAAATAATTGATGATGTTTGGAATATTTATAATTACGAAAACCATTTAATTTTAGTATGCGGTTAACGGAAGAGCAGCATATGCCTAAATCGTTGGAAATATCGCTAACTGTCAAATTTGAATTTAGTTCTATTGCAGCGCATACTAAAATGAACGTATCATTAGGAACTCTGTGATTTGGGAATAATGGTTTTAAATTTTGTACAGAACCAGTAATGTCTATTTTCTTTTCTTATTTTCTTATTTTCAATATTCAAACGCTTAAGAGACTCCGTATAGGGTGACAGTGGTGACACTAATTTGTGGCATTAGTTGTTAAATGGTTGCGCGACAGGCTGGTTTGTGGTTAGCTAAACGCGTTCAGGGGAATTGTATTCGAAGCGGGAGAAATATTCATACGTTCGGATCGTTGCGTTTGCTCAGAATCAGGCGGTATATCTCGTTTAAAGCTGACGGCCAGTCTGTTAGGGATGTCAACTATAGTTCATTTCTAGAACATCATCGTTTCATTTCTTCATGAAGGGAGACAAAGACATCAAACAATATTTTTCTGTAAACTACTAAATGGGATTATTGACTGCAGCGATCTACTGTTTGAACTGGACTTCCATGTTTCTAGTGGTCCATCTAGATAGTATCAATCCATTCGATGTTTTCACTTACGCCATGATTTTCATCCATATGAACCAAATCAACACTTCTGGCTCAAATTCATTACTTATAAAATATAATTATAGTTAAAAGTAATAAAGTAGATTATGTTTATATCCTAAATATCCTAAATATCCTAAATTTTATAGCATTTTTTATTCGTTAGCTAAAATTAGCTATATTTATAAAAATTAATTTTAATAAAACGTCAAGAATAGCATGGTTATGAATGGAATTTTTCGTGATGTCAGTCATTCATCTCATGACATGTAGGTTATGTATTTATTCAAAGAGCCAAAATATTCGACAACAAATCGTGCCAGTTTGAATATAGAACACATAAAATGCATTTCTTTACTATAAAAGCTTATTTAATATAGAAGAACCATGACAAATTTAAAATAATCAAATCTCCTTCAAATAATATTTTAAAATGCACTAATTGGCGCTAATAGAAGACCGAAATAAAATTTAGCCTGCATATGGTAAAAATTAGCACATCCTATGATATTCATTCGTTAAGAAAAAGAACATAAATCTTACGCATGTTTCATGACAGTGTTTTAACAATATTTTATTTAGGCTTATATTTAGATACTGTGTAAAATATTGACAATTTCATCTGCTTTTATTTACTTTCAATAAATGCTTTTTTTCTATGTCTGAGTTTGATCTTGGGCAACTATATCTAATGTAAGACCTTTTGAAGTAAGTAATACACTAAAATTTTTCTCTTGTATTTTGCTAAAAAAATAACTTGAAATTTTTAATTAATTTATTTCAAAACAATAACAAACAATTCAATATATACCTAACTTTCAAGAAGAATATAATAAATACTTCAAAAGCTGCATTTATATTTATCAGAGGTGCTTGATTTAGTTTCTATCTTTTAAAAAAGTTCAAGATATTCAATACAAATTGCTGGAATTGGGAATTCAGAGGGTTTCCAGGCATATCTGTAGTAAATGTAAATTCTTGAAGATCAATTATTTGCTATATAGAAAGAAAGTTAATTAGAAAAGCACTAAAACGTAAATAAACCAAAGTAAGATGTCAAACGTCAAAATTTAATTTTTCGACTATTGTAGTACAGGAGTGTCATGGCGGGCCGATGACCGCATGTTATCTCTTACGGCGAAGACAATTCCACATTTTCGTTTCAGTTTTATATCCTTGTTAAATCATTGGGCTTTGAATGAAATGAGAATACATACATTGCAGGTGTCCATGTCCGTGATAACGCCACGCAGCTAATGACGTGAGTCAAAACATTGAGTGGACAGATACTATGTTACAATATTGTATTGCCAATGCGGAGAACAATTAGTTGATAAACTCACCCTTGAACAATATGTATAAAATAGCATATCTTTCTTAATTCAAAAAGAGACTAAATTTTGTACGTGCGGTAATCAAATATATATTCTTTTGTGTGTCAATTCAAAGTGATCCTCAAGTTAAAAACTATAATTAAATATATATTCCTTATACATGTACTTATGATTGTGTTGTAATTAGTGAGTCTTTCTTTGGAGACTGTGCTTTAGTGAAAACTCAAAAAAAGGTATAAAACCCCTGCCCACAATTAATAATCGTATCCTAAATAGGTATTCCGACAACTAAGTTGTCATCATCAGTAGGTAAAACCAAAAATCAATGTGTCGCACATGAGGCAAAGTGAAGCTACACAGAATCGCGCACAACTTTACAAGGCGTCTACATATACACTGACTTTAAAATAAATACACAAACTAAAATTACGTCAACTTACTTAAAAGTAAAGAATACATTAGATTAGGAATTCTTTGCTTGGCGCAAAATTGTTTCCAAGTTGGAGAAAAAATTTATGAACAGAGGCACAGCAATGGATAATTGCCTATCTCCTTTCATAGCTAATTTCTTTATGAGTCAATTTGAAGTAGAATTTAAAAATAACGCTAAATATTTTCCAGGAGTCTGGATCATGACATTTTGGCGATTTTTGATACACGGAAATGTCAATTGTCAATTGGACAAACAGTTAAATTTAAAATTTCCGACTATTAAATTCACGGTGGAAAAGAAAAACAATAATAGGATACTATTTCTAGATACATTAGTAATTAGAAATAAGCGTAAAATAGAAATCGATATTTTCCGGAAAGAAACCAATGTCAATAGATTCATCACCGCGGATTCAAATTATAGTTTTCAACATAAGACAACTTCTTTTAATTTTTTAGTCAATCTGTTAATAAACTTTCAGTTAACAAAAGAAAGATACGAAATAAATTCAGATTTCATTAAAATCATCGCTAGGTATAATGGTTTTGACATAGAAATAATTAATAAATTAATTAGAAAAACGAATTTAAAAAATACCATCTACGAATCCACAAGTTTAATATCTCAAACGTAATCAGAAGAAAAATTACATGTGTTTACAATACTATTCAATCGAAAAAAAAAAATAAAGTTGTTAAAGAACAAGGTCTCCATGTTAATTTTCGGTCCGAAAACACCATCAAAAATCGCCTAGGTAATACCAAAGATAAAGTTAATTTGAATTAGAAATCAGGTATATACAAAAGTATCAGAATAATTGAAACATACATGAGTAGGTAAACCCCACCAGTTTTGTATAATACAAAGGTATTTTTAATAATATAAAATATTATTAAAAATCTGGTGTGAAGAACACAAATGCAGGTTCACTATTAATATTTTCTGTGAACGTGTCCGAATATATCCTATCCCCAGAGACGTAGATACGTATTTCGCTTTTCTACAAGCTCATCGGTACGCCCCTGCTGGAGAAAGGATATTTCCAGACACATTCACAGAAAAAAACCACCTCGCCCTATCACCGTAATTATCCAGACCGAGCGCAGAAGTAAATTCGGCGCTACCTGTTGTCAGACAGCCGAAGTACCTCGCATACCGTCCACATAATTAATGTGAAGTAACGACGCCCTTCCAAAGACTCCAGACACTCCAGCAGGGGCGTACCGATGAGCTTGTAGAAAAGCGAAATACGTATCTACGTCTCTGGGGATAGGATATATTCGGACACGTTCACAGAAAATATTAATAGTGAACCTGCATTTGTGTTCTTCACACCAGATTTTTAATAATATTTTATATTATTAAAAATACCTTTGTATTGTACAAAACTGGTGGGGTTTACCTACTCATGTATGTTTCAATTATTCTGATACATTACACATGCGGTTAAGCCGTAGTATGAGTGAAGGCACAAACAAAATGCAGTTTTCTAGAGAGTTGGCTGTGCTAACCTCTTTGGAAGGGCGTCGTTACTTCACATTAATTATGTGGACGGTATGCGAGGTACTTCGGCTGTCTGACAACAGGTAGCGCCGAATTTACTTCTGCGCTCGGTCTGGATAATTACGGTGATAGGGCGAGGTGGTTTTTTTCTGTGAATGTGTCTGGAAATATCCTTTCTCCAGCAGGGGCGTACCGATGAGCTTGTAGAAAAGCGAAATACGTATCTACGTCTCTGGGGATAGGATATATTCGGACACGTTCACAGAAAATATTAATAGTGAACCTGCATTTGTGTTCTTCACACCAGATTTTTAATAATATTTTATATTATTAAAAATACCTTTGTATTATATACAAAAGTAATAATTTGAAAATGAAACGCTCAATAATAACCCGTTTTAAAGAATACATATCCTATATTAAATTTAATAGACCAGAGAAATCGAGCATGGCAAACCATGCATTGGACACGGATCACAACGTCTCGGTAAAAGGGTTAAAATTTGTCAAAAACACCAACCCCAGAGATCTCGATGCATACGAAAGCATTCATATCGTTAAAAACAAATTTAATTTTATTTCCTACCCCATACTGTTGTCTTTTTTAATTCTTAGAAAAGAGGTAGAAAAGGTTGAAGGCGTGAGAATAAACACATGGTGTTGCCGTTTTCTTAAGTTGACGTAATTTTAGTTTGTGTATTTATTTTAAAGTCAATGTATACGTGAACGCCGACACGCTGATTATTGGTTTTTACCTACTGATGATGACAACTTAGTTGTCGAAATACGTATTTAGGATACGATTAATCGTGGTAAGGGATTTTATACGTTCTTTGAGTTTGTAATTGGTGTTGACTGTTAGGCAATAAATATTATTATTATTACACAAGTCTTATAAACAATCTAAGTTCCTTTTAGTCATGAAATTTATAAAACGTTGTTCATTAAATTTTATGTTATTATTAGCATACTTTGAACTATTTCTCAACATAACGCCATTTAAATTTAAACCGTGACACAAGCTTTCGTGTGCCACTCTGCAAAATTTATATTCAACCATCTCATTCAATCTGTGTATCCCTGTGTCGCTAAGCCTTCTAAAAGTTTCTTAAGATGCAGAAAGCGATAGTAGTAACTCGACACCAGGTTGGGGCTATAGAGTGTTTGGTTAAAAATTTTTCATTTAAATTTGTTTAAGAATGTTTAAGAGAGTAGCTGATTTTGGTTGTGCATTGTGACACAGCAGCAACTCTAGAACTGAGAAGAGGTCTGGGTCATTTATTTTTTATGGCCGTAATTTTTGTAATAAACTACAGTAAGTAGTTGCGTGTATTGTAGTTCCTAGCTCTATGAAATATACGAATAAAGTCTGAACCAAAACACGGTATGCATAATCTTCCGATGGAAAAGTGTCAATCTGAATTCTTATTTCGGTGTTTCACTACACCGTAATTGCATAGATTGTTGCTTACTCTCTTGTGATATGAGAAAACGAGGTTAAAAGCTGCCACAATATGGTAAAAAAAAATTCCTCACCGCCAACATTGTACCACTCCAAAAATATCATCGCTGTCGCCATTCGCTTTCCCTTTTATTTCTCATTGTGCATTTCTCGTATCCATACTTCTGCCACATTTTCATGCAACAAGGATCCTGAAATCTGTGGAAAGTGAATGGGCAATTCAGATATACTGAAGGCTCTGTTCAGGCAAATTTTCTCTTTTAGTTGTTAAAGCAAATTCTCAGTTATTGATGATGGCCTCTCGCTTCGCTTTTTATCGTGCATATTTGTCCTGACTTCGTTAAAGTGTCTACACCGACTTTTTACCATCCTTCACTGATTGCATTTTCATCGTAAACTTAATAAATTTGTCGAAAATTTTCTGCAGGCTGAATATTTCTTGCATTAAAAATTTAATCATTGATTGTATCTCACAACATTGCGGATTCTGTGAAAGTTTATTTATTTTAGTACAACGTTTACAAGTCAAACGTTAGCGGCATTCCAATAGCTAGCGCTATCCTTTTAAAACATATCCAAGTCTATACAAATCACAAACTGATGTGATCTAGTAGAAAATAGTAATTTTTGACGATATTATTTGATGGTAGCTTGAAATTGATTATGATGTGGTTTTGTAAGTTTTTTGTGAGCAAACCGTCTTCTATAAATTCTATCACCTATTACGATTAACACAGAAGGGAATTCCCTAATTTGGACAGCGACTTCTTAAAGACTCCCATTAGAGTCCTGAAGTATATCCAAGTAACTTTGACTTGTTTGCCTAATCGCGGATAATGGAGATGTTGAAATTGAAGTGTAGCTTTGGAAGAGTAACACGAAGACTTGTATGTCGGTGGAGTAAGTGTATCAATGGTAGTGAAAGCTATCTTATAAATAAAGGTGATTTTAAAATCATTTTTAAGGTACATTTTTTGAAATATACATTCATCTAGCTATCGACTTTCTCTCATCTGCACATATTCACACTTAGTTCCACGAATACACTTCGGCCTTAAGTAGATATAGTTCAAGGATATCTTCTTCATAATTAAAGAAATGTCTGAATATTAAATAAATTGAAATAATGTATTTCTTCTATCATTAGAATTATTACGAGGGAAAGTCAGTAAGTACGAGTAGGTCACAAAAAGGTATTATAAAAATAATTAGAGAAATAGTTAGCCAAAAACAAGTTTTATTTTTCAACGAAGTCTCCATCTACATTAATACACTTATCCCATCGCTTTATCAATGTCCCAATGCCTGCTGCATAAAAGTGTTTGGGCTGGCGTCTGAACCACGTGCGTACCTCTTGTTGAACATCGTTGTCACCCTGGAAATGTTTGCCGCCAAGATGCTTTTTGAGTGGACCGAACAGATGATAGTCGCTTGGGGCCAGATCCGGACTGTAAGCCGGATGTTCAAGAAGTTCCCACCCTAATTGCGCAATTCTCGCCTGGGTCAAGTGGGCCGAATGGGGCCTGGCATTATCGTGATGCAGCAATATTCCTCTCGTCAGTAGACCTGGACGTTTTCGTCGAATTGCATCCCGAAGCAACAACAAAACTCTACAGTATGATTCAGCAGTCACGTTCTCCTTTTTGTTCTGGAAATGGGCTAGGAGCACTCGCTGAGAATCCCAGAACACGGTAAGCATAACCTTACCAGCTGAGGGCACAACCTTAAATTTCTTTGTTGACGGCGAAGAAGAATGTTTCCATTGCATTGAAGCACGCTTTGTTTCGGGTTGGTAGTGGTGCACCCATGACTCATCACCAGTAACAATCCTGTTAAGCATGTTCTCCCCTTCCACTGTGTATCGAGAGAGGTGTTGCAAGGGCAAACCCATTCGAATTCTTCTGCGTTCCTCGGTCAGTTGTCTAGGTACCCACAGTACGCAAACTTTTCGGAAATTCAAACGATCGTGCATCAGTTCGTAGACTAAACCATGACAACACCATATTGCAGTTGCTATGCTGTCTATTGTTACCCGCCTGTCAGTTCGAATCATCTCTTCCACCCGTCGAAGTGTTGCATCTGTCGAAATCTAAACGGGGCGGCCACTTCGCTGATCGTCAACAACTTTTGAGCGTCCTTGAGATAATTTTTCGACCCAGTTATATAACGGCTTTACGCGACAAACACTTTTCACCGTAAACAGGAGACATTTCCTTATGAATATCTTTTGCAGAAAGTCCTTTTGCCCAGAAAAAACGCACAATAGCACGTTGCTCTTCCACAGTACAATATTCGAGCACGGTCGCCATTTTAACACTGCCTGTGTTCGCGCACACCAACTGTCACTTGAGAATTATAAAGCTGGATTGTGGTGACACCTATTGACAAATAGGGAAACAACTCACTCCTATTTTCAGCATTCCCACAGCAGTTTGTGACTTATTTAATGACTTTCCCTCGTACTTCCTCTCTGATAACTAGCACTACAGTTACTCCATTTTATTCCATCGCTTGTCATTTACAAATATTTGAAAAAATTTACGATTTTGGGGATATTAAGAAACTTTTCTAGACTCCTATATCGTGAAGTCCATTTGCCGAGATATTTAAAAAGTTTTCCATTCCGTCCACAGGCAAAAAGACAAAACTTCACAGTTTAAGAACTAAAATTTATAGCGAATCTTGGCGCGAATATGTGCCTGAATTTTTTAAATTATTCACTCTTCGCGTAATTACTTTTAAGAAAGCTTGAATTTATTAGAAAAGTTTATTATGTATGTTATTCGATATACTAAGATTAATTTAAAATATGTAGCATTTTACTATATGTATACCGGGTGCGCCATTAATGTGTCGGCAGAGTTTGGATTGAATACTAACAAAGATAGGAAAGTGAAATCTGTACGTATATAGTATGTCACAGCGGATATTGTAAAATTATTTACGAATATACAGGGTGTTACAAATTTCCGCACTCACCTTCAGATTTTTCAATATAAATGGATTGTTATATTTTCTAGAAATTATTTCGATAGCCACCTAAATTACCTTTGCAGTGATATATGGTTATGTGCAGTAGTTTTAGTTATATTGGATTTTTTGCCCAAATATTTACAGCGTTTGACGTTTTCAGACGTAGGGTGAAGATGGGTATCGTGCATTGCATTACTCTTTGGATATCAATTTGGAGTCTAACACTTTATATGTTTCAAGATGGTATAATGTAAAAATAAATAAAAGCTGTTAATTAGGTTGTGCCACATTTATCGAAATTCAGCTCACTTCTCTCTCGAGTTCTTTAAATGGAACATATATTTTTCGATATTGTCGGCAAATTCCCTGTAAAATTATCTTTAAAATGGTACCAATAACTAGAGACCGGCCGCATCAGGCCGAAATCACGATGGATCATATAAATAGTCTCTAACATCGCTAAGGACAACATTCAGTTATTGAATAGCACTATTCATTCGGTTAACCACACATATGTCTTTTGTTGTTGAATTACAACAAATTTACTTCAATATTACGCTTAAATTCCTTTGTGCAACCTTTGTATCAACACAAATGGAGTGTTAATACTCGTGGAGGCCTACAATGGTGTTTCCTCCATTGTAGGTCAATTCTTCTTTAACAATACTTTAAATTGTGAAATTTATAGAAACTTCCTACAAAATAATTTAGCAATACTACTTGAAGGCCTACCAGGTAACTTCATGGACAGATTGTGGTATCAACATGAGGGTGCACCCGCACATTACGAAACTACTGCAAGGGCGCACCTAGATAGGATATTTACTAATAGATGGATTAAGAGAAAAGGTCCAATAAGCTGGCCACCGCGGTCACCAGATCTCACTCCTTCTGATTTTTTCTGTGGCTTACTATTTGAGTTGCGAGGATGGTCGTCCACGAGATATGCGTCATATACTTGGACAAGTGCGGAGAGCGATGTTTGGCCGTAGGAATAAGACATTATTTACTTAGATTAATTAAATTAATGTGGATTAGTTTAAAAGAATAATATATATAGAACAATACAGATTACCTCAGAAGTGAAGAAGGCCGGGCGGCGTGGCGTTTTGAACGCTGGGGCAGCACGTAAGCGAAATGTGTATCTTACGGAGGATTTAAGCAGAAGACCGATTTGTGTCGAAGTAACACTGGTCTAGAAAAGATTTTTATTGACCTAAGTTGAGAGAGGGTAAATCGAAGTTGTCGATGTCTTGACTAATCAATTAATCACAAACACAAGCTAAGAGATCATGATGTCGATGGCATAAATATCATTAAAATAACCTTTGTGAGACAAGTTATCAAATGATATGCGATACAATATATTAAAGAAGACGTACGTAATTAAATTACTAATTTAAGTTTAAAAACGAAATGTATAAATAAATTCAAACGACCGTTAGATGCTTGCTTGACAAGTCAGGTAGATGTCGAAGGGTCTATCTGCTAGCGAGAACAAAAGAAAGGCTTTCTCTTTGCACGCGAATATATACACAGAAAAGTGTCTAAGTGTAGTTTAATATTTTAAAATGCGGAATATTTAAAGAAATAAATATAATTTAAAAATAGAATTCAACATTCTTATATATGCGAGGCGTAACAGTAAGGCATTCTCATAGAGAGTAGGTTGAAAATGTGCAAAGAGCAGAATGGAAACATATTCGAGCATTATATGAATTAAGATTAATTTATTATTAAGAAATGAAAAGTGTACATAATAATAATTTTGTATTACGTTTACTTTTGCATTGCCCATTTTGGGATTATTATTTATGAATATATGTCGCTTATATTTTCCTTTGTAAATATTTATATATAATACTCTGTTAGCGTTCAGATGGAAACGATATCTGCTTAAAACTGGTCTTAATACGCGACAGCATTCTAGTATTAAGAATATTATTTCATGGATAGTAATTACTTCATTTGTTTAGAGTCTAGTGAATTACTCATAAAAGTTTAATGTCCAAGATATAGAAAATAAACTACAGAGCATATTAACGCGAACTACGTTCTAATTCTTCCAAAAAGTAGTCAGTATAAGGTTTAGTATTTCAACCAAATTTATATATTAAATTACTGGAATTTTGGAGCAATAATATTTTATTATTTGACAATTAGTAGTAGAAGTTAATTAATAAATTAAATTTAATTAATGTTTTACAATTATAATTAATAGTTATTTCAAACTATTTCGTTTTCTAATGCATTCACTTTGAATTTTTAAATTAAATTCTACTTGGACTATTATTCAAAATGTTTAGAATTCCAGCAATATACGACATTTGCTGGACATTCCATTATACTTTCGAACATCATAAATCCAAAGAATTTTTCTTTATGTCCTACTTTATTGCGATAACGCGTGCAATAAAAATAACTCGAACAAAAAGAAGGCCGTCCTAAATGAATTCCCGCCTTACAACACACACACACTTTTGTCCGTTTCCTGACTTGTTTATTTTTCGCAGAGGATTTTACACTTGGATAATAAATCATCGATCCATTCATTTTATGGTACTGCAAGAATTGTTTGCCATTTTCGTCGCCGTCCATTCTAAATACGGATTTGCACAGAACGTCAACTAGAGTAGACGGTAGTTTCCAGGACGTCGTCCATAAATTTACTTTATCTGTAGGGTCATTCAAACTAACAGAATTACATAACTTTGTATGAAGTTTTCCTAACAGGACCCATTGTGAGTTGAGCCTCTGGATAATAGTTACCAGTACTGCTGTTATTACTGCAGGAACCGTGCCAGAATAAGAGGCTTTCAGAAAACTGTCTAATTCCAGAGTAATTGAATTATAAGAATTGCCAGTAGTCGTAGAAGTAAGCGTACTTTTAATTGTACTCCCACGTCGTTTTCAATTATACAAGCGTCTGTCTTAAAAAATGAACAGGGATGGCAAATAAAGAACAAGGGGAACTCATAAACTGAAAAGAAAGAGGGTATGTCAAGGCGGAGAGAAATAAATGTTTTGTTCAACGGTCCAATTATAATAAGTCTGTCTTATCTTAAATAAGTGGATTTAATAAGATT
This sequence comes from Melolontha melolontha, assembly GCA_935421215.2. Taxonomy (NCBI): domain Eukaryota; kingdom Metazoa; phylum Arthropoda; class Insecta; order Coleoptera; family Scarabaeidae; genus Melolontha; species Melolontha melolontha. The sequence goes on from OW285235.1 coordinate 187,686,789, forward strand.
TGCTGTTTTTTTCTCAGCAGAGATATTATTTTTATATACGAGGATCAACGGAAATTTAAGCGATATATCTAGAAATCAATACACTTTTCTGTGTATAGTTTAGGCCAGCGACTAGTGTCAATTTTTGTATTTCACTTCAGTATAAAGATTTAGAGACAAAACCAAATTTCAGAGAAATCTTTTTCACTTCTTCATTCTTTAAAAACTTTTCCACCTCCACATCCACACTAGCCTTTACTTTAAAGATATAAACACACATTTGTGTAAAACTAAGAATCTCACTCCAAACGAAGATTGCTTCAAAGTTGTTGCGTCAGTGAAATAGCATGGAGATCTTGGTGTTTTGGAAAAGAAGTTTCTGCTTTGAAGTGTTTATACAGCATGTGTTGTTCAAAATAGCAATGTTTTCCAAATATTAATCTTGTGCTTTTCTTATATTATACTATCCGGTTCATTTATTCACACTTAAAGAAAGTACATAAAATGAATCGATTATAGAAGAATTTACTTCATGAATAATTATACATAATTGGACAAGACTTCTTTGGACTAATGCATATTCAAGATCTTCAAGATATTCAAGATCTAACAACGTCTACAATTTGTATCTTTAGTACAGTCGGCACGTTTTTGTATTTCTTCTATAACTATTTGACCAACCTATTTCGTTGATGTATAAACGCATTTTTGTTCTATACATTATCATAAGGAATATGCTCAAGTTTCACCGTCAATAATTTTCAATACATGAATCTTGTTAGAATCTTTAATGGTTTCAACAAATTCATTACTGGCTTCACACCAGCATAAAAATGCTCGATTTGTAATTAAAGTCCAGATGATAATAATCTACTGAAAGAATACTGTATACTTGAGAAATATTAATACTTCATACCTAGAATAGTTGAAGTACGGTGCACATATTGTCAGATAGAATGTAAAACGGTATTTCAAGTGTTGTGTTAGTGCAAAAGCTTAGCAGAAATACGACTCTCACAAACTAAGGTTTGAAAATTTCAATCCTAAAAGTTATGGGCACTTCCAGATTAAATGTGGAAATGAGAACAGTAAAGCTGGGAAACGCTTTACTTAATCTTTGCCTGTTAACGTGTTCAACACTGCCTTCGATTCGGTCTGGATCTCCTCAAGCGTATCAAAATGGCACTCTTTGAGCTTCAGCTTCAACTTCAGAAACAGGAAGAAGTCACAAGGGACAAGATCTGTGGAGTAGGGAGAGTGGGATAATAGGGTCGTCTTCGCTGGAGCTAGAAAGTGGCGCATAACAAGTGACGTGTGGGTTGGTGCATTGTTGTGGTGTAGGATCCACAAATTGTTGCGCCACTTGGCAGGCCAATTGCGTCAAATGGTTTCTCTTAGTCGCCGAACAACATTGCAATAAAATTGTCCATTAACTTTTAACCTGGTGTAAGAAATTGCTTGCGCACGATACCATCAGCGTCAAAGGAGCAAATCAACATCGACTTCACGTTACTTCGAGCTTGCCGTGCTATCTTCGGTTGCAGGGACGATGGCGTCTTGTGATGACTGCTGTTTTATTTCTGGAGCATACCCATACACCCATGATCCGTAATCAGTAATGATTCTGGCACTAAAGTTTCACCCCTTTCTGCAGTTTCTTTGAGCTCTTGTGCTCATATGAACACGGTCTAGTTTTTGTTAAATGCTGAGTAATCCTGGCACAAACTTTGCAGCAATACGCTGACAAACGCCATATGACAAGCCGACAATGTTACAAATGTAATGGATTTTTCTCCTTCGGTCTCGCAGAATAGTATTACGCACTTTTGCCATATTTTGTAGCGTGTTTTCCGCCAATAAACGATCGAAACGCTCATCATTATCATCCGACACACGTTCATTCTTAAAACGGTTGTACCACTTATAAGTTTGCGTCTGGCCTAAAGCATGCTCACTATACGCTTGTTTAAGGATTTTCAGGGTTTTCGCTGCTGTCCTGCAAAGTTTGAAGTAGAATTTGGTGCAGGTTCTTTGCTCCTTCACATCAAAAATTGTAGTGTCGCAGATTAACTTAAACACAACGCAACAAATATAAACACAAAATCTGTTCGTCACCATCAAGCATAGTACCGTTTGACAGACTGTCTTAGCATAGACGTGGCTCACATCAACTAGTTCCATAGAGCTGTACTCCCATCCCTTCGCGCGTCACATTCCGGGAATAGCTGGGTATGCCCCCGTATACGAAAAGCGCTAAGAAATAATTTCTTATACGCTTACATTAAATAATAATAGCTCATGACTTAGCATGCCCCAACATTTTTCGTGTCGAGTTGTACACAGGTAGACTATATAATGAAAAAAAAAGCAAAAAAGTAGTGCGGCCGGAAATCGAACGCTGGTCGCCTGCGTGGCGGGCGAGCATTTTAGAACTGAGCTAACGATACCTCTGGAAGAATATATTTTCCTACGACACTATAAGAAAGTTGTCAATTTCAGATAATTGAGTAGGCATGAAAGTTAACAATTTGATTCATCTGTCAAAAACGCGTACGTTGTTATAGCATACGATTATAATGCAAAATTTTTGAAGCCGTCGCAAAACGTATGCTTCCATTTTTACCGTTGGTTGGTTTAAGATTTTCGATTATTTCATCAATTAACTTAACGGAAATATTGCCGAAATGAGCCATGATGATAACTTACAAATCTGACAATTCAGTACTGTCAAATTATTGAAGTCGAAATCATAGTCATCTAATCGTAAGTTTTGACAGTGAATATACTCGATTTACGTCATAATACGTCAATAACCACTGTAATACGTGACAACTACGGAAAATACTGCATTTTCATTGGTTAATAATTTTAGAATAATCTGGTCACATACAATATGAACTTGTACTCTCCACATCCGACTTTTAATAATACTAAAATACTAATATAATAATAATTAAATACTAATATTATTAAAAAATATTTTTGTTCATATTTATTTTTAATTGCGTATTTTTAGATATACTCTTACAATAAGATAATGAGAATACTAGACACATGTAGATTGATACACATTGATGTTTAAAATATTACACACAAAAATGTATATTAAATTATATTAATTTGACAATAACGGGGAAAAAAATAGAAATTTAAAACTATCGATCACACGAATTACTGGGGACATTGACAGACCATGAGTTATTATTACGCTCGCGCCCGTGGAAATTTATCTGCCGGCACACACCTTAAACGAGAACGAAAGCCACGAAAGCCTTGTAGGGCAGCCGAGCACCTGATTCGATCCCGGGACCTCCAATACGATAAACCTTATGAGGTTACCACTAGGCTATCCTCTTGTTAATAATAATAAGAACATCAACTAATATAATTCTATAAAGAAATTTACCTCAGAGTTAAAATTTACAGCAAGCTTAATTTAAGTAATTTCTAATAGATTTTCACTAAATTCTGTAAGAGTTTGTGTAAAATTTTAATCTTCTTTAAATAAAATTGTGTTTTTGTAGTAAACTAGGCTTAAAACAATTCCAAATCATTTCTTAAACTTGCTAGCAAGAATACGAGTATATTGTAATAAGCGAATATCTAGTATACGTTCAGTGTAAGTAATTCAGACTTAAAATTTTTAGAATCAGCTAAAACGATTTTAGATTAATGAAAGATGGGAGGTATTGCCATTTTTGTTACACTATATTAATAAGGTTTATTTACATAGACAACTTAGAATAGATTTCCTTACTTTAATCAATACTGTCTGAAGACAAAATTGCAGAAAATGGAGTAGATTTTAACATATAACAAATGCAAACTACAACAGCGGAACGTAAAGTTCTTCTCTTTCACTTTCCCTGGGTGAATTCACTACGAACATCAAGTTACATAAGGTCTGTTTTATTTTTCTTTCAAATATTAATTTAAATTTCAAAAGTTATCGTTAAATATTTGATCTAAAGCACGCTGTTTATGCCTCTGATCCCCTGATTTTTGGGAATTTAATTTACTTTAGTTAGAGGAATGGAAGTGGTGCCCTGCTGAGCGCAATTCTGAAGCTTTCGCGGCCTCTCCACCTTCTACATCAAACCAAACTTCCGAAACTTTCGATTCTGAATCCGTTCAATTTACTTGTCGAACTAAAACATTAAACAGATGTAAAATCCGGTTTATTTTTGTCGCTTACGCTTCGCCTTGTATCCTAAAATAAATCGAATCAAAATTTGTTAAGTTTTATGTGATAAAACAGGATCATAAATAAAAATTCGTAAAATGTAACTAACTAAAAATAAGTTTATTTGATAAATGCGACAACAGAAGCTTGATTTAGATTTTTTTGAGAATAGTAAGTAAAGAATTAATTAAATAATAATCATAAATATAAACCAGAAATATCATATGTTTTTCCAGAGAATTTAAATACGAGTTCATTGGCCACATATATAAACTACAAATAATAATAATAATAATAATAATAATAATAATAATAATCCCCGTAACTAGTCTTGCAGGCCCCTGGTGTAGTAACATACAATTCTTGTCAGGAAAGATGATCCCTGCGTCATCAATATAACATTGTATGATTAAAATCAGTACTTCGGCGTCATATTAAATACTATAAATTACAAAATGAATATGGAAACCTATGACTTCGTTTCCGGGCCAAATAAGTTTGTTGACAGTCGCAGACAGTCGGTCGAATTTATAGATTATGTGAACATATACAAGTGTCCCGTATCGTTATGTTCAAATTTCAAGTAACAAAAATGCAAAACTTGTATATCCATTTTTATTTGTTTCAAAGTTACAGATCTATGAATGTGATTGTCAGATCATGAAAAAAAATGTAATCCTAAAGTCAATACAAACTGATTTTATTAAAAAAAACTTATACGATTCAGTAACAGGCCTGTGATTGTTAACATCACATAATAATAGGATAACATTATCCTAAAATAAATAAACACGTGTCGTAGTGCATACAGTAATTTATTGAAGATTTACAAAAAAGAGTACTGGAAATTGATTTATGATAAAAAAGGTTCTTACTTATTTCGTAAGTGCTGAACCATGAATGAAATGTTCAGATGACTGTTAACGTGGCATTTTTTAAAAGGATTACATTACGTTTCAGTTCATACAACAGCTTATTAGTGAGTGGACACGCTTTCTTTATTAAAAATGCCTTACCGAATTTCTTCTCAAGAGTATGCGGACATGCATTTTGTGTATGGCTACTGTAACGGCAGTGCACGTCAAGCAGTTATTGAATACCGACATCGGTTTCCCGATAGGCGCATTCCTTGCTACACTACGTTTCTGGAAGTACACAGACAATTTGGGGAATGCGGACTGCGTGATTATCTTTTCGACCGAGTAGCTATTGTTACAAGGGATCTAACTTTCAGTGTACGTCGAATCGCTAGACAAGTAGGAGTGCCACGAACGACAGTTTGGCGAATTTGAAAACGTGAGGGCTTATATCCATATCACTATCGCAGGGGACACGGTTTGCTTGAGGCAGTCCTCTATCCTCGTCTAGTTTATTCTACCTGGATATTAAGACAATCACGGCTTCATTTTAATTTCTGCAGAACAGTCCTCTGGACAGATGAATCTACGTTCACGAGAAGTGGTGTTACAAATCTGAGAAACCTGCACAGGTGGTCATCAGAAAATCCCAAAGTTATACGCCCATCTAAGTTTCAACATGAATTCTCTATTAAAGTTTGGGCCGCCCTAATCGATTACTTGTTGATTGGTCCTGACGTTCTTCCTAGGAGGTTAAATGCGGACAATTACTTTCAATTTCTTATTGACGAACTGCCAGGTCTTTTAGAGGATGTCCCACTGAATGTTCGACGAGACATATGGTTTCACATGGATGGGGCACCACCACATTTCGGAATTGCAGTCCGAAATCGGGTTAGCGTCAATTATCCAAGATGGATTGGTCGAGGTGGTCGTGTTGCATGGCCACCCAGATCACCCGATCTTAATCCCCTTGACTTTTATTTCTGGGTGTACGTGAAAAATTTAGTCTACGCGCGAGTTTCGAACATAAGAGAAGACTTGTTGGATCGTATTCACCTGGCTGCCGAGCAAATCCGACAAAACAAGAATGAAATTCGGATAAGTACTTCTTCTGTTGGTTTACGGGCACAAGCCTGCATTCAACAAGGAGGTGGACATTTCGAAAATATTATTAATTGAACTTTTTTAAATAAAATCAGTTTTTATTGACTTTAGGATTACATTTTCTTTCAAGATCTGACAATCACATTCATAGATCTGTAACTTTGAAACAAATAAAAATGGATATACAAGTTTTCCGTTTTTGTTACTTGAAATGAAGTCTACTTTACACTCCTAAAATTTGAACATAATGGTACGGGACACTTGTATATCGAATTACATCTTAGTTATATTACTTTGAAATTACTATAAATTTAACAAAACTGTGTAAACAACAAATCAAATTAAACTATAACACCATATGAAAAATAAAATGAACTATCAAAAATTTACATTTATGTCAACATATAAAATTGTGTAATTTATAAAAAGAAATTCTTTAGTTATTTATCATAGTGAATTAATGAATGGAAAACCAAACAGCTTCAAGTTAGTTGTAAGAGCATTATTATTGGAATTGAAACCATACAATAGACCAGCGTATCTACTTTGTATAACTATAATTACATATTCACTGTTATGACAGTTTCACAAACATTATTTTATAAAAAATGTCGTATAGTTTTTGTTTTTAAAAAAGAATAAACAATTTAGTTACATCGTATACATTTCAAGACAATTTTAAATATTTAAGGGCCTGTTTTACAATACACGTTAACCCATCAATTATACCGTCGAATAACCCGAATGAGGATAAAGTTTAGTTAATCTCTAGTTAAACGTTCTACAGTCATTGCCTAATTTTAAATAAAATTTGGAATATATTGCAGTATAACTTAACACTTATGCAAAAGCGTAGATAAGTTGAGTTTTGTATTTTTTTATGTGAAATTATTCATTATCTGGCTCTTGTACACATATAATAGGTATTAAACACCACCATGGTTTTTCTCTCGTTCAAAATATCACAACAAATTTAAAACAAGTTGTCGTGATTGTGAATGTAATGTTCTGCCATGTGTTGGCATTATAATTTTTAAAAAATTAATTTCAAAAAATATGTAGTATTTCATCCACCTGATGAAGCCATTGTATGGCGAAACAATATTGTAGTGGTATTTACAATAAAAGAATTTTTGAAACTACAAGTTTAATTACTTATTTCTTAGCGTCAAAAAATATGTATTTATAAACAGAAAATAAATAACAATTGAATAACAATGATCAAGTATCAACGAAAATGTACTGTCAAATGTCAACGAGTGACGACTACTAAGCGGAAATGTGTGTATTTATCACCGAGTAGGTAATAATTCCGTCTTTGTCTTACTCAAGTAAATTGCCTGAGCTAGGCGAAGTTTCAAAATACATACTTTCGTTCAAGCTATCCTGGTCATATAAGTAGGTACGGTTTGTTATTTGGATGAGGAGATTATTCTTTGAATGTCGTTGATAGAATTATACGCAAGTGATGCAGGTATCATCTTTGGTGATTTTGAGTGTAGTTGTTTCAACTAGAGCCATTCGGTATACTAAGATGGTAACGTGGCCAGCGCTATGCACCGCCCGCCTATTATTTCCCCAGTATTTTACCTCCAAGGACTCATGTTTACCAGCTTGAGTCAAGTTGGGACCGAAAAAACGTCAAAGATATTATTGTCTAGATGAGGGTTCAGTCTTGGTTCAGTCTAGTGACCTATCCACTAAACCAACACGGTCTAACTACAAATTATAAATTGCTCAAATTGTTAGTTTATAAATTAATCGTATTTAAGTTTATGCATTGCTTATATTTATTTTAATATGTCTGTCAGTTCTTTATATGCTGATAGAAAAACTTTTGTTAATTTTTGCTTTGATTTGAAAGTTACAGTAGTGCAAATGAAGTGGGTACATGAAAAATCTTAAAAGCATAAACTCACAATTAGTTGTGCAATCCAATATTTATTTTTTAAAGACTCTGGCTTATATTCAGCAAAAGGCAAAAGTTGGTTAACAATACACCCTCTAAAGCAGCAATTGGACTGAACAATTTAAATGTAGTGATATATAAGCATAAAATGTCATGTGACCAGGGCCATTTAAAACTACAGCTCCAGTAAATATATGATCAATCAAATGATGCTGCTTTAAACAGCTCAGGAATTAATATAAGGAAGATAGAGTATATCGACTGTATGCATTTATCACATTTTACACATAAAATTGGGAATGGCCAAGTTGTCACCAAGACAAATGCAGCGAATATTGGATTGTGATAAAGTACCTGAAAAAGTACGAACTTCGAGCGATAATAAAGCAAAAACAAACAGAAATTTTGTTACGCTTGACGAATGCTGTCTTTACCATTCAATCTTAGCAGTAGACACATTGTTGTAGCCCTCTCCCAAGATATTTCCATTACCAGGTAAGGGTGTAACTGTTCTGAAAGGTAATTTTGATAAACTAACTTGCTAAGGGTGAAATTGGTCAAAACCTTTTCCACGCTCTTTTGTTCAACCATTTTTCTCAGTAGAAAACGTTCTTGTTTACAATGTTACAAAATTTTCTGAAAAATTTGTTTCTATATCGTGTCAAGAATCTATCAATCATTAAATATACACTGGAAATTCAAATTTCTAGTGCAAAAGGAGACGTTACTTAATACAGTGTGAAATACAAAATCGAAACAGAAGTAATATTCCAAAGTGTTGGCGCGGAAACTATATCACGTCAAGTTTGTATTTAAAACGTTCTAAACCAATGGACCAGACAAACGAATTTGGGCAATAATTTTAGATAGAGGTAATACACAAAAATATTATATGTTAATTAGAGATCGCTCAGTAACGAGAATTTATTAATTTAGTTGTTGTTTTGGAGGAAAGAATAATTTATAAATACATTAGGGTCAAATAAAAATATATGCTAAATTAGGAACAATCAAAATTTTAAACTACACAAGGTAATTTCCATTTACCGTTGCCACACAGATTTTTTTTCTGTCTCGGAATACAAATATTGTGAAAATGTTCACTCGGGGTGCCTTGAAGTGCTCTCAATCATTGCCGCGCGTGAAAATATATGCAAAATGGTTTTCTTCAGCACGCTAATATACATTTAAAAAGCGTCGGGTGAATTACTGGAGATAAATTTGCGGCATCTGCTCCATCTAGCGTCGACTTTTCTAAAAACATGCGGATGTTAAACTCGCGCGCACACACACACATTTACAGACACCTACATATCTCCATACATTCCCCCCAAGACGATTTTAATTTATCTTCCCTTCTAATAAAGTACAAGTGGAACGACAATGCATACAGGATGAGGTGATTGTGACATTGGGTTTTAATGAAAAATAGTTGAAATATGGCCGCTAGTCTGACGGATGGCGAACGAGATATGAATACTGACTTATTTCCTCGCGCTGGGATTCTCTCTTCTCTCTTGCCGCCCCGCCTTTTCTCTTCGTTTGCGCTCTTCAGTTCGTGTACCGAATCGCATATTCCACCCATTTTCCACGACCGTCTCTTCCATCTACCTTCCCACCGCCCGTTTCTCCACTTTGTGCAGTTTGCTAGTCTGCTTCTGCTACTATATTTTCGTCTTCGTAGACCACTTCCATGTGCCACGACTCCTTATATTGTCGAGAAAAGTAATAATATGCGTTCATGCGGAAGTCGAAAACTTCATAAAATAGGAAGTGCATCTTGTATTGCGGGACATTATTTCGACAATAAAATATTATGCAAATGTGCTTACAAATAATGCCGAATGTCTTGTAATAACCAGAATAATATTGAAAATTGTGTACTGGCGATAATCGCTTGACTTAGTTCCATGATTTTACTTATTCATTTCTATAAAATAATATTGATAAACCCTGTAATGTATAATGAAAATAACGTTACTGCAATATTACAATGATTAAAAGATCATACGTATTTCTTTTTAATAGTAGAAATGTTAAATAACGTGACGACATAAGCTTAGTAGATTTGATTCAGATAAATATTGTGAGTAATTGAAAAGGCATAATCTTCCGTCATAATAATATGCATCCCCATGCGTCTTTATGGATGCAAGAAAAGCTATTTTAACTTTGTTGAGATGTTTTACTTCACGCGCAATATTATAAAATCTGTTTAAAAATTTGTCGAGTATTTTAATATTATAGTACATGTGCAACCTAACAAAAAAGTCTTTGTCAACTTTGGTCCGTAACCCAACTGTTACTGATATATTGTCGGTTTTTTGTTATAAAATTAAAAATTTGATTTGTAGTTTTAACACGGGCTCCGGCATCGTAATATCGGTATGTTTGGACTTATAATGATCAAAACCAGCTCAATCCTTAGTTTTAATCTAGTTCCAAAACTAGCTCCCGTGTAGATGTACACGGGCAAAGACACAGGTGAATTCGAACAACGAGTGCGGTATATCAACGAAAGATAGATAGATTTTAAAAAGCAACAGATAGGACAGATAAATCCACCCAAAGAGTGCTTTTATTCGAATGTTAACACAATATTCCACAGTATATAACCATCATAAACTTTCACACCCACCGCATCGAAAATATCTCTAACTAAATTCAAGTCAAACGCATGCCGATAGTGTAAAGCGGCGTCGGCTTGCCCTACTAACAACGCTATCTGTGAAAATACACTAAATGTATAGAAGAAATATGATGTATACGAGGGTAGTTTGATAAAATAACGTAACAGTCTTGAATTTCCCAGTAACAATTAGATAGTCTTAGTTCTTCAGAATTGTTTACATATCGAGAGATATCAAATTATTAGGAGCCCATGCAGTTTGATCGCCCCGTCCTATCAATCTCCCGGTATAATTTTGATTTAGAATGTTTCTAACTATGATGTGCAGGAACTCCACCGTGGTTCCGAGGTCTTCCAAGAAAAATGGTAATTCATTTCTTCAAAAATTGAAAAACACTTGTCTCGTTAAATGATTAGAGAGAAATACTGGACCAATTAAACAATCTCCAAAAATAAGAAGTCAAACATTTTACGAAAAAGAGATTTGTTGATGCAGTTCAACAGTAGCATGGGGATTTTCATATGTCCACACATGTTTGTTACGAAAATTGAGTATATCTTCTCTTCTAAACCCAGTCTCGTCACTAAATAAAATCTGAACAGCAACATTAGGACTTTCTGTCAGTTTTCGTAAAACTTTTTCCGCTTTTCCAAAACAACTTATTGTGACTTAAAATTAGTTCTGTCAGACATCTGTCACCAGATTACTTATCATTTATGTCAATTTTTCTGTTCTCCAATTATGATTAAGTACACAAATGTCGAAATGGCCGACATGCATTTTACGTACGGACGCGCAAAGGGTAAAGAGGCTGAAGCACGCCGAAGCATCTTGGAATCTATTATTATCGAGTGAATATTTTCCCCAAGATTTCAGCACCAGCTGTCCGAAACTGGTTCATTTAAAATTAATGGAAGCTTTGGTATACCTAGATCAGTTTCTACTCCCTCGATGGAACTAGACATTTTGAAATGGGTAGGACTGAACGAACATGTCATCCCCTGATTTGGAGAATTCACCGTAAAAAGCATCTATATTCCTACAACATTTAACACGTGCTAATTCTTGCTGCTCTCGATTGGGATGCACGTAGGAATTATTGTCAATGGATTTTACGAAAACTGGCAGACAATCCTAGTTTTGCTGCTTAGATTTTATTTAGTGACGAGGCTGGGCTTAGAAAAGACGAGATACTAAATTTTCACTCTTTTTCGCAAAATGTCTGACTTGCTATTTTTGGAAATTGTTTAATTGTTTCAGTATTTCTCCCTAATCGTTTAACAAGACAAGTGTATTTGAATTTTTGAAGAAGTGAATTACTCTTTCTTGGAAGACATGACGCTTATTAACAGATTAAACATATGATTTACGCACGATGGAGCTCTTGCACATCATAGTTTCTAAATCAATATTACAAAGGAAGATTGATAGGACAGGCTGATAAAACTACATGGACTCCTAAGTCTTCTGATCTGACATCGTTCGATCTGTAATAAATTCGGAAGAGCTTAGGTTACCTAATTGTTGTTGGGAAATTCGGAAGACTTACGTTATTTTATCCAACTACCCTCGTATACATCGTATACATCGTGTACATTGAGTTTATTTTGACCAATAGCGCACTAGTATGGCGCGCCGACAACGCCTGGCTCTATGGGTATGCGTGCTAGGATCTTGGGGGTAATCTGACAATGACCTAGCTCTTTTTGACTTTGATTAGAGATATTTTGGATACGATACGTGTGAATGTTTAAGATAGTTATATATTGTGGAATATTGTGTTAACCTCCGAATAAAAGCACCTTTTGAGCGGATTCATCTGTCGTACCTGTTGCTGACTAAAATCAACCCAACTTTTGTTGATATACCGCAGCCGGTGTTTGAATTCATCTGTGTCTTTGCCCGTATACATTTACACGGGAGCTAGTTTTGGAACTAGATTAGAACTAGGGATTGAGACGGTTTGAGTGATTATAACTCCGAGCATTACCGATATTTAGAAGCAGGAGTCCATCTACATAGTCTGTTTCTACCTGTTCAGCCGCCATCGAGCGCAGGTACGATGTAACGCCACAGTATTGAATCTAGGCATATCCATACAGGAGGTAAATTGTAATATATTGTTTTGCGTTGTGTATGATTTTGATTAAAATTTTGAGTTATTGAAATACAAATCTAGTTCGCGTCAGATATTAACGTTTGTAGTCTATAGTTTATTTAAATATTTCAATATTTTGCAGTTAAATATTTTATTAATAAATGTTACCGTCAGCTTAACTAGGTTACTATTTGTTACACATTTGTGTTCTTTTGTAAGTACGTTAGCGGAGATCTCCGACAATACTTATTTCCCTTCAAGAATGTTAAGCTGTTAATATACTAGATTTCTTTTATATACAGGTTTGTTCATATTTTTTATCCTTATATTTGTTAACATTTTGGGGAGAACGTATTCAATAAATATTGTTATAGTATTATTAATTTGTGCCGTTATTGATTTGTATGTGTATATAGATTCCTTTTATAGACATTACGCCTTGTGGTGGTACTTTATAATATATACGTCCTCCGTGTGACTTATAAGGTGTAGTTACGATTCAACTGTAATTAGCCCAGATACTGGCTAGTTGACTTGTATATTTACCATCACCTCTCTCACATAGGTAAGTCTTTTGACCTCTGCAGTGTTTCTGCAGTATATCGAAAAGTAATAGAAGCGAGTTTTGTGAGATATATCTTTCAAAAGGTGCGCCTATCTTTCATTAGGAGGTGCGAAGCATGCTTAGAATTAAACGATGGACATGTAAAGCAATTTTTTTTGTTTTACTCTAAATTATTTTTTATTTTGTGTACATTGTTATCTGAATTTCTTTCCAAATTTTATTCTAATAAAACTCTACTAATCGTCCACATGTCAGAAGCATTTGAGTTGCTTACCAATGTTCACTAAGACTTTTTGTTTAGTTCCACCAGTGCTGTAATTATGTAAAATATCCGAGAATCTATTTAACACCCGGTGTAATAGTTTTCTTTGCAAATGTTATGCTATTTACAAAAAGATTAATATTAACTGGAGATTTCTTGAAATATCTCAATCCACCATAATCATAATATAAGTTACTACTGTAATGTTTAATTAATTTTTCGTACATTGAGTATTACACTTAAAGTAAACATACTTTAGATTTTATTTCCTGGAAAATACTAGAACAGCAGCGGCTATGACGTTTGAACAATGTTAGTATAGCAAGAGCTAATGTACACTTCCGAGATGAATTCGTGGTTTGAATTTGTAAATACATAATTACATTTGTAATCACTATAATTCTGTGTTATGAATTTAATCCTAACATAATTACGAATTCACAAGGCTTATGATTAATTATCGTAATAGCAATAATTCCGATTTCGGTAATTGATTTGTTTAATGTATTTTACTTACCTTTACATTAATCGCGAAAACCATATGATGATCCTTTTACCCTTTTCTATATAATCATGCAGTGTTTCATTAAAGGAAAAGATTCCAATTTTTTTTAAATTTATAAACCCCAATGGGCGTTGAGCATTGAAACTAGACAAAGTCTATCTAACAATGTTTTCTAATATTTAACTTATCCGTTTAGTAGATGTACGTCCAGCAACATACTCCACGTTACCCTGATCACTTTGTTCACGTGATTTTAGTACACTTAGAACTATTTCTGGCACTGCACCAGCACTACACTAGTTCGAACGGTTTCAGTTTCTTAAGCCGCCGAACAAGTCCGTTGTTGTCGAGTAGCGAGATGACTGCGACATTTTTGTGGTTTTCCAACTTCTTCTGGTGTTTGCCTGCAAACCGCTTGATCTCCTCTTGAACCTTGGCCGTCTTCAGGTCGAGATGGACATCTTCATTGCGGATGTACCACGATGCATTGACGATGGTTCGGAGTACTTTAATTTGGAGCGTCTGAATGACTTTTATGTTTGATTTTTTGGTGCATCTCCAGAGTTGAATGCCACAAGTCCATTCAGGCTTCAGTATTTGCTTGTAAAGAAGCAGTTTGTTGTAAATTCACAACTCGCAATGACGCGCGAGAAGCCAAGACATTTGTCTCAATTTGAGGTTCAGTAAGATGCTAACAAAAACACTTTTAACTAATAAATTTGTCTATTAAATGGTTATTCGCCATTTATCCAAACGTATGCAAACAATATCGAGACTGATTGATTTGAATCGCATGGATTCAATCGGAACTAACAATAACAGTCTCCAATTAAAGATTTTTTAAATATACTTTTTAAACATCAATAAGTTATAACAACCAATTTAATTACTTCTTAAATTGTAGCTTAAAACTGGGTGACAAAACTGTTACTATTACAGAAACCAAATCCGTATATTTCACATATGCAGTCATATAATTAATAACTGAGCTGAATCTATGGCTATTAAATTGACCGAACATAATGAGCGCATACAGCGTATTCAGTCACTTCATACATAGATTTGGAGGACATCATCATGATTATCATGAGTGAACGAAACAACATCGCTTGGTCCACTGGAGCGGGCAAACGCTACGGTATGTGTTTTCATGTGCATAATGAAAGCCCATTATTTCGAAATTGCAACTTTGCGCAAATAAATCTGATTAAAGAAAACTGGATTACCGACTGGGGCCCGACACACGGTCCCAGTATCGCACCCGGTCGGGAATGATTGATAGGTGGGGATCATTTAGAGAACGTGGTGAATAAGCGAGCACATGCGGACGTATGTATCTGCATATAACACGGGCTTCCGGATATGTGTATGTATGTACGTAAATGCAACCGATATAAGTTCATCGATACGCGCTCAATTTAAACCACGCGATGTGTCCATTTAATCTAGGAAACGTTAACTGATGCACGCCTCTAATAGAAATATGTAGTTTCAACTTGTCGAACTCAACTTATACGAAAACGGATCATGAAGCGGGTAATGTACCGATAATTTTAGGTTTTTCCGTTCCTCTTTCCGTACTATTAGTTTTAATGAGATGTGGCTATAATATAACGAGACCGATGCTGTAAAACTTTTCAATTTAAATTTAGACATATTTATTTATTTATCTATCCTTACGCCGCTCCATTGGAATTTTTCATTGTACAAAACAGTGCTGAAATTCTTCTCCTTTAAGGTTGTCGCACATTAGACCAGCGCGGCACGACCCGATGCTGTCCAGCGCCTGCCGGCGATGGATTGTGGGATCGCTCACTATTCCGAGGGCGACCGGCAAACCGTATGCTGTGAACGTAAATTTTTCAGTTTATATTATGTTAGCAATAGCTCCGATGATGAAGAAGTTCGTATAGTAGTCGCCACATTATTAGCTAAAAATGAACATAAGAAGAATATGTGGATTCATCCCACTCAACATGTAAAACGTCGTTAAAATTTAGATAGGTCCTCATTGAATATTTTATTACATAAATAAAGAAAACAAATAGAATTATTTACCGGATCTATTAATTTCTTCCGCAATTTCCTCCCATATGTTATTCTTACGCTGTTGATTGTGGCAGTTTACGCCACTAAATTTTTGGACTAAGCAAATGAATTTGTCCTCATCCATATTTACTAAGGGCTAGCGTGCTCTGAACTTTGAACAACTACCTAAATACTACAAAACAGATTCGCACCCGACAGGTTTCGGCAAGTTAATGCTGGCCAGCGACGACCGATGATGCGCCAAGTAGGCCAGCCCAGCCCGATACATCCCGTCGCTTGTCGGCTACAATCGGAGACCAGCAATCCTGTCCGTCGACATCCTCGCTGTGCCTTGCTGCGCTGGACTAGTGGGCGATCGTCTATTTATTTGTATTGATATAGTCCTATCCGTTTTTTAACGGGCCGCGCTGTGCTGTGCTGTGCTGGTCTAATGTGAGCTCGTTTTTGACGCCTTCCGCTTTCTTTCTGTATGCAGCTTTTTTTTATCAAATGTTGGTTGTGCAAAACCATGTTGGAAGCCTTCTTCCTTCATGTGCCGCTTTTCCTTTCACAGTTTCAACTGTCTGAAACCTTGTTCCTTTTAAAGTAGATTTGATTTTGAGGAACAGGTCCAGGTCAGACGAATATGGCACTTTAACACTGGGTTGTTATATTTGGTTAGAAACGTGTTTTTTTTTGTTCGGTTTTGAGAATTTTCCACACCACTTTCGCACACCTTTCGCTAGTTTAAATTCTTATCTAAAATTTGACTTCGCATTCTTTGTCAACTTTTACAGTTTCAGCAATTGCACTAATAGTTAACCTATGATCTGATCGGATCAGATTACCGATTTTTTCAATATTTTCATTCGCTTTTGACCAGGAAGGACGTCCCGGCAACGCGTCGTCTTCTTCGTCTTCTCGCCCATCTTGAAAATGCTTTAACCACTGAAATATTAGCACACATGATTAACATACGAGGGTAAGCTGAAAAAATCGGTAACTAACTATGAGATGGCGCTATGTTAAAGCAATCTTTGATGCTATTGTATAGCTTGACGTTTCAATGATATACGCGTTAAACTTAATGTCGATCTGTTAAGTATATACCTATAATATCGAAATACGCGCAGTAATTATATACCTGTGGAAAAAGTATTCTACGATTAGAGAAATTCATGTTGATATGGTAAATGTATTAGGCGAGGAAGCTCGTTGTTTTAAAACTGTTTGCAAATGGGTGAACGAATTAAAAAAAGGTCGTACGAGTGTAAATGACGATCACCGTTCTGGACATGCTAAAATAGCCACTTCTGCAGAAAGTGTGCAAAATGTTTTGAAACTTGTGGAAGCTGATCGCCGATACACATTACTAGATATTGCTGAGGTTACACGCATCTCCAGAGAACGGGTATCGTACATTTTAAATGCTAAATTAGACATGTCTAAGCGGTGTGCTAGATGGGTGCCGCGTTTACTAACAACACATCAAAACTCAAATGCGTGGTATGTTCTACAGCCATTTTGGAGCGATTTCGGTAAAATCCAACAGATTTTTTGCACATATTTGGGACGTGCCATGAAACTTTGGTCAATCACTACAAACCAGAAAATAAACAGCAATCAAAACAGTGGACTAAACGTGGTGAACCGGCTCCAAAAAAAGCCAAAGTCAGTCTATCGGCAGGAAAGATGATGGCTTCCGTTTTCTAGGATGCAAAGGGAATTTTACATATTGACTACCTGCCAAAGGGGCAAACGATTATTCAAAGTATTCAAAACTTTCGGATCGATTGAAGGTAGCTATCGTCGAAAAAAAAACCCGGAAGAAAGCATAAAAAAATCATTTTCTATCAAGACAATGCTCTAGTTCATACGAGCGGAATTGTCAAAGAAAAATTGGCCAAATTAAAGTCCGAAACGCTTGAGCATCCCCCTTATTCGCCGGATTTAGTTCAGTGGGACTATCATCTGTTCTCCAAACTGAAGAAACACCTCGGCGGTATGAGATTTGTTTCGGATGAGGAGCTGATAGCTGCCATTGACCGACCACTATTTTGAGGAGCTCGAGAAAAATGAGTACTGTGAAGGCATAAAGAAACTTGAGCATCGACTAAATAAATGTATTGATCTTGAGGGAGATTATGTCGAAAAATAAATCACATCTCACTGAAATATTGTTTTTTGTTATACTTTACCGAATTTTTCAGCATACCCTCATACACTGCTATATAAGTAGTGTCCCATTAAGACCGCCTATTTTGAATTTAGCGCCATTGTTTTTGTATCGGTCATGTAGCGTTGATGTTTGACAATTGTCATATGTTAACATTGACGTTTAGTCATGGAGAATTACATGGACGCACAACGCATAGAAATTGTAAAAATCCACTACCGAAGTGGTAATAGTTTGGTTACCACAATGCACCTTCTCGCCGTACAGTGGTCCGATTAATAGAGAAATTTGAGGCGATTGGGTCAGTTCAAACCCAGAAGAGACCTCTCCGAGTTCCTGCATCTCGGTCTAATGAAAACATTGCAGCAGTTAGTGAGAGTGTTGACCAGAATCGTCCCACGTAGATTCACTATCGTTCTTAGCAATTGAGTCTTTCACGAAGTAGTTTACAGCGAATTTTGAATAAACATCTGCATTTCCATGCTTACAAGTATCAGTTGATACAACATTTGAAGTCAGAAGACCATGCACAGCGCCGAACGTTCATAGAATGGATCTTACAACAACAACAACTGAATGGTGATTTTTCTAAGAAAATTGTCTTCTCTGAAGGAGCGCATTTCGAACTTGATGGCTATGTCAACAAACAGAATTGTCGCATTTGGTGGGCTGAGAATCCTAGAGTGATCCTTCAATGTCCCATGCATCCACCATGAGCCACTGTTTGGGGCGCATTTTGGGCTGGCGGAGTGATTTGACCATTCTTTTTTGAGAATGCGGCTGGCAACGCAGTCACCATCAACAGCGTTCGTTACTCTGAGATGATAAACTATTTCTTCTGGCCTCAAATTGATGAAATGGATCTCGAAGACACATGGTTTCAACGGGACGGCGTAACCTGCCACACAGTGAACGAAACGATGGAATTGTTGAAGACGAAATTTGAAGGGAGAGTTATCTCGCGCTGCGGCGATGTGAAATGGCCACCAAGATCATGAGATTTGACGCGCCGTTGATGAAATTCAGCAACATGGCAAAATGTCAGGGAAAATTTCATCAAGAGGACCAACGAGTGCCATCAGTCAGAGGGGCCATTTATCAGATATAGTGTTCCAAATCTGACCTTCACGTCTACACTCTTTATTATAATAAAAACATCAGAACTTTTCAAATAATCACTGCCTTTTTTAAATTTCAAAATAGGCAGTCTTAATGTGACACCTACTATACTAACTAACCTAAATTATAATTTAGATAAATAAAAAGGATATTTATATTCAAACATACTTCCATAATTAATTTAAGTAATCATATAAATCAAAATAGTTTGTTTACGAGTATATTTGTTATCGTAGAAGTTTTTCATATAAAAGTTCAATACCATTTTAATGCTGCAAAGTAGCATTTCATGTATGTACAGGTAAAGACATTTTATGTAATTTATAGTGACATGTTACCAATAAATGTGTCACTGGAAATAATACGATGGATGGATAAGAAAATGGATAAACTTATCTCAGATGACAGCAATAACAAGGACCCATTCTTAGATAATAATAAACAGCTTACATCCATTAAACAAGAAGAACGAATTAAGATAACTCAAGGCATCTTTACAATCAAAGAGAACAAAATACCTAAAAAAAGAAAAAAAAGAAACGTACTAGTTTAATAAATGGAAAAAGAATCATAATAAATAATAAAAGCAGATAAAATCCAGAATTAAATTGAATCATGGGGGTAAAAACTTATACCAATCATTTTTACAACGTTATATATTTAAAATAAAAGTTTTGAAAGTTGTTTACAAAAATATGGTTAGGTTAAGCAATGTTAAGAGCTAAGATTAAGCTGGAATACCCACAAATTATAGTAGGACACTAACATGTCCTATTTTTAAAAATATAAAATTAAAAATAGAAAGAACTAAGTAAATTCATGTCAAATCAATATGAAAAATATCATTATGATTTAATTTAATTAATTTCTTTAAAAATACGGCATAATTGGGAATATTCTGGCATGGTTAAGATCATACTTAACCGACCGTGTTCAGAGTGTTGTTGTGGGTGGCACAAAGGCTAGAGATGTGTTTGTTACATCCGGTGTGCCTTAGGGGAGTCATTTGGGTCCTATTTTGCTATTTATAAACGATATATTTCTCTTCCTGTCGTTTTATTTTATTTGCCGACGATATGAAACTTTTCTTGCGCATTTGCTCTCCAAATGATTGTGTTACAGTCCAATCAGATTTGGATGCCTTCCACTCGTGGTCTATTAGGAACCTCATGTCCCCTGAGACTAAAAAATGTGAAGTCATATCATTTACTAGAAAGAAGAATGGGCTTTCGGTAGCACAATACTTGTTGAATAATGATCCTTTTAAGAGAGTACAGTCGGTTCGGGATTTGGGAATTACTCTGGACTGCAAGCTGAGGTACCATCTGCATATAGACGATATCTTATGTAGAGGAATTAAGATCTGTGGTTTTATCAAGCACCAGACACGGGATTTTAGAAATGTTATGACTATTATAAAATTGCACTGTTCATTAGTGCGGCCAATCTTGGAATATTGTTACATTATATGGAACCCATACACCGCTACATACCGTGAGCGTATTGAGAGAATTCAACGCAACATTGTAAATTACGTACTCTATAATAAATATCGATAAAAATTCCTATAATTACTTACAACGACTATACCTGTTGTGGGCTTTGAATCACTAGAATCAAGGCGGAGAAAGGCATACCTCAAGTTTGGATTCCTGTTGTTCAACGGTTACATAGAATGTTGGAAGTTGCTATCCCTGTTCGATGTGAGAGTACCAGCAGCGAGTACAAGAAATAACGATGTTTTTTTCAGTGCGCTACCATCGGGCGACATATGGACTCAGAAATCCGATAGATTCGGTTATGAGTAGACTGCGGGAACGGCGCTATCCCGTATCGGGTGTGATTCGTCGGTGCCGACAATATACAATCGATCAACTTAACATGTATATATGAATGTTATAGCGCGATGGTATTGATAAAAGTTGTCTGTTTATACGTATTTTATTGCAAACAGATGGAATTGTGAAATATATTTCGCCAGAGTCGTGATGAAGACAATGAAATGTATATACGGAAATTTATTTTTACGAAAATAAAACACTGAAATTAACTTGAGTTGAAATTAATTTCAGGTATATATACAAAATGCAATTACTTTATACAGTGAAAAAATTATTATAATGATATCACCTATAATTAAAGTGAATGCTTAGTCACACTACGGTAAACATTTTTTATTCACATTAATTATTACAATACATTCTAAACTTTGTTCTGTAAAGTGCGTTCTTTTATTAGACAGTATGTCTTTAAATATAGAAAAACTTCGCTCAACATCAGAGCTAGTGAGTGGCGCATAGAAATAATAATCTTTAAATTTAATATATCTACCGATTTCCGTATTTTTAACATTACTACAAAAGTCTTTCAGGACATTAAAATCAGGGCTACGAGCGAATATTGCATCAATCTTATTATTTAAGCGAAATTGACTCTGTCTCTGCGCCTGCATGACTCATTAGGGGATAGCGTCTGTTCCGCTGTCTAGTTATGAGGGAACTGAATGGCTTGCCTTTTGATGTGGAGGTGTTTCATTGCACGAAAACTGTATTCTTTAAGTATGTGAATAATATGTACTGTGATGTAAATTAGGGTTTCTTTTATGTTGTACATCTTAAGTTATATGTGCCTATTTATATGTTTATATATTGTAGACATGGTTTGGGATTGGATGTCCTGTAATGTCTGATGTTTGAATAAATAAATAAATAATTAAATATGAACCGCTAGAACGATTACTTAATTCCGGAGGGTCATTATATCCCTTCAATCAAGTGAGAAATACTTACGTGTTGATTTGAGATAATTTTATTAAAGAATTATATAACGACTACTTCGAAGATATAAGTTTAATAATAAAATAAACAGAGAAAACCGCATATAATTTTTGATAAAGTCATAATTTATTAATTACATTTTCAAATTTGTGATTTTAATACACTAAAAATATTTGTTGTATCATTTATCTTAAAATATTTACAATTTGGTTGCTAGGCCTAATAAAAGAGAACCAAATTTACCCCTGGGGTACCCAAGAAAATTTTAAGAGAGACTAGGTAGGTATATGCTAGTATAACAAAGTACAAAAATCAATATCAGTATCAGTAATAACATATCCTGGCTTCAAATATTTTCTATAGCACCTTGAAATGATAGAAATTTTATTACGTGTGTGGATATTTTCTAAACTTGTAAAAATATGTAGAATTTAGAAAATTGAAGCAGATAGTGGCCAATACTGAAACATTCACGTAGTGTTTTCATTTCTGGTTATTAGTAATCATTTATTTTTCATAGTCTTTCGTATATATTTTAGAGAGAACATGAAGAAAGAAGCTAATTAGAAAATTCATTCAATTATTAAAACATATTAAACTCCAATTCAATTTCCAATTTATATTTATTATTTTCTCGTTTGAATTTGTGCTCTACTTCGATAAAGTTATAAGCAACAACCAAAATCCAATTTCGGTATTACTGGAATATTTACTGTATCAATAAAGCTTTGTTAAAAACACTCTTAAAATAAATTTGAAAACAATTGGTCTTTAATTCAACCAATTTCTCCTTAAGTACATAATTGACTTTCAAAAATACTTATATACCTCAAAATGAAATAATGTCGATGCAATTTTGTAATTTAAGCTTGACAGAAGAGGAGAGGGTCTATGTAACTGACGGTAATGTCACAAGAAATGAAGTTGGGCATAAACAATAATCGAGAAAGTAATTTGGCGCGCGTGCCGATGCCAGCGCCAAACATATTTTCCTATTTCACCAGGGATTATTTCCCCACCTACATCAGGCGTTTGCCCATTCCTTCTACGTCCTTGTCGCATTACCGTCTTCGTCTATGTTCAAAGTACCTTCAAGGACGGTTTACCTACGACCCCTAAAGGATTTTAAATTCTCCGGACTAGAAGTTTCTGGCCCCCCAGTTGGTTTTCGGCGAACTCCGATAAGGCACGCTTCGTCCGCAACGGAGTTACCTAAACTCCGGTATATAGTACTGCCACTGCGGCTTATTGCTATCACCATAACTTCATATAAATGCCGTTATAAATTTCGACTACATACGTTGCATAGATAACAGGGCTTGTAGTCCCACTATTTCATGAATTATATGGAGAAATTGCTAATGTTTATGAGGGAGTGGTATCTACCACGTTTTAGATAAAATTGCAGCAATTTATCTTAATATAGACAAAAAATTGCGAATGTATGCAAAGCATACTATAAACGGTTGATGATACATTTTGCATTGGATTAATTCCTTTAGAATAATAAAAATAAATAATGTAAGAGAGTATAGGAACTGTATGCTACATAGATATATTTTTTACGATATGAAATGTATAGTTTGATTTAACTAAATTTGCTTGTACTGCATTACGGATAAACGTACTAATTTATACGTGCAGTAAAATTTGCGCCAACTTCTGGGTGCAGTAAAATTTGTGCCAAATTCTACTACAGATAGTAAAATTCAATGAGCTCTAAGTAAATATTTTATTCATATCACCGAAATCTAACATTTGGAGCATATAATATCACTTCGCAAAACCATTTAATTAAGTTTTAATTAAATAGCACTAGCTTACCATTCACATTACCTAAAGCAGCTGGATGCATTTCGCAACTTCTTAGAAGTACTTTACAGAAGTTCTCGTTTCTTCGCAATGTAAATATATACAAAACTAAGTCTGATAAAATTTACTCCTACAGAATATTTATATCGAGTAATATTATTGATGTCATTATTTTTTTAATACGATTTATGGCAAATAGAATATTAAAACTTGGATCAATCATTAACTTAAATCTAAAATCTTACAAAACCTGTGTAAATATGTTACAAATATGAAATTAGGGCCCAGAAAACAAATAGATTTCTGTAAGAATAAAAAAAGACCTTGTTTGGCGGTAGCGAAAAGATACGCGTAAGATCTATACACAAAAACAAGTAGAAATATTAATATTGCAACAGAAGGAAGTTAATCTAGATGTGCCAGAGCCAAACGAAGAAGAATAAAATGGAATAATGCAAGAAAATAACAAATATGTGGAAAAAAGCTAAAAAATAAAATATTTGAATTAGTTAAAGAAGTCTGGAAGAACAAAACGATGCCAAAAAGAAAGCAGGGATGTCGCCTCTTTATTAAGAAAAGGTGACATAGTGGAATATAGTAGCTGCAGAGGTATTAACCTATTAAACACAGATTACAAAGTAGTAGCTTTGCTAAAAAGAGAAGATTAGATTTTGTGATGAGAGTCATCCGACGATACGTCAGGCGAGCGGTATCACGCGCCGAATAGGTCATCAAGTTTCCCGGACCTTCTAGAAAAGAGCTTCTGGAAGGCCCGCCAGCTATACACTACTCGAACTGGAGGGAGACGAGGCATTCAACCAGTAATCGTCGTCGGGTTGATATTGAGATATAAATGTGAAGTAAATATTGAAATAAATACTGTTATTATTAGTTATTAGTTATTAAGTGTATTTAGTGCGTTTTATTATTAAAATAGTGGTTTAAATTACCTAATACTAATACTAATTAGAGAATATCAAGAACGTTTGCGTCAGACAGATATATACTTATGTCGAAGCAAAATTATAATAGGTTGCTATGAATGCGAGATTCCGCTATACGGGGTGTGATTCGCAAGTATTAAGACAAAAGCCGCCTCCACTGCTCAATACGAGAGGATGGGTTTTCCTGTGCATGTGAAAAGAAAGTTTATTTTATTTTTGAAATATTCTAAAAATAAAATGCGTTTTTCTGTTCTCAGCAGGTTTATCGATTTTGAAAATTGATGAACAAACGGAAAAAAAGTGTTTGCATAAATACTTTGTTTTAAAACCGAGAAATTAATTTCGGAGACCCCCGGTTTGGCAGACTTTCCACTTCAAGACCCAACGAAAAGATGCGATTCGGTGCCTTCTAATCGTTGGCTTAGAACTAGATAAATGGCTAAGGAATTGAATTTAAGCTTTTGCGCGATGTTTGCGGGAAATTAATTCCAAAATCGCTGTCAGACGAGCAGAAAGAGCACGGATTTCAAGTGCCAATGAAGTGCTTAATCGGGTCGAAAGTGACCCAGATTTCTTGAATTGAATTATTACAGACGACGAATCATGGGGTTATGGGTATGACCCAGAAACAAAGGCACAACTATCGCAAAGTAAGAGTCCAGGTTCTTATACAGGGTCTTCCTAAATTAGTTATTCAGAAATAGCATTTAATTGTGAAGAAAGCATGAACTTTATTGAACTGAATAATAAAGCAAACAATTCAGCAAAATTTCAAGTTTCAGTTCGTAATGTTCAATGTGACTTCCCACTGTAACACTGCATATATATTTAATCTGTAACTGAATTCGCCTCAAATCTTACGTATAATATCACGGTCAATGGTTGCAACTGCTTCTGTTATCCACACTCGCAATTCATTTAGAGTTGTATAAAGAGGTGGAATATAAACTTTGTCTTCAACATAGCCCCACACACGGAAATCTAATGGCATCAGAACAGGGGTTCTCGGTGACTAAGCTGTCCTTCCACTACATCCAATAAAAAGAAGAAGAAGAAACTGTCTGTTCATGTCTTCTTGCAATTGCGAAGAAGAATCTACACTTGAGTAGAACTTAGTACACAAAGGACATTAAATTTCGTGTTCGATTATCTCAAATACCTTACCGTACATTATGGTGGTTTACTTGCCTACTTATGTGACCTCATCACTAAATACAATTTGATCAAGAAAATTGTCATTGTTCTCCATTCTTTTAAACATTTCAACACAAAATTTAAGTCGTCTTCCTGTATCAGCATCACTTAAAGCTTGTAACAACTATATTCTGTATGGTTTAAATTGCAAAAATTCTTTACTCTGTTGTTCGAGGAATGTTTAGTTCTAAGCTGGCTCGTGCAAGTGATTTCTTTGGGTTAAGAAAGTAGGTCTCCCCCATTTGTTCGATTGTTTCTTGTGCAAATCGTGGCCTACCTTGACGTTCCCTCGGTCCTATTTCACCAGTTTCAATAAGCTGATTATACCATCCAATAATTCTCGGTTATTGTGATGGTTGCTTGTGATATTTGGTCCCGAATTTCCGTTAAACAGAAGCGGCTGAACACGATTTCTGAAACAACAGACATCAATGAGCGCGCTTCACATTTAAATACGACATCATGATGGCAGACCAAATTATGACGAGTGGCGTGATGCACGTGTACTCTAGCGAGCGTACTTTAGGATATGACGGAACTATTAAAACTCACTAGATAGCAGGTTCCACAGTTGTAGAGATATACTTTTGTATAACTGATTTAGGAAGAGTACATCTACTAAACAATTTAAAGCTTTATTCTTTTATATGATTAAGCAAAATGTTAGTGATTTCATACCAGATCCAGATATGTGCACTGTGTCTAATCTAAAACAAGTTTTTATATGTGGTTATAGGTGTGGTAAACCAAATTTGTAGGATATTCTTCTTTATTTAATTCTGCATATAAGATAAAATATAATATGCACCGGTAAAAAAATACAATATTTATTAAAATCCACAAAATATTCTTCCTAATATACAATTTTAGCTAACATCCATTTCCACTTTAGGCAAAAATTGCCATGTCTACAAGTAAAATCATCATATTGAAATATTGTGAAGCATTGCAAATTTCAGAGCAGATCTCAACACACATCTCATTAAAAACAGTGTCATCACTGACACAAAGGTTAAAAGAACAAAATTATTCAACATAATTATGATAATGAAATATCTATAATTTGTTTTCATATATGCCATATACTTTTTCCTTTAATTATTTACAAAATTATTTACAAACTTCCTCATTTCAAAATTTACTAAAGAAACTTTCATGCCAATAATAATAATAAACCAATAAATATTAGCGTAAATAACAGAAATAAAACGTGTTTCAACAAAAATTTTTATAATTTGTTGTCATTATTGTTTCTGCAATAATCTCGTTAACTACTTATTCTTGTTTCGATACCGTTATAACATTTTTATCTAGCGAGCGATCAAAATAATTTTGTAATTGAGTCATTCATAAATCCGAAATTGTATGTCGTTAGTTGAACTGCAATTACATTACAAACGTCAAATAAATTTCATTCGAATATACATATAACTATGCAACGGTTACAATTGGAAAAGACATACGGACTAAAATTCATGAATGGCTTGATTACATATTATCTTGATCGCTTGCTATATATGAACATCACGAGTACATATATACAGTACTACCAGTATGTTTATTTTCATTTTTGTTTCAGAATTGCTACGAAATGGAGGTTTTCCTACAAAATGAACCCAAGAAGAACACGGCATGGCTGACGGCGAGACCGAACAGTTGGGAAGTAGAGGTTCAAGTAGATGACATCAGACAACACCATCTCGACTCTTTAAGTACAAGCTCAACAAGTTCAACGTGTTCGTTTACCTCCCTCTCGTACGACGTCCGCGTCAAGCAGGAACCTATCGACGACGAAGAAGACGACGATGAAGTCACCTACGACGACAGGAATCGCAGAGAGTCAAGCAGCGACGCCCTCCTCAGACTGGTATCGAGGAACCAACCACCTACGACTTTAACGCCCCCATCAAGTCCGGAATCGGGTCAGGGACATAGCAACGAGAGTTCGAGTACCAGTGATATAGACGTTTCGAACCTGAGACTAAACACCGTCACGAAAAACGCCATAATGCGAGTGAAGACGACAAGTCTCGGCTATATCTCGTTGATTCCGCGGGTGCCAGCTTCTCCGGCGTCGCCCGCCGCCCCAATCGGTGCCAAACATACCCGCCTCGACCACTCACCGGATTCCAAAAGAAGGATACACAAGTGCCAATTCCTCGGATGCAAAAAAGTCTATACCAAGAGTTCGCACCTGAAGGCACACCAAAGAACGCATACAGGTTAGTGTGTATTGTATTATGAAGCTATTGTTATTATTATAATAAGTTGTTAATAGTTTTTTATTAACTATGACATGTGTAGGATCACTTATTATTAACTTACTAGTTGTTAATTCAAGCTAGAATTCTAATAGACAGTTTAAAAGAATGTTTGCGCTGTTGAAAATGGAGTCTTTAAATGTAAACTACCTTGTAACATTGTCAAAAGGTTCTATAGAACTTAATTTCAGTTAAAAAAAATAACTACATGCTCCTCTTAGAAGTTGGAGAATGTTGCGGTGACCTCGAATTCTTTTTGTTATACAGTGAATTTCATTAAATATAACAATTACTGACCTATTTTGATGGAACTTTGTCCTTGACAATAAATAGTTAATAGAGGTTTACTCAGCCATATGCAAACAATACAATATATAAAATACAAAATTCGATTAATGATAACATGAGTGACACTATAACAAGTAAAAGCGGCTTCACGTGTTTATTATTGCATAAAATAACCAGCATGTAATAATTTAGTAATCAATTATTCTATTTTTTTTTCTTTAATTGGCGTAGCAGACACTTCTTGGTGAAACATTTTGTAATTAACAAATTTATTATAAAAACACACTTGGCTATTTCACAATTTTTTATTAGATTATTTCTAACATATGTTTCGGCTGTTATGCCATTGTCAAAGAGTATCTTAAAACTAACTTACAATACGTGCCCTTTTAACTTTTATACCTATTTTTTAGTGCTGGGGTGATGGGTAGACACATTTACAATCGTGTCTATTATGGGGGTGTTAACAAATTCTAACTGTGTATTCGTAATTATTCTATTTTGTTTTTGCGCTTTTTTAATTTCTAGTATTTCTAATAAATCGTTATGTAACACGGTGGAGCTATTAATGTCAGGTAAATGGCTTTGTTCGATACAGTGTGTCGAAAAACACAGGTTTTTCGACACACTGTATCGTAATAAAAAGTAGAAGACTAGATTTATTAGAAATACTAGAAATTAAAAAAGCGCAAAAACAAAATAGAATAATTACGAATACACAGTTAGAATTTGTTAACACCCCCATAATAGACACGATTGTAAATGTGTCTACCCATCACCCCAGCACTAAAAAATAGGCATAAAAGTTAAAAGGGCACGTATTGTAAGTTAGTTTTAAGATACTCTTTGACAATGGCATAACAGCCGAAACATATGTTAGAAATAATCTAATAAAATATTGTGAAACAGCCAAGTGTGTTTTTATAATAAATTTGTCAATTATTCTATATTTTCGAGAACAGAAAAATATTTTTATGTATGATTAATCATGAACAACGATCGTGGAAGCCTACAAGTCAGATTGGCATAGTGGTCTGTTTCTGAATAGATAACTTTGTAGCATAAAATACCATTGCCTTCAATACAATATGACGATGTTCTGAGTTGTCTGACGTCTAAGAAACTTTGAAACATGTTCATTCTGTCTCCGAAGTGCAACAGCGTAATTCTGAATACAATTCTACTGTTAATTTTAGGTGAATTGTTTACTAAAAGATAAGAGCTTATTTATTTATTTTTTTGCCTGTTGTATTTGATCTTATTTTATGAAATAAAAACATTTTTAGTAATATAAAAATATTATTAAAGTGCAAGAACACAATACAAGCTCATATTTGTGTGAAAGTATCTTCTTGACATGTAGACATGCATTTCATCCTACTTACGAATCATCAGTACATGCTGCGGGAGAGATACCTACCATAAATGACACCTTTACCATATTACAAAAGTCATCCAGACAAACCATAGAAAATCACTCAACGTCGTTCATTGACTAATGTCAAAATCACGAATGGCAAAGTGTATTCTTCATGACAAGTATAAGACGTCTTCTGTAATGACCAACGGCGCGTTTTTTCTTCACCTCTCACCTTTCATTCGGGGAATAAAGAAAGTCGCAGGGGGCAAGGTCGGAGTACAGGGGTCATGCCATTTTTTTGTCAAGAACAGGGGCGCAAACATGACTGCATGAGCAGGGGCATTAATGTTGTGGAAAAACAAGTCGCCTGCTTGCCACGAATCAGGTTCCCGCCGCAAACTGTTGCGAAATCTTTCCAAAACTTACAGGTAGAAAGACTGATTAACTGTCTGACCCTGTGGAATAAATTCTGAATGAATAAAATCAGAATTGCTTTAACGTTTGATTTCACTTGCCGAGCTTTTTTGAAGCGAGGCGCAATACTAGTCGTACAATGGCTTGATTGTTGCTTCGTTTCAGGATCGTAATCGTAGCATAATGATTCCTTGCCTGTCATGACCTTGGAAAAAAATGGATAATTTAAAAACTCTTCTTCAAAGCACAGCATGCTTGCATGCGATATCGATTTTCGTTTAGCAGTTAGCAATCGAGGCACGGATTTGGTAGCCACTCTTTCCTTCCTCAAACCAAAAATTCGCTTAACTGAACTCCAAGTCACTCCCCAGGCAGCTCCTCAACATCTTCAATAGTCCGTCGTCGACAAAATTGTAATCGGTTCGGGTCGTCGAAGGACGACCAGAGCGAGGTTTGTCATAAATTGACATTTCACTTTTTTTTGAAACGGGAAAAAACACTCAAACACTTGAGTTTTGCCAATAGAATCATCCTTGTAGGCCGTTTTTAACAATTCCAAAGTTTCTGTGTCATTTTCCCGAGCCAGAAGCAAAACTTTACGACCACGTGCTGTTCACGAGAATAAGCCATTGCAAAAACGACGAGGACACGAAACGACTGTCACTAAAAAAAATATCACACAAACCGAGCGGAACCTTTTATAGCGTCGATACCAGGCTTCTTGAGTGGTATATGTCGCACCTAGCGGCAGAACGCAGTACTTCAAAATCTTCGCCCACTACCATCAGTTCGGTTTTGTTTTGGGTACCTTCTCGTATATCCACCATATTTAATTTTATCTTATAAAATTTCAAGGATAACTATATATACGAGGGGGTATTGATATATTCTTAGCCTACTATTGAAACAATATAAAGTTGGGACTTTATTATTAAACAGTCTCCTCTTAAATTAATACACTTAATACAGCGATCCAGCAATGCCTTTAACCCTTCTAAAAAAAGATTCTTCTTGGTCTGCAAACCAGCCCTCCACAGCTTCTATTACCTCTTCGTCACACACAAAATTGATATCCTTTTAAACTTTTTTTCAATCGAGGGAACAGATAACACACCCCAACACACATTTCGGTGCCTGCCTTTTTTTAACTGTTTCTAGTTAATTTTTAGGTGTAGAATACAAAACAGTCAGATTTAGTACATCAGCTCTAGTTTCTGAGGTATGCTACATCGACCTCTTTTAGAACAAAAATCATTTTCTTTTTAATTCATGTATATTTCAGGTTATAAGTACCAGTATCTTCGACAGTCTCATAAAAAAAACAAATAATAAAATGTAAGGTATTTAATTCAGAAAGTAGATATAAATATGCATTTATGGCTTATTACTAAAAAGAATCTTGTTTACGATTTTTTAGCATGGAGTTCAGTAGGATAGTCTCCCTGCCGACTCCAACAGTAGTCGGCCATCATGTGGGTATCACATCTTCTTTGATATCGTTCTTCTATCGTCTCAAGGTCTTATTGAAAACTTTCACCTTGTTCTTCACTGTAATGACCTAGGTTTTGTGGGAATTGATCTAAGCGGTTGTGGAGGTAGTGTAGTTTTATGCTCATATTACAATCAAGAATATTAAATTTAGAAAGCATATATTCCACTGATTCTGTGTAATTTGTTGCTTTATGATTGCCAATTGTACTACTTGAACAAATGAATATCAAGCGTTAGATTCAATCTCGTTCATTGCTGTGGTAAGTGATTTTTCTAAGCTATCTTATCCGAGGGCCATCTTCAGTTTTTCCATGCTTGGTTCAGGAAATTAACGTATTAAGTACCCAAAGCAAAGTCCATATCGATTTAGGGCCTACACGAATTGCTTTATAAGTCCCAACTTGATATGCAACGGTGGAAATATGATTTTTTTCTCTCGTAACAAAAGGTTCGTTGATTACGTTTTCTTTTCCTGGCGTTTCCATAACGTTCCATTAGGGTCAATTTTTGCTAACCAAGTGCTGATCTTTAGTTCTGCTATCCCGAAAACAAACAAAAACAAGGATATTTTCTGTAAAGATACCATTATTTAATTATCTTTGCCTGTTACTAAAACGAAATGGATCTCAAAAACTAAAGCTGCCACGAAAGAAAGTCAGGTATATTTGGAAGCAGCACATTAAATATATCCAAAATCAGTTGTTGGTTTGTCGGCACCAAGAAAAAAAAAAAATTTTGTTGACTTCTGATAATAGTCTGAGGGGGCTAAGTTTGGGGATGGGGCGGTAATTCGAACCCTAGATCCCGAATTGTATTCATGGTAATACGCTATTTGTGTGCAGGGGCATTGTCCTGCAAAAACAACACACTTTCCGCTAACATGTCAGGTCTTATTTTCTTAATTTTCTCTCACAAGGTGGTTAGTAATTTAGAAAAAGAATCTCCAGTCATGGTTTAACTCTTTTTTAGCCAGTCGATCAGAATTATTCCACGGATATCCCAAAAAAACCGAAGCAAGAACTTCCAGCGGATTTTTTAACTCTAAATTTCTTAGGCCCTGGAAAATCATGATGCTTTCATTCCATCGATCGCTGTTTTCTTTCTGGAACGTAAAAATGGACCCATGTTTCATCCATGGTCACAAGACGGTTGAAAATATCTGAATTTCCTTCAAAACTGGCACAGATTGACCGCGATTCTTTCACTCTTGCTCGCTTGTGTTCGGCGTTAAAACATTTAGGAATCCATTTTGCAGAAATTTTTTTCATATGAAATCTTTAGTGCCTCAGCTATATGTTTCAGCCCAATTCGAGGATCTAATAATATCATGTCATGAACTGCGTCAATATTTTCGGGAGTGGACACCGAAATCGGTCCTCCTGGTCGCTTCTCATCTTCAACGGAAAGTTTTTCTTTTTTAAATGAAGCAATCCATTGATCGCCAAGTGTGTTAGACATATTTTCGTAAATTTCTACGTAACCTCTTCAAATACAAGTATTTGATGTTGCCTCAGTACTTCAGTTAATCTATTTTCACATTTGCATGCGACATGCTTTCTTTCAAAATTTACTGCACACCTACTTGACGTAAGATTTTTACAGTGACACTTTTAAAATATCATTATTTCTTTTCATTATATCAATATTTTGTTTTGTTCAAGAAAAATGGCCTAGGCTAACTAGATGTTAATCCGCCTCGTTTGTGTTGCTTTTTCTCTACACTGTAGTTAGTAAGCGTCTTCTTGAGAAAAATTACTTTATGTCTAATCAATATCATTTAATTATTTAAAGCGATGAGTACAAATTATTGTACAAAAACTCAACTGATTCAATTTTCAATTTAGGACTTTACTTTTTATCTATATGACATAATGCAAATTCCATTGAAAGTAACAAACAGGATTAGACAATTTAATTTTTATCAAAACAGGTGTTTCTTAGCGGTTTTACTCTACTCTAAAGTTAATAAAAATACATGATAGCTATTCTTCAAAAGCGAATCCGCATAATATAAGATATAAAGGATGTTTAGAGAACATCACCTGCATAAAAGTAGAACGTCTTGGTTGGGTGCAATCAGTACTCAGACAGTGTAGATTCAAGTGAACCGACAGCATATCAAATGCAAACCACAGCCACATCTAAGTATAGCCTTGCCTTCAGAATGAAAGAATTCACTTTCAGAGACGTGCCGAGTCTGTGTACGATATAAAGGGATCAAAGTGAAAAGTTCTTCTTTTGCTTCTTAAGGCAGTGCCGCCTTCTTCTTTTCAAACTTTTATGCATCTTGTTTCGCCACACTGTTACCTCTTCTCTTGTTAATTTTCCCGAACCCGCGAATGGAATAGTTGAGATTGGAGATTTTCACAAAGGATATCTATTATCATACTGATTCAGACAAAAATGATGGTAAATTTTCATTTATCTGTTTCAATACAAGCTTTATGGAGCCGGAGCGTTATAGAAAATATACTGCATCGAAATTCAAAAATAAGCTTGGTTTAGAAATGTCTTTGTGTATCAGACTACCTTTTATACAAACCATAAACTCTATATGCATAAATATTTTAATTTATATCTCTCTAAAGGTGCTTTAATATTATTAAATAAATATAATTAAATTTAAAATTTTGCCTACAATAAATTCTAGTGCTTTTATTTTAATATACAACATTCATATAACTAAATGAATTGCCATTTTCATATCTCATCACTAAGGATCGGCGGTCGAGGGGATATATTCCAGGAGGGGACTTAACGAATTATAACGGGCCGATCTATTGTTAAGTTTTATTAGTTAGTAATTGATTGAGGAGATACGTGTTGAAACTTCATTACTAATACAACATTTAAGTTTCAAAAAAGATGTAATATATATATACTACATATATTTTGCTACACAACACGCGACCAAAATAAAATAAAGCAAGTAATAAGGCGGTTGCGAGATGTTCTGCAAGTTCTCCCCCCCCCCCCCCCCCCCCCCCCCCCCTCCCCCTGTCCCGAACCTACCTGGTGATGGTTGTCCCGCGGTTAAACCTCTGCCGGCTAGCTCAATAGTTTCTGGAGAGTGACGCGAGTCCCTAGGTCGCTGGTTGTTGGTTATGACGCCACCGTTTTCAACCCGCAGAGAAACCTCGAAAACGGAAGCGGGTGGGACCCTGGTAGCTTCAATAGAATACCAAAGAGGAAGCCCCTTATTACTTGCTATCGATTCAAACGAGACTGCTTTTCACAACACTTGCAGGTAAGGAATCAAACAAACACAAGATGTTAACAATAACAAAGTTTATTAACACGAAGTAGGTTCCAAAATTTATATGATTAGTAAACAGTTGTCGTAGTACACAAAATATCAATAAACTATCAAAATTGAACAAAGTTAGTAAAATTTCAAATATAAGAAGTTGTCAATACAAATTAAAAGTTAATATAAATTCAAATTAAAAGCGCCAAAACTGTAATTAAGCTAGTGATTTAAATGAGAACGAACAATAGTTACAAGTCTCTCAGATTTTTCCCAAATCAAAATAACAAGAGTAACGCACCAGGCGTAATACAGTGAACTCCTATCGATAAAATTCTCTTGTCGGGTCGACACCCTGTATATTCTGATATTAATATATTGATTAAATTGAATTAACTGGGACACAATCCCAACTTGAGATTAGCAGAACACAAATTAAGTATACGTAATTTTACGGTTCTTTACAATTAGGATATACAGTTTAAAATATGAAATATTAATGAGAGACGTTCCCCCAAGTTATTGAAAATAACAAAACGCAGGCACGTCTGAAGGATCTTTGCCACGTAAAATAGATCTATAATATCTACAACTGATTATCAGTGAAACTGGCGACCAGCTTGATTATAAAATAATAATCGAATGCTAGAAACCAGGTCTTCTAGCCCCTAACTGTTAAAAATTATATGTAAATAGCCTTGAAAGCTATTAAAGGTTTTTTAATAAAAATCTAAATAAAGTCTCAGATTAGCAAACAGATGTTGTAAAGCAGGTAACGTAAAGGTTACAGAAAACAAACTAGAACAAGATCTAGCAAAAATTAATCCCAAGAGTAACTAACCCGTTAACAGCTATCAGGATTCTACGATACTAAATTAAATTAAGTGAATACTAAACAACGTCTGCTTCTGTCTGAGAGATCGGCTTCTTTAAAGCCTTTCTAGGTGTAAACGAAATGAAATTTAGTCTAGTTAATAAAATTGCGAAAGTTTGTTTATAAAAATAAAATTAGAATATCTAAACCTACTTCTCACTATGTTCTCGAAATCGTCCCTTAATTCGTCCAAAATTTCAAACCTTTATTGAGATTGCCTTCACAGGAGTTGTTCGAACTGACCCTTTTCCAAAGATCCACTAACTATCATAATGCTGCGATTACGCCGCCATTTTGCACGCTAAGAAGCGTGGGTATGCCATCTTGAATCGCCGTGAAAATTTGTTTCAAAATTTAAAAAAAAGGTAGCCTCGCCGTTTCCAGTTTCACCCTCGAAAGTGGATAGAGGTTTTTTTGCACGGATCTCCTCCAAAAGAAGAACGATGGTTAAAGATGCTCCACCGCGTGGAAAAATTGCGTAAGCTAAATCAGCCTACCACGTGGTGTAGTCCTCGAAGAGATTCCGAAATAAACTTGCTTAATTCCCTTTATTAAAAGGGGCGGTAGCACTAAATTAAATCCTAAGGAGGATAAATGAATCGCATAAGCAAAAATTCAAAAGAAAATGATATCTCTTACCGCAAAGACTACGTTCACTAACTAAAATAAAACAGATCTAGTACTAACGAAGTTCAAGAACGAAATGCGTCTCATCGAGATGAGAGGATATCGGTTGGGGAACCGATATACGTCATACACAAGAGCGTAGTTCCTGTAACTGTTTCTCTCGAACAATAATGTATCACTTTTCGCTCTTAATACTTAAATAACTATTTTGCACTCGCATCTGGCGGCCTCGGCGGCCTGAGTGGTGAACACAGCGAAAGGTTTCATTAAGACTTTTCTGTTATTGAAAAATGTTATCAGGGCAAGTGGAACACTGAAATGCTTGCCGATTATTGTTGGACATTGATATCGGAAAGTGCCGAAGAACATTATAGAAGAAAACTAACAAAAAGCATTTTAAATAGGACGATACCATACAGC
Source organism: Melolontha melolontha (assembly GCA_935421215.2). Taxonomy (NCBI): domain Eukaryota; kingdom Metazoa; phylum Arthropoda; class Insecta; order Coleoptera; family Scarabaeidae; genus Melolontha; species Melolontha melolontha. The sequence continues at coordinate 187,723,916 of OW285235.1, forward strand.
TCCATCTTCCCGAAATTCGAACTTCAGTCCCTTAATAGCTTAATGGTAAAAGCGTGGGCCGGCAAACCAATGGATGTAAGTTCGAATCCTACATAAGAGCGAATTTTTTTCAGTAAAAAATTCGAATAATTAGCGTCGTATATGTAGAAAGAATTTATTTAATTCACATCATTTCGCGAAAATGGAATTGATTTGCACAAATTTGTCAATTACGGGCACAATATAATATCTGTTTCTGAACGCAAATTAAGACTTCCAGACGATTCTAATTTCAGTCCCTTAATAGCTTAATGGTAAAAGCGTTGTCCGGCAAACCAATGGACGTAGGTTCGGATCTTGCATAAAGGCGATTTTTTTCAGTAAAAAATTCGAATAATTGGCGTCGTATATGTAGAAAACATTTATTTCATTCACAGCACTTCGCGAAAATGCAATTGATTTGCATTCTTTCATTTACTTTTCTATAAACTTGTTGTTATTACTATTGTTACAACTATAAAAGAAATGAAAATTGTACAGTTCTGTGCAATAAACTGGCGTACACTTAATATACGATTATGTAAATCAGACTTTTGTTTTCAATTTGTCATATAGCGTCAATTCAATTTGCAATACTTAACTGACAGTTATACAGATATTCAGTATACGCGCATATTTAAATTTGACAAGTAAAGCTCTTATTGTAGCGAAAATCGAAGATAACTGGTCAATTAGAGCAGTAGCACAGCAATTTGGTATAAATAAATCTACTGTGGTAAAAATTGAAAAACGCTGAGAGGAGGAAAGAACATTATATAGAAAGGGTGATTCTAGTCGTCCCCGAATAGCCACGCGCGAAGAAGACGCGCTGCTTTTACGATATTTAAGGGAAAACCCTTTTGGTACCGTTATAAATGCTAAAACTGCAGTAAATTTTCCTGATTCACGTTCCACAGCTTGTCGAAGAATTCAAGAATCGAGCTTGAAGTCCTATGCCGGTTATAAAATTACATTTAACAAAGGAACATCCATAAGCTCTATTATTATTTTCTTTGAATTACGTTTCTAGAGAATTGCCTTTTCGGCAAAATGTCATATTCACTGTTGAAAAAGTGTTTCTGTCAACGCACAACGGTCGTATACGTGTGTATTAACTGCCGCATGCACGACTTAATGAACAACAGATGAAAATTACCTGCGTCAATTAATTAATTCAATGCTCCATCGTTTAAATAAAGTCATTGATGGAAATGGCACTATGACTAAATATTAATATTTTTTTGTTTTGTTTTTATTTTTATTTTTATTTGTATTTTATTTTTCGTATTGAATATTAAACAATTATATAATGTAATAAATTTTATTTAATATTAAAAACGTACGAAACCTATAACATATGAAGTCATACCAAAAATTATGTACCTTAATGTAGTTGTATATAAGGCGTATTGCCGAAATTACGTATTTATATCTTATATAGGAGATAAAGATAATATTTTTACCAAACAATAATTTTAAATATAATAATCATCAAGATTAAACATAATTAAAACCAATCATTTTGACAACTAACGTCAATCATTTTTTAACCTTTGAAATACAGGAAAAATAAGCCATTTTCACAGAGACAAAATAATGTCAAAATTAGCAACAAGACGTGTACGCCACTTTATTGCACAGAACTGTACATACAGTTGCAAAACAGATAATTAAGATGAAGGCAACTAATAGCAGACATGTATTAGACCATATATATAAACTTGCAGTAGATGATCTAACGAACAAATCTTGGATACATCATGCAACCCCAACATTAGCCGAAACTTATAGGAATACCGGTGAATATAGTAGATATATGTATATTGACCTTGGAACAAAATTAAATTACTTTGAATATATGCAATTTATTAATGTATATTACCCTTCATACAACGAAAATATTCTATACAATTCTACATTGTATAAAAGTATCCGTTCAGAAATTCCTGAAACGACGGTAATTTTTACTGATGCATCCAAGTCTAAAGAAGGATGCGGATGTGCCTTACTTGTGCCTAGAAATGGATATGAAAAGTAGGTAAAATTACATAATAATGTATCCATTTTCACAGCAGAGGCTGTCGCAATTGCGACGCTCTAAAATATGTAAAAAAATATAATATTGGGAATGCAACGATTATGTCAGACGCCAAAAGCGTACTGGAATCACAAGAGAACTCATCCACAAAAAAAATAACCCAATAATATTGAACATCATGTAAAAACATGTAAAAATCAAATTCTATTGGATCAAAGGACATTCAGGTATAGAACCTAATGACGCTGTTGATCGTTCAGCAAAGGTGGCTATAAATAGTAATAACATACTGACGGAAAAAGTAGGTACCATCTATCGATCTTATTTCTCATCTAAAAACCAAAAGATTAAAAGAGGATTGGCAAGCATATTGGAAGCATTTGTATACGAATAGAATGACACACTATGCAAAAATACACCCAAATGTAACTATCCGAGAATGGCATAAGGAATATAGGGTGTCAAGGATATATCGCACTACCATGCGATTTAACGCATTTAACCATGGACGATTTCCAGCACATTTCCACACAAACTTAAAATTAGCGAATCAGCTGTTTGTACATGTGGCATTAATACAGCCGATATGAACCATTTAATCTTCGAATGCTCTAAGCGAGGTGAATTTATTGCAGACTTGTTAATGTGTGAGTGGTTATGCCTACTAGTATTACATGTGTCCTAATGAATAATACTAAGAATGTTTATGAAGCATTGATGGATTACATTTTTAAATCTAGAATTCGGACAGTGGCGGCTCGGGGTGGTTCACATAGGGAGTGCATAATTTCAAAATTAAAAAGTGTAATACAAAAACGCTTACCCAATCCTTATAAATTTCACCGACGTACTGTTCCAGACAGGTACTGTTCATTGTAGAGTTTGTTTTTTGGGAATAGTAAATATTACACTACACAGTTTAATTAAATCTGACGATAAACGAAGTCCATTTTACGTGTCTTTGACTTGCAGAACAGTTCTATCACTTTTTCATTAAAGTTTGGGAAATCATTAATACATTCTTTTTCATAAGATAACATAGTAAGGGTATTTAATCTCTCTTCTTTCATTGTATTTCTCAGGAAAATTTTTATTCTCTTCAGCCATGAAAACTGGCGTTCCGCTTCGGACGTTGTTATTGGGATTGTAATGACAATTTTTAAAAGCGTAACAACTTCATTAAAGGTGTCGCTTAATCCATCCAGCAGAAGACCTAGCAGACCTACAGCACCGACTTCTATATTTTGCCTAAATTCTTCTCTAGAATATAAAACGCTTAATTCAGTTCGTAGTCTGCTTTCATTGAGGCATGGATAAAATTTTACTGCTTCTTTCTTTAAGGCAATCGTCCGGAATTTTTTTTTGAAAAGAGGAGAACTGTTTAAAAGAAATTAAGTTTGCTAATATTAAGTGCCCTGTATACCGAAATCTAGTTTTTATTTCTAGCAAAATAATATCGCACACTTCAATAGTTTCCCTCCTTCTTTGGCTACCATCAGTTACTCTTCGCCGCTTTGATGGTCGAGGAGTCAGTTCTGGGTCATTTTGTTTAACCAACTGATTATCTGTGTCAGCGATTTCGGTTCGAATTTTTCCAATAGCGCGTTCAAAATTATCTAAATTATTCTTGATTTTTAATGCATCTGTATTGATATTTTGTAATTGATTAAACAATGTGTCCACATATGGCATAATTTTATGAAAGAAAGTTAACCAATAGATAAAATTTTCCTCCTCTAAAATTCGCAAATTGGCACTAGCTTGATGAATGGTAGTTTGTAAACTAGCTTCTCCCTCGATTTGTTCTAGAGCTTCAACTATTTCTTCTCGGTGCTCATATATTGTATTCACTGTCCTAGAATTGAAGTTCCATCTTATTTTTGAAGAACGAGGTAAGCTTTTTCTCTGAAGGAATTCTTCCAATCTTGAAGCTCGTTGTGGTGAAGTGGAGAAAAATGTACATAATCCCGTCAGATTGGCAAAAAACATTTTGCAATTACTACTGCTCGATGTAGCATGTGACATAATTAGATTTGTCTGATGTGCATAACAATATACAAAATTGGCCCTTGGATACTGGTCTTGGACATGTCTTTGCACGCCGTTAATAGCACCACTCATGACTGCTGCCCCATCATAGCTCTGTGCAATCAGTTTTTCTGGGTCATCAACAAGCAAACTAATTTCGTTAAGGATGGAGGCAGATAAAGAATTAGCATCATATCCACTAGGCAGAAGAAATTTCAAAAATCTTTCGACCGGTTTCGCGTTCACAATATATCTTAAAACAACCACCAACTGAAACTGAGTGGACACATCTGTGGTTTCATCAGCTATCACAGATATGGAGTCGGTTGCTTTAACTTCACTGGCAACTTGTTCATGATACACCTTCAACATTGCATCAAGCAGCTCATTCTGTATCGTTTTTGATAATCCCTTAAAAACCGGTGCTGCTTCGATGTGATCTCTGAGCGATTTATCCAATTCTGCCTTAAAATTTATCAATTACTGAAAAATGCCCTTGTTATTCGACATTTGCTGTTCATCATGACCCCGAAGTGCCAGTTCAAAGGCGCCACAAAATCTAATGCAATTTATTATTAAATTTAACACATGCCTATTTTTTGTTACCTTTTCATTGTGTTGTTGAATTGCTTTTCTATACGATGAATCTAAAACATTCTGAATGTTATTTTTTCCTAACATTCTTAGACTAAATATATTTTTCAAATGCCCTTCGGAATTTTCATGTTTAATAATTTTAGCACTAAGATGAATTAAGTCTCTTATTCCGTTCTTTGACCAAGACGGTTCACCACCAAACAAAAGACACAAAAAACAAAACAAAGTATTTTTAATTTCACACCCACAAATCCAGTCATTTTTCTGATAAATATTCATTTTGAATTTTCTTATAACGTCTTTACCTTTAACAGATTGTTTATTTTCTAAACATAATTGAGGCATCGGCCGTTTAAGATTTTTTACTGCGATTTTTTCATTATACGTTAACCGCGAAAACGCGTTGTTCTATAAAAAAGATACCGTATTCATTGTAACAACGCCCGAGAGCAGTCTGGTTCAGTTGCTCCAACGCTATGTATTATACGACATTGAAGTACGGCAAAATACAGTTCTCCCCACCATCAATGTAATGTTAATGCCTTAACAGAGCAAGAGTTGGGCTTTGCTCAGTATATCTGTGACAACGATCGGTATATGTACGTTGTTAGCGTGCCACGTTCCTCGTCAATAACTATGAATACATAATATATATAATAAATAAATACTTTCACAGTTAGTCGCCGCTTGGTTTGTTTTGATTCATAATTCCAGGGGGTGCAATTGCTCACTTGCTCTCATTAAAGAGCCGCCACTGAATTCGGATGTAAAATCAAAACATATCCTCGTTTGCCTTTGTGGGGAAACGTATTTTTCTAAAGTCTTCTGATAGGCCCCGGACTTGAAACATGTTTATTCCAACGTTTCCCTTCCCGATTTGCGTGAATTTGATCTTATTATAAATTCCGTAAATATTTCACTTAACGTGGCAATATGGGCAATGATGACCGAATGCAAAAAAGAAACTGTACGTACATAGTTTCTAAGGAAAAATTTTAAAAATGAAAATATAATGCCATTATAATTCAATAAAAAATATACAATTTCTATATCATTTAGTATTACATTGCAAATACATTCACATATTCATATTTCCATATCGGCTTTTTTAGATACAGGCTTTTCGCTTTTACTTTTATATGCGTATTAAATCCAAGTAACCAGAAATTTGAAATACCTATTGAGAAAATATTTTCAAACATTTGTTTTCTTTTTTTCTGAAAACCTACCTTATATAATTTCACAATAAAGTGACTGGTAAAGAAAACTGTGTCGTAAAAAAAATATAGAGATACAGCAAACTGCATTTCTTGCGTTATCTGGTTCTGTAGCTGTTTCCCTCGAGTTGGTGAATGTACATTCTAAAATGTTCATTGTTCTGCCGCCTCGTACGAAATGAGAGGTAATTTAGACGGGGTTTACTGTCGCAAAGTATCTTACACGGTGTATAACATTATACATAATGCAATAATCCGGGAATTTAATACTGCTATTGATGTCGAGTACGTGCAGTTTGGCGTACCGTGTAAGGTAAATGAATCGTGAATATATTTTCGAGATTATACGCTAGGTAACATCCGAGAAATTTATAAATTTTCTCCCGCTTGCGTTAAATATCTTGGGCACACCTTGTGCAACCAAGCCAAATATTGAGTACATTTATGAAATAAAGAAAACTAATTTCTCCATGTTATCATTAATTAACACTAAAACGAGTTGTAAACTAAGTAAAATTATTTGACAGTCATTTACGTTTTGTAAATAAGCAATTTATCAGTTTAAAATACATTGATTTACTATTATCAGGATAAAATAAAACAAATTTTAATGAATTTCACTTTTTAATTAACACTGTAACGGTCGTTTCGCTCCAACCTGAGCTTCATCAGACATATAACTAACTTATTTACAATTTTTTTTAACACAATTATACGGTAACAAACACATGTTTTATTTTAAATAGTTGAAGGAATGGGTACTTTTTATTACTAAAATGTCTATGCACAAAACTTTCACTACGGTTTATACAATATTGTTCTTAAGTAATAAAACTAGGGGTTTACATTATATTACAGGGAGGTAAAGAAATTCTATGGAAAAATACAATATGTGACTGTCTGAATATCAAATAAATAAATTGAGTAAGGGTGAATTATTTGTTTCTAATTGATCATTTAGGATCTTGTCGGTTTTCTTTAATTTAATAATTTCAAGTGACTCTAATAAATTAAGTTTTTTGCCCTTATTTTCTACGTGTAATATTTTAAATTGTTTTAATTGTATTTAAAATTGTGGTTCGTTGAATTAATATGAGACGCATATGAAGAGTCACTTTTATTATTTCTAAATGAAGAAAAATGTTCTTTGATGCGTATTTCAAACGATCTGCCTGTCTGTCAACTACTTCATTTAGAAATAATAAAAGTGACTCTTCATATGCGTCTCACATTAATTCAACGAACCACAATTTTAACAAAGAATTTAAAATATTACACGTAGAAAATAAGGGCAAAAAACTTATTTATTAGAGTCACTTGAAATTAATAAATTAAAGAAAACCGACAAGATCCTAAATGATCAATTAGAAACAAATAATTCACCCTTACTCAATTTATTTATTTTATATTCAGACAGTTACATATTGTATTTTTCCATAGAATTTCTTTACCTCCCTGTAATATAATGTAAACCCCTAGTTTTATTACTTAAGAACAGTATTGTATAAACCGTAGTGAAAGTTTTGTGCATAGACATTTTAGTAATAAAATGTACCCATTCCTTCAACTATTTAAAATAAAACATGTGCTTGTTACCGTATACTTGTGTTAAAAAAATTTGTAAATAAGTTAGTTATATGTCTGATGAAGCTCAGGTTGGAGCGAAACAACCGTTACAGTGTTAATTAAAAAGTGAAATTCATAAAAATTTGTTTTATTTTATCCTGATAATAGTTATAATGGAATTTCATCAAGTAAAGGCTGAAATAATTATATACATTGATTTACTATTCAAAAATTAAAGAAAAATGTAAAACTAAGCTAATATCGTAATGAAAAATATAATTTTTTTGTATCATTTTATAACATTAATCAATTATGGTTACAAGTACAGCCTTGTGCTAATAAATACGCTCGTCGACAAAAAATTCCGGATACGGAAGTAAATGTCTGTTAGTACAAGAAAAATTTATTTTTTCTTTTTTTTTTTTTGACAAGACGTGAAACATTATCTACAAAGTAAGAATAAGAAATTAAGAAAAGGTACATAACATTTTATTCAAGAAGAAAAAGTCACGAAACAGTAAATTGCGCAAAATTATCAAATTCATTGGTTTTATGCGCTAGATTTTACTTCTATGTTTTGACACAATTTTGAGCGATTAATAGTGCGTATTACCTCCACGGACTCTAATGACTTCTGCCATACAGCATGGTAAATTTTGAAAGCAGTTGACGACCTATTCTTGTGTAATGTTTTCCCATTCCTCACAAAGAGCTATTCGAAGATCCCCAATGGTTACTGGTATGGGTTGTCGGTGCCGAACATGTCTCCCTTATGAATCCCATAGATTTTCGATAGGATCCAAATCTGGGCTTCGAGCTGGCCGTTGCAAACGGCGAAAGTGAAGCACATCTAAATATTGCTACGCCACCCGTGCGGTGTGAGGTCGCGTACTATCATGCAAGTTCTCACCTACGAATGCAGCAAATAGTACGAAGTGATCAGCTAAACACTCGTTATTGGCACCTAACATATGGTACGATTTTCAACGAGAACAAGCTTAGATTTTGCGTACAGTGAAATGGCAATACGCTGAAAATCGTTCACTAGGCCTTCTCCACATATGTTTAAATTATACACAAATTATAAATTTGATTATCATTTCCGTTGTTCTAACAAACCAATGAGAAGTTGTGAAACAGATTTCAAGGGGACGTTTTGTTTTTTTTATCGGCGTCTATGGGGAGTCGTTGTATAAAGCTCATGAGATACGGTCGCCATTTTTCAAAAAATATCCGCATTGTTCTTGGTCCGCATCTTCTAAGAAGAGAGATTTAGAAAATTACAACGAGTAAAAATGTTTAATAATAAATTTAAAAGATAGCATTACGTTTAATTTATCAATTAAAAATCATTTGAATGGCGTACTCCAATTATTTAATAATATATCATCAAAAGCATCAATTGAAAATTATAAATTTAATATGGCGACTACTGATACTAGAATTTAAAACACGATTTATCAAGAAGATTACCTTATCTTGGTACTTATAGAAGAAGATTAATTATCCTGTATTTCCTGTCCTTAATCAAGTCCAGTTTTTTAAGACATCCTAGAAGATTTACTCAATATTGTAACAATTCTGAAGAATTCCTTCGCAGAACATCGTATCTATACCGTTCATTTAATTAAAAGTCATTCCTGGTCCTGATTTAGAAGATCCGAGGGATATTTTTCCAGTTTCCAGTAATCTTCAAAGAAATACCCAAGATCCTTCCTTTTATCCGGACTTAACTTTGCATCCCGATTAAGAAGGTACCTTAAATTACATTCATAAAAGAAAAATCATTTGGTAGTTATTTTAAAATAAATCGATAAATCTTGTCAAATAGTCGTAACTGTATGATACTTGGAAACTATTCAGAATACGTTTTCCCATATAACAATTGGGTTTTTCTTAATACTAATTTAAAGTTTACAGTCCATTCAAGGACTATATATCATTTATTTGGGTCAATTTAGATGTGAATTACCTCATCAAGGTTATTCCTTCTCCGAACACTACGGTTTTCACTGCTATCAGTGCATTATTGCATTATAAAGTTTTTGATTTATGCATTTAGTGTTTTGAAAATTTATATTTCCTTTGAAGCAAACAATCTAACGTTTTTGTTTGTTTTTCTTTACAATTCCTGCAAGAATAAATTAACTTAGGTTATAGTAGTATATTTATTATAGTCTATAAGAGTTTTGGAAACCAATACCGACCTGTTAAGGTATTCAATATCCAACCACTGTATTTGTTACTTTCCTTTTTTTAGCATACTGGGATTTAAAATAAATATTTTATATTGTTTTGCTGAAGAAGAAGTTTTATTCTTATTCTTAATCGTAAATATATGTTGGAGGGTTTTCTTTTTTGTCTACCTATTTTAGAGTAGATCTAAACCTTGCTGATTTCACACCGTGAGTCCCTACTACCATGAGATAGATGTCACTTTGGATGACGAACGGTTTAAGTAATCGATAAATATCCTTTTTAAAATCATAAAATTAATAAAGATTGTTATTTTTTATGTGTATGTTTCCGCAGTTATTAAAACGGACCAATTCACACGCCTGAGGTATATATAATTTATTTGTAAGTCTCATTAATATTTCTGAATGTAGTAAATTTCCACATTATACATTTTATAGCCGACTGAACGTGGGATATCATACTGTTTCGGTAGCATTTCTACTACATTGCTGTCGGGATTTACTACAATATATATATATATATATATATATATATATATATATATATATATATATATATATATATATGGTAAACCTAATCAGTAGGCGATTAAAGGTCTGTATATTACTTCAAAATATATGTATTTAAAAAACTCTACATGTTTCGGCTGTATACGCCTTTTTCAAGAGAATACAAAATATGAATGACAGGATATAAATGTCAAGTAATTAAGTTGCTATGGTTTAAATTATTCAAAGATACATTCTAGTAATAATAATAAATCATGCCTTAGTATTCCAAAAAATAGATAACAAGGTGTGAAAATATGTGTTGTTTGCTGCTAGCAATTTGTGTCTTCTTCTGGGTATGAACTTGTGTGTTGGTTGCTGCTGGCAGCTTGCGTCTCTCTATGGGTGTGTGGTTTTGTGTGAGAGCGTAAGTGTAGGGTTTTGTATGTCGGTGCGTTCGTGCGTGTGTTTAGTGATCGGTCGCATGAATTTAGAGAGGTCGGATAACCAGCCGTTGCGTAGGGCCGCCAACCCTTTCCCGACAACTTCTTTACAATTCCGTGCAGTACTTCGACGGTCTGACCCCCGCCCCAACGAGGCAAGGCGCAGACAGGCGAAGCGCACCCTGTACGGGGTTGCTCATCGCAACTAAGGGAACACTCTTAGTGGCTACCTCGGTCGACGATGGTCACACTTATGCCATCTTAACGTTTTCCGCCGAAGCGGGGGCATAGCACACACGTCGAACGTGTGTGTGCTGTTAACGGCAGCCTAGCCAGGTTGTCGCCCAGGACCGGTCCTAGTGGTGTGTGCATTGCGCGGCGACGAGATAGCGCCGCGTAGCATGGTTCCTCACTCTTGCTGGAAAGGCGGAATGGCACCTGACTGTCCAACGGGCAGACCCCCCTAGAGTTTTGTAGCGCATATGCTAGGCTGCAACCCAGTAGAGGACCACATCAGCAAAAAACAGAAAACAGGGATAGGCAGGGAAAAGCAAGACATGAGTTATTATTACGTATGCGCCCGTGGAGCGACTTAAGATACAAAGTTGTCGGCATTCGCTCAAAACGAGAAGGAAAACCACGAAAACCTGCTCGGACAACTAGACAGGAATCAAAACACGGAACAGTCATCATGATAAGCAAAAGTATATGATATTTATTTTTACCTTATGTTATTTAAATATCATTTAAATATCATATACTTTTGCTTATCATGATGACTGTTCCGTGTTTTGATTCCTGTCTAGTTGTCCGAGCAGGTTTTCGTGGTTTTCCTTCTCGTTTTGAGCGAATGCCGACAACTTTGTATCTTAAGTCGCTCCACGGGCGCATACGTAATAATAACTCATGTCTTGCTTTTCCCTGCCTATCCCTGTTTTCTGTTTTCTGCTGATGTGGTCCTCTACTGGGTTGCAGCCTAGCATATGCGCCTCAAAACTCTAGGGGGGTCTGCCCGTTGGGCAGTCAGGTGCCTTTCCGCCTTTCCAGCAAGAGTGAGGAACCATGCTACGCGGCGCTATCTCGTCGCCGCGCAATGCACACACCACTAGGACCGGTCCTGGGCGACAACCTGGCTAGGCTGCCGTTAACAGCACACACACGTTCGACGTGTGTGCTATGCCCCCGCTTCGGCGGAAAACGTTAAGATGGCATAAGTGTGACCATCGTCGACCGAGGTAGCCACTAAGAGTGTTCCCTTAGTTGCGATGAGCAACCCCGTACAGGGTGCGCTTCGCCTGTCTGCGCCTTGCCTCGTTGGGGCGGGGGTCAGACCGTCGAAGTACTGCACGGAATTGTAAAGAAGTTGTCGGGAAAGGGTTGGCGGCCCTACGCAACGGCTGGTTATCCGACCTCTCTAAATTCATGCGACCGATCACTAAACACACGCACGAACGCACCGACATACAAAACCCTACACTTACGCTCTCACACAAAACCACACACCCATAGAGAGACGCAAGCTGCCAGCAGCAACCAACACACAAGTTCATACCCAGAAGGAGACACAAATTGCTAGCAGCAAACAACACATATTTTCACACCTTGTTATCTATTTTTTGGAATACTAAGGCATGATTTATTATTATTACTAGAATGTATCTTTGAATAATTTAAACCATAGCAACTTAATTACTTGACATTTATATCCTGTCATTCATATTTTGTATTCTCTTGAAAAAGGCGTATACAGCCGAAACATGTAGAGTTTTTTAAATACATATATTTTGAAGTAATATACAGACCTTTAATCGCCTACTGATTAGGTTTACCATATCATACCAAGGCCACGATGTTATTATATATATATATATATATATATATATATATATATATATATTATATTTTAGTATCATATTATTGTTTAATTGAAATTTTTCAAATGTATGTAAAAATTATATTAATTATTCACACAAGCAAATACCACGTCAAGTAGAAAAAACGACCATAAAAAATAGCGCTTTCGGATTTTATCATTTTTAATCATTTCAAACTTTTTTGAATCGAGAAATTTTTGTATTCAAGATTATGTTAAAGTATCTTAAAGAAATTATATCATTTCCTAACTAGCGACATTTTTTAAAAAGATTATTGTTTGGTTACCTAAAAAGTGTCATGCCATATAATGATCAGTCACTACTACCATGTACCCTGCCCATAAAAATTGAGTCCTCGATAATTCGATTTTTTTTTGCCTCCCTTTAGTGAAATATGTAATTATATATTTATACATATCCGAAATCTACAATTTTTAAATGGTCATATCAATTAATTTCAGCATTTCTAGGACCAATAAAGCCCTGATTACGGTTTCAATTAAGAAATTCTTCACAGCATACTTCCCAACGATTGCTATCCAGTTAACATACTAAAACTTTCCGGTGCTACACCTTAAATTTAATCTCAGCGTACATCAAAGAATATTTCGATTTTCGCACTCGGTCCGTTATAATTTCAGGTATCTCCCGCATTCCGCTCCGAATAAAGTTGTTCAGCTTCCTACCTTGCCCACATCCTGGAACTAAAACGCATAGAAAGGATAAATAAATTACCTTCTGGGTTGCGAGGAGTTCGAATTTCGTAGTAAATTCACAGAATTCCCCAACAAAACGGAAGCAAATAAAATACCAAACGGGCACAGTTGAAGAGTATAGAATGTTTATTCAAATTACAAATATTTAAATATTCAACTACAATTTGTACGTAGATTAAGTTTTATTCATCGATTCATGCCGAAATAAAAGGGTATTATTATCATTGACAAATACATATTATGTGTAAAATGACGATGTATTAAACAAATATCATGTCGCGCGTGGAAAGTTATAAATTTTATGTCACACTAGTTCATTATTGTGCTTTTTATTCCTTAAATACCAATTGTATAAATAGTGTACTTTATGCCCGCATTAAGGCTATTAACTTATTAATAACCTTTATTAGTAAAATTAGAAAATATACTTAACATAATTTAGTCGAATTCACATAAATTCTTCCTTCAGCAAACGTTGATTCATGTTTTCTGGTATCAAGTTTCCGTAAGGAAACGTCAGATCTTAAAGGTATACCTGCCAGCATCCTTGAAACCTTATTTTTTTAAGATATATTGTTCTCTAAATATAATTCAGCAACCGACATACTCTTCCATCCACCATGGCGCTTCAACGTGATCATAATGGCTCCCGCCTCTGCCAGAAGAGTGGATCTGTATACTTGTCAGGATCGCAAACCCAGATATTTCGCAAAGACGTATGGGATTTTTCCAAATGTGTCTTTTCCAACTGGCTGTATAATACAGCGACCTTGCTTTTAGGTCAGAAAAAGTATTTTTTCTGAACAACCACATACGTAAAGCTAAAGATTATAAGCTTCACACCGTTCATTTCGTCTTCATCAACAATGGTAAAAACGCGCTTTTTGTCGATTTTTGTCTCTGACATATTTACCACGAAAACTGATTTTCTATCTTCTACGTGAGTAACTAGCATATTTACAAGTTATTGCCGTCGACATCCACCAAATACACCAAATATTAATGCAACTTTGTTCATTAAAACCGTCTCATTCGGAGCCTCCTCTATAAATTTTAGAACATTCTTTATAGACAGAACTTTTCACTGGTATCTTTGGACTCCTGCTTCATATATTCTCTTAGCTTATGGTAATTAGCGATGATAATATTCTTAATCTGCCATTAAAGTCTTCTTTACCATTGAATATTTGGACCATAAGGAACTCGGAGAAAATGTTTCAACGATATCGCTGAAATATCCAAGCAGCACAGTTTCATTAATACGTTCTACCCAATTTTCTATCATCCAGTATAGTGTTTGTCGTAATCTCTGTCGTAGGCGTCTGAAAAATTTCTAAACGTCTACAACTTTCCTGCATTTTGACTATCTAAGTTTGACAGCATTTCTCTAGCAACGATAGTGTCTACTATGATAAAATGACGATGTTGTTAAAATCAAATTTGATTTTCATATTTTTTTAAGTATTTATATAGTGAATACAATAACGAACTAGTATGATATAAAAGTTTGTATGCACCACGGCTATTAATAGATGTGTATGCCCTAGGACCAGACACCCTCGGGCTTGTAAGATCATCCCCTCAGGGCAGAAATATCTACCAAATACCCTTAATACATAAACAACTATAATGCATTACATATAATGCCTTATAATTTAGTTTTGGATAGACAAATTAGAAAAAGAAAAAGTAGTTACTTAATTTTTTTGTTGAATTTAGAATCATGTTAGAAATAAAACTAATGGTTAAACTCTTCACTTTTTTTAATATATATTCGTAAAACGACAATTTTTTTGCCAGCACAGCGCCTTCATTAGGTACTTACAGCTAAAGAACACGTTACAAACTAAATTAAAAATGTAAAATGGACAAGGTTAGCATTAATCTAAGAATTTACATAAATATTGTAGACAGTGGGAAAATGTGGCCCATCTGGTCAGCCCTAACTGTTTACTATAGGGTACTAAACATGTTTACGCATAAAATATGTTTTAATAAACTAAATGTACATTTATATTATCGTCTAAATAGTTTTTAAATTAATAAATTCAACAAAGGCGAGTTATTTAAATCTAATTGATCATTAAGTAAAATATGTAATTGTTTTAATTTATTGATTTCTAAACTTTTCAGTAAATTTAATTTATTCCCTTTATTTTGTAAATGTAGAATTTGAAAATCCTTATTGAAAGAGTGATTTTCTTCTAATAGATGATTAGCAAAAGTGAAATCTTGTTTTTTATTACTACACAAAGAACAATATTCAACAATGCGTTTTTCGAACGATCTTCCTGTTTGACCAACATATATCTTACCGCATCCACATATTAAATTATATACTCCAGATTTCTTGTTTTTATCTGTTTTATCTTTATAGTTTTTAATACGTTTTGATAGGTTTGTAATATGAATTTTGAATTTTGCTTATCCTGCAATAAAGGATAAGCAATTATTATATCCTTTATTGCAGGATAAGCAAAGTTAAAAATTTAGATTACAAACGTACACTGAGAAACCTAATAAACATATTTCAATGTATTTAAAAAATTTAATATAAATACCGTTTTAAAAACTAATAATAATTTATCATCATCAGGAAGATCGTTTGGAAAACGCATTGTAAAATTGTTCTTCGTTTACAAATAAAAAATAAGATTCCACTTTTGCTGATCATCTATTAGAAGAAAACCACTCTCTCAATAAGGATTTTCAAATTCTACATTTAGAAAATCAATAACTTGTCATCAATATATCAACCCATTATATAAACACCATATAATACACCGTATAATAACAATATAAACATCACCAGAACAAAATAAAAAAAGTGGTTTAACTGTCAGAGAACAGTGCGCAAAGACTTGACAAAGCTAACATTCTTTCCACCCATCAAAATAAACACGTGGCCGAAAACATTATAAATGCGTAACAAATAGGTAACAACATGTAAACACCGCAAAAATTTATAATGTAAGTAGATTTATTATAATATCGTCTCCTGCCATTTTTAACATTTAAATAAATTTTACAGTTCTTGCAAAAGATACTATATATAGTATCGAAACGTCAAATTAAATTATCCGGCCGCTACTCCCAAAAAAATATTACATTTATTTCGTATTATAATTACGGCCAAGAAAATAAGAAATTCCTTCTAATACTATATATATATATTATGTATATTATATAAATTTCGTAATGTATTTCATATATTTTTTATTATAGATTTCTTTATATAATATTTAACTCAGACGTTCTTACACATATTCTTATTTTAACATAAAATATATTAAAAATATCTAACTTTCTGAATTGCGACTTGCGAAATACAGTTTGAGATTCACTTCAAATGTCTGTCGGAGACGTACTTCGGAAGCAATGAGGTGCTTTACGTGCATAGCCACGTCTTCATTTTAATCGCTACTCCATTTTCCCCATCTGCTTCAACACCGCAACTACAATTTCTGATAGTACCACCCGACCGACCAGATTCTCGTCGTCAACTTGTAATATTAATCCGTTATGAAACAGTCCTAAATTGCTCCATTTATTCATCTAGTAACAGCCCTTAATCCTCTTTGCATTATGTGTACGCTAGCGTTAATCTCGTCGGTGCAGATTATTCAACGTTGAATGGACGACGACCATCTGATGTTATATATTTTGGCACGCTACTAATGCCATCGAACTGAACTTCTACCATATTCACCTATTCTGCAAAAGTTGATATTTATTGTTTATTAATCGATATAATTAGCGACACTTTTCAGATTATACAAAACGTATGTACATCGCATTTGCAATTTCAAATATACAGCTGCCAGCCTAATATACTTTGTATAGGTATTTCACGATAACAGACAAGCCATGTGATAAATAGTTACAAAATAGGGATGACAAATCTACATTGCTTTGAGTCATCTGTTGTTAGTAAAAGTTAGTTTCGTGTAATTTTAAAATATTAACAACTCTTATTAAAAACATTAATTTATTTTATGATATAAAAAATAAAATACAAACAAAAATTTGGATGCATATGTCAATTTATTTATTTTAGACTACATATACAAAGATAATACACATATTAGAGATTAAAGGGGCTATAACATTGTGATAAATATATATCAATAAAAAGAAGAAAATATTAAAATTAAATACTAGTTTTAGTCATCATTTACCCTGTCTTCCGAATTTACGACCATTTAGATGTCAAATGTCAGGAGGTGTCTTGGGTTAAAGCCTCTTTCCATAATCCGATACATTCTACTTCTTTTCTACCATATTTTTCTATATTATTGGTGTAATATGTTTTTATTATATGATATGGGGTTAAATATACTATGGCAGGGCGGAAGTCGAAGAACCACGTGCCCATATTTTTCTGCTAGTTCATCTTCTTCGAATATAGTTGGTGGTTTATACATTTACGTTAAGATATAAATGAAATTATTTAATAAAATAATTCAATATATACAGGGTGATTGGAGCTTCATTTTTAACTGAAAATAGTATACACAAAATAATGACAAATGAAAAAAAAATTGTGATGAAAGTTGTAAAGGGATATTCACACTTATGTGAGCAACACAGGAACACCTCCTAATGCAAATGTTCGAAGTTATTGCCGCCTGCTTGAATACAATCTTGTGCTCGCCGTGTCCACGAGTTATAACACGTTCGGATATCTTGCCTGCTTATTGTGTCTGCAGCACCTTGAAGACGTATGGTCAATAACTGTTTTTTTTTAATATCATTATCGTTATTGTACACCAAATTTTTCATATGCCTCCATACATGAAAGTCCATCGGGTTCAAGTGGAGTAATCTAGATTGCCATGCAATAGGCCCACCTATCCATCGGTCACCAAACGTATTATTTAAATGCTCATGCACATCGTAACTGTTATGAGGTGGAGCACTATCATGCACAAACCACATGTGTTGTCGCACATTGCTCTAAGAAGTGCTCCTGTGTTGCTCACATAAGTGTGAATATCTCTTTTACTTTACAACTTGTATCAAAATTTTTTTTCATTCGTCATTATTTTGTGTCTACTATTTTAAGTTAAAAATAAAGCTCCAATTTTTTTATCAGCCTATATGTACTAACCGTCAAACTAAATACAATAATTGTATTATTAAGGCAGTTCTGTCATAACCAATAGTATTATAGATCATTCATGTTTGAATATCATTTTTATTTGATGGTGACGTTGAACTTTTAATTTTTAATAGCACTTGCTACTCTCTGTAATAAACAAATATTAGTACTAAAACGTTTGTAATATAAATAACGGTTTCTGCATGATGTACTTGTGAGAACAACTGATCTTATATATAATAATATCGATGTATAAATACATTGAAATCGGAACTTATAAATATGAATATGAACTCGTTGTAAACAACTAATCTGAATGATATTTGACAGAATCCAAGCTGGCAACCATGCCCAGTTCCAGTAACATAATATATTCACTGAATCGAAAGAATTTCTAGTATTATTGGTATTATTGTAATTTTAATGTTACTTTACCCGAAGCAACTGTTTATCACGTGACTCGTCTGTTAGCGTGAAAGACCTATAATACAAAAAAAAACTTCTAAATTACTTTTTGTCTTATAATATTTAATTAGTCATAAATATATTCAATAAATATTCAATGCATTGATATTTGGTTTTAAATAATGTATTAGGAACAATAACCAACAACAATGTTTTTAACTCAAATTTCATAGCAAAGTACTATAAGATCCAAAAAACATTCTAACAGGTTTTTATTAATGTGGTTCTGCTGTTCCTCCATAACATTTCATTTCCATAAAAACAGAAGATAATTACCATGTAGACATTGACTTTTGAAATATGTATTTAGGCGTATGTTATATAGTTAATAGAGAACGGACGCAATTTCCATAAAACGCAATCGGCAATTGGAATTGTGTATAACGTCGCTCAGTACATCCCGGCGTAATTCAATAAAGTATTTGTTTGACCTACTCGAACACCTGGCCTCGCCGCGATAACAATGGACAAGGCAGCTATTGTATTCCGAGAATATAGTGCTTTTTAAAGTGTTTTCATGAGCGTAGATAGAAGCGGGGTTTTGTAATGTATTATTTGTTAGTTTATATTTCGTAAGATAAATAAAGTGCTGTGAGTAAGTTTCTTGTTTTCATAGTTTTAACTGTTAATTAATTACATCGTAATTTTTGTGATAGATCCTGTTTAATATCGTTTGATTGAATCTATTTCTACCAATTATTTCGACGTAAGAGTGTGCATTGAATTTCGTTCAGTTTCAATAACTTACGCACACATTTTTAGTTTTCATTTATTTAGATCTAGAGCATTGTTTAAGTTACTTTTTCAGACATGATATGGAAGAATGTCGAGAACGGCATTGTAAAACAATGGCGAGTTGGATTGACGGTCATACTGATTGTATGTCCATTGTCAGTGATTCCGAAATTTATTACGAAATCCGTAAAATATCGTCAAAAATTCGTCACTTAGGATCGAAAACACATCTGAACTCTGTAAAACTTTTATGGCTGCTAATATTCCATTAAATAAACTTAGCAATCCCACTTTAAAAATATTTCTTCAAAAATATACTGGTCGAAATGTTCCTGATGAATCAACTTTACGCAAATATTATGTTTCTAGGTACTATACGAGAACAGTAGAACGCATTAGAAGCCATCTTTTAAATCAATACATATGGATAAGCGCCGACGAAACGGTGGATATGTTAGGACGCTGTGTTGTAAATGTTGTAGCTGGTGTACTACATCCAACTATTCCCTATAACTCATATATAATAGCAACAAGTGTTATAAATAGAGTTGATGCGGAAACAGTTGCTGAAACCATTAAGGAGAATATGCAAAAAATGCTTCATTCGGACGCCACGTACAAAGAAAAAATACTTTTATTCGTCAGTGATAGTGCTGCGTATATGTTAAAAACAGGCAGACTATTGAAGAAAACATATCCTAATATGCTGCATATTACTTGTGTGGCACATGCTCTCTACAGAATCTGTGAATATATCAGAGACATTTTTCTGGGAGTTGATAGACTTGTATCAGCTTTTAAAAAAGTTTTCAGGAAAGCACCATTGAGAGTAGCTCTTTTCAGGGAAAAATTTCCATCTCTGTCACTGCCTCCCACTCCAGTAATAACTAGATGGGGAACATGGCTGGAAGCTACTAGTTATTATGCTGAGAATTTCGATAGTCTAAAACATTTCGTAACACTGCTAAAGTAGGATGCTAGAAGTATTGGTGAGTGCAAGGAGCTCACACAAATCCAAAATTTAAAAAATCAGTTGTACTTTCTTCACGAACACTTTGGAAAATTGCCAAAATTAATCACTTATTTTGAAAATCGAAATCTCAAATTAAATGACGGATTAACCACATTAGATGTGGCTGTTAATAATTTGAAAAGTATTCCAAGTGACTTCGGATGTGGCTTTCGGCAAAAGTTTGAAGCAATTCTTAATAAAAATCCAGATTTAATTACATTGCAACAATTATGTATGGAGACAATTCCACAAAATCTAACGGCTAAATATGAAGAAATAAAAGAATATTTCCAGTATGCACCTATAACCAGTTGCGATGTAGAGAGGCTGTTTTCTATTTATAAGGATGTACTTAATTCAAAGAGAATAAAATTGACAGAAGAAAACCTTGAGAAACTATTGCTAGTCAATATTAATACTCCTTTACTCAACTTGAACGACAAAATGAACAAATAAAAATGTTCCAATTATAAAATTAAAAACTTTATAAATACAACTTTTCAACAAATACATATGTATTTCGTAATTTTATAGATCACCACCCGTTCGTTTTCCAATTATATAAATAAAATTAAATATTTTAGAAATACAGCCTTTCGCCAGTACTGCACTGGGTGGTAAGCGTGTCCGTTCTCCAATAATTAAGGTTCATTCTTGTAGAATTCAGTTTAAAATTGAAATAAGTTAAATGAAGAAATTAAAAGCAAATTAAGATTTTAAAATACATTAATTAATTTATTTGTTCGATTGTAATCATAAATCACATTAAATACATTGAAATTCCTATTTAATATATTTTATTAAAATATTAAAAATAGGGATGACATTTTCATGTAAAAATTATACAACCCTCTGCAACCTTCATTTCTATTTTATAATAATAAAGGTTACAGCTTTCAACAATAAAAAGATATATGGCGCCATTAGCTTCTTCTATATAGATTTGCAAGGAAGGAGTAAACGTTCGTCGAGGAGGGTTGACATTTTTAAATATTTACAATGACTTTGCAACATGTCTCCAATAATTTAAACTGGAAACAACAGGATTATAAATAAACTAATAAACCGATATTAAAAAAAAGATCCAACAATATTTCGTTTAAGAGTTTGGACCTTCATAAAATTAATTCGCTTCCTGTTCTGAAAGAGTATCACAAAATCCATTGAAATGAGCCTGTGTAAATTTTTATGCACTTTGAAAACGAACCAAATGTGTTAGATTATTAACAATATTAGCGTGACATAGTACACTGTAACTTTTCTTTTTAGCCGACTTTATTCGCCGATAAGAGTAAAGCCATACGACACCATCGAATATGCTCAAGCGGCTTTGACCACGACTTTTAGCAGCTTACCAAAAAACCCACAAAGAGGGCATTTAACTAATTAATTTACCGTCTCAAACAGTTGAGCGAACTAGAGTGAGAGATACTATACTCATATTGCTCAAAACAAATAATTTCAACAGTAGTAATTAGCATTTGTTATATATTTTTTTATAAAAAATTCGATTTCTTATGGATAGAGGATATTATTAGGGATAAAATAAAACAAATTTTAACGAATTTCACTACTTTTTACTTCACACAGATTGTGTCCATGTTCCGCATAGCCAATTAATAGTATTCCCTTAGCATCTAAAAAAATTGCAGCCATAATCTTTCCCGCTGACAGCGCTATCGTTTCAGTACAATTGTAACGAATTCAGTACACTATTTACAAATCCTGTACGTCAGTACGCCATTTTGCAAAAAGTGCTAATTTCAATACAAACTTGAAAGTTTCAGTACTAAATTAAATCCAGGTATTAAAAAATGTATTTCTTTGTTTTCAATTATCTGCTATATAGAAGCTGCTATTACTTTAAAAAGGTAAGAATAATTCGCATTATTTGCTCTGCCCTCTATTGATAAATAGGTGACGTTAAACATTCACGGAATTTTATATACAGGGTTAGTTAAAAGTATGGAGACGGCGATTTATTGTCGTTAATATTCATTTTAGGGAATTATGTTCAATATAAAAGTTTGTTAAGATATTTTGATCTACATTTGTGATTATTTGTTTTTTTTTCTTCAATAGTTTTTTTAGATACGCCTGTTCGCGCATATTTTTTAAAATGGGAACTGGTAAATTTTGCTTTTTTTTCTCTTTACAATAATATTTTTGTTTTTTTTAATTCATTTTAATAACTTTTTTACAAGAAAAATTAAGCAAATTAATAACAAAGTAAATTAAAGTAAGTGTTCAAATTGTCGTCCATTAGTAATTTGAGAATGACCCAATCGATTTACAAAACCCCGAACAGAGTTCTGTAAAAAATCTCGGGGAATTTCTTGTATCGTTCTGGTAATTCGGATTTGTAAATCTTCGACGTTATCGGGCTTATCTTTGTAAACTTTGTTTTTTACGTATCCCCAAAGAAAAAAATCTAAAGGACTTAAATCTGGCGAACGGGCTGGCCATTCAATGGTTCCTCGTCTTCCAATCCATCTGTGGGGAAAAACGTTGTCCAGATATTGACGAACATTTACACCATAATGTGGTGGGGCGCCATTTTGCTGGAACCAGATACTGTCATTGAGCAGATGTTCATTGTTTTCATGAGGATAGAGCGTAGCACTAGCAGGTATTATTTCATTTTGCAATAACTGCAAATACAGAGCCGAAGTTAAATTGCCATTGATGAAAAAGGGACCGATAATATGACCGCCTAGAATGCCAACCCAAACATTAACCTTTTGGGGGTACTGCGTATGGTGCTCCAAAAACCAAGAGGAATTTTCCGATGACCAGTATCTGCAGTTATGTCTGTTTACTTCACCGGTAAGGCAAAAAGTAGCTTCGTCTGGGAAAAGAATATTGTTGACAAAATTTTCATTATTATTGCAAATATTTAACATTTCTTCAGAAAATTGTAATCTCCTATCAAAATCATCTTCCGTTAACTCGTGTACAAGGTGTACCTTATAAGGTTTATACTTTTCACTTTTTAAAAACGACACGATCGATGACTGTGAAATATTGAAATTGGCCGCTAATTGATTGGTTGATAAATGGGGATATTCAGATACTGCCAATAAAATATCCAGTTTGTTATCATCGCTTTTTGCTGTTCTAGGTCTACCACTCCTTGGCAAATCTTTAACGCTACCCGTTTGTTCAAAGCGTCTTAAAGTTTTACCAACAACGGATTTAGAAATTGGATTTCTATTTGGATGCGTATCATTAAATAAATTACTAACGTCTTGTAAACTTCTGCGTCTATCTCCATAACCCAACATCATAAGTATTTTAATTCGTTCATGTTCACTTAAACTCGCCATTGTTAATATTAACAGCAACAAATTGCACAAATGAATTATTTCTGTCAAAGATTTGACGTACACAATAACCACTGATAAAATTATGTCGCTCAAGTTTGTTTATCGCTACGCTTCTGTCCATCTGCGATTTACCGAACATCTGTTAAACACATGAACCGGCTTTTTCTTATAAAAAAAGTAATAATTAAAATGAATATAAAAAAAAAAAAAAAAATTTGTAAAGAGAAAAAAATCTCTATCGAATAGTAGAGTAAAATTTACTAGTTCCTATTTAAAAAAAATGCGCGGACAGGCGTAACTAAAAAACAATTGAAGAAAACAAAAATTCAAATATTCTCAAATGTAGATCAAAATATCCTAACAAACTTTTATATTGAACATAAATCCCTAAAATGAATATTAACGACAATAAATCGCCGTCTCCATACTTTTAACTAAGCCTGTATATGATTTCAAGGGTGTTTCAACGAAGAGGTGGTTTACATACGAGTAGTATGACATTGGGGATTTTTAAAGCGCGAAATACGGGACTTAAGTAGATTCATTTTTTGGTCTAATCGAAATTAGTGCCGCAACAGCCGAATCCATATGTAACGCGGTTACTCAGTCGTTTCAAAAATATACTATTCCTTTAACGAATATAATAGGATTTTCATCTGATAATGCATCTGTAATGATGGGAAATTTAAACGGCGTAAAAGGTGAACTTCAAGAAAAAATACCTAACATATTCTTTATGGGATATTTATCACATTCGCTTCATCTTTGGGCATCCAAAGCTTGAGCTTCATTACCAAATGAAATAGAAGATATGGCAAGAAATATTCTTAATTATTTTAGCCACAGTGCAAAGAGATGGCACAATTTTACGGAGTTTCAACAATTTGTCAATGAAGACTATTAAGAATGTCGCAAACAAGATGGCTATCACTAACGGCAGTAGTGAATAGAATATTAGAATAATGGAATGCTCTAATATTATATTTTGAAGGCGAAACTTTGGATGCCAATGTTTATGGAGCCCGTGAAATATTAAATCAGTTGAATGGCATAGTAAATAAATTATACTTTAAATTTCTGCAACACATGTTAAACATAATTTCAAAAATTTCAGAGTTACAGGCCAAAAATAAATACTCTTCTATCAACAGTCACAATGTAACGACTTGGCCATTTAATGTTGCGGTTTTAAAAATCGCGCTATTCCCTTGTATATATAGAAATTAATATAATATATATTTTTAACACTAGAGGGCCCAGCGCGGTTTACAATAAATATATGAAAAATTTGCCTTGTCAGTTTTCAAGATGGCGTCGTATTCAACGGAAGTGCGTGTGGAATTAATAATATATTATTATAGAAATGGGGAATCTTTTGCAGCTACGGCAAGACACTTGCGTACTCTATTCGGGAGAAATAACGCACCAACGGAAAACACTATAAAAAGGTAAGGAAAAAAAGATAAATTTAGAAAAGTAACAAGGTATTCGTTATCGTGTTTCCATGTCTACTAATCCGACAATATCTTAGGATTGTAGTGAAATGTGAAGCAACAGCATCTGCGGCAGACGAAAGATCAACTGTTAGAAAACGTCAAAAGACCATCCGGGTACCGGAAACCATAGAGTGAGTACGGGAGCACTTTACAGCTCAACCTTCAACATCGACCTCAAGAGCATCTCAAGAACTTGAAATACCCCGTACAACACTAAGGCGGATCCTAAAGCAAGATCTAAAGATGAAAGCATACAAAATCCAGATCGATCAGCCGTTGAGACCGTTTGATATGGAGCGACGCTACAATTTTGCGAACAAAATCATCGAACGCATTGAAAATGGCAGAATGTCATTGGAACGAGTGTGGTGGTCGGATGAGTCACATTTCGATGTATCTGGTTATGTGAATAAGCAAAATTGGAGACATTGGGGGACAAAAAATCCACATCTAGCAATTGTTCGTCCTCTTCACCCTCGACGGTTGACTGTATGGTGTTCTATCTCGTCGGCAGGAATTATCGGTCCCGTGATTGTCAATGGAACCGTTACTTCGCAAAAATATTGTGAAATGCTTAATGAGTCTTTTATCCCCGTGGCGCATGGATTAAATATGGTGGAGAATGCATGGTTTATGCAAGACGGGGCTCGTCCGCATCGCACGGAAGAAGTTTTCAACATTCTTGAAGAACATTTCGGTAACGGAATCATTGGTCTTGACGCTCAACAATTTACAGGCGGAGGGATATCATGGCCACCATTAGTCCAGACCTCAATCCTTGCGATTTCTACCTGTGGAGATCATTAAAAGATACGGTATATCGCGATGGTATAGACACCCTGGATGACCTTGAAATGGCAATACGGCAGCGAATAGAAGCGATACCGTACGCCACACTTCAGGCAGTTTGTGGAGAATTTGAGAAGAGGCTGCGAAATGTTATCGTTGCTCGAGGCTCTCACTTCGAAAACCTGATTTATTAAACCGCAGATCTTGTTGTTTAATTGCATAAATAAATCATTTTTTTAAATTAATGTGTTGTATGTTTAATATGACTTCAAAAACCACAACCTTAAATGGCCAACCCTGTATTATAAAATGATGGCAAAGTCATACATAAAAAGAGGTATTTGATAAAATTCATATTCTATATATCCATCCACGTGATCCATATAATTTCCTCCCTGAAGGGAGTATATATTTCGGAGCTGGATTTGAATTAACTCTTACGAAACGCAAAATCGAACAACTTAAGAGTAAACTGCATAAATTTTTGTGAGACTTTGTGTCCAGAAATTAGAAGCAGAACAGATTTTGGTAATGAATTGTTAAACAATATATCGAATGGTTTAGATATTGACAAAATTTTTAATAATGGTAAACTGTCAATTGTTCCAGTGGCAAAAGATTTTCCAAATATCATAAAAACAGCGGAATAATTAGAAATTTTAGTTTAGAATGGCGAGTCCTAACCGAGTTCAAAACTGAGCAACAAGTTTCAAATTTGGAGGAATTAATACTATTTCTAAATGATCAGCGAGATAGACTAGGAATTGCCTTTCCCAACAATCATTACTTTTTTAGAAATAATCATATCATTGCCAGATGGAGGTGCTTGCGCTAAGCGAATATTTTCGGTTGTAACAATTATAAAAAAACAAATATGGAAATAGTTTAAATATAGATACGGTCCAAAATTTATTATTTGCCGAACAACTGATCGGCAATATCGCTTATTAATTTTAGTAAAAAGAAATTTATAACATTTGATAATATTCCAAGATTATTGTAAGAAGCTAAAAAATGTGGATATAATATATCCACAAAAATAAAAAAGCTTGCTCTTAATCAACTCAGGAAAATGCATTCTTATAATATCCAACATTAACTGATATGAATTATAATACTATATTCGAGTTGTAATGGTTGTGGTAAATAGTTATTTTAGAGTGAGCTGTTGTTTTGTCATATGTTTGATTTGAAATTGATAAATTTTATTTTGTCTAGTTATTTTTTTATAGTCAGGTTTAATACAAGTATTTATACTTTTGTATGTATTTAAATATATTTTATGAAAGGTGAACAAAGTCATTACACATATTTTATTGTCCGTTGAGATTAAAAAAATGTTATCGATAAAGTTTTGTCGATTAAGTACATTTTTGTAAATTCAGTACTCTTTTAGAGCTGGTGGCGGCAGCACTGCCCACTGAGAGTTGAACCCTAAATTTGCGAGGTGGTGGAGATCCTCTGTGTCACAATTCCTTATTTTGTAAGTTTGGACTCGGGATCGAAGTGATGAACCCAAGTTTCATCAACTGTAATAAAGCAAGCGAGAAAACTTTTCGGGTTACCCTTAAACAAATTCGTTTCTGAAGTGTGACTCCCACTCGTTTTGTTCGGGCGTCAACATTCGGGGCACCCATCATGTAAAGACCTTATGATGTCCCAAATAGTCGTTGGATTATGATTGCAATTGCACCATTTGAAATGCCTGTTAGCTTTGCTAGACGTCTAGTAGTTAACCGACGATATTGTCTAATCAAGTCACATACACGTCGAACATTTTTACATGTTTACAGGATATTTTACCGCATCGAAGCTCTGTAGACCAGTTCTTTTCTAGTTGGTATGACAGGACATTATTTCCTAGTGTACTAACCATTTGTTCGTGAATTTGTTTTAGTGTTGTTAGACCTTTCTTTTGCAGATATTTAGTAACAGCATCAAGTTCATTTTTGTCAATTTTTCTAAATCTTGCGAAACGTCTACTTTGGCCTAAAGTAGCTTCTTAATCTATAAAGCTACAAAAACTAGTTTTGACACTTCGTTTGACAGATAAATAACAAATATGTTGCGTTGTTATATTTTAACGCCTACTGTGCTAACGACAATAAATACTGTACATCCCTCGTATTAACACGTTCGCTGCCACGTCCACCCATATGGGTAGACACCGAACTTGCCAATTCTGCCAGCTTCAGATTTGTAGTTTATTCCATATTTGCCAAGCCTATATCTTCAGTTCTAGAAATGATACTGTAATCCTGTTGACACACACGGGCAGCGCTTGCCCAAGAGAATTATTTGAAATAAATAAATTTGTCGGTCCAAATGGTTGGACAGTTTCATTTTTATTAGTAGACAACGAAATATTAAAAAAAATATTTATTAAACATATATTTTGTATTTTAACATTGAATTTGGGTTAGTTTATTTACGTATAGAAGAGTGTGCTGTTTCGAAGCAGTCTATATATAAAAACGGCCTATCTTCACATGACTTGCAAAAAGTAGTGACCTTTTTTGCCTTGCTTTTCGCTTCTTTTCTTCCAAATCTCGCTGCAATTCTTTCGTAACAATACTTGCAGTTACGTCGAAGTAACCTAAAATTATTTGATAATGCCTGAAGTAATTACATCTCTTATACATACCGT
Source organism: Melolontha melolontha (assembly GCA_935421215.2). Lineage (NCBI taxonomy): Eukaryota > Metazoa > Arthropoda > Insecta > Coleoptera > Scarabaeidae > Melolontha > Melolontha melolontha. The sequence continues at coordinate 187,752,671 of OW285235.1, forward strand.
TTCTGTTTACTTCCGGAGTAGGCTTTCGATTTTTCTAAATAATGGTTTGTGGGTTTAGCTAATCTTGGGGTACGCACCCTTTCCTCTTCTACTGGAATATTTAGTAAGGAATAAATTAGGATAAGGATAAATACTTGGTAGCATTCTTATTTGTTTCATTTACCATCAACTCTATAACTTCATCTGATATGAAAAGATTATAATAATCTATTGGAAGGGCATTCAAAGTATCAAATGGAACTTCAATTTTTTCAGATCCAGTAAACGGAATATTCCTCGTATTCAACGTGCATGTATTCCAATCGTCTGCTAAAGCTCTGTTCGTAGGTAAAGTAGTGTGTTCGTTTACCAGTTCCTCCTCGTCTTCTATATCGCTATCGTCTTCTGCATCTGAAGTTTTATCAGAATTACTCGATTCACTTTGTATATATTCGCTACCACTGTCCTGAAAGGGTTCTTCTTCACTACTCGTGTAATTTTCCCAATATTACTCAAGCTCTTTATCGGTCAATCGTTGCTTTGCATTAGGTTCGTCAAAAATCTTTACTCGCGTAATCCTCCTGCTCATTTCTTATCCTGTATGTATCACAATTTCACAAAATCACATACACCTTTTAGGTTAAGATTAAAAACGTGATGAATAAATAAGCAAATATGAAGTGTCCACCCCAGTGGGTAGACAGGTAGGTATCTGTAAACTGCTACCAACACGTGATGATAACTTGCAAGAGAATTAATTTGTACACCAAAAAAGGTGGACACAGTAATTACAGAAGTCTGTTTTAAAACCATGTAAGCTTATTTCAACCTGTAGTGAGTAGATGTCGTTCAAAACAGAGTTTTAAAAAACCCTTGCTGTCCACCCAAATGGGTGGACAAAAGCAAAAACTTGAGAACTTGTGTCAACCCATATGGATGGACATGGCGTTATTGGCAAGACTAACAAATTTACCTTGGCAGCGAACGTGTTAAATAATAAATCAAAATTATTTTTAGGTTCGATTTTTATCTTAATTAAACATTTAGTGGGTTAAGTTCCCGTTCGATAATATACTCAGCACGTTCAAATTTGGATCAGGCGATCCTTCCTGTAACAACTACTAATACAATCTAATCATTATTAATAATTAAGTTTGTACTCGTACACCTCTGAGGATTGTCTGACTCGATGCATTACATGTATTTTATATACAAGCTTGGATAGGTACATGACATTGGTATACTAAATATACACAAGCAACAAAGCACAACAGTTCACTGGTAGATTATACATGTATATGTATACATAACGTACCTTTGTACATATGTGTATTTGAGTGTGTAGGGCATGGTAAATGTTTGAGGGTGTACATACACCAAGAGACTTAGAGACCCCACTCATAACATCGAGCCGTAATTGCACCAGTAATTGCATTTCTGACGTAAGCAAGAACCGTTGTAAATTAAGCTGTGCGCATTTGTATCTTTCGCTGTACACTCATGGCGAGTAGTCGGACCGGGACCCCCAAAAAAGGCTCGCGCGATAATTCAGCGTGGAGCCACGGTTTCATGACGGCTTAAATGCAGGATCCATTTTCATAGTAAGACAGTTAAGCATAAACTAACTGCAAGTGCATTGTATAAGATTTATGCTAAATTGTTTTGCGTTTAAGATAATAGTCTAACTAAAAACTAATCCCGACGCAGATGGGTGTTATTGTAATTTAGAAAGGAATATAAAATACTTTAATGGGTACAACATAATAATTAGAATCTATCAAAAAAAGGACTTTATTTCGTATCAAGAGTAGAATTTTTAAGCATCTTTTCGTTAAAAGGTTTTGCTCGAATCAAATTCGAGGAGGCACGTTGTGATTTCGTCCAATCTTCAGTCACTAATGCTGTTTTCAGATAATCACATCTGTGTATTTAAAGTTTTCAATGAAAACTGGGACAGCTCTTGATCAGTGAAACGCTCTCTACTATCTGCTTTTTTGAATGTAAGAAATGTAAATATCGAGGAAGATGAAATTTTAACGAATATCGTGAGAAGTGTAAACCGTCCAGAATATTTTCTCTAATGTGTACTTTCCATGAATTAATATTTTTTTACGTAATAATGTCATATTGGTTAGGTCGTTTGAAATTACTAGGCGGAAATTACAGCTCGCATGAAGTAATCTAAAAAATACCTACATTCAGAAAACCGGAAGCAGAAAATCAAAAATTCTGATAATATAAACACAAGAATAAAAAGGCTTGCTCTTAATCAACTCAGGAAAATGCATTCTTATAATATCCAACATTAACTGATATAAATTATAATACTATACTCGAGTTATTTGATTATTAAATTCATGTCAGCCTCATATATCAACTGGCCTGATCTGTTTTCGACAGTACTTACGTGACTTTTGTTGGAAGGAGTATCCATCCCTCTAGGTTTATGCATTTGCAACCAACTCTGAAATATTTCGCTGGATCTAATAAAAACACAGTATTTGTTTAATTTTTCCATCTTTATTAATACACAAATATGTAATAACTAGGAACCGGACACGAGAGGCCCATGACTCATCGCGCACGGGCGTGCTATTTAAAATTTGTATTTTTAAAGAGTGTTTCATTTTATTTATATAATTGGAAAACAAACGGGTAGTGATCTATAAAACACGAAATACATTTTTATTTGTTCATTTTGTAGTTCAAGTTGAGTAAAGGAGTATTAATATTAACTAGCAATACTTTCTCAAGGCTCTCTTCTGTAAAATTTGTTCTCTTTGAATGAAATACATTCTTGTAGATAGAAAACGTCCGTTCTACATAGCAACTGGTTATAGGTGCATACTGGAAGTATTCTTTTTTTTCAGCGTATTTAGTTAGTAGTATTTAGTTAGTTAGTAGCGTATTTAGCAGTTAGATTTTGAGGCATTGTCCCCCATACATGTTATTAAATTTGGATTTCTGTTAAAAACTGCGTCTAACTTTTGCCGAAGGCCACATCCGAAGTCACTTGAAATATTTGTAAAATTATTAATAGCCACATTTAATTTGAGATTTTGATTTTCAAAATAAGTGATTAGTTCTGGCAAATTTCTGAAGAAAGTACAACTGACTTTTTAAATTTGAATTTGTATTAGTTCCTTGCACTCAAAAATACTTCGAGCATTTTCATTTAAACAAGTAACGAAACTATCGAAATTCTCTGCATAAAAACTAGTAGCTTCCAACCATGATCCCCATCTGTTATTACTGGAGTGGGAGGCAGTGACAAAGATGGAAGTGTTCCCCTGTAAAGAACTACTCTCAATGGTGCTTTTCTGAAAATCTTTTCAAAAGCGGATACAAGTCTATCAACTTCCGGAAAGGTGTCTCTGATATATTCACAGATTCTATGGAGAGCATGTGGCTACACAAGTAATATACTTATATATATTTATTCTTATAAATATACTTATATACAGGGTGAGTTTTTTTGAATGTTTAGCACTGGGATCTCAGAAACTACTGGAGATGTAAAAACGCTTAAAGGGGAAAGATGCACAGTTTTACGAGTTTGATTTAAAACTGCTTTTGTTTCTCCGATAAATTTCATGGCTTATTAGATATTCAAAGAAAACTAAATTTTACGATTTTCTTGAAACATGCTTAGCATCGTTAATAGTAATTTTAGAGAAAAAGTGTTCAGACAAAAGTTTTAGCTAATTTTACGCCAAATAAAACTATGTAGCTAATATTTTTTTTCGTTCACCATTATCGAGTTATGACACAAACTTGTGTTTTTTTAAATGGAAACCATAGTTGGTTTTGACAACATTAAAAAGCTTATTTTTTGCTGATTACAATTATATAAGGTTTGATATGGTTATTTTAAAAAATAAAGAGGATATAGACATTTTTATGGTTTTTATGGAAAACAATTGAATTTCGAACTGATAAAATACAAACCAAACGAAAACTTATTTTGAAATCTTATGTAGTAATAAAATGAAAACTATAAGAACTTTTATTAAGGGCACACAACATTATTAATGTTCAAAGATACCTCCATTATTATTAATACACAAATTGCATCTCTTCACAACAGAATTTGTAGCATTGCGGACTTTACGCCTATCGATGTTATTAAAAGCAACTAAGACAGCTTCTCTTAAATCGTCGATTGTTTCATATGTTCTTTTGTATACTGTGTCCTTTAGTACACCCCACAAGAAAAAATCCAAAACTGATAAATCAGGGGATCTAGCCGGCCATTCAATGGGTGCATTTCGTCCTATCCATTGATTAGGGAAGTTCAAATTTAAATAATTTTTAACATTCAGTTGATTGTGCGGAGGCGCTCCGTCATGTTGAAACCATTGCAGCATTGCTCGGGTTCTTAAATTTAAATTATCTAACATTTCCTCGAAATCTTGTAAAAAATTAAGATAACGATTGCCAGTTAGTGATCCATCAAAAATAAAAGGAGGAAGAACAGTTGATCCTATAACACCACACCAAACATTAAACCCAAATTTAATTTGTGGTCTCCTATGTTCAACGTGAAGTGGATTTGTTTGAGACCATATGTGCTCATTGTGCCTATTAAACATTCCACAATTTGTGAAACGAGATTCATCAGTACATAATATTTTCATTGAAAAGTGTGGATCGTTTTGACACTAATCTTTAAACCATCTACAAAAAGCTATTCGTCTCTTTTATCACCTTCATGTAAAGTTTGTGATACTGATAATTTGTAGGGACGAAATTTATGCTTCTTCAACACTCTGACAATAGTGCGTTGAGAGGAGCCCATTTCTGTTGAAATTTGTCGGGTCGATGTAGATGGATTCTGAGCGACACTTGCTAATATGTTTATTTCTCTATCTTCATCCATCCCTTTTTTTGATTTTGGTTTAACGAACGAACCATAATTTGCTAAATTATCCCATAATCTCTTAAAAGTAGGTAGCGATGGCTGACGTCGATCAAAATAATTTTCAAAATACACTTCAGCAGCTCTAGTAGAATTTTTCTGGCACTGAATGTAACATTCAACCATATCACGCTTTTCTACGTTAGAAAATTCCATAGCCAATGCAAACTTATGATTAACGGACGTTTGCACCGCTTATAGTTAAGTTACAATTAAATTAATTAATAGTTAATTGTCAATGTTTGACAATTAACTTAACTTAAAAGTAAAAATTAACAGCTCTCACTTCTGTGACTCAACGTGAAAGCAATGTTAGTATATTTATCTCGACTGCTCCAACGAACACTATTGTAACTCAGACTTTTCGTTTTTTGAATTACAAAACACCAAACATTTTTTTTTTAAGTTTTTATCTTATAAAGTGAACAATCATAGAAATGTCTATATCCTCTTTATTTTTTAAAATAACTATATCAAACCTTATATCATTGTAATCAGCAAAAAATAAGCTTTTTAATGATGTCAAAACCAACTATGGTTTCCATTTAAAAAAACACAAGTTTGTGTCATAACTCGATAATGGTGAACGAAAAAAAAATATTAGCTACATAGTTTTATTTGGCGTAAAATTATCTAAAACTTTTGTCTGAACACTTTTTCTCTAAAATTACTATTAATGATGCTAAGCATGTTTAAAGAAAATCGTAAAATTTAGTTTTCTTTGAATATCTAATAAGCCATGAAAGTTATCGGAGAAACAAAAGCAGTTTTAAATCAAACTCGTAAAACTGTGCATCTTTCCCCATTTAAGCGTTTTTCTATCTCCAGTAGTTTCTGAGATCCCAATGCTAAACATTCAAAAAAACTCACCCTGTATATTCAGCATATTAGCAACGATATTAAACAGGATCTATTACAAAAATTACGTAGAATGCTAATTAACAGTTAAAACAATGAAAAAAAGCTAACTCACCGTACTTTATTTATCTTACGAAATATTAACTATATGGTAATCGTAATTTCGGCCTGATGCGTCCGGTCTCTAGTAGTAATATATCATATAATTTGGATTTTTTAATGAACTGAATATTGATTCTTTAACACAGTGTCTTACGTTTACAGATCTTAACTTGAATTATCAACATTCGTTCGTTGTAATGGGTTTTCCAATAAGAGCGAACAAACTTTTTTTTAAACAACGAATCTGTTTCAAATTCTAGATTCTCATCTTAAAGTATAACTAATGCCATTAGTTATGGAACACATCACTTAAATGTAATGTGTTCCATCTTCGAAAATGTTTACATGTATACATCCGTTGAACTCAATTTTCAAGTGATTACAAGTTCTTCTCTTTACAAATACAAAAAATGTAATGGTTGAATGGAAGAAATTCTAGGTTGTCTTTACATGAGCAGAAGACCTTATATTGATATCCATTTTTTGGGTTGCATCAGTCAGAGTAACATCAAGATTATTCAAAGGTTTCGAAATAAAGTACTAAGAAATGTCTTGAATATTTCTTCGTGCGTCAGAAATAGTATTCTTAATGGAGATCTGGAAGTGTGGATACTGCTGAACAGGCAAGACAAATTTGCCAAGAATCTTCACCAGTGACACTGACTCTATAAGAAGGCCCAAGAGGACTAAGTCTAATGACTTAGTGAAATAAATGTGGCAAAAGTAAAATATAGTGCAGATTTGTTATAGGTTAATGTAAACAGTAAGACTTTAAAAATTAAGCTTTGAAAGTAGAAATTTAAGTTGGACATAAATTACGCATCGATTTGTTTCGATCATATAATGGGAAACATTAGAATGAATGCATTATAAAATTCAAAAGCTAAGGTTCGCTGTCAAAATTGAAAATTTTATTGAAAATAACTAGATCTCTTTACACGCGAAGCTCCTCGCAATGAGCTTTTGTACGTGAAGAATTTCATAAGAGCTAATGATTATTTGTAGATAAATATGTCAATGGACCTGCAGCTATTCGTGTTTCATCACAGGTGACTATATTTTATAACCTAATGGTGAGAATAGTATATTAAAGACCAGGCAGCGAAATATTATAGCCGAGCATACAGTTCACTGCCGACGCGTTAGCTGAGGCAGTAGAATGTGTGTCAGACAAATACTATGCTTTTGCTGCCGTGTATTATATACTATTTTTTTTTGAAGCGTTTAATTAGCATATTTCTTTGAGACTTTTTGTAAATCATTTTTCGGTTAGACTCAAATGATAGATTACACATTTAATTCTCTTTATTAATGATAATGTTGACGTTAGACGTTTTAGGTTATTTGGGCAAACATCTGTGAAAACTGAAAAAATTAATTTACGATATAATACATAGAGGGAGATACTCTTCCCATTATTTTTATTTAAATTTCTTTTTTTCAGATCCGCCGTACAATAATAACGGCAAAACGGCCGGTGGATAAAAATGAATTTTTCCAATATAAGGTTGTGAATAGTATAATATCAAAATTATTATACGCTTAAAAAAATATTGTTTCCTTATATCAGGGGAATTAATAATTGCATGCATGAAATCAAAATATAGTTTATAGTATATGCGATAAGTAGACAGATTCACAGCAATGCCTAGTTTAATGCTCAGATTGTAATTGTTATTTGCTGATAGTGGGCACATTTCTCAGTATTTAAACCATTGTGTGTATTAAAATTTTCAATAGTAATATCACAAGAGAGTGAGAATATATTGAAAATAATTCGACAGATTTTCGAAAACTTGTTGCTAGGGAATATTCCCGAATGGCAACAAGTTTGAGAAAGACGAGAATTATTTTCTAATTATTTCTCACTCTCGAGTGGCATTCGAAAGATTATTTTTTAATGTTTAAATAAAAAATACAGCATAAAAATACAACTTTTTAATATTATTTCTGTACATTTACAAAATTAATTAGTGTTAAAAGTTTGAATGTGAAATACACAATTATTGTAAATGTTTTGTCCGTGAGTGGTGGATTTTGCAACATTCTTCTGTTTTGTTGTGTTAAAAGTTATAACTTCTCCCTTGTCTCTTAGGTTATTAATCAAACTTGAATGATGTTTATTATTCAACTGCAGGTACGGTTTCAATGAACTAGATGAGCTGTGGCCCGTAATTTTTATTATTTCCTGCTCGTTAACACCTGCTTTCGCTAGATGAGACACTGCACTTGACCTTGAAGAGTGGTTCGTAATTTTTATTTTTTTAGTGTCCAGTCCAATCATGTCCGCCGATTCTTTCATCCACTTCGACATAATGTTCACCCCCAACGGCATATTTTTGTACCATCCTGAAGAAGACGGTTTATCCCAAGCAATGTTTACTGTTAAAAAAAAGTCTGTCAGTTTTTATATGTTCGTTCCTCTTGCTTAGCAATTTCTTGAGCAATCGGACAGGACACGCATCAGGCTTTTCAGTATTTGGTATTAACCATTTACTATCAGTCAACTTTTGTGCCCCACCTTGCGCTGTTTTAGAGAAAACCGGATTATACTCTACTCTTCCAGTGGCCAAACCAGCATTGTCTGTTTCTTCTTGAGAATAATGCACTAAACATTGACAACCTTCTCCCCCCACGCCATGCTAGCTCATATGAAGCAATGTGATAAAAGCATTTTTGCAAACCGAAGGGTGTCTCCTCGTCGTAGCGTTTTATTATTTCCATGATTTGTTCATTAGTTAGAATTGCAGAACTTTGCTTCCTTTTTTCTGGCACCTGTTGTAATATCTTACGTTTTGTATTTCTGGCTTCTCTCGCAGATTTAAATTCGATATCTTTAAAGGGGTCTAATTTTCTACTAAATTCGTTGTAGTACAACTCTTTCATTAATTTGGCGGTTTTATTCCACATTGTTTTAATAACGGCTTCTTTGTAATCTTCTCCATTGCACCTTTTCATATTAAATCCCTAGTCTTTCAAAATGTTTGCCAGTTTTGTGACTGGTGTATTTCCTTCTAATTTGTAACCCCGTTCGTCGCAAAATGATTGGAATTGTTTCCATATTGAATTATTACTAACCATAGTATTTTTGCACGAATTTTCTTTAATCTGTGCGTTTATATCTTCCACTGATGATGAACTAAATCGCTTATGGTTCATTGCTTCCAATTTGCAATAATATTGGTGACAGGTGTCAAAACTAGAAAATACGTTCTCAACAAACAGAAACAAAATACTAGAAAATATTCTCGGGAGAATAATGTACTAAGATTATTCTCACTATAATAATATTGTGATTGCACAGAATTAAACACGTGTCCGCAAATACTGCTAAACGATTGGTTAATAAAATTATTAAAAAATAATCAGTAAAATATTTCAATCCAAATTTTGTTGGCTACAATTACCTTTATATAAAAATAATAGCAAAAATATTAAAGAACAAGTGCAAATTACAGCATGTTTAAGTGAGACAAGATCAATATATGTACTGTTTATCAATTCGAAGCGTAAACCAGCGTCTTATTTTAATTCTCTATTTTGCACACTATATTATGATTTTTAAGAATTACAAATTCTATAACTCTGACAGATATCTAAGTCACATATTCGCAATTAAATTTATTAAATTATCATCAATATCACACTAACTAATTTTTCATTGTCAAATCTAAATAAAAACTATATTGTGTAGTACACCATTGTATAACAAATTTGTCAAGTTCAGATTTTTATTTCGAATTGCCATGGTTTCTTCTCTCAAATCACTGGAGGATTAATGAAAAGTTTGAATTAATGACGTTTTCGAAAGAATATATATTTCTTCAATCCCTAGCGTATTTTATTGCATATTAAAGGGTCGGAACTTTACAAGAGGTACTAGGTACCCTCTGATAGCCCTGATTGGATAAAAACTCTTTATAAGCAACTCATGCATAAATTCGCTATTAGCGTACTATGTTTCATCATATACATTTATGGAATTAATAGAATGAATATTTTCCTTGATGAAAGCTTTCGAAACTGATTAAGGAAATAGTTTCGAAGGAATAAAATCCGAATATTTGATTTCGTGGTTTTCTTTTATAAAGTATCAAGATATTGTTTGAAAGTGAAATGTATATTTCATTTAAATTACGAGGTGCTACCCAAAAATTCCCGGACTGTGAAAAAGAACACAATAAATAATTCTGACAACTTATTCACTACCATCCGCATCGAAGTACTCTCCTTGGGCATGAATACACCGATCCCAGTGAGTTGTTCATTACAGGAAGCAGTGCTGGAAGTGTTCACGTGTTCAACAGTGCCTGCGATTAGGTCTGGATATCTCCTCAATCGCCCCAAAAACGGTGTCCCTTGAGCCTTATTTTCAATATCGGAAACAGGAAGAAGTCACAAGGGGAAATATCTGCGGAGTAAGGAGTATGGGGGTTAGTACTCCTGCCTTCGTTGAGGCTAGAAACTGACGCACAGCAAGTGACATGTGGGTTGGTGAATTGTCATATTTAGGATTCACGAATTGTTGCATCCCTTGGCAGGCATATTTTCTTTTAGTCGCCGAAGCACATCGCAATAAAACCGTCCATTAACTGTTTCATCTGGTGGGAGAAATTCTTTGTTCGCGATGCCATCAGCGTCAAAGAAGCAAATCAACGTCGACTTGTCGTTGCCTCGAACTTGTAGTGTTTACTTCGGTCGTGGTGACGATGGCGTTTTCCACTGCGTCGACTTCTGCTTTGTTTCGGGATCATACCGTACACCCTTGCTTTGTGCACACATGAACATGGTGCCGGTTTTGTTCAATGCTTAGTACCAATTTCGCAGCAATACGCCGCATGTTGAGTTTGCCGGAGAGATTACGCTGACAAAGGCCGTACGACTAGCCGACAATGTTACAAATGTCATTCGGTCTTGCAGGACAGCACCACGCACTATTGTCACATTTTGTAGAGTGTTGTCCGTCGGTGGACGACCAGAACGCTTATCATCATCAACCGACACACATCCATTTTTAAAACGATTGTACTACTCATAAGTTTGCGTCTGGCCTAAAGCATCCTCACCAAATGCTTGCTTAAGCATTTTTTGAGTTTCTGTTGCCATTTTGTCAAGTTTGAAGTAGAATTTGATGCACATTCTTTGCTCTTTCACATTAGACATTGTAGTATCGCAGAAGAGTTCAAACACAACTCAACAAATATAAACACAAAAACTGTTTGTCACCATCTAGCAAAGTACCGTTTGACAGACTGACATAGTATAGACGTAGCTCGTACCATCTGGTACGCTATATAGCTATAGTACCATCGCGCACCATTTTCAAGTTCTGGGAATTTCTTGGTAGCACCTCATATCTATACTATTTATAAATAGTTAGTCATTAAATACGACTTGACCTGTTTTAATTCTGAAGCTTTGTTTATTATATACCATATTTGCAGCAATTTGTTTATGACAAGAGAGAGAGAAACAAACAAGAAAAAAAATGCAAAATATATTTTCCACAGCTTCTTCAGAATTAAATATTGATCCTTGTACAGGTTTTGCAATATCTGGCGCAAGATTGGGTGAATACAATGCGTGGCAAAGTTTTCAGGCCTTGCTCCTCCAGTTTGAGCAACTTTTTATAGGACATGTGGTCAAGCATAGTTTTACAATAAAATCGGCCGTTTTCTATTGACCAATTTCGCTGCTTTGTTGCAAATAATCTTATCGTTTCGTTCAGTTAGTTGCAGTTATTGGTGGTTTTGTATTGTTGAAAATTTAATCTTAAAACCTTTAAGAATCGTCAAAAACCTTTAAAACTTCTTACTTTGTTATTGAGGTTATTGTATTTTTACTGTTTCACTGTTTCCTCTTTAAGTTGTTTTTTAATTAATTATGTATTAAGATAAATGCTAAACTTAAATAAAGACGGTTTTAGTCAATAACTTATGCTAAGCTATAATAAATTTCACTAAATGTATACTTGTGTACGACAAATATTAAAATTTTAGTTAACCAAACGCGAATTAAATTAAATCTGAGCAATTTTTGAAGATAGAATACCCTGTATATATTTTGTTAAAAGTGAATTTTAAAAAAATATATATTTTCATATTTGTACAGGAGCAAAGTTTTTTGTCAATTAAGAAATAATTTCGATACACATAAAAGAAACTGAAGAGAACGAAATTATTTAACTTTGGATGGTATATCTCGTACTAATGATGCCGTCTTTTGTGATGCCAGTGTAAAATATCGATTAGATTCAGCGTTAGCTTAACGAAATGCATCGTTAATTTAATGATATTCACGTGCCGTCCTTGTTCGATCAATATCGAGGACATAACGAGGATTCAAGTATGAAACAGATTTTATTTGATTAGTCAAGGAATAATTGAATACATAAACAAACGAAGACTATTAAATTTAGTGCAATGATGTATAATAATTCAGAAACATTTATATAGTATACACATGCGTATATATATATATATATATATAAAGATAATTATTTCTTGACTTTTGTATGTTATAGTACAGTATAACCTCCTTATAATGGACACTGACGGGGAATCCTAAAATGTCCAACATATGGAGGTGTCCAAAATGTGGAGGTGAAAAAAAAAACGAAAAAAAATATTCATTCTCATATCAATTTAATCACACATAATAAGACGAAAGTCGAAAAAAATTTACAATACTTAATACACATACATACATACATATTTTATGCTAGATTTTACTCGAAATAATCATTAATTGTTGTTTGTTTTGCTTTTTTCATTTTATGTTTAAATATCTCAGATTCACATTCAAGAAGAGCTTGAGAAATATTGTTAGCAATGTTAAAACTGTTAGTGCTTAAGAAATAGTTCTCAAGATCTTTTAATTTTTGATGGGCTTCTGAAATATTTGATATACTAGTTACAAATTCCTCTTCAATCTCATTTTCCATTTCATCACTGATATCAGTAATTTCATCGATACAATCTATAATGGAAACATTAGGATTTTCAGTAAATAACTCATTATCAATTAATGCGTATGTGCTTAAATCTAAATTAGTGATGTTAAAATTGGGAAATAAAAATGCTAATGGTATATTATCTTCTATATCGCACTCTGCACTTAGATCACTGTCACTTTGATTGAATCCGCATTTTTGAAAACAGTTTCTTACGGTCACAGGCGAGAGTTTTTTCCAAGCAGCTGATATCCATATTAATGCAGTGACTACCGTAATGTTTTTTTCTATCATTTCTAGTGAATTTTCAGTATCCATTAACGCAAAAGCCTTTTTACAAGCATGCTCCGGTAAATTACCTTAAAGTTTTGAATCACACCCTGGTCCATAGGTTGATAATGCGAGGTAGTATTTGGAGGCAGAAAAAACAATTTTACGTTTTCCAATGAAATCTTCGGATGAGAAGTGGCATTATCAAGAAACAAAATTACATGCCTTTTTTCTTTCTTCATCTTGTTATCAAAGTTCTTTAACCAAGCTGACATAATATCCAAAGTCATCCACGCTTTTTTGTTAGATATCCATCCTATCGGCAACTTATCCACATGAGCTCCTTTAAAACATCTAGGTTTCTTACTTTTACCGATGACTAACGGCCTTTCCTTATCACCCTCCATATTTGAACACAACAATATAGTTAGTCGTTCTTTTGCAGATTTTCCTCCGGCACATTTATCACTTCTTAACGCAAATGTTTTTGTCGGAAGGGCGCGGAAAAATAAACCGGTTTCATCAGCATTAAAAATATCTTTCGGAGAGTAATCTTTGCATATTGATTGCAACTTGACTTTCCAATCGTCTACATTTTGCATGTTTACATAGTCAGATTCACCACACACACTTTTAAATGATATTTTATGTCTTTGACAAAATTTCTCCAACCAACCATTAGACGCTTTGAATTCGGTGAGTTGTAAACTTTGTGCTACTTCCAGCGCCTTTTCTTTGAGTAGGGGTCCTGACATGGGAATATTTTTGTTTCGCACCTTACAGAACCAGTTGAACACTGCTCCGTCGATTGCTAAACCACTAGTTTTTGGAAACTTCCTTTTTTGAGCTAGGTTTCCATTTTTCTCGAAAAGTTCTTTTATTTCACTTTTGTTTTTCACTATATCACTAATTTGCGACTTTCCGACACCAAACTTTTCCGCGAGCTTTCGGACACTTAAGCTTTGCTGTTCACTAACCGCAATAATATCAATTTTATCTTGGATTATTAACCGCTTTCTTTTACTAGAATCCATGTTGACACTATCAAAGGCTAGTTCAAACTGATTCAAAATATCACTCCACTTATCACCTGACGAGTAGGCCAGTGGTAAACCGTCGTTCCTTTGTATTATGGGAAAAACCCGAGTAGATATACTTCCACGTGTGCACTTTGTACATACATATGTATTATGGGAAAAACCCGAGTAGATATACTTCCACGTGTGCAGCAATAAAAGTACATACATACATACATAATTGCAAAATTTGATTCGGCGCCGCCCGTCCTGTCTGTCCTTAATTAAGAAATATATTTACAGATGTTTTATTGCATCGGTGAAATAAAGGGTGTCCGCGTCCGATTTATGGAGGGTCCAATATTAGGAGTGACTATTGTTAAGAAAACCCATTATAAAATTTCGTACCACAAAAAATGTCCATTTTTTAGAGGTGTCCGATTGTCGGAGGTGTCCATAATTAGTGGTTTTACTGTAGATTAAATTAAATTAGTCGGCGATTTAAGGTCTGTTTTACTTTGATATGTATATACTTAAAACAATCTTACATGCTTCAGACCTTAAATCGCCGACTAATTTAATCTACAATATATATATATATATATATATATATATATATATATATATATATATATATATATATATATATAATTGAAAAGAAATGATCGACCGTGATATATTATCAAAAATTTATTTAAATTCGGGTAAGCGGTCAATTAAAAAACTCCTTTATTAAATTACCCTATATTTCGCAACACTTTGTCGCTTCTTCTGGGGTAAAAAATGTAGAGTTAAAAAATAATAAAATTGACGTACAAAATATAAAAATGATTAGATATGATCTAATCATTTTTATATTTCGCAACACTTTGTCGCTTCTTCTGGGGTAAAAAATGTAGAGTTAAAAAATAATAAAATTGACGTACAAAATATAAAAATGATTAGATATGATCTAATCATTTTTATATTTTGTACGTCAATTTTATTATTTTTTAACTCTACATTTTTTACCCCAGAAGAAGCGACAAAGTGTTGCGAAATATAGGGTAATTTAATAAAGGAGTTTTTTAATTGACCGCTTACCCGAATTTAAATAAATTTTTGATATATATATATAATATATATAATATATATAATATATATAAATGGTAAATTCAATTTGTTGGCGATTTAAGGTCTGGTTTTACTTCAATATAAAATATTTTATATTCCTTGAAAAAGCATCATTTGCCGAAACATGTAGGATTGTTTTAAATATATACATTTTGAAGTAAAACCAGACCTTAAATCGCCAAAAAATTGAATTTACCATAACATACAAAGGTCACGAAATAATTATCTATATATATATATATATATATATATATATATAAATATATATATATATAAATATATATATATATATATATATATATATATATACTCGTATATATATACACACAATATTAGAGGGAATTTCTTATTTTCTTAGTCGTAGTTATAATATATAATAAAAGTAAGTGTTTCTTGGGAGTAGCGGCCAGGTAATTAAAATAATTTATGCTGGCGTTTCGGTACTATATATAGGCCTTTTTTAAAACTGTAATATTTATTGAAATGGTAAAAAAATGATAAGATTACAATGCTAAATTAGAACTACTTACATTAAAATTACGCTGTTAATATGTATTTGTTTTTGGCTGCTGTTTCTAAATAAAACTAAATTACGTGTCTTGCTGGTTTAGACCTTTTCTTTCATATCGTGCATATGTTTATTATCGTTTTGATGTGTGAAAATGTTTGCAGTGTCACCCACCATACTTATACGATACGTTGGTTAAGCTGTTCTCGGAGATGTGTTCTTTATTTTTTTATTTTATTATGTAATTTTATTTTTGTAAGTTCATAATCTCACTACACGGGGAAAGGCGGAGGGGAGTTATACAATGGGCAGGTATATTGTTGAGAGGTTATTGTATTGTTCTTGTAAGTATTATGTTGTTTGAACGTTTAAATGGACACAAATTTTCAAGCGATAGTACGGCCCCAAGAAAATATCAAAAAATAAAGCAATAAGCATATTAGAAAGCATCCACATACAAAAAACACAAACTCCGCAAATGATAGAACAAACATAAATAACCTCTCAACAATGTACCTGCCTATTCTATAACCCCCCTCCTTCCCCGTATAGTGACATTACAAACATACAAAAATCAAGTTATGTATATATGTGTATATAGGTTAAATGAACACAATTGAAAGTTTTATATCAGTTATTGCATTTAATTAAAATTAAATATTTACATATACATTGATATATTTGTATTTCCAATTGCATAAGTTGTAATTGCTATTGTATTCAACTAAAAGTGCATTGCAGTACTCTTGGATATACAATGTTTTCAGGTATATATACAAACAAATATACAAAATATGCAAGAAAAATTTTTCTACACGGGAGCATGCACGTATAATTGTCCATGCGCACTTCAATGTGAGAAGTACTGTCTCGTGGCGTTATCTACATTTATATAATAGTACTGCTACTATTGATATTATATTATTAGGACCCAAACTTTCTTTCGATTGGTCAGATCGAGGGTTCAAAGAACTTTAAACTTTATTCGTACAACGCGGATCATTCTACAAGAAACCGCCTGTAAATTGGTTCAGTAGTTTTTTAGTTTATAACGGACACACATACGAACATTGCAATATATACATACATACCGTCTCATTCTGAGCAAACGCAACGATCCGAATGTATGAATATTTCTCCCGCTCCGAATACAAATCCCCTGAACGCGTTTAGCCAATCACAGCGCAACCATTTGACAATTAATGTCACAAATTAGTGTCACCCTATACGGAGTATCTTAAGCGTTTGAATATTCGTCATGCCGCGCATTATACACTAGAAGAGAAAACCGAAATGATGAAATGGTACCAGGCTGATAATTCTTATCAAAGAGTATGCGACTTATTTGCCGGAAGGTATCCCGACAGGCCGATCCCGAACAAAGCTACAATTTGTAGACTTAAAAGGAAAATAGACATTACTGGTTCTGTACAAAATTTAAAACCATTGTTCCCAAATCGCATTTTAGTATGCGCTGCAATAGAACTAAATTCAAATTTGAAGCTTAGCGATATTTCCAACGATTTAGGCATATGCTGCTCTTCCGTTAACCGCATACTAAAATTAAATGGTTGTAAAATACATTGTTCATAATGCGAAATTAATTATAATTTCTCATTATGAACAATTTATTTTATTATTTGTAAGAGTGAATTTTTCTTTACATTACTAGAATTTAATTTAGTTTTTAATTATTTCTGAAGTTTATTTAGTTTACTATGAATAGATTTTGTGACCTTTATTATTAAAATTTAATTTATTAAACTCTTGATGCCTTATTTGCAATTTTCTTAACCGCCTATTAATAATTTCATTACGCTTTGTGTGACCATCGTCAGTATAACGTATTGCAATTTTCTCATAACCATAACACAGGACTAAACAATTTATAGTCCTTTAATAGTAATTTGGTAATTTTTCTTACGCGGCTCCATAATATGTAAGTATGTATGACAAATGACATCGATGTTGGCGCACCTACAGCATTCAGGGGATTTGTATTCGGAGCGGGAGAAATATTCATACATTCGGATCGTTGCGTTTGCTCTGAATGAGGCGGTATATATATATATATATATATATATATATATATGTATATATATATATATATATGTATATATATACAGGCTGTCCCGTAAAAAACGCCAACATTCATAATTCCGTTATTTATTTTCCGGTTTTATTTAAACAAAAAGTAAATTTAATAGCATCAAAAACACTATAAGATAGCAGTGTTTTATTTGTTTTCAATTGTTTTCTTTAATGTTAAACGACAGTCAAGTTTTTTATTTTAAATGGCAACATATATATTTTTGGCTATATTCGGATTGGTTTTTTTTTTTCTGAATTCAACGATGTATAACATGTTTATTTTTGATAAACGTTTATTGCAAAAAAAAAAACTTTATAAATTTCATCTGTCTTCCATTATTTATAAATATTCGAATGTGTCATGAAACATTGGAGTATGGTAAGTATTATAAATATTATTATAAGAAACAAAACACTTTACAATAAATGTTGAAATTGCCCGCCACCTTGTTCAACACATATCGCACATCTCCTAATTACTCCAAAGGTCGCATTTAAAAGACAAGCGGCAGGTACTTCTTGACAAGTGTCAATAATTCTTTGTCTTAAAATGTCAACATTTTCTGGAGTTGTTAAATAAACTCGATCTTGTAGATAAGCCCACAACCAAAAATCGAGGGGCGTAAGATCCGGTGAACGCGCAGGCTACTCGATAGGACCGGATGTTCCTATCCACCTATTTCCAAATTGGGTGTTCAACAAATAAGTATTTACTCTGGCGTTGCGCGGGAGCCCCAACTTGTTGAAAAAATATTCTATTTAAATTTGCCAAAGGTAATTCATCTAAAAAGTTTTGGAGATTTTCGTGTAATAAAGTGTAGTATTTTTCTTGATTTAAGCAACCATCTATGAAAAATGGCCCAATTAATTGATCACCTAAAATGCCACACCAAACATTTACGTTGAAACGTCTTTGAAAATTATTTTCAATTACAAATCTCGGATTGTCTGCACTCCACTGTCGATGTATGTTTCTATTAAAAATACCGTTGTTGCTAAAAGTGCATTCATCAGACCAAATTATCCTTCTGGAAAAATTCGGGTCTTGTTCTAATGCATTTAAATAAAAACGACAAAACTGGATTCTTCGGCCAGGATCATTTTGTTCTAATGCATGAACTTTTCGAGCTATGTACGGTTTAAGTTTGTGTTTTCTTAAAATACCATGAACTGTAGTTTTTGATACCCCAATATTATGTGCAATTTCGCGAATCGAAGTTCGTGAATTTTGCTGTACTGCAAGAAGAACATCTAATTCCTTATCTTCGGAGAATTTCCGTTTTTGTGTTTTTGGTTTGGTAAATGATCCATAATTTCTTAAATTCTTTTCAATTCTCTGAAATATTTTCGAACCTGGAACTTCTCTGTCCGGAAAACGAGCACTGTACCGACGTACTGCTTGAAGGCGATTTTTATTACATTCAAAGAACACTTGTAACATGTCCGTTAATTCATTGTTATTAATTTTTAACGAAAATACGCTTTTTGTTGCGGCAAAACGTTCAAACAGGATAATACAGAAAACTTAATAAAGTCAAACTGACACTTAAGGCACATTGACATAATGCTAGTGGACTGGGCCAAGTCTACTATAATGAAAGATGAAATTTATAAAGTTTTTTTTTTATTTTTTATTATTAGGGGATGTGCGATATGTGTTTAACAAGGTGGCGGGCAATTTCAACATTTATTGTAAAGTGTTTTGTTTCTTATAATAATATTTATAATACTTACATTTCAAATGTTTCATGACACATTCGAATATTTATAAATAATAGAAGACAAAGATGAAATTTATAAAGTTTTTTTTTTGCAATAAACGTTTATCAAAAATAAACATGTTATACACCGTTGAATTCAGAAAAAAAAAATACAATCCGAATATAGCCAAAAATATATATGTTGCCATTTAAAATAAAAAACTTGACTGTCGTTTGACATTAATGAAAACAATTGAAAACAAATAAAACACTGCTAACTTATAGTGTTTTTGATGCTATTAAATTTACTTTTTGTTTAAATAAAACCGGACAATAAATAACGGAATTATGAATGTTGGCGTTTTTTACGGGACAGTTTGTATATAGATAATTATTTCTTGACCTTTGTATGTTATAGTAGATTAAAATAGTCGGCGATTTAAGGTCTGTTCTACTTTGATATGTATATATTTAAAACAATTTTACATGTTTCGACACAAACTGCCTTTTTCAAAGAACCTTAAAATATAAATGACAGTATATCAATGTCAAACTTATATAAGTTTGACATTGATATACTGTCATTTATATTTTCCATATTGACACTAGTAAACATTGTCATTTAGTAACAAAGTCGTCTTATGCGATGTGAAGAAAGAGGTAATTTTGTTTCTATTCCATATATGATTGTGTTAATCGATTGCATACTAAAATGAAGTCCACATTGGAAAAAGGTTTTATTAAATGAAAATATGAAATTAGTAACGCTATAATAGCGCGAACTTCCATTCTACATTTTACGATTTTGGCACATCTAAATTATTACATTACCAACAAAATACAGAAAATTTAGCATACATTATCTTTGATTTATATGCATAAATACAGGGAGGATACCTCTATTATTATTACTATCAAGTGGATTCCGTGACGTTTAAATACTTGATGATGCGTTTGTGTTCTGTATCCACTGTGCAATTATAATTAATTGATTAGCATTTCGCGTGTGAATTCGTGGCGTTTTCGTTATGCAATGTTTGTGGCCTCCGGGAGCTGTTCTATTTGTCTTCCGTAGACCTTCACAATTCCCTAACATTAATATTGTAATTTGTGTTGTTTTGTGTATCTAACCGCATAAATTTAGCGATTACCATATCATTAGGACCAGCTCATCCTATCCACGCATATACCTACACACACAGTGAGATTAATTTAATTGTTTTTGTTAATTTGGGCAACCCAAAGTAAATTTGTTCTTATTTTCAAAACCGAAAACATATTAACGTGTCGTTATTCTCGTATTTGTTATCAAAAACAGATACTCTTCGATCATTAAATGATTTTCTTTGTTTATTTCGAATAATAATTAAAACAACTAATGAACACAAATACAGTTGTTTGCTTGATAGAAAGAGAAAAACTAGGAATAAAACTAAAATAATCAAATCTGAATATCCATCTAGCTCAGTCGTCAATATCGCATGGCTAACGGGAAATATCCAGATCAAAACAGCAACCAAACAGACGAATTTCACACTTCTCCCTCTTAATTAGGGGGTTGTAACTAAATTTGATTATAACTTTACCATAGACTAGATAAACTGAGGAAAGATAAGAATTCAGCGTATAATACTTAATTTTAAACCCACTTGAAATGACAGTATATGGCAGTCGATATAAACTGGAAAATTTGTTACACTATTGCCTATTGTTCTCAAATTAATATATATGTTAATAGTAAGTTTAATAACATAATGTTCCGTCTCCATTGTTTTCTCTTAATATGTGGAAGCGACATCAAATACTGTTGAAACAATAGCTTGAAATTTTAGCGGTAGCGCTTTACAAAATCGTCCGGAAGAGCGACGTGAATGTTACACGATCGTTTAGGTGTCCGCAACATACGTCCGGAGCACATCTGCAGAGTTTCTGCGCTCTTAATCTGATTTAATTTGTTATATCCACAGACCAGTGCGTTTCTGAACGTCAAAGGAACAAGACATCGTCATAGTAACGGAACATCAAGATGCTGACGGTCTACTAACTGCGAATAGTGTCTAATGTAATTATATTAGTTGAACGTTTAAACCGGCGTTTATCCGGCGTAAATATTTTGGAAATATTCGAAACGCGAGGCAGCCGATTTCCTCTCTGGCATTGTCTTGAAAATCGTATTTTACAACATACTATATAAATATATATTGAAGTAGTTCACTTTGGCAACAGAAACTGGAAGAGAAGGAATGATAATGTTAAAAATAAAACTTAGGTTATGTATTGCATACGAAGACCATACATTAATAGTGTTAATAAGTTATTAAACAAGATAATACCGTGTAATTAATTATAAAATTTATTTTGAACAATTTTTATTATTTATTTAGATCATTTTACTTTATCAAAATTCAAAATCAAAATAATTAACTTGATTAATAATATTAATTTCATATGGATATCTATTTTATCTACCTTAATAATTTTTGATTTAAATTAACTTTCCGCGGGAATCATGTATTTTATCTTGTGCGCATATGAAATTATTAGACATTTAAAGGAACGTAATTTCTATTTCATAATTAATATTATTTATCGTAAATACTATATTAACACATATTTGATATAAAGTAAATCAAAAAGGAAAGATACGAAATTAAATACTTGTAATAATGCAAAATAAATCATATGGAGGCCAAGGAAGAAAACAATAGATAGAGAGCCTCGCTTGGGTTGTTGTTAGTAAACGACATTAGAAATTAAAAGTTAAAATTTTAAATATTACTAAATATGGTAAAGTAGCAATATACTTACAATTAAATATTATCAAAATAAGAAGACAGTAATTACGCATCGTTATAACTAAAAAGGAAAACTGCATACCTGACATTTACGGTTAAATCCTTAAAAAACCGCTGGCGTCATTTTCTGTAATAAGACTCCTGATAAGAAACCTTAACCAAGCTTCCTGCCGTTTAAACGTTCCTGAATATTTCCTGAACCATATCGTCAGACGTAGAACTACAAGTATTTATTAAATTAAATTATTTTTATATCAACCTTATATCAATATAACCTATTTATACGAGTAGTATCATAATTATTTAATTGAAAATTTAAAAAAATATATTCCTTACCTAAAATAAATGGTCTCGTAAAAATAATGATTTCGTGAATGTTCTATGCTTGGCAACACCACTATTTTATACATTATTATTTATACAAGTTATCATATATTTACTAGTATTATTGTAGCCACCATTATAGTTAACAGTATGTCACGGGATCATGTAAACGAACACAGGTGATCAAGGAATGTTGTATTAACCTAATTATAATTTAAAAATAGAATCATTAAACTTAAATTTTCACAAATATACTTGCAACATTTTTATTTATCTTCAATTTAAATTAATTCCGTGTACTTGAGGTATTTTATATTTGATTTATCGTCAGTGTGAATGTTAGATTCTTTATGATACACACAAATTAAGATTTGAATTTAACTGAATCGGCTCCTGCAGATATAGAGATCATACTCTACATATAAACAACACAATTTTAAACAATATCGTTAACCAAATCAATATTGAGTTAGCTGGCGCCCAATTCTGTGAAGTATTATTTAACTAATTTATTATTGTCTATATCTACCAAAGTATAAACAGTCATAGCGACAGTGTTTAGATAATTTCTTAACCGTTCATTAAATATATCAATTGATAAATTCTTCGAGTTTTTCGGCTTTTATATGAAATATTTACAAATATCAAATTAGTATGTAATTGCAAAGTGGGTGAGAATGTAATCATGCAGAATTACAAAGCAAATCATACGAAACTTTTTTAACAATATTTTTGAATTAGGAAAATTTCGTATGATTTGCTGATCCCCTGAGGAAGCATACGAATTCGATGCGAAATATTGGGTTAAAAAATAAAGAACTGACTTAAGTAATAGAGTTTAATTTTGCCGGATACCCCAAAAAAAAAACGATTATCCTTTCCATATATATATATATATATATATATATATATATATATATATATATATATATATATATATATATACAGGCTGTTCCCTGAGGTAATCGACAAACTTACACAATGCGTTTTAGAGGTGATTCGGAACAAAAAAGTTCATATGCACTTCAGCCTATTTTTTTTTGTTTTTTAGATTTCAACAAAAGAAGAAAACTGCTTCAGTAATGTATTTAATCATTAAATTACATAACAAACTAATAAACTAATATTATAACAGTTGCTCGAAATGTTCGTCTCTTCTTTCCAAACATCTATCATGAGCGTTTGCATGTTTTATCAACATGACGGCGCTCTACCGCATTTTAGTAGGCAAGTTATTGACTTTCTAAATTAAAATTTTCCTGGACGGTGGATAGGCAGAGGGAGGCCTGTGTTATGGCCTGCGCGTACTCCTGACTTTCCGCCATTGGACATTTTCTTTTGGAGTTGTCTGAAAAATCGTGTTTACTATAACGGTAAGCCAAACACTCAAGAAGAATTAATCGAAGGAATAGCTGCAGGTGAAATGAACTTACAGAACTTACAGAAATGAACTTACAGATATTAACTGGATACAGAATATGGCCCAAAGACTAGCAACATGTTTAGAAAAAAGAGGCGAACATTTCGAGCAATTGTTATAATATTTGTTTAATAGTTTGTTATGTAATTTCATGATTAAATACATTACTGACAGAGTTTTCTTCTTTTGTTGAAATCTAAAGAACAAAAACAAATTAAGCTAAAGTGTATATTAACTTTTTTGTTCACAATCACCTCTGGAACACATTGTGTAAGTTTGTCGTTTACTTAGGGGAACACCTGTATATATATATATATATATATATATATATATATATATACCTTTGCCATGGGAGAGATTTAAAAAAATTTTTGATGTCAAATATTTATGAATTTTTGTCCATACATGAATCTAGCATTTTATTAAAAAATAGATAAATAATAGCAAACCGGGATAGAGGATGGAAAGAGGTTAAAAATAAAGCGATATAAACTTCAAAAATAAAGCATCACAAGAAAGGAAGTTAAAATATTTAAGAGAATACAACACTATTATATTTATTCAGGATATGATTAAAGAAAAGAGAACATATAGGATACCAATTTTATTAAAAGAAGTTAAATAAGACTGAGATATTTGAAAGGTGACATTTTTGAAGTAATTTCAACAAAGTGTCAAAGCCAAGTGACTGGAACATTATAAAATAGCAGGTTACATAGCTTATAAGAAGTTATGTTAAATAACAAACAAAATGTAGTCAGTCCACCAGCTTTACAATAAAAAATAATTTTTAGTGAAAAACATATTTTTTCTTCCTTTCCTTTTATTCCACATAGCCACAGCAACGCAAGGCAGGGTATTGAATTGAATGATGTGTTTTATCAGTGAATCTATGTTCGCTACAATACTTTTATTTACTTTCCCATTCATTTCATATTGAGCCATTAGCCATAGCCATAGATTGAGCCACAACTACTAATTAATAAAAAATAATACGAATAAATACAAATCTAGAATAGAAAGAATATTTCAATCCAACGATCAAAAAAGAAAACAGAAAAAAAAGTATATTTCTAGAGAAAAAGATTCTTCGCGTCCTACAAATAGACAAAGCGAATCAATATTATTTCGTTATATAACGATGTAGACGTAGGTTGTTAGATGTATCGAAAATTGTATAACTTTTTTTTTGTGTTATATTACACACGCAGTATCCGTATATCATAAGCGTAAAGTCGAGAAGATGGAATGAAAAATCCCTACAGATGAGATGCAAGGCCTGTACGATAAAACTACAGTTAAAAACGAATCTAGTCGAAGATCGGCTTCCGTCTCACGTATTCCGACTTGATAAATGTTTGTTCTATATCCTACATCGCAAACTCGAAATTGATGGCAGTTGGATGTATTTCGAGATTTTAGACTTTGCCTCGAGTTGACGACGAAATAATAGGAAGCGTTTTCTGGGTGTAGGAACCAGTTTAAGTTAGAAAACGACCGTGGCTTTACTGCTTTAGCCGTCGACATTCTCATCAGATGCGCGCTATGGACACCAAATAAATATATATAAATTACATAAATTTGATGAAAATCTGAAGATGTAAATAGTTGTTAGGTAATTACATAGGTACGAGAGGGTATTGATATATTATTAGCCGACTATTGAAACAATTTAAAGTTAGGACTTAGAACATTTTATTATTAAAAACTAGTCTCCTTTTAAATTAATACACTTAAGATTGCAATCCTGCAACGCGTTTAACCCTCCAGCCCTCCACAACCTCTTCGTTACACAAAAATTGACGTCCTTTTAAACTTTTTTTCAATCGAGGGAACAGATAATAGTCTGGAGACCTAAATCTGGCAAATAGGGTGGATGTTCTAGTAATTGGAACCCTAGATTCCGAATTGTATTCATTGTAATGCGCGATTTGTGTGGCTAACGTGCCACGTCTTGTTTCTTTAATTTTCTCTCAGGGTGATTAGTAATTTATAATAAGAATTTTCAGTGATAGTCTGACTCTTTTTTAGGTAATCGATCATAATTATTCCACGGATATCTAAAAAAATCGAAACAAGAACTTTTCCAGCGGATTTTAGAATTCGAAATTTCTTAGGCCTTGGACAACCACGATGCTTCCACTCCATCGATTGCTGTTTTGTTTCTGAGTCGTAAAAATGGACCCATGTTTCATCCATAGTCACAAGACAGTTCAAGAAATCTGAATCTCCATCAAAACGGGCACAGATTGACGGTGATGCTTTCACTCTTGTTCATTTGTGTTCGGCGTTCAAGCATTTAGGAATCCATTTCGCAGAAATTTTTGTTATATCTAAATTGGTATGAACTATATGATGGACTTATTCATATGAAATATTTAGTGCCTCTCTATATGTTTTAGCCCAATTCAACGGTGATAATATCATGTCATGGACTGCGTTAATATTTTCGGGGGTGACCACCGAAATCGGTCTTCCTGGTTGCGACAGTTTTCCTCTTTTGAATGACGAAATTCAATTTTTGACAGTCGCATATGATGGGCATTGATCGCCAAGTGGATTAAGCATATCTTAGTAAATTTCCTTACCACTTAACCTCTTCAAATACAAGAATTTGATGATGCCTCGATACTCTAATTTATAGATTTTAACATTTGCTATCGACATGCTTTCTTTCAAAATTTACTGAACAGGAATACTTCAACTTCTTGACGTAATATTTTACAGTGACACTTTCAAAATGTCATTATTCCTTGTAATTATAACAAGATTTTGTTTTGTTCAAGGAAAATGACCTAGACTAACTATATGTCAATACCTCATCGTAGTGGATTAATTTCCATAGCTTATTTACAGATGATGGTATTTTATTGGTAAATATTTGTATTTAGTAAGTTGCAAAATGTATCGATGGTCTATGGTATGTTGTACACATTTACTAGGGGAACAGGGGAAATTTTTAGAAAATCAAACAAGAATTTGTTTTAAAAAAAGTTAGATGATTTTTTTATGTTCTTCAAAATAACTTTAACATCAATACATTTTTGCAATCGATAAAACCAATCTTTAAAGCAGTGATGTCACTCTTCTTGAGACACTTCAGAAACCAGGTTTTTATAATATTCCACTGTTTTATCTGATTATGTAAATGTGATTTCACGCCTTTTATCTTTACTTTTTGAGAGTAAAAAAATTCACAATGTGCTAGATCAGGGTTATATGCGTTCAATGCGTTGTTCTTATTGACTGGGAGTTAGTTGATGTGGAATCCATCGACATCAAAATTTTCTCCCGTCTAACTGTTCATGTGAAATGTTTTGGATTTGACTCATACCAATGCCTAATGTCGCCCTAATAAATTCATATATCTGTTGATCTTCCACAAGCATTGCTCGATCGGCCGAAACTCATCAGTAACAGCAGTTCTTGGGCGCTCTTCGTGAAATTCATCATAAGAAAGTAACGATCTCTTTTGAATTCGTTGTACTAATTATAAATTGTCGCCTTAGATGATCGCCAAATGCATTCTAAGCCGATCTTCACATTGTTTAGGCGTTAATGACAATTTGAAATCGTAAAAAATCATAGGCCGGGAATGCTCTCTAGTCAAATTCACTTTCTTGGTGACAAACTCTTTAAATTATAATAATTAACAAACTATTAGAGCAAATCGACCGAACTACACGGCGATCAACTTGCAAAACATTAAAAAGTAGCTGTCAAATAGAAACAGATTTAATTTTTTCTAGAAACATGACCATTCTAGATTTTGTCAGTGTTCCCCTTGCATTAGGAGTTTTTTGACTTTGTTATTCAAATAACTACGAAATTCCAAAATTAATAGAGGTATGGATTCTTTAGTGTTAATATTACTACAATATTTTTATATTCACATCTTATGCACGACTACTTGAGGTGGTCCATGCAGCTTATTCTACAAATATGTTTAATTAGTATACCTAGCCCTATTCCTTTAACTGGAGCTAATATCTTCAAGAGAAAAGCCTCTTAAGTGTTTTGTTTCTTTTTCTAGAGTTGCCTAGCTCCTTTGCATATGACTGGTTAAGTTGCCCTGAACCAAGGTTCTTTTAGCTTATATGTAGTTCCGACCTCATTTTACAAGCCTCTGCACTCTAACCTTGAAAATTCCAGATAACTTAACTGATCGGACCTCCCTGGGTGGCATCAAATCCACTTCACCTATAGTGCTGACCCTCACAACTTTATATATTTACTTCGGTAGATAATCTTGGTTTATTCTTGTCTTCTTGGCCTGATTTACATATCAAGGGTTCCACATTTTCTAGTCTTATTGCTTTAATTGACCTAATATCTTCAAGAGAAAAGCTTCCTTGACACTTGGATACTTTTTTGGAGTTTTCTATCTGTTTTACGTATTACTGGTGAAATTGATCTCGACCACTGTTCTTTAAGCATGTATGCTTCTGATTTAGTTGCATCAGTCTTTATATTTTATCCTTAGAAATTCCAGATAGCTCAGATGATCGGATCCCATCGTCGAACATGAAACGCTTTCGGTGTTAACCTTCACAGACTTATAAATTTACTTCGATAGATGACTCTGGTTTATCCTTGCCTTTTGGCTTCATTTACCGATGAGGCTTCTTGCATTGCAGCTTTAGAATTTCTTGCTTCATATTTTATCCATACTGTTTCCATGAGTAGCAAGGGAATTAATGAGCCGTCCGATCAAGAGCTTGACCGGCTAAGGTTGAAGATAGGAGGTTTGGCCTGGTGCCCCGGGAACCTCTCTACGGTAACGCAACTTACGGTACATTAACTTCCACTTCAATTTGTACTTAGCTCGGGTATTTCGGGAACACTATTTCCCCTACTCAGATATTAGTTACGAGCCCCTGAGGGTTATGTATAGCTGTAATAAACAAGGACTAAAACTGGCTAACAGGAGCAAAGAACTATGAGTCACCCCTAATATGGTTACTAGTATATCCTGTCGCAGGAAGGAGACTGCGTTCTTCGGATATAATTTCTTTAAATAGGTTACAACTACAATACTCGAGTAATGTTAAATATCAGTTCTCAATTATATCTAGTTAGAATTAGTACATTGATGAGACTATTAAAAATAACGATAATTTTCTATAGCACAAAGTACACAAGAGTACCAATTAATATTGTATTAAGCATATCCTAATTATATGTGTCGTGTTTGATTGAAACACGACATTCAACAATTCATTTACTTGAGCCTTGAGTAAATCTATGAATCTAGATGAAGTTGTTGTTTATAATACAGTTGTGCTGCTAGTGAACATTTTTGGGAGACCTACGATTGCTCTACTTATACAGGGTGTCCAGAAACTCTCCTGACAAACGAAGACCGAAGTTTCCTCAGATAATTTTAAGACAATTAAACCCAAATTCACCTAGTCCGAAAATGCTTCCTAAGGGAGCTAGAGTTCTTTGAAGATGGCGCCTTGTATTTATTTTTTTTTAAATTCCTCCAGAACGCTTCTATTTAGAAAAACAAAAACTGGTATGCTTATTTATCCTCCAGAGATGAATTGATTCCATCAATTGCGAATTTCTAGTACCGGTCATAGGCGTCCGTTTTGGGTAGGTCAACGGTTATTTTAAGGCATAACTTTTTTGTCTTTAACTTTTAAGCATTTGGGTCACTAGATTATTAAATTTTCAGGTATTCCAGTACTAAAAGGTACTCTTACTTTAAGTCGGTAGGATACACCGTTTTCTAGAAAAATCGATTTGTAAATTTTTCGTTTTTTCTTCATTAAAGTTCAATTTTTTATTTTTTGCAATAGTTAGCTCTGAACTGCCAACAGAAGTAAAACCTACGTTTTTCATTGTCAAATTGTTGTCAGTTCGCGAAGTTTATCTTTTCATTTTTTACTTTGTGTTATTCAAACACAACGATTTCAATTTAAAAAAAAATGGTTTTTACTAATGAGGAATACGCCGATATGCATTTAGTTTATGGCGAAATGAGGTGTAACGCTCGAGCGGCGCAACGTAGATACGCTGAAAAATTTCCCAATCGTCAGCATCCCACTCACTCAACATTTACAGCTCTTTATCAACGATTAAGAGAAACAGGTTCAGTGGTCCCAAAAAATAATGAAACAGGGAGACATAATGATGTAACAGCAGAACATGAAGATGTTATTTTAATGGCAGTTGAGGAAAATCCAGAAATTAGCGTTCGAAGACTATCTGCCATGTACCCCACAATTTTAAAATCTTCCGTAGGAAATATCTTACACAAAGAAAATTTATATCCTTTTCATTTTACAAAGGTGCAAGCAGTGCTAGAAGGAGATTTTCCTTCTCGCGTAGAATTCGCTAGATGGTTACAAAATCAGAAAAATCAAGATGAAGATTTCTTCAGGAACATTTTGTTTGGTGACGAAGCTACATTCTCAAAAAATGGAATTTTTAATGTACATAATGCACATTATTATTCGTACGTTGGTGACAATCCCCACGTTGTTCAAGAATTTAAGCATCAGCATAGGTTTAGCATAAACGTCTGGATAGGAGTAGTTGACGATTATCTACTTGGACCTGTGGAATTACTTGCTCGTTTAAATGATGCTGATTACTTACATTTCCTGCAAAATATTTTCCCTGATTTGTTAGATGAGATGCGTTTAAATATTCGGCAAAACTTATGGTTTATACAGGACGGCTGTCCGGCCCACTTTAGCAGGAATGTACGAGACTTTCTAGATAATAACTACGAAGACCATTGGATTGGAAGAGGCGGTCCACTTGCTTGGCCAGCAAGGTCGCCGGATTTGAATCCTTGCGATTATTGTGTTTGGGGATACATAAAAGCATTTGTTTATTCCGTTCCGATACAAATGCTTGCAGCGAATTTAGAAATCTCTAAGCAAAAGGGTAAACTTATGCATAGAGACTAATGGTCATCACATCGAGCAACTTTTGTAACAATCTACCTTTGATACTTGTTCTTTTTTTGTTAGTTTCGTTCCATTGTAATAAATAATTTGTTTTTAGTTTATTAAATTAATTTTCATCCATGCCTTGATAGTCCAAGCCAACTTCGTCGCTAGAAATAAGTAGGTACATAATAAATTGAACTTTAATGAAGAAAAAACGAAAAATTTACAAATCGATTTTTCTAGAAAACCGTGTATCCTACCGACTTAAAGTAAGAGTACATTTTAGTACTGGAATACCTGAAAATTTAATAATCTAGTGTCACAAATGCTTAAAAGTTAAAGACAAAAAAGTTATGCCTTAAAATAACCGTTGACCTACCCAAAACGGACGCCTATGACCGGTACTAGAAATTCGCAATTGATGGAATCGATTCATCTCTGGAGGATAAATAGCATACCAGTTTTTGTTTTTCTAAATAGAAGCGTTCTGGAGGAATTTAAAAAAAAATAAATACAAGGCGCCATCTTCAAAGAACTCTAGCTCCCTTAGGAAGCATTTTCGGACTAGGTGAATTTGGGTTTAATTGTCTTAAAATTATCAGAGGAATCTCCGGTCTTCGTTTGTCAGGGGAGTTTCTGGACACCCTGTATAATAATACTAAAGAAACTGAAACATTCATCAGTTACAATGGTAATCGATCTTACGTATTGATTTAGGCATGGCCCCCACATTCGATTACGGGCCCTGGACTTAGGACTAGAGACACCCCTCTCCTATTGCTACATTATAATTGCATTGTTATTTCTTACCCATAGAGAATGTAATTTAACCTGAAAATACATGCTATAATTATGGTAACTATTTTATAAGTCCAAACTAAACTTTATTTATAAAATTATTTTACTTAAAAATGACCACAGCAGATAAATTTATTTAACACACTCAGATTAAAATAAAAACGTTACGAAAAACTAAAATTTGGATCTATGTAAGTTATAGACACTGGCTACAAAATAAAACTACTTAATAATAGTCTTCCGAGCTTTCATCGTCTAAAATGATCAATTTCGTCGGAAAAGGCAAGAGTCTCGGCCAATGCATTCTCAATTGCTAAAATTGCTAAATAATTAAGACGACGTCGGCCTGTTAAGCTCTTTCGCCAAGTTTTTAAAGAGTTCGCTAGTCTACTAATAGACATTTCAGCCCTAGACACTATTACTGGAATCGTACAAAAAGGTCTAATTCTGGTATACAGGTTAAAAAAAATCATGTGGTCATTTTCTGATTGGTAGACTGTAATATAGACGCTCCTCATGTATACATTTCTTTAACTAAGCTGTCTAAATTTGCTAAGTCTGAAGGATACTTTGAGACAAGATTGATGGTTTTAACTTTTAGTTCATGGTCCATAAAAATCAAAACTGGTGAAAACAGATCACAGATTTGTTCACAAATCGCAAATCTTGTTTTGAAATCTGCCATGACAAAATCCAAAACAAGGAAAACAAAGGATTTGAATTAATTTGATGCTTCTTTTCATCTGCGTTCGGTTTCCTTTTGATAAAAAACTCTGGTGAAATGTCAACTGCCTCAGCAACTACCTTTGCTTCATTCAAAATGGTTTCCCATAAATCTCGTAGGATCTGCGGCTCATTAAGTAAGTCTATTAAGTAAGTACGTTAAGGGAAATGCCTTTGTTCTGTATAATAAAATTTTAGTGACTAATAAAGGTGCCAAAATAATGACGTTAAGGAACCTTTGAAGGATCCAAAGTACTTCTTGAGTCCCAAAATATTATTTCTTGCTGATGGAGTTAATGTGGGTACGTTATCCTCCAGGAGTAGATCTAAAAGTTAGAGGATCCAAAGATCCTTCAAAATATTTTCGTCTAGTTTGTATTAAATTATAATAATAAAAAAAAATATATTATGTAAGACTGGGCCCGTGCCCGGGCTCTGGACCCAGGGGTCCAGCCACCCCCAAAGCATTTCATGCTAAACTAGCAGATAAACTAAATAATTAATTTGATATACAGACGAAATTAAAGGAAATGAGATGGGTGAGAATTGGATATTGCAGTCCTAATTTCAAGTTACACTACAGGTTCTTACGAGTGATCCATTAATATTTACTCTTCTTTATATTAACAATATATACTTTTCAAAACAATAGGCGCACAGTTGGTAATAACATTTTAAATTTATTTAAGTATTGTTCAACGATAAATTTTCAAACACATAAACGTGCACGACGAAAGCAAGGCAAAGAATAAGAAAAAGAACGTGAAAGGAAGAATCAATTCTCTCAATTGGTTGCTCCATGTGATTTTAATATTTATAAGGAGGTCGTAACGTTGGATGTTACTGCTTTCGTATTTTTCTAAACCTCTCTCATCCCTATTTCTATGTCTTAAGTAAACAGACAAGAAATTTTATATTGGATTTTCGACGGTATTTTTGTTGTGCCCCTTTTTCTCTCTGTTTTAATATTTTAAAGTTCCAGTGTGTAATGTCTACACAAACCTTTATCCTGCTCCGGCAATCTAGAATTGAAAAAGCGCTGTAATTGGATAACCGGCTGTTTTCAATTTCTTTGATTAAATTTCGTTTTGAATCTTGACTTGCTTTTAAGGCATTTCAATGTTTCCGTTGACATGTACAAAAGATAATTTTTTTTATAATTAAATTGTCATCTTACTTTAAAAGTATAAATATTAATGTTTACATTCGAGAAAATATATATCATTCCTCGTTTTATCTTGGGGAATTTAGAATTTGAATCTTTTGTTTTTATTCATTGCTGTTTTATTTCATTTCGAGTATAATTAACTAAAGGTTTTTAATCTAAAAGCAAACATAATAGAATAAAAAAGTTCATAAAACTCAATGCGAATGATACAACATCATTCTGAAAGAAAAATTTACAGAATAGAATATACCAGAACCATCAATTTTAAAGACAGAATACGAAATACAATTAAATTATTGAAAGTGATTATTCTCTTGATCTTTTTGCAAAAGGAATTAAGGAAGCCAAACTTGACATTCTGTATTCATTGATCGAATGAAATCAAGGACTGAAACTTGAAAACATTGTGTGGAAATGTAATAAGAAATTTATTTTACATCGTCAATAAAGGAGAGGAATATTTGGTGGAAGTATTGAAGGAGGAATATTAAACATGAAGCAAAGATTTAGAACAATATAAAATGGAATTTCACTCCGTACAATACCGGGTGTCCCATTGGCATGACTGCCACAGCTTAAATATATGCTACTGATGCAATTTCAAGTTGAAAATATCTAATGAATATATTTCCAAAACTCTTTCGTAGCTGAATTACACAGCATTTTAAGTTTTGATAACCCTACTAATGCAGGTATTTTGAACTGCTGTTTCGTTGTTATTAAAAAGTTTCGGTGGTCGAATTCATTATTGAATTTTAGACGCTTATTATTATTGTGACATTTGTACCAGTAAACTTCAAGTAAGATAATTCAGTGTGTTTATTGCTACCGGTAAGCGTAACAATAAATCATTAACACGAAACTGGCTCTTAAATTTTTCCAAACTTAGTAGCGCTCCTGGGACTTACCTTGGTGAGCGAGATGTTGTAGCTAAATATAGAACCAACGAGCCAGACCCAGACGAGTCAGTGAAGACGATCATGCGCCTCCTTTCGAAACGTTGTCAGAAATTACTCAAATAACTCAAAAAATGAAAAAAAAGGCACCACCGTGTATCTTATAACTTTGTTAGTTTTTATGCAGAGGTCTATGCCACACGGAATTCATAAAATATATTAAAAACCCATCAGGTGATATCGAAAGAAAGATGGTTTGTAAAGGAAGCTACTAATTTTTTTGTCATACTTTCATAAAAAAAATTAACAGAGAAAACAACTAATTACTTAAACTATGACAAGTTAATCAAAACGTCTATGAATTTCATTAGTCAATTCTTTAAACAGTGTTGAACAAACAAAATAAGAAAAAGAAAGTAAATATTTGGCATAGCCTCTACCTTAAAAAAGGTAAAGAAAGCTGTTGAGATATAATTTGCTTCCCTTTTACATCAATTAAAGAAATTTATCTAATTGGCGTTAACTAAAATAACATACGGTATAACAAACGCCAACGGCTACACTGCGCCAACAAAATTATCATATGGTATAAGAAAGATTAGATATAAACCAAATTTAAATTACCATAGGGCATAGTACTAAGTTAAATTTAGTAAAACGATAATTTATCATAGTGTACTCGTATAGTAAAAAAACATAAGCAAGCTAGTTTATCGCTAATCCTAATCTAAATTTAAATATTATACATAGGCTAAAGGGAATTACTTCACGGGAAAGAAAAAGAATCGCAGCTATTACGATTAATTAACGATGCTAAAAAAAGGAAAACGAGACGTAAATTTAATTATTTGAAACAAATAAAAAAAATTAGCAATCAGAATTTTAGCGTGAAAAGGTATAATTAATTATTTAACCAATAGAACAGAAATTTTGAAATGAATATAACCCTAATTGCACAATCGGTACATGAAAATTGCGAAGGCAAAAATTATTAACTCTAGTTAATGATTCTATATTAGAAAATTTGGACCAAGACGAAACGTTGTACTACTCAAAATGGCGGTCGTAAAATTTCTTTCTTCAAGTTACTTGACTTTAAACTAAAAAGTGTTCCAGATTAATGAATTTCGATATTTTTCGGAGAACACAAAATATACAGATTACACTTATCTGTTAACCGGACATATAGCTTCTGCTTTAACCCTACACACACGAACACGTGGTCAAGTAATCAGAATTTTAATCTGTTCACATTAGTGTGGCCTTGCGGAGTTTTACTCCCTAATTAAATAGGATTACTTTCGACACCCAAGTGGAAATCTTGGGATTCGGTTGCGGATGTCTTTAAATTAATCAACTAAAAACCGAAACTTAATTATATAATTAGCACGATGTCTCATTCACCATCCATAGTGCTTTTTTTCTCAAAAATATCACGATAATACGATAAGTGTAGAAATCACAGCCAAAAAGACGTCGACTAGTTTAAACATTACGTGCAACTAGCAAATAGTGCCTTTGCCAGAGTGGGAAGGTTCCGCCCTCTCTTCTTCGTCCCTGTTCTACAAATTCTACTACAGATTGCCGGTAACGCAGTAGTATGATATTACCTCAGAGAATACGGGGTCTATTCAATAAAATATTGTAACATTATTTCTTTGTGTTACATTAAAATACTCTTAAAAGTATGTGCATTTCTTTGAATGAAGAGGACGCTGATATCAACCTTGTGTATGAATTGTGTAATAGAAATAGGCGAGTGGCAGTTGATGAATATCGTCGAAATTTTTCCACTTATAGAGTTCCTTGTAAAACTGTTTCTATCAATGTCCATCGATGTTTAAGAGAAACAGGCAAGTTTCCTACAACTACTACTAAACGTTCCATGCTAAAAGAACTTGCTCAAGAAGAAGTAATACATAATATGGTTGACGCTGAGCCTTCTACTAGTGTTCGAAGAATATTCAACAGACTTAACATAGGTCCAACGAGAGTATGGATAACTTTACCGCAATTTCGGTTTGTCCCCGTACCATATCTTACAGTTCATAAAGTGTAAGTTTTCAGTTCAAGGTCAAATTCGAAGCATATGATTCAAATCAGTACTGCAGAGTCAAATGAAGTCAGTATTCAATCGCGGAAACAACCGTTTGTCATCATAAAATATAAACGTCATGTTTCAATATTGTCAAAATTTTACTATGTTACTTGCAATATAACCAAAGAGAGCATATACATAACCTACATGTCAAAATAATAATAATGAGTAAAGTGGGAACATTAATAGTTCAAAAGTATTGCTTCTTTTATAGTTCTGTATAAATATATTCTATCCAAGAAAACTATGCCGAAATTATTACATTAATATTTGAACAAATTATTTTAACTGTTATTTATAATTATAAACTCAGGAAAATATTCGATCAAAAATTTATTTAAAAAGAAATATTTCAAGTCAGATATCAATAGTGAAATGCATAGGTATTGAAAAGATCTTTAGTGTTAAAAATGTTTGCATTATTAAGAATGACATACCTACCAAAATCATTTTCTTGCACTATATCTGGGTTAAGAAGATTGGGAATGTATTAATTTGATGAATAATTTAGATTTCTACTTAACTTATATATTGTTTATATTTTAAATAAATTTAAATATATTGGAAAAGAATGTAAAAGTTATGTTCGTAACTCTTTGAAAAAGAATTAAAACCTTTTGAAAGTTGTAAATATATGTTGTCAAATTACATTTATAAAATAAAAGAAACATTTATATAGTCTACATTTAATATTTTATTGTTTCTTAAGAAAATAATGGTATAATAATACAATCCAAATCCATATTATCCTTTATTAGATGAAGATAATATTTAACAAACACATGAGGATTTTCTGATAACTACATTTGATAATTTTGCAGGTTAGTACACTACCAATACAAAAAAAAAACAAACTACACCACCAATAAGAAAAAAACAAACTTCATTCATATAAAACTTTGCCACGAGATCTTTATCATGTAATGTTTCGTTGAACCAGTGGCAGTAATTTCTTCGCTGCTTTATATTATGTGCATGCAAATGATACACATTGATGGTTTTTATG
This sequence comes from Melolontha melolontha, assembly GCA_935421215.2. NCBI lineage: Eukaryota > Metazoa > Arthropoda > Insecta > Coleoptera > Scarabaeidae > Melolontha > Melolontha melolontha. Next base: position 187,790,311 of record OW285235.1, read on the forward strand.
GCAGTATTAATGTAACCATATTAAACTTCTACAAAATATAAATATAAAAATATTTTGTCAAAATAAGATAGTTACCTGCTTATTAATGTTTAGTGAACTTTTATAGAAGTAAACTTCCCTGTTTCATCCAAATAAAACCTCAAAAATATTACTTGTATTATTTGCAATAGGTATGTTATTTTTAATGTGAATGGAGTATATATTACAAAAATGAATGAAAACTAGTCAGTTTTTGATTCTGACTCAAAACTTGAGTCATTTACATCATTATTGGAGAAATCTCTGCCCTATCAAGAAATTGCTCCCGCTCATGCAATTTTTTAATAAATTTTCCGTATGCCTAGCACAATTATACCAAGTAATTTCATCACACTGTTGCAAAGCTTCATTCCACATTTCTTTAACTCTTTCATCTGAATAACCATTTCTTCCAATATTTGAATTATAATAGTTTTTAACCTTAGTCCAAATCATTTCAATTGCGTTCAAGTCACAATGGTACAGAGATAATCTTAAAACTTCATGTCCACTCTCACATTATTTCACCTATAATAAATATCTTCTCTTCTTTATGATATTTTACTAACTGAATTAATTCATTCTTAGTCATTGCAGGTGAACAGCTTCTATCTTTTTTTCTCAACCATTCCATAATTTCTGTTTTTTTGAGGAGGTATTTGGTTGTTTATTTTGACTAGCACTATGATAAGGAGCATTATCTATTATTATAAGTGATGGTACCTCAAGATTTGGTATAAGCTGATCATTTACCCATTGCTTAAAGGAGTCACCATTCATTTCTCCATGGTAATCACCAGTGATTGTTTTTGATGGAAAAATCAGACTAACTCCTTTAATGAAGCCATTTTCTGTGCCAATATGTATAATAATAAACCGTTTACTATCATAGTCTTTGGGTTTCCTAACACTTTTATATTATCATTTTGCCAGCATTTCATTCTATTCTCTTTCGAAAAGATTCAAATTTCATCAAGGAACATAACCTGACGTAAAGTTGAATTTAAGTTATTCATATATTCCCTTAAAAATACATTTCTCATTCAGACTATATTTAATTTCTCTGTGAGCGCTCTCCTGTTACACTCTTTCTTATATTTATAACCAATATCTTTAAGCAATATTGCTAAAATAGTTGTACATATATGAACAAATTCTTTCATAGCCAAAACTGCTTAAATTTTTTAAGGTAAGATGTTTTTCTGAAAAATTTTAACATGTAATAAATATTTACAATATATTAAAAACATACTTTCTTTATACATGTCATAAACAGTATTTCGAACTTCCATTTTAGTTGCTTCTGCTAAGTCCTTAGTTTTTGGCTTCTTATAAGACTTTTTTTTGCTAGGAGACGATAAGACTGGATTCTGAATGTTACGATGTTTAATAGTGTAGGTGTAGACCGTTCTACTAGAAATATTAAGGGCTTCTGCTACCCTCTAAAATAAAACTTATTTCATAATACCGCCTTATCTAACTGATTATGTGAATTACCTTATGAACGCGGTCGATGGACATAAATGGTCCACCATTCTCCTTTTTTTAATTGAAAAACGTAGACCATATTTTTCAAGTAAAAAATTTCGTATGATTTGCTTTGTAATTTGTAGACAGCAATGTTTACATCCCCACTTACTCTGCAATTACATACATTATAATTTAATATTTGTAAATATTTCATACAAAAAAGCCGAAAAACTCCAATAATTTATCAAAGTTATATTTAATGAACAGCTAAGAAATTATCTAAACACTTATATATATATATTAGAAATAATGATGAACCCAAATTTTAGCCATGAACTACTCCCGATGTTGTTAAAAATTCGTAGGAATTATATCCATTGTAAAAAGCTGGATTTAATCCATTCGATAAATAACCTTATATATCACAATTAAGTTATTCTACAAGACAAAAGTTTTTACATAATGCCGAATAAATGAAAACCACTAAGAGAACAATGAAGAGTTCTTGCTGTTTAATTTAATACAAATGACCGGCATATGTCTACCGGGAAATTGACAAATGAGTGTGTGAGTCCGTGTTAGGTTCCGGTCGGCATCAGCGGAGAAGAGGAAGCTCCGGATCATGACAGTTTGCAGTCGTCACATGTTCCGCACTAGTCCTTTGAACACAAAACCGGACATCTCACATCGTCAATCACTTTCGTCGTCATATAGCTTTTTCTACATCATCCAATAATGGTACCACTTTCTCCCCAGGGGTGCTTTTGTCCGTTGTGACGTTATATGTGTGCATGTACTGCCTTGATAGTGAAATGGTGACGAAGATTTTTTCGCGTTGAAGCGAAGCCGTACCGAAGTTTTTTGTATACAACAGAGAAAATGTACGAATATCATGGAAATGTCACTGGAATGTAGGAAAAGTTTTAAGGAATTTAGAATGGGAAACGTTGAAATATGTTCCAGATATTTTTTTTTCTGTACAAAAATTGCTTCTTTCTAAGGGATATTTTATACTATTTCGTTTGTAGTAGTATACGTAACTTTAATGGAACTTCTCCAGGGTTATACTTCAAAGAATTTCAACAAAAATGAACATTGTATTCAGTTCTAAATTAAAACGTAAAATGAACATGTGAGATGTTACGTACCTACATACTTTCGTTTAGCCTAAATTGTAGAAAAGAATTATTATATTATTCAATATTACTTAATACATTGTTTAAAGCTTAGTTTACAGTTCGAATAAATTTCTATTTAGGGCTTGCTTCTAATATACCGGGTGCGTCATTACTAATGACGCACCCGGCATATTAGAAAATTTCAACACCGCCGACACACTAATGACTCATTACTACTCATTAGTGTGTCGGCGGTGTTGAGATTTTCTGCACGTATATAGTATATCATAGCGGGTATTGTAAAATTATTTACAAATATACAGGGTGTTACAAATTTTCGCACCAACCTTCACATTTTTCAGTTTAAATGGATTGCTATATTTTTTAGAAATTATTTCGATAGCCACCTAAATTATCTTTGCAGTGATATATGGTTATGTGCACTCCCGACAACTAGTTTTGGTTATATTGGAATTTCTGTCAAAAATTTTTTAGTTGCAACGTCTTACGTTTTAATACATAGGCTGAAGATGGGTATCCTGCATCGAATTATTCTTTGAATATCAATTTGGGGTCTAACACATTATATGCTTCAACATATATAATGTAAAAATATATACAGTGCATTAAATAGGCCGTGCCACATTTATCGAAATTCAAACGCTTCTCTCTCTTGCTTTTTTTTTTAATGGTACCTATATTTTTCGATATTATCAGCAAATTCCCTATAAAATTACCTTCAAAATGCTACCAATAACGTAATAATAACAATAACAATAACGTAATAATACTTATTTACAGTATTTTCAACGATATTTCACTTTTATTGGAAATATCTTTAATACTATTCAATATGCGGGACACCCAATATGGGTAGATGACCATGATTTTCAAACAACTATTAAGATCTCAAAAAAGGTATAAACCCCTTACCACAATTAATAAGCGTATCCTAAATACGTATTTCGACAACTAAGTTGTCATCATCAGTAGGCAAACCACTAATCAAAGTGTCTCACAGGAGGCACAGTAAAGCTAACACATATAAACGCGCAACTACTTTACACGGCGGCCACGTATACACTAACTTTAAAATAAAATTCACAGACTAAAAATTACGACAAACCTTACCTCTCTTAAGAAAAAACGGCATATCACATGTGTTTACTATCCATTGTCGGCCCTCAACCTTTTCTGCCTCTTTTCTAAGAATGAAAAAAGACAACTATACGCAATATTGTCGTTGTCCAAGTTCAAGGTATTACTTTTATTTTTAACGATATGAATGCTTTCATATGCGTCGAGATCTCTGGTGTTATTGATGGTTTTGACAAGTTTTAACCCGTTAACCGGCAAGTTGTGATCTCTGTGTAGGGCATGATAAGCTACCCTAGATTTTTCTGGTCTATTAAATCTGATATGTGATATGTGTTCTTTATACCGGGTTATTATTGAGCGTTTCGTTTGACCTATATATATATATATAATTACAATCGTTGCAATTAATTTCGTATATATCTGATTTCAAATCAAAATTAACCTTGTCATTGGTATTACCTAGGAGACTTTTGGTGTTTTTAGACCGAAAGCAACTTGGAGAACTCGTTCTTTAACACTTTATTAATATTTTTCGTGATTGGATAGTATGTAAACACATGTAGTGTTTCTCCTGGTTACGTTGAGATATCAAACTTGTAGATTCGCGGATGTTCTTTTTTAAATTCGTTTTTCTAATTAATTTATTAATTATTTCTTTGTCAAAGCCATTATATTTTGCGATGTGTTTAATGAAATCTAGTTCAATTTCATATCTCTCTTTTGTAACCGATTGACTAAAAAATTAAAAGAAGCTGTCTTATGTTGAAAACTATGTTTTGAATTCGCGGTGATAAATCTATTGACATTTGTTTCTTTTCGGAAAATATCGATTTCTATTTTATGCTTATTTCTAATTGCTAATGTATCTAAGAATGGTATGCTATCATTGTTTTTGTTTTCGACCGTGAATTTTATACTCGGAAATTTCAAATTTAATTGTTTAAGGAACATGTCCAATTCCGTGTATCGAAAATCGCGAAAATGTTATCTACGTACCTGATCCATTCTTGGAAAGTATTTAACGTTATTTTTAAATTCTACTTCAAATTGACTGATGAATAAATTAGCTATGAAAGGAGACAGGCAATTACCATTGTTGTGCCTTGTTTTTGTTCATAAAATTTTTCTCCTACTTTGGAAATAATTTTGCGTCACGCAAAGGGTTTTCAATCTCATGTATTCCTTTATTTTTGAAGGTTCAATGATATTCTTATGCAGCAAGTCTTCTAAATATTTCGCCTACAAGATATAGCAAATTTCGTGCTATAAGGTGGCACTAATTTAATAAGTGACATCTGACGGACGAAAGAGACTATGCCGAAAAAGGCGACCTTTCGCTTGACTAGCTATGCTAGTACAAAAACGAAAAAATACGTGTAGTCCATTAACACGAGCCAGATGGCGGTAAATATACAAAAAGGTTTTAAGTATATCAATACGTTATATGCACGTATTACGCATTTGTTACAAATGAAACAGACATGCAATATACATATCTGTAACTGTACACATGGACAAAAGGTCGCCTTTTTCGGCATAGTCTCTTTCGTCCGTCAGATGTCACTTATTAAATTGGTGCCACCTTATAGCACGAAATTTGCTATATCTTGTAGGCGATTTCAGTGAAATGTATATACAGATACAAATCTGTTCTTAAAAATTTGTATCATTTGTATACATTTCTTCACTAGCTTGACTGAGAACGCCTATAGATGGCAGAAACACGTGTCTTAAGCAGAAGTAAATGCTGAAAATACGAGGTGTATTGTCTATGTGTACAGTTACAGATATGTATATTACATGTCTGTTTCATTTGTAACAAATGCGTAATACGTGCATATAACGTATTGATATACTTAAAACCTTTTTGTATATTTACCGCCACCTGGCTCGTGTTAATGGACTACACGTATTTTTTCGTTTTTGTACTAGCATAGCTAGTCAAGCGAAAGGTCGCCTTTTTCGGCATAGTCTCTTTCGTCCGTCAGATGTCACTTATTAAATTAGTGCCACCTTATAGGACGAAATTTGCTATATCTTGTAGGCGATTTCAGTGAAATGTATATACAGATACAAATCTGTTCTTAAAAGATTTGTATCATTTGTATACATTGCTTCACTAGCTTGACTGACGACGCCTATAGATGGCAGAAACACGTGTCTTAAGCAGAAGTAAATGCTGAAAATACGAGGTGTATTGTCTATGTGTACAGTTACAGATATGTATATTACATGTCTGTTTCATTTGTAACAAATGCGTAATACGTGCATATAACGTATTGATATACTTAAAACCTTTTTGTATATTTACCGCCATCTGGCTCGTGTTAATGGACTACACGTATTTTTTCGTTTTTGTACTAGCATAGCTAGTCAAGCGAAAGGTCGCCTTTTTCGGCATAGTCTCTTTCGTCCGTCAAATGTCACTTATTAAATTAGTGCCACCTTATAGGACGAAATTTGCTATATCTTGTAGGCGATTTCAGTGAAATGTATATACAGATACAAATCTGTTCTTAAAAGATTTGTATCATTTGTATACATTGCTTCACTAGCTTGACTGACGACGCCTATAGATGGCAGAAACACGTGTCTTAAGCAGAAGTAAATGCTGAAAATACTAGGTGTATTGTCCATGTGTACAGTTACAGATATGTATATTGCATGTCTGTTTCATTTGTAACAAATGCGTAATACGTGCTTATAACGTATTGATATTCTTAAAACCTTTTTGGATATATAATTTGTTCGAATTGTTTGCCGAAACGACAAGATCTTCGTCTATCGATTAACGCCCTGTTTCTAGCTATATTATGCTGCAGCTTCAAGAACATTTTGTTTCAGAGGCTAAAAATTTAAATCACGTCTCTTACAAGACATACTTTCGAGCGGATTTAAATAAGAGCTACTAGATGGCCAATCGAAAGCCTTAATAAACTCAGAAACTTCGCTTTCTAGTAATGTTTGAGTCTTTTCGCTTTATGAGCGGGTGCTATACCTTTCCTTCCCCTAAACAAAAGTTCTATCAGACGCACAGTTCCTAACATAGTTTCTTGGCAGACTTAGTCGATGTTTTCACTTCAGTCACGCAAAAAGGAATAGACGAAACACTTTTGGAGACACTCCATCGAACAATTGCTGATGGTGAACCACATTGAACCGAGTGTAACGATCTTACAGGCTCTTAGGGCACCTATAGCACCCTATTACTTCATTAGCTAAAAATTTTCCTCAAAAGTAAAAGTTTTCTTATCCGAGTTCTCTCAATCCTTATAGCCTTTAAGATTGGTGTAAAAAGATGATGCTTGTTGCCTCTGTAAGATTTTGTGTCTAAATCTTACCCATTGATGCGAAAGACTGATTTCACGGAACAAGATTATTTGATTTCGCAGTTGACTTCGAGCGATTCTCACACGAACAGTTCTCAAAATGTTTGACAATCGTGTAGAACGTATACGACCGGTATGAGGGCAATCAACACCACTAAATGTCTCGAAACCAAGCAGTGGTACAATATAGGAAGCGTTCGTTACATGCTTGTGAATATATGTATTACTGTTTACTAAAAGTTTATTAAACATAGACGCTAAAGCTATGGAAGAATATTGCAGTTGTTACATACCTAAATAGATATGCATGTTTGTATGTATACAAACACAATTGCATATAAGTATATATTGCAGTGAAACAACGTATCTCATTATTCTTATGTTATCGTTATTATTATTTTATGATTTGATATTAATTTTGTTATATGCTCCACTAAGTAATTGAAATAAATTTCAAGCAGAGAATAATAATAAAACCCATTCTCTGTTGACATTCATTATCAAACAAGCCGGACTCGTCATCTTTCTGATTGTTTGGATATCCGGGTTTATGACTGCGAGCTAAACGCGGGGACAAACAGAACATATTTAATGGTAAACCAATCATCTTTCTGCACGGTTCGCTGTATCAAAGGCGAGATCTTCTTGCCTGAGTCAATAAGATTTGCTGAAGGGAGAACTTCTCTGTCTGCTCCATCGCAAGAGAGTAAGCTTCTTTGTAGATTTCATTTCATTAACTGCTAACTACTGACTTTTTGAACCTCAATAATGAAGGCGCGTTTTGTTATCTGTTCTTTGTTAGAATGCATCTTAATCCTGTCTTCTGTATTAATTTTTTATTAGTTAATGTTAAGAGAATCAAATAATATTGTAATAGGAATTTATAGTTTTTAATTTGAAATTGTAGATATTGGCTGTTCGTAAATGATTTGATATTTCGAAAATCCGCAGGTCTAATAAATTACCGTTATTCGATGAGGTTTCTTTCGGATTTTATCGTTTCTTGTTTGTATACCTCGTTATTAATAAAGAGTTAATAAAATAAATAAAATATAATTGATACATTTATGGGTACTTTCGAACAAGTAAAATTGGACATTGGCAGTATTGCACTGGAAAACCTTTAGAAACTATTCTTTCAATGGAGACTGTGGTTAAATAATAATTTAAAAAGGTATATAACCCCTTACCACAATTATTAGTCGTATCCTAAATACGTATTTCGACAACTAAGTTGTCATCATCAGTAGGTAAAAACTACTAATTAAAGTCACACGGGGCACAATAAAGTAAGATAAACGCTTCCGCACAACTACTATACACTGCAACCCTGTAAAGACTAAATTTACCATGCACATTTCAAACTACGAGACAAAACACTTGTCTCTTAGAAAAGGTGTGTTAAAATATCGAACAAAGGGACGGCAAAAATTCTTCTCTAAAGAAGGCGCCAACTAAAAAACGATTTTAAAGCTACGGTGACCTACTAATAAACTAAATGAAACACCTTATATTTCCACAAAACACTAGTATAATTAACTGTATGAGCATTTCATGTGCAATGTACAAATTAATAGTTATTATTTAACGTGTTATTTCGTACGCAGGTAGTGACAAAATCTATATTGGGTCCGAGTGTAAAAACATTTTCCATTAACAAATGGTTAAAAAGTCGTATATATATATAGTAAAGGCCGAACTCTCATAGCAATTCTGAGAAAGACAAAATAAAGAAGAGGCGTTATATGTGAAAAACCAGACATCCGGCTTGTTGTATTATATTAAATGGGAATACAATCCTCGTGAAAAGGGTCAATAAATAATTCGATATTGTAGGTGTATAATTTAGAAGTTAATTATAAATAGGTGACAATGTGTTATATTAAAAAAGAAACCATTCTCGTGAACAGGGGGTCTATGAATAATTAGATATTGTAGGTATATAAATTTAAAAGTTAATTATAAATAGGTGACAATGTCCTAGTTAAGGAGTTAAGCAATTTAATATAATGTATAGAATTCACGGTAGGCTCTGGGTATGTAGGAGGTAATTTTGCATATTAAATGAGAATTCAATTCACGTGAAAAGGGTCTTGAATAATTGGATATTGTAGGTATATAATTTAAAAGTTAATTATAAAAAGGTGACATGTCCTAGCTAAGGAGTTGCGCTATTTAATATAATGTATAGAATTCACGGTAGTCTCTGGGTGTGATAAGGAGGTAATTTTGCATATTAAATGAGACTCACTTCACGTGAAAAGGAGGGTCTATGCATAATTGGATATTGTGGGTATTTAATTTAAAAGTTAATTATAAATAGGTGGCATGTCCTAGTTAAGGAGTTAATCATGTTTCACCCAGAGCCTACCGTGAATTCTATACATTATTTTATTTTGCTTAACTCCTTAACTAGGACATGCCACCTATTTATAATTAACTTTTAAATTAAATACCCACAATATCCAATTATGCATAGACCCCCCTTTTCACGTGAAGTGAGTCTCATTTAATATGCAAAATTACCTCCTTATCACACCCAGAGACTACCGTGAATTCTATACATTATATTAAATAGCGCAACTCCTCAGCTAGGACATGTCACCTTTTTATAATTAACTTTTAAATTATATACCTACAATATCCAATTATTCAAGACCCTTTTCACGTGAATTGAATTCTCATTTAATATGCAAAATTACCTCCTACATACCCAGAGCCTACCGTGAATTCTATACATTATATTAAATTGCTTAACTCCTTAACTAGGACATTGTCACCTATTTATAATTAACTTTTAAATTTATATACCTACAATATCTAATTATTCATAGACCCCCTGTTCACGTGAATGGTTTCTTTTTTAATATAACACATTGTCACCTATTTATAATTAACTTCTAAATTATACACCTACAATATCGAATTATTTATTGACCCTTTTCACGAGGATTGTATTCCCATTTAATATAATACAACAAGCCGGATGTCTGGTTTTTCACATATAACGCCTCTTCTTTATTTTGTCTTTCTCAGAATTGCTATGAGAGTTCGGCCTTTACTATATATATATACGACTTTTTAACCATTTGTTAATGGAAAATGTTTTTACACTCGGACCCAATATAGATTTTGTCACTACCTGCGTACGAAATAACACGTTAAATAATAACTATTAATTTGTACATTGCACATGAAATGCTCATACAGTTAATTATACTAGTGTTTTGTGGAAATATAAGGTGTTTCATTTAGTTTATTAGTAGGTCACCGTAGCTTTAAAATCGTTTTTTAGTTGGCGCCTTCTTTAAAGAAGAATTTTTGCCGTCCCTTTGTTCGATATTTTAACACATGTTTAAGAACCTTTTCTAAGAGACAAGTGTTTTGTCTCGTAGTTTGAAATGTGCATGGTAAATTTAGTCTTTACAGGGTTGCAGTGTATAGTAGTTGTGCGGAAGCGTTTATCTTACTTTATTGTGCCCCGTGTGACTTTAATTAGTAGTTTTTACCTACTGATGATGACAACTTAGTTGTCGAAATACGTATTTAGGATACGACTAATAATTGTGGTAAGGGGTTATATACCTTTTTAAATTTAGAAACTATATTTAAATTTATTTTTTTAATTTTACATCACTCGACATTAACCAGTATTGGCATTATTACATGTGTATGTTGTATTACTAACTGGGGGTTGGCTAGGGATAATAATAATTAAATTATTCTAAGATAAATAATTTGTGGTGTTGGTGAAGTTCCTTCAAAGGTCCAGGACGTGCGTGATGGTGGTTAATTAAAATAAATATACAACTTAATACATAAAATAAAACACAGCGGCGTAAATAAAAGAAATTGATGTATGTAAAAGTCATTAAATTAGTAATATATACACAAGGGGCGATAAATTAGTAATCGAGAAATTAATATAAAATATAATATAATATATAGAAAGGTGAAACAGTAATAAAAGAAAGTACTATATACACGCGGAGCGGTGAATAAGTAGATTAAAATTAACACAAAAAATACTCTGAAACGAACGTTAAATGGAGTAATAAATTAAGGGTTAATTAATTACGATGAATATAAAATAATCTCTGTATAGAACAATACAGTTACCTTGAGTTGGCGGCCACGTCGTCTGAAGATATACTCGGACAAGTATATGCAGAGCGGTGTTGGCCGGTGGGATAAGAAATTAATTAGTTTAAATTAATATGAATTCGCTTAAAAGAATAATATATATAGAACAATACAGAATTACCTTAGAAGCGGAAGAGATGCAGGGGGCACGTGGCCATGCCACCGGTACTTGACCAGTACGGCGCGTGGTGTTGCACTTTCGAACGTTCGAACGAGAAAAAACTGATAGTTTTGTATCGAAAAGAACACTGGTTTTGAAAACGGTCTGCTTTATCATCTATCGAAGAGGGGGTCGATAAGTTGAATTATATTAATTAGAAGCGCGACCTGAAGGGGTGGTCTGTCAATGGCATAATTTTTATTAAAATAACCCTTGTGACATGAGCTTTCTAACGATATCAAACATGACATATAAAAGAAGAAGTATGTAATATTAATTTAAAGAATTTAAAATGGAATGTTCTAGAAAGAAATTCGACCGTAACGTTAGATCAGGTAGATGACGAAGGGTCTCGTCGGTCAGTTCAAGATATATAACAAAAGAAATACTTTCTCTTGGACACGAATATGTACAGTTTGTAGAAATGTAAAAAAAAATGTCTATAGTTTAATATATTATTAAGATGAGATATTTAAAGACGAATATGTGTATTTAAATAAATGAATTAAAACTTCTATACGCTAAGCGTAACAGTTGTTTTACGTATACGTACGATTTTTTATTTTGCTATGCATTTTTCGATTTCTTAAAGAATCTGAATGTTTGAAATAGCTTATTATACAGGCGCTGCGGGAAAAATTTCTAGAAACGATGAAGAAACATATATATAAAGTTTAATAAACGACTTTATTGTTTTTCAAAATATTATTATATATTATAATGTATTTTGAATATGCTCGAACTAATTTGCAAAGCATTTTTCGACTCCAAAGCTGATACTTCGGAAACCAGTCTTCGGAATCTTCCAATAACTGCTTTAGACAACAAAAATCGTTTACTACGAGGGGTACACTGAAAATTTCGGTAAAATCGTAAATAAAATAAAATATTATTAGATTGAAATACTTTATTGTTTTTAGAAATAATCATACTTAAGTTCTATACACTTTTCCATCCGTATAAACCAATTAGTAAAGCATTTATCCCACTCAGAAAATTGGACTATCCACGAAAGCTTCAGAGCTGTTAGCATTGAGACTGCGCGAGAAAAACTTGCTTGAAGAAGGAGCTAAGGTATCCATCCTACCGTTGATCAAAAGAAAATGCGTTTCTGCAATACTTTCGAAGTGATGATGAATTTGTATATTGCCATAACGTACATGGTTTAATGAAAGAGTTGGGAATTTCAGGCTATAACGCAATTGAATGGCGATTGTTCATCGATAACTCAAAGCAACGCTCGAAGTGTATCCTCCTCCACAATTTATTTGGTGCAGTCTCAATAGACCATTCAGTTTGTTTGCGTGAAGAATATGAAGACATAAAAAGAGAAATTGATTTGTTGCAATATTACAGGCACCAATAGATCATCTATGTTGACTTTAAAATGCTTCCTCCTCGGCCAGCAACGCGGATATACCAAGTATCCTTGTTTTTTGTGTATGTAGCATAGCAGAGCTCGTGAAAAGCATTGGGTGCAGTCAAATTGGCTGCCAAGATCTGACCTGAAACCTATTGATTCAAACATTCTACATCAACCACATGTCGATAGAAAAAACATTATATTTACACTTCGGCATATAAAACTTGGTCTCATGAAACAATTTGTTAAATCTTTGTCAATAGAGGAGACAGTTTCAAGTATCTCATTTCGGCATTTCCTAACCTAGTCATTTGAAAAGATAAACGCCGATGCGTTTGACGGTCTACATATTCGGCACTTCAAAGGAATGCCTGGTTGGCATTTAAAAACATTGTCAAAGACTTTCTTGGAAATATACGAGCACAGAATTACACCGCAATTATAGAAAGCTACAAAATACTTGGTTGCAACATGAACTTCAAATTGCTCCTTCATCTTCGAAAGCCAAATAAAGTGGTGAAACCGCATTAAGTATAAAAAATAATGACTAAAATTTTTACGTAAAAGTTTCATTTTATACAAAATTACTTCGTTTTAAATACTGTGTGAATAAAACTAATTCATTTAAGTACGAAATGTCAACTGAGTTATTGGTTAGGTAAAGAGCGATCAAGATAATTTGTAATCGAGTCAACCTTGAAACCGAAATTGTATGTCGTAAATACATTCGTCCTCAGTTTACATTAACTGTTGTTATTTTAGCTGTCAACTGACATTTTACTTGACGTTTGTAATGTAAGTGCAGTTCATGTAAATACATACGATTTCGGATTCAAGGTTGACTCGATTACAAATTATCTTGATGGCTCGTTATGTAAAATTGTAGGAATATGACAGTTAAAAGCGCGAGCACCACTTAAATTACTAAATTTCATAAATTTTCCCATCAGTCCTCGTATTTAAATTTTTGCATATGTTTTCTGGAAAGTATTTCTTTCTTATATGCATGTAAATTCATTTTGATGTATCCACCAGGTCCGTAATTAACTTTTTGTGATGATATATTTCCATACGAGAACGTGTTCTAGAAATCTGGAAATATTAATAAAGGGTTTACCAATAAGAGAGCATCAGAACTTTAGCAACGTTTGTAACACTGCTTAAATTATGGACGCTAGGTTAGCATTGCAGTTGTCAGTAGTGTCTCAAGTTATTATGTTAAAATACAGTATTCAACAGCGAAACTAACAAAAATAAAATCAGTTCTCTCTACAATTTCCTCTAAATTAGTTCTATCTAAACAGTTAGATCTAAAGCATTATATTAAGACAGTTTACCTTATTGCAAGTATGTCAAAATAATTTTATCCAACATTTTATTGCGAGTATTTCAATATATATAGTAGATTCAATTATGTGCCGAAACATGTAAGATTATTTTAAATATATACATATTAAAGTAAAACAGACCTTAAATCACCGACTAGTTGAATCTACTATAACACACAACTACTGTTTTTAAACTATTTAGAAAGATTATCTGAAATTAAAGTAACAATTTATAGTTTTCTCTATATCCCTTAATACACAACTGTTTCTACATAACAAACAAGTAATTCGTATCCTCTCGGGAAAATGTCCTGTTACTTCTTTATACTATTTACATATTAACTCACATAATAACTCATTTACATTATTCATAATTTGTTGTTCGTATAACTAAATGCCATTTTTATCCACAACAACACAAACCAATACGTACAGAAGAGTTGTTTATATGTGATAACCTAATAACAATAAAATTACAAAGTAAGCAAATGAAAATTAATACTAGCAATAATGCAACGAAGACGCAAATTAATTTAGAAACAATAAGGAAACCAATTCTTGAAATTATAAGTGATAATTCTGGCAAATCTCACAAGCTTTTCTTCTCTCTAAAAATTTGTTATATAATGCAATTAAATTTTTTTGCCTTAAAGCACATGTAATGTATGTCTTTTAAGACAGGGAGAAACTCTGACGGTATGACATTTAATTTGACAAGTCATACCGCTATTTTAATAATGCAAAGACTTACACTCGAGCAGAGTTTATAAATTTTACTCTTTTGGACTCCCATGCACCAACGAGATAGCGTAAAGTGCGCACTGAAGAAACTATCGTCGCTGTTGAGGCCAGTGTTGAGGATGATCCAAATTCATCGATTCGTCATCGTGTGCAAGAAGATTTTGCGCAAGGATCTTTGGTTACATGCCTACAAGATTAAATTGGTGCAAGAATTGAAGCCAACCAACCATCGTTTTCGACGTCAGTTCAGTAACTGGCCGCTTTAAAAGTCGATCCACTGTTTTACCGTCAAATTATGATCAGTGATGAGGCTCACTTCTGGTCCAGTGGCTTTGTGAATAAGCAAAATTGTCGCATTTGGAGCGACACTAATCCATAAGTGACTAATTAGCTACCGATGCACCCCGAAAAATACACTGGTTAGTGCGGCTTGTCGGCCGGAGGCATAATCGGGCCATACTTCTTCAGAAACGAAGAAAATCAAGCTGTCGCCGTCAATGGGGACCGGTATAGACCCATGTTTAACGATTTTTTGTTCCCAAAAGAGCGAGAATATGGTCTGGAAGACCTTTGGTTCCAGCAGGTCGGTACAACATGCTATACTGCCCGCGGAATCATCGATTTATCGAAAGAAGTGTTCGATAATAAGATTATCTCTAGAAATGGTCTCTACACTGGCCTCTAAGATCATGTGATTTGACGCCTCTGGAGTATTTTTTGAGTGGCTATTTGCTCTACGCAACCATTGCAGCCTTAGATACCAGTATCGAGCATCACACCGTTCGTAATAAACGGCTTCAAATGTTTGAAAAAATAGTTGAAAATTGGTACTCCATGATGACGTACCTCAGACGGGCCCGTGGCGGCCATATGCTCGAAATCATTTTCCATAATTAATATCATGTAAAGACGGCAGATTATGTGCCCCAGCAGTGGCGTTGCGTGGAGAGTTTAGCAGAATATCAGTGCGCTTACTTAAAAATAAATATATCGAATCCCTATACAAAACGTTAAGAAAAAACATAAATAACTTACCCAACATGTTTACATTGTTGCAAAAAAATGCGGATGTGCGCGATGAAAAAACTGCACCATAATATCTGTTTCTGTATTAGTCTCGGAAAGGTTCGTACGTAGCGACGTATATATATATGTTTATATACAGAGAAGGATTGTTCGACGTTGAGATATGTTATATTTGCATAGTTTAAGCGCTCTTTGTATCTGTACAACGGATCTTCAGTATTGGTAAAAAGTTGCCCTAATTTTGTAAAATCTACATTTTTATCTAATACACTGTTAAATTTTTCACGGACACAATCACTTTTTTCATCCTCAGGGATATGCAGCACTAGTTTTACG
Organism: Melolontha melolontha; assembly: GCA_935421215.2. NCBI lineage: Eukaryota > Metazoa > Arthropoda > Insecta > Coleoptera > Scarabaeidae > Melolontha > Melolontha melolontha. The sequence continues at coordinate 187,806,441 of OW285235.1, forward strand.
TGGTCAATAATTGCTAATGAGTCCGATAAGGACAGCGCAGTGTTCTGTAAATTTTTTTATTGCGTCCAGTATTGGAACGTAACTGTCGTAAATAATTTTTAAATTTGCTGCAACTTGAGGATTGTTAAATTGAACCTGGCTGAGCCGTATTGCAGCTGCTTCTTTGGCATCTAGTTGTAAAATCACTGATTTAATTTTTTCAAAATGTTTATAATAATAAAATGCTGCTTCTAACCAAGTACCCCATCGTATAAGAATTGGTTGCGGCGGCTCGGGTATATCAGGACACAGCGAATTAAATAGCCGAATCCGTTTCGGAGATTTAAGAAAAACCGCTTTCGTTTGTCCTATCAGTTGATCCACATCAGGATAAGTTGTACGTATAGTGCTTGTTACAAGGTGTAAAGCGTGAAGCAAACATGTGACATGCAGCAGGTTTGGTTGAATCGTTTTGAGTAAGTTTGCCGTGGAACACATAACCTTGGCAACATCGGTAACTAACATTAACACTTGCTTCGGTAAAATCTCAAATTTGTGTAGTGTTTCTATTAATACATCATATATCGCTCTGGCAGTACACCCTTGCATTCGTTTACAGGTTAGTAAATAAGGAGGAGAAGGTCCTTGCGGGGTCAGCGTCCGTACTAGAATGGCTAGGATGGACTGTTTTTTAATATCTCTAGTTTCGTCTATTGTTAACCACAGGAATTTTTTTTACCGTATTTTTCGTACAATTTACAATTCTCTCACGCACTGACAGTACGTAATTCCGTAGCGTACTTCTTGCTGGTAATTTCCACGTAGGATTGTATTTCTTCCAAAACTGACGAAACATTGGGTGTTCCACTTTCTGCATTGGTATATTGGTCGCAATTAACATCATTGTTAAATCACACACAAATTTATTATATGATCTGCGTCCACTATTATTCGATTTATGTTTGTCACTATTTATATGTCTTTGGCACTGACTTGCTTTCCAAGTTAATAAAGTTGTTTCACAAACTAAACATTTCACTACGGTACCGTCATATATTTAATCGGGAAACCGATGTAAAAATTTCTTTACTACGTTAGCATGCAACCGAGTCGATGCATTGTTTCTACGCACTCCCGACATTTTCAACACGATTGTGTTAACAATGTATCGCTTACAACGTCTCAACGGCAACTGAATTGATCGTCGTACGCCTCTACTCGATCCCTCCACATCACGCTACTGTTCGGGAACATAGTCTGCCGTCTTATTCATGAAACTATCTACCAATAAAAAAATTCTCATTTCTCTAACACGTGTTTTTTATTTCAATTTATAATCCTGCACCTTTTAAATAAACAAACTTTATTAAGTATATATTATGCATATACACATGGTATATCAATGCGCATAGTACAATTTATAATAAATAATGCCTATATTTTGGACCTATAAGTATTTAAATAAGGAAATTATCCAGAAGGTTAAATATATACAACAGGGTTATTGTGTAATCCTTTGAATACGAGACCAATGTATAGCAAATCTAAGAGTAGAGACGAAGAGGAGAAAGTGATGGAGATACCTAAATGAGAGAGAGAAAGATTCAACAAAATAGATGATTCAAAGTTGAAACCCAACGGACTATAGGATTTGTCTTCAGCCCGTACATATCCCCAATCGACAGTGGGCGAAATCGGGCGCGAGCGAATCTATATCGGAAAGACCTAGTCTAAAATCAACGTACTGATTGTGTATTTGCTAAGACCTCAATTAGAGAGGTCCTGGCGACGCGGGGTACCCTTAATGAAGGTGTATATAGGACGACTCCCAGGACAATGGATTAACATTCGTGACACGGAAACGGCACTGGGAACAGGAAACCAGATGCGCGTCACGTTCCTTTCAAATTTATTTTGCGTCCCCCATCGGGGCTTAATAAAATGACTGACACCGCCTGTATGTTTAATAAGAGAATGTCGATGAGCGAAGACATTTCTTACACGAGTTTCATCTCCTTTTTTTTCTTTATTTTTTGCACATGATTTATTCCATTTTCTGTCAAACTAATCCAACTGCTACTCTTTTCCTTTATAAATTAAAATCAAAACTTCGTTGTCTGAATTTTTAACAACTAAAAGTTGGCCCCAAAATTGACTAGTAAATTACAATTTAAGATTATGGTATTTTAAAGAATCTATTTAGACGTATATTATGTACGTCTTTTTATGGTTTAAGGTCTAAATCAAGTTGTTTTGTATTGTTTTTTAAAATGTTCTATACAACGGAAAAAAAATTCATTATTTCATTATTATCAAATGTGTAAATAGGAATATAAAATAAATGGTAGTAATATAAATATTAACAATGTATACAAATATTAAAGCATAAAATTTATTTTCTACTAATTATATACTCGCTGCCCGTAACCTGGCTTTGCTCACCCACATTCTATAGAAACATTAAAACTTCCTTTATGTTAACTGCCCTTAACCGATATAAAATTTTAGCTAAACAACGATCAATGATATTTTATTATAATAATAATATATAATAATAATATCACTCCAATGCATTTGGATACACAATATTCATCGTTATTCCATCTTGTGCATAAACAAACAGAGCAGATGGTATCCCAATTTGCGAACATGCTATATATGCATATGAAGATTGATCATTTCAAGCTGTTGTAATCACACATTGCAGTTCGATAACTGTGTTCGCAGATAAAAATGTATTGCTCACCGTAATGTCGAGGTAGTTGCCATTCTGTCGAGACAATTGCTAAGAGACAACTTAAAAACAGTATACATATTGCAGTGAACTGTGCCATTGCTTATAAGTTCAGCTCACCACAAATGTCCGGATTAGCTCAATCGTAGATTCTTCTAGCTGGGATCTTCGTACCTCAGGTCTTGCTCTCACACAAGCAAGAACGTGAAAAATAAAATTCAAAATACCGTTAATAAAATTCACAATTTTCCTTAACAAAATTTATTTAAAAAAAAAAAAAACTCTACATAATGTAAAGAGAGCTAAAGCTTGAATAACTAAAGCTAGGAGGAAACAGACTGTGTGATAATTTACACGCACATAGAGAAAAACCTCCTATGAATCGCGAGCAATAATAAAACTAATAAATAATTAAGAAAATTGTCAAATTCATATATTTACTTTAACCCCCAAATTTCAAACGTTAACAGAGACAAAACTGTTAACCACGCGTGTCAATGATCAGATAATGCGCAATATAAACATGATAAAAATATATTCCCTCCAAAATCCTGAATAAAGTAGTTCTAGAAAATCTTGACATAAAACTCCCTCACAAAAACATGATAATTTTCTTAAATATCCATATTATAAGTTAATATAGAAATAAATCAAAATTACAAATAAGCACAAATATCAGCAAATTATCGAAATAGAATTTATATAAATAAAATGTGTGAAGTACTTACATCAACATAAACACTTTTACACAAAGAAACCAAGGCGAGAGATACCAAATTTAAATTTAATCCAAACGAGATCAACAACTCTCGTAAAATTCGTAAATGAAATTAAATACACCTCAAACACACAATAAAATAAAATAAACCGACTTTAAATCAAATACAACAGGAAAAAAAATGATGTTTTTAATCCCGACCATCTGTTTCAATAACTCTGGTATCTCTCAATTTTTATCGGATGCATGATCCGGCATCAAGCGAAAAAGCTACCAAATAAGGCCGCAAGACGGACTACATCCTACACAGAATAGTGTACAGTCACTGTCTTAATAAATAAATTCAAAATATCAACATTTAAATATACACTATAAAATTTAAAATACATTTTAAATAAATGTCATAAATACAATATAAGTTCAATATAATTCTTCTTTTTCTTCGGGGAAAAATTTATTGCAATATGTGCAGTTGCGACCCTTGAAAACGCAGACATTTAAATGCAAAAACATTTTAAGCGGTGTTTTTTTAAACGCTTCTCAAACCAATTATTGGCGTAGAATGCAAAATGTATTGCAAAAATAGTAAATAAAAAAATATATTAACAAAACTGCAGATAGTGTCCTGCTTTACTTAAATTTCAAAGTATCATTTGGAATATCAGAATACAAAATTAGTATTTAGTTTTGATAATAGATTTTTGTAATTCTGATATTTGCGGCATTTTAAAAAATAAACTGACTATGGATTTGTCAAGATCAAAATGACTGATGAAAATTTGATTTACACACATTACAAAATTTTAAATTTTTGACATTCACGTCAAAATCGAGTGTCTGAGTTTTCAAGGGCCGCAACCGTATATATATGTATAGGAGATTTTCTTTATTTGTCGATTAAAGGTCTGTTTTGATTGAGTATTTAGTTATTTAAGATACTTTAACTCTTAAGTACATGTTTCAGCACTTATGGCATTGTTCAAAAAGTTTTTTTTTAATATAAACATTCAACTAGATATAATTATAAAAAGTGACAGTATACTCGTACTGTCATGTTTTATATGTCACGTTGTAACGGTTTTTATAACGGGTGTTCATTTGAAAAGTCAATCTAGGTAGCATGTGATTTACTGAGAACATTTTGAAGTATGTCGTAAATTAAAATTTGCTACTTAACCTACGAAGTCGTATATTTTGACGGTTTCGTACATACAAATAAATAACAAATGTGATTGACATTATCAAATGTCATTTGGATTTACGTTTACGGAACAACAAACACATACTAATATATATGCGTCTTATTCTATCAAAATTTCAAAGTAACCTAGATTGACTTTTCAAATGAACACACGTTATAATGATTTAAAATTACATTACGATTTTTTCTTGTAGAAATTCATGTTTCATGTATTGTTAATTCTTTAACATTTGCCGATCAAATTTGGGGAAAAAATATAAGAACATCCTTCCCACAACATAAGGAGCATACACACCAAATTTTATCAAAATCGACTTTTGTAGTTTATGAGTCTATAGAGACCAAATGAAATGTTTTTTTAATTTTTATATACTGTATGGAATTGGGGTGAGAGAACGGCGGGGAGGTAAACGATACCCCACCAGTAGACTAGATACAAGAGAAAGGGCGGTTATAGCACCAGGCGCCAGGCGTGTCTGTGCGCAGTCTAATCACATACGTTGACGATAGATGTGTAGAGTAATTATACGTAGAACATCGATTGTAATGGCAAAGTAGACACAAGCAGAAAAAAATTATTTAACTCACATGTTTTTGAATTGCGTTTTTATTTTGTTATGTTGTTATGTTTTCACCTGAAATCCATGTTACAGGTTTATGCAATTTACTAATAGGTACACATAATTTTTTCTTTTCTTTGATGGAATTCCGTTCGTTTTCTCAGAATATTTTTCATTTCCTCTTCAAGTGCAGCATTTTATTTAGTTACGTTAGCATAGTTCTAATTTTTTTTCATTTGTTTATACATATTTACCTTGATGTAGCGTTTATACGTCACCGGAATTTAATTATGTATGCAATCATAGGTTTGTGCTATTTATAAATAAAAAGATTTTTCTTTGGTTTTGGTGGAATTATGCGTTTGTTTTCACTGAATATTTTTATTTTTTTTATTGTACAGCATTTGTCCATTTTTATCATTATTATCTGCGGTGCAAGAACACTCATTTTTTAAATACGTTGCGTATACACATACGCAATACGTATGCGTATACCACACCTACTCCTGACGTATTATTGCTTATTCAATCATACGTATGTATATACCACACCTACGTCTGACCTATCCTTATGCTGACCTTTGCTTATCCAATCAAATGCTACACTATACTTTCAATAAACATATCGGAGAAGTAAAGCGGCGGGGAAACGTCTTGCACGGCAGTGTCGTTTTCTTACCTTGATTACACACGGTATATGTATACTCGTACATGCTTAGGCCAATGTATGGATCCATTTGAATATCTTTGATATGGTTGCTTAAATTTTAATAAGACTTTCCACAATTATTTAAATACAAATATGGGATTCGACGAGTATATTTTTATCCGAATCATACTTTCGGTTCACTTCCGATGTTCACTTTTTATTTTAAATGAAACAGACTGTATATTTTTACGAATTTCAATAGAGCTCTGCTCTGAGAGTTCAGAAATATTAAGATTTGGTACCCTTTTGTTCAACAAGGACAAAGACATTTAATTAAAACTGATATTTTAAAATCTTGTTTGTGTTTAGTAAGCCATGGAATTAAAATTCAGTACTTAACTTAAACTGTCAGAATTAACTTCGTAGACGTCCAAATATGAATAGTGGCTCAATTAACTGAAAAAGAACGCATTTAAATTCTGATGATTGGTTTTGGTGGCCGCGTCAGAATTCATGAAGAAGTATGTGATTTGTTTAACAATTCCATAAAGATCGGCATCCAATATTATGAACTGTAGAACTTTGAGAACCTATAACTTGACCGGAAATGTTAGAAATTTACCGAAAAGCGAACGACTAAAAGTTGCGACTAATAAAGCTATTGTTCAAGATATTGCTATAGCATTAGAAGGATTACCACAAACTTCTACTACATATATATCCCTCGCACTAAACTATGATATAAGTTGCCGATCAGTATCCACAATATTGATGCACAAAAAATATCATTCGTACAAACCAAATTTAGTACAAGAATTATTGGACGGGGATTATGATCGTAGAATTTAATTTTGCGAAAGAGTAATGGTTTTTGCCAAAATGACCAATATTTTACATACAATTTGCCGTTTCCCGACAAGTCTACGTTTTATTTGAATGGTACAGTTAATCGCCTTATTTGGAAATTCCATTGATTATTATAACTTTCTAGTGCGTTTAACGGAAAAATACATTTTTTTGTTGCATTTATTCACATTAATTGTTAAGTTACATATATGCTCAATGACATGGAAACTGCAACACCAAGAAGTGGTGCGAATTTTTTGACCAAACTTAGTAGAAACGTATAACTAGTCAAACGTAATAATTGATTAAAATTTTGTTGCGATATATCAAGTGGTCATGGCACTTCTGACACTTCATTCAGTTTTCGCTGACATTAATGTGTGGTGTATTTATTGTTTGTTTCAAATTCATTTCAACGGTTTTGTCTTATTATACCTTTGTTTAACGTGTTTAGAGAGTTTTATTATGCCTAGAGTGCGGCAACGGGGAAATTATCGCCAATTGAGCGGATTCGACAGAGGTCGAATTGTTGGTTTGCGAGAAGGTGGTTTTTCATACAGGGAAATTGCAAATCGCCTTAACCGGAACCAATCCACCATTATGCGCTGTTATCAATCATGGACTAGGGAGGTTCAGGAAAGACGCCGAAGAGGAACCGGAGGCCGAAGAAGAACTAATGGGATACAGGACCGCCGCCTTCGGCTAATGGCACTAAGAGACAGGTTCTCCAGTACCAGATCAATTGCTGACGTGTGGTTAGGTAATCAAGGTCGTCCAGTAACCCTTCGAACCGTTTATCGCCGAATTAGGGGTTTCGGCTTACAATCTTATCGTCCACATCTTGTGTTACCACTTACGGCTCAACACCGACAGCAACGTTTGGAGTGGTGTAGATTGCGAATGCATTGGATCGTGGAGTGGCATAAGGTGGTGTTTAGTGATGAATCTCGATTTTGTCTAGGTATGCATGATGGCCGTATGATGGTCAGACGAAGACGTGGGGAACGTAGTGATATTCAGTTTTTCGTTGAAAGGCATGTGCATCGAGTAGTGGGTGTTATGGTATGGGGTGCTATAGCATATGGGAGTAGGTCTCAGTTGGTGTTCATCCAAGCCACCATGAACGCCCAGCGTTACATTGATGAGGTGGTAGAACCCCATATTCTTCCATATCTTCAAATGCTCGAAGACCCACTTTTCCAGCAGGATAATGCCCCTCCCCACGTAGCGAGAATTTCTATAAATCGCTTCGAAGAGGCTCATGTCAATATCTTGCCATGGCCACCCAAATCCCCCGACCTCTCGCCAATAGAACATGTGTGGGACATTATGGGACGAAAACTTATGAATTTAGCCAATCCCCGCAGACACTAATAGCTCTCCGGCATGAATTACAGGTTGCTTGGGACTCCATACCCCAAGAGGATATCGACCACCTTATCGAATCAATGCCACGAAGAGTGAGGGAGTGTGTAACTAATAGGGGCGGCTCGACACATTATTAATAAAAATTATGTTAAATTGTGCTAGTCTTTTTTTTTTCTTTGAAATTTTAGGCAATTATTGCCTTTGAATAGTTATACGTTTCTACCAAGTTTGGTCAAAAAATTCGCACCCCTTCTTGGTGTTGCAGTTTCCATGTCATACAGTATATTTAGCGTAAATTATAAAACAAGCTGAAACTTAAAATAAAGTTTTTAATAATAAAAAGGCTTTGCATAAAAAATATGAAAAAACGTGACAAAATTTTTTTTGTAATATTAGATGGTACTAGTTTAGTTGATTTTTTAAGACACATATAAACAAACTAACTATGCTTAGATTTGAAATAATTAAAATTCAAAACTACACCTGAAAATTGTAAGAAAAAATTGAAATTTGAAAAATAACAATTTTTTGGACATCTGTTGAAGAAACTCATATGGTTTCATGATTGGTATCGCATTTACTGAATATCTAACTAATGTTTTCGTCAAAAATATTTTTGATTTTAAAATTAAAATTTTTTCCATTTTTTGAAGTTTTGATAAATGCTATTTTTGTCTAAAACCAATAATCGCTTGCAGAATCCGAGTAGTCCATTTTGAGTTTTTTAATATGCACAAACTTTTGGTGGATTTAGATTTTTAAATAAATCAAACATAAAAATTTTTCCAATATGGTGTGAACAAGATGGCGGGCACGATATACGAATATATTGAATAAATCAAATAAAAATTGTTTCGAAGAGAATTAATGAGCTTCCATAAAATGTTGTGTTTTTATATCTATTTTGAAAAAATTAGGGATATTTTGTGAAAAAGATATACTATATACATATAAGTATGTATGTTTTATTTGTATTAGAATACAATTAACGTTAATCTTTTTGTTTCAGGTAATTATATTCTATTCGTAAGTATTTACATTTTCTTTTAAATTTATACCGTTGGCTCTAAAGAATTTATTATAAATATATAATAGTAAAATAAAAAAGGAAATCCTTTATAAAATTATAGTATCTGACTAGATAAAAAAGTATATTCGATTCTTTGATGATTAACAACTTTTAATAAATAAACCTTGTTTAATCTTTTAATAAATTAGCTTTTACAAATTAATACATAGTGAAAAGCAATGAAAAAGGGAAAATATCGATAAAACATTAGTTAACATTTTTAATGAAATGGCCTCAGTATAGAGTATTACCTCTGCTTCTAATAATGGTTTGACATCGACGACTCATACTCAAAATAAGCGAGCTTATGTCATTCTACTCCAATCCATTTCATATTTGCACAAGGCGGTGCCCCGTATCTCTTCCAGATTGTTGACTGAGTTCGGATAATCTTGAAGGCGTTTGCTAAGTATGTCCCAGACATGCTATTTTAAACTGAGATCTGGACTTCTTGCTGGCCAATCCATGGTGTCGATTCCAACCTCCTCAAGATAATTTTGAACTATGCGAGCGCTGTGGGGTCGTGCATTCTCTTGCATTAATAATTTGGTCCGATATAAAGAGCGAATTGCACCAAATGGTCTTGAAGGAATGTTAGTTATGTATCGATCAGCATTAATACTTCCATGATTTAACACCACTAAATCCGTTCGCGCAGTCAAAGAAATGCCTCCCCACACCATTACAGAACCTCCAATAAATAATACGGTATTCAGAATGTTACATTGAGCATAACGTTTATTTGGTCATATATACACACGAACATGTTTATTATAGTTATAAAGACAAGATCTGGATTCGTCTGTAAAGAGAACTCATTGCCAGTCATCCTGAAACCAATTAACATGATTCCTACTAAAACTCAAGCGAAGTGTTCGATATTCTGCGGACAAGGCTGGACTTCGGGCTGGCACATGACATACCAAATTAGCTTCTCTTAGACATTTACGAACTGTTTCTATGCTAATTCGAGTGCCATCGACTAACTCCCTGTAGTTGAGATTGCAGACACCTACTTGTACCGAATCGTTGTCTTAGAGCAGATAGTCTCAAAAAGCAATCATGGACACGGATTATGACACGATGTCTACCTTGTTCAGGTCGTCGAATATTGTTACCAGTGTCCCTATACCTTTGTATCATTCGGCATACCGACGTATGAGACACAACGAACGTTTCTACTAATTGGCGATAACACGAGCGATCCTCTAATAACACCACGGCTTGCGCACATTCCTCTCTCGTCAAATTTTGAAATTTACGTTGCATAATGGCGGAGCGGCAAAGCAAGAAACAATAAGATAACTTTACCAAGATAAAACACGTTATAAACACGAGTTAAAACTGATAGTAAACTAAGTTCTTACAAACCAACGCCAACCGCTATAAATTATCAGCAAATAAGATAAACATTTATTCGTTTACTATACGGTGCGTATTTCTTGGAACTATGTATAATACCAACAAATATAATTTATATAGCAATTACCACAAAAATAAATTTAATATTATTTATATACATTTCTGGCGTTTTTATATTGCTTTAATTTCTAAAATTATATTTACAGATGCTCCCTAGAAATTATTTAAATCTTGTTAGCCATATAAAGCAAACGGCACGATAATTGATATTTCAAAACCTATAACCGACAACAGGGTAGTTACTTTAGTACGCGTACTGCTCTTCAATCCATCCTATTCCTAGACAATCTTTTGGCTTCCTGCCATATCTTTCCAAATTACTCCAGCTCACTTAGTAATGTTCGTTTTCATGTATTTTTTAGCCTCCCTCATTTTCTTCCACTGGAGCCTGCTTACGCATATTGTCGTTCATATTTATGAGAGTATGTCCTATCAACTTCCATTTGTGCCTCTTTACAGTTTTGACAATACTTTCTTTGATTGCTAACAGTAGTTTATTTGGTCAACATATTTATTGCAGAAGGTTTGCAACAATTTTAAACATTTTTTGACTCTAGGTTTCAGAGCCATGTAATATGTACGTAACTTCGTTTGTGTACTAATATTTTTTAACAATAGCACCTAGCATGTTAGAAACTCTTATGTTAAGAAAAAATATTTTCTAGATGTCTCAATCTGTACTAACTGTAGTGTTTACAATTTTTTCTGGATAATTATTTAATATATTTACTTTAAATTTTATATGCAACTTTGTAAAAGTTAGAAAACTTCAAAAACGTATTAATCCTGATGATTATAGTGCTATGTATCTAAAAGTTATGGTATCATTACACGGACGCCATAATACCCAGATCACAATTCAAACTCTAGACGGCATACATTAAAGTGTTCTTCGATTAAACTAACTATGTTTCTATGTGAAAATATGTAATTGTATAGACACATATATTTCGATACTATTTCTCGAGTTTCGACAATTCGTTTGCATCCAAATTGAGAGACACGTATACATACAAGATGCGACATTCTATTTCGTGTTTAAAATTAATTGAAGAACTCATCCAAATATGAACAGCTAGCAACATTTTGCATAGTATTGTGAAGTTGCTACGTCATTGCCTACGAAAGACTAGACTCTAAACTGTACTGTTCTCCACTATAACTGCACCAACACTGAACTGGATGAAGTGGTAATGTCGTTGTTATTTTGTCGCTGTTCATTCTCTCAAACATGCATTCATACATTTCTATGCGCGTTCATTCTGTAAGTATATTCATGTATGAGTACGGATTATAAATGCTTAAATAAGTGAAGTTCTTCAAGCACGTTTAAAAGTTAAAAACTTAAAATATCAAACGCTGTTAAATTTTATGGCAGTTGACTTTTTTACTGCAGTAAAACCGCTTATATTTACGTATTAATATTCATACTACTAATCTAATTGAGAATGTCACTATAACCTAAACTAACTGGATTAGTTTTCTGAGTAATAAATAGTTCACAAGTTCTATAAATTCTACTATTTTTATTTAACACAGCATATTAATGAAAGTGAATTCACAAAAGAAGAAATAAGAATGATTAATTGACGAAGGAGATAACTGTTGAAACTCCAAAATAATATAAAATTGATGAAATAAAATTTCACTTCGATTTAAAATTATAATTTTATTAAAATTTACTACGTTCGTTTCGCTCTACTAGAGCTTCATCAGGTGATGATAATTGTAATACAAAAACCGTAACAATCCCCACTTTTATATATAAAGATTAAGTATAAAAGAGGGGGGGGTATGACTAATTGATATTACCAAATTGTTAAATTCCATTACAGAATTAATTTAATATACAAAAGAAATGTGTCAAATATCAATCGGCGAATTTATGCTTATAGTTTAGATACAAAATTAGGCCAATATCAAATTTAATATAATAAGATATATAAATTATAATGTAAGTTCCCACACTGTTCGACTTGCCCCACTTTTTTATCTGCCTCATTATAATACCAGCGCTTGCATGAATTCACCGATGTACCGCTTATGTATTAATTATATAAAGTATTTTCAGTTCGATTTGTTTCACCTAAAATATCCAAATGCCATTTGTTAACTTATCTTTAATTAATTGATTATGTATATGTATGTAATTATTTAGTTATATATATATATATATATATATATATATATATATATATATATATATATATATATATATATATTAAAATAATAAGCTTTTTTTTTGGTTTAGCGACCTTTATTGAATTTCAATTTATTTAAATAACGACGTTTCGACTTTTTGTGTGTAATTGAGTCTTTTTCAAGTGATTTAGAACTAAAAAAATTACAAAACGAAAGGTAAGAATTATATTTACATTATATGAAGAGTTAAAATTAAAATAATGATTAGAGTAAAATTTAAAATTTAAAAGGATATAAAAACTCACCAATTTTACTTCGATATTTATATTATTATGCACACGGCCAATAAAATAAATAAGAAATAAATTTTAATTTCTTATAAACACTAAATATATATATATATATATATATATATATATATACATATATATATATATATATATATATATATATATATATATATATATTGTAATAGTATTTTTGATTGACATTGTATAATAATGAACGTTCAAAGTTATAGATAAACTTAAGAGTATTATCAATTATCAGTTTAATTAAATAAAGAGTTACATATGATTTTCGTGGTATGGAGATTTGTATATTTTAAGTAGATCATAATTATGCTTTTATATATTCAGTATAATCTTTCATTTCTATAAATTTGTCTCAAAAGGAAACTGAAAGTATTTGGTATTTTTTTTTAATAAAAAAGGAAGTTATTAAAAATGATATAAGATTTACAAATGTCAACGTTTTATTTACAAATTGTATTCTAATGTAAAAAGGGACCTGTCAAATCTATTTTGAATTATTATTTGGAAAATAATGTCTTTAGTAAAAATTAAAAATCTTGGTATTCAATTTTGACATATCCGGTATTTGATATATTAATATTTCAATGACAGATAAGATGCATATATATTAAAAATTGAGATAGACATGATTTAGTAAAAAAACAGATGAAGGTCTAGAATATAGTCCTTGTAAGGGGAGAACTAAACTTTTACTTTGAAGAGTCAGAGGTAAAAATTTACTCTTGCGATTAATATCAATAAAATACTGCGAAATATAGATAATTATGTAAAAATAAATGTACTTACTTGAATTAGTATACAGAGAATAAATTAAAATACAAAATATAAATATCTGGAGATATTTATTTCCAATCGAGCATTTTCCAAAAGTATTTCGCACCACCAGGTCGTAAAAACTTTTTCCTAATTAAAAAATATCCAACTATATATTTCTTCCGAGACAAAATAATTATTTTTATTGTTTTCCGGAGAAAATATTGCAATAAATCACAAGAATTTGTTTGAGAAGAATATTGCCCATATATTCCCTTAAATATTGTATCCAGCTCCAGCTAGTAGCAGGACCAGTATTCCAGGGGAATTTAGAAATAAGTGTCAGAACTTCATACATTACAATCATCGAAATCAGCCTAGGACTGTCCGAAAAGGTTATATGGTCTTCCTAAAGTCAACGTGATCCTGTATATGAAGATACTGGACCATTATTAAATAGAAAGTACAGGTATTTCTGTACTGCATATTAAATATCTGCCCTTAACGTAATTTTTTTCATTAAATATAAAATATTAAAAAGTAAGGTTGAATCAATCTAAAATAAATAAGCTTTTATATAATTTCAAATCTTGTAAACAGTGTAAAAAAGAATACACCAAATTACCAAATACTTCCAAGACAGTTTCAAACATAATACTTAATAGTCTATAAATTTTTCTGGGGTTATATATATCGAAGTTTATTTTTCCTATTAAGAAGTCATATAAAATGAGCTCTAACATACAAATTTGAATGGTCCTTTTGTTTTTTTTTTGTACCTGTGTTTCGAAACATCAATATTCCCAAAAGCAATAAATCAAATATATAAACATTACTAAAAATACATGTGAAGGTAGTTATAATATCAATAAACTTACATTTTATGATCTATGGTGAAATCGTTTCTTTTATTCGTTATTTCTTAAATAATACAGGTAAAATTAGATATAATCTATTGTATTCTACTTGTTGTGAATGCCACCTAGAGAGAGAGAGACGACAATTTGCCTACGACTCGAGTTGAGCCGGTGAATTTAGTTAAAAACAGAAAGACAACAGTACATTAAAGTAACTATTGGTAGGTAATATAAATAAAATATACGAGGGTTTCTTTATAAATAAAATATTTTCAATTTAATCAATCAATTTGATATCAATTCAATTCAATTTCAATTATCAATCATTTCACATTTATATTCTTCAGCTATACCCTCATATTACAATTGTGTTATTCGAGATTGTTATTTAGATAGTATTTTCTTTTTGTATTTTATACTGTGTTTTACTATTATTGGAACTATGTCCTGTTGTATAATATTTACTTGTTGAAATAAATAAATAAATAAAAAAAGATCTATTCGACAAACATGATTTTAAATATTTAGGTTTAATAACCGAGAGTTATTAACCTCTAATTTGTCATTTAAAATGAGGTTTAGTTTGTTTAACCTACTTATTTCTAAACTCTCTAATAAATTCAATGGTAGTCAAGCATTGTATAGAACATAAACATAAGTTTAATACTAAATTTGACGTATTACACAAAAGAGAAATAAATCGAACAAAAAAACCATTCGAGCTGTGTGCGAACTGGCATTGTTATGATGCTGGACGATTCGTCGATGTGAGTTGGCTTCTCGGAGTACGGCGATTATTTCTGGCAAACAAACGGCTGTGTACCAATTCGCATTAACCGTTCTTAGAACTTGCAAAGGAACTGTAGCTACATAGTTGATTTTGAGACAAACGTTGCGACCATCTTTTTCAACACACTTCGCGAACGGATAACTTTCGTCGGATTCTCTTTATCTTGAAACACCCAAACAGTGGACTGACGTTTATTTTCGGGTTCATAGGAGTAAATCCATGATTCATCGCCACCCACGTTTTTTTAAGTTTCCGTTATCGAACCAATTTTTCGGCACCAAGCGAGCCTTTTGCTTTTTGGTTAGAAGACTGGAAACTAACTTTTTCACACCCAGATCATCATATAGAATCTTTTGGACCGAGGTCTTTGGAATACCTAAGGATGTCTCAATTTCACGATATGTCACATGTCTATCTTCCTTAATTAGCCGGCACACAGCATCGATGTTTTTCTGGGTGACTGCCGTTCTTGGCGGACCTGTCCTCAGATCGTCACCGATACTGGTGCGTCCACGTTGGAATTCACAATACCAACGTGAAATTGTCGGTTGATGTGTCACTTCATCTTCAAAAACAGCAACCAACTCAGCAAGACATTGTTGTTGAGTTAATCCTCTCCGAAAGTTGCAAGAAATTATTGCGCGAAAATTTTCTTGTCTCAATTTCATTTTTCGGCCAACTTATAAATTTTAAACATTCACTATGACTAAATCACTTGCCGTATCTCGATGAAATTTTAGATTTATGCTAACGAAAGATGGAGATTAATTTTGACCTCTGACGTTTTATTACTGGCGCCCTCTATGAGGCTATATGCAAAACTAAGAACACATCCCTCGTAATAGCCATGTATTACTATGGTGTTAAATTTAAAACGTAAGTTCGTAAAATATAGATTCCATATGAATATTTGAAGTTGAAGGCGACCGCAGTGTATATGTATACCCAAAACCTATGTGCAAAACAAATAGCTTATGTGGTGATTAGTTTATTGTTGCTCATCGCGTATAATCTCTCATTTTACATGGTAAGCTTTCGTGTAACTGCGGTACTCGGTCGCTTAAGCAGATAATTAAAACAAATATTGTTAGACTGTAGGTATACCATAGCTTAGTATAGTATTACTATATCCTAATTTTGGTATTAAGTATTTACTTATATTTTCTTACTGGCACGTTTCTGTAGCAGGTTTCTTTCAAATTAAAAGGATTATTATTTTCAAAACGCAATTAACTCATTCATTTTATATTCTTTTAATTCAGATATCTAAAATGCCAGAGGAATATTCGTTGAGCTATTTATATAATTCCAATTTTGTTTAAATACTTGTATATAATCGTCTGACACTCAGTTCAGGACCATTGAAACGAATTGAAATGGCATTCTTAAACAATGTACTATGGCCAACGTGCTATTCCGCTGTGCCGTCGTCAACCAAGAACAGTGGTCGCGTAGCAAGCGGGTGAATCCCAAGCGACCGAATTATTCACCTAATCTGACCGTGCCTTAACGAGATTTACAATTAAGCACCCCAACCAAACAGACACAGATATACACCGTCACTGAATCGGATCACCTAATTATAACTCGATTCATTAACAAGATACTGGGGTTTTGTTTCAGTCCTCCTCGTCTGCTATTAATCATCCTAATTGTAGATGTTGGTCGCTTTGCATCGAATTTTAATATATTTCGCGTGGGTCCTTATCAAAAACATAATTTGTCTTCAAAAGATATTCACATATTTTTTTATTACCTATTTTTATACAGAACCAACCCCTAAATAAACCCTAAATTCATAAAAAAATTCAAGGTGAAAGTTTAGTATTATTTTTCTTACTCTTTTAGTTGCCAAATAGCCAATAAAATTTATTGTATAAAATATAGAAAAGCATACTAAAGCAGACGTATTATTCTAAACGCTAACTAAACGTTTTGTCAAAAAAATTGTTCAGATCTATTATTTTTCTATTCAGCCAGTCCATTCTTCTTTCTTTTAAACATTTTATTCCATTATTTCTGTTTCTGATTTTCTCTATCTTTTTCTTCTCTGGAGTGTTTTTGCCTGCCATATTCGTTTCGTTTGTCTCTGGTTTTCCATTCTTGCAATATGTCCAGACCTATTCAAATACTGTCTTTTTATACTCTTCCATCACACTTTCATTTCCTGTTCAATCTCTTTTTGTGATGCTGATTTCGAGTATTTCATCTTTGTTATCTGTATTTTGCTTTTATTTTGGTACGTGTTGGTACCCAACTTTCGCTACCGTATACTTGGTTTGGAGATGTAAAAGCTAGTTGCGTAAATAAAAAATCAACATAATGACTGATAGTTAGGCGGTTATTAAAGCCATTATGAATCCATCTACCAGGTCTAAACTGGGGAAACATTGCAAACAGTACCTCAATAGCCTGGCACAATACAATACTATGTCACTGATATGGGTGTTAGAACATAATGAACTGGTCAAGGTCGGAGGGGAACTTTATAGGACCAGAACCTGTATGTGGAATCGCCAAGGGTTATTAGAAGGGAGATCTGGTTATGGCTAAAAAGAGACCATAAAAAGAAATGAATGTTAACAGAAGGTTAACTCTATACTAAGACACTACTGGAGAAGTTGAACGAAAGGCTTTAAGCCAACCTTATTCGCAGTAATAAAAAAGAAGTTAAAACTATTACCGACTTGACAACCGGACATTGTCTTTTAAGGAATCGTCTGTACATCGTGTGCTTGGTTAGCAAACTCTAGTGTAGGAGATGTGAAAAACAGGAGGAAACTAGCCTTCATGTAATATGCATTTGCTAGGAATTGAAGGGACGCATATAGAAACATTTCGGAAGAAATATTTCCGAAGTGCAATGTCAACAATTTCTACAAGTTGCAGCTTGCATAAAATTCTGTCATGCAGAAATGCCAGGTTAGTTGAATTAGTTCGGTATTATTATACAGAATATGTTATACTGAAACACAAAACACTAACACTGAAACAAAAGTCAGAAATTTTTGACAAATTAAATAGGCGTCCAAGTCGTAAAGATTTTGGTGGTTCGTATAGTGTTGGACAATCCACTATTTCGGGTGTAAAAAAATACGGCTGGAATTAGAAGGTAAGAAGTGCATTTGTTGTTGTGACTCCGATTAACAGTTAATTATTTTAACATCTCTGCAGTTAACCGCTGCTATACTGGCCCAGACTACAGAAAAATATCTAGACGTACAGAATACAGAATATCCAGAAATGGAAACTCGATTATATTCTTGGTATAAAACTCAACAATCTCGACATGTTTCAGTTACATATGAAATGTTAGCTGCTAAGACAAGAGTACTGTTTCAAGAAATTTACAAAAAATATAATTTAGTTGCAAGCAGAGGTTGGTTGGCTAATATAAAAGCCAATTTGGTTTCCGTAAACTAAAAATTTGTGGCAAAGATTTATCCAACCTTTTTTAGAAGCATTAAAAGAAAAAATCAAAGGCTCTGGCCTTGTACCTACACAAATTTGTAACGCAGATAAGGCTGCTTTATACTGGAAGTTACTACCGGACAAGACGGTATCTTATTCTGGAGCAAGACAAGTACCTGGACCAAAGTTTTCTAAAGAAAGACTAACTTTTTTGGCTTGTGCGAACAGCGATGGTTCTCAAAAATTAAAGCCATTGGTCAATGGAAAGGCAAAGTATCCAGGATCATTTAAGAATGTAAATTTACCCATCGACTACTGTTTTTCTCGAAATGTCTGGATGACTTCAGCGATATTCAGTAACTGGTTTAAAAATTCTTTTGTTATGCAAGTCAGAAATTATCTTAAACTATGACATTTACCAGAAACAGCTTGACTTTTAGTAAACAATTGTATTGGACATTCCTGTGAATAACTGGCTAATGAAGACTGTCAGTTTAATGGGTCAGTTTTAATGGGTCAGAATCAAATCAATTTAACTAAGTTGGCTAATCGAAAATTACTTTTAAGCAAAATTTTATCGTCAAGTGAAGCAGATCTCACTAAGTGCCTTAAGTAATTTAACTTGAAAGATGCTGTTTACTTATTATCTATGCATGAAGTAATCTTACATTCCAAACAGTTGAAAAACATTGGCACAAAATCCTCAGTAAGAGTTTTTTGAAGATGAAAGTAGTGAAGAGTATGAACCGGATGATAAAAAATAAGTGATGAAAATAAAAACTTTCGTCTAAAAAAGGCGACTTACTGCTGTTTTCTGGCATATTAAATTCAGTTGGCGGAGAAGCTGTTAACGAAAGCTAAGTGTTGAACTGAGTACAGGGTGCTAAGAATTGGCTACCTACCGAAGAACCTAATGAAGAAGAAAATGCCAAAGAGAAAAAGGGGACAGTGATAAATAACAAAATTATAAAAAATGAAGAAGCAATAAGATACCCGCTTAAATTTAGCAGAAGAAAACAATATTCCAATGGTCGATATTCTCACATTACAAAGATTAAATCAGAGTAACAATTACAAACTATTTTTTAAAAAATATATAAATTAGTGATTTGTATTAACTTCTCGTACTAATAAAATGTAAAATAAGTGCTTTAACCATTTGCTCTTTATTTTCAAATAAAATAAAGCATAATAGTTATTTATATGTATATCAAGGGATTAAAGTGGGGCTTTAATCGTGAGGGAGAAAGTTTAAGTCACGAGCGTTTCGCGAGTGTCTTAAATCTCCTCAATGAATAAAGCTTAGTTTAATCCCCTGTTATATACAGTATTTTATTTATTACAAGCATTTAGTTAATAATTTTTAACTGTGATAATTACACTGTTAAACGCACATTTTGTGCCATGTAAATTTTTGGGTCTTTCATATGTATGTCAGCCCTAATTTAAATACAGAAATTGCCTATCACCCACGAATTTTTAGTAGGAAACATTTTTATATTTATATTGTATGTAGCGTATGTTGGATAGATTTGTTTACATAAGTGAATAAATATTCCACCACTCTGCGTGATGAGTCGGTAGTGACAAATATACCGTGTGCAGACATGTTCATTCCTGTATATTTCTTGTAATAAATACACATTCCTCTCAGATATTGCGCACTAGTAGGCATTTATCAGCGTATGAGGTTAGTGTATTTTCTATCTTGTGTTATGAAACGTTGTTACTAACGTGTTTGTGTACTACATTTTCATTTATGTTTACTAAGTACAATGTCTAGGAGGTGTATAAATAATGTCAACAATTTTTGTTATATGTGTGGGGAAATAACTTTTAAATTCCAAAAACGAAATTTCACCCCACTTGTGCGAAGATCTTGCGAACTTTATTTTGGAGTGAAAGTAGGTGATCAAAATAAATCATGGGCTCCGCACATATGTTGCAAAACTTGTGTAACAGAGTTAATAGGTTTGTTGAAAGGTACAAAACGTCATATGCGCTTTGCAGTACCAATGGTGTGGAGAAAATCGAAAGACCATGCCACGTTACCATCCACTTTACGTCCTGTCACACATAGTGAAGAATGTCTTATCCAAAAACCACCAGAATCGTGGAGTTTGGACGAAGAACCTGAATGTGCCAGTGATTCAAGTAATGATATGCAATTCGAACAGGATATCGACATTGATCCAGACTTTCAAACACCAGAATGTTCAATGAAACCGCATTCGATTTCACCCACTGAACTAAATGATTTAGTCAGAGATTTAAAACTATCAAAATTACAGTCAACTCCTAGCAACCAGAATAAAGGGATGGAATCCTCTCAAAGGTGACGTACATACAACTGACTTCCGAAAACGTGAAAAAGGACTTGTACATTGTTTCTCTCGAAAAGGGACATTGTATACTGCACGAATGTTGACAACTTATTTGATGCTTTGGGACAGCAGCATGAACCAAGAAATTAGCGCCTATTTATTGATTCCAGTAAACTAGCTTAAAAGCTGTTTTGCTTCACAACTGTAATAAATACCCATCTGTACCTATAGGTTATGCTGGTCTTATGAAGGAATCATACGAGAATATGCGATATCTCCTAGAACACATCCAATATAAAGAGTATGAGTGGTCAATCTGTGAGAGCTAAAAGTGATAGCACTTCTTCTTGGATTGCACCTGAGCTATACGATATACTGCTGTTTCCTGTGTGAATGGGACAGCCGTGCTCGAAATCGTCATTATATACAGAATGAATTGCCATTACGTCGAGCACTAACTTCCGGTCAAAGAAATATTACTAATGAACCACTGGTCGATCCTAAACACATATTTCTATCACAACTGCATATCAAATTGGGCTTAATGAAAAATTTCGTTAGAGCACTAGATCGGACCGGTAGAGAGTTCTTGTATCTGAAATAGATATGACGAATTTGACAACATGCTGAGTGGCGTTGAACTAAGAGCATGGAGAGCTTTTAAAACAGTTGTGACCAATTTTCTTGGAAATTTTAAAGCCGAAAATAACAGAGATCTTTGTTTCGTCATAAAACGAAATATTTGTTATTGTAAATATTCATATATTTTAGATATTAGTAAATTTAGTATAACAGACTTTTTTAGACTTTATAAATATTCCATGTCCATTTTCAAGGGTAAACAATTATAACGTATTTTTATTAACATATTCAAAATTGTAATATTTTCCTTAGATTCAAAGAATGTACATTTACTAATCTCTATTACCTGCGTTATACATTTAGACCGTTTCTTTATTGCCTAGTGTAATTAGTGAACAATTTCAATAGACTTTTCAATACCTGCTATTATTAACTATATTAATATACATAATAGGCTCAAGATATCCAAATATGCATGTATCATAAAAATCTATTGTAGATGAACCGATCAGATAGAAATACATTAAGAAGATTTGTGACACCATATTAATACGTAATTACGAATTCTATTTTATTATTACATTTATTTATCAATAAGCTCTTTAAGACTATCGGGAACATTGGGTACTGTTTGCATGTATAATAGATACACTTTCTAAGAAGTAATAATGTAGGCAAATTCCACAACAATGACGTAAAGCACATACACACATTTTAGTTATGTTAAGGTAGGGGTAGTGATATATTTTATATGTACTTGTAACACAACAGTCATAAATCATTCTCACTGCGACTTCTGTTCGAGCAGTAGCCAATCTGAGACAACTGATGACGACACAGCATCAAGCGAAGCCGGAAGCAATGGCCGGACAATTTAGAAGAGTCACCAATCTGATGGTAAACCCCAAATAGGTGGATCAATGTTCACCCAGTCTACGAGAAGATTTACAGGAAATAATCGACAGAACCCTCCACGAAGAGAAAATCCAGGAGCTACTACGAAACTCGCCGTTCCGATTTATGGTTGACCCAGAAGAACCAACGATTGAAATTGTGCCAATAGACGATGCCACCGAAGAACAAGAAAAAGAAACACCCCCCGTAAAATTGAAGAAGAGCCAACCGGAACATAAAAGTGAAAACAACACATTCAGACACCCGAAAAAAATAACAAAAAAACAAAACCGACCATCCAACTACACCAATCGAAATAAAAAATTACTACAGCGCCCTCGAAAGCAACACCGAAGAAAAAATGGAACACGACGCAATCGAATCCACTCCACAACCGTCAACCTCAGACAGCACACCCAGGGTAAGTGACAAACCAAACACTACACAAAACACAAACACCGAAACACTCAAAACACCTAAAATCGCACCAATCATAATCACAGAGAGAGACAAATGGGCACAAATACAACAAATACTTAAGACACACAACATTAATACCGTACAAAACAAACTTGTAAAACCTGGTATACACATCGAACCTAAAACTGACGACGACTACCGCATACTTAAACACGTACTTAACACAGGACACATACAATTTTACACGTTTCAATTACGAAGCGAAAAGACACTAAAGGTAGTTATGCGAGGCATTCCTACCTTTATCACTGACACAGACATTACAGAGGACCTGACTGACCAAGGCTACCTGCACCACTTGTACTAATTGAACTGACGAGACAATATAAATCAATTTACAACATACACGACTGCTGTGGACTTACGATTAAAATCGAACCACTTAACACACGGACAGACATAATACAGTGCCACAAATGCCAGACTTTTGGACACCAACAAAGACACTGCAACGTACACTACAAATGTATGAAATGCGGAGACTCACATTCAACACACTTATGCACAAAACAAAAACAACGCCACCAAAGTGTTCAAACTTCGGTGGTCCTCACTTATCAACATTCCTTAACTGTCCTAACAACCCAAACAACACTGAAAACAAAACCACTTCCAAATACATACCAGCACCACCCCCAACAACTAACCCTTGGACACAAAAACGAATCAACACAACGCCAAACACAAATGACGAACTAGCACTTGCCTTAGACAAAATGCTAATAACATTACACTTTACAAATGCAACAACACAACAGCTACAATACTTCGTAAGGCAAACAGAGAAAATAATCACAGTTTACAACAACAAACAGTAAACACACACATGACTTAAACTCAAAAATGCGACAAACACACAGACCACACACACGCAACACAGGACCGTACAAAAACACAGAAAAAACACACGATTATTTATTAATTAGACACAAACACGTCCCAACCCTGGGAAATTCGAAACAATGGAGTGGAAATGGAGGTAACTTCGACCACAGGAAAAATCCAAACGACTCATGAACAGTCATAGATATAGAACATAATCATTCATACAGAATAGAACACAACATACATTCTACAACAATCATAGAACAATAAAACAATAAAGAATTAAGTTTAGGTTAATATGATGTGCTACATTGTGAGAATTATCTTATAAAATTAGGTTTAAGTGTTTTTTGTAAAATAAATAAAGCATTCAGAAAATACACCAATTTTCAATATAACTACCACCAACCAAAATAAATAGCGAGCTCATACGGAAGCTACGCCCGTCATCGGTGGGTCAAATACAAAACATACACATGGTCCTTCGAGAATCGAGTACAACGCAGCATTCGGTACTTTGAGCCATATACAGGGTCATTTTAAAAACGTACCACCCTCTATATTTCGGCCCCTATAGAAATTCCAAAATATGCAAAAACACGACAAACTTATTTTTAAGGGGGACATTTTGTAGGCTGGTTTTCACTCAAATTACATCAACCCTCTGGGGGGGGGGGGGGGGGGGGGGGTGGACATAACCTCTAAAAATTTTAATGGAAATTGGGGTTGAGTGATACCTCATTTTAAAGGTCGTTTAACCCGCTTTTCAAAAATGCTAAATTCTTGCCTTTTCTTTTTAGCAGTTCGCGAGATATTTGGTGAAAACTGTAAAGTAGTTTAGGTATCAAAAACACTTTGTGATATTGCTTTAATGAATTAAAATAAATGAAATTGAGGTATTACATAACGGTAAATTTTTAAACTATTTTTACTTCTAATATCCAACGAAATAATAAAGACGCATACTATTCAGTTAAACATTATTATTGGAAAGAATGTGATTTACCTAAACTAGTACTTGTGATAGTCGTACAGGTAGTTTAACGTAGAAAAAAAAGAGCCCTGGTTTAAGCATTCTTGACATTCTTGTCAAATTTTTCTTTATTTGTCACTCCATTTATTTTAGCCAAAATTACTTTATTGTAAAATTAGTTTTGCGAGGTAAAAGTTGCGATTTTATTACATTATTTTTAAAAATGGTGTTTACACTTCAACAAAGAATTGAAATTATTCTTATTTATGGGGAATGTGGAAGATGCGCAAGAAGAACGTCAAGAATGTTTAATGAAAGGTATCCGAATAGTAATTTAAATCATAAGTATGTTCTACAATTAGTCGCTAAGTTTAGTGAAACTGGTTCCGTTGCTAACAAAAAAAGAAATATTAGCCGTGTCTTGGATGAAGCAGCACAAATAGAAGTATTAGGCACCTTTACTGCAGAACCCTCCACATCACTTCGCATTGTGGCACGCCAAGTAGGAATGTCTCACGAAACAGTAAGGAAAGCACTAAAGTTAAATAAATAAGTTTCACCCCTATAAAATGCAAATTCTACAACAGCTTTTTGACGACGATTTCGACAGAAGGATTGAATTTTGTGAAACAATGGCGGATTTTATAAATGAAAACCAAAATATCTTGCACAATATTTGCTTTACTGATGAGTGTACTTTTTTTCTTAATGGGCATGTTAACAAGCAAAATTGTCGCTACTGGAGCGATGAAAATCCGCGACTTTTTAGGGAAGGTCACACACAGTATCCAGAAAAAGTGAACGTTTGGGCTGGTATCCTTGGGAATACTATTATTGGACCTTCATTCATTGAAGGAAATCTAACTGGCGCGCTCTACTTAAATTTGCTTGAAGAAATAATAGACCCCTTAATAACAACTAGTTTGGAAAATCAAATTGACGCGGCTGGTAACATGGTTTTGCAAGAAGGTCTTCTACACTTCCAACAAGATGGAGCTCCACCACACTACTATCTTCCAGTTAGACAGTGGCTAAATGATAGATTTCCTGTCAGATGGATTGGTCGAAGAGGAGCAATAGAATGGCCACCACGATCACCCGACTTATCGCCTCTAGATTTCTTCCTATGGGGGCATCTAAAATCGATTGTTTATAAAACACCGCCTCGAGATTTGCAAGATTTAAAGAGAAGAATAACAGCTACATGTAGAGAACTTCAGGCAGAAGTGTTTCGAAATGTTAGAGAGGAGTTTGAGAGTAGACTTTATCACTGTTTAGAAAATAATGGAGATTTCGAAAATTTTATAAAATAAGTTACTTTTTATTAGTTTTTTAATGTTTTATTGCAAAACACTTGATACTTGTATGTTCATGGTTTGACTTGATTTCTTCAAAAGTATTAAAAATAAAGGACAAGAATTTAGCATTTTTGAAAAGCGGGTTAAACGACCTTTAAAATGAGGTATCACTCAACCCCCATTTCCATTTAAATTTTTAGAGGTTATGTCCACCCCCGCTAGAGGGTTGATGTAATTTAATTGAAAACCAGCCTACAAAATGTCCCCCTTAAAAATAAGTTTGACGTGTTTTTGCATATTTTTGGAATTTCTATAGGGGCCGAAATATAGAGGGTGGTACGTTTTCAAAATGACACCCTGTATAGCGGTCCTTCAAACCAGAAGGCACAAACAATCTTGTTTCAGAATTACTTAGTGCTTACAAGGGAATGGGGTGTAACATGTCATTGAAAATTCACTTTCTGGATGCTCATCTCGATTTCTTTCCGGAAAATTTAGGTGCCGTTAGGAACGAACATGGGAAACGATTCCACCAGGATGTTGCAACCAAGGACAAGCGATATCAAGGCAAATGGAGTCATTTTTTGCTGGCTGATTACTGCTGCATATTACTCCGGGATTCCGCAGAGACAAAATATCGCTGTAAAACATCCGTAAAAACATTTTGAAGGAAGTGTAACAATAAAAACATGGATATTGATAAATTTCAGTCTAAGACACAGTAATGTGTAGCAAAAATTCTATGGGTGATAGAGTATATCCAACATACACCATGTTTTATTTTTGTTGAACAGTGCACAAATCACAGAAATGGCACGAATTCGCAGAAATGTTCTTTGCCATTCTGTAGAATCATTCATTAATATGTTAAATATAACAGTACAAAGAGATCTCTCAATTAGTCTGTTTTTGTCAGTACGCCAAAGTGAACGTCTAGTATGATTTAGTAATAATGGAAAAAGTCAAGGCAAGTATGCGACATGCGATTTGTGAAAAAATTGTATGTGATTAATCATTTACACATACTCTAACTCGCTTGGGAAACTTTAATTTTCTAGGGAATTCATTTAGCAACAAGAAAACAAACAATTAAAAGTATACTTTAAATGTGTGTAATAAATAAAAATAATTATTCAGTAATTCGTATTTTTTAACACTTCAAATTATCACTGTTTTAATTACTTCGTATTATTGAGGTATTAGGTAGTCTATTTATAATTTTTTTTTTGGGATGGTATAGCCTTATTAGAAAAACGTTGGAATAAGTGTGTAACTGTTAGTGTAGTAGATAATATCAAAATATCCCCTCGTAGTAATGAAATATTTAAGCAATTATTCATTAATTTTTCTATTTCGAGCAACATTATTCATTTTATCTGCATGAGTGCACGTCGTTCGGAGTTACTAATAATTAGAATGTATTGGGTGACAAGTGTCGACATTTAGAGTAAAACAATAGCGTCTATAAACTACATAGGTACTTCGATTTCCTTGTAATTACACTTTACGAGATTTTAACGTTGTCGTAAAATTAAGTAGCCCAGGGAGACGTGAAAGTCAGCAGAGAAGTCTTAAAATTGCTGAATTCTATCCTCGAACGGTTCGTTTCAAATAGTAAAACGTCATAGCCTATATATGTACGTATACCCATTTATTGCCACTTAACATACCTAATTAGTTAATTGGAACCCGTTGCCGTATTTGAGAACCCGCTTTTGCATCGTATCATATAACGCGTGGAAAATTCGCTCATATTACACATAATATATCAACGAACAACACAAAATCCTTACTACTAGCCTAAGGTTGCGTATGTACATAAAAAGGATTCGAATATGAGCAATAATTGCCTAAAATAATATTAAATGTGCTACTTGAATAAAACAGTTTCCCAAAAAGAACTTAAAGTAAGTAACTGAGGACCGGCTCTACAATACACTTTAACCCATCGATTATACCGTCGAATAACCCGAATGAGGATAAAGTTTAGTTAATCTCTAGTTAAACGTTCTGCAGTGCCTAATTTTAAATAAAATTTAGAATATATTGCAGAATAACTTAACACTTGTGCCGAAGCGTAGATAAATTGAGTTTTATATAAGGTCCGGTTTAAATATTTTAAATCGCAATACACATGGACGGATACTAAACACAACATATTAATACAAACTTATTTGTTGGGAGTGTTTGTTAGAACTTGTACAATTACAGAAAGAAATTTTCAAAAAGGAACCTAAAATGGAGCACGAAAAAAAAGGTTTAGTAATTGAACTTTTAAAAATTAAATTATAGCATCAGAATAATTGAAACATACATGAGTAGGTAAACCCCACCAGTTTTGTATAATACAAAGGTATTTTTAATAATATAAAATATTATTAAAAATCTGGTGTGAAGAACACAAATACAGGTTCACTATTAATATTTTTGTGAACGTGTCCGAACATATCCCTCCCCAGGGACGTAGATACGTATTTCGCCTTTCTACAGGCTCATCGGTACGCCCCTGCTGGAGAAAGGATATCTTCAGACACATTCACAAAAAAGAACCACATCGCCACATCACAGAAATTATCCAGACCGAGCGTAGAAGTAAATTCAGCGCTGCCTGTTGTCAGACAGTCGAAGTACCTCGCCCCGTCCACATAACCAATGTGAAGTAACGACGCCCTTACACAGCCATCTCTCTAGAAACTGCAGTTTGTTTGTGTCTTCACTCATACTACGGACTAACCGCATGTGTAATGTATCAGAATAATTGAAACATACATGAGTAGGTAAACCCCACCAGTTTTGTATAATACAAAGGTATTTTTAATAATATAAAATATTATTAAAAATGTGGTGTAAAGAACACAAATACAGGTTCACTATTAATATTTTTGTGAAGTAACGACGCCCTTCCGAGGCGAGGTACTTCGGCTGTCTGACAATAGGCAACGCTGAATTTACTTCTACGCTCGGTCTGGATAATTTCTGTGATGTGGCGATGTGGTCCTTTTTTGTGAATGTATCTGAAGATATCCTTTCTCCAGCAAGGGCGTACCGATGAGCCTGTAGAAAGGCGAAATATGTATCTACGTCTCTGGGGAGGGATATGTTCGGACACGTTCACAAAAATATTAATAGTGAACCTGTATTTGTGTTCTTCACACCAGATTTTTAATAATATTTTATATTATTAAAAATACCTTTGTAAATTATAGCAAACAAAAAATTTTACTTGCAATAAATTATAGATTTACTACCATACGATCATTATATTCTAAATTATAGCAGGCGGGTTTTTTTTTATTAGGTTGTCCAGGATGTCAATTATTGATTAATTGAAATTTGCGGTTATGTTATACTTTGTGACATTTGTCAATCTTATGTGTAATCGATATAATTTTAATGGAAATGAAAGCATTACAAGATAAATTAGTTTTATTGTGAATTACAAAAGGTGTTCAAAGTGTTCTCCCCCTGTTGCGATGCAACTGTTAATCCTCCGTTTCATATTTTCAAAAGCATTTTCCAACATCTGAACGGTTATAGCGTTGCATGCATTAGAAATTGCCTCTTGTAGTTCTTCAAGATTATGTGGGTTATTTTTGTAAACTGTGTTTTTCAGATACGGATAAATGAAATAATTAAGAATCGTTAGGTCCGGACTGCGAGGCGGAAATTCAATGACTCGATTATCATAAAACTCGCGAATTCGAGCCTCACTTTCCCTTGTTTTGTGAGCTGTTGCATTGTCCTGTTGGAAATACCCATGTAAAAGTTCGTCATCATTAAGATTTTGGAAAAACGGTTCAAGTAAATTATTTCGATATCTCTCAGCATTTATCGTTCCAGGTCCAAATATACGTCTTCGAGAAACCGCTAGCCAAACACCAATTTTCTGCGGATGGAGAGGCGATTGAATAAACTCATGAGGATTCTCCGAAGACCAAATACGCATATTTTGTTTGTTTATATAGCCGGATAGGTGAAACCATGCTTCGTCCGAAAAATATGTTAAATCCAAAGTGTTGTTGTTATTTAAATTATTCAAAAACCACTGACAGTATTCTATTCGGACAGGAAAAGCTCGAGGGAATAGCTCTTGAACGACGTTAATCTTATAGGGATAAAGATTTAAATTTTGTTTTAATATCTTTTTGTTCCATATGATAGGTTTATTTCTTGGGCTAATTTGCGAAGAGATTTTTTGGGAGACTGTTCCATTCTTACTGCAACATCTGCCACAATCTCAGGAGTTCTTTTTTTGGGCGCGCCACTACCAACTTTCCTACCTACAGTTCCAACATTACGAAATTTCGCCACACATGTGTAAATTTCTTGGACTAATTTTTGATAATCCGCAGGAAAATTAGGGAAGGCATTTTGAAAATCATTGATGCAGTGCGGTACTGAATATGTCCATTCACCATTCTCTTGTCGTTCGGCGTTTTTAAAATAACATTCTGTAAGAAAAATCTTATGTTCTAAATCAAACATTTTGAAACTTCACTTTGACAATTCAAATTATAAATTAGTACTTATATACCAACTTAATTTAAATTTCACAAACTGCTCTAATTTAGTATTTAAATGATCGCGTAGTATAACAAATATATAATATACAAAAAATAGTTACTTTATTTATTGACTTCACCAAAGTGTATGAATTTGTTTTATGTATATTAAAGAGCACGAAAAATAATATTTGTTATATAGAAAATTCTGTAAGTTTTTAATTCTTTTTAAGTGAAAATACCACTCATAATCTCAAAATTTTTAAATTAACAACAATGGACGCCAAAACAAATGAGGCAGTCGAAACACATTTCACTAGATGTATCTTGCAAAAACTTACTACAAACAGATGAAAACACATTCAAATATATTTAATTGCATTTTTATACACATCGTATTTTTAGCTCCAAATATAAAAATTATATATATATATATATATATATATATATATATATATACACATAAGACCAGCTCTCAACGGGCCATACCCGGCAATAAGTGGCAACAGCGTATCCCCTCTACGCGCGGTAGCTTACATTACCATACATTGCAGAGTTATGAATTTAGTAAGACTTAAACCGCGCAAGGATATAGTCGTTTGCATATTCGTTCTGTATACGTAATTTGCACATTTGTTTCAGATATAATAAGGTCGTTATATCTCCAAGTTATTATTATTGTATTCTTAGCTGCTACGGAAAAGTAATTTTAAGTAATAAAAAAACAATAACGTTTTCTAAAAGATAAAAGTAAAAAAATCAATAATTCTGCAAAATAAATTTTAATTCTAAGAAAGTCACTAAATATAGGATTCGAAAATACCGCCCTCTCTCCCCAAACAATAGCCGAGCCTATTGTAAAACTCCCGCCTCACTCCCTCGAGATTTCTAGGGGTTATTGTCTCGAAAATTCTAAACAGTTGAACTTGCAACTGTTGCAACCTTTACGTTTGCATAGCTAGATACGAATGACGGGCAATGTATTGCTCTCGATCATCGGACTTATGTATGCGCACGCGGAGTGGCATCGTACATACGTTGCCACATCGCATTACGTTCCATACGTATATTGTTGCGTATGTCCCGTAGCGGGTTGGACCTATCGGTATATATATATATATATATGGTAAATTCAATCAGTTGGCGATTAAAGGTCTGGCTTTACTTCAAAGTATAAGTATTAAGTACCTTTAATCGCCAACTGATTGAATTTACCATATCATATCAAGGTCACGAAAATATTATATATATATATATATATATATATATATATATATATATATATATTATAAAAAAAGGATTCGTAGTAAGGAAAAGAAGTAAATTGAAACAAAACTTTCAAATACATTAAATTGTTAATGTAACAGAAAATTATAATTGTTAATATACATATTGCTGTGTACTGTGCTTTTTGCTTATAAAGTCAGTTCACAACAAAAGTACGGACTAGTTCAATCGTAAAATCTTCTAGCTAGAAACTTCTTTCTTCAGGTCTTGCTCTCGCATGAGCAAGAACGTGGAAAATAAAGTTCAAAATGACATTAATACAAAGTCACAATTTTCCTTTATAAACTTTATTAAAATAAACAAAAAAAAAAGAAAAACTCTTTACAAAATGTAAAGAGAGCTAAAGCATGATTAACCATAGCTTGGAGGAAACAGTCTGTGTGATAAATAACACGCACACAGAGACAAACCTCCTGTGACTCGCGAGCAATAATTAAAACTAATAGATAATTAAGAAAACTCTCAAATTTCAAACCTAAATTATAACCCCACAAATCCAAATCGTAAACAGACTAAACATCAAAACCGTGATTTACTTAACTCGTGCGAACTAAACACAAGGACAAATCTCCCCTCCAACCTGAATAAAATGTTCTAGAATATCTTGACAAAAAAAAAACTCCCTCACAAAAACATGATAATTTTCTTAAGTATCTATATAATACTCTAATATCAAAATAATTCAAATTACAGATAAGCACAAATATCAAAGAATTATAGCGAAATAGAATTTATATAAATCAAATGTGTAAAGTACTTACATCGACGTAACACTTTTTTAAACACAAAAAAAACTAATACGAGAGATATCAAATATAATAAGAATTAACAAAAATACGAGATCATCACCACTCGTAAAAAAAACGTATTTGAAATTTAAATACACATAAAACACTCTAAAACAAATAAACCGACTTTAAATTAATTCTACATGAAAGAAAAAAATTTTGTTTTTTACCCCCGACTGTGCAAATCAACGAACTTGATATCTCTGTCTATCGTATGCCGGAAAAGATCGGACACCTCCAGTTCAAAATAATACCGCAAGTCGGAACAACTTCCGATGCAATAATACCTATACAGTCCCGGGCAAAACAATAATTCCAAAATATAAACATTTAAATATACAATATAAAATCAAATTACATTTTAAATAAATGTCATAAAATTATTTAAGAAAATGACTTTATTTGTTTTATAATGAAATTAACATGAGTATATAATAAAAAAAGGAAATATAAACAATATTTAGGAGATAGTATAATAATCGATATTAGAATAAATTTGCAAAATGTGAGTGAGAAATCATTTTCATTTTGCATATTTGCTTCTGGCTGCTCTTTGTGGAATTCATCATAGAATTGTTCAGCTGGACTTTGAGGATTTGCCAAAGGGATTAATAAATATTTTGTAATACGGTAACCACTATCACCAAGTATAACTGAGTTACTGAAACGTTCATTTTATTAGCTTTTTTAATTGCTGATGCATTCAAAATTGTTCGGTCATATGTAGATCTTGGCCATCTGGCTACGATGTCACAAATTCTTAATTGAAAATCTCCTATTACCTGAATATTCCACGAAAAGTATCCTTTCCTGTTTCGGTACAGCTCAGCATTATTACCACCAGAAGATTGTATTCTTGTGTGAGTGCAATCAATTCTACTTACTACATTAGGAAATCTAACTAATGTTGAAGTAATTGCGTCACAATTCAACGACAAAAACATATGTGCGGTTAATCGAATGAATAGTGCTATTCAATACGTGTGTGTTGCACTTAGTGATGTTATAGTTTATTTATAAGTGCAGCAAAGTAGGATCCATACATAGTTTTCAATGTTTAGTTATTTTTGTGTATATTGAGACATTAAGATTATGTTTCTCAAGCAATGGCAGCCTTGGTGAGAGCGATTGAGAGAATTACTAAAGAAAGTAACGAATAACTAATCCTTGAAAAAGAAAGCTTCACAGTCCTTCCACTAATTAATTTAGCCGAATATGATATTAAAAAAATTCGAAATATAATTCGAAACTTTCACCAGACTCCATCATAATTTGCATGTGTATAATCCACCACGTCTGTTATTGTAATAAATCTAAGTACATTTCAGGAACTAAATTACTGTCATTAGTTTAAAATACAAAACTAGTGTATATTTAGAACATTAAGCCACCTTTTGGTAAAGTTATTTACTTGTTTATATGGAAAATTATTACATAACGCAATTTTATACTTATTCCTTAAAAAATTACGTCCCTCTAATAGAATGCAAATTAATGCTGCCTCTCATCTTTTAAAAAATAACTTCCCATTTGTCATCGTGCGTTTAAAGATTTAAAAATTTCCAATTGTCTAGCCGAAGTGCAACACTAACTCATCAATAACCCATCGAGAAAAAAGAAGCACCCTTGACCGAAATACAACTGAAAAGGAAAGCCCTTCTTTTAGGTCCCCCATAAATAAATTACCACCGCCACTGGAACAACCGCTATACTATCGTCCGCCCAAGAAAAAATGGACCTGTTCCCTCATTCCACTCCCACTTAAATACACTCACACAAAATAAGATCTTTCTTTCTCTGTCTGTGCATTTGGCGCATAAAAGACAGGAACAATATTTCTTACTGTCCATTCATCACGGCCTACTTCGATAGGGCTACGCGAATAATGGAAGAATCGAAACGAATCTTTCCACGTCAGTAGGAAAGGATGGCATTGATTGCCTCACATTTTATTACAATCAACTTGAATGAAAAACAAAATTCTTTATATGTCTGGGTAAAACAAATGCTGGCAGGAATTTTCTACTGTTCTCCTTTCTATTCTTTTTTTTTGTCAACTTAAGAGTACCGATCGCTTTCCAGTAACCCGCAATTCGAGACGCCCAGGTCGTCTTTTTTTATCGTATACCAGCATTCTTCGTATGATACGGGCAAGTGAAGTTTAATTTAAAATGCGAATTTATTTGTGAAGAAATTCGATTTGGAATTAAAATTTAGTTGAGTTGCTGTGCATAAAATGAAAAGAAATATTTGGAATGTTGCTTTAACAATGATAGAAAATTCCTTTAAATTTTCAGTGTCCGAAGATTGAATTATTATATATTGTGGATGGATAAACAAATAAGTACAGAAGACATGCTTTTTTTAATAGACTGAGAACTATGATGTTGCAATAGTTTTTGTTATGTCGAAATAATTTTGCTTCGCATCAACTAAACAAAAAATTTTTTAGGATAATTAAAAATTAGTGAAAAGCTATTCCCATCAATGAGAACATACAGACGCGTTTCACTTTAATTGAAACTTATCAATGTACGGTATCTCAAAGACAGTCACAGCTTTTCACTTCTCTACTTCGTGTGTATATAGTTAACATTATAGTTAACTTACTGCAAATGAGAATTAATGAATATTAAATCCCATTTTTACATGCCAATGTCGCCTTATGTGATGCATTAATAATTACAATCCGACAAACCAAGTTTGTATTAGCATGTATAACACACCTCGTCGCGACTACGATCTTACAGGTTCTTAGGATAATTAAAAATTAGTGAAAAGCTATTCCCATCAATGAAAACATACATTAATAATTACAATCCGACAAACCAAGTTTGTACTAGCATGTATAACACACCTCGTCGCGACTACGATCTTACAGGTTGTTAGGATAATTAAAAATCAGTGAAAAGCTATTCCCATCAATGAGAACATACATATATGTATGAATGTATGTTCTCATTGATGGAAATAGCCTGACATGTCATCTGCATAGCAAATGACCTGATGACCTGATGACTTTTGTTCATCAAGCGTTCCTCTCTATTAAGGTTGCTGTCTCTTATAATCTTTTCTAATGCAAGACTAAACAGCAGCGTCGATAGGGGATCTCCTTGTCTGAGTCTAGTCGCAATATCAAAGTCTTCTGATGTCTCTTCTCCGATATGGACACTTCTTGAGTTTTTTTCTAGCGTCATTCTTACTAATTGCACTTCGATAGAAATTCAATCATTATCTGTATTTTTTTTCTAAAGATTGACTCATAGGCTTTTCAGAAGTCCAAGAAAATTACACTTACTGGGATATTGTATTCAAAGCATGAGGTTAATCTTCCTTCATTGTGAAAATCTGGTCAGTTGTTCCTTTCCTAAATCCGGCTTGATATCAAATCTATTGGGTTTGTATTGTCCGTCCATTCTGTTTCTAATAATTCTTGTATATATATATATATATATATATATATATATATATATATATATATATATATATATATATATACAGTAGAACCTCTAATTATGGACACCTCCGACAATCGGACTCCTCCCTATCGCGCGGCACATTCAAATTTCGGGAATTTCTGAGTAGCACCTCGTATAAGACACCCGCACATTAAGCTTTAAAACGTTACCGAGTCTCTTAATATGCCCATAAACTGCATTTCAGCGATTTCGTCAATCGATCTTCATAAATGTTTCTTCTTGGTTTATATTCTATAATTTCCAAATCACTTTTTTTTATATGCTTCTTTAATGTTCTTCGCAACAATCAGATCTGTAGCGTTTTAGCAAAAATATCGTAATATGTTGTAACGTGGTAAAAACGATTCCTATTAATCATAAGCTCAACTACTTTTTAGTGTAAACCTGTTGAAGTTGAGCTTTTCTCTCTCTTAACATATTTCTCTCTACATGAATATATCTTTCGTCATTTCTTTTAATTTTCCAATTCTAGATCTCTTTACTCTGTTTCATTGTTTTATTTCCCAAATGCTACAGTTTTCTTGTTCGTTCTTTTGTATTCCTTACCCGTGTTTTATTTCATAAATTATTTTTGAATCTATCTATCTTCATGCGACATGTTTCTGCTAATTCCTCAGTTGATTTTTAACCATTTTATTTTCGATTTATTTCATATTTAGCTGTTGTCTGAACGTCTCATTTCTTATTTTATTTCTCCTTGTTTTGCCTTGAATCTTCATTAAGAAACTCATTTTGCGTTTACTTTTGACAGACTTTTTTGAAGGAAGAAGTAAGCTAATTCTAATTCTTGAGTTCAGACACTCTTTGAATTTATGTAAATGACGCCATGTATATTGTCCCTGTCATCTATTTCTTGGAACAAGTTACAGTCTGAGTAAAATCGTATCAAAACTTTCAAAAATTAAGCAAGTCGCAGAAGAATTTCATTTGAGCAAATCTACAATTCTACAAGTTAAAAAAAGATGGAAAGATAAGGCAGTATATGTTGCAAACGAGAAACTTGTCTTAAAAGAATATCAATTGATGTAGAAGATTACAATTTGTTTGAATATTTGAGAGAAAATGAAAAAAATTAAAAAGCAAATTCATAGATCTCGTATAAGATTTACTAATAGTTAACAACTATGGAAATCTATTGAAAATACCTGGGAAAACATTGTTGAAAAACCTAATTTTTTAATAAGTCTGTACTTAGAAGGTTAAAAGCAATAATCGATGCGAATGGCGGATCAATTAAGTATTAGTCCATTTATGTTTTCTAAATTGTATTAAAAAATTACTTGACATTTGGTTTTTCTTTCAAAAAAAGTTTAATAAACACTAAGCAATATTAGAAAATTTTGACAATTTTGACAAATTAGGTTATACTTGATTTATGTGAGCTTAACTGTACCTTCACACCAGATTTTTAATAATATTTTATATTATTAAAAATACCTTTGTATTAACTGTACATATTATGTATTAATTTGTAAAAACAAAATATAATAATTGAGAAATAATCTAAATATAAATATCTTCACATACATAAGTTACTCTGTATTTATACCTATACCCTTGCAAAATTTGTATTTTGTTTTATTAACGTTAATTCGTTTTAATTTATGAAGTTTGGTGGAGTTTATACGGTCGCTCGTTTAGTATTCTAAAAGGGAATTTACAGCTAGTTAGTTAGTTAGTTGGTTAGTTAGTTATAGTTAGTTAACCGGCAAGCGCGTCGAATAACACTAATACTTATGACATATTGATACATATTCATGATATAGGATCAAACAAGCGTTCGAGTGAGCAGGCCGGCCAAATATGACGGACTATTTGTTACCTTAATTTAACTGTATAAATAGTGGGAAAGGGTCTGCTCTGGAAATGTTTAGAGATTAGGATCAAATTACCTCTGAATTACAAAGTAAACTATCGACGTATGGCTTTAAAGGAAAGTTCATAACTTTCCCGGGCGTTGGTTAAATAATCCCCGACAAGCGGTCGACAAACACTGTACGACATGCGAGCATATGCATGCAAATTTTTATTTTGGGATTTGTTCGAAGTACGAATTTGTAACTTTCTAAACGGCAACTATTTTGCATAAATGTAAATACGAATGTTCCGTCAATTAAAAGTTTTGCCTTTTAATATTACTGTTCAAATGGAAATTATATTTAAACTAATTAATTCGTTATAGTACTATTCGTAATTTAGTTTATAATTAAAAAAATTTAATTTTTAATATTAATAATAATAACCTTTATTTTCCAACAATGGGAATCCATCTACAGGATAAAAATTAACATAATTATATAAACTGAGGTGCAAAATTAACCGGACACTTGAATTTTTCGAAATATTTCAATGTTGCATATAAATTTTGCGCATGTAATTGTAGTGGATTTTAGGTGATTAGGTTTGAACATGTTTCTACTTGTTTAGATAGCAATCCGTGTGCCCGCCTCATATGAGCATAGCAGATAAGAATTGCATCAGTTCTGTTGCAACGAATGTGACGCAAAAAACGTCATTTGCGTAGAAACACGTTCAATTTGTTGAATAAATGTTTGTTTTTGAAAAATGGAAACTAGAAAGACACATGGGTCCAGAAAAAGTTGCTCAAGCTGTTGCTTTAAAAAAGTATCGTCTCGAATGGTCTGCAAAAGTTTCGGGAAACAGGAGAGTATACAAGAAGGCTGGGGCAAGATAAACGAAGAGCAGCAAATCAGATGCAAGATCGGTTTCTTCGAATGCAGGCGTTACGTGATCGCACGGTGACAGCATCTGCTTTTGTGCAAAGGTTGAACGACGTCCATAATAACATAGTGTGAGCGTATACAGTTCGCAGACTTTTAAATGAACGTGGACTAAGGTCCAGAAGTCCTGCAACAGGTCCTTTTTTATCCGCAGAGCATCGACGACAGTGTTTGCAATTTGTGTGGGAACATGCTGATTGGGGTCTTCAAGAATGGTCCACTATGCTGTTTACTGATGAGTCTAGATTCAACGTATACACATCAGATGGTCGTGATAGGGTGTGGAGAAGGACATGCGAGTGTTTTGCTGAAGGCTGTTTGTCGTCGAAGGTGCCATTCGTTGTGTAATGGTTTGGTTGACTGCTAGTACAGAGCTTGTGAGAATCCGGGGCGGGACAATTATTGCCGACCACTAAATTCAACAATGCTTAGAGGAACATGTAATGCATTTTGCGCCATTTGTTCGCGAAAATTTTCTTTTAATGCAAGATAATGCCCGTTCACACATTGCAAGGGTTAGGCGCACTTTCTTAGAAGAAGTTGGCATGACGT
Source organism: Melolontha melolontha (assembly GCA_935421215.2). Taxonomy (NCBI): domain Eukaryota; kingdom Metazoa; phylum Arthropoda; class Insecta; order Coleoptera; family Scarabaeidae; genus Melolontha; species Melolontha melolontha. The sequence goes on from OW285235.1 coordinate 187,845,979, forward strand.
TGTCGCAATGTTCACCACGAAGCCCTGGCTTGAATCCCATGGAACATGCATGGAGCATGTTGAGACGACGTATTCACCACAACTACATGGACTTTCGGATGTTGGACAGGTTAGGAGAAGCCCTAATTGCGGAATGGAAACAAATTCCTCAAGAGGAATTCGCCGCTTTGATCAGGAGCATGCCTGATTTAACTTCAAGAGTTACTCTTGAAGTTATTACTCTTGAAGTTATCTTAGCAACGAGAAGATCCTCGGCAAAAAAGGTGAAAGTGATATCACCGAAACATCAGGAAGAAAGTTGTCCTTCGCAGGATGAAATCTTCCAAACGCGGCGAAATATCCCGAAGAACAACGCTTCAACAAACGACCGCGAAAACATTCGACGATATATATATATATATATATATATATATATATATATACATACGTGACCATTTTTTTCAATTAAAAATTTCGTATGATTTGCTTTGTAATTTGTAGACAGCAATGTTTACATCCCCACTTACTCTGCAATTACATACATTCTAATTTGATATTTGTAAATATTTCATATAAAAGCCGAAAAACTCCAATAATTTATCAATTGTTATATATATCTCGTATATATATATATATATATATATATATATATATATATATATATCGCCAACAAATTGAATTTACCATATATATATATATATATATATATATATATATATATATATATATATATATATATATATATATATATATTCATAATGTATTCTTTGTGACCTTATATTTCATTAATATTCTTGAGGTTTTCGGCGTTTTATACGTCAGATAAAACTAGTAATGATTTCAAGATATTTTTATTCATTTACCATACATGTTTCGGAAGTTTGTTCCTTTTTCAATGGTGTAATTTTGGCTGTGTTGTAAATTATGTCCATCATTCATGTCAAAATTACTTTCATACAAACTACTTGTGTGTATGCAATTATACATTTGCAACGTTAAAATGTAAGAATTGTTTTAAAAAACATATAAATAGATAAAATATAATAAAACTGACATGAACGTGATAACATATTAAAAATTATTTCTTGTACTCTGTAGTTATTCTGGAGATCTAAGAAAATGCGACACATATTCTCAGATTTCCAGAATAACGTACATAAACAATTCTTACATTTTAACGTTGCAAATGTATAATTCCATACACGCAAGTAGTTTGTATAAAAATAATTTTGACTTGTAACAGGATGGACATAATTCAGAACACAGCCAAACCTACACCATTGAAAAAGGAACAAACCTCCGAAACATATATGGTAAATGAATAAAAATATCTTGAAATAATTGCCAGTTTTATCTGACCTATAAATCGCCGAAAACTTCACCAATATTATATATATAAGTAGATTCAATTATATATAGATATATATAATTATATTCTACTAAAAAGCAATGCTTTTCGGAAATTCTTGACCGTTTTTAATGTAAAGTTCTTGGGACTGCGGTCGGTTTGTAAAAAACAAGGTTTTATTCGAAACGTTTCGGCTAAATCAATTTAGCCTTATTCATTTCATATTAATGACTGAAACAATGCAAAGAACATGTGACACTGGTTTACATAGCTAATTAAAAGAACTATTTACTTACACATTAATGATTTCAAGGGCATGACACTCGTTATTATCTAAGCAATATATGAAATGAAAACATCGCTGGGTTAATATTTTACAAAGTATCACATAAAGACTGTACAATTGAAAACAATTATGAAAACATATTAAAAATGTACCTAACACAAATATTTAAATGTACGTCAAGATAAGTATAATGTGGTACATAAAATGGAAATTATTTTAAAAAATACATTATGATAAAGGATTAAAAGGGACAGATCAAATAATTCGAAAAACAACATATCAAAACAAAATAAAATAGACAGGCAAAAACATGATTTTTGTTTCCTACGAGTAGAAGTCCTTTTCCTGTAGAAGTCAGAGGCGTCGATGTGGGATTTATTGTTATAAAATTGGAAAATATAAATTAGATAAGTTGTTGGTGTCAGTTCCATTTTTCATAGAGTTTTTATCTTTTTGAATATAAATACTCTCCATGATTGTTCTTGGAGAGTTACATATATTTTTAATTTCTTTGAAAAAGACACTATGTGTCGAAACATGTAAGATTGCTTTAAATATATACATATCACAGTAAACCAGACCTTAATTAAATTAATAATTAATTTAATCTACTATATACATATACAAAATGAAACAGTAATACCTAAAATTCATGGTCTCTAAGTAAAGTATGATGCTAAATAAAGATAGTTTATATAAATCTTTACTGAGCGCATCAGTTAAAACCTAACATGCTAGTATCGGTAACCTCAGGTATATTATATTTGTAAATTACATTCATATAACATTTATTTGTTTTTATATGTTTATATGTTTATATCGTCAAAATATTGATTGATGTTTTGCAGCAATACATTTTTGCAAAAAGAAAGAACAATATGGCGTTTTTCCAAAAGAAAATTTATTCTTCAGTAAATCATTTTGTGAGAACAATGACCTGATATACACATTTCAATTCTTTCTTCGGCACTATTAGAGTCTGGTTCGTATTCCTGAAATAATTCCCCAGGAAATAAAATCAAAAAATCAAGAGCAAACGAATGGAATTTTCGCACTCCGCACATTAATTCCGCAGAATTTGCACTATTTATCGTTCGTAACGACGACAAAAAATCATAATTGCACCAGCGGAATAATTATTTCAGTTCTACTGGCCCAGCAGCACTATTCCATTTCATATTTCTTTTTCCACGGATGCTGCTCCGCTATTATCTCGACGTGTCGTAAGAGTAACATCGGTTCGTGACAGGCTGGTTCGTGAAAAAGAGCGTGGTGAATGAGGTGAGAAGGTTAGAACCGTTAGTTGAAGCCGTCGTAAATTCGATGACAAAAGAGGAATACGAAAAAATTAACATAACAAACCAGCAGTGTTTAGTGTATTCGTATAAAGCTTGCTTACATTATTTGACAGTTGTGCCATGAAAATTATAATACAATGAAAATACATATTTCGATTTTATCGTTATATAAAACTATTACCAGTTAAGAAAAGGAAATTATATTATACTTATCTTCATCTCCGATTAAATGAAATTTTAACAATTAACAAAAAAAAATTAATAATAAAAAATACTTGCATATTTTACTGTCCTTAATGACCAGAAAAAAAAAGTTGTTATTTTATTGAAAATTAAATATTTGAGAAGCTGAATTGAGGTGCGCGTCATAGGCTTAAAGTTTATAGTATGTACATAAAAGAAATAATTAGGAGAAGTCAGTAATTAAGTCACAAATACATGTGGTATAATGTAAAGTATAGCATACAACATAATGCATGATCGTTTGAATTTCTGGAAAGTGTGCGCGCGTTGGATCCCCCGACAACTGACCGAGGAACACAAAAGAAATTGAATGCGTCTGTCCTTGCAACATCTTTTGCAGTGAGCTACTGAAGGTGAAGACATGCTTAACGGAATTATCACTAGTGGTGAATCTTGGTTGCATCACTACCAAGCTGAATCAAAACGTGCGTCAATGCATTGGAATCATCCTTCCTAACCCACCACCAGCAAAAAATTCAAGGTTGTACCCTCAGATCGTAAAGTCATGCTTACACTGTTTTTGGATTGCAAAGGAGTTATACTTTTCAAGTTTACAAAAAAGGTGAAACTGTGAATGCTCAGTCATTCTCTGATGTTCTTTTCAAGCTTGTCATTCAGAGTAAATGTCCAGGCCTTATGCGCAGAGGTGTACTGTTTAATCATGATAACGCGAGACCTCGTATCAATATTACAGCATCCACCTTATAGCCCAGACATAGCTCCAAGCGATTTTCATCTGTTTGTGCCACTAAAACAACATCTTGGAGACAACCACTTTGCAGATGATGGCGTTCAACACAAAATTCTACTGTGGATGAGACAGAATACACAGAAGACATAGAATTTCATGCACCTGTAATTGGGGCGCTGTTAATATGATGGGATAAGAGCATCAACATTGGTGGAGATTATGTTGAAAAATAAAATTGTTTCCAATTGATTATCATAGCAAATGATATTTTTCTTATATTTTGTGACTTACTTACTTACTGGCTACCCTAGTATTTATAAATTTATAAAACGTGATTAAAACGGGATATTTCGCATATTTATTGCGGAATGAACAATATGATTCATTGGATAATAAAGTCAATGGTAGATTACACAAAATCATTGTTAGTAAATAAAGCGAAATAAAAATTAATGATTTGATTTTACGCCAGCATTTTTTATATATGCTTTGTACTCTTCACGTGTCGTTTGCAGTGGGTTTTCGTCCAGCACATTAGAAACATGCAACGCTTGGTTAAGCAATGGTCGTTTCTTAGATAGATCTAACTGTGATATTATTACTATTATATACAACAGTATGTTACAAAACAAATACGCGACGCTCTTAATATACATACTAATATCTAATATCGCAGACGAAATTTTGGAAACTGCAGATCGAGTCAGAGAAGGCTACTCGTTGTCTTGGTACGCCAGGGGAGCGTATCTCGAAATTTGTATCTCTATATTTATAATGATAAGAGTAATTTATTGTATACCCAACAGATTATATCCAAAATTGGACAAAATACAGAGGTGCAATAGTTAAAAATAAAAGTTTTACCATTAAAGGTGCCATTTTGAATTACAACTAAAACTTGTTTCTTATTTTCAATAAGTTTCAATGTCTTTATTCCAGTTTAAAGTACAAATTCTCCGATTACAATATCATGTAGGGATAAGTGGGGTAAGTGTAGACTGGGGCAATTGGAGACATATCAAATAAATACCTAGTTATTAAAGAATTTGAGATAAGGATTTGTAGATATTGACTATACATTAAAGAACTAATTCAGATTTTAGTTTCGAAATCCTACACACTGTTTTGATGCAGTTTGGTTGTCACAAGAAAAATTTACGAAATAACGTTTTGTAGAATTTCTGCACTTTTTTTTTGTTTGTAGCGCTTGTGTCTTTAAGCGACAATTTTTTTCTATTTAAAAATATGTAATATTTAATGCTCTATTAAGTTGTTTTTTTTATCCTGACCTTCCTTTGATTAGAAAAAAAAATAGGTTGCCTACACATACCCCAAATTTTATTGAATGTGGAGCAAGCGTAGACTATATAATGGGGTAATTGTAGATAACTGGGGGGGGGGTAATTGTAGACACTGACTTTATATGAGTTATTTGTTGCAAATCTAAAGAACGAAGTTTGAAAAGTGTCTGGAAAAATGCCCCGCAACTACAAACACAAGAAGCCCGCATGTTACTATACCATTCAACAAAATTGAGGAAGCTTGTGATACAATTAGTTCTATGACCTACCGGCAGGCGCAACAACACTATAACGTGAATCGGTCAGTGATTTATCAAAGACTTATGGGCAGGAAAATAAGTATGAATAAAATTGGTGGAACAGAACCAGTATTATCTCAGGAAATTGATCAACTGGCTCAATGCATATTGGCTCGTGCTGAGGGGGGATACCTAATAGATAGAGAAACTTCTGGATTTAGTAAAGGAGTATGTTACTGTTAATAATATCAAAACGCCTTTCAAGGATAACAGGCCTGGTGAAGACTGGTACTTGGGCTTTATGAAGAGAAGGGGCACCTTAAGCCTTAAACGACCGGAGCAATTACAGCAAAAAAGGGCAGAGGCAGCTGATCCGTTTGTAATTGATGATTTTCATCAAAAAATGAAAAGATGAGTCTTCAAAATTGCGCAGGGTTGATTTTCAGCTGCGATGAAACTGGTTTCGCCACAGATCAAAGCAAAATCAAGGCTATTGGGGAAAAAGGTAAAAAGTCATTTTATCGACGAGTGTGTCCTATTCGGCATCTCTTCCAAAACAGTTCCGTCTCATCCGCATTAAACACCTGTTGTTATAGGTATCCCCCTTCTTGAATTATTTTTTTAAGTTATCCGGGATTTTTTTTTTGCTGCCTCATAGTTAGCAGACGCCGATTAGCCAGTCGATTTTATATTATGCAAATTATGCCTTTTCTTTAGATTTTCAAACCAACTTTTGCTGGCCTAGAAGTCAAACAATGAATTAAAATATTTGTTTATACGATCAAATATTTTTTAGCCTTAGCTCTTATCAGAGCAGAACTGATCGGAACATGCTTCTGAGTCATTTCCTCCAACCAAACGCTTAAAGCATTTTCTGTCTCTTCAAGAGATTTATTTTCAATTTCGCGCTAAATCAAAAGGTGGCAAATGTGGAAATCGTCCGCATTTTAATTATCGCGAATGATCAAAACTCGCAGATGTCAAAACCGCGAATATTGAGGGATTACTGTATATTAGTACATGTAATATTGTATTCGCGTCAGTATGCCGGTGTTACCGTTTAAAAACTATCTCGGTACTGGAAATAGTCGCGATAGTGGTGATCCAATTGACGAAGATGATCGTATTACTCAAGTTCTACGTATACCGCCAAAAATGTCAAACTTGACAATTGATATGTAAGATGGCGCTTAGCAACACTTGTATTGTCAGTTCTGGTTACATAAATAGCTACCTACCCTCGTATAAATTGTCAATACTTTGAAAGTGTGTTATCGATGGCTGTAGTATACAGATGTAAATTCTTCAGATAACAACACCAGCGCTGGTGCGACTTATATATATATAGTCTTATAGCCGTACATGAATCATAAAAAGACCATGGCGATTATATAAAAACATTCTGTTATAAACCGCATGTACACTTGTATCGACATTAAAGCTTTCCTTAATATTCAGTTTAACTAACCCTTAAAAAAAGAAAACTTATAGAGTCGAATATCTTACCCTTTGCTTGTCGAGCTAACAAAGTCAAAGCAATAAAACACCCGAAATCGATGCTTTCGCGATATTCGTTGCCCAACGACGATTGCATTCGATTTTTCTCGTTCTATTTTAAATCTTTTTCCCATTCGTGCTCTTATCCCTTCTCGTATTTTTGGCCCGTCGTTCACCCCTGGACGGCAATAAAAGTGTATAACAAAATCCGGTGAAGTGGTTACATTCATTTGTCTGTTGATTTTCCACTTTAACTTTTTTTTTCGGCTGATGTCGGTGCGAGCACACGCGGAAAACTAACATGGGCGGAAAAAGCGACGAATGTTTGTTCTACGCCAGACACGACCGCGTTAGTGTTGATCTAATTTGAAAAATGATTCGTCGTTCGTAATTGGTTTATAATTGACGTCCGCCCTTGTTTGGTTTTAATTACGCGCACAACAAAACTAACAGCGTTATTTGTATTGTATTTAAAAACTTTATGTAGGTATTTATTGTAATCTAGAAATGTATATTGTTTACCGATTCTTTAGACGATTTACTTACAGAAGCGAATTAGTATATTAAAAAACAAGTTTCATAAGGCACCATTTTGCCGCACGAGATCAGTTTAGAAAACGATCCGCGATAGCGGCGAGTTTTCTAAAGAGCGAGTGCGGCAAAAGGCCTTATGAAACGAGTTTTTTATACATACTATTTTTTCTATTTTGCGTTTTTTACATTAATAAATTGCTTAAATTGGAATTATTTAATTTGAAAGTTCATAGTTTAATTTTTATATAAAGCATGCAGTCACATTGATACTTGACATTTTCAAATTTAAATCTTGCTATCCGCGAAGTATATTATATTACACATTATTTATTAATTTTCGTTAACATTACTTGATATTTCATTTAAAAATATAAACATGAGTGACATAGAAACATATATATGTTGTTGTCAATTGTATACAACATACGTTGTTTGTGTAAAATAAGGACATATATCATATCTGTTAAATGTACATAAATTCTTAAAATCAAATGACAGCAATGATATTTATTTCTATATTCTAACAACGCCAACATTGAAAAATGAAAAAAAGCGTATCGAAATGAAGCTCATTTCGATACTTTTTTGGGTTTCATAATGAAGTTCATTTCGAACGCAAAATAGAAAAACAAAATTTAAACACTTAATTACCAAAAGTTTTAAAGACCTAATAAAATGTCGTTTGAAGGGTCTAAAGCAAGATGAAATTCGTATCTGCATGTCTGAAAAGCAATTTTCATACAAATATTAACTTGTATTGTGTTTTTCACACTCGATTTTGAATAATATTTCGACAAAAATTTCGGTTTGAAATTTTACGTTGACTATAAATTTACATAAAAGCTTTTGTTTCAATATAATATTTTTTTTTATTTATCCATTATTTATATTTTGAACTTACTGTAAATGAGAATTAATGACTATTACGTCTCATTTCCACATGCAAATGTCGCTTAATGTGTTGCGTTAATTACTACCATTTGACGAAGTAAGTTTGTATCAGTATGCAGAACGCAACACGCCGCGATTTCAACCATCCTGGTTGTTAGGATAATTAAAAATTCGTGAAAAATCTACTCTATCCCGGAACGCGTGGATGCATTTTTCTCTTATTAGAGCTCGTCAGCACACGATATCCTGGAGACAGACATTTGGAGTTAATTCAAAATGTTAACTGTATATACACAAGTGTATAGAAATGAAAAGTCATAACCGTCTTCAGGATATCGTGTGCTGACGAGCTCTAATAAGAGCGAAATGCATCCACATGTTCCGGGATAGATGGGATAGATTTTTCTTTATTTATATAATTAATAAAATTTCTTGCTAGGATCAATTTTCTTTTTTAATTTTTTTTCACCCAGTATATGCTATATTAATTTTGAATAGTGCCATATCATTTTTTAATAAAGCAGAACTTTTTATAAAGAATAAGTATTCTTCCTAAAACTAAAACTAACAATTTTTTCCTATATGTCGCCAACTTAATAAAGAAAGAAAGAGCGAGAGAATTCAATACAGCATATAGTTTAACCATTGGTCACTTCAACTACAGAGGAATATATTTCAATCTAAAAAATATCATCAGTACGGGTTTCTGAAGTGACGTCATATGGTTCACTCCCTACAAGTAATCACAAACTTACCCCGTCCGGTAATAAGAGATGTCTCATGACATCTGACCCACGAGAGAGGCTCGCCGGTATAAGCGTTTTCTTTCCAATGACTACGCCATTACAAGGGAGAAAAAACTTGTACCAGTATAATAGTATAGTTCATTAACTTGTAGTCAGATTGCTCAATATACTAAAAAAAAGCATGTTGATGTGTAAACCAGCGGTTCTCAATCTTTTAGTATTTGCGACCCAATTTTCAATCACAATTCTCATCGCGCGCCCCCTCCCTCCACCCACATACAATAATTTTCACTGAAATTGTGCTATAATCGTAATATTAGTTTCTATTTAATGTAGTTTACATAATCACATAATGTCATAATGCAAATATCAATTCTACTTATTAATATTCAAAATATTAGTGCATAGATCACTAAATCTAGATTGCCTCATAAAGTGACATTCTACGAAGGAGTAAGGGGCGAGAAGCATTAGGCCAGCTTTCGGGCGTCGAGAGTGACGTCATGCGCAGAACGGCCGAAAAGTAGACCCTTTGTAGCACATCCTTGTCTCTTTCCGACTCGACTCTCCAGAGTGTCTCTAGGCGCATTGCATAATCCACAGAAAAGCTCTGGCTTCCAAAGAAACGAGTCTTGGTCTGAATCTTGTGCTAACGACGGTAGTAACCGTAGTAAATTATATAAAAATGAGACCCCTAAAATCAATAATCTTTTTTGCACTTTGTAAAGACATGGTTGAAGTACATTCAGCGTTACTATTGTATTTCGAGGCAAGATGGTTATCACGTGGGAGATTTTTGCAACGTGTTCTTGTATTAAGAGATGAAATCGCAATCTTTCTAGAAGAGAAAAACCAACCGGAAGCCGAGATGTTTCGAGATGGCTTATTTCTGATGAAACTGAGCTACTTGGTCGACTTGGTTGAATCTTCAACACCAAGGAGGAAACACATATATCTTGGATACGAGTGATAGTTAGCACGAGTTAGTGCCTTTTTTAGTAAGCTGGAATTGTGGACCAGAAATTTAAAGCAAAAAAAAAACTAAAAATGTTTACAAATGTGGATGAATGTGTTAAAACTTACAAGACTGAAGAACAACATATGGAATTAGTTTTGAAACAATTGAAAATCATTTAACCATGCTGGCAAAGAATTGTGAAAAGTATTTTGTTGCTTTCAACTTGATAACAAGTTACGAGTGGGTTTCATTTCAAAATACTCCTGAAGTTCTCTCAAATGCCGAAGAAGAAATCTTTATAGACTTCACGGCAAGTGGCGAAATAAAGAGATAATTTACTAATACATCGCTCTTTGAATTTTTGGGCAGGGTTGGATTATGAGTTTTCTGCACTGCAAACAAGGGCATTTCGTATACTAATACCATTTTCAACAAGCTACCTTTGCGAAACCGGATTTTCTGCGGTGGCTGCTTTGAAGACAAAATATAGATCTCAGTTAAATATAGAAAAAGAGCTTAGAGTGGCAATTTATAATATTAAACTCACTTTTGAAAAACTTTGCTCTGCAAGACAGGCCCAAGGGAGTCACTAATAAGTACTAATCCTGTTTTTAATTTATTATTTAATTATTGATAAGTTATTTATTAAATATATTGTGCAGTACAGATACAATACTATTTATAAATGTATTATATTATATATCAGTGCAAAGGTGTATTTTATTATTTTTTTTATTATGTCAGAATGTTTTCAATAAATTAACTAAATTTTTTTTTTAATATTTTTGTCGGTACATTTTTCTTATTTCTTCTCGATATACTCTCGCCTCCCCCCCTTTAGTTCTATCACGCCCTCCTAGGGGGGGGGCACGCCCCACAGGTTGAGAACCGCTGGTATAAACACGTCAAGCATATACAGAATATACATTCTCACTGCGTCTTCTGTTCGAGCAGTATTCCAGCTGAGAGAACTTACGACGAAATATCGTCAAGCGAAACAGGAAGCAATGGCCGAGCGAATCGTTACATTAACGAAATTAATTCTGAATCGCAACACCACTATCAACTGGTCACAAGAATTAATAGAAGACACACGCGAAATAATTGACCGAACATTCAACGAACGAGACATCGAACAAATTTTACGGACATCGCCGAACATATTTATGGTAGATCCAAATCAACCAAAAATACAAGTCAGGATACCAGAAAATAATACCGAACCGCTCAAAGAAGAAAAAAAAACACCACCGAACACAGAACAAGATACAAACTGAAAACAAAACTGCTGATAACTTTATATACCCGAAATTTACGAAGAAGCCGAAAATAGACGAAACAACTTTACCAATAGAAACAAAAAATGCATACGACGCCCTCGAAAACAAAACCGAGGAAAAAATGGAAGAAGAAACTTCCGAATTCACTCCACAGCCTTCAACATCAGATAGTACACCCAGGGTAAGTGACAAAACCAACATCACACATAACACAAAAACTGAAACACGAAAACCACACAAAACTGCACCAATAATAGTAACCGAAAAAGACAAATGGGCACACATACGATACATACTTAAATCAAACAACATTAACACTGTAGAAAACAAACTGGTGAAACCAGGAACCGAAAACTGACGAAGACTACCGTACACTTAAACAAATACTCGACAAAGAACACATACAATATTATACATTTCAACTAAGAAGCGAAAAGACACTAAAGGTAGTTATGCGTGGCATTCCTACCTTTATCACAGACACTGACATTACCGACGACTTGACTGACCAAGGTTACCCGACATTAAAAATGAAAAGAATGAACGGTAAACACGGCATACCTGCACCACTGGCACTAATCGAACTAACGAGACAGTATAAGTCAATATATAACATACGCGACTGCTGCGGACTTGCATTTAAAATAGAACCCTTAAATAAACGGACAGACATAATACAATGTCATAAATGCCAGGCTTTCGGACATCATCAAAAAAACTGCAATATAAATTACAAATGCATGAAATGCGGAGACGAACACTCGACACACTTATGTACAAAGACGAAAACAACCCCACCAAAGTGTGCAAACTGCGGTGGTCCTCACCTATCCACATTCATAAACTGTCCTAACAATCCAAACAACCCTGCAAACAAAACCACACCCAAACCTAAATACATACCAGCACCACCCCCAACAACTAATACCTGGACTCAAAAACAAAAAACACGACACTTAACACAGTTCACGAATTAGCACTTGCCTTAGGCAGTATGCTAATAACATTACACTCAACAAACGCAACAAAAGAACAGATACAATACTTCGTAACACAAACACAGACAATAATAACACTCTACAATAATAAACATTAAATACACACACAACTGAAACGCAAAAAAATGCGATGTTGACCAGTAGACCCACACATATGACTTAAACGCAAAAAAGCGACTGACACAGACTTTACACACACAACACAGGACCGCACAAAAACACAACAACGCACGATTAAATCAGACTCAAACACGTCACAACCCTGGGAGATACGAAACAACGGAGTGGAAATGGAGGCAACTTCGACCACAAAACAAAATTCAACGACTCATACACTTATACACAGAATATACATATACAAGCATATGCTGCATTTATTTATTTATTATTTATTTATACCTCTAGGCTCGCATTGAAGCATGGGAAGCGCCAATTCAGTAAGAAATAACATATATACATATACAATTACAAATAATAAAAATCACAGAATATAATCCAGAAGTTGTGTTATTGAGTAGTAGCACTTTTGAGTTAAGAATTATTTGGTCTTATTTTTAATCTCGTATATGCCATTAGTTTCTAACTGTCTGGTAATTTGTTCATTAATTTTACAGCTAGACATTGAGCATTCTTCTCACTAAAACTTCATCTGTGTTTTGGAATTTCTAATCTATATATATTTCGAGTGTCATAGTTGTTCTTGGTTAACCTTGGTCACCTATCGAAGTTCTGTTTATCATGCGAAAGCAAGATCCAAATGTAGACATACGGTAGAGTAATAATTTCTAATTTAGGAAACAAATCCTTGAAGCTGTTTCTACCAGAATTCTGTGTCATTATGCGTACTGCCCGTTTTCCAAGTTTAAAAACTTGTGTCATATCCGTAGATGATCCATTTTTCGTCATAAAACGAAATTCGTTATACCGTATATATTTATATGGTAGATATAAGTAAATTTATCATAAAAGAATTAAAGTATAACATTTCAATTTTTATAAGTATCCAACATGCAGTTTCAACTGTAATAAATAAAACTGCCTAATGTACTTTTATTTCACAATTATATTATTTCCTTAGATTCCAAGAATTTATAATTGCTGATCTGTTTATTACCTGCTTTATACACTAAACCGTTTCTTTATTACCTAGAGTAGTGAACGATTTCAATAGACCTTTAATATGGGGCACCCATTGTTTAATTTAATATAAATAATAAGCCACGATCCGAAAATATGTATGTACCTTAAAAATCTATTTATGAAGAACTGCCCAGACGGAAATACATGAAGAAGATTTATGACAATTATTAATAAAATCTTCAAGATTATCGTAAACAATGCGAATTGTATCACCTAGTTACAATTTGCAAGAAGTAATAATGTAAGCAAATTCCCCGTTATGACGTCAAGCATATACACACATTTTAATGATGTAAAAGTAGGGGTTGCGATATATTTTCTATCGACTTGTAACGCAACATTCTCATTCTGAATACAACATTCACATTCTTAACACAACACAGTACACAGAACAAGACATACAGTCTGAAACAAACAGTAAAGAATTAAGTTTAAGTTAACATTAAGTGACACATTGCGAGATTTATCTTATGAAATTAGGTTTAAGTGTTTTTTTGTAAAATAAATAGAATATTCAGAAAACACACCAACTTTCAATATAACTGCCGCCAATCAAAATAACTAACTTATATGGAAGATAACGCCTCGTGAGTGGTGGGTTAAACACAAAATATACATGATCCTTCGAAAGTCGAATACAACGTAAAATTTGGTTTTACGAAAGCACATTTACAACCCCCATGCTAGTACGCCATACATCATAACTGAATGAAAATAGGCAAAATAAGTAACCGAGAAATAAACTTCATATTTTAGTCTACTTACTACTCCTGTATAAAGTCTCTATATGATCTTTCCAATTACACATATAATCATCAATAGTGTTGAATTCACAGTTGACCCGCGTTGTAAATAGATGGTCCTAAGAAGGACATCTTCTTGACCGACGTTTCGACGAAATCTCACTAGTCATTTTCTATATCTTCTTCTTGACGTCTTTGCAGCGCGAATGAGTTTTTTGTAATAATACTAGGTAAATTTGTGCTGTAGAAAGTGACAGATAGTTATCCACCATAATTGTATTAAAGTACTAAATATCTACTATATGTGTTCAAGATGTTATTGTAATTCTATCAGGTAAAGTGCTGTGTTATACAATTTTCATAATTTGCATTATTTATCTATTGACTCAAAAAAAAAAAATGATAACAAACGGTGATCTGATCTAGGTGTCAGACAAAAAATTCCAAAAATTATAAAAGCGATTCTTCTTGTAGTTGTAAATGTAAATGTTTTTATTAAAATTGATATGTAACTTACATCTCGGAAGGTATAGAGCTTTGCAAAACATTTTTATAATAAATAATTGCACATTTTATAGTGGAAGAAACTGAATATTGCTTGTGTTATTTTTTTATCTTAATGTTATTAATAGCTGGTGTAATGAAAATATAATTAAGCTGTGGTAATTTACTCAAGAGTCACCAATCAAATCATATATCATTAGATCATTACTCTCTGGATCTGATGTCTATACCGATACATTAAGCTATAGGAATTTGAGTCTTATTTGATTCTCACCTGCAGTTTACCAACCATATTATTACGCTGTTTTTGCTTATGCTACGAGTTCACTAAGCTTTTGTATAAGATCTTGTAGAGGATTTTCGAATGTTACAACATTCAAGACTTGTATTTTACATTGGTATCTCAAGACTAGAATATGGGTCTATCGTTTGGTATCCATGCTGTATCTACAAACAAATTTCCTTAAAAAAGGTACGACTGAGATTTTTGAAGAAGTTGTCATACAGAACCAACTCTATTTATTCGCTATTGTACCCACACAAAATTTAAATCATAGTTTAAATTACGAAGAAAGATAGCCAGTTCTGGGTTTAAGTTTATCATTTGCTATTGCTCTATACTCGTATCGTTAATGTTATATTATAATCAAATCAATTATACCGGGTCTCTTTGAAGGAAAAAGGCTACATATGAAAAATGGAAAGATGTATTTATATAGAATGTGAATCTAAAATATTTTCTCCAAATTTCCACGCAGACGCGAGAAAAAAATGACGTAAATATTTATAAAATATTTGTCCCGCCACTGTCATTTCAAGTGCTACCAACTATAACATCAAGAGGAGGGGTAGCGTTAAGTAACGGAACAAGTATTCCACAATTGAGTCAGTTTCGATCGTTACATGTGTACACGTGTACGTTTGATATGATTTATATTTACGTGCCCCAATTAAAGGAAGCAGGTAGATTGTTACCAAATTACGAAGGTTGCGGACGTGAAATGCCCCGTAGAACACACATCTTAATTTTTAATAATTCAATTGCATACAAAATAAAATTATAAATTTTTAACTGCTGAAATTTTCGTACGTAAATATATTGAGGTTATTGAACCCTTAGCATGAAACAATATTATCTTAGTATTTTAGTTTTTATAGCATCGAAAGCTGTTACATATTGCTATGAATAGTGGTTTTGAATTTAATAGTACCACTATTCACAACCAAACTGTCCAGCTTAGATATTCAGTCGGTTTATTTTCCAGATGAGACTGCTTTTCCCTAAGGGGTCCAAATGGAAAAATAAACTTAAAATGAAACTTTAACCCATTAGGTACTGAATATTTTTATTTCCGAAATTTAATAAACAAATGTGTATTTCTGTGTCTTTAGGTGTTTAATTATTGCATTTGGATAATTTTTTTAAGCTGAACAGTTTAGAAAAAAAAATATGGGCTGGGCCATATATGGCACACTAGTACCATAGGGTATCTAAAAAAAACATTTGCAACTGAAATGTATATTTATTTTTTCTGCAAAATTTGTAACAAAAGCTTTAATTTTGCTTGTGATATTCACCAAAACAAGTAATGCACAGTCCTACACCGCATTTGCGACATTGAGTTCTTACAGCACTGGACGTTGTATGATTGCCAGCGTAACGCCTTCGCTTATTGTTCGGTATATATTCAACAATATGATCAATGTGGTCATACCTAATGTCAGGAGAAACTCTGCTGTCTGATGAATATGTGGATGGCCGCCCAGCCGATTTCGGTGAGTTTTGAAATTTTTTTAAATAGACCTGTGCTATTTCTCGTCAGAAATTCAGTTGTGATGTAGCAGGGTTTTGCTTTCTGTATAAAATCCAGGCGTTTTGTAAGCAGGCATCAATTAACCATGTAAAAATCGACCACCACCACTTCTTACCCCTGATTGAAATTCTATAAACGTTAATGTTTGAGTCCATTTGATCTGTCCCTCCCATAAATTCATTGTATTTGCCAATGCAGTTAGGTCTTGGAATGCCAATTTTCTTTTTCTCAGAAGCCGAATAGCGACTTGCATTTGATACTGGAGCAACCCCATGTACTGTAGATGCTACAGTAACCACCGAATTGTCCATCCAACGGGTAACTACCACATTTTTATCTGTTGTCAAAGCATAGTCATACGTTCCTCGTTTTGTTTTCTTCATTTGTTTCACAGGTTGGATAGAACAATTTTTTGGTAACCGATTCTCCCTAATCGTTCCAGTTGCCTCGTATCCTTTTTCTTTCAGGTGATAAAGGATCTTTATTGATGTAAATAAATTGTCAAAATAAAACCTGAAAGGCTTAGATTTGTGTTCCTGTGGTAAATCTTCGATTAGTTGTAGAAGCGGAGCTGTCGCTTTACCAAACTCTTTTTGGTGTTCTGGTTTAGAATTAGGTATGCATCCCTGATATATCTCAAAATTGATAAGACAGCCACTTTTTGAATTGATGCACCAGACCTTGTAGCCAAAACGAATTGGCTTGCCATGGATGTACTGTTTACATCCGTGGCGTCCAAAGTACTCAATCATACTTTCATCATATGCAATTTCACGATCTGGTATATAATATTTAAGAAAGTTTTTTTTATTACATTTATCAAGGGTCGCAGTTTGGTTATTTTATCCGTTACTGTTAGTTTAGTGTTATCTGCACAATGCAAAAACCTCATAATCTGTATAAATCGATCTCGACGCATGGAATTATAAACAGCCGTGTTGCGTAAATCTTCCACAGTTTCCCAGTAACTTTTCTTTGACGGTTTTTTGTCATATCCAGATACAATAAGAATTGCTAAGAAGCATTTCATTTCTTCATGTGTTATTTTGGGATATGGACAATTCTTGAATAGTGCATATCTATTACTCTCTTCAAGGAGTAGTTGTATTACATCATGGTTCAAAAAAAGCTCGAACATTGCTACAGGTGACTTGTCACGGTAATTTGAAAAATTTGTTTGCGGAAAAATTTGCTGTGTGGCCACGTCAGGCAGATCATTATCTTTCAACCAACAGATAGTATTTGGTTTCGCCTTTACAAAGGTGCTCAGAGGTATGTCATCTTCTTCAACAAAATCATCAAGCGGATTGTTTTCTTGATTTTCTGCAAAGTGTGAATTGCCAATTCGTTGCCCACTGTGCAAAACCACCTCAGCAGCTGCTTGCAACTGTCTGCCAGACAAATTTTCTAGTAATCCACCAGATTCATCCCCAGAGTCTTCGTCTGATTCATCTCTGAGTTCAGGAGGTTCTAAATAAAAACGGTCTATATCGTCATTATCAAAATTTTCCCAGAATTCATCGGTTTCGAACATATCTGCAATTTCTTGCACGGTCAAACTGCAAGAAACCAATAATATTACATTTTTTGAATTTATATATTTCTTGGTACGTCATGAAACAGTTTTATAGCTCGTAATATTCAAAACAAATAAACTTTTTTGGAAATAACTTGTGATGGAAAATCAGACTCCAAGAGACTAGTGTGTCATATAAGTTACACTGGTAAGTATTTTACAATTTTTTAGAAGGGGTGTTGTACAGCGTACCATATAAGTCACGCTAGTACCTAATGGGTTAATACAATATTTAAAAAAATAAAATAAAATAACCTTTATAAAATATGAAGGTTAATATTGCCTCATTTAACAATATTATTAAGGTAAAAATATTATATGAAAATGACCGTAGCATATAATAAAAAACTTCCTTGGTGACAACCGAGCAAAATTAAAACTAATAAATTCCAAAGATACTTTTTAATTTCTCCCTCAATAAACAAAGTAAACAACCAGATATGACAGCCCGAAACAAACTCTAACACATGTGCAAGCCACATGAAAAAATGCCCTTGATATACCAACGTATAAAATTTATCGTTAACAGATTTTTTTAACTAGAAACTTTAAAACTTTCTTTGTCATTTATTTCAAATCACTAAGATTAAATACCAATACGAAAATAATTATACATGAGAAAGTACAGTATCAACTCTTTTAAATATGAAAATATCTTTAAATAATAATATAACTTACGTAAGAATATATTCACAAAAAACTCGAGACACGGTGTGTGTAAAAAGTGTTAAAAATCAAATTACGAGAATCACTAACTCGTATAAAAACGGTAATAAGATAAACTCAAGCACAACAACACAATTAATTCAAAAACAAAAACCGAAATTAATAATCAAAGATAAAGATTTATCTTTTCAAAAACCACAACTTCCTTACTACACTCCACATTTGTGTCTGCGGAGACAGCAATACAAAACGGCGTGCTACAACTACACAAGTCAAAAATAAAAATCAGTTCAAAATAAAAATACATTCATAGATAATAAATTTCAAAAATATTTGCGGGGAAAAGTCTATAGCAATATGTAACACACACATACGCTGTAGCGTATGTGTATGTGTAAGTTCAAAAGAGGTATTATTTATAGACATTCTGAATTCATAGGCGGCACATAATATAATTTTCAGGGGGTTTTAAATTTTGGTATTCCCGTCGTAATTGACTAACAATTTTTTGGATACATATTATATGTCATTGCATTTTTCCATTTTTCATACGTTCTATTTTTCTTTCAAGGACTTGTATATTGTCCTTTAAAAGGATACGTCTGTACAACAATAAAGATCATTATTATTATTATTAAGCGCATGTTTCGTCATACTAAGTTATAATTATAATATAATTCCAAGTGTGCATTATTTAATTATCAAAGTAATTCAATCTACTAATTAGAAATTTACTAAAAGAAAAGGCGTCAGCAACCATCACCTATATTATTAAGTGAATTTAACAGATTTGCATCTTTAATTAGAAAGGGGAAAAATTTCGAACGTTCTAAATAATTACTGCATTAATAACGTGAAATACCATTAACTTAAGTAAACGTTGCCATTAATCTAATGCCTTACATTAAACTGAGCGGTAAATGTACATCATATTTAATGTAAGGGAGAATTACAAATATGGTACATTACACATACCTAATACGTTGGTACCGAAGTGTAGTATCTACGCCTCGAAAGATTATCGATTGTTCAGAAAGGAAGGAGGGAAGAGACATTTGTCAATTTCACGTGAACACAAGATTAGGGCCTAACGAATTTAGCGGAGGCGAACACTTCACGACTTCGCTAACAAGCTTCTTTGATGAAAATGTATGCCGCACACAACTTTTGCGATAAAACGAAGAAGTTAATGCATTTGCTAGTTGGAGAGAACTCGTCGGTTTGATTTTAACTTTTAAGCTTGGAAGTGTTTCGAGGTGATGTGGCATTTTATATACATATGAGCTAATATAATAAATTATATTGTTCAAGGTAACTTCATTTGTAGTTATTAGTGTTTATTATCAAGTATGCTGCGTATTTCTTGACTCATGACAGAAGTTTGTCAACATGTCTGTTTATATAATATACCTGTTGCACACTCCAATTATATTAAGTTGACACAGAAACTGCAAGAGGGATACATGACGGAAAGGCGACTTTTAAATAATAGTAATAATAATAATCTGGTTATACTTACAGGATTTCCGGCAACAATATCCTAATCTGCCGGTTGCTTACGCACAACTGCAAAAACATATTCAAGCTTCTGTTATTAAATTTGATGAAACAGGGACAATAACTCGTAAACCTGGCGGTAGAGCACCTAGAAAACGAACAGCAAACTGCATAGAGGATATTCGACGTCGAATGAACAATTCACCTAAAAAATCAATTGCAAAACTATCACAACAAATTCATGTGTCAATAGGAACATGTCAAAGTATTTTAAAAAAGACTTAAAGTTGTTTCCATATAAAATTCAAGCAGTTTCGGAACTCAATCAGGTAGATTTTGTTACGAGAACACAGTATTGTCTATTGGTTTTGAATAACAAATAATACCTAATGACATTCTCGACAAATGTTTCTTTTCGGATGAGGCTTGATTCCATCTTGCAGGATATTTAAACAAGCAAAATATGAGAATTTGGTCTGCAGAAAACACTCATCAATTTGTGGAAACTACACTACATCCACAAAAAATAGGTATCTAACTATCATTTTCAAGAAGATGAATTATTGGACCTATATTTTTTAATCAAACAATAACTGCTAAACGACATCAAAATGATTTATTAGAGCCGTTTATTAATGAACATGTTGAAGATGAACTTACAGAAGGATATTTCCAGCAAGATAATACACCAGCGCACAAATCTAGAAAAACAATAGCTTTTTTGCAAGAATTTTTCGATACAAAAATTTTCCTCTAAGATCTCCATAACCCAAGAAATTCTTATAAATGGCTTTAAAAGCATGAAGCCTAGAGTTCAACTTTGTCTTCAAAATAATAGTCAGCATTTCCAACATCTGCTTTAGTATTATTTTCTTTTAGTTTTGACTATTGTAATAAATATTTTTGCAAGAACTGAATTACTTCTTCTTCTTCTTTGTCCTACTCCTTATGCCTTTTCAGGCGTCGGATTGGGAGTTCCAGTCCTCCTCTACTCATTTCTTCCATTCCTTTCTATCTCTTGTCATCATTCTCATTTCTTCAATCATCTTCCCTTTCTTCCTGCCTACTTCCTCTATTTGGTTTATCCATTTTATTTTTGGCCTCCCTCGTTGACCTTTTCTTATTTTTCCCACCTCCATTATTCTTTCTGTAATTCTTTCTTGCTTCATTCTTACTATATGTCCATACAACTTCAGCTGTTTCTTTCTTATTCTTCCCAATATTGGTGTTTGTTTTGTCATTTCTCTTATCTCCTCGTTTTAACACTTGTCCCATATCGTTTACCCTGATATTTTTCTTAAGTGTTTCATCTCTATTTCCTCTATTTTCGACTCGTGTTTTCTTTGTATTACCCAACTTACCGTTGCATAAATTATTATTGGTACTGTTATTATATTGTGTACTATTCTTTTAATTTCCATATCTATATTTTTATGGCCCAATATTGTTTTGTTTATGGCGTAATACAGTCTTGTTGCCTTGTTGCCTCTATTTGTGATTTCTGCGTCTATTTTCCCGTCCTCTGATATCATTGTGTCTAGTATTCGTATATTGATACACTTTCTAATACCTTTTCCTCACATTTAATTTCCTTGTTGTTTTAATAATTTTAATTTTCGTTAATTATTATTACATTCGTCTTACTCACGTTAATCTCCATTCTACTTTTTCTAATTTCGCTCTTCCATATATTAACCAATTTCTGCATTTTATTTTTGGAGTTTGCCAATAATAATAATTTCTTAGCCGTTTATTAAATATAACAATTGATAAATTATTGGAGTTTTTCGGCTTTTATATGAAATATTTACAAATATCAAGTTAGTATGTATGTAATTGCAAAGTAAGGGGTGGTGTAAACATTGCTGTCTACAAATTACAAAGCAAATCATACGAAATTTTTTATTGAAAAAATTGTCTATGTTGGGACTCGAACCCAAGTCTACAGTTTGCCGGACTGTCGGTTTAACCACTCACCCACAATAGAACACTGTTACTTTTTAATGCATTTCTAAATAGCTTGAACCTAGGTCTATTGTGGGTGAGTGGTTAAACCGACAGTCCGGCAAACTGTAGACTTCGGTTCGAGTCCCAACATAGACAATTTTTTCAATTAAAAATTTCGTATGATTTGCTTTGTAATTTGTAGACAGCAATGTTTACATCCTCCCTTACTTTGCAATTGCATACATACTAACTTGATATTTGTAAATATTTCATATAAAAGCCGAAAAACTCCAATCATTTATCAATCGTTATACATATATACCGCCGACTGATTGAGTTTACCATATATATATATATATATATATATATATATATATATATATATATATATATATATGTTATCGCTCGTTTGTCTACCTGGCCTGAAATCAGCTTGTCCTTCTTCCAATAATGGGTCCGCATACATTCTTAATCTCTTTTCTATTATTCTAATCTTAAAGGATTTTTGAGCTAAACATGTAGTCTATAGTTTTCACACTCCGTCTGCTCTCCTTTCTCTCCTTTTTTGTATATAGGTATTATTAGGTTGTTTTCACACTCTCTAGGAATGCATTGTTTTTGCCATGCCTCCTTACATATTTCCCACAGCCATTCCTTTCCTTCTCTGCCCACCCATTTTATCATTTCCCGAGTTATTTCATCTTCTCCGCATGCTTTTCCCGTTCTTATTTTGTTTATTGCTTCCTCAACCTCCTCTCTCTTGTTATTTCTTGCATTTTTTCTTCTTCGTCCTGCGTTTCTGTGTTGTGCCTTGGCTTATCGCTCATATACTTCTTGGTATAGTATTGATTCCACATCTCCAGTATATCTTCTATTTGTGAATTCAGTTTATTTTGGTTGTCTTTTATAGCTTTTATTTCTTTGCTTTTCGTTCCTTTTAATCTTTTAATTTTTGTCCAAAATTTGCTGTTATCTGTTCTTTGTTCTGTATTTATTTCTTCTCCAAATTTCTTCCAATTATTTGCTTTTGCATTTATCACTGTCTTTTTGGGAATATTCCTTTCTTTCAAACATGACATAAGCAAACTATCAAAATTATACATTTGTGACAGACAAAGTGCACTGTCACCAACCATTAAAAAAAGCATGGCCGTCTCTAATGAGTAAAGTTTTTGAAGGCACGTTATGTGGAACGTGGAAATAAATATATTTTTTCTACGACCCTTTAGAAAAAGATATTTTTCGTCACCGAATACCGTAGCGAAAATTTGATTTCTGTCTCTAGTGAGAGAAAATCCCATAACGTTAACTTTCATTCCTAGTGACGAAAATTACCTACTAATTTTCACCTGTGTCTGGTTGCCTGCTGTTGCTATACCGCGTTATTTTTAAATCACGTCAGTTTGTGCTTTTTGTAGCTTTATCATGATTTCTGATTCAGGAAGTGATATTACCAATACACCACCAGAAATAGTAAATCAACGTGAGAAGACATATGCGGACTTATTACGAGAATAATCGAGAAAGTGGTATGAAGAAATGTATGTAAAATTCATTGAATATAGGGCTGATAATAGCGTAAATGCAAATGCGGAATTTGTGCTGCTTGCAAATTTTGCAAAATTGTGGGAAAATTTGAAGTCATCGACCTTATGGTCTACATATTCTATGTATCAATGTTTAAATCATAACTAATTTAAATATGATGATAATTTTGTAATTTTTAATTGAAAATAAACTATTTGTTTAAGTTTGTTATAATGCAATAGGCGAGGCCGTAGAAAAAGTATAGTGTTTAACTCGTCGAAATCATTTTTTAAGCTCGCGAACATTAACTGTAAACTGTTCTCTAGCTTAAAAAAATGTTACTTTCGTCACTCGTTACACAATATACTATTAATCATATTTACAGGATATTTCTTCTTATTCAGAAACGGACCTTATTTAAAAGATATTCGTCGTATTATTTAATAATCGAAGTAATAAATCCATTGAAATTAGTGGAAATTACATTGAGAAATAAATATTATAAAATGTTCATAACTTTCATTCTATATCAGACCAAGAGCACATGGCGCGTACCTCGTAACATGATTTACTTAGACTGTCTCTACGGTCGTAAATATTTTGTCTTTTGAATTTCTTCATAATTTAAAAAAGTAATGGATTTTTTATTATCAATGTTTCATAACAATAATTTGAAGTTATATTTACTTACTATTTTCAACGTAGTGCCACATTAATTTCTTTATTATTCGTAATAGTGCATCTGAACAAATGCACTTCTGCATTAATAACAATAATTACGGGATGTTCTAGCTTCGTACTCTATCATTATCATTAACTACAGTTATACAGGGACACGTTTGCCTGCACTGACCCTTGAAACGGTGTTTCTAGTGTCATCTGTTGGTGCCATTTAACAGTTGATTGGTCGATCGGGGTCAGAGCCATGATGGCCGCACGTACTTCTTCCGGTCTCACCAATCATTAGCAAACAATGGACATTGTTGCCGGCCGAGTGGCGATGAAGTTTGACTGCTGGGCAAAAACGACCGGACCGAGGATGTCCATGAACTTTCATTTTGCACTTTCACCCTGGCTTGCTTTAGGGTCGATCTTTTTTTTTATAGCATCACGTTTTCCGCCTAAACGTGCGCTTTCAATTCTTAATGAGATCCATTTTTTTCGGTTTTGTGTGTAGGTCCGGCGTTCGGATGCGAACGCAATTTTCAGATTTTTCTAATTTTGCGGGAACAAAACTTCCAAATTGTTTCGATTTGGTGTTTAAATTAAGTTTTATTCTTTTAGAATTCCTACAAAATTGTTTAATAACGATTGATATGTGGTATATAACATTACTGGCATTGTAAAAGGATTTTTTTTGCTGGCTGGCGATATGACTGGCGAGTCGTTAGACGAGTCTGTTACCTTCTGGAGTCAGTGAAACCCGTTACTTTGCGTGTATTGTTATATATTTTATTTCTGATTCATTTGTAAACAAACGAAAATATATTAGATACATATTCAAATTTCGAATACAATAAAATCCGCAATAAATTCAAATTTTACGACAAGCTTTGCAAGCATTACCGTGACTACGTATGTTGTTTATTTCACTTCACTGTTTATTTATTTTGGTAAAAATGAGTGTACCCGAAGCAATTATTGAGGGTGCAACCAGAATATCTTCCAGTTTATTGCCAGAAAAATCATCTTCAAGGTACGAACGTGAATGTAGCGACTTTAAAAACTGTCACAGAAAAAAAGGAGTGATTGTGGTGACAGAAGATATTCTGTTAACTATCTGTAGATTCAGTCGTAATATATTATGGGCAAAATGGTCTATGTTGCTTAGAAATCAAGGAACATGTTTAAGTTTGCTTGAGCAGGTTTGCTTTTTATTGCAAATTCAAACATAAGGATGTACGTTATGTTTCAAAAAAGCCTAATGTTTTAACTAAAACTCAGGTTGAACGTTTCTTGTTGGAAGCTCAAATTGGCTGCTTGCGAAAGTTAAAACAATATTCGTGATTTTTGGTTGTTGTCGATGTGATAAACTTCTTCTTCTTCTTCTCGGGTTATGAATGACATAGGCGATATGGACAAATACGTTATTGTGATATTGCAGCAAACAAAAAATTTAACAAGAGAATTCAACATAATCGATGATGGTCGCAGCTTCGAGCCCTGTATGTAGTACGAAAATACGTCAATTTTCGGCTCCCTAGAACAGAAAGCCTACGTTCTTTTAACATACAGAAATGGAAAATGCGTTTCCCTTAATGGTGGTCAGCACATTATTGGCTGTTCCAATGCAAATTGCGAAATATTTAGGTTCTAAAGAGTCAGAGTTATATACCGGTCATTCTTCTCGCCGAACTAGAGCAACTATGGTTGTGGATACGGGTGAATATATTGTAGCACTAAAACGTGCAGGAGGTTGGAAATTCAGTGAAATTGCCACGAGTTATGTCGATAGTTCCATCAATAACAACATCGAAATCTCGAGAAAATTAGTTCATAGTAATGAGCCTACAAATTCTATACCGTTGTCGCTTACTTGGGCATTCGCACCAGCAGATGGTTCAATATTAACTAATTTATCGTTCAAAGTTTGTAACCTATGGAACATAGGTTTTGAGAAAAAAATTTGACGAGGAATGTTATTACCAAAAATGGTCCAAACTAGTAACCACTGGGCTGGAGAAGATGCTCGTTTGTTAGTTACTATGGTAACATGTTAGATGTTGTCAGATGTTAGATGTTAGATGTCAGATGTTAGATGTTGTCAGAAATAGTTTTGAGAGATATCACACAAGATTGAAATACGAAGGTCTATATATAATTTAGTTGGACGAGTACCTAAACGCGAGATTGTTAACATTTTTCGAGACCAAAATATTGGACACCGCACAATTAAAGAATATGAAGAAGGTATGCCATGGATGAATTTACCGAAAAGTGGACGACCTCCAGTTTTGGCCCCACATGAAGTAAACAGACTCATCCAACCTGCTCAAGACAGAGTTGGGATGTCTACGCGCACTTTAGGCCGTAGATTTGGAATTGCGCATAGGACTGTTGGCAGAATTTTGATTAAAAATGAATTGCAATATCGAAGAAGAAGGAAGTGTCCCAAATACACCGCAACCCAGCTAGAGAGAATCCCCAGATGCTGCCGAACATTAAGGCGTCAATATTTTATTGGCAACAGAGTTATTGTTTTAGACGATAATTTCGGAAATAAATGTTTTAATAAAATTTTTACCTTTGATTTTTTTCTCGAAACTTATGTTCCATACGTTATTAACGGAAATAATAATTGCATGATTTTTAACATCTACGATACAAATAAAACAGAATTATCAAATGTAAATAATGGTATTTACTTATAATACTGACAGGTAACTTCCAAAAATTCAGTCAGTAACTTGAAAAAATGAACACTTATAATTAATACGGTGATTTGATAAATTGTTGTGTACAAATGAATTAACAAATAAAATTATTTTGGATCAGTAAATTTAAAAAAGCAAATAAAGCTAGAAAACCTCAGTACCAAAGCCTTTGCTTCCTTGAGATAATGAAATGTAGGTATTCCAATTGATAAGTTTTAAGTTCGTCTCTTGGATAACTCTTTGTTCATGCAGAATGGGGGTAGTAATAAGAGACACTTGACCTAAAGCTTATACTTTGAAAAACGCTCTACATCAAAATTGACCCGTATTCTGTCTATACGTATTTTACTGGTTTTCTTTTTTTTTTTTGATGGTTTGGCTGTTAAATTACTATTCTAGTTTCGAGCTTCTTTGGGCGTTTTGGTCTTGTTAATTGTTTGTTTCAAGTATTCATAAAAATAAACGAATAAAATAAATAAAATAAAATAAAAGATGTTTTTTTCCACAATGTGTCACTACATTTTTAAGTGCTAATTAGGAATTTTACTTATAGCACTTGGAGATATAGTCAAATAATAATAATAATAATAAGTTATTCATACCGAAACACCCAAGGAAACTGAATTTGAGAATAACAATCTGTAGATATTTAAATTCTAAATTTAAATAAAAAAAAACTCCCAAAAACTTTGAATCTTTGAATGCCGTTAAGGATTCTAAAATATTTACTATTTTTTTTAAACAAAACCATTTTTAATAATATAAAAATATTAATAAATTTAGGTGTGAAGAACACAATATTCAAGTTCATATTTGTGGAAAAATTGCTATCCATACATGCAGACACGTGTTTAGTCTTGCCAAAGACTCGTCAGTGCATGATATTGGGATAGACAAAATTCACAACAATTACTGCCTTACTACATACAAATCAAATCACAAAAGACAGCCTAGAAGAACATTCAGCATCGCTTATTGACTAATGTCAATATTACCAACGCCAAACTAACCATTGCCGTTCTCATGATAATATAAGACTTGGCAAGTTATGTTCATCGAACGATCACGGCCGAAACCGACGGAAACTGTATTAACTATAAGTCGAATACAACGTCCTACAACTTAAATATGCAGCTGGCCTACTAAATAGAGATAGAAAAATTTGTTGGTAGGCGTATTAACAGTGTATGCTAAACAAACATGGACTTGACAGGAAGAAGCGGTATGTAGATTCTGTCTACAGAAAGAGGAAACCGCGATTAGTATATTTGGCTTTCAATAGGGATATATCAATTTTGTATTTAAATAGAAACGTACCCTTTTTTTTGATCTGTCAATGTCAGAACGTCATTCAAGATTTACATTTCTATGATGGTAAAGCTCACGAACGAGCAATGTTTGGAAATTATTAAAACTTACTACCGAAATTCGGTGGTCGCAACTTTAAGAGAGCTTACTCCAATTTTCGGTCGTAATAATCATCCCACCAGACTTTGCGTGTTATAGTGGTTCAATTTAAGTCAACTTGAGTTGACTATTGAATGTTGTGCCAGTGAGACAATGCACCGGTCGAAGTACTGAAAATAACGCAGCCGTAAAGTGCTTCAGTTCAAAATTTGCCAAATCAGTCGACTCCGCGCTGTTCACAGGAATCGGGAATCTCTCAGTCCACATTGTGGCGAGTTTTACGTAAACAATTTGGCTTACACCCTTATGAGATCAAATTACCTCAAGAAGTGAAGTCTCTTAATTATTTAAAGCGTCGAAACTTTTCCGATTGGGCTCTGCAAAAGTTTGAAGAAAATCGTAAATTTCATCGAAAAATTATCTTCAGCGATGAAGCTCATTTTTGGCTTAATGAGGTTGTCAATCAGCAAAATACGCATTATTTGACAGCAACAAACCCACGTGTGCGTCAATAGACTCCATTGCATCCACAAAAAGTGGATTTCATATCGAAATTGTGATTGGACAGTATTTTTTCGTCGATGAAAATGATGGCCATATAACTGTAAATGGAGTTTGCGATCGTGCCATGTTGGAAGATTATTTTTGGTCAGAATTGGATGGACTTAACATCGGTAATATGTGGTTCCAACAAGATGGTGCCACATGCCCCGCAGCTGGTCAAACAATTGATCTATTGAAGGGGAAGTTCTGGTCTGGTCGAATGGCCAGCTAGCTCATGCGATTTAACGCCATTGGATTTCTTTTTATGGAGTCACGTTAAGCAGTTGGTTTATGCCAAAAAGCCAACAACGTTAGAGGAGCTCAGAGACAATATCGAATGTGAAATTGCCAACATCCCGGCCGATATGTGTGGACGAGTGATAAAAAATTGACTCCAAAGAATCGATCGCTGCAAACGTGCTCTCGGTGGTCATATGAGCGGTATCGAATGCCATACTTAAACTTAAGCAGCTAAGCTGAATTGTAAGAGTAAGGCTAGAGGAATAACGACGTATGAGGACTACAATAGATATAAAAAGATCGCTGTGAATAGGCATACGGCCAGCACAAGTAATCTAATCAAAATGCTTTACATTGTGATATACAGTTTCAATCGTAAGGTAAAACAAATAATTTCTAATGATTTAAATGAATTTAGCATTTAAGTGTAGAATTTGAAGTTCAAGATGTTAATGCAATTAGAACTTTAAATGATGCTAAATGTATCGATCTTAAATGTTCAATAGTCGGTTAGAAAATATTCAACATAAAGATATGCTTCATTAAAATTAAAATCATATCTGAACTTGCAAAATTAAAGCATGCAACTGTTAACACAAACCTGCATGAATATAATGTTATTGTCTTTCTCCATACACGAACTTATTAATAACGCAATATGTTAAAATTTAGTACTGCTTAAATAAAACTCAAAGCTAAACTAGAGCGTTTGTGTTTCTCAATGGAGCAGAGAACGCAGGAACGTTGGCGGATAATTGCAGCGAAGCCGATAAATTTTCGATTTTTGACAAACGACATCGCCAGCTTTTGCAATTCGCACAAATAAAGCCAACTACTGGGTGGAATAGCGGCGACGAGAACTTCATAGTAGCTGTTTGCCAACGTAGAAATAACAGCAATAGCATTAGTTGCAGTGAGGAAGGATCGTATAGCAAAATCTCATTCTGCGTAAAATTTATCATCGATTGGAGAGGTTGCCAAATATGGATGTTATATTGTCCGAAACAGATGAAAAGATTTATTACTTTCTTTGCGTTACATTTTTCTTTATACTTATTTACCGAAATATATAGAAAAGGTCGAGCTTTAAATTTTAAATTGAAAACAATATTGTACTTCTCGGAAGTTTGTCACCCAATAACTAAAAATAGGACAGTTAGACGACTGCGCAATAATTTGATTTGTTTGCTCCATATTTAATTTGTTCCAGAAGAACATTTAGGAGTCATCAAACTGCTATTTAACTATTTAACATTAAATATAAAGTTTATTATTATTTAATTTTTAAATAGACAGAAAGAAGTAAAATCCCTAACCATACTATAAATAAAAAAACTCTAAATACGTATTTCAGCAACTAAATTGTCATCTTCAGTAGAAAAATCTAAAAAATTGTGTTAAATGTAGCGTCTTTGGCTTAGGTGCAACCTTTGAAGATACTCTCTTCAACATATCGCCAATGAGATAACACTTTTTCAGATTTCCAGTCACGATCTCCACCTATTCGGAGCATGACTTACCGGTTAAAGCAGTACAACAGATTCGACACTTTAACGAGTAAGATTAGTTTGTTAAAACCTGATATCAGGCTTGTTCCAACTCAGTACATTTGCACTGCAGAAAAAGCGTCAAACTTCATTTTTGACTGTACATTGAACGATACCAACTAACCTTCGATCGTACACAAACCAGTCACGGGACGATCAAAACAGTTTGAAGACTGACGCACGTACCGTTTAACTGACATGCGTATTACATAACTTCATCCTGTGAGAACCACTGTCGGCAATAGCAATATCACACAAAATCATAAAACAGAATAAATTTAATTATTACAATTATTACTAGAGAAACCCAAATATGTAAGTGGAAAACCCAAAAATAAGCGCATAAATATGCAAATCGTTAAGTCAAAATATGCACAAAAATGTTGAAAATATGCAAATAAGAACATACTTATAATTAGAGCTGAGGATGTTTGCGGTACGGCAGGACAGTATGTAGTGCATCATGTGCATTTTGTTTTTCTATATTTATTTTTTTCATTTTTTAGTGTATGTAAATTAATTATTAAATAAATTACTTCAAAGAATTGTGCTGTACGGTAATTACCGTACGTCTGGCAACACTGGGTAGAGCACATCTTGTATTTGATAGAATAGGCCGTGGATATGACTAACCTATAACTTATAGGTTAGTCATATCCACGGCCTATTCTATCAAATACAAGATGTGCTCTACCCAGTGTTGCCAGACGTACGGTAATTACCGTACATGTGCGGTTTTTTGATAAATGTACGGTGTACGGTCCAGTTGCCATTACAGTACGTGAAAATACGTTAATTTCAATAATAAACTATTTTCCAAAAAAATATGTGTTTTTTTAAATATAATTTTATTTAAATATTTTTCGTAAGGGAAGATGTCTGAAAAATTTGTTAGAATATATAACAGATGTCGCTTACATTGGTAGTATAAAATTGGTGAATTTTCGTGATTCGAATTTATGTGAATCACCTCAGTACAATTTTCTGTTGTAAATCCCCGCAACACACGTATGTGAATCTCCTAACAACAAATTGCTCTGGTTTGTAAAGATTCAACATCATTTCATTAGTTTCATTATTCAGTCTGGTGCAGTAACTTCCAGTGCTTAAAATTATCTATAGTAGAGAAATGTCTAGGGTGAAAAAAAGTGAAAACGATGATGCTTCAATTCCAAAGAAGCTAATGAAAGCAACTCATCGATTGCAGGTATTTATTTTTAAACTCAAAGAGAGGCAGCTCTTTGGGAGTTTTAGATTAGTATTCTTTCTGGAGGAAAACTTTATCAAATGTAGCGTTGTCGGAAATAAACATACTTATTATTTCTATTTTACGACTTTAACACCTTTCTCAAGGCTAACTGAAGGTAATAGTCACAGTAGCTGATTATAAGATTTTCTAAAAGCAGAACAGTTTCGTTAAAAATTGTATAGCCAGATAATTAGGACTAAATATAGGGAAATTTCATTGATGTATTTGGACTTATAAGTGGAAAAAATATTGTTATTGTAATTTTCATAATATTACGTAACGCACTAGCGTTACTTACACAAACAAATAAAAACAGCACAATTCTTTGAAGTAATTTATTTAATAATATTTAATTTACATACACTAAAAAATGAAAAAAATAAATATAGAAAAAAAAATGCACATGATGCACTACATACGGTCCTGCCGTACCGCAAACATCCTCAGCTCTACTTATAATACATAAATTTATTGATTGACTAAAAAATAAACAGACATTTTAATCTTTCTACATATTGAACTAAACCCAAATATGCATTTTTTACACAACGCAGGTTGTCATTAGTTGTAAAAACAGTAAACCACTAAATGT
The DNA here is from genome assembly GCA_935421215.2 of Melolontha melolontha. Classification (NCBI taxonomy): domain Eukaryota; kingdom Metazoa; phylum Arthropoda; class Insecta; order Coleoptera; family Scarabaeidae; genus Melolontha; species Melolontha melolontha. Next base: position 187,878,634 of record OW285235.1, read on the forward strand.
TTCTCGAAGTTCTCAATAAAAAAATTCTGTCTCCTGTCTGAATATAAAAATTTATAAGTGGTAAAACTTCTTTCCGCATCAACCGATGTAATAAGGGCGTTTTTAAAATTGCCTAATATTACAGGATTCAAATAAATGGATTCAGTAAATTGTGCCTCTAAAATATTAGCTACTTGGCTAAGAAACCGAAATTCACAATTTTTTTCCATCACATTTTTAAATTTTTGAAAAATTTTATCCCCCATTTTGCCTGCGACATGTTGAAAAGCTGCCTCAGATTGTTTTACTAGTTCTACACTTCGGGTTAATGGCAGATTAGATTCCTCCATTTGTGTTATTGTTTTTAGCAACAAAGCTATAATTGGTTTTTATAAACGAAAGTTCTTGTCTTATTTCTTTGTTTTCGAATAATTGCTTAACATCAGTGAGGGATTGGAAAGATTCGTCAGACAATTCTGAAATTAGATCTGTTAGTTGACAGAAATTCTCGCAATAAAAAAAGTGGCTTCCAACCAAGTGCCCCATCTTGTAATAATAGGTTGAAGTGGCAGAGGAGTGTTTGGTAGTTTTTGTTTATAGAACTGAATCCTTATAGGCGCTTTAAGGAAGATTTTTTTTTATGTTGGAAATTAAACTATTTACAAGAGGAAAATGTTTCCTAATCTCTTCAGCAACCCTATTTAAAGCATGCGCAAGACATGTTACATGTATCAAGTTAGGATAAAAGATTTTTAAATTTTACACCGCCTTTATCATGTACGGCGCTGCATCTGACAAAACGAGCAAAAAATTATCTCCAGGAACAGGCGTAGAAAGAAAAATATTGATAGTTGCTCTTGAACAAATCTGGCCACTGTGAGTGCATTTGTTTTTTCTAACTCTTTAGAAGCAATGAGGTAAGATATTGCCAGAATCTCGTCGCTGCGAACGCCAATCAATAAATGAGCAATAGAACGTCCTCAAATCGATGGTTTTATGAATACATATGTAAAAATGTTTGTTCCGAATTTTAGCTTTAATTTCCTCAATTACCTCCGAATACAAGGAACTTACGTCGTTTCTTTGTAGTGTTGTTTCACCTGGGACATTTAGTTTGCAATACTTCTGGAGAAAATAAGTGAAGTTTTGATTACGTAGCTTTGACAAGGGAATATTTAGGTCTCAGTTATAGATGTCTTGTTCGTTTAGCTTTTTGGACATTGGTTCAAAATATTGCGTTAATGTGGGTTGTGACGCGTCTCCAAATTTCATCTTACCCATTTTAGCAATATGACCAAAAGTTTCCACGTGTTAGTTTATTTGATATTTTTTATCGCATGGTATCTGCAATTAAAAAAAACAAAAATTAAAATATCAAATTGAAAAGCAACAATATCAATACCTAGATCTAAAACCCTAACAAATAAGTTCAAAATATTAAACAAAAGCGCCCTGAGTGTTCAAATGCTGCGAAATCGGTTGATATAACGTGTGTTCATTTGAAAAGTCAACCTAGGCTACATTGAAATTTTGATAGAATAAGACGCAAATATTTCAGTATGTGTTTGTTGTTTCGTAAACGTAAATCCAAATGACATTTGATAATGTCAATCACAAATATCAGTTAGTGCATAAAATAATCGTGCGTCGATTCTGGTTTAAATAAATTGCTTCTCAGTTTTAAAATGGCTTTCACTTTAGAACATTAATTTTTTTTTAGTCCAGGCTTATTTTCGAAGTGGTAATAAAATTGATGGTTTATGGGTTTATTCAGTTCAAGATTGCATGGTAGAATTTCAAGTTGAGTTTCCACATTTTGTAATATTATATACAATTTAAGAATACTTTGGATAGAACTTTAAAACTTTTTTCTGAAACTGGTAGTCTCTTAAGAAAATCAGGCAGCGGAGCAGTTAAGAAACGTACACCTCAAGTTGTCAATCGTGTTGAAGAAATAATGTTGGTACAACTCACAAGTCATTAAAAAAGGATATGCAACTTTATCAATACCGTGTCACAGCAGTACAAGAATTGTTAGAAATTGATTACCCACGTAGACTACAGTTTTGTAATTGGTTTGTAAATATGAACAATAAGGAGAACTTTCGCAAAGAGTCATCTTTACTGATGAAGCATGGTTTTAAAAACTGGATACCTAAATTTGTCAATCAGTTGCATGATGATGAACTTCAAAATGCATATTTCCAACAAGACGGAGCACCTTGTCACTGTACTGCAGAATCTTTGTCGAAATACTGAAATTGCCTGGCTGCACGTTCATGCGATTTAACACCTTGCGACTTCTTTTTGTGGCATTATCTAAAAAATAACATATTTCGAACACCTATATTGAATTTGAATGATATGCTACTGAGAATCGAACAGAAATGCATGGAAATTAATAACAATCCAGTAGTGTTGCAGAATATCATCAGAAATTTTGAACGGAGGATTTTAAAGTGCATTGATCTTGAAGACAACATTTTCAACATTTGTATTGTATATATTTATTTGTATGTATGAAGCTGTCAAAATATACGATTTCGTAGGTTAAGTAGTAAATTTTAATTTACGACATACTTCAAAATGTTCTGAGTAAATCACATGCTACTAGATTGACTTTTCAAATGAACGCTTGTTACCTAGGGTTCCGTATAAAAAAATAAGTTAATACTGACGGGGCAATAGTGAAACGACCTGTACATTTATCTGTATTTTCATTGTGTATGTTCCTCAAAATGAATGTAACTTGCTTCTAACTTTTTTTTGTATCTCAAAAAATAACAGATATCGACCAATTTTGCACCACCCTCTGTATTGAATATTCAAAAATTATACTTACAATTTTAACGCACGCAGAACAGTAGATTTTTTCCATATCTATACGTAGTTCTTTGTATGGCTTGCGCAACACTGACGCTCTACTGAGTTTGGGCATTTTACTAAGCAAATTAAATAATATACCACAACACTACAAAACACAAATCGATGTTATCTCTTCAAAAGCACAATCAGAAATAAAATTCAGAAATCGATTTATTAGTTACCTACTTATGTAAATATAGGTACAATAAATCCCCTCTTAACAGTTTAAAACGACCTATTTTGAATTCACGGAATTTAAGACTGGAAATACCCATAATCTTGTACCTCATAAATTTTTTTTTCTTGAGAACTGCAAAGTGCAAACATATTGAAATAAATTAGTTCATAATGGAAGATTTGTAAAATTGTTTATCTCGAACTCTTGAAACGCCTGCCAAAGATCTACATCATTCAAAATTCTTTTAATTATGTACAATGTGCTATTTATTAAGGATATATGAAAATATTTAAAAAAATGCATATAATATGCAATATATGCAAAATATGCGCTTTGCATATATCTTATATCTTATGTAAGTATGAACACTAATATTAGCATTATTATTTCTAGGAGTCATTACTGGCATTAGTATCTTACCTAGAAATACACGTATTTTATTCTAAATCAACTATTGAGATCGGTATAAAATTGTAATTCGATTTAGGAAGGTGGCACGTCCAAACGGAACGCTCCTCAAGTTTTGCTGATCCAGCAAGCGTATCGTCTAGCAGTGAGCGCAATTTATACGGTTATGTTTTACAGGGAAATTGTCGTTATAGGTTGACGAGCGCACGTCAGCAAACCGTGACTTGCTTTCAAACGGTCTGTCAAGAAATACCCACCTATCCTTAAAAATAATATCAACAGATACTGAATATATTTGACAAGAGGGATGAGTGCTGAATAAACTGTCCAAATAATTTTCCCTTTTTTTCATATTTTTTCCCGGAAAATAAAATTAATCGGGACTGCTGCTGCAACACATTTTGTTGAAAATATATTAAACTGGAAACTGCAAACGTTATCATTAAATTTTTATATTTTCTTTTCTTGTTTTTCAGTGAATATTAATAAATATTTCTTTATTATGATGAACAAAGTGCGGAAATCGTTTACAATATAATGCGAGGGTTGTTGGGAAAATTTATGAAATCTAGTAGTTTAGCTGGTGCCCGCGTTGACTTAGTAAATCATGGCCCACATTCACTGGATTTCTTATGATTTATATTTGTTTCTAATATCAAAAATAAAATGTGCTGTGAGCGATTTTCCTAATCTAGAACAGCTATTGAAAGATTCTGAACACTGGTTGTACGTGACTTTCCTGTTACAACTTTTCAAAAAAAAAAAAATAAATAGTAGAAACATTTCCCCTATGAGTAAATGTGATTGCGCTTTGTATAATTTAGAAAAGAAGTTAGTCTGTCGATAGGAAATTTTACTCGCTATTTGTAGTATTTTGTATTTGAATAATGAGATGAAGATGTATATTTTAATGTTAAGGATTTCTCGTGGAATACACAATATATAAATGTGAATATAAACATTGCTGTCTACAAATTACAACGCAAATCATACGAAATTTATTTGAAAAATATTGTCCACGTTGGGACTTGAAACCAACAAAAATTTCAAATAAATTTCGTATGATTTGCATTGTAATTTGTAGACAGCAATGTTTACATTCACATTTACCTCGCAAAATAACATACTAATTTGAAAATATTTAAAGTATTTAATATAAAATCCGAAAACCCCAAGAATTTATCAAATGATATATTAAATGAACGGCTAAGAAATTATCTACATATATATATATACTAGTTTAAATATACTAATATAATAGACCAACGATTACCTAGGAGGCAGTTGTCTGGTGGAGGAGGATGGAGCTGACATCGGCGGGGGGCTCCTTACGACTCTCAGTTGATAATCACGGGAAGTATGAACAGCACGCAAACCGCCTTCATAGAGGCCATCGTGGGTCTCCTCCGCTGGAACTGTTTGTGAAAGCGGAAACGATAGCTGCGATCATGAGGCTGAAGGCAACTAGCTTATGGTATGGTTGCAGGAGCACCACAGGAACTATACTGGGAGAGCCGCTATTATAAATTCCATGGTACAGTATGGCACCTGAGATTATGTTTACAGCTAAGCTAAACATATCTATACCGACCAGGGAACAGGCAAAAAGTCGCTTGACCGACTTGGGGTATCGGTATCTGGTACGCGGATCGATCACAATTCAACGGAAGTACAGGTGAAAGTATATGTGGAATGTGCCCTAGAAAGAAGGTATCATTAAGTCAGAAGAGATATACGAAGATTTTCCAGGCTGAATTGTTTGCAGTCGCAGCCTGTGCCAAGGAAATTCGGGAAGCCGGTTGCGCAAATAAAAAAAAAACATAATCACTGATAGTGGGGCGACTATCAAAGCCTTATGAATCTATGTACCAGGTTTAAACTGGTGAAACATTGTAAACACGTCCTCAATAAACTATCAGAAGACAATAATACTGTGTCACTGATATACGCGCCAGGATATGAGGAGATTGAAGGCAAGAAAATAGCCGAGGAACTGACCAAAGAAGTTTCTAAGATGAACTTCATGGGACCGTGCAATCGACAAGGATACCGCTAGAAGGGAGATCTGGTTATGGCTAGAAAGAGAGCGTAACAAGAAATGGAGGCTAATGGAATGGCAACTCCATACTAAAACACTGCTAGAGAAGCTGGGCGCTAAACTTTCAGCCAACCTAATTCGTAGTAATAAAAATTCGTGGTATTAAAGTTATTACCGGCTTAATAACAGGACATTGGTCCTTTATGGAAGCATCTGTACAGCATGGGCTTGTTTAGCGAGCCCTGTTGTAGGAGATGTGAAAAACAGGAGGAAACTAGCCTTCATGTAAAGGAACTGAAGGGATTCAGACAGAAACATTTCGGAAGAGATTTATTGGAACATACCCCTGAGGAGGATAGTGGGTTTTATCGAGGACACAACACTAACAGAGTGGAATTAATAGATCTATTGGAGGTAGTACAAAGAGCACTGTGCTCAAGGCATCCAACCCAAAGAACTAGAAGGAGAAGAAGAAAAAAATGAAGAAGTGTTAATGTTAAGGATTTCTTGTTGCATACACAAGATACACTAATTTAAATACACTAAATCTCAAATTTTAGTTTATTAATAATAAATAATAGTACTACTTTATTAGGAAATATTTTCTATAATTACTAGCCACATTCAATAAATTATATTTTTAGCGACATAGAAAGCAATTTATTTTGGTTTAGAAAAGAAAATAAAGTTGAACTGTTATACTTCATATATAACCCAGTAGAAAAATGCAATTATTTATCACCATATGAAGATATATTTAGTTACAATTAGAGTGGTCGGATACTTAGGCACTAAACATCATATTAAAATTCTCTACTGAATATTTGGCGGACATACATATACAAGGTGACATTGAAAAAACTACAATGCTTAGTACCACGCGATAGAAGACCATAAAATACTAAAAAAGTTCTTATACACCAATGTCCGATCGCCTCTTGTTTTCGAGATATAGGATCTTAAAAATTTGTCGGCATTTTTTTTTAAATTTCTTCCCATGACAGATCTGTTAACACAATTATTCCAATAATTTATAAAAATTTGACTTACTGCTGATTCAAAAAAAATAATCATAACATACTTCATTACAAAATTTATTTCTCTTCAATAGCATGTAGTCCATTCTTTGAATAATGTTTAATGGGAAATTTTCTAATAATTGTTCTGTTCATTTTCCAAAAAATATCGATATAGCTCGCCTGTCAATCGATTGGGCAATCGAAATGGGCCATTTAGGTAATTGTCGATTATATCCGCCCTCACATTAATAGAAAACCCATACTCGTAATTCCGTACGTATTACGGTTTGATGAGGGTATTCATCACTCCAATAGTGCATGTTATGTAGGTTCAAAACACCTTCGCGACTAAAACCTGCTTCATCGATGAACAAAATTAATGATAGAAAGAAAATTTTTCCTTTGATTTAGCAACCACTCGCAATATTGTACATGGGGTAAATAATCCTGTTCCAATAGGTGATAAACTTTTTGCAAATGAAACGGGTGAAGAAGCTGTACAGCTGAACTTATTTTTCTGGTGCTTTCTCGGATTATTTTCTACTATTTGCAAAACAGCTTCTTCATTTTCAACAGTACAATGAGTTCTGGTGACTCCACTATTAACTTTTGATTTTTTGAAACAGCCATCTTCTCCCAAACGTGTATGCACGTCAATAAATGTTCTAACATTAGAAACATATCTTAATGGATATCTCTCTCGATAGATACGTTGAGCTTCAGAAGAATTTGATCGAGTTTCACCAAAACACATAATCATGTCCCTGTATTCTTGAAGAGTAAAGAGAACCATTTTCAAAATTAATTTTAGAAAAGGAGAAACAGCAAAACCAAACACAAACGTAATCAGGAACACGACAAACTTGAATAAATTAATGCAATATTAATTTGACAGGTGCCATAATTACATAGCCAACTATGGTAATATTCTAATAATACGCGAATTCTGGTTCAATGATGTCATCACAATCGGACGAAATTTAAAAAAAAAAACAAAAATTTCTAACAAACTTTTAAGATCCTGTATCTTGAAAACAAAAGGCGATCTGACATTAGTGTATAAGAACTTTTTTAGTATTTTATTGTCTTCTATCGCGTGGTACTAGGCATTGTAGTTTTTTCATTGTCACCTTGTATAGTAATAACAATGAGAATACTTAAATCGTGATGATACTCGTATTTTGTCCACATTAAGGATGGTATGCAATCGCACAATGAGACCAATCATTATACTGAAATATGGGTGGGTCACTTCATAAATTCTGCTTTTATATGCAGTATAACTTCTCACCACTTTAGTTAAAGTTAATATATTGTTAATTAATAGTACTAAAAATTAATTATTGTTATACAATTAATGGCAATATTAGTTCAAAATTATGCACCCGCATATTCCATATGTATTTCTGTATAGTTATTTACATAAATTAGGTATTCAGAGGTAGATGATTTTCCACTATCTTTTAGAGCATACTTCATAATATCAATGCGGCATATTTTAATGACGAACTGGGAAACCTTAATGCTATTCCATATATGTATACAATATCCATCTCCCCAATTACAAGGAAGGGAAATAAAATCGAAGGGAACGTATTGTTTAACGACCGGTCGTAAATTTTTACGATTTTCCGAAAATTGAGACTCATGTATCGTCAGTCGAACTTTAATGGTACCATCTTTGTCCTTATTTCTGCCATTGAAAGTTAGAGTAATAGAGTCGAACTGCTTAATCTAATTGCGACTGTTAATTACATACGCAGCAATGAATATATAACCAGTGCAATTTCGAATTTTTCAAGTCATCTTAAATAATTATTCATTTCCTATTAAATACTACAGGGTATGATCAAAGCTATTACTCTAGACTAACAATGGAATATTTGTAAATTATACACTATAGCTGCCCTTTCCTTGCTGTCTTTACATGTGTATATAGATACATACATTTCCCCTCTTTTATTATTTTACATGAATATTTATCTTCTGTGATTTGATAAGTCGTTCGATGTCGACGGTCCTCTTATTCTTTTCTGCCAGTTTAGGAAACTGCCAAATAACTATGAATGGCAGCGTGTTCATCTAAATATTTATGATAATTGAAGCTTTATGTATTTTACGACCGTTTGGTGATTTAATACACCGTTATGTCGTTATTTTGTTAAATTGTACGAATGACACAGAAAAACAAAAACACAAAATAAGGTTTTGCTTATGGCTGAAACAGTTCCTTTTTTTGATTTATGTGTTAAACTTTATTGTGGGTTTATAACTTTGGTCAAATAGAGTTTTTTATAGCACAATTTGTACTCTTCTATTTACGACAAGGACATGCTCAAATGGAATCTGTTAATCGCAACAAGAAAAACAAGATTCTGAAGAGATGCCATAAGGCATATAAGGATATCGTTGAGCACTAATATTACTAGTTTGACATATATTATAAATGAAATATTATATTGTCGCGTACACTTAAAATAATTTACTTAACTTAATTATCTATCTATCTATCTATCTATCTATCTATCTATCTATCTATCTGTCTATCTGTCTATCTATCTATCTATCTATCTATATATATATATAACATTTGATAAATTATTATTGGAGTTATTCGGCTTTTATATGAAATATTTACAAATATCAAGTTAGTAAGTATGTAATTGCAAAGTAAGGGGGGATGTAAACATTGCTGTCTACAAATTACAAAGCAAATCATACGAAATTTTTAATTGAAAAAATGTCTATGTTGGGACTCAAACCCAAGTCTACAGCTTTCCGGGCTGTCGTCATTACCACTAGACCACAATAGACCCAGGTTCAAGTTATTTAGAAATGCATTATAAAGTAACAGTGTTGATGAATCAGATGTCAGTTATTGAATGTAGATGTCAAGTTGAAGGCAGAAGTCAGATTTGAAAGCTCATGTCAGTCTTGATAGCAGATGTCAGTTAGTGAAAGCAAATGTCAGTTACTGAAAGCAGATGTCTGTTTTGAAAGCAGGTGTTAGTTATGAAAGCAAACGTCAGATTAGAAAGCAGATGCCTATTTTGAAATTAGATATGAGTTATTGAAAGTAGATGTCAGTGTTTTGAGAGCAGATGTCAGATTTAAATGTTTGATAATGCTAATTATTACTCCATAGCTATATGAGTGATTAGATAATTTCTTAGCCGTTCATTAAATATAACATTTGATAAATTATTATTGGAGTATTATTGGAACTCCAATAATAATTTATCAAATGTTATATTTAATGAACGGCTAAGAAATTATATTTTCGTGACCTTGGTATGATATGGTAAACTTAATAAGTCGGCGATTAAAGGTCTGGTTTATTACTTCAAAGTACATATATTTAAAACAACCCTACATGTTTCGGCAATGATGCCTTTGTCAAGGATATAAAAAATATAAAAATATATAAAATTTTTATATATATAGACCAGGTGTCCGAGTAAGTCAAACAAATACTTCATTGAATTACGCCGGGATGTACTGAGCGACGTTATACACAATTCCAATTGCCGATTGCGTTTTATGGAAATTGCGTCCGTTCTCTAATTATAAGCTATGCCATATTGTATAATATCAAAAATGATTATGATAAATCTTAATACTACTTATACAAGATATTGAGAGGGAAAATTTATATAAACTAATTAATATTTATCTAAATAAGTACGTTAAAATTTACCTGATATTCTAAAATACCTAGCTTGAAAAACAAAAGCCAGAGCAACGCGTCTTTTCCGTCGTTCGTTATAGAAGCCACTACCGTTTTTTCGACGCTCTTCAAGTGAAATCTAAAACTACCGTAAAATCGTCGAATTGAAATATAAAAAGTTACTTAAAACATATATAAAATTAATATGTGTCTAAGCATGTAATTTTCTGCATCCTGACATTCATCCACAGAAAAAGAATTCGATCCTGAGCTTCCATTTTTAGAACAGATACACGTTTTTTAACTGAGTACCAGGTTCAAGGTATTTTAATTTCAAGGTCAAATCCTTATATTATAGTAAATTGTCATAATTATCTAAAAATCTCAAAATCTTGTATTAAATAAAGCTAAACACCGAATCAACTTGAATGATATCTACTTACTTACCTAATGCAAACCCCTGCATAAATCACAGATTGATTTATATTAATTTTAAAAAGGGCTTGTAAACGGAAACCACATAAATTTATTATTGTATTTCATCGAAAACACATTGCTAGAACTTTTAGAGGTCAAGTTCGACATATGTTCAGATTTCATACTGTTTATGTACCCTATTTGTTATTATTTAACTAGATACAATAAAAGAAACTTTATAATTTTAAAACCACGACATTGTTTCATTTGTAATTTTAATTTAATAAAACAATTTATCTTGCATTCAGTTATTTGATCAACCAAAGTCTAATTACTAGTGTTTTTTTCTGAACCGACCACCCCATCTATTATTACTATGTCGAACTACTTATGTGAATATTAAGATTTAAAATAATATAGGGCACTGAAGGAGAGATCTTATATTTACGTAAGTATTAATATTACCAAAAATATAATCGTGATTGTAATTATTTTGCATAAATAAGCATTTATTTATATATTATTCTCCTTTACCCTGTCGAGCGATATCTATCATTTGGCGTCCCAACTGTGGAGCTTCATTTTTTGAATGTTACAAACATGCTGTAGTATTCACATTCTAAATATCCAGGATCTATATGTTCCTGGAAGTAAACAATATTCCACTGTTTGGATCTTTCAAGGCAAGCCAAAACCTACAGATGTTGCTTAATCACCTAATGTTACGAAGCAAATGATCACTTGTTTCTTTGTTTAGAACGGTTAACGCTGATTGGCTTGCGAGAAGTCATAGATAAATAGGGAGAAATAATCGAAATCGGTGAATTATTCTTTATCATGACAACGCCATCTCTCACTCAAATCGTTGATTTTTTAGTCATTGGAAATATTGAGTTAATGTGTTATATCCGATATTCACCAAACATATAAAATAAAATGCATGATGAGCGGTTTTCGCCGCCTGAAGGCTTTCTTAAAAGATTCCGAGCACTGGTTTCTCATTAGTGAACCTGATATCTGACACGTTAGTTTGAGGTTCACAGTGGAAAAATACTTTGCAACTTGATTCGAGCGTAAGCAAAAGTGTATTCATGCCAAAGGCGAATACATTGAAAAACAAAAATGATCCAAGGGCGATTGACAAAATATCTTAAAAAACCGATTCATGCAGAGATTTACCATAGATTTTATGAAAGCTGCCAGTTATGTATAGACCGTCTGTACAGTACGCGCCAAAATATACGGTACTGGGGCAATACATAGATTACTTAGTTATTTTAGTATGTTTTTATTTCTGTAGTGTACACGTTCGAAATGTGCGCTATTGCGCTGAAAATACCAGTCACGCAGACTCTATTCATAACGGTCACGTAGATCTTCAAACATATTCCAGAACACAGGTTCCTCAAAAGCGAGACGATCTTCTCACGTAATGCATTCAGAGTTCTGGGCGGGTTTGTACCGCTGAACACCTTCTATTTTAATATAGATACCTATAAGTAGACGTCCGGTGATGTAATATCAGGGGAATGGGATGGATAGTTGAAATCAGTCCCTTGGAATATGTTCGTTGAAAAGTTTCCTGCAGCGCTGCTATAGACTGATGAGCCCCCGTCCTGTTGAAGCCACTTTCTTCTGATATATCGAATAAATGGCTTAAGCTCCATGTTCCTATAACGTTCCAGGCTAACAGTAAGAGGTATACCATTATCATCCTCAATTAAATACGGGCCAAACACACCGCGTGCTAACAGTGCACACCACATGTAGCGATTTCTGGACGGTAAGTTTGACTTCTCAAAACCAAGGAAGCGAGTTGTTTGTCTGTTGATGTAACCCTCTAAGTGAATGTGAGTTTCGTCAGAGAACCACACATTACGCAAAAATCTTGATCCTCGTACACAATAGCCAAAATTTGTCCACAACACACAACCCTGGCATTCATATCTTGGTTTGTCAGGTGTCATTCAACCTGAATTCGGTACGGAAATCGAGATACGTCTTTAAACAATCGCCGAAGCGACGTATTGTTGATATTCAATTTCAAGGAAGTTCATTGAAAATTTGGCTCAGGTGACTTCAAAACCTGATTGACGACACGTCCATGATTCTCATTTGTTCTCACAGTTACTGGACTACCAGACATTCCCTTCCGTTGGCACAATACACTGCCAGTATCACGAAATTTCTTAACAATAGAAAGCATGACTGCGTTGCTTGGTGCCGCTTTATGAAATTGTTCGTGATATTGTTCCGCCACTAACTTGAAGCTCGGTCCACCCTGATAGCAGTTTCCGTACGAGCGAAAATAATTCTCTACAATAAACACTTTTTCCTCTGTCGTGAGATCCATTTTCAATTCTAACCCCACAGCACAATGTTCTTTCCAGTTGTACGAGCACATAACGCTGATACAATAATACGTCGATAAGCAGACATGCGTATAAGTATGGCGCGAAATCCAGTACTGTATATTTTGACGCATACCGTTTAACCAGTCAGTATATTTACGTATTTTATTTTTTCATGTATTACTCTCGTCTAAATATTTAAGCTATGTGTAAGATTGCTAAGCAACATTCACTTTACTAACTGAATTACAATTTTAAATATAATGTACTCTTTTTCTCATGATACGTCCGCCTATTTATTAACATTAACTGCAAGCTAATATTAGTTATCGCATTGATCCTTTTGCAACGAAGTCATATTCGATACGTGTCTTAAATTAAAAGGGACTATCAGAAACACACACAAATCATGAAATAATCCTTTCACACAAGTCTCTTGCGCGTCTTTATTATTAAACTTTTCATGTAGTGGCATCATCCAGTATTAAACTCAATGGCAATGCACAAGTAGCACAAGCATATGAGAGATCGTAAAAACGTCTTTAATAATGCAGGTGCATTCTGCAAACACCACCGCTAAAAGATTTATATTAATTACCTTGCAAGTATGCCAGTATGCATTCCAGCTTATGTATGTTAACATGTTCATGCATTCTTAGCTAGAAAATACACTTTTCTTTTTAAAAAAATAGAAGGTACAGTCACTAGCGAAGCCAAGTGGTAAAATGCATATTATGGCCGTGTGCGGCTGCGGTATGACGGGAAATGTGCAGTGCAGTGTCCGCAAACCGTGCGGAAGATCCATCAAATCACAGAGAGAGAGAGTCATCAACCCGAGTCTCTCATTACGTCAGCCGTAATCAAGTGACTCAATTTAAATTCAACGCGATGTAGAAAATTAACTTTATGTGGGCTGATGTGCCGCGGTAAAAGCTTTTATGATTATGATTATTAAAAATAATGAAATTAGTGCATTAATGGGATCATTTTAATAATGTTTCATAATTTTACTACTGTTACATTGCATGGCATTAGTTAAGTTAAAATTTCTTATTTAAACGTAGGAATATTTATATTATTATACATTTTCGTTTACAATGATTTAATGCACTTATGTCCTATGGAATATGGATGGATACAACATTATAAAGATATAAAACCCCTTCACAATTAATAATCGTATCCTAAATACGTATTTCGACAACTAAGTTGTCATCATAAGCAGGTAAACCCACTAATCACGGTGTTGAATATTGGGCACAGTAGCTAACGCAAAGAATCGCACACATCTTTACAAGGCGTCCACGTATACACTAAATTTAAAAAAACTAAAACCATGTCCACTTATCCCTCTTTAGAAATGGCATACGTCTGTTTGTTTTCATGCCCTCAGATGTTCTACATCTTTCCTAAGATTGAAAAGGGACAACTGTATGGGATAGGCAGTTGTCTGAGTTGAAAGTTTTATTTTTGTTTTTAACGATGTAAATACTTTCGTGTATATCGAGTTGCCTCGGATTGCTCATATTTTTGATAAGTTTTAACTCATTCACCGCGATATTATAATCGGCTTCCAATAGATGGCGTGCGACGCTAGATTTCTCTGGTCTATTGAATTTAATATGCGATATATAATGTTTATAACAGGTTATTATTGAGCGTTTCGTTTGACCAATATATTTCAAATTACAATCGCGGCAATTAGTTTCATATATACTCGATTTCAGGTTTAAATACTTTATCTTTGGTATTACCAAGAAGAGCTTCGATTGTGCAACTTGGGGACCTCGTTCTTTAACAACTCTATTTATATTTTTCGTAATATTATGGTATGGTTAAACACATATACTTTTTCTCATGATTATGTTGAGGTAGCAAACGCGTGGAACTGCGGATTGTGTTGTTTGAATTAGTCTTTCTAATTAATTTATTAATTATTTCTATGTCAAAACCATTATTTCTCGCGATGTTTTTATTAAATCTTATCCCTTTTCATATCTCTCTTTTATTAACGGAAAGTTTAGTAACCGATTGACTAGGAAATTAAAAGAAGCCTTTGCTGAAAGCTATGATTTGAATCCGCGGTGACAAATCTATTGATACTGTTTTTTCTTATGGAAAATATCGATTTCTATTTTATGCTTATTTCTAATTACTAATGTAAACACTAATATAAACACTGTGATTAGTGGTTTTTCCTACTGATATTGACAACTTAGTTGTCAAAATACGTACTTAGGACATTATTATTAATTGTGGCAATGGGCTTCATACCTTCTTCAAGTTTTTACTTAATCATAGTTTCCATAGAAATACTTTTTTATTTTTTTATTTTTATTAATGATTGAAATCTGGAGTACTATGGATACGATACTTGAACCATTTCTGTATTTCGGGTGTATATCGAAATAGATTCTTCCTAACATGATTATTGTACTAAACAGCTAAATTATATAGCTTTTAAGTGAAGGGTGTATATTTGAATTCAAATTGTTTATCTATTTGTTGAGCATTCTGAAATTTGAAGCTGTTATATTCTCGAATTACAATCTTAAACTCCAATTGCCTTATACCTTTAAAAGATATGTACTTTATCGCCTCTACTTTAACTTAAAAAATCATTTTCCTTGCAAATTATCTAGCTGAAAATTAAAACAAGATTTAATTCAGCCGCTTTATCCTGACATTCTTTATGCAAAAGTAGAAAGGCTCGCAAAGTGATCCGAATTGGTGGGGACTGTGGTTTAAGCACAATATAGACTAATTAAAAGTTCTAAATACGTATTTCGGCAATTAAGATGCCATCTTCAGTAGTACAATATGACGTAACAATACTTAACTGACGATTGTTAGCCTACTGGCGATTTGGTAAAGAGCATATCACACTATCTTCTTCGGATTGTTCTACTGAAGATGGCAACTTAGTGGCCGAAATACGTATTTAGAGTTTACTAATTTATATTGTGGTTATGGATTTTTCTTGTTTCTGTCTGTTCTTCTCAAAATAGTTCTTTAGAAAATTATAATTAGTGAAAAATTCCGTAAATTTACCGTTTAGCAAATTATTTTTTTCTGAAAGGAATCGCAAAAGATGGACTCTCCATTACTTCTCCATTTATATTGGTCCATTTGAATTGCGTGGTTTAGCACTCAATACTTTTTCTAGGTTGACACTTTGGCCTTTGACAGCTCTGCAACATTTCATATTATTATTCTTGTTAGTTAGTAAAGAAACGATTGTTTCTCTGTCACAAAGAAAGTGTTTCCTATGATTTTCATAATGTTCGATTTTATTGAGCAAAGAGTTTGCAAAGAATTTTGTTTTTGTCAGAAAGAGTTCCGGTAACGAGTTCATACCAAGAACAAATGTGTTTGGATAATACAAAACATTCGAAGAAGGCAGAAAACGAAAAACGGTCTGGACGTCCTTCGATATCAACTGATTTAAACTACGTCAAGGCAATAAAAGGGCTCGTTTCAAAAATCTTTGGATAACTATCACAGACGGAACTCAGCAGCTGAATACTACGCACCAGTCTGGCTAAACAGCTGCCACGCAAAGAAGATCGACATCAAACTCAACGAGACCATGAAATAATTAGCGGTTGTTTAAAAAGTCACGTCTATCCTGGCTTCCGGTTCTAAGTCATATTGCACCTCCCACCATTCGGAGACAGGAAAGCCTGGTAAGAAAATTTAATAAAATAATATCGAATCGCCACATTCCAGTACACAGTGATTTGCCTGATGCCGGCCTGTCGAGCCTGAAATCTAGATCTCCTCAACTACTGCCAGCAGACAAACTTATAGCAGAAGATTTCAACCTAAATGTTAAATGGAGAGAGTATTGGGAAGCCTTGAAATCCGCTCAAGCGGCCCATATCATTGATCCTACCGTACTCTTACCAGGAATGGAGTTGACTCGCCATGAGTGGAAGACACTCAATAGAATAAGAACGCCCCACAAAATTTGTCGTGACGTATTCTATAAATGGGGACTGAGTAAGACACCAACTTGCCAATGCGGAAAATCTCACCAGACTATTCACCATATTACAGCTGGGTGCCCCCTTACAGCATATGGAGGTGAGTTTGAGTGACTTCTTTGAAGCCACTGGCTTCTCGTTGGACTGGATCAATAGGCTTGATTTTAAAATTTAGTTTTTAGACGTATATTTTCAATACATGTTCTTCTTCTTCTTCATCATCTGTTTTGGGTTGGACGCCAAAACGCCCAGGCACTTGAGCACACTGCTCTTTGTTCTATCCCCAATAGATCTCTCAGTTCCACTCTGTTAGTCTTGTGTCCTCGATAAAAGCCACTATCCTCCTCAGGGGAAGTTTGAGTACACTCGAAGGATCCAATAGATCTCTCCCGAAATATTTCTGTATGAGTTCCTTCAGTTCCTCACACGTGCATATTACATGAAGGCTAGTTTCCTCCTGTTTTTCACATCTCCTACACCAGGGCTCGCTAACCAAGCCTATGCTGCAAATGCTGCCTTAAAGGACAATGTCCGGACAATCACCCGGTAATTATTTTAATTTCTTTTTGGTACTACAAATTAGGTTGGCTGAAGACTTTCCATCCAGTTTCCTTAGCAGTGTTTTGGTATGGAGTTGACCTTCCGTTAACCTCCATTTATTGTGTTCTTTTTCTAGCCGTAACCAGATCTCCCTTTTAGCGGAACCCTTAGCGATTCCACATACAGGTTCTGGTCCTATGAAGTTCCTATTAGTACCTTCTTTGGCCAGTTCGTCGGCTATCTCACTGCCTTTAATTCCCTCATGTTCTGGCACCCATATCAGCGACACAGTATTGTCTTATGCCAGTTTATTGAGGACCTGTTTACAACATTTCACCAGCTTAGGCCTGGTAGATGGGTTCATAATGGCTTTAATAGCTGCCTGCCTATCAGTCATTATGTTTATTTTTTGCGCAGCCGGCTTCCCGAATTTCCTCGGCGCAGGCTGCGACTGCAAACAATTCGGCCTGGAAAACCGTTGTATGTTTCCTCAGACATATCAATATCTTCCTTCTAGGGCACATTCCGCATATGCCTGCACCTGTCCCCTGACTAAATTTTTCCCTGTTCCCTGGTCGGTATAAATATGTTCAGCTTAGCTGTAAACATCAAGTGCCATACTGTCCGCCGGCACTTGAAATATCGGCTCCTTCGGTATAGTTCCTGAGATATCTGTATGACTAGTTCACGGACATTATAGGAATTAGTAAATGTACCTATTTTTACTTTTAATGAAGCTATACGCTAAATAAATAAATAACAACAAACTGACGTGATTTAAACATGATTTAATAATGACGCGATACAGCGACAGCAGGCAACTAGACGAATGTGAAAATTAGTAGGTACTTATCGTTTCTGGCGACGAAAGCTAACGTTATGGGATTTTCTCTCATTGGTGATGGCAATCAAATTTTCGCTAGAAAATTTACGAAAAATGTCTTTTTAGAAAGTGTCCTAGAAAAATACTTTATACTTTTATTTAATCATTCGCGATACTTTTTGATCACAATAGTATATTCTGATCAGCAATCTATATTTTTTGTTCTTCGTTAGGGTTTTCCAGAGAAATTATAACTAGTTTATCTAAGACGTATAGGTACCTCGTCTTGCTATCTATCTTGTTCATTTTATATTAATTTTTTTCAAATAAATCAATAAGAATACATTAGATTACAATTTATAAGCTAATATTTGTACAAAAGTATGTAATACTATTTTCTTTATTTTTAAATTAAGGAGAAAGATTACAATCATCAGAATTATTACAAAACCTTCTATTTAAAATACAAAAGGAATTTCTCCATTGTTAATTTTTTGCAATTCAACACGTGTAAAGATGTGCATGAGCTGTCTAGGTAATTGACAAATTACATCAACAAAAAAGATAAAACCTCGAAAATGAGTTTGACAACTAGACTGATAACATTTCTCACAATAAAATGCATTTCCGTGAGAGCGTTTGTAATTTTCGCCGTCAAAAGCGGAGTCGTTCAAAGTATCTCAAAAGAACGGAATACAGGCGGTGGCTTTTATATAGAAAAAGGCGTCGCGTAAGCATACAGCTACAGTCGTTCGTTTATTCGGTGTCGGTGTAAATGTGTTCAGAGCAACACGACCGAGATAGTGTAAGGTAGTAGGTACTATTATTAGTAGGGGTCGTCAGTAGTTGTTGGAAAATGACGGCAAGTTGTTGCCTGCAGATGCCGTCAAGAACACTTACCGTAGCCACTTACTACCCATATTGTGTACACGACACGCCAGTTATGCAGCTCTCTATTTATGGTAATTAATTTTGAGTGTTTTGTTGTTTTCGTCCTTGTGCAGGGCTCCTCTATTTTCTGCGCCTTTTTTCGTCGAGTTCTTAGACGGACCGTGTTTTTTAAATTAAAAAACTGTTCTCTCATTCGCTTCAGCTCTTACTTGTGAGGCGTTGAAATGAGAAAACATGAGAAGTACGTCGATTACGTCAGTTAACAAGCGAAAATAAAACCCCTGTCGACAAATTCTTTGCTAACTTAGCAAGCATACAATGGCGTTGTTGTTTAAGCGATATCACAAGGAAATTAAAAAAACAATCTTGACATTTATTGAAAAACGAACACTTCCTTATGATATGTGAACTGAAAAGAAATATTTTAAAAGAAATATTCAATTTTGAATTACAACAAGCCTGATCTAATTTAATAAGTATTAAATAGATTTATACTAAAGTAAGTTTGTTGTAATTAAGTACATCGTATTCCTAATTTAAAATTAAAATAATAATAGATTTGTTAAATGTTTTAAATTATATAGTACAATAAGCAAAAATGTTTTAATATAAGTTTTTTAGTAAATATTTTACGGAATATATTTGACCCAATCATAGTTCTTTTCAAAAATAGGAGTGTTTTGAATTACCCACAAAAGAATTATGCATTTTGATTTGCTTCTAAACAACCCCAAATACACACTGTAAATGACCGTAGCGGAAGTTCCCATGATCTCATAACCTCAAATACGGGGGCTGATCCTTTTAATCCGCCCCGACCCATTTATAAACCAAAACAATCATTAATCTTGACGTCGCAGTGTAATCTGCTACTAACGCTAGAAACTTACAAGTTTGAACCTGTTAAAGCGTGCTTATAGTAGGCGCACGAGATCGAGAGAGTCGCATATCAGTATCAAAATGTATCATGTCGAGCAACGAGCGGTGATTAAATACTTGCGTTTGAAAGAGGTGACCCCAACTCAAACTTATCAAGATTTCGTGGACACATTAGGGGACTCTTCAGTAGCGTATGACATAGTTAAAAGGTGCTCTCGTGAGTTTAAATGTGGTAGACAGTCGTGTACGGACGAACATGCAGTTGGAGCACCTACAAACCTCACTACACACAAAATTGTTAAAAAAACCCATGATCTCGTACTGTAAGATCGACATGTGACTATTAGAAAAATTGCTGAATATGCTGGTCTCTCATACCATGCGGTATATGATATAATTGTAACCGAATTGAACATGAAAGAATTGTCTGCAAGATGGGTACCACGAATGTTAACAGGTGCATCCTAGCAAACTCGAAAAGACAAAGAAAATTTTCTTGCAAGATTAGTGACAATGTATTAGTCTCGACACCATTATTATGGTGTAGAGACCAAAATACAAGTAAGGAGTGGACACATTGAGGTTCATCATCGCCGAAAAAATTCAAGATGCAACCTTCAGCAGGGAGGGTCATGCTATCCGTATTTTGGAATGCTGAAGGCGTAATTTTAGTAGATTTCCTGCGGATGGAGGGCACAATTACGGGTACTTATTATGCCAATCTAATTCCCAAATTATGCGACTTAATAAAACTAAAACGTCGGAGGAAGTTGCGCCAAGGTGTTCTCTTGCATCAGGATAGCACATCCAGTGACATGGCCGCCATTCCGACAGCTGCAATAGCTCAAGCAGGCTTTGAATTACTCATCCGCATCCGCCATATTCACCAGATTTGACACACAGCGATTACCGACTGTTTCCAGAGCTTAAGGAACACTTGCGTGGTAAACTATTTACGTGAGCTAATGATGTAATATATGCCGTAAATCAGTGGTTTTCAGAGGTTGAACAATCTTTTTTTCGAGAAGTATTAGAAATGCTAGGATATCGATGGGAAAAATGTGTTAGCCTTAATGAAGGCTATGTTGAAAAATAAAAGTAAAAGATTTTCCAATTTTTTATTGTGAGTGGTTCAGGGGCGGAGCAAAAGGTTCCACCCTCGTATATTTATTCAAGATCCAACCTGTGAAAACATATACAAACTTTCGTTAATTTAATATTTATTATATTGTGTTTACCATCGTTCTGGCCGTTTATTATTTAACACCACAATTAGACAATACAGAAGAGAAGTGGACCCAATATTTTATTAGACGAGGCATGAATAAATGAAAGACATTCAAAGGAAAAGGTGTGGATGGATTGAAATGATTTCACCGAAAGATAAGCTTTCGTTGAAGGATTGTCTATTGGATTAAAAAGTCCAACTAGAAAAGGGAATTATCCTTTATATAGGTTCGGGTATGGAATTTCCAGCAATGGATTGTTAGTATTTGAAGACAGTAAAACACATAATTATCACACGGAGATGAACAGTACTGTTTTCGAAGAGTGGTTTGAAAACATGCTACCTAATTTACCTGAAAATGCTGTCATTGTTATAGACAATGCGCCATATCATTCACGAAAAAATTCCTACTTCTGCTTGGAGAAAATGTGATACTCAAGGATAGGTCGTTCCCAAGATATTGAATTTAATTTAGAAATGGTACTGGCTGAACCCATCTCTTTGCAGGGCGTCCCACACCTCTTTTTGTTTGTCTTGGTCTCCATTCCGTGATTTTGTGTGGCCATCTATCCTCGGTTTGTCTAGCTATGTGTCCGGCCCACGCCCATGTCGTTTTTGCTATTTCCCATATAACGTCTCTTATCTTCGTTCTTTTTCTGATATCCTCGCACCTGATTCTATCTCTTAGTGAAATACCAAGCATGCTCCTTTCCATGGCTTTTTGTGATGTTCTGAGTTTATTGGCGGAAGCCTTGGTCAGGCTTATAGTTTCATGTCTGTAGGTTTGGACTGGCAGAACACATGTGTTGTATACCTGCAAAGAGATGGGTGGATGAATCAGAAGCGTAGCGAGAAGGCGATGGGTCCATACTGCACAAGATAGACGAGTGGAAAAGATTGAGAGAGACCTACGTCCAGGAGTGGACGGATACAGGTTGAGAAAGAAGAGAGAAGACTGGCTGAACTATTATATCTAGTGCAACTTCATAAAACTCTATTCAATATATGTGCTGTGGATGAAATAGCAGTAAATTAAAATAGAAGTATTTTAAGATTGCCACCATGCTATTTCATATTAAATCCAATAAAACTGATATGGCCACAAATAAAAGTAAACGTCACTGAGTGTATTAAACACGTTCACTAATAAAACAGGGTTGTGTGTAAACTGTCTAAGAAACAGTAATAAAATAAAACTTGGCAAATGTAAACGTGTAAACGTGTGCAAATGTAAATGTGTAAACGTGTAAAACGTGCCGCTTCTTAAACTATTGGTAAATGTTTGCAATTTAAATACGGTAATAAAATTATGGTATAGAAAAGTTTAAATTTGTAAGTGAACATTATGTTTAAATTTTATTTCTTACATTCTTAGCCTTCAATTGGACGGTCACACGTTGGACCAGAATGACAGTACGAAGTTTCGAGTTACTATTCAGGATACCTTACTCTGGCGTACCCACTATATGCAGCTATCGAAAAAAAATTCCACCGTAATCTATTTTATTCAAGGCATCACAACAATATGTCCCAATAAAAGTACTACTGTCACTATACTATGCAGACATTAATCTAGACTACAGTATGCTGTGACATTATGGGAAATATATATAGCCTTCTGCAGGACATGCGTTTTTGACAAAAAAAAAGCAGTGCTGGTGCTCATTATACAGAATCGTGCCGACATATTTTTAAACACTTAGGTATATTATCTCTATGTTCTACATTCTTGGAGTATGCTGCTACATCTATCAAAACTCTAATAAGACAAACGCTGAAATGCACTCTCACAGTACCAGAAATAGACAGGATTTACGTCAACCTTTCAGTATCTTGATTATCGTAGACATGAGCCCTATCAACGCAGGCGTACGAATATATAGCTGCTGCACGTTATAACTGTGAACCGGGCACGAGAGGCCCATGACTCATCGCTCACGGGCGTACTATTGAAAATGTGTATTTTTAAACAGTTATTTTATGTATATAATTGGAAAACAAACGAGTGATGATCTATAAAATACGAAATACATTTTTATTTGTTCATTTTGTAGTTCAAATTGAGTAAGGAGCATTAATATTAACTAACAATACTTTCTCAAGGTTCTCTTCTGTAAAATTTGTTCTCTTTGAATGAACTACATCTTTGTAGATATTAAACGCCCCTTCTACATAGCAACTGGTTATAGGTGCATATTGGAAATATTCTTTTATTTCAGCGCATTTGGCAGTTAGATTTTGAGGTATTGTCCCAATATAATTGCCGCAATGTTATTAAATCTGGATTTCAATTAAAAACTGCGTCTAGCTTTTGCTGAAGGCCACATCCAAAGTCACTTGGAATATTTGTCAAATTATTAATAGCCACATCTAACGTGGTTAATCCATCATGTAATTTGAAAATTTGATTAGTTTTGGCAAATTTCCAAAATGTTCCTGAAGAAAGTATAACTGATTTTTTTAATTTGGAATTGGTATTAGTTCCTTGCACTCAGAAATACTTCGAGCATTGTCATTTAAACATGTAATTTTTGTAAACTATCGAAATTCTCCGCATAAAAGCTAGTGGCTTCCAACCATGTTCCTCATCTAATTATTACTGAAGAGTGATGCAGTGAAAACTTTTTTAAACGCTTATACAAGTCTATCAACTTCCGGAAATGTGTCTCTGATATATTTACAGATTCTGTAGAGAGCATGTGCTATACAAGTAATAAGCAGCATATTAGAATATGTTTTCTTTACTAGTTTGCTTGTTTTTAATATATATGCAGCACTGACAAATAAAAGTATTTTTTATTTGTACCTGTCGTCCAAATGAAGCATTTGGTACATATTCTCGTAAATGGTTTTAGCTACTGTTTCCGCATCAATTGTATTTATAACTTTTGTTGCTATTACATATGCGTTATACGTAATAGTAGGATGTGGTACACCATTTACAGCATTTACCACACAGCGCCCTAATACATCTACAGTTTCGTCGGCATTTATCCATAGGTACTGATTTGAAAGATGGCTTCTAATGCGTTCTACAGCTTTCGTGTAGCACTTAGAAACATAATATTTGCGTAAGGTGGATTCATCAAGAACATTTCGACCAGTATATGTTTAGAGAAATGTTATGAAGGTGGGATTGTTAATTTTATTTAATGAAATATTTGCCGCCATTAAAGTTTCATGGAGTTCTTCGAGTTCTTCGTAAAATTGTCAAATTCCAATGAGTCTAATTTCTGTGTATGTGTTTGCGATGCTAAGTGACATTTTACGTGCGATTTATTGGAATTTTTTAACGATATTTTACAGATTTTGCAATAAATTTCGGAATCACTGGCAATGGACATTCAATCAGTTTGACCCTTAATCCAACTCGCCATTGTTTCGCGATGCCATTCTCGACATTGTTTCATATCATATCTGATAAAGTAACTTAAACAATGTTCTAGATCTAAATAAATGAGAATTAAAAATGTATGCGTAAGTTATTGAAACTTGACGAAATTCACCGGACACACGTCGAAATAATTGCAAGAATTAGATTCGATGAAACAATATTAAACAGGATCTATCGTATTACAAAAATTACGTAGTATGGGAATTAACAGTTAAAACAATGAAAAAAATGAAACTAACTCACCGTCCTTTATTTATCTTACGAAATATTAACTAATAAATAAAATAAATTATAGAAACTCGTCACGCTTCTATCTACGCCTTGGGAGAAAGGAATTTGAGTGTAGTTTTGAAGTAATTCCGTCACAATTCAACGACAAAAAGACAGATGTGCGGTTAACCGAATGAATAGTGCTATTCAATAACTACGTGCTATACTTAGTAATGTTATAGACTATTTATATTGTCCATCGTAATTTCGGCCTAATGCGTCCGGTCTCCAGTTATAACATCCAAAAATCTGTTGTTGCATTTCGATCAGGATTAAATACGTTATAATTTACTAAATAAAACACTTGGTATATTTGTTTCACAAAATGTATTTAAAATATCTCTGACATATGTTTCGACTTATTCAGTCATTCTCGAAGAGTCATGTAAACTAAGTAAAAAGTATACTCCTACCAATATTTATGAGTTATTTTTTAAAAGGTTTATTACAACATCGATTGTGGGGGTATTTGAAAAATCCAACTGCGTGTTTGTGACCTGTCTGTTGAGATTTATGGCTTTTTTAATTTCTAAAATTTCTAAGAAGTCAAACCTTTTACCCTTATTACAAGAGTGTAAAAGTTTGAAATTATTAGCATTAAACAAATGAGAATTTTGAATACAGTGTTCCACGAATCCCGTAACCATATTGCCATGTAGCATAGAACTTCTATGCTCTTTGATACGTTCTTTTATAGAGCGTCCTGATTGGCCAATGTATACCGCGTCACAATCACTGCAAGTTAATTCATACACCCCTGACTTATCACGCAATTCTGTTTTTCCTTTATTGTTAACTAGAATATTTCCTAAATTGCATTTATTTACTAGGATGACATTTAAACCTAATTTATTAAGTATATTAGAAACTTTATTGCTAACCCCAGGTATATAGTTTAGGGTGTGAAACGCTTTGTTAGTTTTTGTATAAGTATGTCCGGAGTAAAAATTTTTCTTAAGGATAGCGCGTTGTTTTTTGTAAATCATTTTGTCTAAGAATTCTGTTTTGTACCCGTTGTTTTTAGCTATAGTTTTTATGGTATATACTTCTTTTTCGAAGTTCTCATTATTTAGAGGGAAATTGATCAGTCTGTGTATGAAACTGTGAAATGCTGACATTTTTATATTCCACGATTGGTTGGAATTTGCCGGAATTACTGTATCTGTAGTAGTGGGTTTTCTATGTTATGTTTCACCAAGAGCAAACCGTGAATTCTATACATTATATTAAATACGTTATTAAAACAGCACACGTTTTATTCTCCGGAGGAGTATTTCTAATATTCCTCACATAGATAAATATGCCACCCATATTTCTGTTTTCAGTATTTATACATTGTTTGTTCATTTAGTTAGTTAGTTACTTTCTTTGATTCCTTTTGATAATGTATAATCAATAATTGTTTAGGTCTTTTGTATTTTCTTTTCTTTTTTGAGGGGGAATTATTTATACACTTCCTATATTATTATTATTGCTACATTAAATTATATTTAATATATACATAAATGAATAACTTTCGTTTTAAGACGAAACAAATAAAAATCATTATGATTGAATCGAATAAATTTCCTAATTATTTAAATGATATGCTTGCTAAACGCCTATAACTGAATTAATTAAAGTACAATACATCTTACTACAAGCATTTTCTTTTCCTTTCGCGTATATTTCATTTCAAACTAACAGTTATTTACATAAAAAAAAGGTCCCGGTATCTAGCAGGCCTGTCCTATATTCGCCTGTAAATTGTCGTTATACCGATATGCAAATGTAGATGTTTATTCATGAAACGTACGAAGGACTAGTCTACGGGAACGCAAAACAAGGAGAATGTTCAGCTTCGGACATGATGGCTCGTAAATTTTCGTCAGGAACTGCGACCAGAAAATTCAGACCCTGTCGGTTATAACCAGGAATATTTAAAAGCCCTTACAATTTTCCACATAAGTTCCTAAAAGGATAATGCAATCTCTAAGCGTTCTTTGTTCAAATTGAGATTACTTCCGTTTTCATCTTTTCTATTTCTAAAAGCCGTACGAATTCGTGTTGCTAATGAAATACGATAGCGAAATAAGTTACTATTGTATATATGAGCAAGGCATTACTAAGTACTTGTTTAAAATTTCTTTTCCGGTCCCATCAAATTTATACACGACCTCTTGTATAAGACATAAGTTTCCAGTTTTCTGGTGATTATATGCAGTTTATGTAATATGTAATTAAAAGCGATCGATTGCCTGTGCTAATGAAAACGCGGAAGTGATAATTGGGGATATGGAGAGATATAGGAATCACCCTCCTCTTTAACGCGTGTTGTATATTTTAGTTGAATATAAAAATCAATTTGATATCTTAACGGAATAGATTACGCGAGAGTAACGTTATTTATCACTTTAGGCCGGATTATATGCAAAAAAAACTGAAAATATGCGCATAAATATGCAGATGTTTTAGCCTAAATATGCACTTATGATAAATATGCAGGTAAAAAATACGAGGAATGTTAGAAAATGGAATACTGTAGAAAAAAATATTCTATTATGTTTACTACAAGTTTTTTTAGAATATTTTACAACATAGTTAACTATGAAAACAATTTACAATTACATATTTCTCAAAGTTTTCAACAGAAAAATTGTGACGCTTGTCGGAAAGCATGTGCACCGATTTTGATGTGGCCGGTTAGAAGTACCGCCCTCGAGATGCGCACGAAATTCATAGGTAGGGGAACCTCTGGCATCCCTTATTATCCCTTACTACGTCCCAATGTACGACTCGCACAAAGAGTTTGCATTTCATTTTTCCGAATACTGTCTCTATCTAACACTGACCTTACTTGACGCACGTACCAATTCTCCCACCGGCCACATCAAAATCGGTGAGCTGTATTTACATATTGAAAAGGTTAAGCGCTAACTGTTGAGATATTTCATTACTCGAATACACTTTTTGGGCATCTATCACAGATTGTGGATCTCTATAAAGATCCATAATAATTGTCTTTATTCCTTCATAATGATTTGCATGAAAAATAGCAGTCCCAACCACGTACTCCATCGTGTGATTACTGGTTGAGGAGGAAACGGAACATCGGGTAGATGTTGTTTCTAAAACTGAACTCGTAATGGAGCCTTTAAAAATACTTTCTTAACACTACTAATTATGGTATTTACTAAGGGGAAATGGTTTCTGACTTCTTCTGCAACACGATTTAGTCCGTGCACCAAGCAAGTTGTGTGAATTAAATTTGGGTAAAAGATTTTCAAGTTGAAAGCTGCCTTCACCATGTATGGTGCAGCATCCGTCAAAAACAATAGAATTTTCTCTGTTGGAATCGACTCCGGTAAGAAGAAAGTTGCCAGTTCTTCCTGTATAAACCTTGTTATTGTCAAATTATTTGCCTTTTTCAACTGTGATGAAATTAAATAAGATTTTGCTGGAACCGCTACGTTAGGGATACCAATCATTAAATGAACTATGTATCGGCCCACACTATCATTACTTTCATCTACGCATATATGAAGAT
Organism: Melolontha melolontha; assembly: GCA_935421215.2. Taxonomy (NCBI): domain Eukaryota; kingdom Metazoa; phylum Arthropoda; class Insecta; order Coleoptera; family Scarabaeidae; genus Melolontha; species Melolontha melolontha. The sequence continues at coordinate 187,907,093 of OW285235.1, forward strand.
AATTGTTTGCAGCAACCTTCTTAATGCTATTCAATGTTTCTGCATAGATACAGCGAATATAATTTTTTCTTAACGTGCTCTCGTCGGGAATGTTATATTTGCAGATGTACTTTTGCAAAAATAACTTGACATTTAAATTGTTTAATTTAGGTAGTGGAATATCTGTCCGATTTTTTTGAAAGTTGATGGCAAACATTGCGGTAATATTTGCGGACTCTTCTTCACCAATTTCATCTTTATTAGTTTTGCAGTTTCTTATATGTTGGTCGATTTGGAACTTTCCCTAATCTGCAAAAAAAAATACCACATCATCCGTTGTTCTCTTATAAAATAAATGTTAATTAATTAATTAATAAGAGGAAATAACCTCACAATCTTGCAGCATGCTACGCAAAACACTTTTTCTCCATCCATACCCAATTCTGAATAAGGTGCAATCCATCCAGGCACAGTCGCTATTTTCGACATTTTTGCTATTATATATCACAACTCACAATCACATGCTTACATTTCGAAAAGCCAACGTAAAATGGCGTTTAAAATAAAATTACTTTTGAATATGGGAATAAATTTCTCCGAATAGCAAAGAAACACATATATTCCTAATGGTCTGGTAAACTGTATTTTTGTATTTATTTAGAAGTTTTAAGGTATTAACTTTTCCTGGAATTTTGTCTCGGCCTGGATGTATGTGAAGAGCATTAATAAATTCCTGCAGACGCTTATCGAAAAAGTAACGGGAAGAGGCTTAATAAAATGCTATTTTTAATTTAAAGAGGGCTGTTTAATTTTTTTTTTTTTGTTACATCCACGACATATTTTTAGTAATGCCTATAATAAATTTGATTTAGTAAATAAATAAAATTCGGATACTTAAAATATGCAAGAAATGCTGAATTACTACAAAATATGCAAATAATATACAACATGCATATACATATTATGCAAATATATGCAAAGTACATATAATCCGGCCCATATTTATCACCATGCATTTTGAATCGAAATTATTTGATGGAAATTCATAATTGATGAAATAAAAATAAAAAATAACAATATCACTTAATCTTCACTTTATTGGTAAAATACCATAATTGTTCGACATACAGTTGTATTTCAAATTGTTTGAAAATTTGAAATACAACTCCATCTGGGGAAGACACTGTGTCGAAACAATTGTTATGGTATTTTACCGATATTAAGTGATATTGCTTTTTTTAATTTTATTTCATCTATCACAATGCATGTCCTGCACTTGCTATACAGAACTATAAATAACTTATAGGAAGCAATGAACCTACAACACAACCTTAAAATCCTGTAAGAATGGTGCACGGATACCAAATAATTAATAACATTCCCCCAATGTCTTCTTAACAAAAGACCTGAGATTAATAATATTTGAATAAAACAAGTATAAAAATTGTTTATTCATTTTTTTTGTTATACTACACATCAAAAATATCAAAGATATCATAAATACTTTTATTTTGAATTCTTCATTGTTTATGAATGTATTAATAAGTAACTTAATTGAATTAAGCTTCTTATTGTTACCACAGCATATGGACTGTTATTACTAACATTTCGTCGACTTTAAAATAATTTTTACTAAACCAATAAGAAAATATATACGTACAACTATACGGTACGTGTATATTGTACCAATTGGACCAAGGAAGGAGAACACTCATTCAGCAGAAATAATTGGTTATCCAATATTACATAGAGTCTAGAGCAGAACATTGATGAAGTCTTCTGTACGTGTGCAGATTATCTATGTTTTCCGATACGAAATTTCTCTATTTTATGAAGTATATCTAGTTAAGATTCTGCATGTCTAGTTATAAAGTTGTCCATTACATAAGTATGAGTTAACTCTTTTATGTTGTATGGGCAGTTTATGATATATGTAAATGGGTAAAATAAGTGTAGCGCAATTTTCATTTGAGTAAATACTGAAGTAATAAAATAGATATACGAGGGACAAGCTGAAATTATTGAGAATAAAAAACATGGTTAATATTTTCTAGGACGTCATTTTAAATATGCTCAAAATCATTCTCTTCAGCAATGATACACTTGACCATTCTTGTTTTACACTGTTTAAGAGCTCCCAACCAATCCTCTTTCGGAATACCTTCAAAATAAGCGCAAACTACGGTATCAATCTCTTCTTCAGACGAAAACCTTCTACCCAGCAAATTGCTTTTAGGCCCAAAAAATAGCCAAAAGTCATACATTGCTAAATCAGGTAAGTATGGTGAATGTTTTATTACCTTTATATTTTTTCCGGACAAAAACTGGAGAGTTAAAACTGCTGTATGGGACGATGCATTATCATGGTAGAGCATAATTCCCTTCTCTGGAACTCTACTGAACACTACAGGCAAACATTTTTCAGTGTACCACTTGGCTGTAACAATCTTTTATACATCAAGTTTAATTGTATTTACCAAGCCCGTACTTCTGAAGAATAACGCACACATAACCTTTTTCATAGCTCGCTGGTTCTTAGTAGTCATGGTAGAAGTTTCCTTATCTTCGTGAATGAATACACTACTTTCTTGGCAGCTAGGAAGGTCGATAAAGGAAATTTAAGTTTCGTCACTTGTCGCTATTTTGGAAAAAAATTGCTTCCCACCATTATTTAAGAAATTTAAAGTTTTATGGCAAATTCTTACATGCCTTGCCACAACGACTTACCACTTTTTTTGAATACAGGTGATCGTGTTTGATTTTTTCAACAGCTCAAGATACAATCTTGAGCTAATGCTCTATTACCACGTAAATAGCTTTATTGTCCTCTTTAATTATTCTTTTAACAACAGCAATGTTTTCGTTGATACTTTCGCGTTCAAATTCGGTAAATTATAGCCAAGGAAGGTGCTTGTTCAGTTAAAACTGAATCTAAACTCTCTTTGCACTCATAAGCGCTTAAACCTCTTTTAAAATCATAATAAAAAATTATTCTAAGGTGCTCTATGATTAATTCCATTTTCTTTTACTTTTAAAAAATAAGTAGCTTAGATAACGAACGTAATTTCAACAACAAAACATCGAATGACAGAAAAAGAGTTGCTCTAAGTAAACATTGTATGATTGTTTTTCAGTCTACTAGATTGTCTTATTCTGAATCAATTCAGCTTATCCCTCGTAAACAAGTCATAAATTGCAGAATAATATTTTTACTAACTCTAGCACATATACGTACAAAAAATAGTATGAGAACATTAAGATGGTACTATCAAACACCATTCAACATAGCGATATGGATAGATAGCAGACAAAAGCTATATTCCACATTCGAATCGCAGTTGTGTTAGGAGATTATTGTTACCCTTATATTATAATGAAACGTTTACGGTTGAGGGGAAAAAAAAGGATAACAAAATTATACTATCAGGGACGTTCTCTGCATGATATTTGCAAAGTGTTCGAAAATAATTTTGCAAATCGACCAGTTTGTACCACGTTTCTAACAATTTTGAAAAATTTTGCGTTTCATCTCAACAGCATAAAAGGGTTAGAAATAATAATTTAAGTGAACAACGTAATTTCCTCATTATAAATCGCACATCAATTTGATATTTCTGACAGAAGCGTACAGAAGATTATATAAATAAATAAGTACATTTCATACAAAATTTTAAGAAAAGGCAGGAAATATTTCCCGAAGACATATGGGATTTAGTCACATAATAAGAGAGATTAATGTAACCGAATCAGTTTTATTAAAACTATTATATTTACGGATGAGTCGACATTTTCTTTCCACGGGCATCATACCCATACTGATTGCTGAATAATACTAATGTGAATCAAATCACATTCGCTGCCATTCGCATAGCGTAGCCAGAGATCCGCGTTCGACCAACTTCGTATCAAACGTAAGTTCTTATTTAAGTCTCCCCTTACTGTGTACAAGGGCTGTCTTTTTAAGTATTGCATGTAGCCATAATATCAAACAGTGGACCGACTGAAAGTGCTTTATTGCTTTTCAAAATAGTTTCCACAAAAAACTGATAGACTTCTACATTCATTCAAACTAATTGTTAAAGCAATTATTCAAGTCTTCAGTGGGGACAGTCAAAAATATATTTCGAAGGCATCTACTGCTTCTTCCGACGACTGAAATAGTTGACCACGCATTCCATTCCCATGGCTGGGAACGTAAAAAGTCGTTTGGACTTAAGACGGAACTATACGGAGGATAATCTAATAATTCGATATTTTGCGACTCTCAAAACTCAATTGTCTCTCGAGCTGTTTGCGAACTCGAATTGTCATGATGCATAACATTTTTGCCAAATCATATATTAAATAAACTGCTCTTAGCTAATTATTAGGACCTTTTATCTTTCTAGACGTCAGGCACATTTAATAAAGGCATTCTTCTTCTTCTTCTTCTCTGTTTTGGGTTGGACGCCACCACGTCCAGGCACTTGAGCACACTGCTCTTTGTACTATCCCCAATAGATCTCTCAATTCCACTCTGTTAGTCTTGTGCCCTCGATAAAAGCCACTATCCTCCTCAGGGGAAGTTTGAGTACACTCGAAGGATCCAATAGATCCCTCCCGAAATATTTCTGTCTGAGTTCCTTCAGTTCCTCACACGTGCATATTACATGAAGGCTAGTTTCCTCCTGTTTTTCACATCTCCTACACCAGGGCTCGCTAACCAAGCCCATGGTGTACAAATGCTTCCTTAAAGGACAATGTCCGGTTATTAACCCGGTAATTATTTTAATTTCTTTTTTGCTACTACGAATTAGGTTGGCTGAAAAGTTTCCGTCCAGCCCCATTAATAGTGTTTTGGTATGGAGTTGACCTTCCGTTAACCTCCATTTATTTTTATGTTCTTTTCCCCTGCGTCCATATTCCCTGGTCATTTAATGTCCTAAGGAGATTATCCACTACTAGACTCCATAGTAGCGGTGACAATACGCCTCCTTGAGGACACCCTTTTGTTGTCCTCATGGAGATCGTTTTGTTTTGCATTTAGGCATGAACTACTCTGCTACGCAGCATGTTATGAACCCAGTTGCATGTGGTGCTTTTTATTTTTCGATCTCTTAAAGATCGAATAATAGAAGACATCGAGGTGTTATCGAAAGCTCCCTCTATGTCTAAGAAGACTGCAAGTGCAATTTCCTTGTAGTGTAGGCTCCTTTCGAGCCCTCTCACCAGGCTATGCAGGGCACCCTCACCTGATTTTCCCATCTGGTATGCCCATTGCAGTGGGTGGAGAGGAGATCTATCCAGAGCCCCTTCTTTAATATTTAAATATATCATTTTTTCCAAAGTCTTCAACATAAAAGAGGTAAGACTAATTGGTCTAAATGATTTAGGGTGGGTATATGTTACTTTTCCGGGCTTCGGAATAAACACTACCCTAGTTTCTCTCCATGCCCTAGGGATAGAACCCATAGCATGGCTAGACCTGAATATCTCCAATAGAGGACCCATAATTTCACCAATTCCCTCTTGAAGGAGTCATTAAAATAATAATAATAATGTAATAATACAAAATAATATTGTTAATAGTAAATAGTAAGAAATTAAAGTATGTTAAATCGGATTTTTATAATATCGTACGCACAAACTACCTACTGGGCTTTTAAAATCACCAGCATATATTATGTAATAATAATATTTATTAACGGTGGATACAAAATATAACAATAAATGGGAAAACGACCTCTTCACAAACTAAAAAATAATATATAATTACGCATTCTTAGAATATAATATGTACCAAATACCCCCTTACATAAGATTGAATTCGAAACCTACAATTTTATATTTTATTATATAAATTCTATGCGATAACTGTTTGCATAAAATTATTAGCTTGTTGTGACATATCAAAAAAATACATTGAAGAAATGCAATGGTTTTTATTTTTCTTATTTTACAAACTCATTTGTTAGTTTCATGCCATTGAACACACTATATTGATTTGTTTATGTAAGAACGCAATCTTGTAAGTAACCGTCTGCTTAGGATGGTTACTGTCAGATAAAAGATTCTTATTTCCGGACGAATACGCGCTCCTATTTTTATAGTTTTTATTTCAGTAATTTTCATAGCCACTTACTTTTATATATTTAGAAGACAATTTAACTTCTCATATTTCATTATGATGATAATATTTATCATTTCTTAAAATTGTAGAAAATCATTATACTAGAATATAGAGTATATAACGCGTGTTCATTTGAAAAGTCAATCTAGTAGCATGTGATTCACTGAGAACATTTTGAAGTATGTCGTAAATTAAAATTTACTACTTAACCTACGAAGTCGTATATTTTGACAGTTTCATACATACAAATAAATAACAAATGTGATTGACACTATCAAATGTCATTTGAAAAGTCAATCTAGTAGCATGTGATTCACTGAGAACATTTTGAAGTATGTCGTAAATTAAAATTTACTACTTAACCTACGAAGTCGTATATTTTGACAGTTTCATACATACAAATAAATAACAAATGTGATTGACACTATCAAATGTCATTTGGATTTACGTTAACGGAACAACAAACACATACTAATATATTATATGCGTCTTATTCTATCAAAATTTCAAAGTAACCTAGATTGATTTTTCAAATGTACACACGTTATGTATATATATATATATATATATATATATATATATATATATATATATATATATATATATATGTATATATGTATATGTATATGTATATGTATATATAGGTTAATATTTAAAAAGTACAAACACAAGACTATACAAATGCAGGACAATTAGTGAACAGACTAAAAATGTACCAATCAAACACATTTTCATTTACGTTAAGTTATAATCTGGTACATGAAGTGACTGAATTCACTTTCATGAAGAAAATAATAGACCTTATGAAAATTAACGAATACCAACCGGTGATGGACCACGAAATTCCAATAATAATGAAGAAATAAAATATCACGAAAGTAATGCAGTCACAAAGAATAAGATGCTTTGGATATATTTTCAGAAAGACAGGCTTCAATAAGAAGGAGAAACGACAAAAATAGCATGCGAAGTGCAAGTGGAACTAATCTCAAAAAGATGAAGCTTAAATAAGGGTGTAGAATTGTCGATGATAGGAATGAATGAATGAACACCAGAAACTATAAGGCAAAAGAAATGAAAACGTGGACTATCCCACTACAGGAAATTGATTTTATGTGAAAAACAGTTACAGTTTCCTCGAAAACTTCTCATCAAACCCATTTCCTGTAGTGGGTTAGTCCACATTTTCATTTCCTTTGCCTTATAGTTTCTGGTGTTCATGTATGTATTCATTGACATCATCCACTAAAATTAAATTAGAAATAAGACTGGAGCGCTTTTTTTAAAATTTATTTAACACGTAAATGTAAATTATATCGAACGTACACATGTACACATGTAACTATCGAAACTGATTATAGTCGGTCACACTTCTTGAACTGCAGTGGAGGCACAGATATTATATAAATATCTTTATAATTTTTCGTTTCGCGCTTGCGAGGGAATTAGGGGAAAATATTTTGGATTCATATTTTATATTATTTCATCTTTCCATTTTGATATATTGCCGTTTTCTTTCAAGGACACCCGGTATAATTCATTTTATCACATACTGTATTCTTTTATTTTTCGAACTATACCTAACACTCAACTGTAATAATTAACACAACTTTATGTTATTGCCTAATTTTCTAGCACCTAATGACTAGGAACCAGACACGAGAGGCCTATGACTCATCGCCCACGAGCGTTCTATTAAAAATTTGTGTTTTTAAAGAGTTTTTAATTTTATTTATATAAGTAATTGAAAACCAAACAGGTGGTGATCTATAAAATACGAAATACATTTTTATTTAACAGAATAATTAAAACATATATGAGTCTGTAAAACCCCACCAATTTTATATAATACAAAACCATAGAAAATACTTTTGTATTATAGAAAGCTGGGTTTTACCCACTCATGTATGTTTCAATTATTCTGTTACATTACACATGCGGTTATTCCGTAAGTATGAGTGAAGAAACAAACAAAATACAGTTTCTAGAGATTATGGCAGTGCCACCTTTGAAAACACTTCGTTAGTTCTGCATTGGTTATGCAGATAAAGCAAGTGCTTCGGCCGTCTGAGAATATGCAGCGCTGAATATAGTTCTACGCTAATTTCTGTAAAATAGCGAAGTCGTTCTTTTTTTGTGAATGTGTCTGAAGATGTTCTTTCTCCAGCAGGGACGTACTGATGAATCTGTAGAAAAATGAAATACGTCTCTGGGGAGGGATATATTCGGACACGTTCACACTTGTATTTGCGATCTTCACACCAGATTTTTAATAATATTTTATATTATTAAAAATACATTTTTATTTATTCATTTTGTAGTACAAGTTGAGTAAAGGAGTATTAATATTAACTAACAATACTTTCTCAAGGTTCTCTTCTGTAAACTTTGTACCCTTTGAATGAAATACATCCTTGTAGATAGAAAATGTCCTTTTTACATCATGTGCATACTGGAAATATTCTTTTATTTCATCGTATTTAGTAGTTAAATTTTGAAGCATTGTGTCCATACATAATTGCCGCAACGTTATTAAATCTGGATTTCTATTAAAAACTGCGTCTAACCCACAATCGAAGTCACTTGGAATATTTTTCAAATTATTAATAGCCACATCTAATGTAATTAATCAATCATTTAATTTGAGATTTATATTTTCAAAATAAGTGATTAGTTTTGGCAAACTTCCAAAGTGCTCCTGAAGAAAGTACAACTGATTTTTTAAATTTGGAATTTGTATTAGTTCCTTGCAGTCAGAAATACTTCGAGCATCGTCCTTTAAACATGTAACGAAATTTTGTAAACTATCGAAATTCTTTGCATAAAAACTAGTAGTTTCCAACCATGTTCCCCATCTAGTTATTACTGGAAAGAGAGGCAGTGATAAAAATGGAAGTTTTTCTCTGCTCAATGGTACTTTTCTGAAAACTTTTTTAAAAGCGTATACAAGTCTATCAACTTCCGGAAAGGTGTCTCTGATATATTTACAGATTCTGTAGAGAGCATGTGCTATACAAATAATAAGCAGCATATTAGAATATGTTTTCTTTAATAGTCTGCTTGTTTTTAATATATATGCAGCGCTGACAAATAAAAGTATTTTTTCTTTGTACATGTCGTCCATATGAAGCATTTGGTACATATTCTAGTAAATCATTTTAGCTACTGGTTCCGCATCAACTGTATTTATAATTTTTGTTGCTATTACATATGCGTTATACGGAATAGTTGGATGTGGTACACCATTTACAGAATCTACCACAGAGCGTCCTAATACATCTACAGTTTCGTCGGCATTTATCCATAGGTACCGATTTGAAAGATGGCTTCTAATGCGTTCTACTGCTTTCGTGTAACAGTTAGAAACATAATATTTGCGTAAGGTGGACTCGTCAGGAATATTTCGAACAGTATATTTTTAGAGAAATGTTTTGAAGGTGGTAGTGTTAAGTTTATTTCATGGAATATTTGCCGCCATTAAAGTTTCACAGAGTTCTTCATTAAAATTGTTAGATTCCAACGGGTCTAATTTCTGTGTATGTGTTTGCGATGCTAAGTGATGTTTTACGTATGATTTCTTGGAATTTTTGAACGATATTTTACAGACTTTGCAATAAATTTCAGAATCACTGGCAATGAACATACAATCAGTTTTACCATTAATCCAACTCACCATTGTTTCACGATGCCATCCTCGACGTTGTTCCATATCATATCTGAAAAAGTAACTTAAACAATTTTCTAGATCTAAATAAATAAAAATAAAAAATGTATGGGTAAGTTATCAAAACTAAACGAAATTCACTGGACACTTAGGTCAAAATGACCTAAAATGATGAAACGATATTAAAACAGGATCTATTACAAAAATTACGAAGGATGGAATTATGTAATTAACAGTTAAAACAATGAAATAAAGAAACTAACCGTACTTTATTTATCGAAATACAAACTAATAAATAAAATAGATTATAAAAACTCTTCCCGCTTCTATTTACGCCCATGAAAAAATGAATTTAATCGTAAAATTGATGTAATAGCGTCACAATTCAACGATAAGAAACAGATATGCGATTAACCTAATGAATAGTGCTATTCAATAAATGCATATTGTACTTAGCGATGTTATAGACTATTTATATGGTCCATCGTAATTTCGGCCTGATGCATCCGGTTTCTACTAATAACTATATCGTTATTTAGTTTTGTAGAGCTGAATGTTCTAGATAGTCTTCGCTTATTCGAAAATAAACACTGGCCGAACACACGTCTATATAAACTGAAAAAAGAGATTCTTTTCTGGTATAATTCAGAATGTGCAGTAAAATGAAGTATTTGTCGTTGCTATCGTTTTTTCCTTTTTAACTTTCCGAACGAAATAATTCTCCTGCAAGACATTTAAACACTTTATCGCTAAAAATCCAATTAAGAAAAGTAAAGATAACATCTCCTAATTAGTAATTCAATTTACCGGTCTCGAATGCATTTTCTTTCAGAGCTCCGGTGTAAAGAATAGCTCTGCAAAAGAAAATGCGATAGTATTTTCTTCAGCTTCTTATATGAAGCTATGATGTCCACTAGAAAATTCTTAATTAAAGGACCAAATAAAATTTATAGTGTCTAGTTAGATAAACCAACGTTTTCGTTCAAAATATGCAGTTTATTTAAGAGATGTTTAACATATACAGAGACAAGAAGAAGCAGCAGAAATGTGTGTTTATACATTAGGGCGGGTCAAATTGTATGGAATGATTTTTCTCCATAAAGCGTATAGCATAAAAGTAATCTACAGATAATTCTGAACAAAATTACAGCTCTAAATCGGATTTAAGAGCCCCCGAAATTTTCAAAATATATATTTTCCTTAATAAATGTTAAATAGAAATAAAACTAATGGCTAGTTTTCACTTTTTAATACTTAATCGTAAAACAATTGTTTCCTCAGCACAGTGGCTTCATGAAGTACTTACAGCTAAAGAGCACGTTACAAACTAATTTAAAAATATAAAATGCATTAGCTTGTAACGTGCTCTTTAGCTGTAAGTACCTGATGAAGCCACTGTGCTGGCGAAACAATTGTCGTTTTGCGATTACGTTTAAAAAAGTGAATATTTTAACAATTAGTTTTATTTCTATTTTATGCATATTCATCAAGTAAAAGCTTAATTAATTCAATTAATAAATGTAAATTATTTTAAATAAAATCGTCATAAAATCCTATAGAATTATAGCAGATCGCTCAGTATAGGCTTGTTGGAAAGGTATTTCTTCCACTACTTAGAATCACTATTAATATCCTTGTTTATTTTGAATTTCAGTGAAGATATGAGGTATTAATACTAAAAAAATGCTTAAAAATGGACTTTTAACTAATAAATTATCGTTTTTCTATGATTTTTTTATGAAAACATATTTTTTTCCTTACATCTCATTAAAATGCATACAAGGCACCTTTGTTACAATTGATTTTTTCATTTTCGAAATCATTTCGGTAGCAAAAGCGACCTGAAGAAATCATTATTTGCAAGGATTAAACAAATTAACACATTTTAAAATCTTTTTATCGACTTAAAATGTACAATTTTAACGATTATTCAATTTGAGATACTACTTTACGACTTTCTATTGTTACCGCCATAACACCTTCACGATTCGTTTCTACAACACGTTTGAAAACACTGTTCCTTGTATAGGCATCGGTATTTGTGGATCAGTTAATGGTAGTTGATCAAACTCATAGCAGTTCATTTAAATGTAGCAGGCATACAAACCAATACAATGATCCACCCAATTGTTTTTCAAATATTCCGTAAAATACTATTTTTTGTGCCAGTAATTAATGCTTCACCATCTTTACATATGCCAATTAATTAATTGAAAAGGTTTCATTAATGAAGAATTCACCCAATTTTCTTCGATTAGCTTTTGCATCTTCTTCATCATCTAAATTTAAATATCCCAGTAACTCCACATTAGGCTCTTTCGAAACAACTAAATGAAGTTTTTCCCATCAATTTTCTCTCTACTCAATGAATCATTTTTTCTACCATCGAAAAATAATGTTGCTTAGGAATCACTGCGTCTCTAGATTTAGTTTTTTTCTCTAGCCACATTAGCTTTATCCATAATGGAAAGTTCACCACGACTATCTCTGAAATTTATATCTTCGAAAAGAGCTGTTACTATACATGAAGTCACCCTATCTGGAACTCCAAATCTATCGCACATCATAGCAAAATTCAAGGCGTCGTAATTTTAAGTATAATGCCTTCGTTTCATTGCAGTAGAGACTTCACCAACTTCTTGATTTTCAACTATATCCACATCTGATTGATGTGGAATGTATGTTGGTTCATCATTACCCGTTGGAATTCTTGATATTATTGTGGATACTTCTATGACGATGATATTAGCGCTTCGATTCTGATATCTTAACAGAAGAGATAGTAAGTAATAAAGAAATTGTTAACGCAGAAGAAGAAATCTGATATTCAGCTAATGAGTTGAATCTTACCCTTAATAAATCTCAGCAAATAAGCTTACTGTCCATCATAGCAAATAAAACACTATAAAAAAATTCTAGGTTTAAACATCGATAATAAGCTTAGCAACCAACACAACTAGCACAGAGGCTAACAGGTGCAGTATATAGCATACATCGAATGAAAACTATAGCCACTCCTTACGCGGTCAAAACCTATTACACTCATTTTCGTAGTATAGCTTTCAGTTCAGCTTTCAGTCCGAATCCAGAGCTTTATGCGCCTATCGTCCTTGATAACTTGTCGAACAGCCTCGATATTGGCTATTGATATTGGATATCGGTCTCGCTTGCCCTCGGGCGACGTTTGTGGCTCTGGTACTCAACGTCTTCATGCCCTTTAGAAAACTCGGAGGTTCATGACAAGGTATTGTTGCTGAAATGTGCTTGTAATCTCAGCAAAATTTTCGTTAGTGTCACACCCTCTTTGACAAAAAACTTGATCATTATCCGTTGCTCCACAGACACATGCAGTTGTTGCTCATTCATGGTTTCTATTATACTAAGAAATTCAAGTCGTTACTATCATCCCCTAAACTCCCACCTTAGCCGAAAATCAAACCATCCCGGGTCAGCGACCTGTGTGGAATTAAAAAAATCAGTCCCATTTAAATTCGATATATGTTCGTATTTGCGTTATCAATGATCTTTTGTATTACTTGTGTTGAACTGTTCAATTTGTTGTGTAATTTTACTGGATTTATAAAATTCATTCCATAGCCTCTAGTTCTTGTCACATACTACTGCTGTTTTCTGTGTCTTATTGTTCTCAAGTGTACAAGTAAATCTGAGTCACGTTTTCGTGAAAATATTTAAATTTGTGGGTAGACAAACCGGTCACCTTTTCCAAACGATTTCATTAACAATAACAATTCATTTGCAATAACAGTCTCTTAAGACATGCTGCTAATCTCCTCTTAAGATAGCTTTTAAATTTTAAACGCTTGTGTGCAATCTTATTTTCTATCTAATTTCAACGACTTCCAAAGTCGATTCCGTAGCCGCCAATTAATATTTTGTAACACATACTACTGCTGCTTGCTGCGTTTGAGCTGCTTCAAGTCCATATGTCCGAAGCTTTCGAAGTCACGGTGTCAAGAAAATCATATCGGTCACACTTTTTTATACGAAAATATTCAAATACAAAAATTTTGATGTTTAATAAATTAATATGTGCATACCGGTTTCTGTAAGTACTATGTTATGAATAAAAAACCGCAGAATGGCAGCGCTGATCTCGTCACTTACCTTCTTTATAACTATTTCGCCATAAAACGAAATTTGTTATATTGTTATTAGATATAAGTAAATTTAGCATAACAGAAATAAAATAGAACATTTCAAATTTTATAAGTATTCAACCTGTATAATGTTCTTTTATTAGCATATTCAAAATTGTAATGTTTTTTTAGATTCCTAGAATTTACATTTGCTAATCTATTTATTACCTGGTTTACACATTAGATTGTTTCCTTATTGCCTAGGATTATTAGCGAACGATTTCAATAGATCCTTAATATCCCATTGTTAATTGAATATACATAATAGGCTCACGATTCCTAAGTATTTATGCACCATAAAAATCTATTATTGATAAATGGAGCACACGGAAATACGTACTTAGATTTTATGACCTTAATTAGGAATTCTATTTTATTATTATATTTATTTATTAGTAATATCTTTAAGACTATCGTAAGCATTGGATGTTATTACACGTGGATACAATTTCCAAGAAGTAATAATGTATGTAAATTCCACAACATTGTCGTCAAACATATGCGCACATTTTAATTATGTAATAAATTATTACGTGTCCGTAAGCGTGTCCGTTCTCTAGTAATAATATAGGTAGTGTATACTTGTAACATATCATTCTGTTTCTGAATACAATATTCACATTCGTAACACTACATAGTACAGCGCAAGACACATAGTCTTAACAAAAACAGTAAAGAATTAAGTTTAAGTTTGCATTGCGAAATTTGTTTTATGAAGTTAGGTTTAAGTGTTTTTTGTAAAATAAATAAAATATTCATAAAACACTTCAACCTTCAATATAACTGCCACCAACCAAAATAAATAACCAGCTTATACGGAAGTTACGCCTCTTGAGCGGTGAGTCAAACACAAAATTATACATGATCCTTCACGAGTCGAATACAACGCAATATTTGGTTCCACGAAAGCATATTTATATTTGGTCCTTAGCAGGATTTTATCAAATTTACAATAATCAATTTATACAGATAATTAGTGTATACACACGAGTTAGCAAACTTTTTCATTTTGAAACTATTGTGTTGTCTTATTCTAGGTTGTGAGAGTTATGTTTGTATACATATAAGAGTAAGGTGTACAGAATATTTCACTTTTAATCATCTGATATTTTGATAAAAATACTTATTTTGTTTGGAATATATTGTTAGAAGTAATTATTTTTAATAATAATCGATAAGTTACAATTTTGATTTAATATCTGCGCTACATAAACTTTATTCTTTTATTTTTGTTTCAGGTATGTTTCGAAATATCCAGAAACGAAATTACATTCGTAAGTATATATAGATTAAGAACTGAATTCAGCCAGCATCGACTCGATTCTATTACATTTACTTTGTTCGTTTATTACGTGATTCTATCTCTTCTGTGATGTTATTATTTCTTTCGAAGTGTATTCGTCCGTATTAAGCGATACACTAAAGACCGCATTATTCTGTATTCAACTCGCTAATGGCGTTCATCTAGTTTATTTGCTCCTTCGGATCCTTAATAATATTCGTTCATCAGCGGTTCTATTGTTTGCTTATTTTTATTCCCAAGAACAGGAACCTAGGAAGCACCACATAATTCGGTTTTCGCATTTTCAACATTATAGCAATTTCGTAAAATAAAATGAAGTAAGATATATACAGGGTTACCGCTGAATAGCGACAAAGCTATGCATCTGAAGAATACATATAAATGTCTAACTGGAAATCAAAAAAGAAATTTATTTGTAATTCCCAAATTTTTAGGTCTAATACTACATAAAGTCGATCCAAATCTTTTTTTATTCTTTATTTACCTATACCGTGTGTCCCAATTTCGATGCTCACCATTGGTATCTCGGTTATTAGAAGATATAGAACAACGGTTAAATGGGGAATGTTTTGCAGAATTCAATACTCGCGGCAAATCTCATTTCAAATTTGATCTAACTTTTTAAATTTTTAAAATATTTTGAAAAATCAAAAATTTGCCGATTTCGTTATTCTTCAATAACTCGATAACGCTTAGTCTGACCTCTTTTAAAGTTTTACATTGTTGAGACACTTTTTTAAAACAAATTATTTGATACAAACAGAAACCCCCGATTGTCATTTGTTTTTAAGTTATTACCTCTATCTTTTGTTTTCCATATGGCGGCCATATTGGATTTTGGGTTTGTTAGGTAGTCCTCAAAATGTGCTTTTCAACGATGTATAACATGCCTGAAAAATTTTTATTTATAAGGAAAATATTAATAAAAACGTAAATTAATCTTTAATATGAAATTAGTAGGCTGAAAAATTAAACACCAATGTCAAATGAAAGTGAAAAGATATTCTAAGTATAGCAAACGCCAATTAAGTTGGCGCGAGGAGGGGTAAGTTCGCGCAGGATTAAAAGTAGTGGGGGAGATTTGTATTTGGTTTTACATCAAATGTCAGATAATTCTAACCTCTGAGCGTGTATCACTAGCAAAGACATTATGTTCCGTCAAACGTCAATGACAAATGTATTCTGACAATGAAACAAAACGATAACCTGTCAAAGTACAATTAGTGCTGCAGAGATAAGTTAATTAAAACTACTTGTAGTTAGTGATAAGTAATTATTGTCAAGTATTAAGATTTATAAGTATTGATAATGGCGCATACATATTCAAACGAAGAAAAAGTTGATATGTTGGAAGTGTATTTCAAAGCAAATAGAAACACTAAAAATGCGTGCACGAGTTATGCAGAGCGTTTGCCAGAAAGACAACAGCCACACAGGACAATTTTTAGAAGACTAGTTAGCAAATTAAAAAACTTTGGAAGCTTCGAACAAAAGCGAGCTAACTATGAAGTTAATGATGCTGATACACGTCTAAATAATATTTTGCAGAACATTAGGAACAATCCCAGCACATCAGTTCGTCGTGTGGCACGAGAAACAGGGATTTCAAAATCTACTGTTCACAGAACCTTGACGAAAAACAAGTATCACCCTTACAAACCAACAATTGTACAAGGTTTAAGTGATAATGACAATCTCCGACGATTACAGTTTAGCAGGTGGTAACTTCAAAAATGTAAATATGACGCTAATTTTTCTAGGAAAATACTATGGACAGATGAAACACGATTTACCAATTGTGGAGTGTTCAATAGGAATAACTATCATCATTGGTCTACTGAAAATCCACATTTGGTAAATCAAAGAAGATTTCAAGTTCGATTTGGTTTTAATGTCTGGTGCGGTTTAATTGGTATGACATTTTGTTTACATTTTTTTTGTTTTTTAAACTCTTTTTTTCGTTTTAGATAATCAGTTAATAGGTCCTTTCATCTTTGATTACAATTTAACTGGTAACAGATATTTGGAGCTACTAACAAACGAGATAATGCCTGCTTTGAGGCAAATTATTAATCCCGAGAACATGCAAAACATCTGGTTCCAGCAAGATGGTTGACCGGCCCATAACACTCGTAACGTGCAACATTTTTTGAGAGAAAACTTTAATGAGAGAGTGATTTCAAATAATGGACCCGTGCAATGGCCTGCGAGATCACCCGACCTTACCTCGCTTGACTTTTATTTATGGGGTACCACTAAAAACGAAGTATTTGATTTTGAACCGCCAGAAACTCGGGAAATTTTAGAACAAAGAGTACTAGATGTGCTACGATCAGTAAACGGAAACACGCTACGTAGAGTTCGTAACTCTACTCGAACAAGGTGTCAAAATTGTGTAGAACAGAATGGTCGTCATATTGAACAATTTCTTTAAGTGAATGTGAACTTTAAGTTCTGTATCTTTACTTTTTATTTCTATAATTTTTTTATCGTTTCGTTTGTTTACAGTATTACTTAGAATATATTTTCACTTTCATTTGACATTGGCGTTTAATTTTTCAGCCTACTAATTTCATATTAAAGATTAATTTACGTTTTTATTAATATTTTCCTTATAAATAAAAATTTTTCAGGCATGTTACACATGGTTGAAAAGCACAGTTTGAGGACTACCTAACAAACCCAAAATTCAATATGGCCGCCATATGGAAAACAAAAGATAGTGGTAATAACTTAAAAACAAATGACAATCGGGGGTTTCTGTTTGTATCAAATAATTTGTTTTAAGAAAGTGTCTGAACAATGTAAAACTTTAAAAGAGGTCAGACTAAGCGTTATCGAGTTATTGAAGAATAACGAAATCGGCAAATTTTTGATTTTTCAAAATATTTTAAAAATTTAAAAAGTTAGATCAAATTTGAAATGAGATTTGCCGCGAGTATTGAATTCTGCAAAACATTCCCCATTTAACCGTTGTTCTATATCTTCTAATAACCGAGATACCAATGGTGAGCATCGAAATTGGGACACACGGTATACAATTGTAATTTAAGTTCATTGACCTGATGAAATTCCTAGACATTGGTATGACGATACGTCTAACATAAGTTCTTCTTCATAAGAATAGTGAATGTTCATGTTTTCATATCAAAACATTTATGCCTGCAGATATGGTATTTTTATTGCGATTTTTATTGTGATATCAATGCGTTGAATATGTCGACAAGCCTATAGCACATTTTAGTTAATGAAATTAGAGTTAACTAGTTTGATCGTTAAACTTCTTTTAAAATCAAACTATATTTATAAAATAAAAATCGTCATAAACAAAAAGTTTTATGTAGCTTTTCTATGGCGTGTCCAATGGGATAGATACTTGGTTTTAAATTATTTGTATGGAATTATTTACATATAATAACAACAAATACCCATAGAACAAAATATTCGTCGATAAAGAGAATTACCGATGAATTGGAGGTGAAAGCCCGTATTGCTGCCCGTACATTTAACTGCGAAAGGGATATATAGTGCCTTTATCAACGAAATTTAAAATATATACATATCAAAGTAAAACAGCAAACTAATTTAATCTACTATATATATATATATATATATATGTATATGTATATATGTATATGTATATATGTATATGTATATATGTATATATGTATATATGTATATGTATATATGTATATATGTATATATGTATATATGTATATGTATATGTATATACGGGTGTATTATGAAAAACCTTTGGGGCTGTAGCTTCCTTATATTTAATCTGATTTTAATGAATGATATGTCAAACTAAATCGTTTTTAAAGCACTGTAACCTGTATTTAAAAAAAAAAATTTTGGACATTTCGTTTTTGACAGACAGTAGTAACTTTTTTTTTTTAAATTGTACTACATTTTTTTTTTACTTATTCTAATAAACATTTATTTCCTGAAGACACCTCCATTAAATTGAGTGACAAATTTTTTATTATTAAAAAAAACTACGAAATTTACAGAAATCAAGCTATCATATATTTTAATGAATCAAATGTTCTAAATTGGCCCCATTTTGTTCCAGACACATTTCACACCTTCTATTAACTCCAACTGCTGCGTTTAATATAAGATTTGGTGGTATTTCATGACATACTTGTACTATCCTTCTTACTAAATCATCTCTGGTATCAGGTGGAGTCAAATAGACATGATCTTGAATGTAAGACCACAGAAAGAAATCCAGTGGATTCAGATCTGGCGATCTAGCAGGCCATCGAATAGGTCCGTAAGTGCCCATCCACCTGACGCCAAAATAATTATTTAGAAAATCAGTATTCATTCGTGCATTATGGGGTGTGGCACCGTCCTGTTGGAACACCACCCTCTTTAACTCAGCAAGTGGCAACTCATCTAAATAATCGCCTAATTCATTGCGTAACAAATTATTATACTTTTCTTGGTTTAGATTACCCTCCACAAAAGAAAGGCCCTACTACTTTATCGCCTAAAATGCCACACCATACATTTACACTGAACCGATTTTGAAAATTGTGTTGCATCACAACATGGTTATTTTCAGTGCTCCAATGGCGATGATTATTTCTGTTGAATACACCATTTTTCCCAAAAGTGCATTCATCTGACCACAACACACGACGATAAAAAATTGGATCTTCCCTTAGTTTATTCATGAAAACCGTGCAGAATTGAACCCTTCGTTGAGGGTCGTTTTCACCGAGAGCTTGTACCTTCCGTGGTTTATAAGGAAAGAACTTGTGCTTCTTCAGAATGTACTGAACTGTAGAATGTGATACCTGCATGTAGTGAGCAATTTCTCGCGTAGACGTATTTGGGTTTTCTTCCACATAGAGCAAGACACTTAATTCTAAATTTTGATCTTGAATTTCACGTGCGTCTATTTTCGGTTTTTTGAATGATCCAAAATTTCGTAAATTTCGCACGAGCCTTCCAAACTTATCGGCACTTGGACGCAGTCTGTCAGGAAAACGATTTCCATAAAGTCGCAAAGCAGCTGCAGAATTTGTTCCGCATTCAAAATATGCTTGAATCGCATCCACACATTCGCCATTATCCATTTCAATAACAAAATTTAGAAATAAATCGTTGAAAATGTTGTAATGAATGTGTGACTGACAGATGTCACAGCTTTCTTCGAAAATTTGGAATGCACTTTTATCGTTCAATATGACTGCTTGATTTTTAAATTTTTAAAGTAAACACTGTAAATGTAGTTGTTGACCCACCGCTCACTGATAACATTGGTTGTAATCCTTTATGGGCTATATAGTATTGAATGTAAGTGATTTTAAATAATTAATAATGATTTTAATAAAATGAAATAGAGTATTTAAAATGCATTTAAGAAATCTCTGTGTTCGGAAAAACCAGAATAAATCGAACTAAAAAAAAAACCTTCAATTTCTCGATTTTTTTTCATACAAGGATATCGTTTTTAACAGTTTCATATTCAGAAAAAGTAATATATTTGAATAAGGAAAAAAAAAAGTATAGTACAATTTAAAAAAAACACAATTTGCAGCTGTCTGTCAAAAACAAAGTGAAAAAAAAAATTCAAAGCGGATCACGTTACAGTGTTTTTAAAACGATTTAATTCGACGTATAATTTATTACATTCGGATAAAAAATAAAAAAGGTACAGCACGAAAGGTTTTTCATAATACACTCGGTATGTATATGTATATATACATTTATTAAATTACTAGTTGATACTTTTCGAACTATTTCATCACTGTAAATTTCAGAAATATATAAAACATATATGAGTATGGCTAACAAATGTTCCAACAATTTTAAAGCATCTCAAAATGAAATGGTAAATTGAAACGAAAGTCCAGAATTGTAAGAGTTAATGACGCTAATGTATTCACGATTTGTATTTCTTTGAACGTAAAACTGTACAACATATGCATGAAATCGTGTGTCTATTTATTCGACTGAACACGGTATTGTACTTCACAACTTTTGCTCAACGCATGTGGAACGGAGTACTTGTCGGGAAAACGATGGCGCTGACTGACCAACAATGTGTTTTAACTGAATGTGCTTTAACTGAATGGTTATTTACCGAATGATCGCGCTTATATATTTACTAATTTATTTTTGAAATACAATTTATGTATACAAAGGCACAAAAGATGTGAGGGCGTATTTTTTTTTTAATAATATTTGAACCCGTTTGTATCTAGAATATACGTATCGTGTTAAATTAATTCCAATCGAATGTATTTTGTAATTATCCTTTATAGATATTAAGAAAGTTTTAAGTTGAATATAAATTGGCGTTTCTCCTACCCTTAATTGGACAGTTCCGTTAAATTGCTTTTGAGTCGCATGCGAGTTTTGATGTTTTTTTTAAGTTTCCCGGGCGACTTTGATACGATTCACTGAATGTGAGTAATTGACGATGGAAGAAAGAACAGAATGAGAAAGGGGCAAAATGAAGAAGCTATAAAAAGAGATGCGAAAAGGACATAGCAACCGAAAAGCAAATTGTTAAAGCAAAATGTGAACTTGGGTGGTGCCAGAAACATGAGCGGATTTTTTTTGAACAAACTTTGTTCGCTCTGTGTACGTTTTCCGCGATAGCGCTGATTGCTCAATTTAAAACTTTATTCGTAAAATATTTAATTGGTGTTTTTGTCACGAAAAGTTTGTTATTTTGTATTGATTTTAGTAGATGTGTTATAATTGCTGACAAATTTGTTTGAAAATTATATTCCTCTAGTTTGAAAGAATATTTAATTTAAAAATATTTTAAGAATATATTCCTAATTACTATAGACGTAAAATATTTCAAACTAAAAAGCCTATAAGCATTTTATAAATATCTTCCTAATTCTTTTAATTTATTGATCAAATTCATTGGAATACAAGAAAAGATAACAGTAGAGTACTAAAATAAAATTTAAAAAATTGACAAGCTTTTTAATTCCTTTTTCTTCAGAATATTAAAAAGATTCAGTTCCGAAAATATCATTCTTTTTGTTTTTATTATAAAACAGTTTTTAAAATATGAATTTATTTCTTTTGTTAACAGTTACTGTTCCTTTTCCATTTTCATAACTCATTTTTTTTACACATAGCACCATAAGAATGGTAGCTTTTAATAAATCCGACGATCTAGTAGAAAGGGGAAACAATGTATTTACCAGGCTTGCTACAAAAATTTCGGGAATCTAGTACTTCAGATGAATGTTGAGAATATGGTTTCCGTAATCTTTGATTTTTTTTGTATGTAAAATAGCTTTGGAAGAACATAAAAAATATTAATTCATTTCATTTTATTAGTGAGTCAAGGCTGATGGACAAAGGCGAAACCGATTAAAACAGACTTTTTCGCGTAGTTTCGCGTAGTTTCTTCACGATTGCATATGTAATTTAATGGAATCAATGAAATCTATGAAATGTCTTGTTGCAACTCTCTGTGATGAGGCTTCATCAAATACAATTCATGTGTGATACACTACTGTGATGTTTTCAGTAGAAGGTTTTGTAATAATTCTGCCAATTATAATTAGAAATTATTCTCGTTCATTTAATAGAGGAAACAGCTTTTACTTTTGTACAAATATTAGTATAAAAATTATACAGAAAAAATTAATATATGTACTTCTATTCAGGTCGAGGTTTTAGATATCTTAGACATGATTTTTTGATAAATCCTAACTAATGATTAAAAATATAGTTCGGCGGTAAAAACTATTGTGATCAAAAAGTATCGAGACTGGATAAATAAAATACAAAGCATTTATTTTTCTTTCAAATTTATTTCTGTTAGTTGAAATTTGTTCATTTTCTAAACAATACACTTGCTCCTATGTTTCTTCCAATCTTCAAAGCAGTTCTGAAAGTCGATCTCCGGCCTAGCCTAGCGTGTATGCAATGTTGCTTTATCACTTCAATTAATTCATAACGGTGTCCATGGAAGCCATATGTTAGCTTTCCACAATTTGGGGCTTTCTAGACGTATAGATTTGCGCACATAACACATAACACTCAACTAATATTGCCTGTTAAATGTATGATCTGTTGAAAAGAAAACCATAGTGCACTACACTACATTAATCAAAGAAAATTGTTACATGACTCTGATTTTGGTCACCTTTGGTGTGAGATTTGTTGGACTGGTCGACTGGAATCGTAATCATAGATACATGTCTCGCCGCCCGTTATAATGTGTCTTATGACCTATTGCAAGCCAAAATACCAGAAGGATATCAATGGAGATCAAGCAAAACTGGCTAATTAAGTTTTAATATGGAATGCGAAAATAATTCAGAATTGGTACAAAGACTTACCTGGGTAGGAAAGTTGGTGGGAAATATACGATTTAACCAGGCAGGCCCGGTCTCAGCGACAGATGGAGACGGTGCGAGGTTCTAATCGAGATTCTTATGAGTGGCTGGCTAATAACATTAAACAATAAAGGTGCCACCATTAATTAATCGCAAAATACCTAGGTCACACATATATTCGAATTAAACGTTCCCACAAGGTGTGATGTCTATTAAAGGGGGCGGAAATAAAACATATAGCTAAACAATAATAATAACACGACGATATACTAATATGTCAATATTTATTACAGTTGCTTTCCACAGTGTCGAAAGAGATATGAATAAGTAAAATAATATATACCTAAAGAAACTGGCACTTTATCAAAGGTGTTACACTCCTGAGGGAAGAACAATTAATTAAGTGTAATTTAGACAAATGTAAACACCAGTGTATATATTAAATATTAAATGATTATTACCTAAGGATGAACTTGTAAGCAAATTTATTTATTTATATATACAAAACTGTCTGCTATTTTCTAAATTATCCTCAGCTGCTGGCAGATAGTCATATCCATTCAGAAAAGGTTTTTGTTCGAAAAATATCACAATATCACAAAATACAAACTCTCTTACAGCAACTCTCTTGTCACCGTTCAAATTGGATAACTACACAATATACCAGCATACGTGAACTCATATGTGCCCATATGAACTCGAATAGAATAGATGCAACAAAAGAACGTAACAAATCATATCGGTATACATGTCAAAGTATGGTTCTTTTTCGAAATAATTGAGAAATTTTGGAACAGATTGAGGAGAGGCATGTCTGAGGCGCAAAAGTCTTTCAAAATTGCTTTGATCGATCCGAATGAAATCCTAGTGTTATCTACAAGGTATTCAATTGATTGTCACCTGACGACTTCTGAGGACAAGATCATGTGCTGACATGTGTTGACCTGTTTTTTGTCAGTTGATGTTGATGTCGATGTTGATGTTGAAAGGTTCTTCATCTCAAACACTCTCTTGATATGCGGTGGTCATCGAAACTTTTTCTAACATTTTCAAGGTATCCGTATTTCATTCTGCAACCAAACTTTCTGCAAATTCTTTACTCAACAAAATCAAACATATTGAAGATCGCATAAAATTCGTTTTTCTGACAGAAAAACAATCCTTTGTTTACTTACTAACAAGAATAATAACACGAAACTTTGTACAGCAATGAAAACAGTCGGATTGGATTAACTCGCGTGGTTTAAAAGAACCATTGCTTATATTTTCTGATCACAGTAGTATATATAAACACTAGGATAGAACTATGAGAGAAAAGTGTATTTAAAACAAAAACATTTTTAATAGTATTGAAATATTATTCAAAATTGTTTTCCAGACACGTTGACATGTGTTTAATCTTGCTATAGATTTGTCAGTGCATAATGATGGAAAAGCCAAATTCACGACAATTAACTCTTTACTACATATAACAAAGTCACAAAGACAGCATGGAAGAACAATCAACGCCACGCATTGACTAATATAAGTATCACGAATACTAAATTAACTATTGCCGCCCACATGACCAGTGTAGGAAAAAGCAAATCGTCATCAGACAGTCACAGCCATAACCGACGTAAACTGTATTAACGCGCCTCGATTATCAAACAAACTACATCGGCAGTGATTGAAACAGTTTGAAACATACTTGAGTGGGTAAAACCTCATCGCTTTTTGTATAATCCAAAAAAAATTTTAATAATATTGAAATACTTAGGTGATTCGTAAGGTAAGTTGCTTTTCCGCCTAGTGAGTAAAGGAGTGGGATATCGGCGCGATTGTAGCGCTAGGGTGTAGTCAGGTTCAGTGTGAGTATGGCAGTGCTAGTGAGAGAATCGTTCGAACATTCTTTCGTACTATTTTAGTCGTGTTGAGAGCGATGAAGAGCTGAAGGACAGCGCTACAGCATGGCTTAATTCATAGGCGGCAGAGTTCTATGAAGAGGGAATTATAAAGCTTGTCCATCGCTATGACAAATGTCCCAATCTTAATAGCAACTATGTAGAAAAATAGCTGAATGTAGTAGCTTTAAGATGTCTATAATAAAATCCTCTTCATGTATTAAGGCTTCTTTTAATAACCAAACGGAACTTACTTTACGAATCGCCCTCGTATATAACTGAAATTTTTCTAAGAAAGCCTAGGTATAGTATACACACTAACACTAAAAAATGGAATAATTTTTTGTGTACAATTATTATGCGCTCTTCATTCTTACTTGCGAATTTAAATTGTAATGTTTCTGCTTACCAGGATGAGTTTCTTTTACGTATCGCCCTCGTATTAATAAAAATCGGGTGTGGAGAACACAATGTAAGTTCATATTTGGGTAAAAATGAATTTCCAGACATGTAGACACATGCTTCATCTTGCTATAGATTCGTCAATGCATGATGCTGGTAAAGCCAAATTCACGACAAACAATCCGCTTGCGGTATACAAGAAAGTCACAAAGACGGTATGGAAGAACACTCAGCACCGCTCTTTGACTAATGTCAATATGACGAACGCCAAATCAACCATTGTCGACCAGTGTAGGATAAAGCAAGTGATTTCAATCGGATAGTCACAGCTGTTTATACTACACTGGTCATGTGGACGGCAATGGTTGATTTCCCGTTCATGATATTGATAATTATATCGTTCCATCAGGCAAAGAGAACATGTCGAATATAAAAGATATATCAAGTACATAAACAAATATAAAATAGTACATAACAAATACACGGTAGGAGATGACAAACATTGACACATATACCGTGTGTCCCAATTTCGATGCTCACCATTGGTATCTCGGTTATTAGAAGATATAGAACAACGGTTAAATGGGGAATGTTTTGCAGAATTAAAGACTCGCGGCAAATCTCATTTCAAATTTGACCTAACTTTTTAAATTTTTTAAATATTTTGAAAAATCAAAAATTTGCCGATTTCGTTATTCCTCAATAACTCGATAACGCTTAGTCTGACCTCTTTTAAAGTTTTACATTGTTGAGACACTTTTTCAAAACAAATTATTTGATACAAACAGAAACCCCCGATTGTCATTTGTTTTTAAGTTATTACCACTATCTTTTGTTTTTCATATGGCGGCCATATTGGATTTTGGGTTTGCTAGGTAGTCCTCAAAATGTGCTTTTCAACGAAGTATAACATGCCTGAAAAATTTTTATTTATAAGGAAAATTTTAATAAAAACGTAAATTAATCTTTAATATGAAATTAGTAGGCTGAAAAATTAAACACCAATGTCAAATGAAAGTGAAAAGATATTCTAAGTAATACTGTAAACAATCGAAACGATAAAAAAATTATAGAAATAAAAAGTAAAGATACAGAACTTAAAGTTCACATTCACTTAAAGAAATTGTTCAATATGACGACCATTCTGTTCCACACAATTTTGACACCTTGTTCGAGTAGAGTTACAAACTCTACGTAGCGTGTTTCCGTTTACTGATCGTAGCACATCTAGTACTCTTTGTTCTAAAATTTCCCGAGTTTCTGGCGGTTCAAAATCAAATACTTCGTTTTTAGTGGTACCCCATAAATAAAAGTTAAGCGGGGTAAGGTCAGGTGATCTCGCAGGCCATTGCACGGGTCCATTATTTGAAATCACTCTCTCATTAAAGTTTTCTCTCAAAAAATGTTGCACGCTACGAGTGTTATGGGCCGGGCAACCATCTTGCTGGAACCAGATGTTTTGCATGTTCTCGGGATTGATAATTTGCCTCAAAGCAGGCATTATCTCGTTTGTTAGTAGCTCCAAATATCTGTTACCAGTTAAATTGTAATCAAAGATGAAAGGACCTATTAACTGATTATCTAAAACGAAAAAAAGAGTTTAAAAAACAAAAAAATGTAAACAAAATGTCATACCAATTAAACCGCACCAGACATTAAAACCAAATCGAACTTGAAATCTTCTTTGATTTACCAAATGTGGATTTTCAGTAGACCAATGATGATAGTTATTCCTATTGAACACTCCACCATTGGTAAATCGTGTTTCATCTGTCCATAGTATTTTCCTAGGAAAATTAGCGTCATATTCACATTTTTGAAGGTACCACCTGCTAAACTGTAATCGTCGGAGATTGTCATTATCACTTAAACCTTGTACAATTGTTGGTTTGTAAGGGTGATACTTGTTTTTCGTCAAGGTTCTGTGAACAGTAGATTTTGAAATCCCTGTTTCTCGTGCCACACGACGAACTGATGTGCTGGGATTGTTCCTAATGTTCTGCAAAATATTATTTAGACGTGTATCAGCATCATTAACTTCATAGTTAGCTCGTTTTTGTTCGAAGCTTCCAAAGTTTTTTAATTTGGTAACTAGTCCTCTAAAAATTGTCCTGTGTGGCTGTTGTCTTTCTGGAAAACGCTCTGCATAACTCGTGCACGCATTTTTAGTGTTTCTATTTGCTTTGAAATACACTTCCAACATATCAACTTTTTCTTCGTTTGAATATGTATGTGCCATTATCAATACTTATAAATCTTAATACTTGACAATAATTACTTATCACTAACTACAAGTAGTTTTAATTAAGTTATCTCTGCAGCACTAATTGTACTTTGACAGGTTATCGTTTTGTTTCATTGTCAGAATACATTTGTCATTGACGTTTGACGGAACATAATGTCTTTGCTAGTGATACACGCTCAGAGGTTAGAATTATCTGACATTTGATGTAAAACCAAATACAAATCTCCCCACTACTTTTAATCCTGCGCGAACTTACCCCTCCTCGCGCCAACTTAATTGGCGTTTGCTATACTTAGAATATCTTTTCACTTTCATTTGACATTGGTGTTTAATTTTTCAGCCTACTAATTTCATATTAAAGATTAATTTACGTTTTTATTAATATTTTCCTTATAAATAAAAATTTTTCAGGCATGTTATACATCGTTGAAAAGCACATTTTGAGGACTACCTAACAAACCCAAAATCCAATATGGCCGCCATATGAAAAACAAAAGATAGTGGTAATAACTTAAAAACAAATGACAATCGGGGGTTTCTGTTTGTATCAAATAATTTGTTTTAAAAAAGTGTCTCAACAATGTAAAACTTTAAAAGAGGTCAGACTAAGCGTTATCGAGTTATTGAGGAATAACGAAATCGGCAAATTTTTGATTTTTCAAAATATTTTAAAAATTTAAAAAGTTAGATCAAATGTGAAATGAGATTTGCCGCGAGTATTGAATTCTGCAAAACATTCCCCATTTCACCGTTGTTCTATATCTTCTAATAACCGAGATACCAATGGTGAGCATCGAAATTGGGACACACGGTATAACTAAAATTTAAATTATTTTTATATCTTCCCGAAAGAAATCGTCCACTGAAACAGTGCTTTCTCGAGCAAGTGTGTCTTTAGTATCTGTTTAAATATTTTACGAGGTTTGTCTTTTATATTGTTGGGAATGTGATTGTAGATTTTTATACACTGAAAGACTACACTTTCGTCAGTTTTGTTCATGGCGGAATTAGATAGGTGTGCAAGTTACTTCTGGTATTATGACAGTGGTCAACTTAAAATTTCTGGAAAAATTAATTATAATTTCTTCTTCCAAACAAGGCGCACTCTAACACATAAATTTATGGCAACGTTAGTATTTTATTATCCGTAAATATTGGTTTGCAAGAATCTCGATGATTTAATTTAAAAATAGTTCTGATTGAAGACTTTTGTAGAATAAAAATGCGTTTCTCATCCACTGCACTACCCCAGAAGATAACATCATATTGTAGTCGAAATTGCACGTAAGCATGTAAGCGCTAATAGTGCACCCAACACTTACGTTACTCGTTATTTTCAAGGCATTATAAAATCGAGAAAGTTTTGTACCAAGTTCGTCGATGTGCGGACGCCATGTCAATACACCATTCAGTTTCAACCCTAAAAATGATCTCATTGTCACTTGTAAGTGTTTCTTTCCCATGATGCAGCTCTAGTCTCTCCGTTCGATTATTGAAATTTAATAAAAACGTTTTGTCTACATTTAGTTTTAGATGGTAGCGTGTAATCCAGAACTTCCGTACTCGAATCCAATATGTCCATAGCCTGATCCCCACCCCAAGCGCGGACAATAGCAGATGTGTCATATGCGTATAATATTAGTAAGCTATTTGTAACACGTGGTATATCATTGACATAAAGTTGAAACAGCGATGTCCCAAAATAGTTCCCTGTGGCACACCGCGCTTCACATTACGCCACGTCGATCGTATAGGTTCCCCAGAAGCGTCATAACTAGAGTGGACCAATCCGGAGCGAAAGCAGAGGCGTGACTAACGAATTGGTTCACGATTACTTAGTATGTTGTTCACGGTCATCGTGTGTACACGTATAATAGCAGCAGGAAAGTGTATTCTGTGTATTTAATAATGTTGCACAGCTATGTTCGATGGAAGACGCAAGAAATGAGTGTATTTTAAGTAAGTTTGAAAGTCACGCCTCAGCTTTCGCTCCGAATTGGTCCACTCTAGTCATAACACACCACCCTTCTAAGTGACAAATATGATTTCATCAATTTTTGTGCTATACCACGGAAACCGATGACCTCCAACGTCCTTAAAAGGATACCATGATGAACACTGTCGAAGTCCATAAACAAAATTGTAATCTCTTCCTTATTATTTATGTATGTTGCTCTCAATGTAGACCTGCCACTAATATATTTATTCTGGTTATAATTTAAAAACTGAAGAAATGTTGAATATAATAGCAATAGGCCTGTAACTTTTAAAATCGTTTTTATCGACTTTTTTTTATATACATTACGCAATTAGTGGCACAGAGTGTTCTTCCGCGGGAGTTTTTGTTGTAAATTTGGCTTTTCCAGCATCATGCCTGACGAATTTGTAGCATGATGAAGCAATTTCGAAACTTACTTTAGTGTCTGCATGGGTGGATAGCAATGTTTACGCAAATATCAACTTGTATTGTATTCTTCACTTCAGATTTTTAATATTATTTCCATATTGTTAAAAATGTTTGTGTTTTATACAAAAAGCGTATTTAATAAAATAGAATAAACACAATACAGTTATATTTCATACCACAAAGATTCATTGATGCATAACTTTGGGTTATTTTTTTAAATTTTAGTACAGGATATTCCATGAATATGGTTTAAATTTTGCTACAAAATCGCCGCAAATTCGACATTTTCATTATTTTTTTAGTATACAGAAAAAAATATGAGATATTTTGCCAGAATAAAAGTCAAAATTAACACATTAACCACATGTTCTCCGTTCCCACGCTGTATGTCACGCATAAATCCCTACTAACCGACTTTTTTTACCGTGACGAATGAACGTGTATGAACATGTTCGCAGAAAAAAAACGAGCGCACAAAAACTTTTTTGTTTATGCGTGTATAAAAGGGAAAACATCCACGCACTCTACAAATTACAACGCCAATTCACCCCATGCGATTATTTAAAAAAGCGAGAGAGCTGTTTTTCCCCCTGCATGCATATACATTCGACCTTTTTACCCCCATTTTACTTCAGTGGTACCTCAATTTTATTCTGGATAAAACTGATAAAAACTAAATCGAAGCTCTCGTGCCCGTAACCTGTGACGTGTAAAAATTACCGCCATTTTTACGTTTTAATGTCCCCAAAATGTACGGGATAAAGTGGCGCATTAGTGTAATTAATTGGCGTTCCTTCTTTGACGAGCCGAGAAAAGAGGGGGATGCAAACACTAGATGCCGGTATCGTTTTTATGTATCTTTGAGGGTGGGGAATATTTTGTTCCTCTTTCCTTCCCAGCACATGACAAATAACGGGAATTTTACAAAGTGATAAATGAACAGTATCTTCATCGAGCTAAATATATATTAATGAAATCTGAGGTATTATTAAATTAGCAGCTAGTTAATTAAATTTAATTTAATTCTAATGGAATATTCTATAGTTAATGCTTACTTTATTAATATAGCTAACAGAAAGGCGGGGTATAATCAATTTTTAATAATTATAAAATAAGGAAATTGAAAAATTACGCCGTGAATAAATAGGTGTTGCCAAAATAACACTGGCCAACACATGTAAATATGCTTGCTAAATTATACGACGCTAACTTCGCTCTTAAGCAGGATGTATTCGAACCCACGTCCATGGCTTGCCGGACCATTGCTTTAACCACTAAGCTATTAAGGACTTTGATTTCGAATCATTATAAGAAGGCCTTAAGTCACATTAATGAAACAGATATATATTCGCCCGTAGTCGACAGTTGTTCAAATTTATTGCAATTTCGCGAAGTAATGTGAATGTAAATATTCTTTCTATATATATTCGAATTTTTTAAGAAAAAAAAAATTCGCCCTTAAGCAGGATTCGAAACCACGTCCATGGCTTGCGGGACCATTGCTTTAACCAGGAAGCTATTAAGGACTCTGATTTCGAGTCATTGTGGGAAGGCCTTAAGTCACATTAAGGAAACAGATATATATTCGCCAGTAGTTTTATACTGCATTAATGTCGACGATTTGATGTTGGCATAGGTCTCCAACACCATCCCGAAGAATGGCGTTTCTTTATCGATACTTCGAAGCTGAGTTTGACAGCTGTCTTGACATAGGAAACGTTTATCCATCCGTCCTCTTTTGTCCACGCAATCCACTTAAAAGAAACGTTTGAAAATATGACTTTTCTTGTAGACAGAATTAATTACAAAATGTATAAATGGTATATCAGCGCAAACCTCAAAGCAGTAGCAATTCTAGTCGGTTTATAACTAGAGTATATAAAGACTTGCTGTTTTAAAATAGAAATAAAGCTACGGTTCTAATCTTCACTTTTAATCTTTAATTGTAACACGACAATTGTTTCGCCAGCACAGTGGCTTCCTCAGGTGCTTATATCTAAAGAGTACGTTACAAACTTGCTGTTTTCTTTGTTGGCGGCTCAGTATATTCCTGGACAAACGAATATATTTCATAAGTCACTAGTTGAACCTGATAAATTAATTCGACAGCCGTTACACATAAAATTAGGTTTAATGTAAAATTTTGTGAAAACAATGTATAAAGATGGCCATGGATTCCAATATCTTAAACAAAAATGTCCTAAAATCTCAGATGCAAAACTTATAGAGGGAATTCTTGTAAGATCTCAAATTAAACTTCTACAAAATAAAAAATTTGAATAAACCTAGAGCACTTTTCAAAATGTAGTCTACACTTTTATAGGAAATAGAAAATCTGACAATTATATAGCATTTATTAGTAAACTTCTTAGAAGTTACCATAAATTTGGCAGTTTTGCACTCGCATCTGGATTTCTTTCCCCCGAACTTCGGCGACCTGGGTGATGAACACGGCGAAAGGTTTGATTAATATATGTTATCACAAGCGGCAGTAACACGCTAGCACAACGACTGCTAAACATAAACTGATGTAGCATCCACACAATCCTGCACTTCCCCTGTCCTCGTCATTCGTTATGCGAGACATCACTCGCTATGCGACTCAATTATTTTCAATTTATTTTGCTCGTTATGTGAATTACTCGTTATGAGAGGTGCTCGTAAAGCGAGGTTCCACAATATTTTACTACCTGGAACGTGGACACATAATCACGGGCCGTTATTATGAAAACTTAGTAATCGTGACTATATTAAAGAAAAAGAATAGGAAAGTTGTCCCATTGAATTCTCTTTCATTAGGATAAAGCGCCAGTGCATAAAAGCTTGTTTCCTTGCGAGCAATTCACGACGCTGGTTTCGCACTGATGACCCATCCACCATATTCACCTGACTTAGCACAGCACCTAGTGATCTTTATTTATTTCCGAAGTTAAAAGAAAGTATTCGGAGAACTATATTTGAGAGCGACGATGACGTTATGATGGCAGTTCGAGAATTCTTCTCTGACCAAAATCCGGACTTTTTCGAAAAAGGTGTCTCTATGGTAGAACATAGGTGGAATAAATGTCTGTAAGTGGAGGGTGAATACAGAAAAATAATTGTGTTTTATATGCTAGGGACAATTAATAATGTAAATTAGGGTGGGTCAAATTATATGGAACTTTTTTTCTCATAAAGCGTATAGCATAAAGGTAATCTATGGATAATTCTGAGTAAAATTGCTGAAGAGACCGTAGTTCTAAGTCGAATTTGGAGCCCCGAAATTTTCAAAATATATATTTTCCTTAATAAATGTGTATTAGTTTTAATCAAATCGTCATAAAATGCTATAGAATTATAGCAGATTGCTCAGTACAGGCTTGTTGGAAAGGTAGTTCTTCCACCTTTTACTGTTCTTCCACTGTTGATATATATGTTTTTTTCAGCGAAGATATTAGGTATTAATACTTAAAAAATAGGCTAAATGGGACTCATAACATAAGTTATCGTTTTTCTATTTTTTTTTATGAAAACATATTTTTTTCCTTACACCTCGTTAAAATACATACAATTAAAGGAACTTTTGTTACAATCGATTTTTTCATTTTCGAAATTGTTTGGTAGAAAAACGACCTGAAGAAATAATTATTTTGAAGAATTAAACAACAGAACAACTCAATTTTTTAATTTTTAAGCTGATTTATTTTTAAATCCTTTTATCAACTTAAAACGTACGATTTTAACGATTTTTTAAAAAGGTAGCTGTTTCATTACTATTTTTAAAAGCTTTTTTTGTTTTCCATTCGAGATACTTTTTTACGACTTTCTGTTGTTACCGCTGTAACACCTTGACGATCCGTTTCTATGACGCGTTTGGAAAAACTAGTACATGTCTTTCCGTTTTTTGAATATGCATCGGTATTTGGGAATCAGTAAATGGTGGTTCATCAAATTCATCTCCAAATTGAATTTTTTCTCCAGCCACCTTAGCTTTAGCCATCCTCTGAAGTTTATGTCTTCGTAAAAAGCTATTGCCAAACATAAAACCATCCTATCTGAAACTCCAAATCTATCACATATCATAGCAAAATTCAAAGTGTCGTATTTTTTAGTTTGATGCCCTGGTTTCATTGGATTAGATACTTCTGCAACTTCTTCATTTTCAACTATATCCACATCTGATTGATTTGTAATATGTTGGTTACATACCGTTGGAATTCTTGATATTATTGTGGATACTTCTTCTAAAACGTCTGCCATATATTCAGTTATTGTCAATTTTCTAGCATTATGTTGGTCCATCATGAATTCTTTTAAATGTTGTGGTATCAAACCATACGATCATTTTATTGTTTTTACTTACAGTTACAATTATCAATATAAAAAAAATCGTTTGTTGAAACTACAAATGCTCTAAATTCTTTTGTTTTGTTTCTATTTTTTTTTGTAGTATTTATCAAACAAAACAGTTATTTTTTTTTAAATAATTTTTCTGTTAATGATTTCAATATTAAATTTACTCTAGATATGATAAATTTATCTGCTACATGGTGAGTAAGAGTTTTATGCGACAACACTTTGCTTTCAAGTTTAGCACGATAGCTCAAGAAGAAATTATATTTTAAAATATCACGATTAGTCGGCAAATTAGGATCATTTACATCACTTGATGAACCAAATACAAAAATACTATAAGGCATGCGTGACAGTCAAGATTCAAAGCTTGCTGATATTCTTCTTTACATTCGTGAAGGTGCTGCAGACGAGGTAATGATTCCTCCATTTCAATAATAATTTAGAAATTTCAAATTGTTGTTTTCCTCTTTTTTGTGTTGCTATAGAACGAAAAAATATGTTTTCATGGGGAAAACATAGAAAAATAATTTATTAATTAAGAATCCATTTTAGGCTATTTTTTAGTGTTAATAATTGATATCTACACTAAAATAATAAAAAAACTTAGATTTTGATAGTGGCTCTGAAAGGTGGCAGAAATACCTTTCCAGCAAACCTATTCTGTGCAATCTACTATAATTCTATGGAATTTTATTGAAAATAATATACATTTATTAAGAAAAATATTTATTTTGAAAATTTCGGGGGCTTAAAATCCGATTTGCAGTTTTCCTTTTTTTTTTTGTGACGCTATAGAACGAAAAAATATGTTTTCATGAAAAAAATCGTAGAAAAATGATTTTAGTTAAAAATATATTTTAGGAAAAATATAGAAAAAAGATTTATTAATTAAGAATCCATTTTAGGCTATTTTTTAGTGTTAATAATTGATATTTACACTAAAATTTAAAAAAAAACTTTTAATGGTGGTTCTGAAAGGTGGCGGAAATACTTTTCCAGCAAAGCTATTCCGAGCAATCTACTAAAATTCTAGGGGATTTTATTGAAAATAATATGCATTTATTAAGGAAAATATCTATTTTGAAAATCTTGGGGGCTCCAAATTCGATTTACACCTATGGTCTCTTCAGTAATTTTACTCAGAATCATCTATAAATTACTTTTTTGTTATACGCCTTAACGAAACAAAAATTGACCCACCCTACTGTACATCCCTGATATATTTGCATTATTTTGAGTATTTATAATAATGGATACACACCATTATTCATTTTATTTATTTATGCTAATAAAAAGTGTTTGTATTTAATTAAAATCACATCCAGTCGACTATAATGGAATTGAAGACTGTTATTTTTAGTGTACTTTCGGATTTTTACACTTTTTTTTAATTTTAAATTTACACCGCATGTATGTATATTCCCATATGAATAACAACTTGTTTATTTTTTTTTCGTAATCTCACTGCCACTTAATCCATAGGATGTGTCGATATTTTCGGTGTAAAAGCGTGCTACGATTCCGGAAAAACAATCCGGTTAAGCTTTATATTTTTCAAATATGAATAATATTGGATTTCGTGTTCATTTGTTATTTTTATTATATACATTTGTATTTTTACTGGTTTTATCTCTGCAAATATGTATACAGCGACAGTAATCTTCGAAATGACGTGTAATATATTGTATTTAAATAATGCCGGTACTGTTTATTAATTTTTTTGTCGACAAACCATTTTCAAACATGTTATGAAGTACGTATTCCATTGTAATATTTTATGATCTTCATCCGTGTCTTGAGCAACATTAACACAGCACCATATAATTTACATGCATTATTTCCCACTGACTGAAATCACTGTATTTCGAAATTATGTTACTTTGTAATAAAGTATTGTGAACTCTTTCTACAAAAAACTATATTTACCTCTAATCTAAATTTAGTAAAATTTAATAATACTTAACGTGAAATTTTTGATGTTGTTTGACTGTTTCTATCATCGCTCGAAGAATTAAGATGTTTGATGTTTCAGGTATTTCATATACTGTCGACAATTCCGATAAGATACAATTGCTTGCGAAACTCATTATTGTACTATAGTCTGATATGAATTGAATGGGAATATAAATAAAATTATTCTAGCGAACATAAATTCATCGAGAAAACACATCATTCAATTCAATACCCTGCCTTGCGTTGCCGTGGCTATGTGGAATGAAAGGAAAGGAAGAAAAAATATTTTAAAAAAATTACTCCTATTTTTTATTTTAAAGCTAGTGGATTGACTACATTTTTGTTTGTCCGTTTTCTGCAAAAACATAAAGATCAAACGGTTACCGACTCTGGAGCATGTGACATATAATTGTCCATGAGAGAAGCAATCGTTTTCTAAATTCAAACCCCACACTTGCAAAGATTACTATTGCGCTTTATTAATAGTCATAGCGAACGCAAGGCGTACTGGAAATTGAAGTCGTTTGAAATCGAACGCCATGTCAGTCAGAATGAGTGGTATTCGTGGTAGTGCGTCTTTACTTTTATGAGGTCCAATCAGAATTGTTGCTTCAATTAGATTGTTCATCAATTTTTTAACTACTAATCGTGTGCCATTGCATAAATTTGCATGATTGATGTTTCGGAGTAATATAATTAGCGCTCCAATTTTCCAATTCAGAATGTGTAACGGTAATTCAGGAACAACGAGAGAATTCCGTTGGAAAACTCAATACTTAAATTTGGTTCATCATGGAGTCAATGGATTTGTATGTCACTGTTTCACCTGCGATTCTGTTTAGAATGGTTTTCTCATTTTTTCCTTAAAAAAACCCAGCTATTTGCTCAACTGTTTTTCAAATATCAATATCATTCATATATTCGCCTTTAAAATTTGACAATTGTCTGTCATATATTTTTTTAAATAACATCTTCCTGACATTTGCGTCTAGCCTATACATATTATTTTAAGTTTCCATATAAGACAATTCATTCAAGATTAAATCGAAGTTATTTTCTTTTTTAACAATATGTTAGCGTAAATAGAGTATATGATTAGCAAACGTCAACTTGTAATAAAAAAGTATTACCAAGTCAAGTATTTGAGAATTTTTTACGCTACTTTTGTCGAAGCGCACCGTAGATTTCACCGGTGTTGGAAGATTTTTGTCGTGCCGTTTAAAAAAAATGTCGTTTTACTATAAAAACACTCGAATATTCGAATGCACCGTTTTGTCAAAATGTTAAGACAATCGGCCGACTACTTTTCGAGACTACACAGACTGAATTTGTATATACATACAGATTTGTCAATCACAAGTATATATGTCCACCTAATTTTTTATAATGCAATATCTAACAGTTCGAATATTAATATTTCATAGTAGTAGCCTTGAAGGTGTCACTTGGAAGAGTGAACGAAACACGCCAGAAAAACCAGCAATATCAAAGTGCGGTTCTAGCCGACAAACCGAGAAGAAATAGTAGTTATGATTTTAGAAAAAAAGCAAGCCATAAACTGCCATATACTTCTGCAAAAGCACTAAAAGATTTTAAAAATAACTAGCGTTTAAGGTTTAGTATTCTTGCGCAGTTAGAGAGAAACATTTTTTTATACATACATATAGCAATCGCCAATTAAGTTTGCGCGAGGAAGGAGTGCGCAGAAGCCGTTTTTAAAAACGTCCACCCCCACTACTCAAGTAATTGTCAGAATACATTTGTCATTGACGTTTGACGGAACATAATGTCTTTGTTAGGGGATCATAAAATTATACACGCTCAGAGGTTAGAATTATCTGACATTTGATGTAAAACCAAATACAAATCTCCCCACTACTTCTAATCCTGCGCGAACTTACTCCTCCTCGCGCCAACTTAATTGACGTTTGCTATATATGTATATGAAGTAAATAGTTCATTTCTGATCATCTCTCTTCGTATCGAAGTCAGACTGCATTCACTCTCCTCAAAAAATAAAAAAAACATCGTTTTTAACAATTCAGTAAGCTAGCAAAGACCGTGATTTCGAATCTTTGCGGAAATGCCTTGAGTTACATCAAGGAAACAAATGATATACAGTACAAATCTCTTCCCTATAGTCACCTACAAACGTGTATTACGTATGTGTGCGTTCAAGAAGCGAGGAGTGGGGACGCACGAAGCGATGCATACATGCCATTAGTTACAGTTTACTTGTTAAGTTGGATGGTTTGCTCAACTTTTGCTAATAGTCCGTATTCACGATGGATATTTTTACCCTCGAACAAAAAAAATATGCCGTAAAACATTATCATCTTGGTCGCAGCATAAGAGAAATTGCACGGGTATTTCAAATTAACTTTCAACGTACCATTGCGTTTGAAACGATAATTACGGGCGAAAATAGTTGAATCTATCCTAAATATTCAACTGCAAACGATTTTAAATGTTCAGAGAAACTTTTATGACAGATTAGGACATTGCTTGTTTGCATTAGGAGACCGTTTTGAGCATACAATACATTAAATAGTTT
Source organism: Melolontha melolontha (assembly GCA_935421215.2). Lineage (NCBI taxonomy): Eukaryota > Metazoa > Arthropoda > Insecta > Coleoptera > Scarabaeidae > Melolontha > Melolontha melolontha. The sequence goes on from OW285235.1 coordinate 187,946,414, forward strand.
ACTTTTTATTTTTTTAATTCTAGTTTTATTTATTATGTATAGAATATAGAAGTTATTATGATTTACCGCTTTATTTATTGTTATTGTTATAGGTATATCTGACATTGTTTTAAACGTTAAAAATATTAAAATCTTCCAAAAAGTCCACACTTATTTGTGTTTATTATTACATAAAGTCCATATTATTGACGTATTTCCACATTCATCGACGTTTATACTATGTATGTGCTTACTGCTTACATCCAAACTGATTTACAGTACATACATACATACATACATGCTATGTGCGCCCCCACTCCTCGCTTCTCGAACGCACACATACGTAATACACGTTTGTAGGTGACTATAGGGAAGAGATTTGTACTGTATATCTTGCCCGTAGTAGACCGTTGTGCAAATTTGTTGCATTTTTCGCGAAGTAATGTAAATGTAAATAAATATACTTTCTACATATTACGACCTCAATTTATTCGAATTTTTTATAGAAAAAATTCGCCCTTAAGTAGGATTCGAACCCGCGTGCGTTAGGGGCGATTTTTTTTGTATAAAAAAATTCGAATAATTTAGCGTCGTGATATGTAGAAAGCATATTTACATTTACATTGCTTCGCGATAAAAAAAAATGCAACAAATTTGCACAAGAGCCTACTACGGACAAGATATACATATATTATCTGTTTCCTTGTTGTAACTCAAGGCATTCACACAAAGATTCGAAATCACTGGCTTTGATAGCTTAGTGGTTAAAACGATGGTCCTGCAAGCCATCCACGTGAGTTCGAAACCTACTTAAAGGGGAATTTTTTTCTATAAAAAAAATCGAATAAATTAGCGTCGTAATATGTAGAAAGCATATTTACATTTACATTACATCGTGAAAAAATGCAACAAATTTCCTATTTAACATGATTTGTACTTTTCACAATAAGTGTGTGTTAAATTGTAAATATAACTTAAGATATGAATTTTAATTGGTATCTTCATTCTTTCTATTATAAAATCGCCTAGAAATTATTGCTAGTGACAGTTATGTGTTAATTAATTAATAAGGCCGCCAACGCCTAACTCGAGCTCGAGGACAACGTATGAAAAATGTAAAGATGTAATTATATATAGGTAAAAATATATATTTTTGTAGAATATAAGGACATCCTATATGTGTATGTATACTATATACTATATAAAATGTGTACAAAATTATCTATGTAATCACTAATTGAGGTCTTATTATAATAAGCATCTATGTTAAAGTAAATATTTATTAAATCAGTTCTTCTCTGATTATAATTATAAGAATTTGAAAATTTCGTAATTACGATTATAAGAATACACGTCACCAAAACATTGTAACAATATTCAAATTTTAATTTATTATATTTCTTGTTTTTGTTTTTATAAATGATATAGAAGTAGTAAGAAACTTTTCATAAACAATCTCTCAATATTTTAACCAGTTGACCTTCAATTTAAAATACGTTTTATTTGGAAAAGTTACGCTAGATATAGCATATTATTACTTAAAGATACATATGAAAGGAACGCTGATGAGGGAGAAATTATTTTTTGTCCTGCCCGTACAATTTAAAATGATCCGTATACGTAATAATATCTGCACACAGACACAAACTACAATGAATAACGTAAACTTCCAGTCGTACAATTTTAAAAACTTCCCTTTTACGATCGACGCGCCCGCCATGGGAATTCATTTCAATCGCGACGAATCGAAAACATATTTCCGCATAATAAAAAATAAATCAAATGAGCAATGTTTGAACTTGTCCGTGTGTCTGTTCCTCGGAACCCCGAAGGAATCGCTCAGTTCGGGTTGACCTTCTTCTTGTTGTAAATTCTCTCAACGGTGAACAGTATAACCGAGGTGGACGTCTCAAAGGATTCGTAACTTTGTCCCTTGACTCAGTTATAAATTTCGCAAATACACCGTTGCCTCCGGTTTTGTTGGTCATACAAACGTGATTTTCAAATCGTATGCTGTACAAAATATGGACTAAATAAAGGCATAGTATTGCGCATTTTATGGTAAAAAAAAGTACGCTTTTTTAACGCTGCTTCAACATTTATACGTCAATAAGTAATATAAAAATATAAGCTAAATACCAATCTTTTCTGTTCATGTAAACAATAATTTTTGTGATAAAGTACGAGGGTGATTCTAAAAGTAAATAACGTTTGTTTCTCTCTGACATTTTTATTTAAATAATTCAATTGATTAGGCTTTTAGATCCATAATTTAAAATAGAATTAAAACTAATACTTAAACTCTTCGCTTCATTCATATTTGTTCGTAAAACGAGAATTGTTTTGCCAACACAGTGGCTTCGTCAGATACTTACAGCTTGTAACGTGTACCTGCCAAGTACCTGCCAAAGCCACCTTGTTGGCGAAACAATTATTTAATACAAAATTTATTTAACTAATATTAAATATTATTAAAAATCTGGTGTGAAGAACACAAATACAAGTTTAATATTAATATTTTTGTGAACGTATCCTCCAGAGATGCAGGTACGTATTTCATCTTTCTACAGATTTCTCAGTACGCCTGTTGAGCGAGTACTTCGGTCGTTTTCTAATATGCAACGCTAAATGTACTTGTGCGCTTGGTCTTAATAATTTCTGTGAGATAGCGAAGTCGTTCTTTTTGTGAGTGTATCCTTCTCCACCAAGGGCGTACTGAGTAATCTGTAGAAAGAACAAATACGTACTTGCGTCTTTGGAGAGGGATACGTTCACAAAAATATTAATATTGAACTTGTATTTGTGTTCTTCACAATAATTAATAATATTTCATATTATTAAGAATACTTTTGTATTATACAAAACTGTTTAGCTTTTTACCCACTCATGGATGTTTCAAATTATTCTGTTACGAAACAATTGTTATTTTACGAACAAGTAGTAATAAAGTAAAGATTTTAACTATTAGTGTTTTTTTCTATTTTTATTTAAGATAATAATGAAACAAAACTTATTTTACCACACATTTGATACCTTCGCTATTTTTCTACACAGTCGCCGCTCAAATTTAAACATTTGTCTTAGTGTTTCCCAGCGTATGCTTTCTACATACTCAGTTGCCGCCAAATTGTTGAACCAGACGTTGTCACTTTCATACTGGTTTCCGCCCAAAAAATTCTTCAATTTGAGAAAATATTGTAACCATTCGGCGCTGAAACTGCTGAAGTAGGTTCGTCGTTAACGCAGCAGTATGCGAACGTGCGTTATCGTGGAAAAGTACAATAACGCTGTAGACATGCAGACACGTGTTTTGTATTGGTATAAACTGCTATAGAGTCGACATTTGTCAATAGGTGACGCTAAATGTTCTATGTTGTCTTCTGTGACTAGATTGTATGTAGTAAGGAAGTTATTTATGTGAATTTTGTCTATCTTTGTATCGTGCACAGATGAGTCTATAATAAGATGAAACACGTGTCAGCATGCCTGCTGTATAGCGATTTTCAAATAAATGTTAACTTATATTGTGTTCTTCACACCCGATTTTTAATAATATTTTTATATTATCGAAAATGTTTTTGTTTTATGATTTTTCTTTAAACAGTCTATCTGATATAGTAATTAAAGTAATTAAAAAAAAACGGCACATATAATATAAATATTATTAATATCGAAATAACGCAAAAAGAATGGATCCATGTGTATCAGTAACTGTCCGAAAGTATGCACTAAAAATGGTTAAAACATGCATGCAAATATGCACTAAAAAGTAACAAAATATGCACTGAAATATGCATTTATGCATTTAATTGCTGTTCACATACACGCTGAACACAGGATAAAAAAATCAAACCCATTTTTTTGTTATATATTTATCTATAATCTTAAAATGTAATTAATATACATAATTTAACAACAGCTTTATTACTTTATCGCTGTAATCATTTCCATAATTTATAATTACATATAACGCTATAAAGTATAATTTATGAAGATCCCAACTGAAACAATAAATTACTATATTTCATTATTTTATCAACTGTTAGAGATTTTCTGCGATCACTTAAAATAAATTTATAAGTCGAAAATACTCCTTTCAACGTCACAAGACGCTATAGGAGCAAATTTAAATTTCCTGTTGGTCTACACTATAATTGGTCAACGCTTATTTCCAACACTGACCCCTTTGAATCAACAAATTTCTTACGCAATGTTAAAGATGTAGAAATTTAAAATCCGCATATGTAAAAAATCTTTCTTTGGGAACTGTGGTTAAGTAGAAATTTAAACAAAAGGTACAAAACCCCTAACCACAATTAATACTAGTATCCTAAATATGTATTTCGACAACTAAGTTGTCATTTTCAGTAGGCAATAATCACAGTGTTAAACATGGGGCACAGTAAAACTAACACAAAGAATCGCAATACTTCACGTATCCACGTCCACAATAAATTTAGTTGTCGAAGTGCATATTTAAAATACTTGTATTAATTGCAGAAAGGAGTTTTATGTATTTTTTAAGTTTTATGGAGAATAAGTGTTAAAAATTTTTTGAGTAAAGGAAGGTCCAGTTTTTGCAGAGAAATATTTAAGCGCACGAAGAGGTTACTAATTTTTAATCCTTAGAGAAATTCTCCTGACGGGGATTTTTCACTTCGCTCATATTTGTAAGCGACTCGTGAGCCATTGCGTGGGACATTTGTTTTTTTTCTTCGTGAATTTTAGTACGGAAATTTGGATCCACTTGAAATTTTTTATCACAACTAAACTGCGAAAAATATACAAAATCAATATTAATACGAGGACGGTTCGTAAAATAAGTTCCGTTTCTGCCTAGTGCGCAGAGAAGAGAGGATATCGGCGCGATCGAAGCACTGCGGTGTAGTCCGGTTCCGTGTGAGTCTGGAGAGAATCGTTCGGATATTCTTCCTTGCTATTTTGGTCGTGTAAAATGGCTGTTTCAATTGAAAATCCCATCGACTGTGAATTGCGAGTTGTTTTCCGATTTCTGTGCGCAAAGAACAATGAGAGATGTTGCGATTCATCGTGAACTTTGTTCTGTTTCTTGTGAAAATGTTCCGAGTGACAGTACGTTTAGAAGATGGTGCTAAAATTTCGTGTAAATTTTGTGCGAGATTGTTACTGAACATTTAGATTATCACAAATTTTGTTCACAATGGCTACCAAACTTCTATACAAAGTCCATAAAACAAAGAGAATGGAATCGGCGCTAAGTTTTCTAACATGTTAGGATGTTAAAGGTGAAGGTGAAGGTCAAGAAAGGCGTCCTTTCTGTAGACTTCATAGAACGGGCCAACGGTGAGCGATGAAGAGCTGCAGAACAGTGTTACAGCATGGCTTAATTCACAGGCAGAATTCAATGAAGTGGGTATTAAAAAGCTGGTCCATCGCTATTATAAATGTCTAAATCTTAATGGCAACTATGCATAAAAATAGTAGTTTTAATAGTAGTAGTTGTCTATAATGAAAACCCCTTCATGTATTGGTGTTTGTTTAATAACTATACGGCACTTATTTTATGAATCACCTTGTACATAATGTTTTTTACAAAAAAATACTTTATTAAATGGCGATTTGTATTGTTGTTAATAAAATCATATTATTTATAAATTTATAGCGAATTTATCTTCTTTTCGCAGACGGTACAAAAATGTGATACACGTCAATTATTTTCCAAGTCTTTTTAGCCAGCAGTCCATCTCCATAGCAGGGTTTGTCTGTTACTTGCTTAGTCATTTTAACACACTTGGAAAACTAACGCATTTGAATGAATGGTAAGAACTGAATAAATACGAAATTTTATGTTTACCAGTTAGACAAAAACAAACGGGGTTGGTTAAAATTTATCCCCGCTAATATTTATTAACCAATCGCGAAATTCCAAACAGTTAAGAAAATATGTTTCACATAAAATTATCATATTATCGGTAAGTAAAAATATCGTCTAATCCCTTCCACATTTAACCTGTTGTCACAAAAGAAGAGTATTATAAGTCCTATATCTCTTGTTAAATATTTTTAGATTTGTTCAATATGGCATGTTTGCCTATTATCTGTTAAATCATGGAATGGTAATATGATATTACCATTCCAAAATTTTCGGAAAAGCGAGCTTAAAAATGCAAAAATTTATTTTGCATATGCATTTATGAAAAATTTAGGTAATTTGCAATTATGCACTTAATATATATTTTACATACTCGTATAATCCAACTTCTTGATATGAGCACTTAAGCTAATAATACACGATCATAAATTACATATGCATATATTTATTGAACAATGTCCCTTGAATGTGTATTACAAGTTTTATAGCAAATTTGACGAAATAGAACCTGTTCTAAATTTCAAGGCCATTCTTGTGTATTTCTGGTTAATTCTGGGGATTATAGTTTTTCAAATTGGTTGAAGACGTAGGTGGTGGCAAGATTCATTCATTTTTTAATGGAATTCACAATAAATTGACAAAGACATCACACGATAAATTATGTCAAGTTACCCAAGTAGTGCCAATATTTTTTACTGTCTACAAACAACAAAATGTCATTCCTCTTTGTCATTCTTGATTTTAAATATTATCGTGTATTGTGTCCAGCGCTTCAATTTTAACATATATTTCTATTTTGAACTTATCGCAAATGAGAATTAATGACTATTGAATCTCATTTCTACATGCAAATGTCGCCTAATGTGTTGCGTTAATTACTACAATTTGACAAACTAAGTTTGTACCAGTATGCAGAACGCACACGTCGCGACGTCACTTTTTCCAGGTTGTTAGGATAATTAAAAATTCGTTGAAAAGTCACACCTATCTCTGGAACGCACAGATGCATTTTGCTCGTATTGGAGCTTGTCAATGTACGGTATCCTGGGCAGATATGACTTTTAACTTCTATACATCGTGTATATAACACAGGCCTACAAAAAAAAATTTTTTTTTTGGTGCATCTCTGTTTGTTTGAATTGACGATAAAGTAGGTAATGTACAGTATATTGACATACGTCATTTTAACTCATCAGCTCTAGTTTACCTACTACCCTCATTGTGAATTGTTGTCGGTCTTGTTATGGTCTTGTTCGTAACTAGTCATTATTACAATATCATCGATAAAGTTTGTGTTACTATATCATTATGGCTAGTACGTCCAAACGTTGTGTTAACGATCCTTATATATTTTGTTATGTTTGTGGTGAATACATACTGAAAAATCAGCGTAAATCGATTACAAACACAGTGCTTCGTTTGTATTTTGCTTACTTCGGTATTGAAATTCTACACCAAGATAAAGTGTGGGTGCATCATAGTGTTTGTAAAATATGCGTTGAACATTTGCGACATTGGGAGAGAGGGAAACGTAAGTCTTTGAAGTTTGGAGTGCCTATGATATGGCGAGAACAAAAAAATCATTATGACGACTGTTACTTTTGTATGATTAATATAGTGGGCATCAACAAAAACAATCGCCATAAATGGAAATACCCCAATATTTCTTCAGTACAAAGACCTGTTCCTCATTAAGAAAATGTTCCAATACCAACTTTTCACCAGGTAGTGCAGCAATCTCAGGAGGATGAAGCTGAAATACCTATTTATTCCCAAGTAGATGATGACTTTCAATGAGCTTAGTGGCCTCATCAGAGACTTAGATCTTTCGAAGGAACGTGCTGAGTTACTAGCGTCAAGATTAAAAGAAAAAAATTGTCTTTCCTCAGATGTTCAAGTGTCTACATATCGCATGAGAGAGGGAAAGTTATTGAAGTTTTTTTCATCTGATGAAAATTTTGTGTATTGCTGTAACGTGAGTGGTTTGCTGGCTTTCATGGGTTTAACGATCTATCAGCCCAATGAATGGCGTCTCTTTATTGACAGTAGTAAACGAAGTCTAAAAGCAGTTCTTCTACATAATGGAAATAAATATGCTCCCGTTCCAATTGCTCACTCAACATGTGTAAAAGAAGAATATGAGGTAATTTCAAATCTTTTACAAAAAATAAAATATATTGAACATAACTGGGTGATCTGCGTCGACTTGAAGATGGTTAATTTTTTATTGGGTCAACAGAGTGGTTATACTAAATACCCATGTTTTATTTGTCTCTGGGACAGTCGAGCTAAATCACGTCATTGGACTGCAAAAAATTGGCCTGTTAGAGATGCTCTTGTTGTTGGGGAAAGAAATGTTATAAATGAACCCTTAGTTTCAAGAGAAAAAAATCATTCTTCCGCCATTGCATATAAAATTAGGGCTAATGAAGCAATTTGTTAAGGCTCTCGATAGAAATGGTCAATGTTTCCAGTTTATTTCTCACAAATTTCCTGGTTTAAGTACTGAAAAACTAAAAGCAGGTATCTTTGATGGACCTCAAATACGTAAATTGATGAAAGACACAACTAATTTTGAGACTTGTATGAATGATGTGGAGAGGCTTGCCTGGCAATCTTTTGTAGCAGTTGCACAAAATTTCCTCGGAAATCATAAGGCTGACAACTATGTAGAACTAGTAGAGGAAATGCTGGTGCGATTCAAAGATTTAGGCTGTAATATGAGTATAAAATTACACTCTCAATAGTCATCTACATCATTTCCAACACAATTTAGGAGATCTAAGCGAAGAACAAGAGCAACGTTTCCACCAAGACCTAAAAACAATGGAGAATAGATACCAAGGAAGGTGGGACAGTGATATGATGGCTGACTATTGCTAGGGAATCATGCGAGATTGCCCGAGTCAGTTTCATTCTAGAAAATCACTCAAAAGACAATTTCTTGTTGTTTAATGTCAATAAAATATAAATTTTTTGTGAATTGTGTTTTTTTTTTCTCGGGAACTAGAACTGACAGAAGAAAACGGGTAACATTTTTGATATCGCCATGTAAGACATACTTAAAATCGGGACTAAAATCTCCAGCACCAAAATGGTTGTAGGCCAGTGTAATTAATGTTTTGAACTTATTGCAAATGAATTAACTATATATACATGAAGTATAGAAGTGAAAAGTCATATCTGTCAAGGATACCGTACATTAACAAGCTATAATAAGAACGAAATATATCTGTGCGTTCCAGAGGTAGGTGTGACTTTTCACGAATTTTTAATTATGTATTTCTATTATGATGTATTGCCGCCTTCATGAATAAGTGAAGTACATCTTTTGTTATTCTGCTTCTAATCGCCAATATAAGCTGTGACTGAAATAAAATCTAGGGAAAGTGAAGAAGATAATAGATAGTATTTAATGCAAATATAAAATTTATGATTGGAATAGTATTTTTAATATTGAAAAAAAAAATATTTACTGTTTTTCTCTGTGTAATACTGATATTACTTGCAAACTAATTTAATAAGCTGAATGAACGAGTTCGTAAAAAAAATGATAACAACATTAAAGTTAATGTAATTTTTCAACTTATAATTCGAGACGAACGAATAGAAGTCAAGAAAGACCTTGATCTCGCTGGATTCGCAACTTTGTTCTCTGATTCCGTTATATATTGCAAAAATATCCCCTTGTCTGCTTCGTACGTGATTTCAGGACAAAATCAGACGAATAAAATGTGCGATTCTCACTTTTACCAAAGTTCGTTGTATCCCGCAAAAACCGGCGCAGAACAGAAAAAAAAAAGGAAAGACCAGTGCGAAAAGACCACGTTCCACCGCAGTTCCCACATATACGTGCACCTCTTTTCCTTTTGTGGAAACTTTTCTCTTCTCTTGTTCGGTGTCGCGTCGCGTTTCAATCCAAACTTTTAGTAGAAAGTTGGAGGCGTAAATTAAAAGAGACACAAGAGGTGTCTCTCTCAGTTTCTTCACTTAATCCGGTATCCTCTTTCGAGGACATCGTAATTAAGAGACTTCACTCTCTCGGAAAAATCAACAATCGCCTCATTTAAATTCTCCACTTTTGGTCGTTAATTAGCAGTGTTCATCTCGAAACCGAGAAACGGTACACTCAAAACGAAACTGTTTTTTTTTTTCTTCGTTGTGTGTCTTGTGTATGCGCAGACAAACAAACAATTAACTTTTGATGTAGTCGACCTTTGTTTTGCACTTTAGAGTTTCTCTTCCGAAGGAAAAGCTAGCAGAATAAACTTACGTTCTTGTCAATTTATTATTTCATTATGAAAACTTGCATGTGCATTTCTTAATTTGTAAAGTTTAATTTAGAATAAAACTCTCTATTTTGTCCTTGTTGAGGATGTGTAAATTTTTAATTAAAAATTTTAAACAAAATTATAGTGTGTTCAAATTCTCTAAAAATTAATTTTCAACTAACTAAAATGTCATATAATGAGTATTGTAATAAGAACGATTGAATTAATTTCTACACACGTCCGATTAACTATACAACTATATACAATAAAATATTGCTAAATACTCTACACAATTTTGCTTGCACACCCTCGCTCTTTCTTTTAATTTTTGATCGCGTTTTCGCATTCCCTTTCCTACTCGACTTCTGGAGTTTCTCAATGTTCCAACTTAGGTCCACTTATATTTATTATCCGAGGGCTGTCTTTTATGTTTTACATATTGGGACATAGAGGGCGCCACTAATCAAATGTTAATATTAAAAGTGAACCTCCATCTTTAGTTAGCCTAAATACAAAGTTCCAGTGCTATACGTGTAGTGTGTTAGCTGCAATGAACCGTGAAAGTTGACAAGTTAGTCGAAAAATGGAATTAAATCATGAGAATTTTTGAGCAATAATTTTTATAATTTTCTAAGACAATTATCTCAAAAATAATGCCTCTCCGACTTGGTTTCTGTTTTCGGTAGTGACGCAGCACATCAGCCAACAATTTCTCGTTCGTTTGGAGAATTCAAACGTGGACGGATTAGTCTTAGCGGCGATCCAAGAGCAGGTGCACCAAAAACGGCAGTCACTCAGGAAAGCGTCGATGCTGTGCGCAAGTTCATCAACGAAGATCGACATATGTGACATATCATACCGCAAAATTGAGGAATCATTGGGGATTTCATGGACCTCAATTCAATAAAATTTGCATGAAGAATTGTGTGTAAAAAAAATAGTTTCCTGTTGGGTACCACATCTGTTGACCGAAGTACAGAAAGCAGCTAGGGTGAATTGGTGTCAAAAAACTCTATCAAGAAACTGTAAAACGTGTGCAACATCGTGAGTGGTGAGGAATCTTGGATTTACTCAGACAAGACAAAAAACAAACGGCAATCGTCTGTTTGGGTGTTCCAAGGTGAAAAAAGTCATCCGTTCTCGAAGTGTCTCCAAAAAGACGGTCACGACATTTGTCTTGAAAGCAGGTCTTGTACCAACAATTTCTCTAAAAGATCAAGGAACTTTTACTGCCGATTAATATACAACCATTTATTTGCCGCAAGTCATCGCACGAATCATCCTCCACCAAGACAAAGCAAGTTCGCACTCGCAAGACAATTGAATTTTTACCGCAACAAAACGTCGAATTGTTACACCATCCTCCATACAGTTCCGACCTAAGTCCCAATGATTTCTTTACCTTTCCGAAAATCAAGGACGGATCGTGTAGTCGAAGGTTCCAATCGTCGGGAGGAGCAGTCGATGTCTTGAAAACGCAATTTTAACTGTACCAATAAACCAGTCGAATAACTACTTCCAGAGTTAGTTCGAGCGCATGCAAAAGTGCATAAATCTTCGTTGAAAATACTTCCAAAAACAATCAAGTCTTTAAAAGCTTCTGTTTTATTCCCCAGCTCTATATGCAAAATATAAAAGACTACCCTCGTATTTATCAATTAGTTACTTAATAATGTGTCTTAATTGTACAGTTCTGGCTTATGCAGTTAGCCTTGAAATATATCAAATATAATTGATGCAGAGCTTATGCAAAACAATTTAAATACCATCCACAGTTGGTCTCGAATGGAAAAATTTTATTTAAATATCGTGTTGTTACTTTCACAAGGAAAATAAATTATATAAACTCTCTTTCTTACATCGGCAACGCTTTTATAGAAAAAAAGTTCTATGAAAAATCTTGATGTTACGTTCGATAGTAAGTCGACCTTCAGTGGACACCTGCTAAACATTACTAGATATACTGTTAAGTCTCTGAGTTTTATCATTAGAATGCCCGGAATTTTGAGAAATGTTTATACATATCTGTAAATCTTGGTATTGGGTAAGACTAGGGATTTATGTAATTACACACCTATACCCATACTTTCTAATTCTGCCAAAATTTTTGAACAAGTTATATATAACTCAAGCAATCCTTTTGTTCGTTCCCATATATAACCTCTTCAACACAGAATGCTTGAATACTACTAATTTTATGAGTTTTACCTAATACGTACGCGAAGAGCTACATTGTCAAGGATAGGTTGACGTTATTTAAACAGATTTTTCCAAAGCTTTCGATACAATTTATCATAAGCTTGTTATACAGAAATTTGATCCTTTTGGTTTTAATGCTGCTTTTTGTAAGATAATCAACTCTTACATGTCCAACAGATAGATATGTTTTTTATAATTGTTTTAAGTCATTAGAATTTGTTTCATTATCTGGAATTCCACAAGGATCAAATCTGGATCCCTTGCTTTTTAAGATAAACATCAATGATATGTTTCCATTATTGTCTCGTCAAGTATTAGCATATGCCGATGATGATAAGCTCTTTCATAGTATCTGTAATCAACGCGATGTAGACATACTTCCACATAATTTGAGTTTACTGTCGAATTGGCTCGAAAAGAATAAGCTTGTTTTGAACCTTGACAAACGTAATGCTATGACTTTCACTGGAAAAACATTCATACTTGTCCTCTTATTCAATTTATGATGTGTAATGTCAGATGATGGGATGGCAGAATCACCATGTAATATCAGATCCTGGCAGGATCGCCATGTAATGTCACCTGGCTCCGGAGGTCACATTGTTGCCTTTACACCGGAGGTTTACCAGCATGATAAATAATAGACGGGACAACGATTAAATAACGACATATAATTTAATAAAGATAATAGCAATGATAACAATAACAAACACTACATTGTAATAAAGAGGCACTAGTCTTGCAGGGACTCTAACTCTCTGACTCTGACTGTGACTCTGTCTCTGACTGACTGTCTCTGACTGACTCTGTCTGCCGAGACCTCTGAGTGTCTCGTTATATATTAGAGTGTGTCCCCTAGCCTAGTGATCTGGTTACAAGATAAACACAATGTGGTGAAAGATCATAACTCACCGAGGCTGTATTGTCGAAAGAGATGTTTTGTAAATACATGACCTGGTTTAGTGATCGCATCTTCCACCTGGCGAAAAAGAAAAGAAAAGGGCTTCCAAGCCGTTTGGCTGTTCTTGTTTTCGTGTTAAATATATATATAATTACATTTCCTTACATACTATGTGTAGGTGCTTAATATATTGTACATTAGTGAGATATATTATACAATATTTCTTATACAAGTTTATACTATACTATATAACGATGCGTGTATAGATAAGTTACACTAAAAGTATTATTATTATAAACGAATTGAAATTTATTATACTTATAAATTAAAATTGTTACAAATGGTAAATGATAAATTGTAAATAGTAAATCGTAAATTGTAAATTTTAAATTGTAAATGGTAAATGGTAGATGGGCCGTTGTACACTGTCTCAAGTTTGTTTTTTTTGTTTGCTTAAATTTGATCTCCATAACATGTGGTAGTATATATAGAATAGTTGCCTTGTTTCGCAGCTTGCAATTCTTGTCTTTCTTTTTTCGCATTCGATTCTTTGTTTCCAATTCTTTATGCTTGCTTGACTGTTTGTCTTCAATTCTTTGTGCTTTATTGTTTGTCTTCAATTCTTTGTGCTCGATTGTTTGTCTTCAATTCTTTGTGCTCCCCTTTATCTGATATGTAATGTCACCTAGACCCGGAGGTCACATTGTTGCATTTACACCGGAGGTTTACCAGCATGATAAATAATAGACGGGACAACGATTAAATAACGACATATAATTTAATAAAGATAATAACAATGATAACAATAACAAACACTACATTGTAATAAAGAGGCACTAGCCTTGCAGGGACTCTAACTCTCTGACTGTGACTCTGTCTCTGACTGACTCTGTCTCTGACTGACTCTGTCTGCCGAGACCTCTGAGTGTCTCGTTATATATTAGAGTGTGTCCCCTTACCCTAGTGACCTGGTTACAAGATAAACACAATGTGGTGAAAGATCATAACTCACCGAGGCCGTATTGTCGAAAGAGATGTTTTGTAAATACATGACCTGGTTTAGTTATCGCAGATGTTCGGCTCACCAGCGTGAGTGGAATTAAGGACCTTGTTGTGTTATTTGATTCATCTTAATGGTTTATTGGTTCGATTAACGAAAATTGTTTGTCTACCTCAAGAATGTTAGGATTTATTATCAGGACTTGTAGATATTTGAATGATGTTGCGTCTCTGGATTTCTTATACTTCGCTCATGTTCCTTCTAAATTGGAATATGCTTCTGTCGCTGGATTCCCTCATTACCAGCGTTCGGATTTTATGTAAAAATCATATTTCTTATAATTAGGAATATCACCTCAATATTGATATAACCATTCAGTGTAGAATGGATTTATCCATTCTACACTGAAATAATGCGATTAACGGTATTAAAAATTATATATTTTGCAATTAAGCTTTAATTCATATTTTGAATTTGTGTGAATAAAGTGAATATTTTTTACATTTTCAACATAAAATCGAATATTTTTGGTGAAACGACCGATTTTCGTGATCGCTATATTGAAAATTTTTTAATTGGTGTTCTTAACCAAAATATTTTGTTAAAATCTTTTTTAATCAGTACGAAAGAGCTAAACCAATAGCGTAGAAATTGTTCGCCGCACTTTGTTAATGAAAGTTTGATGACTTCTCTTGCTCACAAATTTAAAATTTTTTTACAAAAATTTAGTTCACTTAGTTTCTGGCACGCGGAATAAATAGAGTCTGCCAGGAAATTAGTGGTCAGTTTCCTTTAGTTAATTCTTTAATTTCGAACATAAAAAAATACTTAAGAAAATGAGTCCAAGTATATAAAAAAAAATTGCCGAATATTCCTCCTGAACCAGTAGTAATTACCCGATGAGGAACGTGGTTAGACGCACCCGTATTCCAGGCGAATAATTAAAATCATATAAAAGACATTGTATTAGATTTTTCTGATTCAGCTGAATCCATTATAAAATCCAAAAGTTTATTCGAAAAACGCGAGATTCTACATCAGTATATTATTTTATTCTTTGGGCTTGAGTTCGGTTAATTATAATAATCAAACAAAAAATTGTGTAGAGATAGTGCCTTGGGGAGGGATTAACTGTCAATACATAAAACAACAAATTGGTTGCTTTTACAAAAATGAGAAAACAGAACGATCTGAACTAACCAATGAAGTGAAGTATCTAGGCATAGTACACGAAGCTGAATTGGAGCGGACACCTTGCCAAAGTGGCGGACAAGGCGACGCAGCTCCTCTCTAGGTGCAGGAGAGCTAGTGGCAAGACCTGTGGACTAAAACCAAATGTGCTAGTTGGAGGAAGGCGGAGCTGATATTGTAGGTAGGGCTCCTTACGTCTCTTCAGCTCTGTTGGGAATCACGGGACGTATGAACAGCACGGGAACCGTCTCCATGGACGCCATCATGGGTCTCCCTCCGCTGGAAATATTTGTGAAAGCGGAGGCTATAGCTGCGATCCTGAGGTTGAAGGCCAACATCTTATGGTGTCCTAATAAGGTTGTGGAGAGCACACAAATACCACAGGAACTATACTGAGAGATCCTATATTACAAGAGAGATTATATTTGCAGCTAAGCTAAACATGTCTATACCGAGCGATTTGGGTGCCGGCAGTTGCCAGCACCCCACGGATGGATCAACATCCATTCGGGGCACAGGCATATGCGGAATGTGCCCTAGAGGGAATATATCATTAAGTCTGGGGAAGCATACGACTGTTTTCCAGGTTGAATTGTTTGCAGTCGCAGCCTGCTTCGAGAAAATTAGAGAAACCGACTACACAAACAAAAAAAAATCGACATAATGGCTGATAGTCAGACAGCTATTAAAGTCATTGTGAATCTATCTACCAGGTCTAAACTGGTGAAATATTGTAAACAGGTCTTCAATAGACTGGCACAAGACAATACTGTGTCACTGATATGGGTGCCAGGACATGAGGAGATTAAAGGCACTGAGATGAACTGGCCAAGGAAGGTTCAAATAGGACCTTCATAAGACTAGACGCTGTATATAAATCGCCAAGGATTCCGCTAGAAGGGAGACCTGGTTATGGCTAGAAAGAGAATATAAAAAGAAATTGAGGTTAACGGAAGATCAACTCCGTACTAAGACACTACTAGGGGTATTGAATGCTGGGCTTTCAGTCATCCTAATTCGTAGTGACAAAAAAGAAATTAAAATATTCCTGGCTGATGACCGGGCACTGTCCTTTAAGGAAGCATATGTACAGCATAGGCTTAGTTAGTGAGCCCTGGTGTAGGTGGTGTGGAAAACAGGAAGAAACTAGGCTTCGTGTATTATGCACTGGTGAGGAACTGAAGGGAAGATATATATTGAATCCTACGAGGGTACTCAAATTTCTCCGGAGGAGGAGTGGCTTTTATGGAGGACACAAGACTAACAGAATGCAAATGAGGGATCTATTGCGGGTGGTACAAAGAGCAGTGTGCCTCTCCAAAAAAAAGAACCAGTAAAAGAAGGAAAATACAGTATACGCTATAAATGGATTTACTGCCATTTCTATTACAAATTTTTATTTCAATCATTTTTTTGGAAAAAAAAACTAATTAATTCGATTGAATTAAGATATTATATGTGCGAAATTTCACATTTTCAAAAATTTAAATCCTATATATGCCTTCATAAATATCTACGTTAATTAGACTTTTAGTTAACATTTTATTAATTTACAAAATCTCACTAACTACTTATTTTTATGCTTGTCAAATTAAATTGCAATTATAATGTCCGTAAATGTATTTACGAAACCCCTAAAATACACCAAGAGTAATTTATTTACCGTCGCCTAGGCGCGAATTAAAAACAAAATGTTTAATTACCAAAGTGACGTTTTTCTTTTCCCTTTTTTTCAAAACACCATCCCTATTTAATCCGGATCCCGGAGCTTTTCAAACTAATAATACTCGCAAACAAAACGCCAGAATTGTAAACCAACATCAGTATTGTTTTCTGCTCTCGCTGACGCAAATGTGTTTTACGTGTTTTTCTTTCCTTTCAACTTTCAGCTAAATTCAATTTTATATGCCGTGTTTTTTTTTTGAAATAATAAAGCTTTTGATAACATAAGAGCAACATAAGCTAGCGCGTGTATGCATATATCTAAATGTGGACTGCATACATATATTTGCCTAAGAAATTGGTTTTCGAAGTATTATTCCTAATGAAATACTCATATAGATACACAGGATTTTTGAAACAGACCTATATTCAACAAAGAATTAATGAAAAGATATTTACAGGGCATAAAAGAAATTTCAGATACAAGAGAAAACAAAGAACACAATTCAATGATGGCATAGCCAACAATCGGGACACTGAAAACATATAGTATCGATACAATAATAATTATTATAATAAAAAAGAGATGATAGAGAAATATATAAAAATAACAATGAAGACAATGATTTAATAAAATTAACCAACAACATCCGCTGCTTTTGTCGATTCTTCCAGTCTGGAAGAGTGAAGTGACTTTTAAATTCCAAAAAAATTACCCCATGTGCCAAATTAAGCAAAATTATTCAGAATATACTAAACAATCGCCGAATCATAGGCTGCCTAAACAATCGAGCCAGTAATTGCAAAACCTTGAAAAATGGCCCTCTTCGAGGCTCAGTTCTGGCTTCTCTAATGTTAATATTTACACCAATGATCTGCCATGCACAAAATCATGAAAGTTTCTATATGTAGATGACCGGGCTTTATGCATCCAAACCAAGAATTTAGATGGTGGAGAATTACAACTTGCTAAAGATCTGCAAGCTTTAAACGAATATAATAAGAAATGACGCTTACAACCAAACCCTTCAAAATCCAAATCATATGCCTTTAATTTGTGTAACAAGGAAGCCAACAGGGAACTGAAAGTTGAATTTGATAGTAGTCAGATCAATCGCAATCCCCACTCTAAATATCTGAGCGTAACGTCAAAACTCGCTTAATTGGCTGATTTGGCCGCATGGAAGAGAGAAATTAAGCGAGTTTTTACATCTGAACTTCAGACACCCGAAAATAAAGTTTACTGTCGAAATGGAGGAAAGAAATCGGCTACCATTCTTAGACTTGATGATAATAAAAAAACCGGATGGCTCGCTAGGATACAGCGATACAGATACAGAAAACCTACACACACGAACAGATATCTCAACACATCTTCACATCATCATCCGGCACAGTTAAGCTCTGTAATAAAAACATTAATCCACAGATCTCAAACTCTGTCAGACGCAGAACATCGAAAGGAAGAAATGGGAACAATAAAAAACATATTACAAGCGAACGGATATGCACAACATGCCATTAACAGAGCGACACGAATTAACAAGTACCAACCAAAAAAGAAAGAGAGATCTACACGGACAGCATTTGTTTTTTAAGTGAAAGGTACGACTGAGAAAATAGGCAGAATACCATGCCGACACGACATAGACACTATTTAGACGACAGGTAGGAAAATAAGAGACATGTTATCTAGTACAAAGGACAAAATAGAACTAGAAAAGCAAGGTGTCTACGAAATATCGTGCTATGAATGCGACCAAACATATAGAGGACAGACTAACCGAAAAACCAGCATACGGAGGGAAGAGCACAGAAATGCGATAGCTAAAAAAGAAACATCATCCATAGCTAAACATATATTACATACAGGATACACCATCGACTTCCATAGTACAAAAACTATAGCCCGCAGTATGAGGTTAACGTACAGGATAATAAGAGAGCAATCACAAGGAGCCAGACATGCGTCCCCACTACTACGGGACCATACAATACGAGCGGCACAGGAAATCGGCGCACTCTTATGCCTTGTTCACAATGAGCGTAGTACATAAGAAGCACGTAAAACGTAAGACATGCGTAATACGTAAAATTGGAATAATGTTCACAATGACCGTAAGATTTACGTGTTCGCGCAAGCGCTGTAATGATATTTCAGAAATTTAAATTTCAAGTTTTTGTATGAGGTTAGAAGTTGCAATCAAAAGTTTTAATTGCTGTGGTAATTAGCATGGATACTAATATAATAACAAGTCAGCTTTTATTGCTGTTATTATTTAGAAGACGTCAAGCCGAAGCCAATGCAAATAAAACAAACATGACAGAAAAATTAGGCGTTGGTGGGTTAGACCTGTAAATGTAAATAGAGAAAAACGGGGAGAATTTAGAAGAATAATATTAGAATTGAAAATGCATGACAAGGAATGGTTTTTTGCCTATACTAGGATGACGTCAACTTTATTTGACAATTTTGTAAACCTTATTGGTCCACATCTAATCAAGAATAGTATTCGTAGACCAATATCTCCAAGTAAACGACTTCTTATAACATTAAGGTAAAACACATGCACCTATGTATATTTGTTATTTTATAAACGTTATAATTATAGGTTTTTGGCTACTGGTGATAGTTATTTTTCATTAGCACAGAGTTACCAAATAGGTAAATCAACAGTATGTGAAATAATAAAAGAAGTTACTGTTGTAATATGGAATATTTTAAATCCAATAATTATGGTAGAACCTACCTGCAAAAGAACATTACTGCCCCACAAACTTTGTGGACAGTGATGATGTTTTGGGAAGATGGAGACAAGAAGCAGAACAGACAATAATGGAAACTTGTAATAGACTTGATAGTAATAATGCATCGAATGCAGCTATTACTATGAGAAATAATTTGGGAAAATATTTCTTATCTCCACCTGGATTTAAGGAAGGACAAATTGAATACGTAAAACGCACGTAGAATGATAAAATTATATATTAAATATAAATATAAAATATTACAATAAATCAGAGACTGTGGTTATATAAATACATACAAAAAAGAACCTTTACCACAATGATGTTTATATTCTAGAATACAAACATCATTGTGGTAGGGGTTCTTTTTTTGTACTTATATTAAGCAGTATAAATTAAATTCATTATTTTTTGTTTAATTTCCCTCCTTTTTCCTTTGTCTGCAATTTGTTGCAATTCAAATGCAACAAGATTGCCAAATTCCTTTTCTTCGGCTTTCTCAGTCATATTTAAATTAATTGTATCCAGTGTTTTTAATATTTCGGAATCAATTTGATTAACATTTCTTTTTTTGAGTGGCATAGTTTTCAGTCTTTTTGATGGTGGAGTGCCAAGTTCAAGTACTAAAGAAAAATGGTTAATGTATGTTACTTTCGATTTTTCTTTACCTTCAGGTTCATCAATAGTATCTCCTAAAGATGAAGTACATGGAAATACAAAATTTTCATATTCTGGATTAGCATCCTCCAAATTTGAAGTGCTAGGAAAAGAAACACTTGGCATTTGCGTTTCACAAACTGCTAGCGGCTCTTCAACGTTGACTTCAGTCATTTGTGAATCTGTTAAATTACATATATATATTTTTATTTACATATTATATTAATATACAGAATATATTACCACTGTTATATGACATTTGGGAGTTATACTCCGACAAATTATCTGCTTGTATGGTACCTGGTTTTCTGATATATCGCCTAGAATAATTATTTGAATATTGTATAATTACACAATACACCACAATACCTTCTCTGCTGTATGAAGTCATCCAAAAACTTCATATCATCAAACCATACCCAGGATTTGTCTCTTGCAGCAGAACCGCTAGTCGGTTTGGATATTCTTTTCCTTTCCCGTGTATACCGCTCTTTCAAGGTTTTCCACAACTTTTCACATATTTCACCTGTAAGATATTTAGTATATCAATATAAATTTATAGCAAATTCAATGTTTTAATTACTTGTAGAGGCAATAGTTTCAGCTATTTCATTCCATGCATTTTGCTTCCTTAAAATGTCTTTATAGCTTTTATGTCCTTTATTATATAAATACTCTTTTATCCTCGCCAAATTAATTAAAAGTTCTACATCTACCTTCTCCATCACCTTTATTAAATTAAATTACTGTGTAAAAGCCATCAACAAATATTTATTTATAATGTAATAAATTGTAATATAATAGTTTATACTTACTGCAACGATAAAACAGGAACGCTATAATTTTACGAAAAAGAAGTCAGAAATACAATTTACAAATAATAACTGTATATAAAGTCCTAGTTAATAGGTAGTCAACATCAACACATGTGAGAAGCAACATTAAAATGCCGTTCGCACTTGCATCAATTTCCCGCTTCTTTCTTTATTACCATACTGCCAATCAGTCCAGCTATCCAACTTCAGAAATATTATTTTACTACATTTATACGTAAGATTTCCGTAAAGAGTACGGAAAGTTGGATTCATTTCAACTTTACGTATTTTTTACGGACAGGCGTAAGATGAACGTAAACGTAACGATTGCTTATGGTCATTGTGAACAGGTACATAACTTTCTCATATATTTAACTTTATGGTTTACGTTTATTTTACGTGAACTTTACGTCTTACGCTCATTGTGAACAAGGACTTAAAGTTACCTTCTCAACGAGAAGGTCCTCTAGAAAAAGGTGAAAGTGATGTCACCGAAACGTCAGCAAGAAAGTTGTCCTTCTCAGGACGAAATCATCCAAATGCGGCGAAATACCCCAAAGAACAACGCTTCAACAAACGACCACGAAAACATTCGACGAAATATATATATATATGTATGGAATTTTGGTTGAAAAGAATGTAAACTTGTTTCTGTTGTTTTACCATATAGTACTTCAATTCTCACACACATCTCATCTGAGGTTTTACATGATATTAAATTTGTAATTATTTTCTCATAAACTGACATTATTATGGTTCTTAAGGCTTTCAAATCATTTTCTTCCCACGCTTTCTTTTCTGCTTCATCATTTGGGCTTTTTATCTTATCTTCCACAATATCATATAGAGCAGAGATTTTTAGTATGATAACGAACTGGAATTTCCATGCTTGGTAATTTTTCCAATTTCCATCTAGTAAGGATAGTTTTCTTTAATTCAACTACATCCATTTTTCTTTTGTCTTTTTTAATTGCAATTTCTACCTTTACTTATAACGCGACTGGGCACATAACCTGTTGTAAAACGTAAAAGGTGTTGTGTAAAAGGGATTTTGATTATCTCACTATTTTAGCATTTATTATTAATAATGATTTCCAATGACTAACAACCCATTTCATTATTGTTAGACAAACTTGTCAAAGTAATAGTAAAATAACTCATTCTTTCCTACTATTTTTTGCTTGCTAGAAATAAATGTTAAAATAAGATACAAGTAACTTATTTCAACATTAAGTGTATACTTATAAAATTTGAATATGAATAAATAATAGTAATTAATATTAAAAAATAAACTGTCGTTAAAACATATTTATTGACAAAAGTATTCGGTACATATTGCATTAAGTCAGGAAATGTATTTTGCAGAGTTTGTATTACCCAGTAAAGCATCGTCATATTTCCGGGTGTAGCGTAAAAAAACTTCATTTGCATTTGACTGTTGGTGTTCACCTGTGATGAAATTCACCTGTTGAGCTCACGGAACGGTTTAAATAAAACGTACAGCAGGCTCTTAATTGTATAAGCTCGTCTCGATCCGCCTAAGCTGTCCGTGACCACTTTCTGTTTTCGTTCCAATGTTTTTCTAATACGTAAATTTGCTACTCGACTATCCAATTTGTACCCATCCTAATCCGCATACGGCTTCTATCTGTTTTGTATGGAAATTCTAAAGAACGTAACAAGTTTCGTATATAAATAGTTTGCCTTTTGATAAAACATTTTCATACTTATCTTCTATTTTTTATAAATTGATTTTTTTTCCTAAAAATATCCACATTATATCATGATTGTTTTTACTCGACGAGAAGAACAATTCTAACTTTTTTAGTCATTTTATAAAAGGTTTTTCATTATGAACAACTCATTTTGTTTGTAAAATAAAATACAGATACCTTGAGAAATTTAAGATCATTTTTAGTTCTGTGTAAAGCACAATTAATACACACACAATAAATAATTGATGGAACACAATTTCATTCAAATACTTTTGCTGCCAGGAATAAATCCGTTGGCCTCATTTGACTTCCATTACTTTTTCACATAAATTGAGTCAACTATCACCACGGCCTTTCGGAAAACGACAAGAAGACTAAAACAAACAGAAGAGTAGATACCACTCATTCGAAAAATAGATGGAAGCTGGGAAAAAATAGGACAAAGGATCTATTTTTGCCAAGTATTTCAACCATGACCACCATTTGAAGGAAATATTAATGATTAAATAACTGCGTCTCTTCAAGCAGTAACGAACACCATAACAACAACCATGAAAGTTAATAGAATAATAAAAAATGACCTAAATTCAAAAAAAACCCTCTGGACATGACGTAGGGATTCTTATGCTCACCTACCTATTCAATACTGCTGCTCGACTGAAATATTTTACAGCGCAAGGGAAAATAGCCTAAATAATACTTCTACACAAGCAAGGAAAACCCCCAAATTCTCCATCATCCTACCGACCAATTAGTTTCCTGCCGGTAATCTCTAAAATTATGGAAAAAACTATTGACAAAAAGATTAGGGTACATTATCACAGTCAAAAATTTAACACCTGAATATCAGTTCGGTCTTAGATGTCGCAACTCTACCATTCAACAGACTCACAAAGTAGTGGATCAAATCAACAAAACAAGCTAATGCGCAGCAATCTTCCTCGATGTGAGCCAAGCCCACCATAAGGTTTGACTATATTTAAACTTAAACAGAAGCTCCCATATGGCATGTTTATCCTTCTTAGATCCTCCTTAGAAGAAAGGTATTTTACAGTCAGAAACGAGTCACAAATAACAGGACTACGTCCCCTAAGATCAGGTGTTCCTCAGGGTAGCGCCTTGGACCTATATTATACCTAATCTTCTCAGTTAATCTTCTAACGAATGAAGGAGTAATTACCTCGACAATTCTGCAAGAAAACGTAAACCAAATAATAAAATTGACGTATTAAAATAGAAGAAGAAAAATCAAACCATATAGTATTTAAAAGTGCCACGGAAATTTACCTTTAATAGGACTTAACAATGAAGAAATACCCACAACGGAATGCGTTAAATATTTAGGACTACACCTAGACCAGAAACTTACCTGGCAAGGGCACATGTAGAAAAAACGCCAACAAGTTGAAACGAAAGTTCGGAAACACTATTGGCTCCTCGGAAAAAAAACCCAACTCTCAATTAGAAACAAATTCTTGGTACATAATGTAATCTTTAAGCCTATCTGGACGTATGGTATTCAGCTATGTGATACAGTAGTGAAATCCAATATTACGATCATAGAGATATTCCAATCAAAAACACTACGAGCAATTATTGATGCTCCCTACTGATGCACCATTGTGACAAATAGAGACAAGCACGACATGGATGT
This sequence comes from Melolontha melolontha, assembly GCA_935421215.2. Lineage (NCBI taxonomy): Eukaryota > Metazoa > Arthropoda > Insecta > Coleoptera > Scarabaeidae > Melolontha > Melolontha melolontha. The sequence goes on from OW285235.1 coordinate 187,971,057, forward strand.
TCCTGCAGTAGAGCAAACAATCAGGGAATGCAGTAGGCGCCATCTGTAACGACTCGAAATTCCTATTTCACTAGCTCTGGACATCCTAGGCAACAGCGAAGATATCAGAAGACTGAAACTTAGAAAACCATTGGACTTACCATTTTTAAATTAAAATGTGGAATTAAAATATGTATACAGTGTGTTATAAACTCATTGAAATTGTGTCATATAGCGTTATATTCAGTGGAATAGAGCTCTTTAACCCCATTTATGTCTCAATATGCTCATTGTTTGCATAAAGAGATTGCATTTTATACGCAAAGCAAAAAAAAAACATCACCGATAACACACTCAGTGTTGATCTATCTCCACGTCGTGTAATATTGCTGGTTTGTTGGTGTAAAAAACAACTTAACATAATCTCACAGAAAAAAGTCTAGGAGTGTTAAATCTCATGAGTAAAGGCCAGATTATATGTAAAAAAAAACTGAAAATATGCGCATAAATATGCAGATGTTTTAGCTTAAATATGCACTTCCTTATGAAAAATATGCAGTTAAAAAAATACGAGGAATGTTAAAAAATGGAATACTGTAGAAAAAATATTCGATTATGTTTACTACAAGTTTATTTAGAACATTTTACAACATTATTAACTATGAAAACAATTTACAATTACATATTTCTGAAAGTTTTCAACAGAAAAATTGTGACGCTTGTTTGAAAACATGTATTTATAATTTAAAAGGTTCGTTCTATGTCGACGCTTGATATAGGAGCATATTTCAAATTAGAAATATCATCTATTGTCAACTCAATATTTTCTACTGAATCACCACAGAAGATTTTAGCAATGTCCTTTAGCTTTTTAAAACCCTCATTTTTTCCTATTACTCTTAAAAATTTTTCATACACGGACTGTCCCACTCCTCCTTTAACATCAAAACATGACTTTTCAAATTTGTTTATTATGTCAACGCTCTCGATTAGCGACATAAACTGTTTTTCCAACCACAATATAGAATTGGAAATAAAACTGTAATTGGCTTTAATAAACGCCAACTGTTGAGGTATTTCTTTATTCGAATACACCTCTTGGGCGTCTATCACAAATTGTGCATCCCTATCAAGATCCATGATAATTGTCTTTATTCCTTCATAATGATTTGCATGAAAAATAGCAGCCTCCAACCACGTTCCCCATCGTATGCTTAGTGGTTGAAGAGGAAGCGGAACACCGGCTAGATTTTGTTTGTGAAACTGAACTTGTAATGGGGCCTTTAAAAATACTTTCTTAACACTACTAATTAAAGTATTTACTAAGGGAAAATGGTTTCTGACTTCTTCTGCAACACGATTTAGTCCGTGCGCCAAGTAAGTTGTGTGAATTAAATTTGGATAAAAGATTTTCAAGATGGAAGCTGCCTTCACCATCCGTGCAGCATCCGTCAAAAGCAATAGAATTTTCTCTGTTGGAATCGATACCGGTAAGAAGAAAGTTGCCAGTTCTTCCTGTATAAATCTTGTTATTGCCAAATTATTTGCCTTTTACAACTGTTTGGATGAAATGAAATAGGATTTTGCTGGAACCGATACGTTAAGGATACCATCATTAAATGAACTATGTATCGGCCCAAACTATCAGTAGTTTCATCTACGCATATAGGTATAAAGATAATTGTTTGCAACAACCTTCTTAATGCTATTCAATGTTTCTGCATACATACAGCGAATATATTTTTTTCTTAACGTGCTCTCGGCGGGAATGTTATATTTGCTGATGTACTTTTGTAAAAATAGCTTAACATTTAAATTGTTTAATTTATGTAGTGGAATGTCTGCCGATACAAATATTTGACACTAATCTTCATTAAATTGTTCTTGTTCCGATTTTTTGGAAATTGAAGGCAAACATTGCGGTATTGCTTGCTGACCCTTCTTCGCCAATTTCATCTTGGTTAGCAGCATGACATGGAGGTTTCATATGTTGGTCGACTTGAACTTTCTCTCACTTGTAATCTAAAAAAAAATGACGTTTAAAATAAAATTACATTCGAATATGGGAATAAATTTCTCCGAATTGCAAAGAAACACATATACTCCTAATTTTCTGGTAAAATGTATTTTTGTATTTATTTAGAAGTTTTAAGTTATTAGCGTTTCCTGAAATTTTGTCTCGGCCTGAATGTATAACAAGAGCATTAATAAATTCTTGGAGACGCTTATCGGACAAGTAACGGGAAGAGGTTTAATAAAGTGCTATGTTAATTTAAAGAGGACTGTTTAATTTTTGTTTGTCTGTTACATCCACAACATATTTTTAGTAATGCCTGTAATAAATTTGATTTAGTAAATAAATAAAACTCGGATACTTAAAATATGCAAAAATGCTGAATTACTACAAAATATTCAAATAATATACAAATTGCATAATGCAAATCATATAATCCGGCCTTTACTCACGAGTGAGGGGGATAATTAACTGTCCCATTTCTGGAAACCATCGATTCACCAAACTTCCCTTTTGTTGAACCACATTTTGTCCAGATCAAGAGCATCCAATTCGGACCAGAAGATTCCAGCCTACGTTGAGCGATAGCGAATTTCATTCAACATCATTGAAAAGATGTATGATCCAATTCAGTATCAAATGTACACCAGACAGTCAATTTAAGTGGAGGCAATGCCTCTTTATGTATTACTTCTGGCTGATTTTTCAGGCGGCAGTTTTGTTTTGCTTATTCACAAAACAATTAAATAAGACTGAAAATGATTTTCTCATGTAATTCGACATAAAACACATCATGTTAATGTTTTAGAAAGTCTTTCTGCACGCGCTACATTCTGTCCATAAAGATTCGTATGTTACGAATTTCTTCATAAATATGGAATCGGCCACAATTTACAGCATATGTTTATAGCACGCAAACAAACTCTATACAGTCTTGGTTCAAAAGATTTTGTCAAACCTTCCAATAAGTAATCTTGGAAAAAATAAAGTTTTAAGAACTGCGCAGGAAGACAACCAACTTAAATCTCCAAAGATTGGCAGGTAAATTAAATATTGTTAATATTTGTGTGAACATTGCTATCCAGACATGCAGAGATGTTTTTCGTTTTGCTGTAGACTTCTCAGTGCATGGTAATGAAACACACAAAATCCACTGCAAGGACTCCCTTACTATATACAATCAGCCATTGCCGCCCGCATGACAAATGTAATACCAAGCCAGTGGTTTCCATCGTACAGTCACAGTTGCAACTAACAAAAGCAATTTGAAACATACTTGAATGGGTTAAAACTTCATCGTTTTTTGTATAAAAGAAAAACATTTTTCATAATATTCGAATAATACCGAATAATATTTCGGTACTATTAAAAATGTTCTCGTTTTATGCAGAAAATGGTGAGGTTTCAACCAATTCAAGTATGTTTCAAATTGTTTTTGTTATTCCTTCTTATCCAATAACGTTTAACCAGTCGGAAGTTTGTGTTTGACCCAAAGCGGCGGTTGGCAATTAGCATCGGATGTCGGGATTTCGTGGCGGTCCATATGCGTATGTGATGTTGAACAGATGCGGGTGGTTAGTCTTTTATTATTTCGCTATACATGGACATGGAAATTTTTTTCGTTCTGTGTTTGTTGTCTGTATCTGCCAGGCGCGGCTCGTGATGACGTATTTGGGAGTGCAAGTACAATGATGCGAGTGCTTCGTGTATTCTCGTGTACTAACTGTAACGTTTTCTTAGTAAACACCGAAAACACACGAGGCACTCGCATCATTGTACTTGCACTCCCAAATACGTCATCACGAGCCGCGCCTGATATCTGCGCCAATATTTATTTGAAAGTTGCTATCTATACATGCAGCAACACTCTGCGTTCGTAGTCTTCTGTTCATCAGAAATTGTTTCTATATAAGACCATACCATCCTTATCTTTTTTTCTAGAGAGTATTCAGTTTAATTCGAACACTCACTAGAAGAAGATGAGGAAGAACTTATTGACTCCACCACTTAACAGAAGCATTACATACAACTAAACTATACTCATGTAATACATTTCTAAATTTTGTTCTATTATGCATTTTACATAAATAACCGAGAAAAATACTAACACAGTTTTTCTGGTAGTATAGAATTCAGCAGGAATTAGCTGTCATCAATTATTCTTCAGAGTACAAAATCAATATTTCAGAACTAATGTAATATTAATTCAAACCCATATCCATGTATGAAACCTTTATTAGCTTTGGTAAGCTGTTATAGTACGTAGTTTTATACTCATTAAAGATGTAGGTAAATCAGAAAGCTCCCTCCAAAACTATTTACTTCAAGTTGTTTCACTATTAGATACACATGGTGCTGACACTAAAACACAGTGATTATATCGCCAGAAAGAATTTATGGTGATGCATAAACTCTCGTGTAAATTGAATTTCGTATTAAAAGTTGTAAAGTTTTTCAACTGTCTTGGTTCCGTATGAGTTTTCCAGACGACGCTGAATCGTTTCGTGTCTGCACTGTGTGTACTTAATAGCCGGAACTTAAAAACCGTTGTGCATCTATATTTCGGGTTTAGAGAATTCCCCGTTATTGCGTTCGACGATGACTCTCTAAATAGCAAAAGGAAACAACCTACTACTGCAGACCCAAATTATCGTAATTTACCTTCATTTAAATTTCAAATGGAAACGAAACACCCACCACAATGGCGCATTGTATTTATTAAAGATTTCTTGTTCAATAATAGAATATTATATTCTATTCAGAAAATTAGGTACGTGAAGATGTATTTTAAGGAATTATTACTTTATCCTATACTATCCAGAAAATAGGTACGGTGATCATACGTGTGAATAGATTGTTCAAAATTTACATTATCGTAGGAATATTATAAAAGGTAGTGCAAAATAGAAAATTAAATTAAAAGTTAATTAATTACATATTAACTGTTATCTTGCGATTCAATATTAAGTGCGGTCTGCTTGCTGTAGCAGTATGGCATTATATGTAAAGGTGGGGAGGGAACAAAATTTCCGCACTTAGAGAATTCTTGCGTCACATCAGTCGAACGCGTCGCATTAATTTCACAGGTCTACAAAATTAAACTTTTTGACAGATGTTTTTATTTTGAAAACTGATTTTATATAATTTTGGTAGGCTGATTTAAAAAATTCTATGCATTTATTTGTATCACGTAAGGTTTTTTTTGCAAATATTAAATGAAAAAAAACGAAATTTCTAAAAAAAATTATTTGTTTATTGAGTAAAAAAAGTGGAAAAAAATACTTTACTCAGTCTTTTTTAAGTGAAATCTTTGTCTTTTTGCCAGAAAGCTGCGTTGTTCGGACATTCGGTTGTATGTTTTTAAGGGCATATCCCGTTTTAACATCCAGCAGTAGTCCGCCATCATCGTTATGCTCCATCTGCCTTGGTATCGCCGTTCCATTTCCTTAATGTCTTGGTGAAACCTCTCTCCCTGTTCTTCGCTAACTGCTCCAAGATTTTCAGGAAAATAGTTCAAGTGTGAAAACAGGAAATGCACTTTCAAACTCATATTACAACCTAGACGATGAAAGTGTTGTAACATATTTTGAACAATATTTTCGTAGTTTTCGTCCTTAGAGTTCCCAAGAAACTTATCAATTACTTCTTTAAATGAAACCCAGGCGTTTTTATCGACATTGGTCATTGTGTTTTGAAAATCCTTGTCTTTGCATAATGTTCTTATCTGCGGCCCAACAAAAATACCTTCTCTTAACTTGGCATCGGATAAGGCTGGAAATGTCTCGCACAAATATTTAAAACACTGTCCATTTTTGTCTAGGGCTTTAACAAACTGCTTCATCAAACCCAGTTTGATATGGAGAGGAGGCAGTAAAACTTTTTTGGGGTCAACCAAGCTATCTCTTAATACATTTTTGCTACCAGGTGTATTATTCTAGACTCTAGAATGATACACCTCGAGCAAGGGATAGACATTGGACTCAAATAGAATGACCCTCTAGAATCTAGAGGGTCATTCTATTTGAGTCCAATGTCTATCCCTTGCTCGACTATCCCACTCACAAATAAAGCATGGAAATTTTGTATAACCTGCTTGTTGTCCTAGTAGCATGCACTAGGACTGATATGAACTGCATAATATAAATTGTGGTGACCTTTAAGGTCACCACAAAGCATCCACTGATGTTCTTGGTAGTTTATTTTCTTTAAAAGAAGTTCAAAATTTAAATACGTTTCCATTAAATGTACCGAATGGGCAACGGGAACCGAGGCCAGCTCGTTACCATTGTGCAATAAAACACCTTTTAAACTACTACGCTTACTTGAGTCAATAAACAGGCGCCATTCTTCTTTTACATACGGCACATTTCCTAATTTTGAAATTAAGTCAGGAATATTGTTGCAATACACTAGCGGTCCGTCTTGAGTAAAATATTGACATAACTCTTTTTTGCGATCCCGGTAAAAGCTTGATCTGACGCCAGGTGCCAGTAAATGTTTCTCACGAAGTCGGGAGGCTAACAATTCGGATGCATCCTTTGGAAGGTGCAAATCTCTAATTAAATCATTTAGTTCGCTCTGGTTAAACACTTCGGGCTCTCTGAAATCTGGTGTGAAATCTGAGTCATCTGGGTCGCAATTAGATTCCTCTGGTTCTGACGATATGACGTTTTCTAGTGCTTTTGGGGCGGTAGGTATCGGTACATCTGGTCCATGAGGAACTGCTCGAATAGCAGAGTCATGATTGGGATACACAATTTGTTTCTTATTTTTTCTGTTGAATCCTTGAATATTACACGAACAAAAATAACAATCATCACTGTGATTTCTAGGCTCTCGCAATACCATAGGAACACCAAAGCTTAAACATTTCTTCCTACCTTTTTGCCAGTTTTTTAATGCTTCAACGCAAACGGAACAAACAGTATGAGGAGCCCAGGACTTGTCTTGGTCGCCAATTTTTACACCTAAATAAGCGTGGTATACATTTTTCACAAACGAAGTTATAGTTTGCCCCTGCCTTACTACGACATAACTACCACAGATATAACAAAAGTTATTCGGATTGTTCACACAATGTCTTCTTTCCATATTTATACGTTCTAGAACACTTAAAATACGCAACAATGAAGACAACAAGCGCGCGGACACAGTAGCACGACGACTAACACCACCAAAATGCACATAAGGGTTTCAACGTTGTATTGACGCTTCTGCGCTGACTCTGTTGCTTTGCCGAGAAATCTAATATTAACCAGTGTTGCCAAATCACATTTAATTTCATAAAAATCAATTCATTTAAAAATCATGCCTAACATGGAACAAACATATTCTTGTCATAGGTATGTATATTAATAAATTAACATTTTTAAGATATAGAGCGCTAAAAAAAAAATTTACGTGATAGAGCAAAAATATGGCGTTTTTTGGAATAAGGGCCCCCAAACATATACAAATTAGCAAACAGCTTTCAAACATCAAAATCACTGTAGACCTGTGTTAATAAGATCGCAATATAAGCACCATGTTGTCTGAAATTGTGATCTTGTTTTTTTTTTGGACCAGTAAATAATAATTAAGCGACCGGGAAGAAAAACTTGAGCTGGGTTACAAGATTTCATGTTAGAAAATATTGCCACTTCTAAAACCTATTCAAAACATTGAAATAGTTAAATAACATAGCTGTACCGTAGTCGACAAATTTTAATTTCTGTTTGCGAATATAGTGTATGCTTGTTATATCCAACGCTGCCAAACAGTTGAGGAAGAAGCAGAGTGGTAGACACACATACACATTTAACATGCCCTATTCCTAACAATCACTTATCGGGTGTACAATATTTATTTCTCTACGTGCGTATATTAATAGTCGGTTTCAACATGCATGTTTTTTACAACTAAACAAAAGACACAAATCATAAAATGGTATTATGCCGGTAGACACCTTAAAGTACCTGTACATACCCGATATCCACAAAAATTAAATGTATGGGCTGCGATATTAAATAATTCTTGTAGAGAGCTTGTAGAAAAGCGAAATACGTATCTATGTCTCTGGGGATAGGATATATTCGGACACGTTCACAGAAAATATTAATAGTGAACCTGCATTTGTGTCCTTCACACCAGATTTTTAGTAATATTTTATATTATTAAAAATACCTTTGTATTAAATAATTCAATTGTCGTTTTTTTTATATGGACTGCATAATATAAATGAAATTCGAGAAAAAATATTGAGAACATTCCTAATATTAACACTAGATATGCTTATGATATTATTATAGGAGAAGAGTTGATTTATTTTATTTTCATAAGACTTACATTTATTTTTTTTTCCATAATTTAGAATTAATATTTCATTTCATTTTATTTATACGCAGAAAATATAAGCTTTGTTGTACATCCTCATAAAAGTAATACATCACGAAATAAATATTTTTCTGTAAATATTCGTGGCGAATTTTATACGTATTTCTAAGATGCGTTCTACATCTCTCTGAAGCAATAGGCTTACTGACTAGCTATAATCTGACTGAACCTTATCGTACCCTATTTCATCTTCTTGCATACATTCATTGGCAACCTCGCTATATGTCTTTCTATACTTTTCTCAGTCGCGCTCTTTTCTTCTTCTACTTTAGTACCAGAAATTAAAATTTGTGGATTACGGTTATGGGGCCTTTTTTCGCATATAGCCGAAGTTCATGTTCTTAATTGTGTTTTGTTAGATATTTCCCGTTGTTGTAGTTCCTCTTCGCATATACTCAATTTCCCCATTTCTGGGACGCGGAATCCCCTCCGCGTACCAGAAGACTGTGATCATGTGTGGCCAAAGCTTTATAAAATAATTACTGTATTAGTAACAAATAAGATCGAGAAACATATCATTGCGAACAATATGCTACGCTCTGTATATCGAGACTATAGAAAAGAGAGGCAATAGAAAAGAAGTAATAAATTTGTACAAATTCGAAAAGTTGTGGTCTGAGAATATAACACAGGCCTGCATTTTTCAACACTTTGAAAGTTGATTTAAAAATTTTAACTGTTTTCTAGTAATTGGGTAGCGCTGATTTCAAATCTGCTTTTATTATTTTTGTATCACGTAAGGTTATTTTTCAAACCAGTAAAATCAAAAAATATAGAAAAAACACGATTTATTTCATTTATAAGCTAGTTTTATATTATATTTAAAAAATACAAAAATATACACATAGAAACTATTAGAAATAGTTATTTATTCTTTACGCTTCTTAAAAAAACGTTTTCGTTTTTCAGAAAAGCTTCGTTTGGTTGTTTTTCTGTCATATTCAGCTAAAGGAAGATCACTTCTCAATGTCCAACAGTAATCGGCCATTATTTTTGTGTCCCAGCGCCCTTGGTATCTTTTATCCATCACTTTAATATCCTGGTGAAATCTTTCTCCTTGCTCTTCACTCACGTCCCCAAGGTTTTCTGGGAAATAGTCCAAATGGGAATGTAAAAAGTGACTTTTTATGCTCATATTGCAACCAAGAATCCTGAATTTTTCCAGCATATTTTCAAAGATCTCAACATAGTTTGTGTCTTTATAATTCCCTAGAAATTTATGTACAACTTCGTTAAAAGCATGCCATGCATGTTTTTCCTTATCTTCCATCACATTTTCAAATTCTTGATCTTTCACCAAGCTCCTAATCTGCGGGCCTACAAAGATTCCCTCCTTTAATTTTGCTTCTGACAGAGTCGGAAATGTTTTACACAAATATTTAAAACAATTTCCTTCTTTGTTTAATGCCTTAACAAATTGTTTCATAAGTCCAAGTTTTATGTGAAGCGGTGGAAGTAACACTTTTTGAGGGTCAATAAGACTTTCGCGAATTACATTTTTGGTTCCAGGTGTTAAAGTCACCCTTTGTGGCCAGTCTCTTTTTATACAATGCTGTTCTCGATTTCTGCTATTCCACTCGCACAGGAAACATGGAATTTTTTTTATATTTTTTTCTTTTTCTTTTGTGCAAAAAAAAAAATTTGGGTGGTAGAGACCAACTGTATTTTAATTAGTTATTGCTATATAAAAACTGAGCTTACAAAGCTTACAAGCAAACAAAAATCACGTCATCACAAATTTTATGCAGGCCTGTGTAATTAATTAAAGTTAACGGTTAGATATAATTAGAGAAAAAAAAAATTATTAATGAAAGCTTAAAATTAAAATGAAAGAATATACAATACTAAAATTTTAATGTACAGATTTACAAATCTAGAAAACAAGTTTAATTCACACAAATATATATAAATATAAATATATAAATATATATAATATATAATAATATAATATATATAATATATAAATATATATATATAAATAATACCCACGTTTTCTACGCTACAGAAAACGCAGTAAAAAAAAATTTAAATAAACTCTGTCGAAATAAATTTAACAAACAAAAAAAAAAGATACATATTGCAATTTTAAATGAGATAAACTGATTAGAAAGGTAATTGAATTAACTAAATTAAAATTTAAAAATGATGTCTGTAACGACGCAATAACTAAGTTAAATAACTAAACAAAGAAAAATTGAATCAAAAAAATTTCATCAAAGAAAACTAATTGCAAAACATTACAGTTTAAATTAATAAAGGAATATTTTAAAGTCTTAGCTGTGTCCGTCTCTTTCCAGCAATCGGGATGTTCGTGAGTGCCATCGGTTTCCTTCCTGTGATCGACATTTGCGTCGGTAGAGGAAAAGACACCAGGATAATGTCTGGTTAACAACGCAATATAGTGCATCGTAGAGAAGGAGCCAATCGGCTCTAATCGTCATAAAAAAATCCCCTGCCGGGTAATTGTAGTTACAATTAAAAATTGTAGCGACTAAATTATAACCTCGGTCAAACGAGAGGGCTGCCAAAAAGGCCAGAATACTACTTGAAGCAATCAAGCCCTACAATAAGCAGTTACAAAACAATGACGAATGACAACCATCGACCTTCTCTCTATCGATAGCGATCTCAGTCTCTTCCGTCTAGAAGTTGTCGCCACTCGAAAATCGAGAGGGGAGGAAGACCACAAAGAAAACTAATACGTAATTATTGTATGTGAAGATATTCGCACGCAAGCGAAAGTACTACAGTTCGGTTCAAAATAAACATAACGGAATAAAATAAAAGAAGACGCTAATTCGCAACCAAAACGAGGACGTAGCTACGAGCACGTAACAAACATTCTAACAGAAGAACAAAAGGTCGTAGAAAATACAATAAAGATGCAATGAACAACTCATAATAGACAGTGCGATTATGAAACAAGCAGAAAAACATGTTTGACAGTTTTGACCACTCATGGTTATGAAAAATACTACAAATATATGAAGTAAACTGAAGCATCCAAAACTTTCTTTCGATAATAATACAGTCATGGAAAACTAAAATTATATTAAAGAGAACAACAGGTATCATACAGACATATTGAACGAGACATATTTAGGGCGACTCGCTTAGTACACTTTGGATTTGCTTATGCTTAAATTCATTATCAGACATTCTAACCGACACACAATACGGTTCCAATCAAATCAAATAAAACAACACTCAAACATATCTTTTAATGGGATGTGCCATAAGTAAGAGGGTTAATGAAAATCACAGAAAGAAATTACACTAAGATGGTGTTTGGCACAAGCAAATGCAAAATACACGTTGAAAAAAGAACATGGAAACAGCCTGTTACACTTTTACCGCAGAGAATTGCCTTCTTGGGCGGTGGGAAGGCCATCATCGACTTTTGTTTCATAAGAGGGTCCCAGTGGTGTACCCAAGTTTTATCCCCAGTTACAGTTCTATTTAAGAAGTTTTCATCTTGGGATTAAACAGTCAAATTCTCTTCACAAATTTGTCGCCTACATAATTTTTTGTTCGGGACTGAGCACCCTGGGAATCCATCGTACCGACACTTCCCATTCTCAAATCTTCGTCTAGACTTCTAAAAACACTCGTTTCTGATATTCCTATTTCTCTAGGAATAACTGAAACTTTTACCCGGCGGTCAGTTAACACCAAATCTTCAACTTTGTTGATGATTTCTTGAGTTCGTGCTTCCAGAGGTCTGCCACACTTTGAGTCATCATGAAGGGATTCTCTGCCCCATTTGAACTGCTTACATTAAAATTTGACTTGGAAATAGATATTTTATCCATACACTGTCACCTTTCTCTCATGAGTATTCATGTATGAGTATTATGAGTATGAGTATGAATGTTAAAGTTTCAAATCACACATTTTCTTTTATTTAAACGAATGTAAAAGTAACAAATGTTTAGCAATTCGAACCAAACTTGGAGATGACACTACAAAATGTCACAGAAACTACACGTAAGAAAATTGTCACTATAGCATATTGTTTTCATAGCTAGATAGATAACATAAAACACTCTTCTCGTATTTACAATGTATGTGGTTTATTATTCTATTTGTATATACAGTCCTTGAATTATATGAGCAAGAAAGACATATAGAGTATTCATGTCTAAGCTATACTGAACAGAAATTGATTGAGAAACCTTTAACTATCATTTATAAAATAAATTGACAAATTGTGAAATTGATCATTAAATAATGTAATGTATGTAATAATGTAAAAGTAACAAATGTTAAGCGATTCGAACCAAACTTGCAGATGACACTACAAAATGTCACAGAAACTTGACGTAAGAAAATTGTCACGATAGCATATTGTTTTCATAGCTAGGTAGATAACATTAAAAGCTCCTGTCGTACTATACGTAGACTTCTTAGAACTATTTGAGTGGCATATTTAGATTTTAAATTAGAAAATAATAATTCTGATCAAACGTGTTAAAAAATATGTGACGAAAAATTATTTAAGCTTCTTAAATTTCTTCTGTACCTTTGGGCGAAACATCTTATGTTACCGTATGTTATTTAATCAATTTGCACCACATAGATTTACGTAGTTTTAATTTGGTCAAAAATATTACTTGATTTTTATATTTAACCCTGCTGTTAGATTAAGCCCATTTGGTACAATATTTGGTTGTTAGCTTTATAACTTTTAAACGGTATTATATACAGTGTGGCCGCCATCAATAGCGCGATGCATGTATTAGTAACTACTGGTCGACTATAATGGGCGTGCCAACTTGAATTATCACACCGACAGCGGGCGTATTATAAGTTATACGTATAAATGTATTCGTAGGCAAATCAAGTGAAAAGCAGTGTAGGAGGTATTGTGTTCCCGATAGAAGTAAATATTTGCAGTTGTTTGAAACATCAGATAATCACTGATAACATCTCAGTGAAGTAACTCATCACAGCTTCATAAACAACAAAAAAAAACAAACATACATAAACAGAACTACTAGACTTTAACATAAAAAAACTTCTTAACGAAAATAATATTTAGTATTATAGTAGTATTACACTCTAAAAACTTAACAAGAATAAAATACTTAAAAATAAAATATTTACTTCTTAAATGAACGATATTTATTAGTACGTAAAATCTTTTGAGCCGTTGTTTTAGATACCTAATTCGCGGGCAATTTGTCGAGACGACATAGTGGGATTTACTTCGACTAAAGCACATACTCGAATTTTTATATCACTTATATTCTTATCCGGAACAACTTTATTTTTATTAGTTACTAAAGGAAATGTAGTTTCGAATCGATTAACTGTCCTACGAATGGTGCTTGCATTGGGAATTTGACTTTCAGGGTAATTAGCTGCAAATAAAGCTCGAGTTACTTCCGCGGAATTACCACCGTAAAATTGTTTAATCATAAAGAGTTTTTGCCCCGCTGTATAATACTCCATTTTTTAAATGACCGTTACGTACACCAACAACGCGGTTTATTAAATATTGTGAGCGAGTAGTTCCCCTGACGATATAAACATTGCAACTAACACCCATATGCGGGAGCGACAGCTAATGCGCTTGCGCGGCTACACCGTCTAAATTTGAATTTATTGGACAAATACGACTGCATCATAGGGATATGCGAAATACTAGGCTCTCTTGTAATCCATTGGAACATTGCGTCTACTTCTTTACCGTTCTAACACACGGACACCTCTGTGTATTTTGCTTACACTACAGGTTTCCCTATAGTGCAGACGCACGCGGCCACATGGTATATTGCTTTGAGATTTCAGTTCACGTGTTCTCTTATTAACATAATTTTATATCCATAATTTCAAGTGTCTAACATTAAGCCGGACTGAAAAAAATTTACTTATCTTGGATTGGGGACCATTTGGTCCAGTTTATATTTGTATTTGATTGAAATCAAAACACAAAGCTTTTTACACAACAAATTTGATTTGATTGATAGTTTTTTTTTTAGTACATGCTGAACAAAATATTTTTCTGTTGGTTTTGCAAATAAACTTGCCACAAATGTAATATTTGATGTCTGATATAATATGTCAATAAGTCTTGATCAATACCGGTCCATCTGTCGTTAAATTTGACTGCCGTAATTGTCAGTATTTTCGATAATGATTCTTTCTATTGGAGGCGGAAAGAAGCACAAAAATCATATCACTGCATCTAGATACTGCAAATCTAGTTGGTCCTGGTTGTGCTGAGATAATATTCTCAGCAGCAGTTCTAATGGGATCAGATATTGGAGTGGCACTCCCTGCCATTTTGTTTTCAGCAATATACAAGGGATTCATAGAGCTAATTGCAGCCAGGTCTGGTTCACTTTCTGTTTCAAAATCACTTGTTTCGTTATTTTCTGAATTACAGTCAATTTCGAATCTGAAATATCTGCGTCACTTTCTGAATTTAGCACTTCACGAATATCACCTTCGTTCAAGTAACGTTGTTTTGTCATTTCGTTACATAGTATGAAAAAAGCGTGTGGATATTTAAAAAGCAAAACACAAACTGAACAACGCAGTGTAAATTGGCATGTATTTTCATAGCAAAATGCAAAAAAGGGAATCCCACAACTAAATTTGTATTTATCCGTTGTATTGTAATTATGATGGAGTATGCCACATGGCACGATACACAATAATATTAATTAAATATATTAACGTGGTATTCAATCAAATTACATAATTATATTGGATTAAATTTTTACTTTTACTGAAACATGTAGTATGGACCAAATGGTCTTTTAATCTAGGATTCGTATATTTTTTAAATCTAACAGCAGGGTTAAAATTAGAGCTAAGAAGAGGAAAGAGTTTTTAATATTTAATTTATGAAATAAATAAAATTTAAATATCCTACTATTCAACTCATATTTTTAGTACTTTTTCTTTTTAATTGCTATCCTTGTAGAGCTTATTAAAAAAGATTAAACTCGACAGTCGAAAGAGTGTCATGGGAAATTAGAGGGTCGTACGTTGAAAACAATTGCTTCCTAATGCGGGTGACTGCCACCGTTCACCAAAAATACAACGTAATTGGCCAAATATTAATTATTCCCGACGCGGCGGTTGCTTTGAATCACACCGCTTGATCTTACTTTCACAATTCCAAACCGAAGATATAGAAACACGGTACCGATGGTAGATGGCACATTTACCCAAGACACAAGGAATATTCTCGAGGCTATGTTTTCGCGAGCGACGAAATACTAGAGACCTAATTGCGTTTTCAATTCAATCGCTCCGCCATTGATCAAAGTTAAGTAATCACGCAATCCTGCGCCCAGTCGAGCGCATAATGGGCGTCAATAGCTTTCTGGCGGATATCCATTAAAGATTCCTGCAATAACACGAATACGTTCAGATGGAAGGAGCGGCTCTTCCACCCTCACCTTCCACCCTGCTCGTTCCGTTTTATTTCCATCTCGCTTTTCTCTTAGACCACCTTAATGCTTGAGCCATTTACTTTGCTTTCGCCATCGTCACTTTCTTCTATTTCTTTTCGTTCTCTCTCTATTATGACGAAACGCACTTGCCTGATGCATGCAGCATTCGCATTCTCGAAGAGTTAAAAGACCGAATGGTGAAACGGTCCCTGTAACGGCATTTCTTTTGTGAAAGCCCGATGAAAATTAATTTGTGGAATTTGAAAGAGATCAGAAATCCATACCTAATGTAATTGAGTGAATATAAATGATAAGGAAACTACCGTTGGCGGCCCAAATCTTTATATACAGGCTGTTCGCAAATTAACTATTTTCATTTTGTCAATTTACAAATACAAATTACATAATATTTAATTACAACTTAATAATACTATTCATAGGGAAATATACCTACGTATGACGAAATGGAATACAAAATTATAAAATTCCACAGAACAACGTAAAATATATACGGTTTTTGAAGTCATATTAAACATACAAAACATTAATAAAAAAAAATGATTTATTTGTGCAATTAAACAACAAGATCTGCGGTTTAATAAATCAGGTTTTCGAAGTGAGAGCCTCGAGCAACGATAACATTTCACAGCCTCTTCTCAAATTCTCCACAAACTGCCTGAAGTGTGGCGTACGGTATCACTTCTATTCGCTGCCGTATTGCCATTTCAAGGTCATCCAGGGTGTCTATACCATCGCGATATACCGTATCTTTTAATGATCCCCACAGGTAGAAATCGCAAGGATTGAGGTCTGGACTATATGGTGGCCATGATATCCCTCCGCCTGTAAACTGTTGAGCGTCAAGACCAATGATTCTGTTACCGAAATGTTCTTCAAGAATGTTGAACACTTCTTCCGTGCGATGCGGACGAGCCCCGTCTTGCATAAACCATGCATTCTACACCATATTTAATCCATGCGCCACGGGAATAAGAGACTCATTAAGCATTTCACAATATTTTTGCGAAGTAACGGTTCCATTGACAATCACGGGACCGATAATTCCTGCCGACGAGATAGCACACCATACAGTCAACCGTCGAGGGTGAAGAGGACGAACAATTGCTAGATGTGGATTTTCTGTCCCCCAATGTCTCCAATTTTGCTTATTCACATAACCGGATACATCGAAATGTGACTCATCCGACCACCACACTCGTTCCAATGACATGCTGCCATTTTCAATGCGTTCGATGATTTCGTTCGCAAAATTGTAGCGTCGCTGCATATCAAACGGTCTCAACGGCTGATCGATCTGGATTTTGTATGCTTTCATCTTTAGATCTTGCTTTAGGATCCGCCTTAGTGTTGTACGGAGTATTTCAAGTTCTTGAGATGCTCTTAGGGTCGATGTTGAAGGTTGAGCTGTAAAGTGCTCCCGTACTCGTTCTATGGTTTCCGGTACCCGGATGGTCTTTTGACGTTCTCTAACAGTTGATCTTTCGTCTGCCACAGATGCTGTTGCTTCAAATTTCACTACAATCCTAAGATATTGTCGGATTAGTAGACATGGAAACACGATAACGAATACTTTGTTACTTTTCTAAATTTATCTTTTTTTCCTTACCTTTTTATAGTGTTTTCCGTTGGTGCGTTATTTCTCCCGAATAGAGTACGCAAGTGTCTCTCTATTATGACGAAACGCACTTGCCTGATGCATGCAGCATTCGCATTCTCGAAGAGTTAAAAGACCGAATGGTGAAACGGTCCCTGTAACGGCATTTCTTTTGTGAAAGCCCGATGAAAATTAATTTGTGGAATTTGAAAGAGATCAGAAATCCATACCTAATGTAATTGAGTGAATATAAATGATAAGGAAACTACCGTTGGCGGCCCAAATCTTTATATACAGGCTGTTCGCAAATTAACTATTTTCATTTTGTCAATTTACAAATACAAATTACATAATATTTAATTACAACTTAATAATACTATTCATAGGGAAATATACCTACGTATGACGAAATGGAATACAAAATTATAAAATTCCACAGAACAACGTAAAATATATACGGTTTTTGAAGTCATATTAAACATACAAAACATTAATAAAAAAAAATGATTTATTTGTGCAATTAAACAACAAGATCTGCGGTTTAATAAATCAGGTTTTCGAAGTGAGAGCCTCGAGCAACGATAACATTTCACAGCCTCTTCTCAAATTCTCCACAAACTGCCTGAAGTGTGGCGTACGGTATCACTTCTATTCGCTGCCGTATTGCCATTTCAAGGTCATCCAGGGTGTCTATACCATCGCGATATACCGTATCTTTTAATGATCCCCACAGGTAGAAATCGCAAGGATTGAGGTCTGGACTATATGGTGGCCATGATATCCCTCCGCCTGTAAACTGTTGAGCGTCAAGACCAATGATTCTGTTACCGAAATGTTCTTCAAGAATGTTGAACACTTCTTCCGTGCGATGCGGACGAGCCCCGTCTTGCATAAACCATGCATTCTACACCATATTTAATCCATGCGCCACGGGAATAAGAGACTCATTAAGCATTTCACAATATTTTTGCGAAGTAACGGTTCCATTGACAATCACGGGACCGATAATTCCTGCCGACGAGATAGCACACCATACAGTCAACCGTCGAGGGTGAAGAGGACGAACAATTGCTAGATGTGGATTTTCTGTCCCCCAATGTCTCCAATTTTGCTTATTCACATAACCGGATACATCGAAATGTGACTCATCCGACCACCACACTCGTTCCAATGACATGCTGCCATTTTCAATGCGTTCGATGATTTCGTTCGCAAAATTGTAGCGTCGCTGCATATCAAACGGTCTCAACGGCTGATCGATCTGGATTTTGTATGCTTTCATCTTTAGATCTTGCTTTAGGATCCGCCTTAGTGTTGTACGGAGTATTTCAAGTTCTTGAGATGCTCTTAGGGTCGATGTTGAAGGTTGAGCTGTAAAGTGCTCCCGTACTCGTTCTATGGTTTCCGGTACCCGGATGGTCTTTTGACGTTCTCTAACAGTTGATCTTTCGTCTGCCACAGATGCTGTTGCTTCAAATTTCACTACAATCCTAAGATATTGTCGGATTAGTAGACATGGAAACACGATAACGAATACTTTGTTACTTTTCTAAATTTATCTTTTTTTCCTTACCTTTTTATAGTGTTTTCCGTTGGTGCGTTATTTCTCCCGAATAGAGTACGCAAGTGTCTTGCCGTCGCTGCAAAAGATTCCCCATTTCTATAATAATATTTTATTAATTCCACACGCACTTCCGTTGGATACGACGCCACCTTGAAAACTGACAAGGCAAATTTTTCATATATTTATTGTAAACCGCGCTTGGCCCTCTAGTGTAAAAAATATATATTATATTAATTTCTATATATATTCAAGGGAATAGCGCGATTTTTAAAACCGCAACATTAAATGGCCAACCCGTTATGAATAAATACATATAAAATGAAAAGACGAGGTATTTTTTTGAAAAACATTCAAACAAATAATTTTACTAATAATAATACTAAATCATAATGACACGGAGGGTCTATTCAAAGTAAGGTTTAAAAAAATTAGCAGTCACGGGACGCCTGGCAGATGTGAAACATCGAAATCGATTGTAATTTTAAAGAAGAGAATATAAAGTAAAGTAAAGAAATATTTAGATTGTCATTATTATTGTTACTTTCACTATCACTCGTATTTAAAATCAATAAAAAGTTGCGACGTATTAGGTTGGAAATACTTTGTTGTGCTCGAAAGGACGAACCCGTACACTAACATATCATCAATGTAAGCCAGGTTTATCAATTTAACATGTCTTATTTGATTTGTCAAATTTGACTTAAGTTTTACATGTATTAGCAATGTATGTATAACGAAGTCTATAAGTGACAGTATGAACATATTTGTCTCGTTTACGTAAATAAAAAGCTCTGATTTTATGCTCATAAGAGTTGTACGGGTTTTATATGTCGCGCCGTGTACACAAGTAAGGCGACTATAGCGCGCACCGAT
This sequence comes from Melolontha melolontha, assembly GCA_935421215.2. Classification (NCBI taxonomy): domain Eukaryota; kingdom Metazoa; phylum Arthropoda; class Insecta; order Coleoptera; family Scarabaeidae; genus Melolontha; species Melolontha melolontha. Next base: position 187,990,883 of record OW285235.1, read on the forward strand.
AAACACACACACGTAAAAGCGTCGAAGGCGTAGTGTATAGCTTGCAGGGATAGCGTAGAGAGAGGGCGCCAGCATACACACAAGTTATAGCGTTCACCGTTATACACGGACACATAGTATACGCGCCGCAGAGAGAGCGGAGCGCCAGCAGTATGCCGAAGAGAGGGGAGCGCTGACTGATCGTCACGTGATGGCATTCAAGAGCCGAGTTTACCTCCGTGGCGCGCCTTAAGATGTTTCACATCAAAAAAAGAAAGTCATCAGTTAATATTCCCAATAGTCAGCGGCTTTGCTAGCACGAAAGGACGTTAGGCAGACAGCAAAGACGATAACTAAAGATTAATCAGTTTGATGGTAAAGGAATATTGAACCATAATGTAGAAATCAATAGGCAGTAGATTAATAACAGAGTAAGGGATAAGTTATACTTGCAATAGATATAAATGTAGAAAGAATAATCAGAGAAATAAAGAAATTATTTCAAAATATCTCCCGTATACTCCTGAGTTTGCGTAAGTATTTAGATATTACATATTGTGTGGAAATTACTTATGAAATTAATCCAGTAACTTCTAAACTAATGACATTTGTCGAAAATGCTGAAAGAGGTCAATTTTTATTCCTCATAATGCTTATCGTAAGTTGCTTCACTTGTTCATGACGTCGTCCATTTTTAAATTATGACGTCAGACTATTATTTAAATGTACTGCAATATTTTTTGTTTTAGTTTTGGAAAGTATTCTTAACAGCCTTAGTAAAAAATCCTACATGATACCTTTATCTGCAATAGTTTTAGACAATTTAGACAATTGGTTAGACAATCACATTTTGTCTAACCAAAGAATAGTGTAAGTAAACATCACAAAGAAAAGGGCAAAAATTTATTAAACAATAGGATTACAAACAACTTTACAAGGTATTCACCGTTCACCAGTTGGCAAACCCCTAATCCAAAATAAAACTTTTCTTTGACGTTGTGTAATGTTTCGGGTGTAATATTTCTAATTCCTGCTTGGGCACCCTCTTTCAAATCATGTAAATTGTTAGGTTTTGTTTTAAAAACTTTACTCTTTACTGCAAATAACTGCAAAAGAAGAAATCGAGCAAAGTTAAACCAGGCGATCTGGCTGGCCATTCTAATCCCCTCCTCCTAATCCATCTATTCGGAAAAACTTAATTTAAATACTTTCGAACACAAAGGGAATAGTTAACTGGTGCTCCATATTGCTGAATATCTAGATCTTGAGGATCTGGATATAAAACTACTAAGACCGGAACAAGTTCATCCTTCAGAAGGCTTAGATATTTGGCTCTGGTAAGATTTCCGTCAATAAGAATAGGACTAAGTATACGATCATTGAGTATGCCTGCCCAAACGTTTACTTTTTCTGGGCGTTGGTTGTGATTTCACGCATTCAGTGAGGATTCGTAGCAGCCCAATATCTACAATTGTGGCGGTTCACTTCTCCATTTAGAGTAAACAGTCGTACAATACAAAAGACAAATAATGTGTAATCTAGGTAATCTATTTTATTGACTTAAAATTACAATAAATTTTGAAGATCTTATAACATTCGCTAAGGTACGAATTATTATTAAATAATTCGTACCTTAGCAAATGTTATCGTTCTTTGTCAATACATCTTACAAATCGCAATTCAAAATTGACATCTATGATTCACACTATTCAAATGCCACTTGAATTTTTGCAAATGAAAAACAAAACACTTCCTTTAGATTTCTCCCTGCATCTATAATTGAAATTGAAAAAATTACGTCTGCTTTTCCAGATAAGACAACAATAGGTGATGATTTGATACCCAGTTGCTTTATTCGTAATACAGTAAAGTGTTGGCAAAGCCATTACAGATTGTTATTAATTTGGTTCTGAAATCGTGTGCTTTTCCTGATCGATGGAAGGAAGCTGGAATTATACCGGTTCACAAGAAGGGTGATGTATCGTGCTTAGAAAATTATAGACCCATAGCGATTTTGCCAAACTTTGGTAAAATTTTTGAGCAGATTTTATCCAGCATTATTCTTTATAACACTCGTCCATATATATATATCCGGCAACCAACATGGATTCTTGCCATTGCGGTCTACTATCGCTAATCTAACGATAGTGACTCAAAATATTTGGGAAGTATTGAATAGTAATGGTCAACTAGACGTTGTATTCACTGACTTTTCTCGGGCGTTCGATACTATTGACCATCAAATTTTATTAAACAAATTGAGTGCTTTCGGCTTTAGTCCATCTGCGTTGGAACTTATTGCCTCATATGTTGTGAATAGAGTTAATTATGTATTTTATAACGGCTGTTACTCTTACCAATTCATTTCAACATCTGGTGTTCCTCAAGGCTCTAATCTCGGACCTCTTCTTTTTCTGCTTTTCGTTGATAACCTCTTCACATCTTTCAATTGTTATGTGCTGGCCTATGCTGATGACACTAAATTATACTCATCCGTCGAATCACAGAATGATGTCTTGCATCATAATATTAATGCGTTTGCTGATTAATGTAATAAAAACAGGATAAAGGTTAATGTGAACAAATATTGTGTTATATCTTATACGCGTAAAATTAATAAAGTGAATTGAACTATCATATAGTCATATATATAATCATATAGTATTGATGGCCAAAAGTTAGTGAAAAGGAATTCGATGAGTGATCTTGGCGTCAAATTCGACTAGGATATGTCCTTTAACTTGGACCTTTCGAATATCATCTCGTCTGCTTCTAAAATATTGGGTTTTGCTATGAGGTCTACCAGTCATTTTCAGGATTTAACTGTTCTGAAATTACTGTACCAGGCTTTTGTTTTGAGTGGATTGAAGTATGTTTCGGTAATATGGTCTCCTTAGTACTCGACGCGTGACTCCTCACTTGAACGGATTCAAAGGAGATTTCTAAAATACCTTTCCTTCAGACGTCATGGTAGATATCCCCAAAGAAATACTGACTGCAACCGTCTACTAGGCAGACATAACTTCAAATCTTTAAAACATCGTCGAGAGGTTAATGTTGCGCGATTTATGTGTAGCTTTTTACCCACCAATGTACGGATAATATTCATGGTGATATTTTTACGGGAGGTGTTTAGATTTAAGTTTTTGTTTTAGTTTATTAGTGTACTTACCTATTTTATCTCGTACATTTATATTTTGTATTTTTATATAATTTAACATACATCTGTCTCTTTCTTCTATTTTTTTTTTAATTTAAATTTTTTTTTATGTATTTGTCCTAGAAATAGAATTATCTGTTGGACAATAATAGTATATTACATTACAAGGAGTAGAAAGCTGTCATTTTTGTGTCGAGCCCAGAAGTTTGCTGTCGAAGCGATAGCCGAGACAGTGCAAACTGGGCGAGACACAAAAAGCTTTCTACTCCGTGTGATGTATACTATTTTTTCTTCAAATAATTTTTACCGTTCTTGTGAGCTACACATTTAAATATATCATGAATTATAGTCGCTTAAATATAGGTTTTATATATCTGTCAAACAACTGTCAAAGTGTTTTGTGTAAACTTTTATTTATTTAAGTAATATTAAAAGTACAATTATGAACAGAATAATTTTGTATATTGAAATCACTATTGCCTATTTCGATGTCGGTGTTGATAGAAGTAGTTGACATTCTGACATTTCCCATTTCGATATTTAATATAAAATCTGGTCAAGTTTGTGGCCTTTAGACGAAGAGCAGCATACTCTCTGTACATATTCATGTAAAAGTCTCCGATTATAGTAAAAGAATGTTATATTGCGCACTGACACTTTACGTACCTCAGCAACTAAATATTCTCTGTTCGGTGCATTAACTAAGAAATTGTCAAGTTTACCTTTACACAATACCTTAGATTTTTTTGGTTTATAACCTTCGCCTTGACGCTTTAAAAATGCTGTCAATTTGTTACATTTTCCAATATTTACATTATGTGTTAAGTTTAGTTGAGCTTTAATGATTGAATATTGTGCCCATAATATGGAGCTTTTCAAATTTTTCGATAAACTTGCAAAATATGCCAACAAAACGTTTTCGGTGAAGTTGTTGACATTTTGTTCTCTAGTCCACTTCAGAAATTTTGCATACGCATTTTCATACACTTTACGAGATTTGGTCGGGATTAAAGTTGCAGCAGCTTGATTGGCAATTTTTTTAAATTCTGGTGGCGTACATCGAAATTCTTCTTCGCTCATTTTATAAATATTTGACAGTTACCAAATAATCGTTCAGTCACTTTAAGGAGTTATGATTGGTCAGTTACATTTTCTTACTAGTAAAGAAATGAGCCCATTTTTTTACTAGTAAAAAAATGAATTATTTCTAAGGTATGTATTCAGTAACAAAATGATCATATTTTAGTACATTTGAAGAAAAAGATTATTATTATTACTATAACATATATGTATATTCAAATAAAAGAAAGATTACATTTTAATTTTTATAATCATCTATAGTGCTCATGTTTTATAAATTCTAATAACAGTATATCTACCTTGTACCTACATACTCGCCGTAATAAAAGCTTCCCGTAAATGGAAAAGGGATTCCTGTACTTTATAGTTTATAACTGAAAACTATCTAGGATAAAGGACGAGTGGAATTGGAAATAGACTTTTCGTATGAGACAGAGAAATACAAAGAAGGACGGAGAGAGATGTTCGAGAGCCGAACGACAAGGAGGATCTTCCCACAAAGTCTCCAATTCTATGTGCATTGTATCGAAATAAGACCTGACTCGAGGACACACTTGCAAATATTTATATAATGCTCATTGGCATCGGAGTCGCGTTCCTCGAATATTCCGCCGGAAATCACCTGATTATACAGGAAATTAGTATTGGTCTTGTAACTTAATTCCGAACTTCACGACATTGCGGGAGTTTTGCACTGTTTAGCCAGTTGCAAAGGTTATGCAAAGTGGATTGTGAAGAGAACGAGAAAGGTAAGCTTCAGGAATGCATTGGCCGCATTATATCCTAGACTTTTCCGCGCTCAAACTAACCGTTGCTTTACACGGCGCATAGGCAGAGCGAGAATTCTCTGTTTCGTTCCGGAAATCTAATTTATACAACGACTTCCTGCTGTACCAAGTGCCAAGTTTATTAATCGCTCTAATATACAGTTTCGTATATCCCCATATTGATGTAGTATTTGCGATTTTATTTTTTTAAATCAGTAAGGAAATATTTTAACGCGTGTCCATAATAAAATTTGATAAAATAAAACGAGAAAAGGGAAATTGAAATTGTTTACTAATTTCAATTTTTCGTTTCTAGTCTCTAGTTTAGTGTTAAGAAATTATAATGTGTAAATAAAATTCTGAAATTTATACGATGTGAAGGAACTACTGTAATAACTCACGTAGAAAATATATTTCTACATATTCAATGTAACACTTATTTGACGAAACACGTCCTAGTTAATTCTTGCATATTTCGCACTCTTCTTTAATTATGTAACTATGTTAATATAACATTAAGTAGGTTAAGGCATGATATATATATATATATATTGTAGTGGTACAACCAGCTCAGGTATTCCAGCACCTACAATGGAAGGTACGGGTACACAATCAATATAAACACCTGTATAAACAATAAATTGGTGGACGGAATTTGTGAAATTAACATCGAAATGTTAATAAATTAATACGACGATAACTTTAAAATTCATCATTATCTTATTTTGATTTAAACTAACTTTTTATATTTTAATTTCATTTTTTCATAATTCAAATTATACGCGCGAAACAACAGGTATTTAATTTATCAACATCAGGTTTATATCGACGCTAGTTAACCACGCCCACCAATTCAAAATTATATGAACCCCGCTAAAGCAAACTTTACGGTAGAAAACATTACTAAATTTATATTCAAATCATATTTTAGGTTAATGTAAAATATTAAATTAATTTTCCCCTTATGTTAAAATCAAAACATTGTATAAACTCACATTTTAAATTGATGTAATTAAACTAAAATTACGAGATTATTTCGATATAGAAATAAGGCTTTGGAATAAAAAATAAAACGCGATCGGCGTCATCTGATATAAAACTTTGAACATAAATGGCCGTTTTTGAGTGTACTTCCTTAATATAAATCTTTAAAACATCTTTAAAGTGAAAATCTCCTACCAAGTGTTGAATCATTCGATAACCAAATTAAAGGCCCACCTTTTGAAGAAAAAATCTCAAGAATACCTCAACGCAAACGTGAGATATCGTCCTAAGCATCATTTGAAGCAGAGAGCAGGGCAAGCCAACGATTTACACCACTCAACTCGACGAACTCCGCCAAAGACGGTGAACGAGGCCGTGCTTCCTGGTCTGCCGAATGTCCACATATTGAGAAGTATATCAGATCTAGGAGATCAACATCAGGTTCACCTACAACGTTTATTCCAAATTATTTAATTTTAAAAGTTATAATAGCTCATGCTAATCGCTACAAATTATTATTTCATGTATCAAATTCAATTTTAAAGTAAGCATCAATTTAAAGCGTTGAATTTTACAGATATTTAGCTACAAATAAGTTTATACTCACCAAAATAATATAAGATATAAGAACTATTAAATATTTGTTTATTTTATCTCGTACACATAACCTTATCACCATTTCCCACATGTGCACTTATTAATTTCAATTTTTGTCACATCTTGCATAATTTATATAATATTAAATACAGTTTCCTATTTTTATCTTTCAATTTTGTTGTTACAGTTTTCTTATTTATTGATATTAAATTTTTATTTATTTATCTAATTCAATCTTTTATTTGTGAAGTGTGATTGTTGTGTTTGAGTGGAGAATACACTGATTGGTTTGTAGCTGCAAATAATACACCTGACCGACCGTGAACCCTGAGATTATTAAAAATTAACTTTTACACTCAAGCTCTACCGCAATTAGCTAGTTATATTAAAAAGGGACAGATAGCGTTGATTCGACTAAGGATATTTGTATATTGGCGCCCACTTTTTAAATTTAAAATCATTAACCTTTCACTCTTTTAGATTTTCAATTTTTATAATTAATTCATATACTATATTCTTAGTCAAATCCTACTCAGCGCTTGGATTGGCACGTTACATTTGGCGCCCGAACGTGAAGGCCAAGTATTATCCTGCAGTTATAAAAATAGTGCTCAACCAACTTTTACACAGACAGATATTTGTTTAAAAAATTTGTGAACTGTATTAGGTATTTATGTGTATTGTGTTGTGTATCTGATTTGTCCATTGTATAGCAAAATCAATATCACATTTTACGAGGGAACCTCAACTTTAACTGGGATATTCAGGAATAAAAGGTTAGTGAAAGGGAAAATCAACTTGTGGGTATTTATTGTTTTCAATTCTTGCCAATTTATATTAATTTTGTGTGTCATATAACTACCCAGATTAATATCTAAATTCATACTTCTTTAATATCAATTATAATAATTCTTATCAATTTTTCAAAAAAATAATAAATTCTTTCTTATATTATAACAAATAAATTAACATTAACATGGACACCAGACATCGATCAAAGGCAACAAAAGATAATGTTGATGAGGACAGGACCGAGCAAGGAGATGTTCCAGTAGCTCAAACATCCGGATCTGAAGTGGTAAGTTCTCCAGAGGATAGCCAGGTAATGAAAATGTTAAACGCTCTAATGTTACAAATGAATCAAATGACTAATAAAATAGACACTACCAATAATGAATTGAAAAATAATAACATTGACATGAATAACAAACTAGATTCTACAAATAATAAATTGGATATAACGACCAAAAACCTAAAACAAGAATTAAATAACCTAAGTAGTAATTTAATGACTAAATTAGAAACCAACATGCAACACATTAATGAAAAATTCGAACTTAACAACGCCAATATAGACAACAAATTAAGTGCTTTTAAAATAGATCTGGAGGGAAAAATAGCAGAAATCTCCATCGCACAAAAAGTTATGGAGGAAAATGAGTTAAAATATTTAATTAAACTTGACGAAACAGTCAATCTTCAAAATTTGCAGTGGGCAAAGCAATTAGATGCCACCACAACCGAAATATACGATGTAACTCAACAGAAAATTAATACAACTACTACAGAAATACAGAATAATGTAAACAAATTGATTTCGGATAACAACACTTTATTTAACACTAAACTAGCTAACTATAATAAAATAAATGAGGATAGAAATGAACATTTAAAAATAACACTTAATCAAAATATCAACACTCAAATAAATCAAAACAAAGATAACTATAATCAGGAATTAAATAATGTAAAACTAAATTTAGATTCTATAATAGCAACTAACCACGAAAACACCCAAACCAATATAAAACAACTGGAAAATAAAATTAAAAACTATTCAATACCACTAAATTTTATAAATGCAAACAATCATACTTTGAAAATAGAAAACCTTCATCATTTTGACGGGGATATTACTAGAGTACATCCAATGACCTATCTAAATTGTATATTGCGTTATTTGGAAGACATCACAGAAGAGAAACAGAGGATAGAGGTTATTCGAGCAACTCTACGCAACAGTGCGCAGGAATGGTTCCAAAGGATCGAGGATCATTGCTTAACACTTGATCAATTTGTAATTCTTTTCACTCGTAACTATTGGGATGAAACGCAACAGAACAGGGCAAAGATACGTCTGCTTACGGGCAAATATAGATTTGGTCAGGTATCTCGCGAAACGTACGCGTCACGTATCTATAATCAATGCAAACACCTCAATGATATGGAAGAGTCAATGATTGCGCGTCAATTATTAAATCATTTCATCTATACCGATACTCAGGCCATTATCTGTCAAAAGGTAACGGATATGGACTCGCTGATCGAAATATTGCGACGATTAGATGATTTCTCGGAGAATAATCATCAACAACAAATGAACTATCGGAGCATGAATAATCGTAATTACCCGCCAAATAACATACAAACTTCTAATAATAGTCCAACAAATTTACCACCTCCAAGAAACAATTACAATAATAACAGATTTCCAAACACAGCAAGACCGTATAATAATAACAACAATCATAATTTTAACAATAATAATAACAACTATAATAATAATTATAACAATTTCAATACAAACAACAACAGAAATAATCAAAATTACACACAGAACCGACCGAATTTGAACTTCCAGCCAACCAGATACAACAGTAATAATTACCATCAGAATAATAACCGTAATAATGATCACAACCAACATAATTACAACAATAATACTCATCATTCACATCAATCAGGTAGGGAAATAAACCAAATACGCAATCGAGGACGAGGAAATATTAATCATTACCACCGGAGACATAGATCTGTTTCACCGATTCGTACAAACATGGAGGAGGTGTTAAAAAAAACGCCGTTTTCACAAGCAGACCTGTATGCGAATCCAACACCAGGCCCGTCATCTCAACAGAATTAATGACCAACAACGACTGTAACATACCTTATAAAATTGAAAATATCACCTTTTATCAACATCCAGAAGAATTCATTAACATAGAAGATGCAGGCAACCAATCTACCAGAATATACACTTTACCTATAGTTAAGCTAAAATTTGAAAATATATATTTACATTGTTTAATCGATACAGGGGCTGAAATTACACTTTTAAAGGCAGAAAAAGCTGAAGGTATACGGGGATATGAGCAGAATGTTGTTAAAACAAAAGGGACGGACATCTTAGCAGCGAACGGAAAACGGATGGGAACAGTCACAAAACAGTTATATACTGAAATAATAATAGATATATCAAAATACATTTTACATTGTTATATTATAGAGAAATTGCAGTATGACTGTATAATAGGGATAGATAACATAAAAGGATTAAAGATGATCCTAGATTTTGATAATGGTATGTTAAATATTGATAATAATAAAGTTATAATTGAGAAACAATTAACAGATGAAGAAGTAAAAAGTTATAATCATTATAAGAAGGAAGTGTTAATGAAGGAAGTTAATAATATTATATTAGATAAAGTACCGTGTTATAGTAGAGCAGATGAATGGAATAATGGAACAGATGGAGAAATAATAGAATTAAATAATAATTATACAGGAATGGAGAGATTAGACGATTTGCAAGGAACGAAGAATAGACACGAGGGAGGAGATGAAGCTGAGGTAAAAATAGAAAACCAAACAATCAAGATTATACATAATTTAGAAGATATTAAAGAATTAATAGAAAATTTAAATATACCATATTCTACAGTCATTCCTGAATTAATAGAAATCCTATACAATAATATTACTTTAATTAACAATGATGTAGTGTTCGCAAAAGGATATCAACATCCCATAAAAATAGATAATGAAGATCCACTGATAAGTAAGAATTACCCCATACCGTATCACTACCAGCATAAAGTTAGCTTAGAATTGGAACGCCTAGAACAGACAGGAATAATAGAGAAGTCTAACACTTATTTTATTAACCCTATAGTAATAGTCCAGAAAAAAAAGATTAATCACATACGAATTGATAGAAGAAGAAACGGGTAATATAAAAGGTAGATATCACATTACAAAATTACAAGATTATTTAGAAGAATAAAATATTACATTAGAGTTATATATACAGTCGTTACAATTTTAAAAGGACTATAATAGGTATGTTACAGATCGAACAACAATACATTATAAAGTATAACACTAATAAAGAAAGATTTAACTAACACAAAAATATTACTAATACATATATACAAACTAAATAAAAGAAACCTTATTAAAAGATATATAATAATGCTACTAAAATGTATGGAATATGTAACATTTATAAAGATATAATAAAACATAAAAGAAGTTAATAAACAAAACGAATACAGAAAGTATAATGAATATAAAGACAAATATTATAAAAAGAAACGAGATTTTTAAAATAAATAATCATGATTTACAATTATAAAAAAAAAAAATTTGAAGTGAATAATAAATAGTTTTATATATTAGAAAAGAGAATTACATAATAATTATTATTTTGTTCCAAGTTGAATTTGTTTATTTGTTTTGTTTAAAAATATGTTGACACATGATGAGGGAAATAAACAAGTTGATATTCTTAATTCATTTTTCATATCTGGGAAAAGAAATAACTTCAGTACATTCGTTTTTCTTTTCACGGGGATAATGTAGTGGTACAACCAGCTCAGGTATTCCAGCACCTACAATGGAAGGTACGGGTACACAATCAATATAAACACCTGTATAAACAATAAATTGGTGGACGGAATTTGTGAAATTAACATCGAAATGTTAATAAATTAATACGACGATAACTTTAAAATTCATCATTATCTTATTTTGATTTAAACTAACTTTTTATATTTTAATTTCATTTTTTCATAATTCAAATTATACGCGCGAAACAACAGGTATTTAATTTATCAACATCAGGTTTATATCGACGCTAGTTAACCACGCCCACCAATTCAAAATTATATGAACCCCGCTAAAGCAAACTTTACGGTAGAAAACATTACTAAATTTATATTCAAATCATATTTTAGGTTAATGTAAAATATTAAATTAATTTTCCCCTTATGTTAAAATCAAAACATTGTATAAACTCACATTTTAAATTGATGTAATTAAACTAAAATTACGAGATTATTTCGATATAGAAATAAGGCTTTGGAATAAAAAATAAAACGCGATCGGCGTCATCTGATATAAAACTTTGAACATAAATGGCCGTTTTTGAGTGTACTTCCTTAATATAAATTTTTAAAACATCTTTAAAGTGAAAATCTCCTACCAAGTGTTGAATCATTCGATAACCAAATTAAAGGCCCACCTTTTGAAGAAAAAATCTCAAGAATACCTCAACGCAAACGTGAGATATCGTCCTAAGCATCATTTGAAGCAGAGAGCAGGGCAAGCCAACGATTTACACCACTCAACTCGACGAACTCCGCCAAAGACGGTGAACGAGGCCGTGCTTCCTGGTCTGCCGAATGTCCACATATTGAGAAGTATATCAGATCTAGGAGATCAACATCAGGTTCACCTACAACGTTTATTCCAAATTATTTAATTTTAAAAGTTATAATAGCTCATGCTAATCGCTACAAATTATTATTTCATGTATCAAATTCAATTTTAAAGTAAGCATCAATTTAAAGCGTTGAATTTTACAGATATTTAGCTACAAATAAGTTTATACTCACCAAAATAATATAAGATATAAGAACTATTAAATATTTGTTTATTTTATCTCGTACACATAACCTTATCACCATTTCCCACATGTGCACTTATTAATTTCAATTTTTGTCACATCTTGCATAATTTATATAATATTAAATACAGTTTCCTATTTTTATCTTTCAATTTTGTTGTTACAGTTTTCTTATTTATTGATATTAAATTTTTATTTATTTATCTAATTCAATCTTTTATTTGTGAAGTGTGATTGTTGTGTTTGAGTGGAGAATACACTGATTGGTTTGTAGCTGCAAATAATACACCTGACCGACCGTGAACCCTGAGATTATTAAAAATTAACTTTTACACTCAAGCTCTACCGCAATTAGCTAGTTATATTAAAAAGGGACAGATAGCGTTGATTCGACTAAGGATATTTGTATATTGGCGCCCACTTTTTAAATTTAAAATCATTAACCTTTCACTCTTTTAGATTTTCAATTTTTATAATTAATTCATATACTATATTCTTAGTCAAATCCTACTCAGCGCTTGGATTGGCACGTTACAATATATATATATATATATATATTGAGGACGGAAGAGAACGAAGCGAATCTAATCAATCTGATACATGTGAACATCGTAACATGTAATGTTATTGTTAAATACTTACTAAATGTTGTTTTTATATTGTTTCCGAGTGTATTATTTATTACATTATAAAAACCAGCCTCTAATGAGCCCGCCTCGGAGATGAAGTTGTAACGACGACTAGGGAACCTCACATGGCGACCCTGCCAGCCACTTCTAATATCGCAATAAATTATATATATACAGTTTTAGAAGTGATCCATTGCAGCATTAACTTATTTTTAAATATGTAAGATGGGTGCTCTAGACGGAAAAAATCACTAAGTCTTGGGAAATATATGATGGCTTTCCAGATTGAATTATTTGTGGTCGCAGCCTGCGCCGAGGAAATTCGGAAAGCTATATAGAAGGATTAACATAATGACTAATACTCAAGCGACTATTAAGTCCATTATTAATTAGCATATCAAAAGTAGTTAAGCATCGCAAGAAAATTCTCAACAGACAAGCACAGGACAATTGAGTCACTAATATGGACATGAGCAGATTAAAAGTAGTGAAATGGCAGGTGAACTGGTCAGGAAGAGCTCAAAACGGAACTTCATAAAATCAGACCTGTATGTTGACGTCAACCTCCCTGGTTGTGACGACGAATGAAAAAATGCGTGAAAGCCACATTTATCTCGAAATGTGTACATATTAGCATTTCATTCTCATTAGAAATCATCAGTACATGATATTCGGAGACACACATGACCTCCACTTCTATTCTGCGTATATACATACGAAACATGTTGTCATTTGTCGGATTGTAGAAATTAACGTAACAAATTTGACAATTTTGTAAAATGGGATTTGTATAATTATTAATTCTCATATGCGTTAAGTTCAACATGCGTATATATAAGCGCAGTGTAGAAGTGAAAGTCACGTCTGTCTCCGAATATCGTGTACTGATGATTTCTAATGAGAATGAAATGCTAGTGTAGACACGTTTCGAGATAGGCGTGACTTTCGTGTATTTTTTCATTTAACCTAATTGGAAGTAACGAGGAAGAAATTAAAACTCCCACCGGCTTTATAACCGGACATTATCCTTTAAGGAAGCATCTGTACAGCTGTTACGTTTTGAAATTTCATCCTATATATATTATAGCGGTGTTAAGCTTTAAAATGTCTTTCTATATATTATATAGAAAATTGCATTCTTTTAATATTTAACGTTTTATCTTCCGCTATACTGTTTTCGTCGCGAGTTGCTCTAATTTTTATCTTACGTGTACGTATGTCACCCCTCCCTACTGACTCGATCGGCGTCTCGATATAAGGGAGTCGTTCACGAGCCGTGGATAAGATCAGTTGGTCGTTCTAAGTGCATTTCACACTCTTAAGGGAATTACGTTTTACGCAATTCTACGTATTTTTGAGAACCTCCCATGTTGCGAATAGGAACGTAGAGCGTATACAAATTAGAAATTGCCAATACCGTTCCGTAAGATTTCCGTTTAAGATTTAGAAGCGAAAAAGGAAAAAAAAACTTCTTTTTGCCTGAGTTTCTGAATGGCATTTCTTAGACGTAATTAACGGAACAACTGTGAACCCTCTGGAAGTTCGCGGCTGATGAATCAATTACCGACATCAATTATTGACTCTGAATTATTTGTTCTCTGAGGACAACACGTGAAACTAGTATGATTTGTAATAGTATAATATTTTTGACTCTCTTGCTATGAATTACCGGTTTGTAATTTTATAAATCACAAACTTTCTAAATTTTGAATTTTCCTGTTCAAATTTAAAATTAAAGTAGTTTTTCGTAAATTAATATTACATTTGGATATATATATATATATATATATATATATATATATATATATATATATATATATATGTATATATATTTGTAGTTAAATGTAATCTATTGTCAATTTGATTTTAACTTTATTTGCATTGGCGTTATATATATTTATACATATATATTAATTTTAACGTAATATTTTTCTATTCACTTACCGCTTTTTATTCTCTTAAGGACATTCTAAATTTATTTTTAACGTGAGAATTTCTTTTCTGTACTGGGTTTCCTTTTTTTGAGCTAACATCTGGCGGCAAAAGAAAACCTATCTGCAAGTCGTGCAAGTGCACTTATTACAATATAAAATTTATTGATTAAAAATTATTTGAAATATACGTAAATCAATTTTATAGTATTACATTAATTACTATTATTCTGTAAAGTTTTCTTTTGGTACCATAAGAAACGCTTTATTTTTATTTGATATCTGTATTCTAGACTTGATGACTTGATATTTTCTTTTTTTTTGCGTAATAATTTATAATACTTTTGAAAATTTATCTTTTATTTTGCACTCATTATATTGTAAGATTAGTTTCTCTTCATTCATAATCGCTTGATTTTTTTTATATATGTTCAAAATTTGATATATATATATATATATATATATATATATATATATATATATATATATATATATATATATAGGGTGACACATACAGGTATATATTTTATTTTGAACAGAATTTTGTTCCTTTTTCATGTTACGATTTAAATTGTTAATACACGAGTTAACTGTTGCCGAGCCTTTTCTTTAACTTTGTTTATTTTGTTTTATTCTCTCTTTAGCAAGTTGGAGTTTGGAGCGTTTATTTTCAGTTTGCAGGTACCCAGTTAAGCGTTTCACTTTTGTATATAGCGTTTGTATTTTTTGTAGTCTGTATGCGCATGCGCCTAATATCGTGCAATCCCTTTTCTCCGTTTTCAGATTTGAGCTTCCGTAAGTAAAACCGAGTGGCGGTGCCTACCATCTTTTATTTTAGTCACCCACACCCGTCTCCACTGACTAAGGGCATCCACGATAAATAGAAGCTCCCAAACTATTGTGCGATACGACTACCAATTTTGATTTTATATTGACTATCTTCAGACGCCATCGCTGCGCCTACGCGCGCCGTAGTTAGCACAGCATGGGCTTGATTAGCGAGGCATAGGAGTGGTGAAAAGCAGTAAGAAACTAGTCTTCACATGATATGTAGTTGTAAGCAACTGAAGAAACGCAGACAGAAATATTTTGGAAAAAATCTATTCGATTCTACTAGGATACTCATTTCCCCTGAGGTGGGTAGTGGCTTTTATCGAGTACACAAGACTAACAGAGTAGGAATGTTGTAAAGTACATTGTGTTCAAGTGCCTGAACCTACTAGTATTCAAGCCTAAAGGATTAGAATAAGAAGAGAAAATGCATCCATGTTGCTCCCACAGTCCTATATTTCCTTAGATTTTTAATTTTACCCATATTACTTCTTTCAGTACTTGCTTCAGTCTCTTGAATTCTTCCCACCGATTGCCGCATTGGCGTTAATATAAATAAAATATCACATTGGCATGTGTTACTGTCAACACCATCAATAAGCACAGAAAATCACTAACAGCATAAATTTTAACAACATTCATTTTTCAACGTTAATAATACAAAAAATGCATCTTTAGCTGCCGTTGGATGCCAAATTTAGGCGCCACACGCCAATAAAAAAACTAAGGTAATTTAAATTAAAGAAAGAGCCAATTTGGCGCCATAACTGGCAACACTGTGATACAGTGGCAACTGCATTCAATGTTGAAAATATGTCGGCAGACACCCAATACTATAAAGGAGATTTTATAAGCCCCAAATACTATTTAAACTCGAAATACTACTTACTGTGTTCTATCATTAGTATAAGCGATTTACCAAACAAAGCTTAAAATCCCGTCTGCGTGTTTATTTAAAACTCGCAATAATTAATTTTTTTCTAGTACAAGCAATTTCTTCCAACCCTTATCACTTTTTTTTCTCTGAGCGTACAAAGTATTTAGATTTAGAATTGAAGGGAGATAGAAAACAGCAAACGTTAAAAGGATCGACTAAACAAATAGCCGACGCATTTTCAACTTTTAATTTCCGTTAAGCTAACGACTTTACTTTATACCTGTCTTCGTGCTTAAAAAAGCTTAAAACTTGTCCCTCCTGAACGTGGGGTCGACAGATAGGCTTAGTGCCCCGTTTGAACGAGTGAGATGGATATTCGGGATCTTTCGAGCTCATGCTTTCCTACCTACATCAATCTTTTCTTTTACTTGCGTGAAGTTCCCGTTTCATTACACAAAAGATTCATCTTCTATGAGCCTTTGTCTTTTTTTATTTTACTGATGCCTACTTTTTTTCGCTTTTACCGTTTTGTCTGCAAACTCAATGTTGTGTATAAAAATATTTAGTTGCTTCGGGTGGAAAATTTCCATACAATATACCTACCCAAAACAAGTATTTTATTTAGCTCACCTAATGTAAAATAATTACAGCCGCACATTGTTTTCATTGAGATTTATATTTATTAATTTAAGGCTGCTTTCTCTCACTTCTACTTATATCACCTAATTATCGTTTCCATTATCGATTTTTGTTTTAGTCTATACTTAATTATCGTTTTTGTTTCAAATTGCTTTCCTTATTTGCAGTTTCTTAGGCGTTTCACTTTTGATAATGGTTTTGTTTTTAATTATTCATAAAAAAAAAGGTGACGAGGTGACTCGGCTAGCGCCTCGTCACCTGGCAACGTCCTCGAGTATTATAAGTCGCTTAATGTTCTCGTTATATTAATAGCTATTATTGTTTTGTTCAGATTTATTTTACCTTATAATTTCATACTAGTTGCGTAAGTTTTGTATTTTCAGTAAAAGTTTTCAATTTGATCTTTCAATTAAAAGTATTGATAATAATAACTCCTTAATAATACTATTTTATGCTATTATTTATTAATATTTGCATTTTGTTGGTATGCTGAAAGTTGATAGCAATTACTGATTGCAACTAAAATACTCAATCATATCGCAGAACTATACATGACATTTGTCATTTGTGTAATCTAAAAATATCTGTCAAAGTTAAATTATTAACTTTTATTGATAAAAGTTGCTAAAAAAGCGACTTACACAACTAAAATATTACAAAAATGAATCATTAAGACATGTAGTTTATTGCACAGAACTGTACAAATTTTATTAAAATTGATCAATTCCTACTGGGTGTTTAGATTTTTTAAGTCAGTATGTTATAGTAGTAAAATATAATAATTAAATTAATGACACTTATTCAGAATAAGCCTGTATATGCTAAAATAGTATAAATATTTTGCTACATTGCCCGTATTAACAAATCGAAACATTTTCTGTTTCCTAGTTACAAATAGGTGATCTTGAATAATTTTTTCATGCTGAATCCTGTTTGGTCACACATCATTGGTCTGTGGACTCCTATGCGCTTCTGTGTATTGTTTCACCGAGCAGGAGTTGTACGGCCGTATACGCACTAATTATTTATTTGTCGGTAACAGTTTTTAATTAAATATGGCACTCCAATAAAACACCTTTACTAACAAATTTACACGTAAATACACTAACGTTAAAATTATACTAAATTAATAATAATTACACGTTGTTTGTTTGATATATAAGAGTTTTCTTAATTCGATGAAAAGACTATTATGGGTCTTGGTGGCAAAATGAGACTGGTATCTCTCGATGCTGTAACAGAACTGTTGTGTGACTGATGGTAAGACTGATTTTCTTAGTGTTAAAATACAGCAAGTACAACAAACTATTAAATAATTAACAAAGTTGGTCGTATTGTTTGTACGGTCAGATGGCGATATAACTCGGAAAATTTCCAAATTTACCGATGGCTGGGAGACTGTGCCTACTGCAATAGTAAACGTTGCAAATGTTGATTAATTGTATACTATTGTACAAGATTTTGTGAACGTGAATTTAATAAATGATATGAAGTAAAACAGGGTAGAGTAGAATGTCTAAGAAGAAGAGTTATAAAATAAATCAAACTTGACAAATGTGAGAGGTGCCGCTTCTTAGACTATGGCTAAACGTTTGAAATTTAAATATGGCAATAAAATTATGGTATAGAAGGATTTTACAAGGATACAAGGATTTGTAAAGGAATACTATGTTAAAATTCTATATCCTACATTTAATTATATTTAACATGTACATATATGAATAACTTTCGTTTTGAGACGAAACAAATCCAAATCTGCTTTTGTCTTTTCCTTATCATGTATAATTTCATAGAAGAATATAGTTTTGTTTCGAAATAAAACGTTAAAGATGATTTTTATTTAAAAAAATAAATATCCCATTTGACAGCTTTCTTCTCTACAAATAATGTATTAGAATCTTTTCTAATCCGTAGCCAACAGTAATCACTCAACTAGTTCGAATTCCATTTTCATTGGTATCGATTTTCCAGCGTTGGAAGGGGGTTGGTCGAAGCGCTTCCATCCTCATCACATATAACTTCCAAATTGTCTGAGAAAAAGTGCAAATGAGAATGCGCAAATAATTCATATTTTGTGATATTTTACATCCCATTTTATGGTAAGCTGTTAACATTTCGTCAACAAGGTTTTTGAAATTTTCCGCATTGTTGTTGCCCAGAAAGCCGTTTACGACAGATTTGAAGCAATCCCACGCCACTTTTTCTTTTCCTCGTAGAACCGCATTGAAGCCGCTTTCATTCATTAATTGTTGAATATAGGGGGCTCACAAAAATGCCCTCCTTCATTTTAACTACGCTGATTTTTAGAAATTATTCTTTTACGTACTGAAAATTGTTTTCGTCTTGATCCATTTGAACAATATTTCACAATATAATGCCGCAATTTAGCAGGATTCTGCTACTCGTACTAAAAGCAACTGTACTTTGTAAATATTTTACAGTGGATACTCGACATTTGACAAGAGCATTTTATAGTTCCATAAGATTCCTCTTGGTGAACTGACTGTGAAATGGGAATTGAAAGAAGTTGAAAACCTTCAGCTCCATTATACAATAGACCTACTTTTATATTAAATTTACGTGCACCAATGAACAGTTGCCATTCTTCGGGTTTGTGTTAACATTTGAGGGTGTCCATCAAACCGCCAACATCACTGCAGTAGATGAGATTATCGTCCCAACAACATTTAGAGAACTTCTTTGCGCGGTTACGGAAATTACTAATTATGGTACTGTATTTCACTAAACGCTAACTTTTCAAATGAGGGCCGAGCAACTTAGCTTTGCCATTGCTCAAGTTCAAAACACGAACAAAATCATTTAGTTGTGCTTATGTGATCAAATGTAGCTCAGTGGAATGTTGAGGAATAAACTGAATAATTGCTAAAAGCAAAGTCTATATTTTCTTCGTCAGTTTCTTCAAATGTTTCTGGTAGCACAAGAACTGGAGAACTGGAAGATCAGTACAATAGCCAAATGATTTTACCGGCGATGTTAAATTAGGCTACACTATAGCTAGATTTTTGTTATTTAGAAGTAACAATCTGTTAGACGATCTCTTCGTTCCCTTCACACCATAACAACTTCGAAGGCCATGCATACCCGGGAACCTTTTATAAATTGTTGAAGGTGATTTGCACAAGAAACAATTCAAATATATGGTGCCCATTGCTTATCTTGGTCTCTAACTTGACATCCAAAGTAAATATAATAAGCTCTTCTTATTAGCGCAGTAAAACATCGTTTTTAGTGTTTGCTAGTAAGTAAACTCCACAAACATAACAAAAACTCTCCGGATCGTTTGCAAATTTTCGAAATACCTATCACTAATGTTTCTATAGTTATCATTCAAAACAAAAGAAATTTTCTTTGTTAAACCAGTGATAATGCAACTTTAAAAAATTCGAAACAGTAGAGGTTCATTCATAAATTATTGAAACAAATATTTGTCATAGTGGCATTTCCAAAACTTTTGATCGCTAATACGTAAATACCAAAAACAATTAATTTTATAAAAATATTTTTCTTAAATTTTCATTAAATAATAGAAATAATTAGAAAGATCTACACTAAATTATTATTAGCGATTATGATCATTCTCTGTTGTAACACACGTAGGTTCAGTTCATGGTAACGCACTCCTTCTTACTTCATGCATTAGTTCTAAAATTTATGCATATGCGATATGAGATCTCGCACTATAAGACACCAGTACTAGGCATCCCTACCATAATTCCTCGCTAGAAGTCTACAACATGTAAAACGCATCCTATGACGTTGTATCGTTGCAGACATGCACACAAGCTGTAATTTTATACTCATAACTAGGGACCGGATACAAGACGCCCTCATCGCCCACGGGCGTACTAATTTATTTTCAATTATATATATTTAATTTTATTTATATAATTGAAAAACAAATGGGTGGTGTTCTATAAAATACGAAATACATATTTATTTGTTCATTTTGTAGTTCAAGTTGAGTAAAGGAGTATTAATATTAACTAGCAATACGTTCTCAAGGTTCCCTTCTGTGAAATTAGTTCTCTTTGAATGAAATACATCCTTGCAGATAGAAAATGTCCTTTCTACATCGCAACTGGTTATAGGTGCATACTGGAAATATTCTTTTATTTCAGCGTATTTAGCAGTTAGATTTTGAGGCATTGTCCCTATACACAATTGGCGCAATGTTATTAAATCTGGATTTCTATTAAAAACTTCATCTAACTCTTGCCGAAGGCATCATTTAATTTGAGATTATGGTTTTCAAAATAAGTGATTTGGCAAATTTTCAGTGTTCCTGAAGAAAGTACTAATGATTTTTTTAAATTGAAATTTGTAGAGTTGCTTTAGGAGCATACTTGAAATATTATTTTATTTCAGCGTATTTAGGAGTTAGATTTTGAGACATTGTCCCCATACTCAATTGCCGCAATGTTACTAAATCTGGATTTCTATTAAAAACTGAGTCTAACTCTTGCCTAAGGCCACATCCGAAGTCACCTGGAATATTTTTCAAATTATTAATAGCCACATCTAATGTGGTTAATTCATAATTTATTATAATAATAATAAGCTGTCAAATGGGATATTTATTTTTTTAAATAAAAATCATCTTTAACGTTCTATTTCGAAACAAAACTATATTCTTCTGTGAAATTATACATGATAAGGAAAAGACAAAAGCAGATTTGGATTTGTTTCGTCTCCAAACGAAAGTTATTCATATATGTATATGTTAAATATAATTAAATGTAGGATATAGAATTTTAACATAGTATTCCTTTACAAATCCTTGTATCCTTGTAAAATCCTTGTATACCATAATTTCATTGCCATATTTAAATTGCAAACGTTTAGCCATAGTCTAAGAAGCGGCACCTCTCACATTTATCAAGTTTTATTTATTTTATAACTCTTCTTCTTAGACATTTTACTCTTGTAGAGTTGCTATAGGTGCATACTGGAAATATTATTTTATTTCAGCGTATTTAGGAGTTAGATTTTGAGACATTGTCCCCATACTCAATTGCCGCAATGATACTAAATCTGGATTTCTATTAAAAACTGAGTCTAACTCTTGCCTAAGGCCACATCCGAAGTCACCTGGAATATTTTTCAAATTATTAATAGCCACATCTAATGTGGTTAATTCATCATTCAATTTGAGATTTTGATTTTCGAAATAATTGATTAGATTTGGCAAATTTGCCAAGTGTTCCTGAAGAAGGTACAACTGATTTTTTAAATTTGGAATTTGTATTAGTTCCTTGCACTCAGAAATACTCGTCATTGAAACATGTAACGAAATTTTTTAAACTATCGAAATTCTCTGCATAAAAACTAGTAGCTTCCAACTATGATCCCCATTACTGAAGAGGGAGGCAAACTTTTTTTTAAAAGCGGATACAAATCCATCAACTTCCGGAAAGGTGTCTCTGATATATTCACAGATTCTGTAGAGGGCATGTGTTACACATGTAATATGCAACATATTAGGATATGTTGTCTTTAATAGTCTGCCTGTTTCTAACATATATGCAGTACTGTTACTGACAAATAAATGTATTTTTTCTTTGTACCTGTCGTCCGAATGAAGCATTTGGTGCATATTCTCCTAAATGATTTTAGCTACTGTTTCCGGATCAACTGTATTTATAACTTTTGTTGCTATTACATATGCATTAGATGGAATAGTTGGATCTAGTACACCAGCTACAACATTTACCAATATATCGACAGTTTCGTTGCCACTTATCCATAAGTTCTGATTTGAAAGGTGCGTTCTACTACTTTCGTGTAGCACTTAGAAACATAATATTTACGTAAGGTGGATTCATCAGGAACATTTTGGTATAGGTATATTTTTGGAGAAATGTTTTGAAGGTGGGATTATTAAGTTTAGTTAATGGAATATTTGCCGCCATTAAAGTTTCACAGAGTGCTTTGTTAAAATTGTGTTTGCGATGCTAAGTGACGTTTTACGTGCGATTTCTTGGAATTTTTTATTTATATTTTAGACATTGCAATAAATTTCGGAATCACTGGCAATGGACATACAATCAGTTTGATCCTTAATCCAATTCGCCATTGTTTCACGACGCCATTCTCGACGTTGTTCCATATCATATCTGTAAAAGTAACTTAAACATTGTTCTAGATCTAAATACATGAAAATTAAAAATGTATGCGTAAGTTATTGGAACTTAACGAAATTCAGCGGACACTACGTCAAAATAATTGGGAGAAGTAGATTCGATGAAACGATATTAAACAGGATCTATTACAAAAATTACGATGTATGTAATTAAAACAATGAAAAAAAGAAACTAACTCACCATGCTTTATTTATCTTACGAAATATAAACCAATAAATAAAATAATTTATAAAAACTCCTCACGCTTATATCTACGCCTATGAAGAAAGGAATTTAACTGTAATATTGAAGTAATTGCGTCACAATTCAACAACAAAAACAGTTGTGCGGTCAACCGAATGAATAGTGCTACTCAATATCTGCGTGTTGTACTTAGCGATGTTATAGACTATTTATATTGTTCATCATAATTTCGGTCTGATGAGTCCGGTCTCTTGTCATAAAGAAGCCATCAGCGTTTGCTCCTGGCGTTCTTTGCAAGAATTCTCGTTATTTATTGCCACACCTCGTATAAATAAAATTTCGAACGTTAACGTTTAGTTATGTGACATCACAAAGAAAAAGCAAACAAATTATTTATATAATTTATCATCGAGAGCGAATTAAAACGGTACCAAAATAGTGTGTGCCCCTGAGGGCACGAATGGAGACACATACTCGAGAGTACTATGCGGCAAAAATACCTCCGGATTTCATTATGCTGTCTTGTTTTTATACAACGAGCACGAGCCAAAAGTAAATGGATGACATCAGTCAAGCGTCCGTGTGGAGGGCGAATCCGAGCGTTAGCGCAGTGCCACAGCATGAATACCCATGATGGATCCCGGGCGTTATTAATGGACTCGACGTAACTCGAATGGGGAGGAGGACTGGGCTGCAAAAAACGCTCTTATCGGGTGCTTTTTTTATTTAGTTTTTTAATGCCGTAAGTTCAAATTCAGTTTACACTGATTTAGTTTTGTTCTTGTGGAAGTTTGATAAAATAAAATAAATATATAATTTTCCAACTTTCTTCTACCACCAATTTCGATACATTGCAAGAAACATTACAAACATTGTTTGAAAACTGAAAATCCAATAAAAATATTATTACTTCTTAACACATGTTGTAGACTCACTTTGAAAAAACAGTCGGATAAAATAATGTACTAAAGAATGTAATTTTTCAGGAATTCGCGTTATATCAAATAATCTATGAAAGTCGTTTGTGTCTTTGGCATCAGCAATTCACATTATAACACAAGACGGATTGGTAATTTTAATGTTTTATGTTTTCCTCCCTTTCCCGATCTATAGCAATCAAGTTAAAATCATGTTATATGTTATGGTCGTTGTCAAAATTTATGTTGCTTTTCGGCCTGAAACT
Organism: Melolontha melolontha; assembly: GCA_935421215.2. NCBI lineage: Eukaryota > Metazoa > Arthropoda > Insecta > Coleoptera > Scarabaeidae > Melolontha > Melolontha melolontha. The sequence goes on from OW285235.1 coordinate 188,015,573, forward strand.
GCGTCTTTTGCAACTGCTTCTTCGTCTGCCAACATTTAGTTAAATTCCGCAAGATATCTCTTCTGGGTTACTACTACTTACAGTTGACGCTTCTGCATTAGTTCGAAAATTTTCAATGCAAATGGCGTAGAAGTTTGTATTAATACTTGAAAATCTTTCTTGTTTCGGCAAACACGAACCTGCTTACGTTTAATTATTTTCTTGATTCAATTTTCGAAAAATTTCTATTTTGGGTTTGATGCCAGTACGTCCAGACAAATGAGCACAGTGCTCTTTGTACTACCCTCAATAGATCTCTCTGTTACACTCTGTTAGTCTAGTGTTCTCGATAAAAGCCACTATCCTCCTCAGAGGAAGTTTGAGTACCTTCGTAGGATCCAATAGATCTCTTCAGAAATAATTTCTTCAGTTCCCCACACGCGCATATTTCATGAAAATTAGTTTTTCACATCTCTTACATCAGGGCCTGCTAACCAAGCCCATGCTGTACAGATGCTTTTTCAAGGACAATGTCCGGTTATTAAGCCGGTAATTATTTTAATTTCTTTTTTGTTACTATGAATTAGGTTGGCTGAAAACCTAGTGTCCAGCTCCCTTAGTAGTGTTTTAGTATGGAGTTAACGTTCACCCATTTCTTTTATGTTCTCTTTTTGCCCATATCCAGAACTCCCTTTTATCGGAATCCCTAACAATTCCACATACAGGTTCTGGTCCTATGAAGTTCCTGTTAGTACCTTCCTTTGTCAGTTCGTTGGCTATCTCACTGCCTTTAATTCCCTCATGTCCAGACACCCACATTTGCGACAAAGTAGTGTCTTATACCAGTCTATTCAGGACCTGTTTAGAATATTTCACCTGTTTAGACCTGGTAGATGGATTCATAATGGCTTTAATATCTACCGGACTATCAGTCATATGTTGGTTTTTTTTTGTTTACGCAGCCGGCTACCCGAATTTTCTGCAGACTGCGACTGCAAACAATTCAGCCTGAAAACCGTCGTATGTTTCCTCAGACATAACGATATCTTCCTTCTCGGGCACATTTCGCATATACCTGCACCTCTGCCCCGACTAGATTGTGATCCATTCGTGTACCAGGTACCGGCACTACAATTGCTCTAGCGACTTTTGGCCTGCTCCCTGGTCGGTATAAATTTGTTCAGCTTAGCTGTAAACATAATCTCACGACTGTCTGCCGACATTTGAAATATCGGCTCTCCCTATATGGTTCCAATGATACCTGTATGTCCCCCTACAACCTTATTAGGACACCATTCGCTATTGGTCTTCAGCCTCAGGATTGCAGCCATTGCGTCCGCTTTTACAAATAGTTCCAACGAAGGGATGGCCTCCATAGAGAAGACCTCATTCAAATGCGTTTATTATAGACGGAAATGTCGAGCGGAAAACTTTTTTACACGCAAGTAATCGTAGAGAATGTAATAGATAGAGCCTATCGAGATCTTGAAATGTCATCAAGATCGCGTACCTTCAGACGGTGATCATTTAATGCCACAATTGTGGATTTTTGTGACTATTTTGTCGATTGTAGTTCTTTTTTGGCATCTCGAGCGTTCATAATCTGCATTAAACGCATTACTACATTAAAATTCAGTACCCCACTTTTTTAACCCTCGAAACCAAAGAGGTAAAATCCTTTAAAGTGGAATCAAACGCTTCGTACGTTCGTTCGGGTTAAACCTTTTAAATAAAAGCACCGTATAACAGCTCGAACTTATATTTTATCAATTTATCACAAAATGTTAAAACTAATTTGCTTTTCTCGATCTTCACAAACACGCAACTAAACGCACGCGCAACATTCCGTCTAAGGATAATACTTGACAAATATAACAGACATTCGGTCATACTGTCTCTGTATCAGGCCGAAAAGATTCCAGACACCCTTCGTATTTTCAATAAAAGCATTCAATTATACTCACATTTGGGCAGAATTCTTTTAAAACGATACATTGACGTAGTAATATATTATTTTTGTAATTATTTAAGCACACACATGAACAATTGTATTTTATATGCTTAAAATGTAAAAATTCAGAATTTCTTGTTTAATGATAGTACATTTTGGTCGGTTACATTTTAATAAACTATTTGCGTAGTATTGATTTCGTTAAGTGTTTCTTCACCCTTCTGAAAATACATGGAAACAATCCATCATGCATAACATACGCCGATCCATCAGGCACGCAGGCAGGCAGGTTGCCAACCTCTTTTTTTTTCGAGGCCAACAGTACAAAATCGATACTCAAATTCCAGAGGCGAGATGCGATAAAAGGAAATGAAATTCACCCCTCGGACGCATTATGGTTGGTGTCATTCTGAATCATGTCGGGGGTTGCGGTAAGAGTGGTGATGGGACATACTGAGGCGTTCGCCCGACAACCTTAATGAACATCTCCGCGTACTTACGGTTATTAGGTCTCGCGCACATCCAAGAGCGCTCTGCCTAATCCGTTCCGGGGTTAATTTCACAAGAAATTTTTATCGCCGCCTTTCTTTTGTTCGTTTTGAATGCCTCTTTAATTTCTTTTCGATCGGGGTGTACTACTTTATTCAGTTAATTATCTGATTAAATAATCTGAGCCTTTTCATCTTTTTGTAATTACATAAACGGATAAACATTATTAAAATATGTATTTCTCAAATGAATAATTAAATTTTGTCAAAAATAATAAGTACTGGCTTGTAATTCGTAAAGCTCTCTAACAGTAAGTAAGCCATTGTAAAATAGAGTTCTTAATTTACTTGGCTTTGGTTTTTTTAATATGGAAAAATTATTGTAGTAATAAAATCAAGCAGAGTAGTTTAAAAGTTTTTTATTGTTCACGACAATACTGTTTCGCCAAACTTTGGCTTCATAAGGTGATGATAAACTGAACAATTTTACATACGAGGTGTGGCAATTAAATAACGAGACTGCGCCCCTCCTGCCCCGTGGTCGCATGGTGGGAGGTTGTCAGTGGAATGTAGTCGACGTTGATCCTTCCCGAGCAAGCATACTTCGTTTCGTCGCTGTAACTGCTTTAGTTTGCTTTTGAGACTTGGTTGTAGTAGACGCTGTTGTGTAGTCGTGCGATAATGGTGAACATAAAAGTCGAGCAGCGCATTAACCTGAAATTCCTAGTGAAATTAAAGAAATCACCCACGAAATGTTTTCAAATGTTAAAGGAGGTGTTTGGTGACAATGCTATGTCACGTGCACGAGTGTTTGAGTGGCACAAACGGTTTTCTGAAGGTCGGGAAGAAGTTGAAGATGATGAACGTCCCGGACGACCTGTGACTGTCAGAAGTGGAGGAATCGTCCAGAAAGTCAGCGAAATTGTGCGGAAAGACCGACGTCTGAGTATTCGGATGATTGGCGACATGTTAAACATTAAGAAAGAGCCAGTGAGACAAATTTTACATGATGAATTAAACATGACAAAAGTTTGTGCAAAATTGGTTCCGAAATACCTCACTCAGGGACAAAGAGACAATCGGAAGAACATTTGCTCTGACATCATGGCACGACTCGCAGATGATCCAGACTTGCTCACAAATGTCATCACATGTGACGAAACATGGATTTTCCAGTATGTCCCGGAAACTAAACGTCAATCCATGCACTGGAAGACCCCCTCATCGCCAAGAATGAAAAAAGCGCGAATGAGCAAATCCAATCTGAAGGCAATGTTGATCGTGTTTTTCGATATCCAGGGTATTCTGATGATTGAATGGGCTCCTGAGGGTCAAACCGTAAATCAGCAATACTATATAGAAGTCCTAATCAAGCTCAGGGAACGTGTAAGGAAGAAAAGACCAGATGCATGGAAGAACGGCTCATGGATTCTTCACCAAGACAACGCGCCAGCCCACAACGCCCGTCTGTGAAGCAGTTTTTAGCTGAAAAGTGCATTCCTGTGCTAGAACATCCTCCGTATTCGCCTGATCTTGCTCCATGTGACTTTTATCTCTTCCCAAAAGTGAAAAGTGTATTGAAAGGAACACATTTTGAGTCGGTGGAACACGTAAAAGTAAAAACGGCAGAGTTGTTGCGCAGTATCACAAAGAATGACCTACAGCATTGCTTCGAACAATGGAAGGCACGTATGCAACGGTGTATAGATAGGGGAGGGGAGTATGTTGAAGGGGATAAAAGTGTATTGTAACTTTGTTTGCAATAAATCACATTTTTCACATCAGTCTCGTTATTTAATTGCCGCACCTCGTATGTTTCTTTTACAGAAGTACATGGATATATTCTAAGTGGGGGTGTGTTATATATTTTATATAAGTAGTACATGGGAGGTATTGAATTCTGTTTGTTCATTTAGAGTTAAACCTAATTTTCTATATCTATTTATTTCTATATTTTCTAACAGATCAAGTTTTTGCCTTTGTCTTGAACATGCAGAATCTTGAATTCTCTATTAAGTTTATGATTTGAATCTAAACAATGGTTTGCGAAAGTCGAGTCTGTCTTTGTAGCTTCGTTCATGCACCTTGGTACTCTGTTCAAAGGTGCATCCTGTCTGACCAATTGAGTTTGCCTTCTTTTCTGTTCTGTCTTTATGATTTCTAATATTTTAGTGGACTGAATTATCTGTTTTAAAGGATATAAATTTATTATTTGCTTTTTTATTTAGTTTACCTATTTTTACAGATGTTGGTCCCATGTATGTGATTGAATTACATTTGTTTTCTGTCTTATTCGATATTCTAGGGTAAATTAAAGACTGAGTTTGAATTATTACTTTTCGTTCCAGAATTTTATTAACTAAATTATCCATTATTGACAGCTATGGTGTATATTCTATTGAGTTGTATATCAAAGTTGTCATTATTTAAGGGTACATTTATTAGTTTGTATATCATGGATTCGTATGCTGATAATTTATGTGAAATTGGGTGAAGGGAGCTCGTGTGTATTGTTGTGTCTGTGTGTTTGTGGTATATTGCAAATTCGTGTTTCCCTGTTACGTTTGAAATTGTTAGATCTTGAAAATTAATTGACTTATATTTTTCCATTTCAGTTGTAAATTTTATATTAGGGTGGATAGTGTTAATGTGGTTCTGAAAAGCTATTAATTGTCTATCTGTAACTTTAAAACAGACTAGTATGTCATCCAAAAATTTATACCAGTAAATGCAATTATTATATAACGGGCGTTTGCTTGTTTCATTCTCGATATAGTTCATAATGGACACAATGGGTTACCCATTACTAAGCCAGAAGTTTGTGTATAGTAACGTATAATCAAAAAGTCTTTGGATCGTGATAGCCATGAAACGTAAAGCTATCTATAAAATTATTTACTTCTGTGATTCATTACCTTGAAGTACGCATAAGGCACAAATAAAATAGATTTTAGGTTATGGTATTTATTTACATTTTATGTATGTTATATTTAATAACATTTATAGAGATTACAGAATGCATTTATAAATAAACGAAGTTTTAATAACTAATAAAAAAAAATATGGTTCATTACAGTTAAGAAAAGAACTCCCACAATGAAACAATAACATTCAGGTAGGTACACTTTTACAATAAAAAATTATTAAAGATGTTAAAAATGTCTTCCTTGTTCTTGAATACACCGGTTAACACGTCGGCCCATGTTATTAAAAACTTTAATTAAAAGATCAGGTGTTACTGTGAGACAGTTTTCAACAATACGTTCTTGTAATTCATCTAAAGTGTGAACTGGAGTTTTAAAAATGTTATTCTTAAGCAATGGGAATAAGAAGTAGTCTAAAGGACTCAAATCACAAGACCTAGGTGGGTAACGTCAGTCTGATATTAACCTTTAATCATAAAATTGACGTAAATATTCCATGGTCACTCGAGCAACATGCGTTATCTCGCTGAAAGTATCCATTATGAAGTTCATCATCGTGCAATTAATTGATAAAAGGATCAAGTATTTGATTTATATATCTTTCAGCGTTTATGGTATCTTGAAAAAATATTGGCCCTATTACCCATCTACGGGACATTGCAACCCAAACACCAATCTTAGGACTATGTAAAGGAGCCTCACTATGAAAATTAGGATTATTCTCGCTCCACATACGCATAACTTGTTTATTAACGTATCCAGATAGGTAAAAATAAGATTCGTCTGTAAAAAATGTTAAATCAAGGATATCGTTATTCATATGGTCATTAAACCAGGTACAGTACTATACTCTCCTGATAATCTGGTGGCAGTAACTGACACATCTGCAGTTTATAAGGAAACATGTTTAAGTCATGTTTAACAATGGTTTGACACGTCCCATAACTTAAATTGATTTCTTGTTTCAATCTACGCAAGGATAAGGTAGGTTCTTCCTGCATGCGTTGCCTAACCAGATCAATAACATCATCATTTCTAGCCCGTCTTCTTCCAGATCGAACACTATCGCTGATATTACCAGTTCCTTCAAATTTGTCCACAGTTCGTTGAAGTTGCCGAAAAAAATCTCGTTCGATTATTGCGAAGTTGGGAAATCTCTCATAGAACTCATTCAAACATAAACGAGGTGAATAAACCCAATTACCATTTTCACCTATATTTCCATTACAATAGTATGATTTGATAATAAAAATTTGATGTTCTAATTGAAACATTTTGAATTATAACCAGCTGACTTGAAAGTTGTCAAGTAAATGTCAAAACTAATTGAAATAAATAATTTCATAGATATCTCGTAAATTCCACGGCAATAGCGATCCAAAGACTTTTTGATCATACGATATTTCTTATTGAATTGACAGTAATTCTTTTTTACACATAAATTAAATAATTCTAAACTTTCTGTCTTTTGTTTGGCGGTATTGTAGTCAACAATAAAAAACATTGAAACTACTCTTCTTTACTTTATTACTTCAAAATAGCGTTTCACCAAGCATCACTCCGTTCAGTCAACTATTTAAAAATTATTTGTATGGTATGAAGGGGCTTTTTAAATGATAAAAACACACAATGTTGTATTAGATTTACACTTTATTTAATAATATTTAATAATGACTATATAACAGCTGTTTCACCGTACAACGGTTTCTTCAGATATAACAAGCGGTACTATAAAACATTTTACTTAAACGTAAATATTTTTTATTTTATGACTTAATGGTATTCTCAGAAATTGGAAACCGAAATATTTTACCCGCCCCTTTTAGTATAAAGGATACATATAGATAACATAAATTATATTATAAGTGACACATATCTAACAAAATATTTCAATCAAAAATAGGAAATAAATTCAACAGAGGGGAGGAATTAAGCTCTGTTTTGTCATTTAATAATTTATTTGAAAATTTTTGTTTATTAATTTGCATTGCTTCTAATAAATCGAGTTTCTTACTTTTCTTTTCTTCGTGTAGGATCTTGAAATTATTATTAAAACTATGGCTTTCTTCAATTAAATGGTTGGAGTATGCTGAATCTGTTTTCCTATTTCTAAATGAGTTAGTTTATACACACCTGACTTATTATGATGTGCTGTTTTACTTTTATTGTTTTTGTTTTTTGTTTTGACGTAGTTACTAATATGGTTGTTGGTTTTATATGTAATGTTTATATTTTGTTTTCTTAATAAAAATTTTTTTTTCCAATGTTTTATTTTGTCTGCCTAGGTAAGTAATAATTTTAAATTTCTTGTCATGATCTTTAATAATCGGATATATATCTTGTATTGCTTTAGTTTCTCGTTTTTTGGATATTATGTTATCTATTATATTCGGGTCATAACCATTATTGATTGCAATCTGTTTTATAATGTTGTATTCTGAATTAAAGTCTTCTATTGACATGGGTATATTTAATAGTCTATGAATCATACTATAGAATGCTACTAATTTATGTTGAATTGGGTGCATTGATTTATTATATATTGTTGTGTCTGTGTGCGATTCTTTATGGTATATCGAGAATTTTAGTAGGTTATTGCTTCTCTTAATCGTTAAATCTAAAAAGTTAATGCTATTATTCTGTTCTTTCTCTATTGTTGTGGGCTTTTTAAAGAAATTAATTTTTATCATTTTTCAAAATAATTCTCTTTAGCTAAAAATACCCGTGTTTCTTCTTTAGAAGCACTTTTTAAAATAGGCAGAAAACTCTTCTTTTGGCAAGTTATGAAAATATCACTGAAATTCAACGACCGCCGCATTTACGTCAAGAAATCTCTCACCACGCATTTAACTTTTAGTGAACGGTAACACAAAAATCGTTAGGAGCAAGATCTGGACTATATGGTGGTTGAGTTATCACTTAGATTCTGAATCCGTGTACATAATGTATTGTTTTGCAGCTGTATGTAACATCCCACCGGCGGCGCGTATATATATTTTGTCAGTCGCCGTCCGAACACGTTTCAGTGCATTTCGCTGGTCTAAAGTAATAAATAATAATTTTATAATGTCACAAGTAACCAGAAAGACACCGTTTTATGATGTAGCTCATAAATTGACAAAGAAGATTTCCAGGTTTAATGTATAATGGCGGTATAATAAAGTGTAAAGTGTTCGATATACCGCTAATATGTTCCAGGAAATTTTACTGCGAAAGACACGTAAAGAGTATATTGTATACTCGCAAAAAAAGTGACGAGACTGTTTTGTTTAATTTTTGTGTAACGTTCATATTGTGTAATGTTCCGTTTAAGTTAATAGACAACGAATTATTTCGTTCATTTTGGAAGCACTACAGCAAAGGAACATTGCCTAGCCGAAAAGATCAAATGAAAATTTTGTTTTTTAAATTTATTTTCAAAAGTGAAAGCTTTTATTTATTTGAAAATATTTATATTAAATGATAAAGGAGAGCAACAAGAAGTTTAATAAAGGCCAGGATAGGATAGACAAAACTCACAACTCTTTCACTACATAAGGCCAAGTCACAAAAGACAGCATAGAAGAAATCTTAGACACGCTCATTGACTAATGTTAACACCACAACTTCAAACCAACCAGCTCTATCCGCATGATAAGTGCAAGGCTTAGCAAGTGTTTCCATCGGACGATCACAGTCACAGAGAAAGTACATAACAACAAACATTTGCTTGGATAGCAATTTTCATATAAATCTGAACTTGTATTTTATTTTCTACATCCGATTTTTAATAATATTTTTAATGTTATTATAGCTGAAATTAATTGAAAGTTCGGTGTGTTCGAAACAAAGACCTATTTGCCCAAATAAAAGTACCTTTGTTCAAAACAAAGTCCGCTATTTCCAAATGAAAGTTCGCATTGTCAGATCAAGCAAATAAGTCACATATGTAGGTACATATATAGATAATTAACTTATTAGAACAAAGACAAATACATTGAAATTTCTTTCACTAATCATCAATAACTTCATATCTTAAGCATCTTGGTATGTGATTGAAATAATTCAAACAGTTTTCATTGGATATTTCGGTTACAGCGTTTTCAATAGCTATATATAATTCATCTTGAGTGCGTGGTTCTGTCCGTTTTATTTTATTTTTCCATTGATTAAATAAATTTTCTATCGGGTTCAAAAAGGGTGAATAAGCAGGGAGATGAACTACCTCAAGACCTAGTGCAGCAATCAAAGTCTGTATTTCATTGGTTTTATGAAACGGAACGTTATCCATAATAATAAATACGTGTTGGTTACCATTATCTGCAAGTTTCTGAAAAATCATAGTCAGAAACTGTGAAAATGTATCGCCATTGTAAGGTGTATTTTTCTTCTCGAAGAAATATACTTTTTGGTTATGCATTGCCGCACAAATTGTATTTTCACTGCGTATTTGTTTTACTACTTTAGTAGCTCTAACCTGTTGGACTTCGACCATGTTTCACTCGCGAAAACATGTGAATACCAGTTTCATATAAGAAGAACATTCTCTGTGGGTTGGCCATCATTTCCGTAAATTTTATAGCGTATACATGCCGATTATTTATAACTTCTTAGCAGTTTCTTCTTTCGGGTATCATTGTAATAGTTTCCAATGTATAATGGAAGTTTCGTAAATATCTGAAAATACAAGATACATTTTGATAACAATATTTATTCGTACCAAAATAGATGGCAACGCATACCTATCTGTATTTGTACGGCTAATGTGATAACCTGTGCCCTAAAGGGCTGGTCAGGATCGCTATGTGATAACGTGGGCCTTAGGCCCTAAGTGCCTGGAGGATCGGCATGTGATAACGTGGGCCTTAGGCCCTAAGTGCCTGGAGGATCGGCATGTAATAACGGTGGGGCCTTAAGCCCTAAGGCAGAATCGCCATGTGATGTTAGGCCGTTTGTGCAAGTTCGTGGCAGGACGCCATGTGATGTTAGCCTGGTCCTGAGGGCTACATCGGTGAGTCTTCACGCAGATATCGTTGTCCCGTTAAATAATACACAAAGTTCGGGTAACATATAATTTAATATATAACACTTATAAACTGGATAACAATTATATACATTATGATCTAACTATCATTAAGACTGTTACTGTCTATCAGAAAGAGAGTATGAAAGTGGACATGATTCTGAATAAGAATCTGACTCTGAATAAGACTGAATGTGTGAATGTCTGTCACTTACATTACTCTCGTTATATATATCCCCGATGATCCTCGTACTACTTATGGAATATACTACAAACCCTGACATATAGTTTGTGTTTGCAAACACCACGCGTTAGCGAGGTCGTATTTGTAAAACACGTTACATTTGTATTACGGGAACGAGGCTGTGGCCTCATTGAGAGTGTTTGCATATACATAACTGCATTGCGTTATTACACTAAATTTTTACCAAAATTAACCATACACTTTGCTTTTATTAAGTCTTTTGTTAAAATTGCGCAGTCTTAATCGACCCAATTGCACAATTCTTCGATTTCGTTATCAGTTAAAATCTTTTTTCTGTGAGCCTTCACTAATTTTTCTATCCTTCCTTCTCTTTGGTAGATTCGGACCAATTTTCTCACTGTGTCGTATTTTATAGTGAAAGTTCTACTTATAGGCTTCAAAGTTTCTCCTCTATCAAATGCATCTATAATCAGTTTTCGTTTTTCGTCGCTTATTTTATCATAAACCATCTTAAATTACGTTTCTACTAACGTAACAAACACGCAACTGACAGTTTATTTTCAACGGACTCTCATTTGTTCTCAGCGTACTTTGATTTGAACATACGGATTTTCATTTGAAGATAACGGACTTTATTTCGCACACACCGGACTTTCAATCGATTTCGGCTGTAAGAATGTTTTTTTTATTTCAGTATTATTGTAGTAGTATTGGAAAATATTTCTCCTACAATCTTTAATAAATTCAACATTCCCAAATGCAAATTGAGTGCGGGAAATGACCAATTCCCGCACTAGTGCGGGAATGTTAAAAAATTAAAAATATAGATTGTACCTACTCACATTTGAGATTTATTATTATATATGCTGATAGAACAGTTACTTAAATTATTAAATTGCACACCAGTTAAACCTTGGGGTGTAAGACAGTAAGTTGCGTGTTGCCGAGTTAGCAGCTGCTTGAATATCATCGGGAATTCAGTTTTCATTCATTTATTCGTCATTCTCGCAAAATATTTATTATTTTTCTCGCCACAATTCATGAATGCCACATTTTTTCAAAAAACTATTTTTGTTTGATATGTTTGTTCTATAGCAACCACTAACTTGAAAAAAGCAAATTAAAATCTTGAAAAAACCTATCAAACAATTCAACTATAACGATTATAGGAAAAACGTTGTTCATAACATTTGCAGGAAAGCAACTCCGAAACTCATACAGGTACCAAAACTCGCTACGCTCGTTTCGGTAACTCCTGCTTTCGTTTCGGAATAACTACCTTCCCACACTGGTTATGAAAATAGCTATTGTTTATTCGTTGTTTATTCGTTTGAAATACAAGCCATTTAAACGTAGAAAACATACATGTGCCAGTCTTATTTATTCTATATGTAACTTTATTTAAAATCTCCATGTATTTCCCATTTCCATTCAGCAGTATTTGCGTAACGTTTATAACCGTAAGCTTATAAGAAGTTAATAAATTCGTAGCTTATTATATCATTTTACTTGAAATATGTGAATCCCTTTATGAATTTTCTATTTAACGTAATTGATAATAATAGACTGTTGAATATGTAATAGCTCTACGGAATTGCACCTTTTAGATGTTACAGCGGTACCCATTTTAACGTTAATAGTATTCCATTATCAGAAAATTACCTACGTCGTAGACTGTCATGTTTCGAAGGTTCAAAATGATTGAATGTATAGTGCGAATTGGAGAAATACTACGCAGAATGGTTAACAACATCGATTAGGAGTATGGCGTTTAATCAAAATAAATTTCATATGAGATGCTTACAATTTAAAGTAATTGCCTTGCCGATCTTTGTGAAGTTAAAAGGCTAAAATGTCTATAACCTTTTAAATAATATTTCTATTAATTTGTAAACTATTATTATATTACATTATGAAACAGACATGTAAATAATTTACATATCTGTAACTGTACACATGGACAATACACCTCGTATTTTCAGCATTTACTTCTGCTTAATACATATGTTTCTGCTATCTAGGCGCCTAGATGGCAGAAACATATGTATTAAGCAGAAGTAAATGCTGAAAATACGAGGTGTATTGTCTATGTGTACAGTTACAGATATGTAAATTATTTACGCCTAGATGGCAGAAACATATGTATTAAGCAGAAGTAAATGCTGAAAATACGAGGTGTATTGTCCATGTGTACAGTTACAGATATGTAAATTATTTACATGTCTGTTTCATATTGTAACAATGCTTTATACGTGCATAACGTATTGTCATACATAAACACAAGCTTTTTGTATATTATTATATTAGCTAATACATGAGGTGATTCAATAAATTTCAAAATTACTTAGGATTTGGACGTAACTATTGACCATGTCTGCTATCATTGAACATCAAATATAACATGCAAAACATATTACCAGTGAGGTAATTTTATATTTTGTCGATATCACTATCAAACACAGACATTGCTAATAAAATACTATGTAATAAGAATTGAGAAATTTGCATTAATTATAATTAATTTTTCTTCAGTTCTCTACGGTCTAGCTTCTTAAAGGAAAATGATTAAAATAATCTATAAACTGCTTACACTTTAACTATGTTAGAGTACTCACGAATCAAGTTAGTAATGTGTCAATATCTGGATTTCTATTAGGGTAATTTCGGGAGACATGCCGATTTTTTACATTTTCTTGGTTTACTAATTTTACATTAATTATCAAATAATGAAACTAAGGCAATCGGATAGAATATTTATTTGGCAAACAAGGTACATAAACTTTATTCCTTAAACTAAATGTAATAATAAAAAAATATTTTCGCACATTCTGTAAATCGCCATCTCTACCTCACATTACGGGAGAGATAATACCGCAAGGTTAAGGTAGAGATGCATCTACACTTTTTTCTCTTTACTGAGCAATTTTACACAGATTTCGAACGTATTTTAGTATTTCGACCACCCCTCATACTGCCATTGGATGCACTGAATTCAATCATCAGCTTTGATTGTTTTGGTGTACTCTTGTCCACACTCAGTACAGTCATTGTCATTTTCTTTGTCTGAGCTGCTATCATGAATAGAAAAATTCAAATCTTCATCAGTAGATTCCTCTAACTCAAGTTCTTATTTTTTCTATTTTCCTCTGGTCACCGTCTTCGCAGAAAATTTCCTTTTTTAGAAACGATGCACTTTTCTTGCAATGTTTTACTTTCTTCAGTTGCATCTCTTCTTTACGCTCCTGATTTTTCTTGCGCTTTACTATGCCCTCTGGACTATTTGAAATGTCTGCGATTTGCTTAGCTTTTCTCCTAACGTCAAGCACAGCAACAGCTGGAACAGATGAAACGATGTCCAGAGCTTTGGCGGGTGTAATTTTTGGAGGAGTAGAAACATGTGTGGTTTGGACTGCTGGCAGTTCAGCCAATTCAGCAACGTGTGAAGTTGACGGTTGTGGGGAAAATCTTCCTTCTTCTGGACACGGCACTTCCGCATGCGCTTTTCATTGGTCTCCACGTCAGTACATCCGTAAGCACTGTCCTGAATGTTTTGCGGATCAAGCGGATGAATTCCGGTCGCCTTAAAACCGGATGCTGCGTTTTGAACAGAAGCAGATTTCCCCAAGCGACACCTAGGATTCGTCCGAAATGCAGCCTACTGATTCTTATCTCGACGTTCAATTTCACCCACGTATCACAGGCTTGATAAAATTATGCTTTTATAGATTTAGAAAACGACGGTTCAGCGGTTGGAGGTAGTGTGTGGTATCTGGGGGAAGGCAAAGAAGAATGATATTTACATCGGAAAACGTTAGTGTTTCGACTGAACTGCAGTGTGATCCATGGCCGTCAAGCATTAGGATCACTATACCTGCAGTTTTCCTTGGGGCAAAATGTAACTTTAGAAACTCCAGAAAAATTTGTGCGTTGATGTGCGCCGACTTCTGGTTCATGTACACGACAGAGCCTGGTGGCTCCCATCCTCCATTTCAGATTTTTAATTTTTGCCCTTGAAAATGCACGCGGTTGGCAAAAAAGTTCCTTATGCATTGCAATAGCCTATAACTATTATAATCTCTCCTTTTGCTGCAGCTGTAAATGCAGACACGACTTTTGACCTTTTCTTAGCAATCTCTTCTTCTGGACGGTTCAGTTGAAGTCCTGTCTCCTCCATATTATATAGACAAGCGGATTTGCCGAGTAGCTGATGCTGCTCCAATAAAGAAAAGAGGAGTTCAAAATATTTGGCAACTACGTCTCAATCCATGCCGACACTTCTATTGCGGGATAAGGCTTCAGCTTTCCTTATGGATAATTCAGAATGTCGTCGTAAAAAAGACGAACGTCAGTCATAACGTAGTTCAGCTAGTTCATAAACTAGTTCAGTTTGTCTATCAAATTTGTGCTGCATTTTCAAATGCTCTGCTAGGTGAAACTCCGTGCGTCTAACGTCTAATCTCGTAGGAATAAATCCTCTTGCCTGCAGTTTGTTTATGTGTACAACAATTTTCTTTTCGGCGTCTTTACCAAGCAAACTGTCAGGCCCCATTTGTCCTTTTGTGGAATTGCTGGATATAGCTCTTCGGTTTGGAGTTCTTGGTGGAATTTCAAAAAGTCTAGCAGCATCGTTTACATTCATACCTTCTGCTATACTTTGCAAAGCAGTTTGTAAAGCTTCTTCGGAAGTAATAAATAAGAACTAATTTTCTACGCTCGATGTTGCAAAACTGTATCAGGCTGGGGACGACTATGTGAGTGGAAAGGGTAGGTACGCAACTAGAAATGGTAGTGTTAGCGGTGCCAGTTATTTGGAGTTGTGTTCCAATACCGCCTAATATGAAAAATGCAGGCAAATATCTAGCAACGATATGCAAATAAATTTTGTATTAAACTGAAAAAAATTGCTTCAGAGACACTTCAAATGTTAATAAGAGCATATAGAGGTGCTGCTTTGTCTTCAGCACAAGTTTCTGTATAGTACAAGACTTCAAAGAGGACCGCGAAAATATTGAAGATAAACATCGCTCCGGACGGTCGTTCACATAGAAAACCTATAAAAGCATATCGAAGGTGCGCTCTGTGTTAGACCGAGACAGACAGTTAACAGTCAGAATGATTGCACATTAGGTAAGCATGAGTAAGGATATTGTTCATCGAGTTTTGACAAAGAAACTAGTCATGAGTAATATTTATGCAAATCTGATGCCCAAGAACTTGTCCGATCAACAATAAGAAAATAGCTTATCCATTAATCAAGAACTGTTGGATTACTTAACAACCGAACCAAACTTTATGCAAAGATTGATAAGAGGTGACGAATTATGGGTATTTTAATGCGATCTTGAAACAAACGGAAGCACGGAATGGCACACACTATCATCACTGCCGAAGAAAGCTCGCGAAAGCTCGCATGAGCAAATCCCGAATCAAGTTCATGGTATTATATTTTTTTATTGTCGTGGAATTGTTAAAAAGAATTTATACCGCAGGACCAGACAGTGAATCAAACTTTTTATCGCGAGGTCCTTGAACGTATGCGAAAATGGGTTTTGCGTGTGCGATCTGACATTGCCATCTCTTGGATCCTACATCAGAATAATGCCCCCAATTACAGCTCATTGTCGATTAGAACATTTTTTACAGCGAAATACATCCAAGGAATCACGACGCAGATTCTAAACAGTCTAAAAGAACTAGATTTCCAGATATTACCAGGAATGCCAAAATCGCTGGAAACTCTGTGTGCACTTTAACAAATTAACATATCGATGCGAGAGCTCGCATCAAGCGTTGTTATAAATGATACAAATCTGCATAAAACAAATCTGTATCTGTAAACATGGACATAACAGGTCGTATTTACTTCTCATGTTAACTTCAACCACAGCGATGCATATCGCTGCGAGCTCTCGTATCGATATGCTAATTTGTTGTTTTTGGTATATGACGCCACCTGGCGATGAATTAATGGACTTATAGTAGTATACGTATTTTTTCTTCTTTTGTTATAGCTTAGCTATTCGAGAAGAAATCGCTTTCATCGGCGTAGTCTGTTTTGTCCGTCAGATATCACGAGATGATCTGGTTATCTGGCTAGTATTAAATACGTGCTGTTATGTCCATGTTTACAGATACAGATTTGTTTTATGCGAATTTGTATTATTTGTAAGCATACTTTAATATTAAATTGTAGAAACATTCATTAAAAAACTTTAAAATAGATCATTCTCATTACTTATTAGAAATATGTACCTAGTATATTTCTGTAATATTATTCAAAATGTGTTTTATATTTGATGTCTTCTGACAAATGTTGGAAATGTATATTGACTTAATAATTGTCTACATGATTCTAATTGTTCTGTTTTCTGCGAGTTATTAAGAAATGTCTTATTTAAAAATAAGGTAAATATTCATGAAGCTAAGTGCTTCAGTATTAATATTTCTTCCGCTAAAATATTTCTACATAAAAGTTTTTTTTGTTTATAATATTGCAAGTCGTCTGGAAACGCCTGCAATAATGCATTCGCCAGAGGTTTAGTACTGCCACAATGAATGCAGAAATCCTTAAATGAAAGGAAGATCAAAAGGGGTGTTTGTGGTTTCCACAGCTACACCACAACCGCCCATTCTCCAGCACCACGCAAACAGAAACGGAATGTTTCATTAAAGCTCCGATGAAATCGCACAAGGCGACGACAAAAACAATAAATCTATCTGCGGTATTGACGGCGGTATTCGAGAGAATTTATAGCTAATTTATTATGCGTCCGCGTGGACTCAGCGAAGCGTCAAAAGTTGCAGAAAGTTTGATGTATTTTCTGAAGTGGAGAAGTTTTGAATTAATTGGCTTAGTAATGTGCACCGTATTAAGTTTCGGGAACTAATTAAAGGGGCGAAGAGAGAGAATCAACGTACTTCTAAGTCATCAAGCAAACTATAGAGTGGAGAAAATTGCCTGATAGTACAAGTAGAGGATATATATCTAATATGTACATGTACGCATAAACAAAAGCTGCAAAATAAAAATTATATTTGAAACTTATGAACTATTCAGTGAAACGCAAAATAGTATTACTTCTTGAGATGATCTAATGTCGTATGAATAATATTTTGAGTAAATTATGGTTACTATGTAGTGTAAATCAATAATATGAAGCCAGTAATTATAATTTAATAGTATCAGTATACTACAATAGATATTATTCAAAGCTTAAAACAAAAATGAAAAAAGGAATACGTCTTGAAAGAAATAGATAGAACATTTTGTCATATGGACGTTATTTGTATTGTTTACGCGCAAATTTTATCAAGGTCACAAAATGGAATTAATTCAAGAAAAATTTCGTGCGATAATTTACTAAGGCTTTCAACGTAGATTACCTCAACAACAGTGCATCGATCAATTCACCTCGACTTTTGGCGATGAAGGATCATCTAAAAGAGAGACACGAAGAGACTTACATAAATGAAGCAGCCTGATATGAGGGAGGCGAGAAGACTCAGGTTAATCAAGCACCCCAAGGTGGTACTACGTACGCGTCGTTGTTGTTGGGTTACGCTAAAAGTAATTTATTCACCAGCAATTTCTACATTTCTACAAGTGACATTTTCCCAGTTATTCGAAATTTGTAAAATCAATAAAGTTTTTTTAAGACTAATTTTGGTTATTTGCACAGAAAATTGATGTTTTATTGCACACGTATTGCAGAATCGTGTGCATAGGTTCTCAGTGCAAGAAATAGATAAAAATTTAATTTAATCGATTACAGCGCCATCTATTAGGAATTGAAAAAATGTTCCTAACAAATCCTACGTACTTTTTCCAGTAGAATTCGAATCTGTAATAAAATATACAGGTTCCTATTAAGATTTCAATAGCCGCCCCACCTACATAGAGCGAGAGAGAGAGACTAATTCTAACACTAATGTATTTCCTCCATTGAATTATTAAATTTTAAATCTGGATATTTTTTTGTAAACTTCTCATTTTTCGAGATACTTTAAAGTTTCAAATTAAAAAATACACCCACTATATCATTGGTTTAGTGAAATCAATTGTGGCCGTCGTTCGCTTATGACCGAATTTAGAGAAGGTCGTGCAAATTCGGTTGTTGTGCCAAAAAACATTGATGTTGTGCACGAAGATATTAACATTTAACCGTGAAAAATGTTTATTCGCGTTGGATTCCGCATAATTTGACAATTGCTCAGGAAAAGGGTTGTGTCGATTGGTGCAAAGAAATACCCCAAAAATACGATCATGGTGTGTCAAAAGCCGAGTATAACATACACGCAGGCCACGAATATTGTATCTATGCGTATGAACCCGAAACCAAACATACAAAAACAATTAGAAGCAAATAGTCCCCCTGTTTTTTGAGGGGAAATGAAGACGTGACTACGGTGCCACTAGAGGATCGTAGAACGATAAACTTCCAATAGTACACAACTATTTGTTTGCCAGAACTCTTTGGAAAAGTACTAGAGAGCAACCAGCAACGCAGGATCTTTCTTCACAATGCCAATGCGAGCTCTCAAACAGCAGAACAAACAACTCAGTATTTAACCGGTCAAAACATCGAATTATACATGGTTATCCATTTTTAGGTTTCAAAAAAAAACGTAAGGAAAACAAATCTAGAATTTAATTTTTGATCTTGTTTGGACCTTGCCAGTATGTGTGAAATACAATTTCATCCAAATGGCCACCTCGGGATTTGCTGCAACCCTAGATTCTTTTGAGGTAATTTTGGAGCGCTTTTCGGCACATTTCGACCGGTATCTTGGCCATCAGTTGACGAATATTGTCTTTCAAATGCTCTAAAGTTAGAAGGTTGTTATCATAAACACGGCCTTTTGCGTAGCCCCACAAAAAAAGTTTAACGGCGTCAAATCGCATGTCTCGGCGGCCAATTGACGACGCCATAACGTGAAATTAGACGGCCAGCAAACTTCTCGTGCTATAGAGATAAAATCGGCCGTGTTGTGGGTAGCACCGTTTTGCTGGAACTACATATCGTCCAAGTCCATATCTTCAATCGCAGTCCGTTATCATTCGAACATATCTCTCCGAATTGACAGTAGCCTCTCTTCCCTCGTCATCCTCGAAAAAATGCGGCCCTATGACGCCTCCAGACCATAATGCGCACCACACACTCACTTTTTATGGATGTGTCTTCCATTATTTGAGGATTTTCAGAACCCCAAATGCGACAATTTTGCTTATTTACGTACTCAACGAGTGAGAAATGCGCCTCATCGCTGAAGAGAATTTTATTCGAAAAATAATAAAATCATATGGCCTATTGCTCAAGGGCCCATTTGACGTATCTCCTGCGTTGTTGACGGTCAGCAGGCTTTCATTGTTGGGTGAGCTGGACTTTATACGAATGCAGGTGTAAATCCAGATGTAAAATTCGCCATAATAAGCCCTAAGACAGGACAATTGCTGAGAACGCCGTGAAATTGATAAATTCGGCTCTTCGGCCACACTTTCACTCAGGGCAGCGATATTTTCAGCAGTGCGTACATTACGATTATGAACATGCCTCTGAATATCTAAGGCGGTCCCCGTTTCTTCAAATTTTTTCACTATCTTGCCAATTGCTTGCACGGTAAGACGATTATGACGGCCCGTTTCTAATTGCGCGAACCGTGGCTACGTTTGAATCTCCACTTTTGTAGTATGTTTTAAAAAATTTAATGCGTTTTTCTGTTATTATTTGATGCATTCTCGTAAATGGCAAACATTCAACTCAAAATTTGACGTTTCGGTTGACATAAATATTTGACTGCTGCCAAATGACAGCCCTACGGTTTTGAAACCACGAAATGGGTAACCCATTATATATAATAATAATTTATTTCAGTAAATTTATCACATGACATACATACAAATATATAACGAGCCATCGAAAAAATTCATAATTGGAGTAGACTGTGAAATTGGGTTGATACTTTAACCACTTCCACATAATGACATTTATTATTTGACATTGAAACTATAAGTTTGTGTCAAATTTTTCAAAGCTCTTATTAAGAAAATTGTTTGTGTTTAGATGTAAATGGACAACATTTTCAACAACTTTTGTAGTTATATGTAAATTTTGATTATGATTTCGATATTAAATAAATTATTTGTTTTCTTTTTTGTTGTAGTATCATTTCAATGCCATAAC
Source organism: Melolontha melolontha (assembly GCA_935421215.2). Taxonomy (NCBI): domain Eukaryota; kingdom Metazoa; phylum Arthropoda; class Insecta; order Coleoptera; family Scarabaeidae; genus Melolontha; species Melolontha melolontha. Next base: position 188,036,303 of record OW285235.1, read on the forward strand.
CTTTTTTTACAATGAAATCAAATAAAACTGTCAAGCATCAAGTAATGTGTCATTATGTGGAAGTGGCTAAAGTACCAACCCAATTTCACAGTCTACTCCAATTATGAATTTTTTCGATGGCTCGTTATAACATATATTATATGCATATTTTAGCATTTCTTTTATTTTTGTTTTAAATTTTGTGTAATTGACAATCTTTTATTGCTTTTGGAAGGTTGTTGTATATGTTTATTGTTACTGTAGTTAGTAATCGTGTGTCTTTGATGGATAAATCTTTCCGTTCTGATGTGGGATATCCTGCGTGTTCTGTAGCTGTTCTGTATTTCTCTACTTTTGTGTAATGTATATTAATTTTTATTTTCCTGTTTAATTTATCTAGTAATATTTAATTGGTTAAAGTAATAAGTTGTTTGATGTTTAGCTCTTGAATTTCTCGATATACAGTTTCTGCTGGCGTTCTATAGTCCATTTTGTAAAGGATCTTTATAATTTTGTTTTGTTGCCGTTGTATTTTTATCAGGTTGTTCTTTGACCAATATACCAAAACATTTATTAAGTACATATTATGTGATGAGAATAGTGCATGGTAGATAGCTGTAGTGTGTTGGTATTACATATTTTATTTTATTCAACGCTGCTATTACTTCCCCACTTTGTTTTATTATCTTCTCGATATGCGAATCCCATTTCATATTGTTTTGTATAGTTAAGCCTAGATATGCACTTACTGTTACTTCTTGTAGTTGCTTGTTCCTTAAAGTAATATTTATTTTTGGCTTTGCCTTTGCATTTGTAAATATCATATAGTTTGCTTTTGTTTATTGATGGTAAGGAAGATTATCTAGTCACCATTCCTCTAGTACCCTCGCGTTTTCCTGTATCATTCTCTCTATATCTTTTATATTTTATGACGTATACAAAATACATATATCATCAGCGTATAAATATGTCTGTCCTCTTAGGCGGAGTTGTAGAAGGTCATTTGGGTATAGTATGTAGTGGGTCGTCCGCCGTACAGCTCTTACTTGGCACCCAAGAATTTATTTTTGTTCTCGTACGTGAAAAATAAATTTTGTGGTCAACGATTTTCGATATCAGAAGAAGTTTAAAATTCATGTTTGGAGATATCAAGCGAGTCACAAAATTTGTTTCCTAGGTAGGCTGTGAACGACTGAGATAGACATATAAGCCATGTCTGAGCTTAGAGAATTGACGTAGTGTCATTTGTAAATAATCATAAGTCAAATTGATAAGTTGCGATTTATCCTATTACTAATAGTACAAAATGTAGGTTAGATCACTTAATCAATCTAAGACATAACTGAGTTAATCCATGCCATACTCTGAAAACTTTTTTTGTGGCTCACTCCTTACCTCAATCGAACTAGAAAGGTGCTCTGTAAATTTGTTCAAGCGTATGCAATAGTGCATCAATCATCACGGAAAAGATTTTGAAAAATAATAAAACTATTTTCAATGATAAATATTTGTTTTGTTTGTTATTCCAGATACTTAAATATTAACCCTCGTATTTATATTTCTTAGTATAAACTTCTCTTCATAATAATCTTAATTATTGTCTTCCAAAATATTTCTGTCTTTTTCTAATTCATTTCTGTTTAAATGCTTACATTTTAACCATATGATCTTTTAATTTATTAAAAAAGAATGGATGGGGCAGGTAGAACAGAATTACGGAACAAAGCGGGCCAAGCGTCAGTAAACAACAGATTGTTGTGTATTCATTCGAAGTTGTATCCCATTTAATCTAGTAAGAAGACATAAAAGGAGAAAGACGTTTATTTTTGTCAGCGATCCATACAGCTTTCCATTCCCGGCTTTCCAGCCATTTTTGTCGTCGTAAATGAAGTAGCTGGATCTCGTGCCTGCTCGCTATACAGCAGATATTAATTCTTGAAAATTTAATTTTCACGACGTCTCACCTTCGTGCGTCAATAAAACTACCGCCATTAGGGATTCATCTTTAAATTCCCCTAAACATAAAATTAAGTTTTATGCCGACGTTTTGCTGCACGTTGTCCGCATAGACGGCTCGGTCTGTACAAGAAACACAATCTTGGTGATGTTTTGCGGAGAAGGCATTCGACTAACCGTGCCTACTACAATAAAAACACAATCTTCTCAAAATGAATGCCATTAAGGCGGTTGAGGGACGGCTGATTTGAAAACAAAAACGAGGAAAATGATTAAGTTAAATCAGAACAAAAAAATTCTTTGAAAAAGTATTTGCTTCTGCCAAAGGTAGGACATTATAGTCGATTACTTTAGAGAAGAAGCTTTAGATGTCTTATTAGAGATATTTCGGTAACTGATTTACGTTTAAATTGTGTTCTTGTGCTTTAGTTTAAAATAGTTCAAAAAGGCTAATGATGTGTTAGAGACTTTTAAAAACTAAAGTCTTCGTAAAAATAAAACGGAATATTTATATTCTTAAACAGCTATTATGACCCACATATATATTTTTATAAAAAAGTCGAAGATTGATTTAACAGAATAAAAGTAATAAAACTACATAGTCAAATTAATATGTAAGTATGAGGGATAGACTGAAAATTTCGGGAACTAACAGTATAGTTAGTATCTAACCTATGATTTATACAAATTCGACTAACTTCACATTTAAATGAAGTGAAATCTGTTCAGATTGATTTCAATAACAAGTTTAATCAAAGTTAATCAATGTACATTGATCAAAAAATTATCAGACAATAATTAAATGATTTTCCTCTGACAAACATCAACGTAATGCAGACACTGAAAAATTATAATATATAGATTGTTTCGATATAGTGTATTGGAAGTAATTTTCGAATAAACTGCATCGAATGTACTATATAGCTGAGAACCTGGAAGAAAGTCATATTCAAGAAAATAAGAAAGTCCTCTTTGTTTTGAGTCATGCCAGGAAGGCTCACGTTGTGAAGTTCTGATAATGTTTGATATTTTTTATTGAAACTCAGAACGAAAGGTGAAATTTTATGAATATCTTTAAGATTAATGAAAGTTTAGTTTAAAAATAATATTCTGGATTGCGGTTTATCCAAAGATACCTTACGAAACAATTTTCAATCGACTTTTTATTAATTGCTGGACGTTAAATTAGTTGAAAATGGTTGATACTTTATGAAACACCAAATTGATTCAAAACAAATATATACAGTTTCTTAATTACTGTAAGTATAATCAGTATATATCAAGCAGAATAAGTTATTTTCAAATTTCACACGCCATCTTAGCAAAGTATTTGACAGAAGCCTTACCTGCAAAATCCACGTCAAAAGAGAAAGGAAACGAACTTGAATTGAAATATAGAAAGATGTGTTGGTTGTTGCTTGATACAAATTTTAAGTTGGCCACTTACAATAAGTTTCTCCTCCATTCAGCAAATCCTGAAACGTTTGGACGCTCTGAGGCTATGTTAATGTAAGAGTGACGTTCAAGTCATTTAGCGATTCCAGGAAAATAGTGAAGCACTATCTAAAACTACAATATATCGCTGGTGTCAAGATTTCAGACTTGGACGTGATCGTCTCAGCAATGAATTACGTGAAGGTCGACCATCAACAGCTGTTGTTGCGCAAAATGTCGATGGCGTTCGTGAAATTATTAAGTTTGATCGACATGTGACATATGCTGAAATTATTCGTGAATCCTTAGGCATTGGCATGACTGCAATACAAACAATTTTGCACGATCATTAAATGTAAGAAAACTGTGTGCGCGATGGATCCCACATAATCTATCAGCAGACCAAAAAGAAGCTCATGTGAAGTGGTGTAAAGAAACACTGAAACGCTTCCACTCAGGGTCATCAAAAGTTGTGTATAATATCATCAGTGGCGATGAATCGTGAATCTACTCATATGAGCCTGAAAGAAAAAACTAATCTGCTCTATGGGTGTTTCAAAGTAAAGCAAAACCGACGAAAGTTGTTTGAGCGTGCAGTGTTTCTAAACAATTGGTTGCTTGTTTTGTATCTAAAACTGGTCACTTGGCCAGGATTCCTTTAGAGAATCGTATAACTGTAAAAGCGGAACGGTATACTACCATTTCTTTGCCACAAGTTCGTACAGCGCAAAACTAACAATCCACTATTTCACCGGCAACAACGTTGACTTACTCAGCCATTATCCCTACAGTCTCGACCTATCCCCCAATGACTTTTTACGTTCCCCAAAATTAAAAGTAAAATGTGTGGACAAAGATTATTATCACCTGAAAAGGCAATTGGGGCATATGAAACACACATTTCAAACATACCATTTCGGAGTGGGATAAATGCTTTACTAATTGGTTTATACGAATGGAAAAAGGTATAGAACTTAAGGGTGATTATTTCGAAAAACAATAAAGTATTTCAATCTGTTGACATTTTAAGTGTACCCCTCGGTACATATATAGATACTTGTATACTTGCTTGGTGTATCTAAATAATCAAGAGATCTATAGCGCGCCGAAACAATTTTTTCAGTTTTATTTTTGTGCGCAGAAATGCACAATACACCTCAATATAATTCAATTAATAATATTTGTAAAGCAAATATTCATCATGGTTTTCGGAAAAGGAGAGGTAGATTAGTAGGCTATTCGATTGACTTTGATCAACCAATTTACCAATACTACTTGAAGGCCTGCCAGGTAACTTCATGGACAAATTATGATACCAACACGATGGTGCACCCACACATTACGGAGCTGCTGCAAGAGCGCTCGTAGATATGGTATTTCATAATAGGTGGATTGGGGGAGAAGGTCCAATAAGCTAGCACCGCGATCACCAAATCTCACCCTTTGTAATTTTTTTCTGTGGCGTACTATACAAAACATAGTCTATATAACCCACCCACAACCGCAGAAATCATGAAGAAACGTATAAGAAGTGCTTTTCTGCGCTTGCACGAGAACAATATGACTGAAAATGTAAGGAAGTCCATACAGAGAAAGTTGAGAATGTGCGTAGAGAAGAATGGATACATATTAGAGCATCATATGAATTAAGATTATTTATTTATTATTAAAAAATCAAAAAGTATACATAATAATAATTTTGTATTACATGTTATCTATGTAGCTGTGTTAGATGTACTGAATATTGAATAGTATTAAAGATATTTCCCATAAAATTGGAATATTGTTGAAAACACGGTAAATAAATATTGCGTTATTGGTACCATTTTGAAGGTAATTTTACAGGGAATTTTCGACAATATTGAAAAATATTCCGTTTAAAAAAAATCGAGAGAGAAGTGTTTGAATTTTGATAAATATAACACGACCTATTTAACGCCCTGTATATATTTTTACATTATACCATCTTGAAACATATCAAGTGTTAGTCCCCAAAGAATAATTCGATGCACGATACCCATCTTCAGCCTAAGTCTTAAAACGTAAGACGCTGCAACTGTAAAATTTTTGACAAAAATTCCAATGTAACAAAAACTAGTTGTCGGAAGTACACATAACTATATAATATATGATCAAAAAGTCTTTGGATCGCGATAGCCATGAAGTGTAAAAACCATCTATAGAATTATTTACTTCTGTACTTTGAAGTACATATAAGTCACAAATAAAATAGATTTTAGGTTATGGTAATTAGTTGCATTGTATGTATATATCATAACCAGGTGATTTGAAAGTTGTCAAGTAAATGTCAAGACTAATTGAAATAAATAATTTCATAGATATCTCGTAAATTTCACGGCAATAGCGATCCAAGGACTTTTTGATCATACGATATAACTGCAAAGGTAACTTAGGTGGCTATCGAAATAATTTCTAAAAAAGCAATCTGTTTAAACTGAAAAATTTGACAGCGGGTACTGGAATTTGCAACACCCTGTATATTCGTAAATAATTTTACAATATTCGCTGTGATATACTATGTACGTACAGAAAATTTCACTGTCCTATCTTTATTAGTTTTCACGCCACACTCTGCCGACACACTAACGGCCCACCCGGTATATATCCCGCACGAGCATATCTATTATTGACTGGATACACTCATAACTCATAACTCATAACTTTAAAAAACAGATTTTTTAATGTTTGGAAAGTTTATCTCGGAATTTTCGAAAATTGAATTATAATTTCATACTATTCTCCTTGCTTTAAATTTTACAACTTATCGTGAAAGTAAATAAGAGGGACGATATGTTTTTAAGAGGTGGTTAAAACATGGTAGCAATATTTAAAATGGTAGAAATATCACTTTGTGTTTAGTATTGTTTGACAATTCATCATGAAAAAATACACACTTCAACAACGTTTGGCTATTATCCAAAAGTTTTATAAAAATAATTGTTCTTTTGTTGAAACTCAACGTGATCTTCTTGAAGATTATGATACACATAATCATCCTTCTGCACTTGCTATTCGTCGAATCGTTGAGAAATTCCAAACAAATTTCATTTTACACGATACTAAAATATCAATAGGGCAACGAAACTTATTAAACCAAGAGAATATTGACGCCCCGCAAGTACCAGTGTTATAGAAGATGCAACTCGGTCGATTAGTCGACGTTCTCAAGAACTTGGTCTTTCAAGAATAACAAGAATAGCAAATCGGTTGATTAATCGACGTTCTCAAGAACTTGGCCTTTCGAGAATAACAACTTGGCGTATTTTAAGAAAAGATTTGGAAGAACTCAACCCACCTAACCATCGTAAGCTTCGTGAGTTTACTGATTTGGCTCTAGAGCAACTTGAAATTGATCCTGATTTTTTCAAAAAAATCGTCTTTTCAGATGAAGCTCATTTCTGGTTAAACGGGCTTGTTAAGAAACAAAATTGTCATTTTTGGTGTGAAAATAATACCTATCAGATTCATGAAAAGTCTATGCATCCAGAAAAAGTTTGATATGGTTTATCTCATGGTGGCATCATTGGACCTTATTTTTTTTTTAATGCAAATGGAGATGCAGTAACAGTGAATGGTGGGCGTTATCGATCAATGTTAACAGATTTTTTACGGCCAAAATTGGATGAAGTTGATTTGCAAAACATGTTCTCCCAACAAGATGGTGCAACACAACATTTTGCTAATGCCACAATGGAGTTATTGTGAGAACAGTTTGGTCTGTAATCTACAGAAATGGAACAGTAATTGACCTCCAAGAAGTTGTGATTTAACACCTTTGGATTCCTTTTTGTGGCATTATCTGAAGTCGTTGGTCTATGCCAACAAATCTCGAACTAGAAATACTTTGAAATTGAACATCGAACGCTGAATTAATGAAATTACTCCTGATTTATTGCAAAATGTGGTTTATCGAAGTCTATCCTGCAAACGAAGCCGAAGTTGACATTTGAATATCTTATTCAAAACGTAATTGTCATAAGTTGCACTATAAAATAAATGAAAAGTTCTGCTTTTACCTCAAATATGTATTTTATTTAATTTTAAAAACATATCCTTATTGGGAAACCTTTTACAACTAAATTTTCTGAAATATTTGTAATTAATTTCACGAAATTTATTTTAATCTCGTTTTTTGCTTAGACGGGCCTTGTTATTTATACTGGTATTACTATTATAATATACCTAGACCCTTGAGAAATAACTTTTCGTCGATTATTGTTGTTAAATTATTTACATAACAGTATAGGCAGTTAAAAGCACAAACTTTAGCACACTTAAGCCCCTATACTGCATATTAAATACCCCAAATACCAGTTTGCACGACTTTTCACCCTTCAACGTAAACAAGACCATAATGTATAACTAAGGCCTAACAAGTTAATTCAGATTCATATTTTGATTAAAATAGTGGGCGATTTCACTCGCAACATTCCCAAAATATCCGGGCCTTTTCTTAATTCCGCCGGCGTTCGTTCGAAATCCTAGTTTTCTTCAAAAGACAATGATGCGGCATTACCCTAGATTATATATAATATTATATGTAAGTTTGCTCATTCGAATTCGGCCAACGAGTTTTCTCCATCGGCGTGTTTTCATTTTGTCCACTCGCTTTTCATAATGTTTCTTACACCAAATCCAATTTATATTTAGGAAATATTACAAAGCAAGCGCAATTTATTATATACACTACCGCTTATGGAATTTTGACTGACTGTGGATACAGAGAAAAACAAATAACTAAACTTAAAAAATGAAATTCAATTTTAAAATTTAACATTTAAGTAATTCTGTAAATCTAAGCTGATCTTATTGAGTACCTGCGTCTTATATGTTTCAATTTATTTTATTTTGACACTAAATCGCGGTAAGGGCTTAATGAAACGTAAACACATATAAGATATGAGCTGTTCCTTACTTTAATAGCCAGAGTGGTATTAAATAAAGTGTGCTTAAGTAGGTGAATTTGATTTGCTTATGTATATTAGTTCTGATTAAATTTAACGTTCCTTGCATTTAAGTAATACAGTCCATATATACAATAAAAATTCTCGATTTCAGGAACAAAGGCGGTAAGTCGCTCACATGAGATTACTTCTCGAGAAATACTCTCCCAAATAGAAATTTAGAGATGTACTTGTCTCAAGAAAAACAGTGCAACTCTTTGGCATTGTTGTGATTAGTGCTTTAGGATAGGTATTACAGTATAGTGCACCCTTATATTTATCTCTTGAGCTTTCTATAAATTATGTAGTGTATTGCTAAAGATACTCTATGAATATTTTGATACGCACAAATGTGCTAATGTTTTAAAGACCTACAAATAAAGACACTGATATTTATTTATATATTGTTCCATCTACATTGTTTGGTCACCTGCCCAGGTAAAAGAACTCTTGTTAAAACGAATTTACAAATTAATCGTACCCTGAGAAGATTACTTTAGATAAATTATACTGATACGGAAATCATAGAAAACACAAATATTCAAAGTAACATTACATTTAATAATAAGCATCACTTATTAAAATACATTCACATTCATTGAGCATTTTCATACCCGTGTCAATAATATATATAAATTCAAAATTGTGTGTAAATTTATAACTAAGACAATCAACGCTTAACTCTAGCTGTAAGTTTTCTTTTTCAATATATTCGTATAAGGGTGTGTATTGCAATTTTGTAGCATCTCCTGATGAATTCATTAATAAATGACGAAATATTGAGAATGAACATTTGAGTTTTAATGCAAACAGACCGATAACACGGGTCAACACAAAATTTAACTTTGACTTTAAAGCATAAAATTTCGATATTTTAGGTCGTAATTAGACGAAAAAAAATATATGACGTGAAAAAGTTTGCTTTTGTATTTAGGAGACCGATTGAACGATATTTTTCAAAATCTGTGGTTTTAATTTTTAATTGAATATGAAACCATTCAAATAAATATGTTTATTATTTTTATTAAGTTTTACTATCAAAATAACTTACAAAAAAGTGGAAAATAATTTAAAAGTGCACGCTTTTACTTTTTCTTCTATGTTCATAAGTACTTTCTCTCAATAAACCCCGCTGATCCGTGATCCGTGATATTAACATCATCAAGCAAATTCCACTGTTTTAAGCGAGTGCCTAAAAGCTCTGCTTTATTCTTTGGCAAATTTAAATCTCTTACCAAGTCGTTAAAATCTTCTGTAGTAATAAGATGGTGTTTTGGTTATTCTGGTGTAAGTGAAAACTCCTTATCGGAATTACTTTTATTAGAACTAAGAGATGAGCTACTTTTCTGCGATAATTTTTTCGGTGGCTCAGGTACTGGTCGTGTCAGGTCGTGTGCAATTGAAGCAGAAGAAGATTCAAGGTCAGGATATTCGATAGGTTTTGCATTTTTACCTCTACGTCTTTTACTCGGATTCACAATGCAAAAGTAGCAGTCATTGACGTGGTTTTTTGGTTGTCGCCAGATCCTTGGTATTGCAAATTTCATGGACCTCTTCTCACCTCGATACCAACCTAAAATGTAGAAATAAAAATTAATATGTCTATTATATTTGATTCACCGCTTAATTAAAAATTGCTTACCTTCCAAACATCTTTTACAATAACTACAAGCAACATGTGGAGCCCATGGCCCCACTCTGATCGCGCGGTATTTTTGAATGTATTAAAATTAATTAAAATTTATAAAAAAAATCAAAAATGAGTATTATTACTATAACTATCACAAAAGCAAACTTTATACCAAAAAAAGCTATTTTCTTTTCGTTTTTGTGCATAATTAACCGAAAAATCATAAAATAAACTTTAGGACAAAGAACGAAAATTTTTTTGTAGAGTCGTGTAATCCAAATATTAGTGAATTTATATTAGTACGGTCAAGAAATTTTCTATAGTTATATGTATATATATATATATATATATATATATATATATATATATATATATATATTTACAGGGTTATTCAAATGTTCCGGAACACTTAAATATTTTTGAAACCATAGAAATTTTCAACAAATTTTTCAAACATAAGTTTCATAGTTTTAAGCAGGCTATTGTAGGAATATATTTCTAATCTACATGTTGCTCGTGTTATCATAGAAACTGTATTTAATTTGATTTTTTTTAATGAAATACCCTGTATATTGTTACATAGCTGGAATCCTCGTGAGATTTTAAAGTGCTTCTGTGTATACAATTATGTATCTATTTTGTTCCATTCTTGAGATATTTACTACTATTTGTAATTTTTACCAAGTGCATGTGTTCTAGTTAGCTATGAATGATATACCTGACATTTACATTTAGACAGTAGCTCAATTTAATGTCAGAATTCTAGGTTGTTAAATTCTAACTAAAACTTTTTCTACCAAAAAAGGATCTCACTAACTAAAAATATGAAAATAATAAATTGTACAAAATGAAAGAGTCTACTTCATTTTTATTTAGAATGAGTCAACTGACGGAATACGAGCGGTTGGCTTTATTAATGATTATTGGAATTGATGATGGAGGGAGGTCGTTTAGAGATGCAAGATTTAACGAAATGTTTCCTAATATAAATCCTGTAAGTGTCAGTACCGTGAAAAGAACCTTAGATCGTTACGAAAATTTGCAATCTATAAAAAATTCGACGAAAACGGGTCGGCCAAAAACTGCTACGACTCAATATAAAACACACGAAATAATGGAGCGAATAGTAGAGACTCCTAAAATTAGTTCAAACCAACTAGCATTAGATCATGAGGTGAGTCAATCATCAGTTCACAGGATTCTCAAAAAAGAAAAAGCACATCCTTATAAAATGCAATTAATTCACGTATTAAAGGAAGATGACTCATGTGAGGTTATGCAAGACATGATTAATAATAATCCTATCATGTTAAGTAAAATATTATTGTCTGATGAGGCCACATTCTATTTAAATGGGTCAGTAAACAGGAACAATTACAGATATTGGTCAACAAACAATCCTCACTGGACTGAGGAGGTTCATACGCAATACCGTCAAAAAGTTGACGTTTGGCTAGATGTTATTGGAAACAGAATAGTAGGACCATTTTTTATCAACGGCACGCACGTTAACATTAAAATGTTACTTATTTTTAGATTTACTGCAGAATGAAGTAGTGCCTCATCTCCGTAACATCTTCAATGAGGAACAACTAGATAATGTCTGGTTACAACAAGATGGAGCTCCTCCTCATTACGGTGTGGAAGTTCCAAATTATTTAAACACAATTTTTCCACAAAGATGGATTGGAAGGAAAGGATTTATCGAATGGCCACCAAGATCGCCGGTTTTGCAAATATTAGATTTCTTCATTTGGGGACATCTTAAATCAAAAGTATATACCAATAGGCCACAAAGTATTGAAGAATTAAAAGACAAGATTCGTTAGGAAGCATGGAGCATTAGTGTAGATCATTTAGGAAACAGTTTACGAGAGATTAGTTCGTTGTCAAATCGCCCAGAGTTTACAATTCGAATATTTAATATAGTGATTTCAACTTTTTTAATTAATTTGTTTGCTTTTTGTTATTGTTTAGTTGATTTTTTGTAGACTGGAAATAAACGTACTGCATATTGGTAGCGGCGTGGTTTCCGAGATGATTATTTGCAAATAACTTTAAAACGTCTCAGTTGGTAAAAATTACAAATAATACTAAATATCTCAAGAATGGAGCAAAATAGAGACATAATTGTATACACAAAAGCACTTTAAAATTTCACGAGGATGTTAGCTATGTAAAAATATACAGGGTATTTCATTTAAGAAAATCAAATTGAATACAGTTTCCATAACACGAGTAACATGTAGATTAGAAATATGCTCTTACAATAAAACCAAAAAACTTTTGTTTGAAAAATTTTTTGAAAATTTCTAAGGTTTCAAAAATATTGAAATGTTCCGGAACAATTGAATAACCCTATATACATACACACACACACACACACACACACACACACACACACACACACACACACACACACACACACACACACACACACACACACACACACACACACACATATATATATATATATATATATATATTGTGGTAGGTCAAGCCTACACATAAGAATACTATAGTTTTGTAAGATACAGATTAATTTAGTTAAAATGTAAATATTAGGAAATAAGAAGTTTTTGGAACTGAATTCTTCATCTGTCATATCAATAAAGTTGATTTCGCGTTCTAATTGTTAAAAATTAATTTGCATTTTCATTTATGTTTATCTTTTCTTTTGCCTTAGTCATTTTATTTATATATCATGTATTACCGAAAACATTTCAACTTAATTGATCGATTATCGATGACATATACTTTAGAGAAAGCTGTACATTTTCAAATTAATAACCGCGGGAAATATCTCGACTATAAATCAGCATAGAAATAAGACTTGTATGTACAAATAACTATTATTTATTCACTAGAACAATGTATATAATTTTTGTAAAGTAGCCATTTGGTTAAAATAATTAAATTGTCATTTTCATTTAAAAAAAGTAGCGAGACTAAATTAATAAATACAAATTGAACGAATAAGAAACGAGGATTAAAAACAAACGATAGTTGGCGTCATTAAGTTGAAATTTTCCGAAAACCACGCCGACGTTTAATTAAGTGCTCCATCTGAAAATAGAAAAAAAAGTATTAAATTATATAGAAAACTATACAACACACATATTAAAATATTACCAGAATATCCAGCAACATTTTAACGCCTTTTGGGAATCTATACTTCAACCAGTTCCTGACAAACGGAAATTTCATTTCACCGGGGACCGCATCTTACGAGACCCGAACCATAGAGGTAACGCCATTCAACCACACGCAAAGCTTGTATCCTGCATTTTTGGAAACGAGAAGATTTTTGAAGAACCAGCCTCGTCTATTTGTCACTTAAGTATTTTGAAATCTCCTCTGAAATTTTGAAAAATTTATATTAATTAATTTCACGTAGTTAGTTTAGTTTTAAGTATTACGTAATTTAAAGCCCGAAGAATACAGTTCTACTTGCTCTTTTCTCAGTTCTCAATTCTTTGTTCTCTGTTTTAAACCATTAAATTTAAATAGAAGCATCTATGTTTATTAAGAATTAAAGTCAAATTTGTCATATTTATTAATTTAACCTTACATTTAGTTTACGTAGAGATAATCACGTGACATGATGCATATTAATAAATCCTAATTTTAAATTATTTAACTTACCTGTGAATCAATCTCGTCCATTGAAGCATTTACTTTATTCCTGTACTTACTCGTTTCATTTTTGTAGAATTATCCTTATTATTTAGACAAAATCACCATCATTCATTATGTTGGTCATAAACAATTTCCATAAGTATTTCTATTGGAGTCACCGATCCCACTATTAAAGTGTATTTAAGATGCACAACACAAGAGTCTCTATGTTCTTAAAAAGCCGGACGTTTATACATATAATTTTGAGCCCACAGAAGAAAGAAACAATAAATAATAAACACATGTACACCTGTTGAGGTTATACATACTTCGTTTGTAAACGATTACTTTTAATTTGTATACCACACATGCAACATATGTAATATTGCACACCACTCCATCTATATATAATATTCACGACCTTATTTAAATAGAGATTTATAATACATTTTTACAAAAACTAACATATCAGCTTCAACATAAAATCATTAAATTTTGTAAATCTAATAAGATCTTTTGGACGACTTCAATATATAGTTGATTTAGATATTCGGCGATTGATGGTCTGTTTTACATTAATATGTATATACAAAATAATACAAATCTGTATCTGTATACCTGGACACACAGTACGTATTTACCAGCGTTTGCTTCAACCACAAGACGCATGCCTCTGTCTAACGACCTTGTCAATGGAGGGTTTACGAAGACAAACGACTGTAGTAGACTTCTGGTCAAGTAGCAAATTTTGTTGTATCAGATGACACCAGATAACCTCATGACATCAGATGTCACGATATCAAAGAATTATAATTGACAGATATTAATGTCAAAGTTATATAAGTGATGTAGTCATGGTGAGAGATACAAATTTATAAATACATTCAATACAATTAATAACGGGTGTTCATTTGAAAAGTCAATCTAGTAGCATGTGATTTACCGAGAACATTTTGAAGTATGTCGTAAATTAAAATTTACTACTTAACCTACGAAGTCGTATATTTTGACAGTTTCATACATACAAATAAATAACAAATGTGATTGACATTATCAAATGTCATTTGGATTTACGTTTACGGAACAACAAACACATACTAATATATATATGCGTTTTATTCTATCAAAATTTCAAAGTAACCTAGATTGACTTTTCAAATGAACATACGTTAATAATTCATGACATAACAAAAGTTTGATATCAAATATAATTGATATCAAACTTTTGTTTATAACTTTGACATTAATATCTGTCATTTATAATTCTTTGATAAAGGTAATACTTACCGAAACATGTAAGAGCTTATTTTAAATATATACATATTAATGTAAAACAGACCTTCAATCGCCGAATATCGAAATAACCTATATTGTACAAAGGTCAAGAAATAATTATCTATCTGTATATATATGGTAGATTTAATTAGTTGGCGATTTAAGGCCTGGTTTTACTTAAATATATGCATTTTTAAGTAAAACCAGATCTTAAATTGCCAACTAATTAAATCTACCATAACATACAAAGGCCACGAAATAATTATCTTTATATATATATATATATATATATATATATATATATATATATACTCGTAAATATGCAACGGTTATTGGGCACAAAACAAGATGAACATATTTTGCAAATTATAATTTGGCCGCCTCTAAGTCCAGATTTGAATACTATCCGGTGGTTATGGCACGAACTCGATAAAAATGTAAAAAGTTGATCCTACTTCGGAGCAACTGCTTTAAAACACGCTTCAAATTGAATAACATACTGGATGAAGCCATCCAAAATTTAATTCAATTATTTCATTAATATTTTTTTCTAGTTCTATTTCTTTTGTACATATTTGTTTGTTTTTTATAATTTTTCAATTTGGCCAAAATTCCATGAAAGGTAGGTAGTGTAGTGTACATGTAGGCGTAAATATACAAAAATAATATAATTGAAGATTCAGTTGTAAAATATATTTTTAATTGCTTGTAATACATACATTATTATAAAGCCACTATAAAACGTTCAATAATAAACGAATTAATTTACGCTGATATATTTGTAATGCGCCCATAATTAAACAAAACAACGTCAAATATAATTTAAAGTACAGTTCACACTAAACATTTAATGTTTGCAAATTGGCGAATAATTAAACCGATTTTACGAAAATTACAAATTTATCAAGTCTAATTCTATACAACTACATATTTTACGACTACTCATGAAATTAATATCACATTGTAGTTTCACCCAAAATATTAATTATTCATTTATGTTTATTAACTGTAAATCACTTAATTTGAAATCTGGATTTTTAATACCTAGTTGCAATGTCGACAAAATGTCGAGATATTGAAAACTAATTCTAATTAAATTATTTAGTTATTTATTAATAATAATATTTTGTATAAACAGCGTCTACAATAACTGCCTTATCTGATTGTTTTGGTACAAGGGGCAGTCAAAAAATTGCGGGAAAGCTATAAAAAAAATTTAATATCCAAACAAACGGCTTTATTGTTTTTTCGAAATATATATACAGAGTTAGGCAAATGTATGGGGCCATTCGAATATCTTTGATACGGCTACTTCGAAGAACTTTTTCTTTTCAAATTAGACTTCCGGTTTAACTAGAAATTATGTTTTTTATTTTATATGAAACACTGTGTATTTTTACAAACTTCAATAGAGCTGTGCTCTAGGAATTCTGAAATTATAAGGTTTGGCACCCTTTTGTTCAACAACGACAGAGATATTTAATTGTAATTTAATAAGCCATGGAATTAAAATTCAGTGCTTGACTTAAACTGTCAGAATTAACTGTAGACGTGCAAGTATTAATAATAATGGTTCAATTAACTGAAAAAGAACGCATTGAAATTTTGACGATAATTGATTTCGGTGACAGCGTCAGAACTCATGAAGAAGTATGCGATTTATTTAACAATTTGCGTCAAGGTCGGCATCCAATATCACGAACTATCTTTGGTAAAATTTTAAGAAGGTATAGCTTGACCGAAAATGTTAGTAATTTACCCAAAAGCGGACGACCAAAAGTCACAACTAACAAAGTTATTGCTCAACATATTGCTATAGCATTAGAACGATAAATCAAAAAAATAATAATGGCTACAGCAAGAATTGGAGTAATCTAAAGGTGTCACTTTGGCAGCCAGCTCTTCTAAAAAAAAAAAACTGAGGTAACCTCACCGAATTCGGCGAAAGAAACCAAATCCATACTTAATCAAGAACACAACCAATAGCTAATCAAAGTACCATTTGTAAAAAAATACCACAAAAACGCACAAAATTAAAATTTAGAATCTAAAATACGGAGCACATTTTTTGTCGAAGAGTATTACTCCAATGTTAAATTTGTACTAGCCTATAGCTTGTAGAGCTTGCTGTCATTAAAACAAGATGCTCTTTGATCCTCCTATTGAAAGACCCTATATAAATGAATCAGTTGGTCTTTGTACTGTGTGATGTCTGCAACCCGTACATAAACTATGATAAAGCTACGGCAAGGGAATAAACTGGATATTAGTCTAGCTGGTAAACTTCCACGGTTGTTGTCCATAATGTCTTCTCAGACTCCGGGTTGGACTTTGGCACTAATTCTTCCTTTGGCGACGTTTCATTCACTCTTGTAAGGGACATTCATAGTAAATATTCAGTAGTTGCTTATTAAAGAACATAGATCTAGAGCAATCTAGAGCAATTTTCTATTCTTTTCTTCACTTGGATATGTATAGGCTGGCTCCTTCTGGCGCAACTATATTTCTACACATGAACATGCCCTACGAATTTAACCAATGTACACTTCATAGGCACATGCGTTTCTGTCTTACGACGTCATCAGTGCGGCTCTATAAAGTAACGCCCAAAGGTTCTCTTAGGTTGAGTAATAACAATTTTATCTTGTCAGGTGACAAGAGATAACTTCGTGATATCTGGCGGGCAAAAGAGATTACGGTTTCTTCTTGAATGGCTAAGTCATTACATAAAAAGAATGCGTCTGTGTCTGTGGTTGATACAGATATGTTTATGCGTATTTTTATTGCTTGAATACAGCTACTACTTACTTCTATAAGCCTGGCAAACCTGTTGAAGAAGTGACATTATATCGCCCGATTAGTCTCCTGCCTACCTTGTCAAAGATATTCGTGAAATTACTCTTGAAAAGACGGAAGCCTAATTGATAAACTCACAATAATCCCTGATTATCAATTTGGGTTTAGAGAAATGCATGCCAGTATTGAGCAAGTGCATCGCTTGGTGGAAATCATACATAAATCATATGAAAGGAAAGAGTTCGGCAGTTTTCTTAGATATTTACCAGGCTTTTAATAAGGTCTGGCATAACGGATTATTGTTCAGATTAAAATCTAAATTACCGCACCCTTACTATCAAATTCTGAAAAGCTATCTTACTGATAGCGATGAATTGACAACACTGAACAAAATACAAGCTGGAGTACCCCAACGCAGTGTTATTGGCATTATCCTTTATCAAATTTATACTGGCGATATACCAACATCGAATACTACAACTACCGCGACAAATGCTGATGATATAGCATTATTAGCGACAAGTAGTGATCCTGCAGCGGCATAGCATTATTTCCAAAGACCATTAAATAACTTCCAGGAGTGGCAAATAAAGTGCAAAATAAAAACCAATGAGCTAAAATCAATGCATGTAACTCAAGATACTTGTCCTCCTGTTTCATTGAACAGTGTACAGATACCACAGAATGAAAGCGTTAAATATTTCGGAATTCATTTTGAACAAACTTATTGTGTGCAAGGTGATTCTGAAGCCAGTGTGGATCTAAGGTGTTCAACTGTGAGGAACCACAGATGTCAAGAATTTGGAAATACTGTTTCAATCTAAAGTACTGAGAACATTCATAATTTTCACATGCGGACAGTGCACGAGGAAGCAAAACACGCAAGAATCAAGTATCTCACACGCCTTGAAGCATATCCAAATCCTTTAGCAATGAATCTTTTGAATAATAGTGTACAAATGTACCGTCTAAAACGTGTAACGCCTTTAGATGTAGTAAACTCACATAGTTAATTGCCTTATATTTATAATAGTCAATTGTTTTCGTTTATTTTTATTCGTTAGTACTTTGCTGTAGGTTTCTAACTCATGTACAGTATGCGGCATAACAAAGGTAACTGAAATTGCAAAGGTATTCACAAAATCAATATGTATTTATAACATGTAATAATTAACAACGACAACACATATCTAAATACGTCGGTATAGCATGTGTTCAAAATGTACACCCTCATGTCTTACACATTGTTCATAACGGTACTTTAGTTTGTTGAACACAGGCTGTTGCAAGGATACAAAAAATGACTGTATCTTCTCCCGTAATTCGGAAACATTTCCAGGTAGGGCATCTGATCGGAAACGTATTCTGTCAGCATCTCCCATATGTAGGCATCCGGAACCGCTAGATTCGGGGATTGTACAGAGAACAGGAATTCCGTTCGACGGGAATATATGCGATCTCCAAAGTGTTGTTGCAGAACAGTAAGTGACTTCCTGGTAGTGTGGGCTGTAGCTCCATCTTGCTGTTTCCACTATCGTCACAGTGGCAGGTTTCTTGCGCGACAAAAAGTGTGCAAATCACGCACAAATGGGGCAATAATAATATCTCTACAGCGTTCCTGATTTACTGTTAGCGGGTTCTGTGGCATCATCTTCGACGAAATAGGAGCCCAATATTCCGTGTCCGGATACGGTGCATCAAATCGTAACTCGCGCACTATGAACATCAGGACGAACAAACCCTAGAAAACGAGTTGTTTGGCGGTTGATGTAGCCATTACGGTGAATATGTCTTTCATCTGAAAACCATACGTTATTGAAGAAATCTGGGTCCGCACAAGTCATGAATAACATTCGGCAGCAATACTGTAATTGGGCCTGCTCATTCATTTGAGTTAGACGCTGAGGAATTTGAATACGGTATGCGATTCCGTCTAGCTCTTTAAACATCCACCGAACAGACCTATCACTCACACCATGTTTCAGCGATGTTCGTCGTAGACTACGCTTTGCGGACTGTAACACTTGGAGAAGTCCATGATTGTTGTTTGTGTTAATGGTCCTTGGGCGCCCAGTTGTTCCCTTCCATTGACTTGTGTCAATGTACGAGAGTACGAGATCAGTCTTGTGACTGATCTCGTACGATGGAACTTCTCGATGATTGCTAGAATTGTTTTGTTTCTTGGTGCCTTCTTGTTAAATTGCTCGTTGTAATGTTCTCTAACATGGCGTAGGATCGGTCCATTCTGACGCTCAATTCAGTATGACTAGAAAAAAATACTCTCCTATAAAAACCTTCTCCTCTGTTATGAGAAGCATAATTATAACACAAACCCCAACACTAAATACGCAATATGTCTAAGTATTATATAGCATAAATTGGCATTTGGTTACTATGGAAACATAAACCACAAACGACTGATAATTTCAGTTACCTATGCTTTACAGCATATAGTACTTGTGCATAGGATTACAACTTTCTTTTAATACTGAGTAGATTATGAAATTTACTTAGGGAGTCATTAAAAAAAATCTTGAATACATATGCTTGATGTCTGTTTACGTATCGATATGCTATATTTTTTGGTTGGATGGGAATGCATTGAAAAACTGTAGATAAATACGGTTTGCCAAATTTAATAGTGTCAACAGAAGGAGAGCAACCCTATTTACTATTGAAATTCACCATTATGCGGTAACTGATCAGCAGAGAGCGGAGTCAAACGATTGAATGACCAATTGCTCCGATAAAACGTGGCGGTATCATGTATAGTATGCATGTTATAACAGCCCCACTATCTGCTTGCTCGATTTCTGGTTTCGTTTCTTTCAAAGTTATTTGGTTACAACTTTTAATATTTTAAAAAATCCGTTTTATATTGTATATTTAGCCTATACTTTTTTATAAATATTAAGTTTAATTTACTACCTTATTTTTGGAGTAGTTTTCGGTTTCTTCTTTTTAGTCCATTTTTTCTGTTCTTAGTATTTCTCTTTATTTTCAACACTTGGATGAATAAAAAACTTTTTGTTTTTCGTCTTCAAGATGATGATACGAACAGCATTTCTAATTATAAACACCTGACACAAATTGAAAATGTACAAAACCAGCTAAACTTTATGAAAGCTAATTTCCAGTGTATTACAGATATGATTACTGAAAAGAGGCGATAATTAACTTAGAAACCGTTATCGATCGAATGAAAAGTATGTCTTCTGAATTTGGAAACAAGTTGAGACAAAAAGTTGATGCCATATTTAGCAGAAATCCTGATTTGAATTTATTATATCAATTCTTCACAGAGGCGATTGAAAAATCTATACATTCGAAGTGTGGTGCACTTTTGCAACATTTTAATCACGCACTCATCACCTGTTGTGATGCCAAACGGACATTTTCTATTTTTAAAGACGTTTTAACATCTAAAAGAACTAATTTAACACAGGAACAAATTTTAGTTGTTCATAGTAATGTTTTAAACTTTAAATGTTTCACAGAAAAGACATAGTTTTAAGTTTTGTTCTTTGTAAATTATTTTTATTCAAAATTCGATACGCAATTCGGTTGTCAGCATTAATTTTGTTTTAGCAGTGGTTGCTGCCGGTTACCAAACCGTTTATTACATTCGTTCTGTTGTGCATTGACTTACATATTAACTGCATATTGCTATGAATTGTGATCTTATTATTCACAATTCACGACAAATCTATCCAGCTAGGATACTCAGTCGGTTTAATTTAAAAAAATGGGACTGCTTTCCTCTCAGGGTTCCAATCTCCCTATGGTTGTCTCTTCTACAAAATTTATAATGCGCCAGTAAAAGAGTATTGACAAATGTTATAATTATATTTCTTTAAGTTACTTGTAAACTTCTTGAAATAAGGTTAAATAATAATAAACACGATAAAATTTAAATGAAACTTTAATACAAAAATCAAAAAAAAAAAGAAAAAAATCTTTATAAAGTATAAAGAATAATATTGCCTCATTAAACAATATTATAAAGGTAAAAATAACGCATGGAAATGACCGCAGCATACGTCTAAACTTCCTTTATGACAGCCGATCAAAATTAAAAATAATAAATTACAAAGAAACTTTTTAATTTCTCCCTAGAGAACAAAATTAAAATAATCTATTTGACAGACCGAAACAAACTCTAACGCATGTGCAACCACATGTAACAAAAAATGCCCTTGATATACCAACGTACTAAATTTTACATTAACAGATTTTTTTTACTAGAAATGTTAAAAACCTTCTTTGTTATCTATATCAAATAACTAAGACTAAAATCTCAATACGATAATAATAATAATATAGAAAAATACAGTATTTAACTTTTTTAAATATAATATCTTTCAAAAAATATATATATATTTTTACTTACGTAAAAGCAATGCGAGACACATGAGTAAGAAAGTGTAAAAATATAACAATTACGAGATAAACAAACTCGTTAAATAGCGGTAATGAAATTAACACAGCACCAACCACAATTAAATAAAAAAATAAACCCGAAGTTACTTAATAAAAAGATAAAGAATAATCTTTTTATAAACACGACTTTCTTATCTCACGTTACACTTGTCTCTTTGGATACAGCAAGCACGCAGGCTCCGCATAAAAAAATACAGTTTTACAATCGTTCACAGCAGAACAAACGGCTTGCTCCAACTGCGCAAGTCAAATATTTTGAAAATATTTATGGGGAAAAGTCCACAGCAATATATAGGTATATGTCACTTATTCAGGTGGTCACACGTATCAAATTGTACGAAACTCACAGATCGCTTACGGAAACAAACCTATTGCGAATACAAGGCAGACGCCTATGAATTACCAATCGCTCGGGTCTGCTCTTTGCTGATCAGTTAAGAAAATATGTTGACCCACTAAAATTTACAGAATTGGCTTCCCGAAATAATGAATGGAAATATCAACTTCAAGGGTACATTAGACCGAACGAAATCTGTTTGTATGTGCCACATTTCGAAGTTTAATAGACATCATTAAAGCTATAAACATTTCCATACATTTCCAGTTCTAAATTGTACTTTCGAATAAAACTACCCAATTCGGATTTTATTTCAAGGAATCAAAATCCTACGGGTCACGATTCCTTTGTTGGTCAACATGATAAAAAGTAAGAAAACTCATTTACGTCGGCTTCATTGATTGCTTTCGATGCAAGGAAACTGGTAGAAATCTAAAAAGTCAATTAATACGTAAAATCGGTCGATCGTAAACCCAGAAAAGTATACGGGACAAACTCAGAAAACAGAAAGAGACTTGAATTGCCCGAAAGAAATTTAAAGTAAACGTTGTGCGGCAGAACGGACACAAGGAAAATAAAAAGAAAAATAGAAGGGAGCAGAGAATTTCGTTGATATCGATTCGCTTCATCGTCCGAAGGTACGATAACCGACAGACCCACCTAATGTTTTCCCTATCCACCATCCCCATCGCCCCCTCGAACTTACTCCTAATATATTTCCCGTTTGCTCGGAATAGAAATAAGATATGTAGATGTGACCGGTGTTCTGTTATTGCTCCCGATGCCTGCTTTGTTGCTCTGCTACTCCTGCTGCTCCTGCTACTGCCAGTGCTGCTGGCGTTCCTCACTCGGCATTCAGATGAGCGCCATCTGCAATGCTAAAGGCGCACCGCGGTGTTCCCGGGTCGCTAACCCCGAGCCGCTTGCGAAATGATATAATCAAACAACGCCATCGAACAGTCACGTTAAGCACATATACAACATTTGCATTTATGATTCGCTAATAAAGTCGGGATGTATTAATGCATTATTCCAGTCGTATGAGGAAATAGAAAGATTATAACAGAATACTTAGATTATATTAGTACTAAATGTTTTTGCATTTATATTGCGTAAAAAAGTTATCTGAATAAAATTATACTTATTTTATATTAATTTAATTTATGTATATTTAATATTATTCCGATAGTAATAGTAAAATATAATCCTCAGTAGACCTTCCTAATTATTCTAAATAATAAATTTTCTATTTTTTAACAAATAAAATTAACAAAAAGGTTTAAGTATATCAATACGTTATGCACGTATTACGCATTTGTTACAAATGAAACAGACATGCAATGTACATATCTGTAACTGTACACATGGACAATGCACCTCGTATTTTCAGCATTTACTTCTGCTTAAGACACGTGTTTCTGCCATGTATAGGCGTCATCAGTCAAGCTAGTGAAGCAATGTACATAATACAAATGATACAAATCTTTTTAAGAACAGATTTGTATCTGTATATACATTTACGCTGAAATCGCCTACAAGATATAGCAAATTTCGTCCTATATGATGGCACTATTTAATAAGTGACATCTGACGGACGAAAGAGACTATGCCGAAAAAGGCGACCTTTCGCTTGACCAGCTATGCTGGTACATAAGCCAAAAAATACATATAGGTGTAGTCCATTAACACGAGCCAGATGGCGGTAAATATACAAAAAGGTTTAAGTATATCAATACGTTATGCACGTATTACGCATTTGTTACAAATGAAACAGACATGCAATATACATATCTGTAACTGTACACATGGACAATACACCTCGTATTTTCAGTATTTACTTCTGCTTAAGACACGTGTTTCTGCCATCTATAGGCGTCATCAGTCAAGCTAGTGAAGCAATGTAATATAAATGATACAAATCTTTTTAAGAACAGATTTGTATCTGTATATACATTTACGCTGAAATCGCCTACAAGATATAGCAAATTTCGTCCTATAAGGTGGCACTATTTAATAAGTGACATCTGACGGACGAAAGAGACTATGCCGAAAAAGGCGACCTTTCGCTTGACCAGCTATGCTGGTACATATGCCAAAAAATACGTATAGGTGTAGTCCATTAACACGAGCCAGATGGCGGTAAATATTGGCGGTATTGTCCATGTGTACAGTTACAGATATGTATATTGCATGTATGTTTCATTTGAAATAAAATTAACATAGTTACCATAGAAACAAGCTAAATATTGAAAGAAAAACCCTCTAAGGCATAACGATATCTATAGTGAAACCGTCGAGACAGTTAATGCACGTAAGCAATTACGTATTTATGACGTTCCATGACAACCTCACAACTTAAAATTTATATGAATAATAATAACTAATAATAACCTACATTTTTGTTAATGAACGATTTTTTTAATATTATAGGTGTTAGTAATTATCGAATTGTTTAGCTTAACAGAAGCACATTAAATAGTTCTTTTAACAAATTATAAATAGTCTGTATTTTTTGGATATTGAGAGTAAAATTCGATGTTGTCACTAAGCCTTTCAGGATATTAAAATCAGGGCTACGAGTGAATATTGCATCAATCTTATTATTAAGCAAAAGCGACTCTGTCTCTGCGCCTGCATGACTCATTGGAGGATAGCGTCTGTTCCGCAGTCTAATGATTAGGGACCGAACACGAGAAGCCGATGACTCATCGTTCACGGGCGTACTATTGAAAATTTGATGTTTTAAAGAGTTTTTAATTTTATTTATATAATTGGAAAACAAACGGGTGGTAATTTATAAAATACGAAATACATTTTTATTTGTTCATTTTGTACTCGTAGTTTAAGCTGAGTATAGGAGTATATTAATATTAACTAGCAATACTTTATCAAGGTTCTCGTCTGTAAAATTTGTTCTCTTTGAATGAAATACATCCTTGTAGATATAAAACGTTCTTTCTACATCGCAACTGGTTATAGATGCATACTTTTATTTCAGCGTATCTAGCTGTTAGATTTTTAGGCATTATCTCCATACAATTGCCGCAATGATATTAAATCTGGATTTTTATGAAAAACTGCGTCTAACTTTTGCGGAAGGCCACATCCGAAGTCACTTGGAATATTTTTCAAATTATTAATAGCAATATCTAATGCGGTTAATCCATCATTTAATTTGAGATATTGATTTTCAAAATAAGCGATTAGTTTTACCAAATTTCCAAAGTGTTCCTGAATTAAGTACAACTGATATTTTTAAATTTGGAATTTGTATTAGTTCATTGTACTCAGAAATACTTCGAGCATCGTCATTTAAACATGTAACGAAATTTTGTAAACTATCAAAATTCTCTCCATAAAAACTAGTAGTTTCCAACCATGTTCCCCATCTAGTTATTACTGGAGAGGGAGGCAGTGGCAAATATGGAAGTTTTTCCCTGCAAAGAGCTACTCTCAATATTGCTTTTTTGAAAACTTTTTTAAAAGCGGATACAAGTCTATCAACTCCGGAAAGGTTCCTCTGATATATTCACAGATTCTGTGGAGAGCATGTGCTACACATGTAATATGCAGCATATTAAGATATGTTTCCTTTAATAGTCTGCCTGTTTTTGACATATATGCAGCACTGCCACTGACCAATAAAAGTATTTTTTCTTTGTACCTGTCGTCCGAATGAAGCATTTGATGCATATTCTCGTAAATGATTTTAGCTACTGTTTCCGCATCAACTATATTTATACCTTTTGTTGCTATTACGTGTCTGTTGTATGGAATAGTTGGATGTAGAACACCAGCTACAACATTTATGACACAGCGTCCTAATATATGGACAGTTTCGTCGGCACTTATCCATAGGTACTGATTAGAAAGATAGCTTCAAATGCGGTCTACTACTTTCGTGTAGCAATATTATATTTGCGTAAGATGAATTCATCAGGAACATTTAGACCAGTATTTGTTTGGAGAAATGTTTTGAATGGAATATTTAATGGAATATTTGTGTATTCCTCGAATCTGTTTCTTGCATATGCATTCAATTTCTTCTTGGCTACTTTTCGAAATGGTACCTAAGGATACCAATACAATATACATTATAACTGATGTCTGTCAGCGTTTTTCACGAAAATGCATTGGGGCTCCATGGAGTACCTCCCTACAGTACCTCTACATTTATAAGGTTTTTTGTAACTTTTTTTATGTCTGAAATCCACAACTTTCATCAGCTTGACATTTTCTTGGCAACCACTCTTATTTTCCAAGATAGTTTTCCAGGGTAAGTCTAAATATTCCATACGTACGCTGTGTTATTGTCGCATAATACCCAAAATTTAATTCCCTATCAGCAGGCTTACTGGGCATGTATTGCCTAAGTTCGTTGTTTTCAAAGAGACCTGCCTCTGAAAACAAGCAATTGTTCATCAACGATTATATCTGTATCTGATTTGAATAATTTTGGTAAAATTTCCACCCGTTTGTTCCAAAGCTCCTCGATAACAGCAAATTTATCCCAGTCTATTCTTCCAGTACGTGTTTGTTTATTGTCTAATCCTATTACTCTAAAAATTCGTTTGAAATTCTCTAGCCACATTGTTGTACGAAAAATATACACCTACCTTTTTCGGCATCCCATAAGCTTTCGATCGATTGGTTGTGAGATTTTAAAATCCCTATTAAAATCAATAAATCAATATAGCAACATAAATCTTGCGCATCCAAATCTTTCCAATTTGTGTCAAACATTCGACGACCTTCCATGTATGAATTTTCTTAATTAATGGCGGAAAGAAAAACTTAAAAAAGCAGGTTGCCCGTTTTCCACCATCGAAGTGGTGTACCTAGTAATACCGGTCATTGTATGAATGTTGGGCGCAGCAAGTCTCTCTTGGTTTATAGGAGACTTAGATGACTATTCGATTTGCTTGCTTTTCAATAAAATAGCTTCCGATGTCACATTTGAAAATTCTCGTTCCTCCTTTTCTGAGTCACCTTCCGAATAAACAGAAATATGATCGTCAATTTCAAACTTTTCATCAGATGGATCTCATTTGTCAGAGGAATCTTCAAAATGAAGTAATTCTTCGATTGAATGATCAATTCCTTCTTCTAGTTACTCGTGTTTCAAAAAGACAGAAATTTTGATGGTTTTGAAGTAATAAAAAAAGTTACTCCCTCCAAGATGCACACAGCACTGTGGAATAAGAAATCTGGAGGAGTTTATATGCAGGTCTCAACCTGTTACCATTACTCACACCGCGATTTACGGAATTATTCGAGCTTCAGCTTGTTTCAGCTTCTAAAGAGGAGAAAACAAAAATGACTGCGTGTAAATTTAAAGTAATAAAAGCTGAAACGAATATTTTTCCACTAATTACAAATTCTTGAAGCTATATTACTTAACATTAAAGTCGTAATAGCTCAAATGTCTAGAATAAGAAATAAAAGTTTAGACGATAAATACAGCAGCAACTAGGTCGAAAAGGACTCGAACGACGCACCAAGGTTGGCTTGGGTTATTTTACAACCGAAAAACTAATAATTTATAACTAGATTAAAATTAAAAATCAACTCCAATTTCCAAATCCAGTCCTTTAAAATTCTTAAAGGATAAAATTTAGGGTTAGATTTCTTGAATAAATAAAACCCAGGCACTTACAAAGATTGCGCGACTTTCATTTAATACAAAGCAGTTACTTAACGAATTGTCTGCATACTTTATAGAGGCCAATTAATTATCCCGAATGAATGGTAGGTAAATTCTTTTCTCCGGAACGGGATTTTTCACTGAAAGCGTCGTCAGCGGGGTGAGACCTTCCAGCAGCGTCCGCTTGCGCTTATTTCGCTAATCGCATCCGAAAATACGACTTTACTTTATTCATTTTTGCGATAATGCCGCCTGTTAAATCAGGAATATGGTAGCTTATTTTAATTTGATGTTTCAGATTAAATGCTGATGTTATTAATAATAATATCATTTTAAAATTAAAAAAAAAAGTAAAATACATGTATTATACGATGTCGGTTTGACAGTACTGTGGCTTTTCGATAAAGGGCGCTAAGATCAATATTAATACGTTTTTGACATTTATCAAATAGCGATTGTTTCACGTGCTTTGAAAGCAAATAAGTTATTGTAAATATTTTTAAAAAAACGAGGAAAAGTTAATAATATATTACGAGAATTCAGTTCCATGATGCTGAGCGCCCAGGGCTTTCATTTACAGTGACTACCGACGAAACTTCGTCGCTTGAAAGTGCATGAAATAGCTGAATTTCTAAGCATGTCTATTGAATTATATTTCTATGAACGTTTGAACACACGTTCTAGCTGAAATATTTGGGTATGAAAAAGTTATCTGCAAAAAGGGCGGTATGTTTTCTGTCAGACGACCAACAACGAAAACGCGTGACAATTTCATCGCTATGTTTGAAATGCACAAATGCAATCTAACTGAATCTTCACTGTTATATAATTGTGAACGAAACATGGATCCATCACTTCATACCACAAACGAAAATACAGTAGAAACAATTAACTTTTGTGGGCACCAAAGAAAGCAAAAGCGGTTCACCTGCAGAAAAGGTTATGACTAGGGCTTTGGGACAGTATATATCTTACTTAGACTGGCTTCAAGCTTTATTGTTCAATCCGTTTAATCATATGTATAATACACATGTATGACAACAAAGAAAACAATTTTTGTGATAATTATGAGAGGCCAGTGTTCATTTTCCAAACAAACTTCGATACAATGGTATTCTTCCATAAGAGATATTTTTAATTAGTTTAAATTTATTTCTGTAGTTAAATAACTAATAAAAAAATGATATATTACAGGTTGTTGGTATGTGTTTGTTAATTTAAGTTGAATTTTATCCAAATTCAATAACGTGAGGTTATTATTTTTACTTTAAAATAAATATTTCATTGAAAAATCACTCTTCCGTCGAGTCACCCTAGTCAATTCGAAAGTAGGAATAAAGATATTGTTCAAACTTTTCGTACACGCTGAATCATATCTGGAGTAATTGACTGCATTTGTCTATAATACGTTGTCGTAGGTCTTTTGAAGAATTTGGTTGGGTTGACAGATATTGTCGAGAATTACGATCGACATCTTGAATGTCATTAGATCCGACTAAAGTTTGATGAGAAGTAATTTTAATTTAATAAGTACATTACTGATATATTATAAATAAATTTCTAAGTCGCACATGTCGCACTCGTGTAAGAATAGCAAAATGTGTATTATCTGCAGATTTAAATATTTTGATTATTTCAAATGTTACTGTTACTAGACAGTCTAAATTTCATTCAGGGACTTAGTTCCTATGGTTATAGAAATGTAGCTTCGATTAATAAAATTCGGATGTTGAGTGTACCCGCACATAATAAAATATCAGGAATATTTTTCAAATAATTAATGAATATCAAATTATATATTCAATATCTTTATTTTTGTAGCCTTAAATTTTATAAAATAGTGGTAATATGTTGTTTGGATACGGTTCTGTGTGTGATTATCTGTATGTCGACAGCCGAAATTCCAGGTTCTTGGGTTGGCTTAACACGTTCGCTACCGCCATTAAAAAAAAACTTTTGCCACAGATCACTTTACTTTTTTTTTGTAAAATACACTTGTAAATAAGGTACTGATACTATATTGACGACCTTTTTTCAAAAAACATTGTTACCAATAGATCAAATGTCTCATATATGAGACACGGCTTCTAACTCTTACAAGCATGTAAAAAAAGGAAATAGATTCAAATACAAAATAACTTTATTCAATTTTCGTACAAAAGGAAATGTAAAGCAAAACAAAAATTTTATTCTGGTTAATTCGAAAAATTAAAAATTTTAGGAATGGTGTTGCGCGAAGCAAGAATTTGGGCAGAGTCCAGAGTTTTCCTTTATCATCCACGCACACATTGCACACAAAGAAAGTTTGCTTTCTATTCTTATTTTTCGAACAAATGCGGCATCTGATCCTTTTTCGATTTTTTCTGGAAAATGCGGGATTTTTGGATTTGGGGCTGCATTTTTTCCGTCTTTTTTCTTGTCAGCATCCGTGGAGTGATTGTAATATTTGGTCCCTGAAGTTTAGATATGCATTTTTCTTTCCTGTAGTTTTCTGATATAGCCAGTTACTATTCCATAAGCAAACGTCTATCAAATGAAAACATTATTTTAGGTACCGAGATTTCCCTCGGTGTGGTGTAGTATGAAGTCATCTGATCCGTTCGATCAATCCCGGACATATATTTGTTGTAGTCAATAACGATATCTGGTTTCACAGATTCTATGCCTTTTTTGTTCCGCGTTTTTTGCATCTCAAATTTATGCGACTTCGAAGTGACAAAGACGTCACGTTTGTGGTCCCATTTACCAACAATAACACTACCTTTTCTTTTCCATACAAACTCTCCTTTCTTTAGCTTTTTATTTATAATATCTTTGGAATTTCCTTTCTTATTTTTTCGGAGTGTGCTAACAATATGTGTTTTTCCTCTAACATTTTTACTGCAAGACCTACACTTGTGTAAAAATTATATGCCCCTTTCCTTAATAATGCTCCATAAGATTCTCTACCACAGCATATCCGTGCCCCAGTGCATCGTTTTGAGTGGTACCCTTACCAGAATATATATGAATATTTAGTAAAAATCCATCCGACGTACAAAATTCATACAGCTTGATCCCATATTTAGCAGCTTTGTTAGTGGTATACTGTCGAAAATACAGACGAGCATGCCACAGAAATAAAGCTTCATCTAACGATAGATTTCGTCCAGGATAATAAACGTTTTCTATGTTGTTGACAATATGGTTTGCAACGTTGATTATTTTATGTAAATGGCTACTAGTGACGTCATTATCGTCGTAAAAACACAAGCAACGCAAAATCAGTTCAAACCGATTAGGTCCATCGTTTTATGAAATAGTGGATGATGATAGACTATATTTCTTGACCAATAGTGCTTCATACTAGGCAATTTTATATTTTCCATGGCAATACAAAAAGATAAAAATCTCATCATTTCATCTCGTGTTGTATTTTTTCATTTAAGTATATTTGATTTTTCCTGCGGAGCCATTTTTGATAAGAAAAGGTGTGCCCTAGTGAACAAGTTTATCAATGCAATATCAAATAGCAGAAATAATATTTGAAGAGGTGATGCATTTTTAGGTATATCTACTTTCATACCTTCTTGTTCATTGAAATCGAATATTTCTCGCTCTATATCAGTCCATTCATCTTCATCATCGATATTATTTTCTTCACCTTGGTCCACATTATCATCACTATTTTCGTCATCGGTATTATTTTTACTGTCATTAGCTACTGAACCTGAATTTTCGCGAGAAGACAATTGCCAGTCACTTCCAGAATCTTGATATGGTTATTCAAAGGAATCGTCATCTTCATCAGAGTTCAAAACATTTTCAACATCAAAAACTTTTCTTGCTTCTACTTATAGCTCAGCCTCAGTCTTTTTTTTCGACATACATATCAGAATAATATTTATTTACATATTTATATAAAGATTTATTAGAGAAGAAATGATACTAGTTGAATGTACGAAAACAACATAACCTCAAAAGATATCCAGAGACCATTCGACTCACATTTATTTCTTAAGTGTCTTTACTGTTCTTTAATAGTAATATTTATTCTATTTTCTACCTATATTTTTTTTATTTCATATTCTATTTAATAAATAAAGTTTACATTATTATTAGTGTTATTATATTATTATGTAAAGGATCATTTATTAATGATAATATTGAAAAAGCACCAGAAAAACTGACCAGAGTATCTGTTTCAACTTACTTCATTTCCAATTTTGCATAAATAAAAAAATAGACCATTGTAATACTGCAGAATATTGTAATAGTATTTCTCCGCTTTGAAGGTCCACATTATTGTAAAATGGCAAGTCTATGGCTATGACATTGAGCACTAGGGTGCTGCTACTACATATTGTTTGAATATTATTATCTCAGGATTTTTACCTGAAGGTAGTCCTTTTTATTAGTAACCTAAATCGAGCTGACATAAAAAAATGCTGAATATAGTTTAATAAATTTTAAATATTTCTTTGTGGACCAATATTATTTTTTATCTTTTCTGTTACAGGCGAAAAACCGTACAAGTGCTCCTGGGAAGGCTGCGAATGGCGATTTGCCAGATCCGACGAACTAACACGTCACTACCGTAAGCACACGGGCGCTAAACCATTCAAATGTCGCAATTGTGACCGTTGCTTCAGTCGCTCGGATCATTTGGCCCTGCACATGAAGCGCCACACCTAGACGGCCTACCTCCAAGCCGCATCACTGCCAGTTACCGCTATTGTACATAGTTAGGTGTGAACTCTCGGGGCACACGTAGCGAGGGTATCCTCAGTGATGTTCATTCCTGTGATCGACATCGCCGGCTAAAGCCGTACACACCTAGAGAGCATTTATTATTATTAATGATTATGATTATTACTGTAGATGTAAAACATTACGCCACTTGTCGCACGATATATTTACCTCATCATCATCTAACAACTGACTGTATTATATGAAATCATATTTATTTAATTAGATATCTATTTGACATTATTATCGCTTCTACAATTTATTAATTGCTTAAATTATGGTGCAATACATCCGACTCCAATTATCATCATAT
The DNA here is from genome assembly GCA_935421215.2 of Melolontha melolontha. Lineage (NCBI taxonomy): Eukaryota > Metazoa > Arthropoda > Insecta > Coleoptera > Scarabaeidae > Melolontha > Melolontha melolontha. The sequence goes on from OW285235.1 coordinate 188,069,417, forward strand.
TGATTAGTTCGTGCAGGTACTGATAATGATACTAAACGTGATAATGCACGAACCGATTCATAAACGAATTCATGTATACATGTACAATACATTAAGCGTGTACGTATCTGTTTATAGAGTGTATGGATCATGTAGATTTCATAGGCGAAATGTGTGCAAACAATTCTGATATTTGTTATTATTGCATTTTTATTAAAAATATTAAAAGTGCATTAAGTTATTGTGTATTAAATTGGAACGGTGTTGTATTAAAATGTTTATTGAAGTTGCAATATTGAATAAATAAATTTTTTACATAGCAAATTTATAAATTCTATATATTTATTGTGAAAAAGTATTATTATATTGGCTTAGTGAAATTAATGAAACAAAAATTTAGAAAAATTATTAAATATCATCATTATTGTTAGAAATACAAAATTTTATGTGAATATCATTCGAAAAAAATTGGAAAAATTGGACACTCGCGTTACATAAATTATTAATTTAAATTTATACGAAAAGTGTATGTTGAAAATGTAAGTTTATTAAACTGACGTAGAATCTGGTACAGTTTATATATTAATACATAATAAAAAGTTATTACTAAGTTGAACAAATAAACCCAATTTACTTTTTGGATTTGCTTATCTATCCTTATAGATTTATGTATATGAATACTGTGTTATTCTGAATAAGTGGCAGGGAATATAATTTTAGATTATACATGTTAACTAATATTTAATTTTAAAAAATATTTTATTTGTTTTTAATTTTAAATTATTTATTAAAACTGTTTTGGGACACTACGAAATATTCAGCTGTTGTATCTAGAGTTCAATGAACCCTACTAACATCGTTGATATCGCACGTTTACTATTTGTCAATCAATCATACTTTCTTCCACAAATAAACTTTTGTCCTTACACTGATTGAAATATGCAGGTGCCCCGTCTGTTGTGTTTACATAATAATCTAACATGATATGATTACCTAACAAATCGGAGACTGTGGCTTACAAGTGAATAAAATTAAATTAAAAACCCCCTACCACAATAGAATTTCATTATTCTAAATACGTATTTCTACAACCACGTTGTCATCTTCAGTAGAAAAAACAGTGTAACACTTGAACGCACAAAAACACTCAAAGAAGGATTGTTCTGAACGTCTTCTAGTTTAACACTGTGTTACGTATTTCTACAACTACGTTGTCATCTTCAGTAGAAAAAACAGTGTAACACTTGAACGCACAAAAACACTCACAGAAGGATTGTTCTGAACGTCTTCTAGTTTAACACTGTGTTAAACTAGAAGACGTTCAGAACAATCCTTCTGTGAGTGTTTTTGTGCGTTCAAGTGTTACACTGTTTTTTCTACTGAAGACGACAACGTGGTTGTAGAAATACGTATTTAGAATCATTAAATTCTATTGTGGTAGGGGTTTTTTAATTTTATTTTTTGATGTGATTACTTCATGCGTGTAAATTAAATAAATGTATCATGTAATAAAATTACTGTCGGTTTATCTATCGCCTTGCCTTCAACCTGTCAATATATCATTGTTTTGATAAATAGATAAACTATTTCAAAACGTAAAGCGCACTTCCTTTTCTATTTATTTATGCAGGCAAAGTGAAACTACTTTTTCCATTGCTCTGTCGAGGTTCATTCATAACTAGAGTTGTTTTGTTTCCCCACATTCCACAGTTCTACTAAGTACAAATTAATATGTACAAATGTTTTAAATATACATCGCATTTTGTAAAGAAGGTGTGTCCGCAAGAAATTCTAACTTAACGAGAGATACAAAAACACTTACCTAAAATGAATGAAATCGGCACCATTAGGTAAGTTTCTGCATTTGTCTCGTTAAGCAATGTTCGCCGTGTTGAGAAAATGTCTTATAATTTGAGAAAGATCGTTCGACATCTACGGATGTACGTAACACACGCAAAATTAAAATAATCCTTATAAATAGATAACGGATCTGTAAATGTATCATAACAAATTTATCTTAATCTAATAAAATCAATATCTTTGTTCAAAACACCATCGAACTTTTCTACTACGCAAAGGTTTTTTGCGTCGTCTATATTATACAGTAATGTTTTCACATCGTCCACTATTTGTACCGACTCCATTAACAACAACCGCGTATTTTAGTACCGTCAAATAATCCTTTATAGTTATTGTTATATTTATATAATCTTGATCCCGTGTACCATTAAGGTGTCGGGTAGCTTTCTATACTTCATAATAATAAATAATTTCATCCAGGTTTTTCTATCTCTTAAGAATGCCTTGGCTTCGTTCTAGAATTTATTATATTTTCTAACAATATATTGCCTATTGTGTCATTCCAGGTTTTTCTGGATCTACCTCTCTGTGATTTTGCCTCGGAGACTTGCTTGGCTGGTCTTGTATTTGTCATTCTTTGAGTTATTGTTATAATTGTTAATATATATTAACAAAAATGCTGAGTTGTAATTTCATAGGAACATGTGTTCGTTATAACACCCGATGTGTTTTTAAAACATTCGTACGCATATATTAACTTATACTGAGTAGGGTCCTGGAATGTATGGAAAATCTGACAAATCTATTCAATGCCAATTGACCCTGTCGAAGGTAATGTCGAATTGCCAGCATTATTAACCTGATTCTACATAACTTACTTATGTATAAGAACGATCATTGTAAATAAACCATATGTAAACAAATACGTCTGCATATCTGCAAGCTACACGGAATATACATACAGCAAATATCGGCTGGGTCAGGAAGACCAGCGGTACTCAAAAATTATCTATTTAAAATAATTTATAATAATAATTTTTTTGTTTTAATTAAAAATAACACAATTGACATATATTTTAGTAGTATAATCTAATAATTAAATTAATAACACTTATTCTGAATAACCCTGTATATGTGTCATGAAAAGAACCGTTGTCTCCACGTTTCAGTTAGATCGCACTATTCATTTCCGAGAGCTTTATATCTCAGATCAAGACGATCTCAACTGCAGCAAGCGACAGACCAGCTTTAGAAAGCGACGAGTACGATCTCATAGCAACGTAACGTCGAGACAACGATCCTTCTTCTCAGGAATCATCTCACACGCGACCATTTTCCAGCCTTGCAGGACCATATTTTCTAGCCTGGCGTTACCTCTTTCCTGCTTCCAGTGGCTTTCACTATCTTTCTCGATCGTAGCCAAGTTTTCCTAATACTCAATTTATACCCAATTTTTGTTAGATCTAGATCTTCTGTTTCCAATCCTTCTTTCTTCGAATGACATTTCTTCTTTTCGCCTCTTTTACCTATTCTTACTATTTGGTATGGTACTCGATTCTGCCTCAAACCTTCAATATGTCCCAACCATCTTACCCTTTGGGTCCTTATGATTTGCATTATTTTGTACATCTTAAACTTGTCGGCTATTTCCTTATTAGTTCTTCTTCTCAATCTACTTCATCTTTAAACTCCGCCATATATTTCTCTTAATACTTTTATTTCCTATGTCCATAGTCTCTCAGCTATGTGTGTATTCATCGTCCATAATTCTGATCAATAGGTCAAATCACCACACAATTCTAACTTACTGCTTCTGAAATACGTTTGGATTTCCTCATCAGCTTTAGAAAGCGACGAGTACGATCTCATAGCAACGTAACGTCGAGACAACGATCCTTCTTCTCAGGAATCATCTCACACGCGACCATTTTCCAGCCTTGCAGGACCATATTTTCTAGCCTGGCGTTACCTCTTTCCTGCTTCCAGTGGCTTTCACTATCTTTCTCGATCGTAGCCAAGTTTTCCTAATACTCAATTTATACCCAATTTTTGTTAGATCTAGATCTTCTGTTTCCAATCCTTCTTTCTTCGAATGACATTTCTTCTTTTCGCCTCTTTTACCTATTCTTACTATTTGGTATGGTACTCGATTCTGCCTCAAACCTTCAATATGTCCCAACCATCTTACCCTTTGGGTCCTTATGATTTGCATTATTTTGTACATCTTAAACTTGTCGGCTATTTCCTTATTAGTTCTTCTTCTCAATCTACTTCATCTTTAAACTCCGCCATATATTTCTCTTAATACTTTTATTTCCTATGTCCATAGTCTCTCAGCTATGTGTGTATTCATCGTCCATAATTCTGATCAATAGGTCAAATCACCACACAATTCTAACTTACTGCTTCTGAAATACGTTTGGATTTCCTCATCTCCCTCAATGCCCAATTCGCATTAATTCCCTTGTTCACTATTTCTCCTATTTCAGGTTTTTTTTTTCATCTGTTGTGATGAATCCAAGTTTTAATTTCTTCTAACTTCCTTAAAGCTGTAGACACTCCGTAATTTTCGTTGACATATCTAAACAACTAACTCCTTTTCTGTCCATTCTAATATATTTAATTTCGATGTGATTAATTTCTAAACCATATCTCTTTGATTATTAAAATTAGGACCCAATCCTCCGCGTAGGCAATACATTGATGTAGTTGGTGTATTATAGTTGCATTTCTTTTTATATTAGTCACTCAAATGATTTAAAAGTTGACACAAGATTGAAAAGTGTTGTAATGTCTCATTCTCTCAGCCCTTTTTGTATTACAAATTCCTCTGACATTTCCATTTTCAATGCTGCAAGGCCTTGTGTGTTTTCCAAAGTCAGCTTTGTTGTTTAAAATTCTTAATACTGTTTCTGCCGATAAAGTCGTATATCTGTTTATAATCGGCGGCTCTAGACCTTGTTCGTAACTATTACTATTAGATTTATTTAAATGACCAAAAGTAACCAAATATCAACAATTCCTGCTATGTGTGTATAATATTTTGGAGGATTTAAAATTATGCTTTTAGATTTAGAGTTTAGAATTATACATAGAGCTAATTATCTTACAAATTGTTACCCAAATTATTGATGGTCTTTTTTCTGCATTCCTATCTTGTATTCTAAATATATTCTTATCTTTTAGTTACTACAAAGTTAATAAAAAATTTCGAAAGTTTTTTCTTACTATACAGGATAGGGTGTTTATGGTCTTATGATTTTATTTTCAAGGAATGATTAAACATCTTAAAATAAGGTCATTAACGTAAAAATATCTTAAGAAAAATTGCATAATAAGAGAGATAATACTTTTAAAAAATTGTTAAATCCTTTTTTATCTTTGAGGGGTGATTAAGCGACGTAAAAAAAGGCTATTAACGCTAAAACGATTGCTCAAAAACTAGTGCAAAGTAAATGTAAATTCAAACGATAGGTTATCTGTAAATTTTTTACTAAGTAGTCTGATGCCAGTAACTTTTCCCATCTGTCAAGCTGATTCATCAGTTGTCACTGAACTGCTGGTTTGACATAAATTCTTCCGAATTAATACTAATAATGAAAGCAAAAATGGTCCATCGCACCAACAGTGAATACGTTGACGCGGTTTCCTAACATGCCAACATCTATTCCACATAAATCCACTGCTCTAGTAATCCGTGTACGAGAAGCCGGTGTATTGCAAACAGGTTAATGTCAGTATGATGGACTTACCCGACACCAACGAATTTTAGATGCCGAAAAAGAAGTCTTAAATCTCGTCGAAGAGGATATTTCTTGTAGTACTCGAAAAATATCTCGCCAAGTAAAAGTATAAAATCGAATTGTCTGGTGAACACTACGCGAGGATCAATTGTATCCTTTCCATGTACAAAAAGTATAGGCTTTTTCAACCTGAAGATCATCCTTTACGTTTACAATTTTCCCGATGGTTTTTACAAAAATATGCTGAAATTCCAAACTTTTCTTCCATTGTATTGGCGACTGATGAAGCAACGTTTACACGTACCAGCATAGATAATTGTCGTAATACTCATATCTGGGCTGTCGAAAATCCACATGCTGTTCGTCGTAATCATTTCCAGCACAGATTTTCGATAAACGTTTAGGCGGGACTGATCAACGGACAATTAATTGGCCCCTCTGTATCGCCAAGTCGATTGAATGGATATGGTTATCTCTTGTTTTTCCAAATCAGTTTGATGGAATTACTGGAAGAAGTTCCTTTGAATGTACGGCGAAAAATCTCGTTTCTTTAATATGGCGCACCGTCTCATTTTAATCGTTTATTTCGGTAATGTGTTTAAAAATAAGTGAATTGGTCGAGGTGGCCCTGTTCCATGGCCTCCTCGATCACCCGACCTTATCCCCCTTGACTTCTATTTATGGGGCGTTATCAAGACCATGGTATAGACCCACAATATACAAATACAGGTATAACCAGGCGCAGATTATGATGACGCATATTGGAAAAATGTTAACCGCGAAATATAAAATTTACCAGGGTTGGCTTAGCAAATTTTAAAATTTGAGGTCACATTTAATTGCAGTTTAAAACAGTTTCTTAAAACTATTCATAAATGAAGATAATTATAAAGTATTAAAAGGAGAGGGAAAGATTAAACAGGTAATTCAAATCAAATTAAAGTAAGATTAAAAAAGTAAAAAAAATCAGATCTCTTAATTGTTGTGAAATGCTTTTACATATCGTGTATACAATTTCTATTATTACTTTATTATATGTAGGTGCAGGTTTCCGCGGTCGTTCTCTAGATGTAGATCTCGGTTTCCGGGTTAGAACCCCGTCGAGTTAGGCGTAATTACCAACGTTTCGTCCACTGTTTTAAGGGACATCTTCAGGGCTGTACGTAGATGTTCGTCGTTTCGCAGTAGCTTGAAGAATTCTTCAAGCTACTGCGAAACGTCCAACATCTACGTACAGCCCTGAAGATGTCCCTTGAAACAGTGGACGAAACATTGGCAATTACGCCTAACTCGACGCGGTTCCAACCCGGAAACCGAGATCTACATTACTTTATTGTACTTTAATAGTCCCAAAGCATTCTCAGAAATGCAAATGATTTTATATATAAAGGATTTTTAGAAATTTTAATTAATTTAGATAATTGGTTTTATTTTGAATAGTAATTTGATTACTTCAAAAAATTGTATACCTACCTATTTTAATCCTTTAATAAAAATTGTGTATAAATTTGCAAGATTGTAATATTACTGAAAAATATTCGAATTGTATAATATAGGCGCACTATAACAACAATTTTAAAATGTTTTGTTATTATTATTATAAAAATATATTTTGTTATATAAAATGTCATTAAAAACACGGATTAAGTAATCTTTTTTATTAATAACAATATAAATAGTATGATACAACATTCACAATACGAATTAAGATCTCCTGTGCTACTTTGCTAAAAACATACTTTAAAAAATGTTTAATATTCTTGAGATGGTAATAACTTATTGCGAAAAAAATAACAAATATTTAAGGTTTATAGAAATATAAAAATTATTATTAATAAATATAAAAAACGATCTTTTTCAATTTTTTTTTGTTTACGTCTTTGCACAGAGTTAATAATTTTTTATTAAGCTCTCTTAAACAAATATATGTTCTTGTTATAATTAAACATAAAACCACTTCTTCAGGTACATCTCTCGGACTTAGTAGTTCTGCCAACTTATTAAATATAAATAACCCCTTCGAAAGTGTTCCTTCATTAAATCCTCCAATGTTACTTCAACAGGGTTTTGCTTCGGATAATATAACTTTCCTTTAGATAAACAATTTATCCAGTCTATCGATGATGATGATTCTAACTCATTATTTTCGAAAAGTGTATATTTATTTTGATATTTATACGCAAAGTAGCCACATATGTATTTTAGGCCATCACTTATGTTATTGCACTGAAGGCCCTCTTTTTCTAATATAATTAAAAGCTCAATATACTCTGTATTTACTTGATCGATTTGGAAAACTGAAGTTCAAAATATCGGTTTCTTTTGTCTTGTTAGTATAATTTGTGCAAGTAAGAATGGCAGAATTAGGCATAGTAATGCTACAACAGTAATTCAAATTATATACATCTGTAAATTGAAACAGGTTAAATTGTAAGAAAAGAATATGTACCTTGTATAAGCACTTCTATTATTAAATATAAGACACAGTGAAAAGTCCAACACAATAACATAATAACAAAGAATTTAATAAAAAATATAAAGAAAAACAGAATAACAGAAATTAACTGAACAAAAAATAGTATATATCAGAATAATTGAAACATACATGAGTGAGTAAAACCCCACCAGTTTCGTATAATACAAAGGTATTTTTAATAATATAAAATATTATTAAAAATCTGGTGTGAAGAACACAAACACAATTATCCTTCCTGCAGCAGGGGCGTACCGATGAGCCTGTAGAAAGGCGAAATACGTATCTACGTGTCTGGGGAGGGATATGTTCGGACACGTTCACAAAAAATATTAATAGTGAACCTGTATTTGTGTTCTTCACACCAGATTTTTAATAATATTTTATATTATTAAAAATACCTTTGTATTAAAAAATAGTATTGAAGTAGTTTTGACGTTAATAGTAGTGCTTATTAACGTCAAAAACGTAATACAAAATATCATGATAGGAACATGTTCATATGCCGGCCCTAACAACCACATGTTACTCGCCTTAATTTAATTGGTCGTTTACGATGTGACGCGTATTGGGGAAGTGCATGTTGATTTTCGATTGTGGAACGTCTCGTGGCTATACCTGTATTTGTATATCGTGGTACACACCAACGAAATAATTGAGTTATAGTCCAGTCATTATGCACATTAGAATTGTAACGAGATCCCATCAAGCCAAATTTTTTATATATTGTTGGGGGGGGGGCAGGTGTGCCTAGTTTGAAGTTCTCGAACGAAATCATTGTGACTATTTTCCGCTATTTAGGAAATAAGGGTGGACTTTTGTTTAAGTTGTAACTCGACTCCTCGTCATTCTACGGGGAAGTTGTATTGTTACTTTTTGTTCCCTTTTTTTATTCTCTACAATTTGTGTCATTTGACTTTTTCACCTAACATCGTTCGTTCTCGAGATATCGGCGAAAATAGGACAAAATTGGGGTACGAACTTGGTTTTCATTTTTTTTCTTCTTTATCGTCACCCATAGCGAAAAAATGTGTATTGTCGAACTTGTAGAACACATTCGTATCTGCCGTCAAATTGTCGCCGCAGCTGCTTCGAGGCGGTTACAAAGATTATCTACTAGTCCAGTCATTCTGTACGAAAATAGGCCGTGAATTAGAACGAGATCACATCAAGCCAAGGGGAAGGGGTTGGGGGGGGGGGGGGGTCAGGAGTGCCTAATTTGAAGTGACCATTGTGACAATTTACCGCTATTTAGAAAATAAGGGTGGATTTTTGTTTTCGTTGTAACTCGGCTCCTAGTCGTTCTACGAGGAAGTTGTATTGTTACTTTTTTATTCTCTACAATTTGTGTCATTTGACTTTTTCACCTAACATCGTTCGTTCTCGAGATATCGGCGAAAATAGGACAAAATTGGGGTACGAACTTGGTTTTCATTTTTTTTCTTCTTTATCGTCACCCATAGCGAAAAAATGTGTATTGTCGAACTTGTAGAACACATTCGTATCTACAATCTGATATTTTTGTTTCCCCTACATCTCCAAAATTACGAGTTCTAGCGCGCCGCAAAGTCGGCAAGTACGCGTTCGTACGCGGGTACGAACTCGGTGTTTATTTTTTTCTTCTTTATCGTCACACATTGCGAAAAAATGTTTATCGTCAAACTTGTAGAGCACAGTCGTGCCTATAACTCGATATTTTTGTTATCCCTCCATCTTTAAAATTACGCCCTCTAGCTTGCCGCAAAGTCGACAAGTCGGCAAGTCCGTGCGAAGTTTCGATTCTATAGCTCGCGCGATTATGTAGATATGTTGTAAAGGATTCACCGTTCTGAATAGAATTATTAAAAGACAATATAGGTAAATAAGACAGTGAAATTATGAATCACACTTATAAAATTTATTACGCAAATTTGTTTTCTTCCGGTCCAAAAGACATTGTCTTCCTTCATTTCGATGGTCCTGCGCGCTAGAACTCGCAATTTTACAGATGGAAGGAAAACAAAAATATCGAATTGTAGATACGAGCGTGCTCTACAAGTTTGACGATAAACATTTTTTCGCTTTGCGTGACGATAAACAAGAAAAAAAATGAAAACCGAGTTCGTACCCCAAACTTCGTCCTATTTTCGCCGATATCTCGAGAACGGACGATGTTAGGTGAAAAAGTCATATGACAAAAATTGTAGAGAATAAAAAAGTAACAATACAACTTCCTCGTAGAACGACTAGGAGCCGAGTTACAACGAAAACAAAAATCCACCCTTATTTTCTAAATAGCGGTAAATTGTCACAATGGTCACTTCAAATTAGGCACTCCTGACCCCCCTCCCCCAACCTCTTCCCCTTGGCTTGATGTGATCTCGTTCTAATTCACGGCCTATTTTCGGACAGAATGACTGGACTAGTAGATAATCTTTGTAACCGCCTTGAAGCAGCTGCGGCGACAATTTGACGGCAAGACCAAGGCCAGTAAATTATGTCAATTCATGAATACGTCCAGCGAGACTTTGCATTCAACAACACGGCGATAACTTTGAACTAGTGTAAGGTGGATTCCATGAAAAACATAAAAAAAATTGTTTAATTTAATATGCTTAAAAATGAAATGAATAAAAACTACAAAAAAATTTTTTAACATTAATATCTCTCTTATTATGCAACTTTTGTTAAGATATTTTTACGTTAATGACCTTATTTTAAGATGATTAATCACTCATTGAAAATAAAGCCACACGACTGTAACCATCCTGTATGTATAATTTTGTGATCATAATAATAATAAAAGAAGTATATTAAAATAAATTTGTAAAATATAAAATTATAAAAATATTGGAAATTAGAGAAAAAATATTAAGTACAGATAGAATTGTTTCCATAAATTTTTGCTTTCACTAATTTATTTAACTCGGTCTGTATGTTAGTATAAATTGCTAAGTGCAATACAAAACTGAAGAATACCTTTAATGTCTTTTGTATACAATTTTTGTGCAATGAAACCTCATCAAAGTGTTTACCGTCCGGCAGATGGCGTAACGTATATTTTAGTCATGTTAGTTAGTCTGTACGAATGTGTCAAAAGTATTAAATAAAGACTGTGCTGGCGCACATCGCCCGATATTAGGCTAAATGTCACACTTTAATAAAAAAAAATCAAAAAACTTAACTTAGGTCGAACAAAAAAAAAGTTTTTGAAATAAAGTAAAAAAAAAAACACTGATAAGAAAAGTATTATAATAGGTAATTATATTTTTGAGAAAGTGACCTTGGATGAAAATCTACTTTTTTCAAAAATGCAACGATAAGCCCGCGTACACTCTTTGTGGTACGACGAGCGCAATTTCTGTAGCATATTTGGGATTGATACGGATCCGGTTACCTGGAAAGATCGCGTAGGTTAAATTTACACGTTAGCGAAAAGAAAGGAAGGTGGCTGAGCCGCTAAATATTGTGAAGCTAGGTCATAAGTAGTGTAAGGTAAATCGTGCTCACTTCTGGGCGGAATATTTAAAAAATATGATTGAATATTATAATAACGACAAAGTGTTTTAAAACTTTTATACGAAATTTTTCTAGATGTTAGGAAAATCTTTCCGGAGTAGGAGAACCGGAACCGGGTCAGATCCCAGCCTGCTTCCCAAACGCATTCCTTATTATTGCATTCTATATTTTTACTCCCTCCCCCGTATTAGAATTAGTATGAGTGCGGAACGAGTTCTATTTATAAAAATGAAAAAAATAAGATGATGAAAATGGTGTGTTACTACGATTTTTTAGTGTTTTAAATGAGATGCATTTTGTACAGTTGCATGCTTTATTCATTCATTATTATTACTAATATTAAATTAACTGTGCGTTTCGGGCGCTTTGTAAATCGATTAAATGGGCTTGCATGTGGCAGTGTGTGTACAAATATGTCTGTGTCTATGTGAAAATGTAAAGAAGATGGAGAGATAGAGTTTAGTGAAAATGTGCGCGAGGACTTCCCCTGTTCTTCCTTAGTGTAGTTTACAGAGTAATATATTAAAATTAGTATAATATGAGTTTTTTTACTTGCTAGAGCGAGTGTTGATGTTCAATTGTTTTTTTTTTCTATTTTTGAACTGTTATGCGATAAAATTGTAACAGAATCAATTTGTGCAAATCATCGAGCAATCTAATTCTATTATAGTCTTGCATTTCGGTTTGTATTAATAATACAAAGTAAAATTACATTCAAATCTCGACAAATAAAAAAAAAAATTGGAACTAGTCAAAATTTATGAATGTAAAAATTGATTCTAATACAATTTTAATCGAAATTTTATTAATTGCTATTTTCTTTGCTTATGTCTTGTTGTTAGCCTATCACTTCCCAGTATATTTCGAAAACAATTACAAAAATCTTACCCTATATACATATATATACATATAGACATGTAAGTGAGGAATTGATTTTTTGTACAGTTTTATATTTTACCAGTTGCCATATGTAATATATATTATATATATAAAAAATGATACTATAACGTACACGATCTGTACTGGGATGTGGTCGGTGGCTGTTATAAAACATAGAGATGACAAAACTTTGTGGTCTTTGCCTAAATGTTTCTTAAAAGTCGTCTCTCCCAGAAATTGTAATGAATCGACGGAATGTTGGCTCACGACGAAACTAAAAAACTGAAACAAGGTGCCATAAATTTAAAAAAATTTAGCATAAGTTAGTTTGTAGCGATGAAATCAAACGGGCGCCAGAAATTTTTTTATGTACCCGGTTATCTGTTACGTACTATGTATACTGATGGTAAATGTTATGAAAATAAATTTTATCCAATGTTCCTGCGATTCAAACTATAATTCTATAAGTGGTCTATCTTTTATTTTGCTCTCGCCGGCTCACGAGGCCGGAGTCTAGTGGTAAAAAATTAGGAAAGAACTAAGGAAAGGTAAAATTAATTTTGAAGATATACGCCAATGGAAGTTGAACTTCTATAGACAAAAATAATAACAAAAAAAAAAAATCAAGAAAAACGTTTCTTTTCATAAATTTTAATTCAACTTAAAGTAAAGAAAAAAATAATGTCTCTTTATGTAAATGTATTTTAAATATTTAAAAAGAATAATGGAAGGAAAAGAAGTAAAAATATCTAGGTCATTTCAATTTTTTATGTAAATAAGAAGTCAGCAAATGGGAAAGTATTAAACAAAAGGAATACATCAGGATTGGATCATTTATGTCACGAAATAAAATATTCAAATCTTTAATGTTTTCCCATCGCATAAGATACAAGAAAAAGTGATAAATGTTTTAAACAAGGAAATAAATTGTATAAGAAAAGAAAAGAGAGAATAAAAAAAACGTAAGAACTAAGCAGATGAAACATTTTTGTAGCATGTAAATAATTTATTTGATAAAAAAGTTTTTAAAAGTCTTATATATGTAAAAGAAGATATCTCTACGTGTACTAATGTAACGTCGAGATTTTAGGGTGCAAAAAGCGTGGGTGCCCCTTCTTTTAACACGGGCTTTTCGCTTCTTCCGCCCTGTATCTCGGCTTTCAAGAAATTCTATTTAAGATATTTGTTTTTTCTCGTGAAGAAGTTAATTATAAATGTGCGTCATACAGAATTAAACAAACAGTCGGCGAGATTTCGTACGCTAGCTTGTATTCCGCTCAGTGCAAAATTAAACGTACGTTCCTGTTAAATTGTTGTTTTATTTACCCTAGAAACACTTTCCGACTCCTACTTGGATGACTCGATTAATTTAAAAAGCAAATTTGATAAAGTTATTAAAAAATAACGAAGGTAAGTAGAGTATAATATGGAAATACACGCGCCTCGAAAAGTTTTTTTATTAAAATCTAGCTAAATTCGGCCACGCTTTGCTGTGGCTCAATCTGATATCAAATGAATAAGAAAGTAGATAAAAAATATTGTAACGAACATACATTCACCGAGAAAACACATCATTCATTTCAATACCCTGCCTTGCGTTGCTATTAAAGTGTTTTTTATAGAGGTATAGAACTTTGAAATGGAATAAAACAAAGATGAATTTTTTAAATTGACATGAAATTTACTTTATTCGAAAGATAATCTTCTGTCATTATAATTTAAATATGACTTCTGGTATATGACCGCCACGGCTGGCTCGGACGTAGTCTAATCTGGAGGTCCAATTTTCGATGACTTTTTCCAACATTTGTGGCCGTATATCGGCAATAACGCGGCGAATGTTGTCCTCCAAGTGGTCAATCGTTTCGGGCTTATCGGCGTAGACTAGCGACTTCACATATCCCCACAGAAAATAGTCTAGCGGCATTAAATCGCACGATCTTGGAGGCCAATTCACGCGTCCGAAACGTGAAACTATGCGGTTACCAAACGTTTCCTTCAATAAATCAATTGTGGCACGAGCTGTGTGACATGTTGCGCCATCTTGTTGAAACCACAGTTCCTGCACATCATGGTTGTTCAATTGATGAATGAACGAAAAAGTCAGTAATCATGGCTCTATAGCGGTCACCATTGACTGTAACGTTCTGACCAGCATCGTTTTTAAAGAAGTACGAACCAATGATTCCGCCAGCCCATAAAGCACACCAGTCAGTTTTTCTGGATGTAACGGTGTCTCAATATACACTTGAGGATTACCATCACTCCAAATACGGCAGTTTTGTTTATTGACGTATCCATTCAAACAAAAGTGAGCTTCATCGCTAAACAAAATTCGCTTATGAAAATCGGGATCAACGGCAATCTTGTTTTGGGCCAATTCACCGAATCTACGCCTTGCTAGGTGATCGTGTGGCTTCAATTGTTGCACGAGTTGGATTTTGTAAGCGCGCAAACCAAGATCTTTCCGCAAAATCCTCCATAACGCGGATGGACACATATCCAATTCCTGTGCATGATGGCGGATAGACTGATTCGGGTCTTCCTCTACGCTACGCTCTACAGCAGCAATGACTTCTTCTGTACGCACTGTACGACGTCTCTGAGGATGCGTATTATCATTTAGAGTAAAAGTGGTGCGAAAACGTTCCATAGTTAATCGAATTAATTGCTCTGATGGACGATTATGTTGACCGTAAAATGGACGTAGTGCGCGATACGTATTTCGAACAGAACCATGATTTTCAAAATAAATTTGCACAATTTGGAAGCGTTGTTCAGGCGTCAGTCTATTCATGTTGAAATGCCAAACCAAACTAAACATAAATCACTTGATGGCTGACAAAATGGCCGCCAGTTAAAAAAGTGTTGCCAAGTTAAAGTTTTATACCTCTATAAAAAAACACCCGTTACTATTTTGAATGAAAGGAAAGGAAGAAAAAATATGTTTTTCACAAAAAATGATTTTTTATTGTAAACCTAGTGAATTGATTACATTTTTTGTTTTTCCATTTAGTTATTTAACATAACTTCTTATAAACTATGTAACCTGCTATTTTAATAATGTTCCTGTCACTTAGCTTTTGTCTCTTTATTGAAATTGCATCGTCTTATTTAACTTCTTTTGATAAAATTTGTATTCTATATGTTATCTTTTCTTCAATCATATCTTGAATAAATACAATATTGTTATATTCTTTTAAATAATTTATCTTCCTTTCTTGTGATCCTTTCTTTTTGGATTTGATTTGACTTTATTTTTAATTTCTTTCTATAACTTCTCTATTCCTGTTTCCTATTATTTTTCATTCTTTTTACACTTGTCATTAAATTCCTCTTGCCAATACTCTTCTTATTCCAGATATAATTTTCCAATTGACAATTTATTACAAATAACAAAAAGACAAAAGATTCCGGACACCGAAGTAAATGTCTGAAGAAATATTGTTTCCTTTTTTTTTTAACAAGACATGCAAACATTATCTACAAAGTAAGAATGAGAAATAAGAAAAACGTACTTAACATTTTAAACAATAAGAAAGAGTCCCGAAACAGTAAATAGTGCAAATTTCACAAATTCATTGGTCTTATCGGCTAGGTTTTACATGTACGTTTTCACACAATTTAAGGTATTAATAGTGCGTACTACCTCCAGAACTCTAATGACTACTGCCATACGGCGTAGTAAATATTGAATGCAGTTGGCGACCTCTTCTTGTATAATGTTTTCTCCCATTCCCCACGAAAAGCTATTCGAAGATCCCGAATGGTTACCAGTATAGGTTGTCGGTGCCGTACAAGTCCTCATGAATTCCAGAGATTTTCGATAGGATTCAAATCCGGGCCTTGAGGTGGCCATTGCAAACGGCGAAAGTATACCGCATCTAAATATTGCTCAACCACCTATACGGTGTGATGTCGCACGTTATCATGCATTGGAGTAAAGTCTTCACCTACGAATGGAGCAAAAGGCAAAGTTAGTAAATAGGTAAGGTTGCCTCGTAACCAATGGCGATCGCCATATTGCGCGTCATCGAGCGCGCCATGCGTTTCCTGTCTAGTTGACTAGTATGTATGTATCGTATGATCAAAAAGTCTTTGGATCGCTATTGCCGTGGAATTTACGAGATATCTATGAAATTATTTATTTCAATTAGTTTTGACATTTACTAGACAACTTTCAAGTCAGCTGGATATAATTAAAAATGTTTCAATTAGAACATAAAATTTTTATTATCAAATCATACTACAGTAATGGAAATATAGGTGAAAATGGTAATTGAGTTTATTCACCTCGTTTATGTCTGAATGAGTTCCGTGAGAGATTTCCCAACTTCGCAATAATCGAACGAGATTTTTTTCGGCAACTTCAACGAACTGTGGACAAATTTGAAGGAACTGGTAATATCAGCGATAGTGTTCGATCTGGAAGAAGACGGGCTAGAAATGATGATATTGTTATTGATCTGGTTAGGCAACGCATGCAGGAAGAACCTACCTTGTCCTTGCGTAGATTGAAACAAGAAATCAATTTAAGTTATGGGACGTGTCAAACCATTGTTAAACATGACTTGAACATGTTTCCCTATAAACTGCAGATGTGTCAGATGTTACTGCCACCAGATTATCAGAAGAGAGTATCGTACTGTTCCTGGTTTAATGAACATATGAATAACGATATCCTTGATTTAACATTTTTTACAGACGACTCTTATTTTTACCTATCTGGATACGTTAATAAACAAGTTTTGCGTATGGGGAGCGAGAATAATCCTAATTTTCATAGTGAGGCTCCTTTACATAGTCCTAATATTGGTGTTTGGGTTGCAATATCCCGTAGACGGGTAATAGGGCCAATATTTTTTCAAGATACCATAAACGCTGAAAGATATATAAATCAAATACTTGATCCTTTTATCAATCAATTGCACGATTATGAACTTCATAATGGATACTTTCAGCAAGATAACGCGAGACCGCATGTTGCTCGAGTAACCATGGAATATTTACGTCAATTTTATTATGAAAGTTTAATATCAGACGGACGTTACGTAAAAGTGTACCTACCTACCTGAATGTTATTGTTTCATTGTGGGAGTTCTTTTCTTAACTGTAATGAGCCTTATTTTGTTTTTATTAGTTATTAAAACTTCGTTTATTTATAAATGCATTCTGTAATCTTTATAAATGTTATTAAATATAACATACATAAAATATAAATAAATACCATAACCTAAAATCTATTTTATTTGCGACTTATGCGTACTTCAAGGTAATGAATCACAGAAGTAAATAATTTTATAGATAGCTTTACGTTTCATGACTATCACGATACAAAGACTTTTTGATCATACGTTAGTATGTAACAAGTGTTCATTTGAAAAGTCAATCTAGGTTACTTTGAAATTTTGATAGAAGAAGACGCAAATATATTAATATGTGTTTGTTGTTCCGTAGACGTAAATCCAAATGACATTTGATAATGTCAATCACAAATATCAGTTAGTGCATAAAATAATCGTGCATCGATTCTGGTTTAAATAAATTGCTTCTCAGTTTTAAAATGGCTTTCACTTTAGAACATAATTTTTTTTTAGTCCAAGCTTATTTTCGAGGTGGTAATAAAATTGATGGTCTATGGGTTTATTCAGTTCAAGATTGCATGGTAGAATTTCAAGTTGAGTTTCCACATTTTGTAATAGATTATATACAATTTAAGAATACTTTGGATAGAATTTTAAAACTTTTTTCTGAAACTGGTTGTCTCTTAAGAAAATCAGGCAGCGGAGCAGTTAAGAAACGTACACCTCAAGTTGCCAATCGTATTGAAGAAATAATGGAAAATGAACCACAAACATCTGTTCGACATTTGAGTCAACAAATAAACCTTTCTTTTGGTACAACTCACAAGTTATTAAAAAAAGATATGCAACTTTATCCATTCCGTGTCGCAGCAGTACAATAATTGTTAGAAATTGATTACCCACATAGACTACAGGTTTGTAATTGGTTTGTAAATATGAACAATAATGGAGAACTTTCGCAAAGTGTCATCTTTACTGATGAAGCATGTTTTTATAAAACGGGATACCTAAATTCACAAAATACAATAATTTGGAGCAGTGAAAATCCACATGTAATTAATGAAGAAACGCTACACCCAGAGAAAATTGGTGCTTGGGCAGCGATAAGCCAAAGGCGAATCATTGGACCAATATTTTTTCAGGGAATGTTAACTGCTCAAAGGTACCGTACGGAAATTTTACAACCATTTGTCAATCAGTTGCATGATGATGAACTTCAAAATGCATATTTCCAACAAGACGGAGCACCTTGTCACTGTACTGCAGAATCTTTGGATTATTTAAGCGAATTTTTTGATTAGCGTATAATTAGTCGAAATACTTAAATTGCCTGGCCTGCACGTTCATGCGATTTAACACCTTGCGACTTCTTTTTGTGGCCTTATCTAAAAAATAACATATTTCGAACACATATATTGAATTTGAATGATATGCTAGAGAATCGAACAGAAATGCATGGAAATTAATAACAATCCAATAATGTTGCAGAATATCATCAGAAATTTTGAACGGAGGATTTTAAAGTGCATTGATCTTGAAGGACAATATTTTCAACATTTGTTATAGTTTTCAATAAATACCTATTATTTGTTATTTATTTGTATGTATGAAACTGTCAAAATTTACGACTTCGTAGGTTAAGTAGTAAATTTTAATTTACGACATAGTTCAAAATGTTTTGAGTAAATCACATGCTACTAGATTGACTTTTCAAATGAACACTTGTTATGTAGTGTTCGTAGATTTCATAGTGTTTTATGTGCTTATATATAAACTTTATTTTACTATTTACAAGTGTTTTACATTACAGTGACGGCAAAACATTGAAAAAATATTTAAAAAATGTGAATTTAAGTAATGTATTAACTCAATAAAGTTTTTTGTTTATAAAGATTATAATTTTATTTTGGTTATTTATAAGAAAACTGCATCAAATAATATCTTGATATCCAGTTAGATGCATTTGTGAACCCATTTTTTTTAGATATACAAAACCTTTTATTAACTCCGTAATAATAGTGTATTGAAAGAACTGGGTTGTGACAGTAGAATACTAAATAAATTAATATGTGACAGTGTTTCATTGAGTCAACCATCTTCATTTCCTTTATAATTTATAAGTGCATTTTTTGGCAAAAATATTCACATTAAATACTTTTTACACCAATAAGTACACCAATAACTAGTAGTAATTAACCATTACTTAAAGCAATATTTTGAAATAAAGGACGACATGCTTTATGTAGGTATATGTGATTAGATCGTACATAAACCAATCGTTTCGTCTACAGAAAACAGTGATTTACTTTACTCGATTTATACCTATTTAACTAATGATAAAATTAAAGTCAAAATCATTTTAATTTGAATGGGCACGCCGAGTGACGCTATCCCGCGTAAGAATATTATTGGTGGAGAGTTAGGAGGCAACTTTATACATTTACTAAC
Source organism: Melolontha melolontha (assembly GCA_935421215.2). Classification (NCBI taxonomy): domain Eukaryota; kingdom Metazoa; phylum Arthropoda; class Insecta; order Coleoptera; family Scarabaeidae; genus Melolontha; species Melolontha melolontha. Next base: position 188,089,321 of record OW285235.1, read on the forward strand.
CTTGAGGAAATGGTACTACGTGATCAGCTAAATACCCGCTGATGTACTTAACAGCCGCCACGGTACCATTTTCAATGAGAACAAGCTCAGTTTTCGTGTACAGTGAAATGCCACCCCAAACGGCCCGCTGAAAATCGTTCACCAGGCCTTCTCCACACACGTTCTCGTACATCTGGTGAATGCAGATAAAAATGAGATTCATCCGTGAACAATAGAGTTCCATTGATCCATTGTTCAGTGTCTATATTGTAGTCGCTGCACAAGATGGGCTGGGAGCAAAAGTGGACAAGCAGCAGGTTTCCTTGATATCAATTCGTAGCCCTTCAATCTTCAGCGAACGGTTCGTGCAGAAACTGCAGTACCGTAAACGTCTTCGACTTGGCAGGACACTTAACCACGACACTTAACCACAATCGCGTAGTGTAAATAACACCAAAAAACGGTCTTTTTGCTGGTTTGTGGTGCGAAATCTGCTTGATCCTGGCCTTCTTGTGTATTCCCCAGTTTGATGATGTCGCTGTATTACGTCTTGGACGGTACTCCTGGGAATATTGAAGACAGCAACGATGTATCGAATACTGCGTCCATCTTTGTTTAAAGCTACCGCTCGGGCTACATTTTCTGCTTGCATTTTGTCAACCAATAAGAGTCAGTACCGACAGTTCAAATGACATTTCAACACAACAGCTAAACGCTGAATAAAAAGCGCACCAAGATTTTTTGGATTGGATTGGATTTTTTGGGTTCGTCATTATTTTTGTTTTACTTTTGGCTGTTTCGATAAATTAAATGTTCCGTATCTTCTTTAATTTCCAATTATTTTACTTCATTGTCCGGAATTTTTTGTCTACGAGTGTATATATGTTTAACATTAATACAAGCAAACTTATTAATGATATTTACTTTCTTTTTTTCATTTAATACTACTAAATTATTAAAATAGTACATTATATATGTCCTTTGCACAATTATTACTTTTCTTTCCAAAATTTTTTCCTCGCTACCTGAAAATAATAGTAATTTCTCCTTTTCTCTTCTTTCAAAAACCCAGCTACTTATTTAATTGTTTTTCAAAATATAAATGTCATTAACATTTTCGCATTACAAATTTGATAATTGTTTGTCATAATTTTTTAAAAATAGCATCTTTCTTACATTTACATTTAACTCATACACACATTATTTAAAGTTTTCATACAAGAAAATTCATTCAAGATTAAATAAAAGTTATTTTCCTTTTTAATAATATGTAAGCGTAAATAGAGTATATGATTAGCAAACGTCAACTTGTAATAAAAAGGTACTACCAACTCAAGTATTTTAGAAATATTTACGCTACTTATTTAGAAGCGCACCGAAGATTTTACTGGAGCGGGAAGACGTGTGTCGCCCATTGTAAAAAAAAAATTCACCATAGAAACACTCGCATATTCGAAGGCAACGTTGTGTCAAAGTTTCAAGTCAATAGACCGACCACTTTTCGAGTTGTGCGAGCACAAACGTACGCAGGCTGAATTTGTATGTACATAGATAAATCGAATTTCAAAAATATTAGTTTACCAAGTCTAAGTGAAATAAATTAAATATATCAATCAATCAACCACTTAACTAACTTTATTTATATAAAAAGAACATTGTGTATAACGTCAAAATAATGTGGATAACATATTCCCATACATTTTAGTTCAAATTAAACGTACGAAAAATAAGAATGGAATAATAAAATGTTGAACATCATATAATGATAATAATTTGTTTCCCCAACAACTAGTGCGACAGAACAGATTAAGCAGTTTTGAGGGGTAATAAAAAAGTAATAATTGTGTATAGGGAAAAAAGTTTTTATATCTGCATTGAACAGTACATACTATTTAAGAATCATGAAGTTTTAAAAATATGGTCTTCAAGATGGCGACCGTTAGTAGCAGGACATTGTTGGAAACGATTACTGAAGCTTAGTACGGCTCTTTCATACACTTCGTGAGGTATAGCGTTAACTTCTTCAATAAGCTGTTCCTGTAACTTTGGTTGGTTGTGAGGGCGACGTTTAAACACCCTTTCCTTCAAATATCCTCAACGAAAGAAATCACAAATACTTAAATCTGGTGACAGTGCAGGCCACCCCATATGAACCAGATAACCGACAAACTTGCACAATTTTAGAGGATGTTCTAGAGGTGATTCTGAACAAAAAAGTTCAGTTCATATACACTTTAGCTTAAATTCTATTTCGTTCTAAAGATTTCAACAAAAGAAGAAAACTGTTTCAGAATTCTTTTTAATCATTAAATTACATAAACTAATATTATAACAATTAATCGAAATCTTCTTTCTAAACATGTTGCTAGTCCTTGGGCCATATTATGCTGCCAGTTAGTATCTGCAAGTTTATTTGTAGAGAATCTACTGCTGCAACTATTCTTTCGATCAATTCTTCTCGCGTATTTGGCTTGCCTTTATAGTCAACACGATTTTTTAGATAGCCTCAAAGGTAAAAGTCCAATGGTGAAAGGTCAGGAGAACGTGCAGGCCATTGTACCATTGTACAGGGCCCCTCTGCCTCACCGTCCAGGAAAATTTTTATTTAGAAGGTCAATAACTTGTCACTAAAATGCGGTGGAGCGCCATCATGTTGATAAAACATGCTGCATCGAGTTTCCAGTGGAACATTTTTCAATAATTCCGGCAAAGTAAGAAATTCCTATAATAATTTGCCGTAAGATTTCCTTGGATAAAATGTGGCAGTAATGTCATTGTTTAACAACCCACACCATACATTTACAGAAAAATGATGTTGGTGATTAACCAAAACTACATTGTGGGGGTTTTCAGTCGCCCAAGTGTGAGAATTTCGAGTGTTGTTTATACCTTCTCGAGTAAATTGAGACACGTCTGTAAAAAGTATATGCGAAATAAGATCTAATTTGTTCTGTAACCATTGACAATACTGTACGCGGTTGACGAATCTCTTGGTAGCATATGATGAACTTTCTGTAGATGATAGGGAAAAAGCCCATTGAAATGCAAAATTCGCCATACCTGGGTTTGACAAACACCGGTCATGGTAGATACCCTGCGTATACTTGTGGATGGATCTTGTTCAACTTCATTTAGGACAACATTAGCAATTGTTATAATATTAGTTTATTAATTTGTTTGCTTTGCGCAGTGGCGATATCGTAACCAATGAGGTTTATCTGAGGTGCGATTATTGCTAGTTACGTAATTTTATGTTTAAATACATACATACATTTACTGAAACAGTTTTCTTCTTTTATTGAAATCTTAAAAACAAAAAAGGGAATTAAGCTAAATTATATATGAACTTTTTTGTTCAGAATCACCTCTTAAACACATTGTGTAAGTTTGTCGATTACCTCAGGGAACAGCCTATATGCATAGAGAGCGATAAAATGTATTTAAAATATTTTTATTTTACAAAAAATATAGTAAGGGCATAACATAATTTAACTTATATTATTATTGCTGCAATATGTCGTGTATATAAAATTACTCAGTTTCAAGATCAGAACCTGATCTAAAGAAAATTCAAAAGATGATTCAATATTTGCAATAAAAGTTAAATTTTCTTGCGTATTGTCAACAATATTATCTAAATCATAATGTTTTCTTCTGTGATGACGCAAACAAGTTCGATGAGGTTCAGATTAGTGATTACAGGTAAACTTAAAACTGTACAACCACGTTATCTAGCTACTTCATCAACCACGTACAAAACTGGATGACAGGATGCGTAGTTTCTCACAAGCTCAAGCAATTTAAGCGTGAGGATAGTGTTCTCAGCAAAAATTTCCTTTTGTCAAAATCTATTCAATAAGTGCTTCCTTTTTCCACGATGAAGTAAGTGACTTTTTTCTTTTAGCAGAATGGTAAGACGTATTATCCATTACTATAGCGCAACTAGACTCAAAAAAAGATAATACATTTTGTATCCATGCGAAGAACACCTCACTATTTATATTTTCGTGATAATTCTTTTATTTTCTTGGATTAAAATAACAAACTACTATTCACAAAACTAGTTTCGCTGCCAATGTGAAGCACAATTACGAGGGACACCTTTTATATTTTTACAATCGACCACTATACCTTTTCTACTTCAATTTGAGATTAATAAAGTTAAAATTGAGAATAAACACTTTCAAAATAACAACAATCAATTTCAAATTGAGAATAATCAATTTCAAATCGAGAATAAACAAATTTAAATTGAGAATAAACACATTCAAAATGAGAACTAACAATTACAAATGAAAACTGCTTTTATTATATTGTAACATGTAAAGTAACACAATTAATAAATGGATTTTGCAAATTACAGGATTAGATCGTTTAAATTTAATGCGTGCGGTATAAATCATTGAATATGCGCTACATATCTTTGATAGTTGGCCGGATTTATTGCATTAACATTAATATTATCTCCTCCAATTGTTGTAGACGAAACACCGTCTGGCTTAAATTTGCTCTACCTTCACCAGCTAAAATATGTCGCAAACGCTGATTTAAATCCCGTTTAACGACAGCTTTTAAGCTGGACCAAGTCATTTGAATTGGATTTAACATTGGGCTGTAAGGACTAAGCCTTAGCAATTTATAGTTGCTGAATGAATTTTCAGTAACTACAGTTTCTATACCGGCATGCCACGAAGCATAGCCAATTACCAACGCCACATGAGTTTTAAAAATGTTATAGATTGCACGCAAACACTGACAGACAAATTGATTTGCGTCTTCCATTCTGAAGGCACCTCGTTTGACCTCGTGAATCATTCCGACATTACCAATGCAGCCTATAACGTGTATATTAGCTCCGCGGTAACCAGCTATTATATTGTTGCAGCGGGATCCCTTTCTTGATCGTCCTTGTCTTCTTGATATGAATAAATTAAAGTTTATTTCGTCCATATATATATATGTAATTGGCATATTATCCACTTGATGAATTAAAAGCTGCTGAATATACGACGTTTTATCTTATTTTCATCACTATTTCCTCTTTCAGGTTCTTTCCGTATGTCTTTCAATGTGAACAAATGTTTTCGAAGCGGTCCTTTAGATACTGTTATTAGATGTTGCATTGCCATTTTTAGTTTACATTCTTTTAATGTTAATTTTTGGTTTTTCTCAATGTATTGAACGATAAATCGACGATCCTCCTCCGTGTTTTTCACAAATTTTTCTCTCACGTGACTTTTCCACATTTTCTTGATTTTTTACCCATCGGTAGGAAGTCGATTTTTTAACACCCAATCTAATCGCAAGCCATGGTAAATGTGTGTATAGTAAATGTCAGTAAATGTCTTACCACTGACGCTAAATGATACGCAGTAACGACTGACGTTTGGTATTGTTTTGTAACATCAACGCGTACAGCCAATTTATTAATTCTCAATTTGACGTCGGTTATGCTCAATTTGAAGTTGATTATTCTCAATTTGAAATTAATTATTCTCAATTTGAAGTTGGAAACGTATGGTGCTTTTGACATATTGCAGTGAATTGTGATGTGGGTAGCTTATTTAACTTAGATTCACAATACACAGCAGCTTTGCCGAACTATCTCAGTAGGATCGCCTTCCTGGAGCTCTTCAATCTTCAGAGTTTACCCTCATAGGGTCCGTGTAAAAATAATTAAAACAACAGGAATTAGGAACAGAAACAAAATTTTTCCCCGAAAATTATTTACTCCAAAAAAAAAAGAAAGAAAAAAAAAATTTTAACTTTACAAAGTATAAAGTTGTATTGAAACATCTATCAAGTGAGGAAAACTTGTGTAAAAATGACTGATACACTAGGCTAAAAACCTCACACAAAATGACCGCGAGCAAACTCCTAATTAAATATATAAAAAAAACTATCAGATATCAACAATTACGTTATCCCGAAAATCAAACGTCAAATAGAAAATTATCTATTTTCGCACGCAACCAAAATTAATTCATGCGCACAAATAACATGGAGCAAATAGGTTTTCCCACCTTCTATCCTTCTAGAACATTTTATTTAAAAAACTACACTTCAAAAAAACATCTGATAACTTTTTTAATATTCATACGATTACAACAATTTTACAAATCTAAATTTACTGAATTTACAGAGCTCTTCTATATAATTGAATTATTTCTAAAGACATAAATATATTAAGAGAAATATACATACATTAATTAATGTAATTTTCACTTCACTAAAATGAGAGATTTTTTTCAGATAGGTCTTATAAATTAAAAATTACAAGTTTAAAGACTCGTAATAACTCGAGAATTAGTCTAAATACATCAATATCACCACACAAAAAACACAAACCGAACTTATCCAAAATCTAACTGAATAAAAGAAGTTTATTCAGTAATAACAAAAAACTACGACCTATCTGTTCAACTGCAAGTAAATCTCTAAAAGCATCAGTATCCCGGAAACAGCATGATAGCCCTACCTAACATAAGTCAAAACATCTACAATATGCAAAATACTATAACTTCAAAAGTGGCGGGAACTGCAAACATCCAACCATCACGAACGATCTACAGATGTGGACAAAAATAAACATTATAATAAATTTTTGCATAAAATATCAAATCTTTATAATTATCTCACTGGAATAAATGTACATAAATATATAGTCTTTTATAGTTTCTTTTAATTTCTTTCTTCGGGGAAAAATCCATTGCAATATGTAATTACTATATTCTTATAGTTTGACATTTGTCAATGAGAAATTCGCGATAGCTTAGAAATCGAGTCAGTAGTTTATTGACAGTGACAGTTTCAAGACAGTGAGTTTGTAAACTAATGGAGATTACTCATGAAGGTTTTCGTTGGATGATTTTTTACGATTATAAAAAACCTAACTCCACAAGAATGCATTATATTGCTTCGGTCAACTTTTGGTAATAAAGCACCATTAAAGAAGACAGTTTAAAATTGGTTTGTGGAATTTCGTCATGGTCGTGCCTCAGTGAGTGGTGAATCACGATGCTGTGCGGAAAATGATAGAACACGTTCGACATGTGACTTACAGTGAGGTAGAGGCATCTCTTGGCATATCCCAGACTTCAATTCATTCGATTTTACTTGCACAATTATTTGTAAAAAAATATATTCCAGATGGATTCCACATAAAGCAAATGAACTAATAGCTAATACAAAAGCAGTGTTTATAAAGGCTCTGAAACGTATTCGACTATTTCACAGACTGTGTCCCGAAATATCTGAAACACCAGAGGCGATAATTACACGTTAGACAACATGATTGAAGGCTGCGTTTTACTATCATGAATATTTTGATCCTGTAAAGAAGGTAGTTTTAAAATTCAAACCGATGGAAGCTGCAGGTATCAAGAAAAGCCAGGAATTATTTAGATCCTCAGGTTGAAGAAGATTTATAAACTATATACAACAATTACTTCGGACTAGCCGAGGGAATAGAAAAATTACATAATGTTTCGATGTCGTTTGTGGATTCTGTTAAAATTGTCACTGATGTTTACGCTCAGCTATGCGTTGTAGAATGCGAAAGAAATAAGTGTGTGATAGAAAAATATGAAAGTGTTGTGAAAGACAAAAACTCCGATTTTCACATATTAAAACTAATTTGTGAAGGTGCGTCTAAAGAACCATTAAGTTCTATTCAAGATTATTTTGAATACCCTAATAAATGAATTCACTGATGATTCATAACGCGGTAAGTGTTTGTACACGATTTATAATTTTTTTCCTATAATTTAAATTAAATGCAAAATTGCATGCGTACGCTGCTGTCATCTCTAGTTATATTATTATATCGCTAATTATTTGGAACTAACATTACTATCATAAACTCTTTATGTTGCGTAGATAGAGACACAATTCAAGGTCTAAGGAAAGGTGTATTTTAGATTTCAATGTTACTTTGAACTATTATTCATTTAGATCAAAATGTTTTATTTCTAAGTTGTCTTGCTGTATAACAAATAAATTTTTCTATTAAACGTGAATTAGCAATTATTAATTAAATTTAAAACTCCCAAACGAGCACTTTAAATTCATTCCTGTTTAGTTTGCTGAATATGGAAAATTTAGTTAATACTTGCATACCAAATGGTACTCCAGAGGAGCAGTAAAAGTAAAATACACAGAACTATCGTCATTAATATGATTCAAGCTTAGAAGTTTGCCACTTCAACAGCATATAAACTAACTGTTAACATACAGGAAACTGAAGATAATTTTTGCTTTAAATTAGGGGTTCTTCCGAACAATAAAGTTTTCCAAATGTATACTTTCCTCGTAGTCTGGAAAGTTTCCCATCAAATTAGAAAGAAAGTAAAGCGGCTGGATCGTGGATAAGAATACGACTTTTGTTACACTTACCGCACATCTAACGAATATATATTAAAGCAAGAACATGAAAGTACGAGATTTTTTTAGTTAATTTTTCAATAGCATCTGATCTAATACACGAGGCAAATCTTCCATTCTCTTTCTTTTTTAATACTTTAGAGTGCAATTGGATCTTGCCGATTTATGCGATGGCATTCTAGCCCTTCTGATTGGTGTTGGCGTCGGCGATATCTCAATATTCGGTCCGGCGAGTATATAGGTCAAACAAGTCTACTTGGATTCCCGTTCTAACGGCTCTCGAAATAAGATGTGAAACTAGCTGGACGGACTACTCGTAAATAGTTAAGCTTGAAGAAATTCCGATGAGTTCTTGCAGTTATATTTGAAAATGCGATAGGGTCTCCCCGGTCTGTTTGCCACTTGAGAATCCTCGAGTTCGTGGAGTAGTTTGCGAGAATGCGATAGTCGAATGAATCTATTTTAAATATAAAATGATACTTATTCTGCAGGCCATCATATTATCTGAAGTACGCATTTTATTTTCAGTAGAAAATATACTGCAATTGCAATGAAACTTTTAATGAGTATTGGAATGTATTCTAATCAAAATACATGTTTTTCCTTATTTCTTTTATTATTGGAAATACTTACTGAAACACTTTGAAAATGGTTATTTGATATACCAAACAATCACATGTATATTGCTTAAAATCGAAAAGATAATGTTTAATCTTCGGGGATGTTTGAAAATACTCAAATATATTTTAAGCGGACTTTTGATTCGTCCTACATGTACTAAATGTAATTGGACTGTGCCCTAGAAGGAAAATATCATTAAGTCTGGGGAAACATACGGCAGTTTTCTAGGCTGAATTGTTTGCAGTCACAGTCTGCACCCAAGAGATTCGGGATGTTAAGGGCGCAAAAGAAAAGTTAACATAATGACTAATAATCAGGCAGCTATTAAAGCCATTATAAATCCATCCCGGTAGAAGGATTCATAATGGATTTAATAGACTAAAGTCTAATAGTCTAAATTGGTGAAACATTGTAAAAAGGTCCTCAATAGACTGACCCAAGACAATACAATAAGAAGAGATAAACGGCAATAAGATAGCCAACGAACTCACTAAGAAAGGCTCTAGGATGAACTCCATAGGACTAGAACCTGTATGTGGAATTGTCAAGGATTCCGGCAGAAGGAAGATCTAGTTATAGCTAGAAAGAGAACATAAAAAGAAATTAAAGTTAATGGAAAGTCAACTCCATAAGACATTCTATGAAATATAATATACTTCGCGGATAGCAAGATTTAAATTTGAAGCTGTCAAGTATCAAGTATGTAGTTCATACTTTATATAAAAGTAAAACTGAACTTTCAAATTAAATCATTTCAGTTTATTAATGTAAAAAATGCAAAATAGAAAAAATAGTATAAAAAACTCGCTTCATAAGGCCTTTTGCCGCACTCATTCTGAACTCTGAACTGAACTCGTGCGGCAAAATGGTGCCTTATTAAACTTGTGTCTTAATATACTATTGTTATTTCATTTTAATATCGTTATTGTTTTAAAAATTATATAATTTTATGTTGCGGGTTGCAGCGGGTAATTTACCAATGAAAGTTAATTCATCATTGTAATGCTCAAATTTCCCGTTTATAATAGAACAGGCTTACATTTAAACTTGTAAATCTAGCATTATATGTTGAGCACTTGTGAAGTATTGAAATAACGAAATAAAACAAAACTCTTTTTTCAAAAAAATAGTTTTAATAAACTAAATATACATTTCGTGCGCTCTGCACACATCATCAGTAGTACTGTTTAAACATAATATCTACGAAACAATATATAATATGAAAATACATCATATACAGAAAAATTAGAGGTAGGGGTGAAAACAAATTAATGAAAAATTACAATGAATCTTAAAACTAACACAATTTCTGAGAATGAGTTCATGGGGAAATACCAAATATCTATGAAACAAAGGGGGCATCGGGTTGGACTTACGGCAAACGGATTAGGGATTACAATATAAAATATTAAAGTGAATGAAGAAATTAGTACCTGTTTATAAAATGTCTTAAGTATGTAATGAACAGGCTTACATTTAAACTTGTAAATCTAGCATTATATGTTGAGCACTTGTGAAATATTGAAATAACGAAATAAAACAAAACTCTTTTTTCACAAAAATAGTTTTAATAAACTAAATGTAGATTTCGTGCGCTCTGCACACATCATCAGTAGTACTGTTTAAACATAATATCTACGAGACAATATATAATATGAAAATACATCATATACAGAAAAATTAGAGGTAGGGGTGAAAACAAATTAATTAAAAATTACAATGAATCTTAAAACTAATACAATTTCTGAGAATGAGTTCATGGGGAAATACCAAATCTATGAAACAAAGGGGGCATCGGGTTGGACTTACGGCAAACGGATTAGGGATTACTATATAAAATATTAATTGAATGAAGAAATTAGTACCTGTTTATAAGATGTCTTAATGTAATGTCGGTATACATGCTAACAGTTTATTATTGAGGGGTGAAATATCATTATTTAGAGGATAACTTTTGTGTTTTTTCACGTATATGGCTTCCCACATGTACAAATTTCTATTACTGCTTTTTTTAACTAATCTAACATTTTCTAAATTAAAGTTGTGACCTGTATCTGTATGCTGTATCTGTAGAGCTAATGCTGACTTTTCTATGTTGTGTAATTTAACATATGCCATGTGTTCTTTGTATCGTGTTTGAACATTTCATCTGGTTTGCCCAATGTATAATTTTGGACAAGAATTAGAACTTATTTTGTAAACGCCCGACTCTTTCAACGGATCTGTGTTAACAATTTTTGTTTTTAGACACTGTTGTAACTTATTATTGTTGGAGAAAGCTGCAATTCTTTATTCACATTAATATTTTATATTGTAATCCCTAATTCGTTTGTCGTTAGTCCTACCCGATGCCCCCTTTGTTTCATTGATATTTGGTATTTCCCTATGAACTCATTCTCAGAAATTGTATTAGTTTTAAGATTCATTGTAATTTTTCATTAATTTGTTTTCACCTTTGGATTTTATTTTTGCGTAATTATATAATTTACTTAATATATGCCTTGTTTCCAATTTCCCTAGATATTTATTTTATATGCTCATATTTCGTAGAATGCTTAGTTTTTTATGAAATCACTTTTTTTTTGGTAATGTTTAATGTTTAATCTTGCGTTTTTGTTTAATTTGTTAATATACGAGAAAATATACTGTTCTCTAGCCTTGTCTTTACCTCTTTCTCTCTCTTTAGCAAGTTGGTTGCTTTGAACTTTTCTTTTCAGATTGCTGGTATTCTGTGCAGCATTTCGCCGTTTTAGATTCCGTTTTCGTATTTAGTAGTCTGTATGCGCATGCGCATATAATAGCGTGAGCCCTTTTCTCCGGTTTCAGATTTGAGCTTCCGTAAGTAAAACTGAGTGACGCTACCTACCATCTTTTATTTAGTCAGCCACGCCGTCTCCACTGACTAAGGGCATATATACAATTAATAGAAGCTCCCACAAAATTTATGCGAAACGACTATCGGTTTCGATCTGTTTTCAGCCACCTTCCTATCGCCATCGCTGCGCCTGCGCGCACGCAGGTAGCAAATACTCGATCGTATTTAAAGAAATGTTTACTTATTTTTCTCTGCTTCCGTATATATTATATAACTATTTCAAAAATGTGAGTTGGCACCACGCTACTATCCTTACTTTTAAAAATGATTGTTCCTTTTTGCTTCTATAAATGAAAAAAAAATCAAATAAATTTTATGTTTCCATTCAAATGGATTCTATGAAAAGGAATTGTACCTTTACTTGGGCATTTGGGGAATTATTAAAAAGAAAATTAATTAGAAACACGATCAATTAGAGACGTTAATAAGAAAACGATAAATTTAATAAAGGCAGGATGAATTTCTTGAGAGAGGGTAGTCGGTAGACACTGAATAATTTCAGAAGGATCTTTTTTTAATAGAATTTTAATAACCACTCTAATGGAAAATTCGAGCCGCGGAAAGTAGACGATCCTTCCGTTGCGGCTTCTCTTTTACTTTTATTGGTGATTTTTAATCGTCTTTCAAAGTAACACCGAACGATACTAAGAATATCGCAAACAAAAAAAGTACCCAATTAACTCTGTAATTTATAGTGTTAATTTCCTAACGCTCTTTTGTCCGTAAAAAAATTAAGTCAGGCAATATTCTCGTCGCTCTGGTACTACAGCATTAAATTAATAATGTAGTTGTATCAGTAAATTAAATTTACTGCCTTTCATAGACTTAATAGCGATTTTAATTTTAATACTGAAGAATGTCGTTAATTATAATTGAAAATGAAGAACTCATTCTGTACTTAGAAATCATGTGACGATATTCATAACTCTTCCGATTCTATCTTTATAACACAACGTTTTTCTATTAAACGTTTCGTTAACTATCTTCCAAGTTTCTTCAGTCTCGGTAAATATATTCCTCGTCAAATATTTTCTTATACAGTGTGCCCGTTTTCTGTCTCCATATATAGTATCGAAGATCCTGGATCGGATAAATCAGCAAAGTTGTTTAGAATTTTGATGAGTATTTTATAGCATTTTCAGATTTGTCATATGTTGTCAACTTTTTGAGATATTTAAAGAAAATTGATAATTGACGAAATTTTCATTTATACATATTGCTATGAATAGTGAGTTAGTAGTTGGATGTACCACTATTCACACCAACTCTGTCCAGCTTAGATACTCAGTCGGTTACTTTATTTAAATGGGACTGCTTTCCTCTCCGGGTTTCCAATGGAAAACGTGGAAAAATCAGGCGCCACACAAAATTTATTTGTTAATATTGTTAGTTTTACTGAAGTTACTGTTAAGCACACAAGTAGAAAGGTAATTAAAAAGATATAAACATCTTTGCTCAAATGAATCTTTAATAAATAAAAAAAAATAAAAAAGAAAAAAAAATTCTTTATAAAATATAAAGAATTGTGTAATACAAACTTACACTTAGAGGTAAAAGAATTTGTTGAAAATGACTGCAAAACAAATCCAAACGTCCTCTGATAACACCCGAACTAAATTAAATCTAATAAATTGCAAAGATGTATTTTAAATCTCACCCCTAATAAACAACTTCAAAAAGATAAACAAACCGAACTGACAGACCGAAGTAAATCTCTAACACATGCGCAGTCACATGTAATAAAAAAACTCTGCCCTTGAATCCCAACGTGCAAAATTTAAAGTTATAGAAATTTTTTTTATATTGAAATTTTAAAATACAACGTTCTTTGTCATTTATATATATATATATATATATATATATATATATATATATATATATATCTAAGATAATATATATATTAAAATTACCACAATGGTAAAATACAATTCAATACATACAAAAAAATAATAATAAAGATAATAAGAATGATATCTTTTACTTACGTAAATAAAATGTATTTTTTTATACGAGACACCAGAGTTAGAAGAACGTACAAAATTAAACAACTACGAGTTCTGCACACTCGTAAATCAATCGGTATGAAATAAAGCACCAAAACTAAATTAATAAAAATCACGAAGCTATAAAAACTAAGATACAAATTATCTTATAACTCACGTCTTCTTAACTCTGATAACAATTAGTGTCTCTCAACAGATAGCTCATATAGCTCATAGGCTTTCTATCATAAAAAATATAGTTTCAAGGTAAAATTTGCCCAGCCGAACAAACGGCGTGCACCCACTGCGCAAGTCAAAATAATAAATTCGCAATTTATACACTAGCAACCAAAATAACAGTTCAATCAAAAATAATTCAAATTTTTCAAAATGTTGCGGGGAAAAGTCCATAGCAATATGTTCGTAACCATTGAAGACAGAGTAAAACTAAAAATGGCATCTGATAGTAGTTTTACGTAGAATTTAATAATCTTTATTTAATATTCACGGTACACTTGAATATCAAGATATAAAATAAACTTATGTTTTTTTAAATGGCAATCATAGTTGGCCAAGACTTCATTAAAATGCTTATTTTGTCCTGATTTCATAAATATAAACTTAGGTATGGTTATATTTTTTAAATATTTTTTATAGCGGAAGTAATTCAAATACTATTACTAATTTAATTCTTCAGCGTTTTGGGGTTTGTTTTTATAGACTTAATTCTCGGCACGCCGTAAAAAAAATCTATTGGCGTAAAATCTGATGATCTTGCCGGCCAAAGGACGGTACCAGCGTTACCAATCCAGTTCAAAAAACGTACTGAAAGATAGTTAGAAACTTTTCGAAAATTATGAACGGGTCCACCGTCATGTTGAAAGTATCTGAAATTTTGAATTAAATTTAATGGTAATTCATCTAGCATATCTTGCAATTCGTTACGCAAAAAGTTTAAATAAAGTAGTTTTTAAAAAGCCTACTTGGCTATTATTTCTTCAATTATTACTTCCGCTATAATAAAGATTTTAAAAGAATAACGCTACCAAACCTTATATTTATGAAATCAGAACAAAATAAGCATTTTAATGAAGTCATAGCCAACTATGATTGCCATTTAAAAAAACATCAGTTTATTTTATATCTTGATGCTCAAGTGTGCCATGAATATTTAAGATTATTAAATTCTACATACAAAATACTATCAAATGCCGTTTTTAGTTTTGCTCTGTCTTTGTCTTCAATGGTTACGAAGATATGTATAACTGAAAATTTCGTCAAATTTCAATTTTCCTTAAATATCTCAAAAAGTTGATTAACTTATGACAATTCTTAAAATGCTACCAAATACTCGCCAAAATTCTGAGCAACTTTACTAATTTAACTGATCCAGTATCTTCAATACTATACTATTAAAGATAACTCTTTGTGGCGAAACTATCCTGCGATTGGCTATGGTCCGTGGTAGAAATGGAAAAGTTGTTGTAAGATGTCACACTTCTATTTACGAGGTGCTGTCCTGAAGTTCCCGGAATTTGAATGTGGCACGCGAAGAGACGGTAGTACCGCACTATATCTCTAGATAGCGTGAGCTACGTCTATGCTAAGTCAGTCTGTCAAACGATACTCTGCAAGGTTGTGACAAACAGTATTTATGTTTATATTTGTTGAGTTGTGTTCGAGTTATTCTGCGTCACTACAATGTCTGGTGTGAACAAACAAAGTACCTGCATCAAATTATGCTACAAACTTGGTAAAACAGCAGCGAAAACTCTGCAAATGCTTAAGAAAGCATTTGGGGAGGAGCTGCAAACTTATGAATAGTACAACCGTTTTTAAAAATGAATGTATATCGGTTGACGATGATGAGTGTTTCAGTTGCCCATCGACAGAAAACGCGTCACAAAATGTGGCAAATGTGGCGTGTTGCAAGGTTACTAAGCATTGAACAAAAACGGCACTGCACAGGGCTGAAAGAAACTGGCAAATGGGTTACGAACTTCAGCACCAGAATCATTACTGGCGATGAATCATGAGTGTACGGGTATTAACAAAGCAGCAGTCACTGCAGTGGAAGACGCCATCGCCACCACGACCGAAGAAAGTACGGCAAGTTCGAAGCTACGTCCAGTTGATGCTAATTTGCTGCTTTGACGCTGATGGCATCGTGTACAAAGAATTTCTCCCGCCAGATGAAACAGTTAATGGACGATTTTGTTGTAATTTCTCAGATCTTGCCTCTAGCGACTTCTTCCTGTTTTCGAACTTGAAACTGAAGCTCAAGAGGCGCCGTTTTAAGACGATTGAGAAAATCCGGACCGAATCGCAGGTAGTGTTAAACACGTTAACACGCAAAGATTCCCACCACTGTTTCCAGTCATAGATAAGTCGCTGGGATCGGTGTATTCACGCAGAAAGAGAGTACTTTGAAGGGGGCGATGTGAATAATTTGTAAGAACAATTTATTGTTTTTGTTCACATTTCCGAGAATTTCTGGGTACCACCTCGTATTTCCTCGTATAGCCAACTGAAGCATAAACACTGCTGTTAAGAAATAATATCATCGATTATGCAAGACAATGCACATGAGAAAGGTAGTGAAAAAGATAGGCTACAATGATTCTGATATAAGATGAAATTCAATAGTTTACAGTTTATCGAAAATGTAGCTAAAATATCAAAGCTAGTTGACCACCGCGTCCGTCGCATCAATTCACTAGATAGATAGAGGTGACCATAGAACCTATTCCGCTGTGAGCTTCTTAGATCTATTGTAGTTTTCATATCTCGATAGAGTCCATTCCTTAGCCTTATTTTTTGAATTAGCAACTTCTTGACAAAAACCTCCAATTTCTTAGATGAAGTTACCTGGTCTTTCTATACATGATTACCCCAATCTTATGTTTTTTTTCGGTAGCTGATTCTGGTTGGTCCTCGCTTTCCCCTGCCTTGATTTGACCATTGAGAGTTCTTAGGTAGCTTTGAAAGATGTTCGATCAGACCTCCACCTGACTTAATAAAGCTAAATATAAGGAACGTTCATCTGGTGGCACAAGAGAAAGGTTAAAGACCACATCATGCAACTCTGGGTACGTTGCCTTTCACCTTAGAGTTTGGGTTTATCTCGGATTTCCCGAACGTGTTATTTACCGTAGTCTTGTACTATCAGTGAGTCTCTGAGGGTATCATCATCAACTCACTACATCATACTATCAAATTCACCATTAACGTACAAGCCGATTAAAATATAATATAAGAAAATCTTAAATACGTTATGTATAACAAGATAATGATGTAAATGAAATGCGAAAATCTTGACACATTTAAATGCTTCTTAATTGCTATGAAAAAAGCGCAAGAATCGACTTAAATTATAATCGATTATCAAGAGTTTCGCGTTATAAGTTACTGTGGAATATGTAAAATAATAACACTGTTGAAAATCTTTACATTACATCATAATAAAAAGATCTATAGAAACAATCTCTAGAACTAAGAGGTGTTATACTCATACAACTACAAAGGTATTCAGTATTCAGTCTTTATATGTCAAAATAATAAAAATTATATCACACGTCATTAAAGTAAAAATACAAAAGATTTACAATACAAACAATACATACTGCTATGAACTGTGGTTTTTTTATTTGTTGTACCACCATTCACGACAAATCTATCCAGCTAGGATATTCAGTCGGTTTATTTCCAAAAAATGGGACTGCTTTCCTCTCAGGGTTCCAATCGGAAACGTGGTTGATTCTTCTACAAACTTTTTAAGGCGCCAGTAAAAGAGTATTGACAAATGTAATAATTATAATATCTTTAAGTTACTTATAAAACCCGTAATGAAAGGATGAATAAATTAAAGATCACAATATAAATTTAAAATGAAAATTTAATACAAAAATCAAAAAAGAAAAAAAAATGTATCTTTATAAAGTATAAAGATTGTGTAATGTAATATATTACACCCAGAGGTAAAAATTTCATTGATATTAACAGCTAAATGAAATAAAAAAACCCTCTATTACATCCGAACAAACTTATATTAAAATAATAATAAAGGTTATTTTTAATTTCTCCCCAGAGAAAACACACTGTATAAATTTGACAACACGATGAAAATCAACTACATGCGCGCTCACATGTAACAAAAAGAATTCCCTTGAAAACCAAACGAAATAAAATTTTACTATTATATTTTTTTACGTAGAAATGTTAAAAATCCTCTTTGTTATCTATTTCCTATTAATTAAGACTAAATCTCTTAAATAACAATGTTCATACAATTTAAATACAATATACTATTCAAATCTTTTGAATAAGTAAGATATCTTTTAAAAAAATATATGTATATTTTTACTTACATAAAAATAATGTGAGACACATTTAACGAGAAAGCGTAATAAATCAAAAATTACGAGATTAACAAACTCGTAGAAAGTTCGGGAAATTGAAATACAAACACAACATATTAAACTATATTAAATTCAAAACAACCCGAATTTACAATAGATAATTATCTATCTTAAATAAAAATGTACGCTCTCGTGAACAGTGAACTTGTGTCTGAAGGTCAAATCATCAAGCACGTAGGCTTCGCATAAAAATACAGTTTTTCTTACACACAAATACATACGGATATACACAGATATCCAAAATAATATTACATTCATTTTTAAATAAATTTTTACTATTTATCTGGGAAAAATCCATAGCAATATGTATATACACCACAAAGCAAAAAAAAAACTAAAAAGCCGACACGAAGAAACCGGAAGCAACAAGCTAAAAACACACTCAAGATACTCCCCCAACTATATAAAAAGAACGTGAAAACAGGAGTTGTTTAACCCTTCTTGAGAACTTAATTGTATTTAAAGTTTTTATTTCACTAGGAAGTCGATTGTACAGCTTCGGGCCCCAGTAATCGATACCTTGCCGTGTCACTTTAAGGCGATGGTATGAGATCGCTAGCGCGTCCTTGTATCCTGTGCTAGATTCGTGATGAGCTGAATTTGCTTCAAAACGGTTTTGATTCGCATGTATAAACCTCACACATTCCCAAATGTACACACTCATGATGGCAAGTATGCGCTCCCGTTTAAAAGAGTCCCTGCAACTGTCCCCACACTGTAGACCGTACAACACCCTAATAGACCTCTTCTGCAGTACTAAAATACGCTATATATCAGAGCAGCTTCCCCATATGATTATGCGGTATGATGCAAGACTGAAAATTTGAAAAATAGGCCAACCTGGCCGCTTGGACGGAACCAACATTATGCATCTGTCTTATTGTGTAAACTGCTGTACTTAATCTACCACACAATGTATTCATGTGGTCGGTCCAGTTTAGCCTATCATTCATATGTAGTCCCAAAAAGGTCGCTTTGTCTTCAGTTTGATGCAGACGAGTTGGGAAGGTAAGTACTTTCGTCTTGTCGTTGTTCAATTTTAATTTATTATTGGAGAACTATGTTTTTACTTTATCAATTTTAGCTTCTCTTTTGTTACTTATGCTGTTAGTATTTCCTTTTATCAATAACGATATATCGTCAGCATACAAGTAAGTATCACAGCTCAATGTAGGTGGAAAGTCATTAATGTAAATGATAAATAAAAGAGGTCCCAGTATCGAGCCCTGTGGAACACCACAATTTACTTTTCGGAATAGAAGTGTTGTTTTGCCACTATACCGCTTGTCGTCGATTTTGAGGGTACGATCGTAGTAATTCATGGGCCACACCTCTAACTCCACAACTGTATAACTTGACTAGCAGTCAAGCCAACAAGCAGCACATATTCAACTCACAACTCTCCCTATTGTCCCTTGCTGTTAAAATATCATCCACCGGCTTAATCATAGCTGCCATTATTGATCTATTTGACCTGTAACCGTGCTGCTGTTCCGCTAAGAGGGCGTGTTTTTCAAAAAAGAGTAGAATTCTGTCTTTGATTACTATCTCGAAAACTTTGGATATGGCAGGTAATATTGATATAGGCCGATATTTTTCCATGGCATTCTTGTGTATTTTTTGTGTATTGGAATAACTTTAGCAACTTTTAGTTCTATGGGAAATATTTCCTCCTGCAAGCACCTATTGATAATGTCAGTCAGCACTTCTATTATTTCTGCTAATACTTCTCTTATTATGCTGGTGGTAATGTTAAAAATGTCACCCGTTTTTTTATTTTTAAGATTTGTTACAATGAGTCCTATCTCTGAGAACGTAACAGGTCTAAAGAAGCCTTTTTACATCCAAAACTCCAATAATTTATCAATTGTTATATTTAATAAACGGCTAAGAAATTATCTAAACACTCATATAGCTATGGAGTAATAATTAGCAATTCCAAACATTCAAAACTGACATCTGCTCTCAAAATACTGACATCTGCTTTCAATAACTGACATCTGCTTTCAAAACAGGTATCTGCTTTCAAATCTGACGTGTGCTTTCATAACAGACATCTGCTTTCAAAACAGACATCTGCCTTCAATAACTGACATTTGCTTTCAGTAACTGACATTTGCTATCAAAACTGACATCAGCTTTCAAAACTGACTTCTGCTTTCAACTTGACATCTACATTCAATAACTGACATCTGATTCATTAACACTGTTACTTTATAATGCATTTCTAAATAGCTTGAACCAAGGTCTATCGTGGCTTAAGTGGTAAAAGCGACAGTCCGGCAAACTGTAGAATTGGGTTCAAGTCCCAACGTAGGCAATATTTTTAAATTAAAAATTTCGTATGGTTTGCTTTGTTATTTGTAGACAACAATGTTTATATCCCCACTTAATTTGCAATTACATACATACTAATTTGATATTTGTAAATAACGTATGATCAAAAAGTCTTTGGACCGCGATAGCCATGAAGTGTAGAAACCATGTATAGAATTATTTACTTCTGTACTTCTTTACTTTGAAGTACACATAAGTCACAAATAAAATTGATTTTAGGTTATGGTAATTAGTTGCATTTTATGTATATTTTATAACAGCTGACTTGAAAGTTGTCAAGTAAATGTCAAAACTAATTGAAATAAATAATTTTATAGATATCTCGTAAATTCCACGGCAATAGCGATCCAAAGACTTTTTGATCATACGTTATTTCATATAAAAGCCGAAAAACTCCAATAATTTATCAATTGTTATATATGTATATATTGATATAATACTGAGAGGCTGAGCAGAGGAAAGCCTCACGTTTAGGTGACAATAATGTGATAATATAAAAAAAAAGGTTAATATATTTATTAAGCCTGAAAACTACTCAATCTCTAGGGTCTCGAAGTAAGTTCTCGATACACAGACAAACACTTATAAATACATGAAATAAAACAAAAATGTCAAATTTATGTATATGAATATATTTAAATAATATAATTTCGTATGTCAAGATCTAAATTAAACAAGTTACAAGATTTACAAATATAACTTTCAAATCTGACATTTAAAAGCAAAATAATATGACATTTGAGATAACGTGAGTAAATGATATATAGATTAGTGACTTCAAGTAATGTTATATCGTTTACAAATTTATATATTACAATTTTCACTAAAATACCTGATAGATACGTTAAAATTAGAAGATCACAATTACAACATCTTCTTTGGACGAAATCCACAGGAATATTTCCAACTGGAACATCAAAGTTTGTTGTCAATTGCTTGATTTAAATTACTGGATAATATCCTTGTCGCTGATCTGCTTATGATCCAATCTTTCAGGGTATACCACCAGGTTATATTTAATATAAGATCCTGATGAGGTGTTCTTATTCCAAAATACTCCAACAAGGCATCCAGAATCTTTCTTATGATCGTTGCATTAATATAAAATAATTCTTTCGTAATCGCATATATCTATGTTCTTTTAATATAATAAATATGTCCAATAAATTTTATTATACCGCTTCCTCGTGATTAAAATATTCCCATAAACATTTAAAATGTTAAATTAATATTATTAGAATATTAATAAATATCACTATATTTATAAAATGCAGGCGAAAATCTTTTTAATCAATCAAAATAATAATAATCAATCCCCTTGTTTTTCGTCGTCAAGACTCCCATCAGAAATTTTGTAAAAGTATAAATCAGATATTCTAAGGAATTTATACAAAGGTTTCTAAAATAATATTAAAGATAATATAATAATAAAAATTCACCCACGTAATCTCAATTACAAATTCTGAATATGATGTTCACAGAAGTCATAAAAATAACAAAGCTTATAGTAATTTGTTCACAAATGAAATAAAACATAGCTGGTTTTAAAAATCCAAAATCTCGCGAACATAAGTTAACGTTAGTTTATTAAATAGCAAAACATTCAAATAGATTAAATATAACATACAATATTAAACGGTATCATGATTTCAAAAACCAATTATGAATATATAACAAAATTCTTACTATAAAGTAATATTTCACAAATCTGAATATTTTAGATATAACATTCTTGAAACCGCTATCTTATTAGTAAAAGAATTAATTAAGGAAGACAGTTGACTCACAACATTATATATATATATATATATATATAATATTTTTGTGACCTTGGTATGATATGGTAAACTTAATAAGTCGGCGATTAAAGGTCTGGTTTATTACTTCAAAGTATATATATTTAAAACCCTACATGTTTCGGCAATGATGCCTTTGTCAAGGATATAAAAAACATAAATCACCCTCAATTATATTTTTTATATTCTTGACAAAGGCATCATTGCCGAAACATGTGGGGTTTTAAATATATATACTTTGAAGTAATAAACCAGACCTTTAATCGCCGACTTATTAAGTTTACTATATATATATATATATATATATATATATATATATATATATATATATAAATATATATATATATATATATAGGTATATATATATATATATATATATATATATATATATATATATTGTGTGTGCGTGAATGTGTGTACAATTGTTTTCATTCTCATGGAAGCAAATATCACCGACTTACTATGTAACAGTACTAGGTATATCTAATTACTTTGAAGGTAAAGTGCGTGTTCCGAATTTCTAGCCAATTAGTCAAATGTCTAATTCACTAATTGAGAACCCGACCCAAATGTGCGGATGATGCCTCCACGCACCTGGGTTACGACTCTCAATCACTTTTACAGCGAAAACACGACGAGTTTACCCACATCCTCAGCGTCAAGTGGAAATTCAAGCTGGTCCAAGTACGCATATGTACGTAGTGTGGTAGGTGTGTAAATAGAATATGTGATTTATGGTAAGGGCCACTGCTCCTAGTATAAATCCACACATCATCTAGTTTATCACGTGCACCTTTTTTTATTTCTAAGACTCTACTCATTCAAGTATAATTTAATCAATTCCGTAGTAAAATATATCTTGCCGATGTCATAATGATTAGATACGAGGTGCGGTTCAGATGTTCCTGAAATTATACTGTAAAAATTCGAAATTTAATTTTTATTTCTTGGTGTCACCTTCGAAGTAGTCCCCTTGCGCAGCTTTACACCGATCCCAGAATTTTTGCCAGTTCCGGAAGATGTTCAGGAGGTTGTTTTCTGTGAACTAGTACTGCTTGCGATGCCTCTTGATTTCCTTCAATGCTATCAAAACGTCGAGCTTTTAACTGAAGCTCCATTTTCGGGAAGAGACCAAAGCCGCAGGGAGCCATAGCTAGCGAATATGGGAGAGGTAAGGGGCGAAGTCCAGTAATCGTTAATATTCTCATCAGAAATGCTTGTGTGAACAACATCTGAGATCCTCACCACGAAACTGCTACAAAACATTGCAATAGAACTTGAAATTAACCGTCTGACCAGCTGAAACGAATTCTCTGTGCACCTTTCATACAAAAAAAAAATAACGAGCATGCTCTTCATATTGCTTTCCACTTGTTGGCATTTATTGGGTGTTAGCGAGTTCTGAATTTTCCACTGACTTGATAGTTGTTGAGTTTCTGAATCATAACCATAATTCCAGTTCTCATCGCCATTGAAAAAGAAATTATAGCTACGTTTTTTTTGTGACTTGGCGAAGACCTTTGGCTGCGTTCCTCCTTCCCTTCTTCTCCAGAACTAGAATGTTATGGATTTCAGGGGAAGGCGTATGATTGATTGGGATTTTATTTGGGTAGGTGCAAACAATACATTAGTCGGGGTTGCGTGGCGAATTGTGTGGAGTCGGGGATCAGCAGCATTACATATGGTGTACAGCAGGGGTCGGTTTTGGACCTGACGCTGCTTTTTCTATTATTTATTAACGACCTTGCATGTTAAACACCAGAGCTCATATTGTATTGTTTGCTGATGACACATCCTTGACTTGGCATGTTGCGGATCCGCTGTCCCTAGAAAACCTAATATGCAACGAAATTTTAATCATTCAAAATTGATTTAATGCTAACGGAATTACCCTGAATTTAAATAAGACTCAGTTATTAAATACATAAACACAATTCCTTAGATATAAGTATTGAAGTTGGTGATACTATTCTTAACTTGTGGATTTTGTTAAATTCCTTGGCCTGGTCGTGGAGCCTGGCCCTGGCTGGACTGATCATGTTCGCCGCCTCTCGGGAGGACTGTCGTACGCGTGTTATGCGATAGGGGTGGTACGGCGTAGATTGGGTGTATTTTTCGCTGTTTAAGTGCCGCCTACGGTACTGCTTGGCGTTTTGGGGGTTCACTGCGGCTGGAAATCTTGCTTCTATTGCTCGACATCTTCGTGGCATACTTTCAATCAACCTCCCGATGTTATCTTGGAGTATGGCAACCCATTCTTCGTGAAGTTCCACCAGAAACTGTTGAGAAGTTGCGGGAGCCACAGGTCGACTCCTGAGCTTCCGATCCAGCTCATCCCACAAATGCTCGATCGGATTTAGATCTGGGCTAAGAGGTGGCCAATCTATAACTTGAATTTGCTGTTCTTCCAGGAATTGTCTTGTCTAACCTGCTGCATGTGATCTTGCATTATCATGTTGGACCAGAAATCTAGGCCCTATAAGAGCTATAACAGGTGTCACATGATTCGTATGTATACTTCTTCTTCATACATACGGGCAGCATTCATTCGCCCAAATATATGAACAAGGTTTGCTCGAGCATAAAATGAGATTCCAGCCCACACCATGTTGTGAAGGGCTGGTTCAGAAAGTGGACAGGTTTGGAAAATGATCTCCTCTTCCAAACCCGTCCACTTCCTGAACCAGTCCTTCACGATGACGTTCACCTGGACGCGCCCAAATTTGAAGACGTCCATCACAACGTATCAACCGTAATGTAATGTTGTGTAAATACTATTCTGCTGCCCATGAACGGTACATGCCTTTCGACAGATAACTAAAGTAACCTAAACTATAATTGTTTTCTTGACCCACTGCTCATCCGTATAAGCTGGTTAGTTATTTTATTTAATGGCAGTTATATTGAAACTTGGTATGTTTTCTGAATATTTTATTTATTTAACAAAAAACACTTAAACCTAATTTATTAAGGTAATCTCACAAAAGAAACAGTTAATGTTAAACTTAAAACTCTAATTATTTACTGTTAATTCAGACTGGTGTTGTATAACTGTTAATTGTTGTTGTTAAGATGATACCGTTGAGTCTCGTGCTGCTAGTGTGGAACTCTGGTTGATATTGATGAGATGTTAATATAATATAATATATATAATATAATACTGTTGCCTCTCGTTGCTAGTGCGGGACTGTTATTGATACTGTTATATTGTAGTCTTACGAGTAGGTAAAAATACATCACTACCCCTACAAACTATTACATAATTAAATCGCGTACTGGTTCTACATTGTATTAGTTGAGGTCACAGATGAGGAAAATTTCTGTGTTATTAATTTGGAAAAATGCTACCTACTGGCAAAAATATCAAGGTTTACAATAGGTTTTTAATAGTCTCAAAATATTGTTAGTAATTAAGTACTAGTTGTAAATTTGTATATAGTTCCGAAAAAATTCCATTGCTTAGTAATGGAATTTATTGTACACATTTAGGAAACGTGAGCTTAAGAAAATAGGGTCTGATTAAATATCGTATATTGAAGTTGTTGACTGATAACCCTAGCTAATAGAACAAGCGGTATAAATCGTAAAGTAATAAATTTACAAATGTAAAATATGCCGCTTCTTAGAATCTAGATAATTTCGTTTTATGACGAAACAACAATGTTTAGTAACTTAGACTTGAATGTCATTCTTACTTTAACATAGCTCCGGAACGTCCAAACGTGTTTCAAGATTTGCTTAATGGAGGTGCAACTTATTGTAAGTGGGCAACTTAGAATTTTTTCCGAACAACCAATACAAACAACCACTTGTCGTAGTTAAGAAATTATATATATTTGTTTTGGATAAATTTGGTGTTTCATAAAATGCCAACCACTTTCAAGTAATTTCACGTCCAGGAATTAATAAAAAGTCAATTAAAAATTGTTTGTAAGGTATCTTTGTATAAAACACAATCCACAATATTATTTTTAAACTAAACCTTCATTGATCTTAGGGATATTCATAAAATTTCGCCATTCGTTCCGAGATTAAACTAAAAATATCAAAACTCCACAATGTGGGCCTTCACTGGCATGGTTCAATACACAGAAAGAAAACTTTCTTATTTTCTTGACTATGCCTTTCTTCCAAGCTCTCAGCTATATAGCGTATTCGATATAGTGTATTCGAAAATTACTTCGAATTCACTATATCGAAACAATCTCTACTATAATTTTTCAGTGCTGGATTACGTTGACGTTTGTCAGAGGAAAATCATTTATTATTGTCAATCAATTATTGTCTGATAATTTTTTGATCGATGTATATTGATTAAACCTGATTAAACTTGTTATTGAAGTCAATCTGAACAGATTTAATTTCATTTAATTTGATGCGCCATCTTTTCAATGCAGATATTGATTTAGTCAATTGACTTTTGAAGTTTTCGAATAGCCTTCTCATGATCTTTCATTTCAGTATACAGTAAATAGAGTACTGGACCTAGCACACTCCCTTGGGGAATATAGTAATATTTATATTATTAGAATGTGTGCTAGGTCTAGTTAGTTAGTTAGTTAACCAAGACTTATTTAGGTTTTAACCCAAATAAGTCTTGGTTAATTTAATAAGAATAATTTTTGCTTTCATAATTTTATTTTTGAAGTAAAATATAGTATTTTATTTATTTCGAAAACTGCAGTACTGTAGTACTTAATTATTTACAATTCAATTTACAATAAAAAAAACTAACTATAGTAGCAGGTAGCTGTATCTATAAATTTACATATATTTCTTGACCAGATTTCTCTTCTGATGAAATCCAAATCCATATGGATTTCACATAGAGGTTCTGGCTCTACTGAGCTCTCCTTTGAGCCCTCCTTTGCAAGTTCGTTGGTCATCTCATTGCCTTTAATCTCCTCATATCTAGCACCAGTACCAGTGACACATTATTGTCTGAACAATAACGCTGTTACTATTATTTATTTGTGTTTTTTCTTAAGGCTTTAATACTCACCATTATTGTGGCCACCTTGCCTCCAATATAGTTCCAGTTCATGATATTGCTACCTGCTATTACTTGCTATTATTTATTGTTTTCAGCTGTTGAGAAGGTTATGGTTCAGTTTCCAGAGAAATATTTGTGAACGATAAAGAAAATTAGAGTAAATAATAATTAATTCTATCAATAGTTGTAAAACACAAGAGTATAGCAGTAAAAGTACACCAAACAAGTTGAATAGAAGAAACTTAGAACTTGACAAGAAAGTGTCAATAAGCCCCAGATACAAGTCTAATATTTGCAAGTTAATTGTATCAAAAAACCGCATTACGGGAAAATAAAAGGAAATGAAGACTAATTGGAATATATAATTAACTATTGCTTTGTAGAACACATAGTGCACATTACGGACAATATAATACAATAGTTCAATCCGTTATAGTTCATGACGAAAAGAATGTGACAAATAATATAAAAACAGAATAAAATTACCTTAATTAGAATACTAACGAAATATTCGTAGGTAACAAAAATAGATAGATTTAAAAATAAAAAATTGAATTGCGCAGAAGAAAAAGTGTCCGACAGCTGAGCACCTTAAGTCGCTCCACGAGCGAAGACATAATAATAACTCATGGCTTGCCATTGTCTATCAAGCTGTTGGAGGATGCTAAGGCATGAATTATTATTATTGAACTTGAATGTATGTAATGAATAATGTAATTTTAACCATGATAACTTCACATCTATAAATATGATATTAATATACTGTCATTTATAATTTAAAATTCTTTGAAAAAGGCAGTAATTGCCGAAACATGTAAGAGATTATTTTAAATTTATACATATTAAAGTAAAACAGACCTTAAATCGGCGAGTATTTAAATCTACTATAATATACAAAAGTCAAGAAATAATTATCGTTACATAAAAGTTTACTAGATCATATTCGTATGGCAGAACCTCAAGAAGCTTAAAACGACTACATGATTATACCTGGGAAAAGATTGTATTAGTGACATCAGCTGTGGAAGCTAGCGGAACCTCGAATTCTTTCATTCTTATTCAAATTGTATTAACGAAGCCCGAAACTATACTTTTTATAATGTACATCTCTATCAAACTACACTAATTTTGTAGCTAAGTTAGATAGTAAGTTAAATTTACATTATTAGTTCGTTAAATCAGGAAAAATAAGTAGAAGAGAAATCTAAAAGCTTTATTGTTACATGTTAAAGAACTATGCTATCGTAGTTATTCGTACAATTGGCGAAATTTCATGTCGTGACAAAGACATAAAGACGGCGGATACATTTATGTTACCGCTTTTAGAGTCGGGACGGCAGTTACATTTTAGGTATTTTCCCTTAATGTCGGGACCTTACTTCTCTCAGCGAGAACAGCTGCCTGAGGTGACATCTAGTCCGAAAAATATGTAAGAAAATCTCATAACAACGTCGACTGCGCAAGAATTGTGGATACAATGTAACAACAACGAAGAACTAAATCGTATCTGCTGCTAATAAAAATGAAAATTATACAGGAATAAAGTTTCCATTTGCACCAGCTTATCTGAAAATCTGGAGGAAAATTTATTACTCATACACAGATAAACATTCATACATATAAATAAATAGTAGTTCTTGAACATATTTTACAATTATGACCTAATAAAATGTTTTGTAATTGCTGATAACAAAAATTACAAATCTAGAACAAAATTGCAATTTATTTACGTTACTTCTGATCCATATGTCTAGTGGTTGTTATCGAAACATTATTTATTTAGATTTTTATTATTTTAGTTTACTTACTAACTTTATTTTACCATTGCTTAAAGAATGTCGATATATACTATTTTTCGTGTCGGATCAGAATATATACTCCAAAATAGCAGGTCACATTTTTTTTAAAAAATGTTCCCAATCTCCTGCTAATCATTGCCGAAGATGCTCTAATAGATAGAAATTATTCGTGTTAATAAAAATTTGTTAGAGGGAAATCGTTTCAACTTTTCCTCGCCAAATCCAACATATAAATGTGAGTTCTTTATAAATATTTAAGTTAAATATTAGCTATACTATAGTACTTAGGCACTACTTCTTCTTCTTCTCTGTTTTGAGTTGGACGCCACCACGTCCTGGCACTTGAGCACACTGCTCTTTGTACTATCCCCAATAGATCTCTCAGTTCCACACTGTTAGTCTTGTGTCCTCGATAAAAGCCACTATCCTCATCAGGGGAAGTTTGAGTACTCGAAGGATCCAATAGATCTCTCCCGAAATATTTCTGTTTGAGTTCCTTCAATTCCTCACACGTGCATATTACATGAAGGCTAGTTTCCTCCTGTTTTTCACATCTCCTACACCAGGGCTCGCTAACCAAGCCCATGCTGTACAAATGCTTCCTTAAAGGACAATGTCCGGTTATTAATCCGGTAATTATTTTAATTTCCTTTTTGCTACTACGAATTAGGTTGGCTTAAAACTTTCCGTCCAGCTCCATTAGTAGTGTTTTGGTATGGAGTTGCCTTTCCATTAACCTCCATTTACTTTTATGTTATTTTTATAGCCATAACCAGATCTCCCGTTTAGCGGAATCCTTAGTGATTCCACATACAGGTTCCGGTCCTATGAAGTTCCTATTAGTACCTTCTTTGGCCAGTTTGCCTTTAATTCCCTCATGTCCTAGCACCCATATCAGCGACACTGTATTGTCTTGTGCCAGGTTATTGAGGACCTGTTTACAATATTTCACGAGCTTAGACCTGGTGATGGGTTCATAATGGCTTTAATAGCCGCCTGACTATCAATCATTATGTTATTTTTTTTGCTTGCGCAGCCGGCTTCCCGAATTTCATCGACGCAGGCTGCGACTGCTAGCAATTCGGCCTGGAAAACCGTAGTATGTTTCCCCAGACATATCGATATCTTCCTTCTAGGGCACATTCCGCATATGCCTGCACCTGCCCCCTGACTAGATTGTGATCCATCAGTGTACCAGGTGCCAGCGCCACAATCGATCGAGCGACTTTTTGCCTGTTCCCTGGTTGGTATAAGTATGTTCACCTTAGCTGTAAACATAATTTCAGGTGCCATACTGTCCACCGGCATTTGAAATATCGGCTCTTCCAGTATAGTTCCTGTGATATCTGTATGGCTCCCTACAATCTTATTAGGACACCATACGTCATTGGCCTTCAGCCTCAGTATCGCAGCCATTGCCTCCGCCCTTATAAATAGTTCCAGCGGAGGGAGATCCACGATAGCCTCCATGGAAGCGGTTCCCGTGCTGTTCATAGCTCCCGTGATTCCCAACAGGGCCTGTCGCTGGAGAGTCGTGAGGAGCCCCACCGACGATGTCCGCTCCGTCCTCCTCCACCAGACAACTGCTCCATAGGCAATCGTTGGTCTTATTACTGCTGTGTACAACCAATGTACCACATTTGGTTTTAGTCCCCAGATCTTGCCAACAGCTCTTATGCATCTCCAGAAGAGCTGCACCGCCCTGTCTGCCACTTTGGCTAGGTGTTTCAGTTTCGCATCAAGTATTATGCCTAGATACTTCACTTCATTTGTTAGATATAACTCTTGTCCAAATAGCTTTACGCTGCCCAGATCATTTAGTTTACTCATGTTGGTAAAGGCTACCAACTTGGTTTTTTGAGGATTGACAGTTAATCCCTCCTCAAGGCACCATCTATCTACAATTCGCAGAGCATTTCGCATGATGCTCGCCACTGTCCCGGTAATTTCCCCTGGGGCACTATGACAATGTCATCGGCGAACCCCTGCGTCCATATTCCCTGGTCATTTAATGTCCTGAGGAGATTATCCACTACTAGACTCCATAGTAATGGTGACAATACGCCTCCTTGAGGACACCCTTTTGTTGTCCTCATGGAGATCGTTTTGTTTTGCATTTGGGCATGAACTACTCTGCTACGCAGCATGTTATGAACCCAGTTGCATGTGGTGCTTTTTATTTTTCGATCTTTTAAAGATCGAATAATAGAAGACATCGAGGTGTTATCGATGTGTTATCGATGTGTTATCTCTATGTCTAAGAAGACTGCAAGTGCAATTTCCTTGTAGTGTAGACTCCTTTCGAGCCCTCTCACCAAGCTATGCAGGGCACCCTCACCTGATTTCCCCATCTGGTATGCCCATGGCAGTGGGTGTAGCGGAGATCTATCCAGAGCCCCTTCTTTAATATTGAAATATATCATTTTTTCCATTGTCTTCAACATAAAAGAGGTAAGACTAATTGGTCTAAATGATTTAGGGTGGGTATATGTTACTTTTCCAGGCTTCGGAATAAACACTACCCTAGTTTCTCTCCATGCCCTAGGGATATAACCCATTGCATGGCTACACCTAATAACTAAGGCACTACGTTGCCAGAGGTAATTTTTTTTAATTTAAAAGTCCCAAAGGGCGTTGAGCATTGGAACTAGACAAAGTCTATCTAACAATTTTTTTCTAATATATAGCATATCATATTAACAGAGGAAAAACTAACACTTTAAAGAACTAACAGAAGTAAATAGCGAAGCACACTATAAAGAAGAAAGCATACAAGTAGAATATAGTACAGTAACAAATATTCAGCTAACAACAAAAGAAGTAATAGAAGCCATCAATAAACTGAAATCAGGAATGCACCGGGAGATGACAAAATAACAACAGATATCATAAAATGTATGGGAGGTAAAGCAACCACAGAATTTGAAATCTGCTAAACGACATATTAAGAAAAATAGAAATACCCAATGACTATAACATGGCAATAATACTACCACTTTATAAGAAAAGAGACATGAGAGAATGCGCAAACTATCGAGGAATTGCATTAACTAGTAGACCAGGAAAAGTACTAACAAGGATACTAGAAAAAGACTAAGAGATGAAGTAGAATCAACACTAGAAGAACAACAGCATGGATTTAGGTAGGAGTACGCAGGATCTGATATTCATAGTTCGACAAAATTACAGAAGACATTTGGAAAGAAAAAAGGGTTGTAGAAGAATATATTATCGATACAATAAAGACCCTCTTTAAATACAATAAAAATAAAGTCAGAACACAATGAAAAATCAACAGAATTCGAAACAAAAATAGGATTAAAACAGGGTTGTGTTCTCAGTCCTCTGCTATTCACGATATTAATGGACGATGTTATAAAAAGGTGTAAACAGAGATATAGGAAACTGTTGGTCGGTGGATGGATAACGCAAGAAGTCGTCTTGCATGAATTACTGTTTGCAGACGACATGATGTTGGTAGCAGATCCAGAAAAGAATTTACAACAGAACCTAAATATATACCAATCGAAGATAAACATAGAAATTAACATGAGCAAAACAAAATCTTTGGTGTCAGAAAAGGAAAAGAAGCACAAAATATGTTTAGAGCGAAGACAATTAGAACAAGCCAAAAGCAAATATTTAGGGACAGTAATAGAAGAAAATGGAAGAGTAGATAAAGCAATAGCAGAGAGAATAGGAAGTACAGGAAGAATGTATAACATGCTTAAAGAGACACATTTTTTGGAAAAAAGGAAACATCAAAGGAAATAAAAACAGATATATACAAAAAAGTAGTAGGACCTTCACTAATATATAGTAGCGAACTTGGACGATTATAGATAGAAACAAAAGCAGAATAATAGCAGTAGAAATGAGATTCCTGAGAAAAATTGAAGGAACTACAAGGAAAGACAGAATTAGGAATGAGGTAATAATACAAAAAAGGAACCTGAAACCTGTTAAGAGAATTATCGAAGAGAGACAACTGGTTTGATTAGGACGCTTGCATCGGATGCACGAAAATAGACCATCAAAGCAGGTATATGAAGCTAGAGTACAGGAAAGGAACAGAATAGGAAGACCTAGAATACAATGGGAAGGACAAGTACGACAGGCAGCCGCAGAACATGAAAACTCTGGCCTGCAAAATTCAACTAACGCAAGAATTGAAGTCGGATTTAAAGAGAAGAACCACTTGCTGTTCATGAGCTATCCATAATTTTGGTAACAAGGCGTGATTGGGCCATATTTTTTCAAAATGACGCTGACGAGACAGTCATGATTAATGGAGTTCCTTACCTTGAAATGATAACCAATTGGAAAACGTTGATGTGGAGGATATTTGCGTCGAACAAGACAGTGCGATCAGTCACACAGTGAGAGGGACTGTGAAATTATTGCCAAGGATATTTCCGGAGCGAATAATTTCTCGGTTTGAAGACCAGAATGGTCGGCAAGATCGTGCGACTTGACACCTTTAGACTTTTTACTTTGGTGGTATTCAAAGAATCAGGTCTACAAGAACAATCTCCAAACAATTCCGGACCTACAGACTGAAATCCAGAGCCACATCACTGAAACAGAGCCAACATTCTGATAAAATATATTGAAGACTTTGTTAAAAGAGTGCAGATATTTTCTTTCAAATGTAATGGTAAACTTGTTACTTTAAAAATCAATAAAAATTCCCCAACCAATTTCCTAAATAAAGTCTTTATTTTTTAAATAAAAAATCTTATTATTGAAGCACCTATATTAGTCGACCTAATACACTGTATAACAGGAGATTAATATGACCAAAAGAATTAAAGTAGAAAACGCGATTTTGCTTTACTTAAACCTAAATTAGAAAAATTGAAAGGACTGCGTTTATTTTCAAAAGAAACTTAGTATATTAATATCTTTATCAGAATAATTGAAACAAACATGAGTGTGTAAAACCCCACCAGTTTCGTATAATACAAAGGTATTTTTAAAAATATAAAATACTATTAAAAATCTGGTGTGAAGAACACAAATACAGGTTCACTATTAATATTTTTTGTGAACGTGTCCGAACATATCCCTCCGCAGAGACGCAGATACGTATTTCGCCTTTCTACAGGCTCATCTGCACAAACAAAATACAGTTTCTAGAGAGACGGTTGTACAACCTTTGGAAGGGCGTCATTGGTTCGCGTTGGTTATGTTGACAGGGCGAGGTACTTCAGCTGTCTGACAACAGGCAGCGCTGAATTTACTTCTACGCTCGGTCTGGATAATTTCTGTGATATGGCGATGTGGTTCTTTTTTGTGAATGTGTCTGAAGATAGCCTTTTTCCAGCAGGGGCGTACCGATGAGTCTGTAGAAAGGCGAAATACGTATCTGCGTCTCTGGGGAGGGATATGTTTGGACACGTTCACAAAAAAAAATTAATAGTAAACCTGTATTTGTGTTCTTCACACCAGATTTTTAATAATATTTTATATTATTGAAAATACCTTTGTATTAATATCTTTACATAAGTTTCGTTTAGCATGTGATTATTTCGTACGTTACCACACTGTATATACCTTAAATATATATATATATATATATATATATATATATATATATATATATATATATATGACTAATTCTTCTCGCATTACTCGCAATTTGTCAGAATTTAAAATGGATAATTTTTTACGAGGCACCATTCCACAGACACCCGTTAAGTGAGAAACGCAAGCACTTCAGAGTTGCACGTTGGCCTTGTCAACCGTAATCCCCTGATATATAAGAGCTTGGCATTGACTAAAGCAACTAATTAATCTCGCATTAGGGTTAAGCTTGCAGGGTGCGCATTTTCTTGTTGCCGTGGCGAGTGAAAGACAGGGAGGAAATGAATAAGCATGGGCAATTGCGTTGTCTCTACCTACCACCCCTTCACTTTCTCGCCGCTTCTTTATTCACCCATCCTTCCAGTTTGAACCACCGTCACGGATTATTACTGATGCCGTCTTGGCTACGATTATAATTGATACAGAAACTTTAGACAAACAGTGAGAGCCGTTATAAATGATCCAAGTTTCTGTAATTTTGACGGGGGTGCGTGAGCTGAAACCTTTGACAGGTCCTCGTTCGAGATTTGAGAGGAATTCTTCTTCTCGGGCTTCGATGGACTGAACTTTCCGAGTCGTGGCTTACTAGTTTTTGGATTGTTTGAAGAGTCGCGTATACGCGCTAAAGCGGTAGAGGGTTAGTTTTTGCGACATCACTCAGTGACAGCGTCCGTTTTTGTTTAATATGGCGACCTTTGAAAGTTAATTACATTTCGTTTTAATAAGTAAAGCGAGTGAACTAGATCGGAAAACGTGTAAAAAGTTATAACTTTTAGAAAATAAATTATTAGCCGAATATTTTAAATAGATGCTACGTGTAATTTATCAATTCAGCACCAACTACTCGTACAATATAAATTAACTTACTATTTATGTCAAATAATATTACGTTTCACTTAAAGAAGACCATTAAATAAGAAATTAAATTTTAAAAAAAAACATTTTAAGTGTTTTTTCTACTGACGCTTTTCGAAGCTTTGGAAAGTCAATTTTCGCAATTAAATCTGCCTAACTGGATCACGGTGCGCGATCTGTACTATCTGAGCACTTCCCCATTGTCTATGCAATGTATTACATCTACAGGTATTTATAATAGTGCAAGAAGAATAAAATTGATCATGATGGACTACCAAGTTTTATTGTACGTGGTTGTGCAAGAATATTATGTAAGTTCATAGCCACAATTTTTAATTTATCCTTAAAGGCACCCGGACAATAATCATTGGAAGATTTGTCGAGTAATACCTGTTTTCAAGAGGGGTTACTGCTTTGAGATTAGCAACTAGAGACCTATTACCCTACTATCAAATTTTGTCCAAATATTTTAACATCTTACATTAGGCTTTTCAATAGTCAAACTATCAACATTGTGGAGGGTCTACTGTTACAAATATTACAAACATTACATAATATAGTGAATCTCTTAAAAAGGCAAAACTTCGAGACTTTTTGGCATATAAGATAACTAGGCTTTGATAAAAAAGCAGACGCTATCGGCATCATCTTTTGCAAAATTAATAAAAGTAATAGACTCATTTTTTTTATCTACTCCTAGAAATTCTAAAATATCATTAATTTAAAACGTGTATTCATCGAAAGAGTTATTAAAAACATCCTGCATAAATACTGATACAGATAACTAGTGAAATTCAAACAGATAATCAGACTTCTACGTATAAACGCATAATTAAGCGTCACTGTTAAAATATCATCTACAATTACACTAAATTCCCGAGAAATCCAACCAAGAAAGAATTACAGACCATTTACTGATCGGATTCTCGTCAATTCAAGTCAATACTTCGTAGCCAGCAGTCATACAAGGCCGCAGTGAGATACAAGCCGTTTCGAACCAAGTCCGAGGAAGTATTTCAAGAGCGTCACCTATAACCCGCCGCACACGCTGCCAGAACTTTGGATAGCGATCGGACAATTGTACATCGTCGAGACTCATCAACATTGGAGCTTGTAATCTACAAATCAGTACAACAGGTTTACTATTAATACTGGTTAAAAATATATCGTCTTTAGCATTTATTTTAAAATATTAAATCAATACATATAAATAAAGATTCTCGAATTTTTTACCATGATCATATAACATCCTATACTCAAAGTTTTACTAAATTAAATACCAATTTTACTTAGTACTATTAATTTAAAAGGTACTCACCTATTTATTAAAGATATCCTTTGTAATTTAGACCATATGTTTATTATAACGTTACACACATAACCTTTTCTATTTAACACCTTGTTGTCACACATACTTAGTTCATAAACTTAAGATTATCCACTATATTTGTTGATTTTATTACAGTTTCCTATTTATCATTCAATAAATATTTTATTTTTATATTTATATGAATCTTTTATTGGTGTAGATTTAGTTGTAGGAGTTATTTCTTTTGACTATTGTATATTTGAATAACTAATAAGGAAGCAGCAACCAATCACTCGCGAAGAGCTTGAGATATATTATTTAATTTAACTATATTTATACAGTTTTCATGCACCCTGAGTCTAGTTGGCAAAGTAATGCAGAGATAGCGTAGTGTGTGATAGTTTATCACATTTATAAGGCGCCCAACTAATCTATTCAAAATAAATTGAGTTTATCATTTGTTGAACCAACGAAGGAGCAGGTATCAAAAGTTTATTATTTGTCGAACCAACGTGAGGCCAATTTTAGAATTACAGTTTCACTGCAATTTTTTATTTATATTTATTTTACATGGTTCTTCATTGTAACTCTTCATTTAAGAACCAGCAGTATTGTATCATTTGACCACCAACGTGGAGCTGCCGTTCGCAGTATTATATCATTTGGCACTAACAACGTGATGCCTATTTAAATATACCAGCTCTATCTGTATTGTAACAATATATATATATATATATATATATATATATATATATATATATATTGTTATAATAGGTAAATATCCTTACATGTTGGGCACCAATTGATATATGAGGTTTTTAAACGAAACCCCACAGTTGGGTGTTTAATTGATGGATGCGGTACGTATGGGTGTCAATTGCTAAGGTAATTAAATAGTGGATTAACAATATTAATAATAAGTGCGAATATAAAAGTTATAATTACCTTGTTTCCTCTTATGTAACAGCAAATCTAAAGATACACTTCTCTGGGATTATTAAATAGATTATTGAGCATGAGATTAATGAGTGGATTTAAAGGCCACTGGTCATAACTCTATTTATGATTTTATTAAAAGTAATAACTCAATTATATAACATTAACTAAATAAAACAACATGTAACAGTGGTAGATAGGTAATTTCTTTTATTCCATCCTAAAATATTGTGACTCAATGGTTTTACAAGGACGTTTGTGTCAATAAGGTTCTTAAGTGCAAATTATATATGTGTCTATTACATCTATATAACCTTAAAGAAAATGTGCAATTTAAAGTTAAATTGAATTTAAATTTGACTAGCGAACTTATAATAAATTGCGTAATAAGTGCTAACTAACATATTGCTATGGTTTTTTCCTTAAATAATATTTAAAATTTAATTAAAAATGAATGTACATTATTTGTGGATATCTGTGTATATCCGACATGTTATTTTATATGTACGAGAATAAAAACTTGATTTTTGGAGGTCGACTTGATGTGATAGCGATAGAGGCCTATTTTGAGGAGGAGACCAGTTTAATATCTCGTACTAGAAAGGTGTCTTTGAATAAAATAATTAAATATATTTAATTACCGGTTAATTGTTTTGAAAAGCGTTTTGATTGATGTAGTAGAGTTGTTGAGATAATTCTCGTTATTGTTTTTGATGTAAAAGCACCTTTTTCTTTGTTTTTTGTCTCCAATAAATTTTTAGAAGTAGAGATATTTTTTTTATGAATTAATAATATTTTTATTAAAATTATAAGAATATTTGTATTATATTCAAGATTGTTATTTAAGAGATTTATTATTAGATAGAAAAATAGTAAAGAGTATTATTAACATTTCTATAGTAATAATTATAATTGTAAAATTTTGCTCGTTTGGAAGTCAAGGGTATTTTTTGTTACATGTTATTGCGCATGTATAAAAATTTTGAACGTGTTTTAATAAATATTATACAGTTGGTTCTCTGGGGAGAAATTAAAAACAAACTTTATTGTTTAAGATAAGATTGTTCGGAAGTCATTAGGAAGTTTTTTAATCCACTTAGCTGTCAATTTACAGTGGATATATTTTACGTCAGGTATATTGTAAATACTTTATCTTTATACTTTATAAAGATAGATTTTTTTTTCTTTTTTGATTTTTTTTTATATTAAAGATTCAGTTTAAATTTTATCGTGTGTTTATTTTGTGTTCTGGCCTTTACTACTGTTTAATTAAAGAAAAATAAGTAACTTATATAATATAAAACATTTCGTGAACTTTTCACTGGCGTCCAAATAACTTTGTAGTTCCACGTTTTTCCTTATTGGAATCCGAGAAGAAAGAAGTCTCAATTTTTGGAAATCAACCGGCTGTATATCCTAGTTGGGAAGATTAGTTGTGGATGGTGGCACAATAATTCTACAAACCACTATTCATAGCAATATGCATAACCATTGAAGATATTTAATCTAAGAAATATTGAAATAATTTGTATCATTATTTGAATGTAGGTATGGAGGTTACTCGCTTTAAATAATTTTACAACAATACTGTGGTCCACGTTGTATCTAGGGCAAGTTGCCTTGTAGAAATATGATTATGTTCGTTTGCTTCAGGTCCAGAAATGACTGTAGGTCAGGTATTCGAGGATATGATAATTCATGTACAAAATGTGATTATTTCTTCAGTTAAAAGTGATTTTTCTTCACTGTTTACTCAGATCCGCCATTAAAATTTTTAATTTGAAAATGATGCTTTTGATGATAACTAATTAAAAACTTGATATACATACATACATAATCAAAGACCTCTTATACCCGAAGGTGTCGAGGTGTAAAGTTCTCTTAATTTCGTT
The DNA here is from genome assembly GCA_935421215.2 of Melolontha melolontha. NCBI lineage: Eukaryota > Metazoa > Arthropoda > Insecta > Coleoptera > Scarabaeidae > Melolontha > Melolontha melolontha. Next base: position 188,129,081 of record OW285235.1, read on the forward strand.
CTACAAATTCACGCCACTCTTTTTTGTTTCTGGCAAGGTCCTTCGCCTCGTTCCATGTTTTTCCTCTTTTTCTCAGAAGTTCATCCATACATCCATAAAACTTGATATACGTCGTTCAAATTACTTTCAAATAATAGGATAAACTTTAAGCCATCCTTTTGATATATTTTGAATACATTTAAGTCTTTGTAATAATTTAAATCTTTAATATTCGAAATTTCGGACTAAGAAAAATGCAATTCTATCACCTATATGTCCGTCGTCTGGGGGGGATCTACAACCACTCTCTGAAAAAGACGCCGATAAAAAAAACAAATAACGTCCCCTTTAAATTTGCTCCAAAACATCTCATTGGTTTGTTTAGAATCAACGCAGATGATACGGCAATTTATAATTTGAATTAATATTCAAATTTATATCAATTACAATTTCCTTCAGAATGAATTACATGCTTACAACTAATTATTATATATTTAAAATTAGATATTAAAACTATTCAAAATATTGTATTCATATTTCTTTTTATTTTCTTTTGATTATATTTTCTCTTAATTAAATATTTAATTATAATGATTTAATTTTTAAAAATTTTATTTAGTTTTTAATTAACAAAATTCAAATATATTGTTTGAGGTAATTTGCCTCACAACAATATATATATATATATATATATATATATATATATATGAAATCGTTGTTTTTCTAAGAAAATGAGTCCTTTTCAGGACATATATATAGATAATTATTTCGTGACCTTTGTAATGTTATGGTAAATTCAATTTGTTGGCGATTTAAGGTCTGGTTTTACTTCAAAATATACATATATATTTAAAACAGTCCTACATGTTTCGGCAAATGATGCCTTTATCAAGGAATATAAAATATAAATGACAGTATATTAATGTCATACATTTGAGTTGCTATGGATAAAATTATTCAAAGATACATTCCAATTGAATAATAATAAATCATGCCTTAGTATTCTAAAATAGATAGACAACAAAAACAGGGAAAAGCAAGACATGAGTTATTATTATGTATGCGCCCGTGGAGCGTCTTAAGATGTAAAGCTGTCGGCATTCGCCTTAAACGAGAAGGAAACCACGAAAACCTACTCTGACAACCAGACAGAAATCAAAACACGGAACTGTCAGCATGATAAGCAAATGTATAGATTTTTAAATATCATATTTAACAGCAACATATATTATGATGGTAAATTGCAGATCATTACATAATTAAGTTATAGTATCTACTGCTTAAATTTCTTATATCACTTCTGTTGTTAATTGAATTTTTTTCCTGTTTAATACTAAGCATTTCTTTAATTTCCCTTTTCATTGTGTGTTGTTCTTTATCAATTATCTGTGTGTTTTCAAAATCAAAATGGTGATCGCGTTGTAGTTTGTGTGTAGACAAAGCAGTTTTGTCTATTTTAGAGTATTTGTGGGCAAAAGACAAAACTGCTTTATCTACACACAAACTACAACGCGATCACCATTTCGATTTTGAAAACACACAGATAATTGATAAAGAACAACACACAATGAAAAGAGAAATTAAAGAAATGATTAGTATTAAACAGGAAAAAAAATTCAATTAACAACAGAAGTGATATAAAAGATTTAAGCACTATATACTATAATTTAATTATGTAACGATCTGCAATTTACCATCATAATATATGTTGCTGTTATTTAATTATATATCTTAAGTTATTTACATATCTATACATTTGCTTATCATGCTGACGACAGTTCCGTGTTTTGATTCCTGTCTGGCTGTCCGAGTAGGTTTTCGTGGTTTTCCTTCTCGTTTAAGGTGAGTGCCGACAGATTTACATCTTAAGACGCTCCACGGGCGCATACATAATAATAACTCATGTCTTGCTTTTCCCTGTTTTTGTTGTCTATCTATTTTAGAATACTAAGGCATGATTTATTATTATTAAATTGGAATGTATCTTTGAAAAGATTTATCCATAGCAACTACAAATGTATGGCATTAATATACTGTCATTTATATTTTAAGGCATCATTTGCCGAAACATGTAGGATTGTTTTAAATATATATATATTGAAGTAAAACCAGACCTTAAATCGCCAACAAATTGAATTTACCATAACATACAAAGGTCACGAAATAATTATCTATATATATATATATATATATATATATATATATATATATATATATATATATATTGTTAAAAGGCGAAAATACAAAGAAGCTGTAATGTAAAATAGGCCTTATGATATTACAAAATTAAATAATTAAAAATTGAAGCTGATAAGGTAATTTTTTTATAAAAGTGTATTATAAATCTATTTAAATATGGTATCAAATATTACATACAGATAGAGTTATATGACGTGGTATCTGTTACATGTGTATGATTCAAATAATAAATAATCGTTTAAAAACGAAGCATACTTAACCTCAACAGCTTTACATGAGAATAACTTCTTGTTGTTTAATTTCTTGTGGGCTCTAATTTATGTTAAATGTCCGGCTTATAAGAACAATGAGACTCTTTTTGTTGTGCATAATAAATACACTCATAATGTAGGTTCGGTGACTCAATAAGAATACGTACAAATGGAGTGGTGAATACAATAACATGTGATGGTATATTTTAAATGCAATATCAACAAAATGAAACGATTGAGTTAAAGAATAATATAAATGGTTTTATTGATGTATAGATTAGCAGGTAAGTGATTCATATAAAAAATAGGATTAATATAAAAATGAATCAAGTCACGTGAAAATATAAACATAAAATAAATTCTAGGTTAAGCAAGATAATTAAAGAAAGTGAATTAAATTTAACTAACATACATAAATAACTTAAATAAATAACTATAAACAGAGGAACTGTATTCTTCCAGTTTTTAATCAAATAATCCTAATTCTAAATGTACCTATAAGGTATATCTTTTTTAAAAAAAAACTTTGATAGAGGTTTTACTTTATGCATTGAACTAATTCAACATATTCAAAATTTCATTCCATTAAAATGCAAAAAAACATATAATTATAAATAAAAAACTCGTATAAGATTCTGAAATATTCTTTTGACATTTTAACCCTAGAATGGTACGTTGGTGTCGCCTATGACACAGCTACACTTTATCTCTTTCCCAAACGCATAATTGAAGAGAGAAGTTAGCGACCACCTACGTACCTCTCGACGTGTCAGTACAGCTTTGAATGCGGTAGTTGTAAGTGCTCTGTTCTGTTTTACGTATCGATAGCAATTGGTTATGTCACATACGACTCCAGAATACCATTCTTGATATTATTTTTTTAATTTACAAAATATGGCTTCCACTAGTAAAGCATTGACTCAAGCAGAGTTAGAGGATATTATACGTTCTTACGAGAGAGGCGAAACAGATTTGTACAATATTGTTCCAGAAATAGTGAGCGACGACAGTGTATCTGAAGATGAGGCACTTTTAGATAGTGAGCATTCAGATATTTTTTCTGTCGAGTCTAGCAGTGAGGGAGAAGAGTCCGAAGAAGAATCTGTTACACGTCGAAAGGCAATTTATGGAAAAAATGGTTACAAATGGTATAAATCACCATTTTTTTCAAAAAATAGCCGTACAGTGCAAAAGAACATTGTGCTTCGATTACCAGGGCCAAAGTCAAACGCATTAAAAGCTGCAGATGAGATTGAAGCATGGAAGTTATTTTTCACCGACGAAATGATTAATTGTATTGTTCAACACACAAACCAAGAAATAACAAGACAATCCTCCAAATATGCTAATAATCAAAGCTTTATAGGGTGTACTAATAGACAAGAAATATTGGCCTTATTCGAGCTGTTGTATATGAGTGGGGTTCTAAAAACAAGTTCTCTAAGTACTTCTGATTTATGGTCCAGACAATATGGATTACCCATTTTCAGAGCAACCATGTCACGAAAACGTTTTGAGTTTTTACTTAATCGTCTTCGCTTTGATGACAAAAATACCAGACAAGAGCGTAAGGATTATAAATTTGCACCTATCAGATTTCTGTGGGATAAATTTATTGAAAAGTGTTCAGAAAATTATACACCTGGCGCATATGTAACTGTAGAAGAACAACTTCTTGGTTTTAGAGGAAGATGTCCATTCAAAATCTATATTCCAAATAAGCCAGATAAATATGGCATAAAAATTGTTATGATGTGCGACTCTAAAACATTTTACATGCTTTCTGCTATTCCATATATTGGAAAAGAAAGAAGAACTAGTTCTGAAACTTTACCTACTCAATATGTCCTGAAACTCTGTGAAAGCATATATGGAACAAACCGGAATGTTACCTTGGATAACTGGTTCTCGTCTTCGGATTTGGCAAATAAATTATTGGAGAAGAAACTAACCTGGTAGGAACGTTACGTAAAAATAAAGCAGATATTCCGCCAACTTTCTTAAAGAAAACAGCTACTGTTCCTAGCTCTAATTTTGCTTACGACGAAAATAAAACTATGGTTTCGTTTTCACCTAAAAAGAATAAAATAGTTTTGTTGTTGTCAACTTTTCACACTTATGGCGAAATTGAAGACGAAACTAAAAAACCCGAAATCATTCTATTTTATAATTCGACGAAAGGTGGTGTAGATACATATGATCAATTGTGTCACTCAAAAACTGTGTCACGAAAAACCCGTCGATGGCCTTTACGTGTATTTTATGGAATGATAGATGGAATTGGAATCAATGCTTATGTTATCTATAACGCCAACAAACAAAAACAAAATAGTGCTTATAAATACATCCCAAGAAGACAATTTCTTCAAAACTTAGGCATGCAATTGATCAAACCACAATTGGAAAGCAGACTGAATGTGCCAACAATATCCAGATATTTACGTCTACTAATTCAGGATATTTTAGGTGTGGAAGAAAAGAATCCTAGTTTGGAAAAAAAATCAACCTGTCGGTCAGAAACGTTGTCATATTTGCCCTAGAAATGCCAACAGAAAAGTTCGAGAACTATGTGTGAGATGCGGTGAACACATTTGTGCTGAACACAGAAGGCCTATTTGTCCTCCCTGCAGTGAAGAACTGTAATTAGTATTTTTGTGACAATAACTGTTTTATATTTTTGTACCATTTTATTTTTTATAATAAAATTAATGTAAAATTATACTTTTGTTTTTATTTTGAACGATAACTATATAAAAGTTAAAGATATAATGATGTGTCATATGCGACACCACTGTACTAGTCATATACTAGAAAATAACGATACCATTCTAGGGTTAATTCTTTACTGGCTTTTTATTTCTATAAAATGAACCTGGATAGTATTGCAAATATTCTAACATAAACTACCTTACACTTTAATATCACAATTACGTTTATATGCAAAATTAACTTCATTACACACCTGCATATACAAGTACAAGAAAGCGAGATTTGAATAATAATTCACAATTCATAAGCCTAGACAAATAACCTCGAGGAGAAATTTAGATTATCCTGTTAGAGACCACGTCTACCGCACTTAACCTTGAACATACTATAATCCCTCGTATACACATGAAAATTGAATAGTATTTAAATTCAAAGAGAATGCGTCGCGTAGTTTAGTGGTTGATGTGAGCAAAATTCTAAGCCAATATTTGCTCATTCAACAAATATATTTCAATATCCATTGTCATTCAGGTGGTTCGTTGAAAGAAATTGTGAATGAACTAAAAATTATTTGTAAATTTACTTCATATTCCTACACTCCATAATACAGGCTGGCCCAAAATGACCGAAGGGATTTGAGTTCATTATAACTTCTTATTTAAGACATAATTATTAATTTTTTTTAATTTTAAATACAGTATATTAATGGGGAATATTTTTAATTTAATTATGAAAAATTATATCTCGCAAGTGGTGGCCATTTTCTGCTTCGCATATTCGTGTTCTTTCCAAAACATTTTCCATAACCTTTCGCAAAACTTCAGGTGTTTTGTTGTTGATTTCGTCGCGTATATTATTTTTTAATTGCTGTATGGTTCGCGGCTTATTAATATAGACTTTTCCTTCCAAATAACCCCAAAGGAAACAGTCTGAAGCGGTTAAATCCGGTGAACGCGTAGGCCAATTAAAATCGCTTGTGCGAGAAATAATTTGTTCACCAAAGATGTCGCGTAAAAGAGCCACTGTGTCCCTCGCAGTGTGCGCTGTGGCTCCATCCTGTTGGAACCATACTTGCGGATGGTTTTCCACGGCTGGCTTTAAAAAATTTTCCAACATTGTCCGATATCTAACACCAGTGATGGAAACGGCGACACCGTGTTCATTTTCAAAAAAATATGGGCCAATTATCCTTTCCGACGAAACACCGCACCAAACGGTACACTTAAGTGGGTGTAATTCTCGCTGTTGAACTACTCTAGGATTTTCCGTAGCCCATATCCTGCAGTTTTGCCTATTAACGAACCCATTTAATTGGAAATTTTGTATGGAAACATTCTTATTGTATGCAAAATTCTCTGCAGCGACCCTCTTGAGAGGCCAAGTTGTGTCGAACGTCTCCTGGTTGATGTTTCTTCCCGAATACTCTCCTGTACCCGTCCAATATTGTCATCCGTGTGCACCGTTCGTCGTCTGCCGGCACCAGGAAGGTTCCTTACTGCCCCTTGTTCTCGAAAATTTGCAACCAGACGGTTTATTGTTGACTCTGAGGGTCCAACCCGCACATTAAAATAACGACGATATGCACGCTGAGTCAAAACAATGGATCGTTTTGAGAAATTTGAGAAATAAAGTTCAACGATTTTGGCACGTTGTTCAATTGTGTACTGTTCCATTTTAAATTCCTCAAGTCTTCTTTACAAAATACTGAAAACAAAAAAAAATGATATAATCAAAAAGTTATAAGGAGTTAAAACCCCTTCGGTCATTTTGGGCCACCTGTATTAGTAGATGTTGTAACTTCACATTAAGTTTTGCATTAGAAGCTTAATGTGTGCTTTACGATCAAGTAGAGTCTTAATACTATAAACGTAATTTTAAAATTAAAATATAATTAACTAAAATTCAAGTAAAGGAAATTTCAATATACGAGGCGCTGCTCAAAAAATCCCGGAATTTGAATGTGTGGGCGAAGAGATGATAGTACAGCTCCATAACTCAAGATACTGTGAGCTACGTCTATACTGAGTCAATCTATCAAACGGTACTTTGCTAGGTAGCAACAAAAAAGTTTGTGTTTATACAAGGTGTGTATAAATTGTCGCAAAAGCTACACGTAGCGACATTCTTCGTTCGGTTCTGAATAAAAAATCTTAATGTTAAAATGTCGTATCATGCTTCGTAAATTCGTAAATGTCAAAATTTGACAGTAATGATTTTGATTGACCTCATTTTGAAATACAAACTTATTGTTCTACAACGTTGCCAAATGTGTTTTTCGTGGAAGTACGTTAATGAATAAATGTTTAAAACAAGCTTTTAAATCAAAAAGAAAACGTTTACGAAATAATACTAGTAAAAATTTTTTCTTTAAACTAAATTGCATCTATCTCTATTAACAGATATCGAAGAGCAAAGGTTAGTTACGCACTAAAAGTCTGAACTTCAAGAACCCCGTGAAAACGAACGAAGCATGATACGACATTTTAACATTAAGATTTTTTATTCAGAACCAAACGAAGAACGTCGCTGCGTGTAGCTTTTGCGACAATTTATACACACGTTATATTTGTTGAGTTGTGTTTGAGTTATTCTATGACACTACGATGTCTGATGTGAAAGAACAAAGAACGTTCATCAAATTCTGCTTCAAACTTGGTAAAACAGCAGTGGGAATTCTTAAATAAGCGTTTGGTGAGAATGCTTTAAGCCAGTCGCAAACTTATGAGTGTTACACGTGACAACGTTTTAAACACTGACGTGTGTCGGTTAATTATGATGAGCGTTCCGGTCTTCTATCGACGAAAAACATGTCACAAAATGTAGCAAAATTGCGTGATGCTATCCTTCGAGACCGAAGGAGAACAAACCATGACATTTGTAACATTGTCAGCTTGTCGTACGGCGTATGTCAGCGTATTCTTTCTGGCGAATTCGACATGCGGCGTATTGCTGCGGAGTTTGTGCCAAGGTTACTCAACATTGAACTAAAACGGCACCGTCTTCATGAACAAAACTGAAAGAAATTGCCGAAAGGAATACGAACTTCAATACCAGAATTATGACTGGCGACGAGACACACGAGCGAAACACATCGTCACCACGACCGAAGAAAGCTCGGAAAGTTCGAAGCAACATCAAGTCGGTGTTGACCTTCGACCTTTTCTTTGATGCTGATGGCATTGTGCACAAAGAATTTATCCCACCAGTTGAAACAGTTAATGGACGATTTTGTTGTGATGTTCTTCGACGACCTAAAGAAAAAATCCGACACAAGCGGCCTGCCAAGTGGTGCAATAATTCGTGAATCCTATACCACAACAATACACCAACCCACATGGCACTTGTTGTGCGTCAGTTTCTAGCTTCGACGAAGACGGCAGTACTACCCCACCCTCTCTACTCGTCACATATTTCCCCTTCTGACTTCTTTCTGTTTCCCAAGTTGAAACTCAATCGTCTTGAGACGATTGAGAGGATCCAGATCGAATTGCAGGCTGTGTTGAATAATTTAACATGCGAAGACTTCCAGCACTACTTCCGGTCATGGACAGGTCGCTGAGATCGGTGTATTCATGCGGAAGGAGAGTATTTTAAAGAGGATGGTAGTGAATAAATCTTTTTTCAAATTTCGGAAATTTCTGCGTTTACTAAATTTTTGTAGATAAATAGTTGTGCTTCTGATTTCGGTTTAACTGCACTACGATTAAGAATTTGGCCATACGAGGTAAGTCCAGAAAGTATGTTCCGTTTGGTAATGAAAAGAAATCAAGTAGAGATACAAGAAAACTATTTATTGCATAACAATCTACAAACCTTGAGCTATTTTTCTACATAGTTTCCACTGTAGGCATTTGTCAAAGCGTAGCACAAGTTTTTGTATGCCTTCTTCATATATGATTGCCGCCTGTGTTGTCAACATGGTCTTTGAGCTCATTTTCCGAGGTGTCGAGATTTACTTGGCTTTAGTCTTTGCTGGCGAGAAGTGTGCCTCATTCCAACGATTGTTTAGTTTCAGGGATATCATAAGCAATCCAAGTATCCCTTATTACTATCTGCGTCAGAAATTCATCACCGTCATTGTCGTAACGTGCCAAAAAGTCGAGTAAACTGCTCAGACGCTCTTTTTTGTGTTGCTCTGTAAGTGCTTTTTGATGTACAACGAGCAAAAAGTTTTCGAAAATCCAGTTTTACAGTAACAACAGTAAGTGATCTTGCGAACAGTCCAAGAAAAGAGCAGTAATTGTAAACTTACTGTTCTTCTTAATCACTTATTACATTTTTACCATAAACCTCGCAGGTTTGTCGTTGAATATCGACTGGTTTAATATTCTTCGCATTTAGAAAACGAATTACAGACCTAATTTAACAAGTGGCGGAATTTTCAATTAACACCGCCATTCTAAACAAGCACTATAAAGCGTACACAACAAACAGATATCAAAATGGCGTCATCTCCTTTTCCTTGACTCAAAGCAAATGGCGCTCATGCAACTTACTTTCTGGATTTACCTCGTACCTAGGTCTTCTCAACAAGAAAGCTAGTTCATTTAGATCCGAAGATTATATTTGTATTTATCTAGCATTAGCACCCCAGAAGTCAAACGAAATAGCGTACATCTCCTATAGACAACAAACGTATCTAACACCACATACTAAAACCAAAATTAAAAAAATATCGCTTATACTCGTAGTTAATTGAGGCGACATCTACATAAACCGCAATCGAACATTTTGGTCCATATTCTATCAAAACGAAAGAGTATAGTAATCCAAATTATATATCTATCTTTCACAGAGCAATACAGAAGTAAGGTACCATCGCAAAACACCATTGTTTATTTCCCGCTGTATATATACGCTGAAGAGTCTGCTGACGAAAAATACCGCTGCGATTACTAACATATATTATACAGTGCCACGTTTGTGCTACTACCCACTCCAATAGAAATGATAATTATTTGTGGGAAGTACCCTGGAAGTCCATCTAGCATTTAGAAGGACTAGAACATCATATTAATTGCTCAGTTAAAATTCCGACGTGATCCCGTGCCCTGCTAAGATAAATATTTAACCTACAAAAATACACCAAAATATAATCCTGAACGTTGCTTAGGCATTCTACAATGCATGACATCAAAGCTTCATAACGTATGTCACAAAAGTTTTGGCACAAATTTTTTCAGAACATTTTGAAAAGTAAAAATGGTTTTACGGCAATTTTTTGATATAATTAACAGCTTTATTAACAACAAAATTTGTATTTTAAATAATGTAAAGGTCCATAGTCTTCAATATATTATGCTTGTAACGCAATGCTTTTAAAAAACACATACTACAGACTAGTTCGAAATTTCATTTCTGTTGAGGCAGTCTCCTAAATATATTTTCCTAGTTTTGGCAATGTCCTTGTGTTAAAGCTTCAGAAGCATTATAAATTTGAACATACAGTTGTTCTTCATCCGTAGGCTGTCTTCTCTTTATGATAGTTTTCGATTAGTTAAACAGTTCTTCAATTAGGTTTAAAAAAGGACTGTACGGGGGCAGAAATACTGGTACATGTCCATGAGCACTGATCAGTTGTTGAATTTCACCATTCTGTGAAATCGGACGTTGTCCATGACAAAATATGCACCTTGAATATTATGTTCGGCTAAGTGGTCAATCAAAGATGTCAATAATTCTCCAAAGTGTTCTATATTATAAGACCTGTCTTGAATGGTGAATTAATATACACTGCAGCAGCGATTGAATAATTACGTTCTCTTAATTGAACATTAACTTTGTTGGCTCTACTATTTCTCTGTGATCTTCCATAAGATCTTCTAGAATTCACTTGAATCCCAAATTCATCAATAAAATATATTTTTTCTCTAGAAATCATTATTCTTGCATACAGAACAGCACCTACTTTGGATAATATCTGACGCGTTACGCCTTTCTGGCACAAAGAAAGCGCGTTTTACAGAATAGTGAAATGCCTTTGTCGCTCTGTCAATGGTCGTTATGCTTACCTCCAATTGTGGATTTTCTCCTAGAAATTTGGCTTTTATTTGTTTTAGTGTTAAAGTGCAATCTTCATCAATTAAATTGCAGATTTTTTCTTGCTCATCTTCAGTAAATTTATTTGGACGAAGCCCAACAATTCTTTTTTTCATCTCGTTCATTATTTTGTAATTTTGAAATATTTATTACAGTGTTCGAACTACAATCGTTCATTCCTCTGATTACACAGGTCTACGAAATTAAACTTTTTGACATATGTTTTTATTTTGAAAACTGATTTTATATAATTTTGGTAGGCTGATTTCAAAAATTCTATGTATTTATTTGTATCACGTAAGATTTTTTGCAAATATTAAATGAAAAAAAACAATATTTATAAAAAAATTTATTTGTTTATTGAGTAAAAAGGTAGAATACAAGTTAAAAAGGTGGAAAAAAATACTTTACTCAGTCTTTTTTAAGTGAAATCTTTGTCTTTTTGCCAGAAAGCTGCGTTGTCCGGACATTCGGTTGTATGTTTTTAAGGGCATATCCCGTTTTAACATCCAGCAGTAGTCCGCCATCATCGTTATGCTCCATCTGCCTTGGTATCGCCGTTCCATTTCCTTAATGTCTTGGTGAAACCTCTCTCCCTGTTCTTCGCTAACTGCTCCAATATTTTCAGAAAATTGTTCAAGTGTGAAAACAGGAAATGCACTTTCAAACTCATATTACAACCTAGACGATGAAAGTGTTGTAACATATTTTGAACAATATTTTCGTAGTTTTCGTCCTTAGAGTTCCCAAGAAACTTATCAATTACTTCTTTAAATGAAACCCAGGCGTTTTTCTCGACATTGGTCATTGTGTTTTGAAAATCCTTGTCTTTGCATGATGTTCTTATCTGCGGCCCAACAAAAATACCTTCTTTTAACTTGGCATCGGATAAGGCTGGAAATGTCTCGCACAAATATTTAAAACACTGTCCATTTTTGTCTAGGGCTTTAACAAACTGCTTCATCAAGCCAAGTTTGATATGGAGAGGAGGCAGTAAAACTTTTTTGGGGTCAACCAAGCTATCTCTTAATACATTTTTGCTACCAGGTGTAAGGCTTGTTCTAGAGGGCCATTCTATTTGAGTCCAATGTCTATCCCTTGCTCGACTATCCCACTCACAAAGAAAGCATGGAAATTTTGTGTAACCTCCTTGTTGTCCTAGTAGCATGCACAGCACTTTAAGGTCACCACAAAGCATCCACTGATGTTCTTGGTAGTTTATTTTCTTTAAAAGAAGTTCAAAATTTTCATACGTTTCCATTAAATATACCGAATGGGCAACGGGAACCCAGGCCAGCTCGTTACCATTGTGCAATAAAACGCCTTTTAAACTACGCTTACTTGAGTCAATAAACAGGCGCCATTCTTCTTTTACATACGGCACATTTCCTAATTTTGAAATTAAGTCAGGAATATTGTTGCAATACACTAGCGGTCCGTCTTGAATAAAATATTGACATAACTCTTTTTTGCGATCCCGGTAAAAGCTTGATGTGACGCCAGGTGCCAGTAAATGTTTCTCACGAAGTCGGGAGGCTAACAATTCGGATGCATCCTTTGGAAGGTGCAAATCTCTAATTAAATCATTTAGTTCGCTCTGGTTTAAACACTTTGGGCTCTCTGAAATCTGGTGTGACATCTGAGTCATCTGGGTCGCAATTAGATTCCTCTGATTCTGACGATATGACGTTTTCTAGTGCTTTTGGGACGGTAGGTATCGGTACATCTGGTCCATGAGGAACTGGTCGAATAGCAGAGTCAAGATTGGGATACACAATTTGTTTCTTATTTTTTCTGTTGAATCCTTGAACATTACACGAACAAAAATAACAATCATCACTGCGATTTCTAGGCTCTCACCATACCATAGGAACATCAAAGCTTAAACATTTCTTCTACCTTTTTTTCCAGTTTCTTAATGCTTCAACGCAAACGGAACAAACAGTATGAGAAGCCCAGGACTTGTCTTAGTCGCCAACTTTTACACCAAAATAAGCGTGGTATACATTTTTCACAAACGAAGTTATAGTTTGCCTCTGCTTTACTACGACATAACTACCACAGATATAACAAAAGTTATTCGTATTGTTCACACAATGTCTTCTTTCCATATTTATACGTTCTAGAAGACTTAAAATACGCAACAACGAAGACAACAAGCGCGCGGACACAGTAGCACGACGACTAACACAACCAAACTGCACATAAGCAGGTTTCAAGGTTGTATTGACGCTTCTGCGCCGAATCTGTTGCTTTGCTGAGAAATCTAATATTAACCAGTGTTGCCAAATCACATTTAATTTCATAAAAATCAATTCATTTAAAAATCATGCCTAACATGGAACAAACATATTCTTGTCATAGGTATGTATATTAATAAATTAAGATTTTTAAGATATAGAGCGCTATAAAAAAAAATTACGTGATAGAGCAAAAATATGGCGTTTTTTGGAATAAGGGCCCCCAAACATATACAAATTAGCAAACAGCTTTCAAACATCAAAATCACTGTAGACCTGTGTTATTAAAGCACGTATCTAGTTCGAGATTATGTTATTTTGCCTTCTTCCAGCATTCATTCTTACATACATGTAATAACAATGTGATATAGTTTTGAAAATTAGGGAAATAGTTTTGACAAAAGGGGAAATAATTTGACATACACAGCACCCTCTTTAATTAAGATGTGAAATAGTTTTGAGAAATAGTGAAATACATGTGACAAAAGAAAAAAACCAAAAGAAAATTACAATAAGCTCTAGAAATTTACCACGAGTCCAGGAGGCTCACCTTATGTATTCTAGGGCTAATAGAGATAATAATAAAAATTCATCAAGTGGAGAACAAAAACTAATTCAAAAAGTTTCCAAAGTTGTAAACAAAAAGACTAAATTACACTAAGAAAATCCAAACAATCACCGAACAGCAATGTAAGGAATCCTCTTAGCAAGGAAAATATAGTACGAATAAAAATCAAAGACCTAGCACCAAATAGATGAAAATAAAAAAGGAAATTTGTAAAAGAAAAATAAACAAGCAATTATATATTCTAATCAATTAGAACAACGCAAACGGACGATTAGATAATCATCCTTAAGACCACTCTAATACAAATTCGTAGCCGAGAAGTCAGCTTGTGCATGTACGTAACTACCCTCCAAAAATGTTTAGGCTAATCCCCGTCACAATCATTATTCATAACAAAGCAGCCGTTTTGCGTTAATCCTACGGGGAATTTAAATGTCTAACGTAATGTCAAAATTAACGCCGGTTTTTGTCAGCACTGTCAGTGATATATTACCGCGCTGTCCTCGTTCAATACGATATGCCCTTAAATATCGGGGATTTAGGTGTTAATTCTGCCCGCCCGTTGTTTCATCCAATAAGGCCCCGCATAAATATTCAGGAACCAAAATTCGCGCTGCACCTGCTGCTACTACTGTCGCGACGTCGACGATGCCTATACTTCTGGTGCTCCTGTCACTTTATAATCTGCAAATCGAATATATCCAGTAGATTGTCAACCCCAGAGCAAACATTCTGAAACAGTCGCTCCTACTAGCCTGGATAGCGGATCTAATTCTGTGTATACGTGATGATCTCCATATGGTAACTAGTTGTAAAGTTAAAGTAAACTGTTCTCTTGAAAGTTTTAATTAATTCCGGAAAAATATTTACAACCAAAATTAGAAAATTAAATAAGTTTAGTATTAAAAATAAATATTGGTTAAGTAAATATATTAAAATCTTTTTTAGTTAAAAATACATTGCGTGTGAATTTTACCAATATTTGCACAAATTAAAATAAAACTATTTGAGTTTAATCAAAAACAATAGCATAAAAATACAAAAATCATTAAAACTCCAAAAAAAAAAACACGGAATGTAAAAGAATGTAAAATGATATTTGAAAGGATCAGGAGTGCGTATGAATAAACAAGTGAGTATTGGATTTGATCGGTTTTCACATTTCACGCTCCAAGAACTTGTGAAACAAAAAAGTTCCTACTTCATCTTGAATATAGAAAAAAAGTAATTTTATGTTTTAATAAAATTAATTTTTTTGGTGGAAAAATTATTAACAAAACTCAAGAAAAAAAATATTAAGAAGATTCTGTCCTTTTCGCATGGAACGTTGAAAGGTTCGTGAAATAACGCCTAGTAAACAACTGTGCTGAACATATATTTAATATTTTACACGAATATTTGTGTATGAAAAAGTTATCGACAAAAACAAAATCGCCTGATAATATTACCTCAACGTTTCAATATGTACAAGTGTCCACGTGAGTTTTTGCACGGCGATACTCGTATAATTGTGAAGAAAAATGGATCCATTACTTCACGCCACAGATGAAAAAATAGACGAAACAACGGCTTTCAGTCGGCAAACGAGCACCAAAAAAAGGTAAAAGTGATACCTGCCCGAAAGGCTATGACTACGGTACACAGCATAATCTATGAGGACGATTTAACGGGATAAAATACTTATAATTAATTGATAAGGGAGACACTTGTTGAAACTCCATAACTATGATAGTATAAAAAAAAATGCACTGATTTTAAGTTTCAAATAATTTAATCTAACTTTCCACTACAATATCGTTTCATCACACTGTGACTTCATCAGGTGGATGAATAAATGGTGAATTTACAAATGTACAAGTTATATATACAAAGCCTGATAATTATAAATTTAATGAAAGTAGGGGGGAATTACAAATTTCTGTTTGGTCGTTTAATACTAACCCTAATTTCTTATATCTAGAAATTTCTAATGATTCTAGCAAATCTAGTTTTTTACTTTTATCTTGAATATGAAGAATTTTGAAGTTCGTATTAAAGTTGTGGTTATTCTCTATACAATGATTAGCAAAAGTTGAATCTGATTTATTATTTCTATAACTATTTTGATGTTCGGATATCCTTTGAGTGAATGTTCGTCCTGTTTGACCAATATATGACATATTACACTCACAAGTTAACTTATAGACGCCTGAAACAAGTTTTTTATCCGTTTTGTCCTTATTGTTTTTTAAAAAACTACCAACTGTATTATTAGTTTTGTGCGCTACGATAGTATTAGTGGCTTTCTTGATAAGATTACTAATTATGTCTGAAGTTTTCCCGATATACGTTAAGGAAGAATAATAAACTACATCTTTTAATAGTTTAGGGTATATTAAAGAGCGGGTAAGTATTTTTTGTTTGTGTTGGAGGATTCTATTGATAATATTGTATGAATATCCATTATTTTTAGCAATAGTGTGTATTCTGTTTAATTCTATGTTGAAATTGTTTTTATTAAGGGGTATATGTAAAAGTCTATGTATCATAGATTCATACGCGGCTAATTTGTGTTTTAAAGGATGAAAGGAGGACGCATGTATTGTTGTATCTGTAATACTATCTGTATCTCTAATAATAAACATGAATTTGCCATTTACCATAAACCTACATATACAGATACAACAATACATGCGTCCTATATATTTTATTTTCAACATAATTCCCATCCAGTTCTATATACGAGGTGCATTCAAGTTCTAATGCCTCCGATTTTTTTTCTCCAGACTGGAAAGAGATAGAAGCATGTGCATTGTTTTAAAATGAGCGTGCGTTCGTTGTCAATACGTCACAGATATGGCAGCACTGTACGGCAGATGGAATTGTAGCGGCAGCGTCGAGAATGAGAACTGTTTTCGATACTTAAAATGGCTACGTTTTCCTTACTTGAACAGCGTGCAATCATTCGTTTTCGGAATTTGCGTTGTGTGACACCAATTGAAATTCATCGACAGTTGAAGGAGACATGTGGTGATGGAATTATGGATGCGTCGAAAGTGCGTTCGTGGGTGCGACAGTTTAATGAAGGCAGAACATCGTGTGACAACAAACCGAAACAACCTCGGGCTCGCACAAGCCGGTCTGACGACATGATCGAGAGAAAGTGGAGAGACTTGTTTTGGGGGATCGCCGAATGACAGTTGAACGTATCGCCTCCAGTGTTAGCATTTCCGTGGGTTCTGGGCACACAATCCTGCATGACGACCTGAAAATGCGAAAAGTGTCCTCCAGGTGGGTGTCACGAATGCTGACGACCGACCACAAGGCTGTTCGTGTGGCATGTTCGCAAGCAATGTTGACGCGCAACCAAGGCATGAATGGGACTTTCTTTTCGTCGATTGTGACAATGGATGAGACGTGGATGCCATTTTTCAATCCAGGAACAAAGCGCCAGTCAGCTCAATGGAAGCACACAGATTCACCGCCAACAAAAAAAATTCGGGTAAGCGCCAGTGCTGAAAGAATGATGGTGTCCATGTTCTGGGACAGTGAGGGCGTAATCCTTACCCATGTTCCAAAGGGCACTACGGTGACAGGTGCATCCTACGAAAATGTTTTGAAGAACAAGTTCCTTCCTGCACTGCAACAAAAACGTCCGGGAAAGGCTGCGCGTGTGCTGTTTCACCAAGACAACGCACCCGCACATCGGGCTAACGTTACGAAACAGTTTCTTCGTGAAAACAACTTTGAAGTGATTTCTCATGCTCCCTACTCACCTGACCTGGCTCCTAGTGACTTTTGGCTGTTTCCAACAATGAAAGACACTATCCGTGGCCCCACATTCACCAGCCGTGCTGCTATTGCTTCAGCGATTTTCCAGTGATCGAAACAGACTCCTAAAGAAGCCTTCGCCGCGGCCATGGAATCATGGCGTCGACGTTGTGAAAAATGTGTACGTCTGCAGGGAGATTACTTCGAGAGGTAACACCAGTTTCATAGTTTTCGGGTGAGTAGTGAGTTAGAAAAAAAATCGGAGGCCTTAGAACTTGAATGCACCTCAGAAAATTTTCTTAAGGCGTCTAAAAAGTAAACTTTCGGAAGTTCACCTACTCATTTGCCTCGAATCTCTTCCTGCCAATTCATTGTAAGCGTATATAGGGTCAATGACATTACTGATGGTATATAATTTCATCCATGTTCATTAAACGACAGCGCTTCAAACACTGCATCCGATGAACACAATTTTTGATCACTTTTGCTAACATTTGTGGCCTTATTTCATTAATAACACAAATAATGCTTCAAATGTGGCTGGTTTGTCGACATAAACTTGCGACTTGATATATCCCAACAGAAAATAACCAATATGTGCAAGACCTTGATGATTATTCAATCTTTGAATTTAGATCGCAATAAATTGATTGTTTCTGCTGCTGTATAGCACGTAAAGTCGTCTTGTTGTAACCAAAACTCTTCTACATCAATGTCACGCATGTTTGAAGAAAATATTCGTTGATAATTGCTCTGTAGTGTACTCCATTGATCGTTACGTGCTCTCCGGCCACATATTGAAAGAAAAAAGGTTCGAAGATCCCACTAGTATGTAATCCACACCAAACTGTTTATGTGGATAAAGTGGAGTTTTTAGATATTCTTGTTGGTTATTTTCACTCTAAATCCTACGATTTTGTTATTGACATACCCGTTTAACCAAAAATCGTCAGAAAACACAATTTCTCGATAAAAATGCTGATCAGTTTCCAACATTTCAAGAGCCAAAGCCGCAAACCCACGGTGCAAGCGATCATCATTTGGTTTCAGTTCTTGGACAAATCGGGTCTTATGGGGGTATAATATTAGCAATATTGGCTTCACTTCTGGCATTTATTTGTCTCGCTGGCACTGACACATCAATAAGAGATAAATTATGTTCAAATCATTGAATAATTTGGCCGTGCTATTGGTCACTTGGGGTTTCACTTAATCGGTTATGAACACCGTAAAATGCGCGAAGTGCTCTATAAGTTTCACGAACTGATCGTTAATTTGTGTAAAAAAATTGAACGATTTGTAGACGTTGTTGATTTGCGTAACGATTCATGATTATTTGTCGAACATTTCAGAGAGAATAACAAAAATGGTTCAATATACAGGGAGCAATATACAAGCCGCATAAAAATCATGTGGATAAGAAGGTTATGGCGCGAAAAACGGGAATTGACCGCAGTTGTCACAAGAAATTTTGTAAAAATTATTCAGAATTATACAAAATATCTTTGGTGACTTCTTTACATCAGTTTGATGATAAAAACTCTCAAGACTCCTACTTACAACATATGATAGAAGCAACACCTGTTATTAGAAGACGAAAATCGCAAAATGCCAATAAACAAATTGACAGACACCATAATTCTTTGTTTCATGTTTGTTTAAAAGGAGTACGCAAGTAAGTATGTAAGAAAGCTTTCTTGAGTTTATATGGTGTTGGTGAAAAGCATTTTATACGATTATGTCACCTACAAACTACTGGAACAACTCCTGCAGATAATAGAGGTAATTCTGTGAAATTCAGACATAATTTAATACCAGGTGAGGTGTACCTTCAAATAAAAGAACACAGAATCGTTCGACGTGAAAGAAGTTAATTATTCTAACAATGTACTGACAAAGTATTTGTCCGCTACTTTGGATGTTAAACAGATGCATAAAATGGTTATGGAAAAGTTTCCTGATACGCAGGTGAAATACAGTTTTTATTTGAAATATTTCCATGAAAATTTTACTTATAGTTTTGGTCGTCCTCAAGTTGACGTGTGTTCTAACTGCGAAGAACTGGACCAGAAAGATAAAAGTACAACTCTCAATAACGTTGCAAAATGAGTTGCCGTTGCAGAACTCTTAGTTCGCAAAAATAGGGCTAAGAAATTCTATAAGAAACTAGACCACCTCAAGAAAATCGTTGCAGGGACAGATGAGATATTGGCAATAACAATGTATTACATGCAAAATTTACCTATACCGGATATACCTGTACAAGAATTTTTTTACTATTGACAGTTATGGGTTTTTGAATTCACTTTACATAACTTAAAAACAGGAGAAGCTATCTTCTTCTCTTATCATGAGGGCGAGACTCTCAAAGAACCCAATGAAGTGTGCACTTTCTTCAAACAATATTTTGAGAATGAGGTCCATGCAAGTGTAAAAGAACTTCATATATTTTCAGATGGATGCGCGGTCAAAATAAGAATCACACGGTCGTTCGCCTCCTCAAGAAGATTCAGAAAAATTTCTCATTTCTTTCCAATCAGACGACACTCATTCCTTCCGTGCAACAGAGACTTTGGGGTGACAAAAAGGCTAGTTCGCAAGCAAGACCGAATTTATCTTCCAGAAGAATATTATGAACTTATCAAAATATCCTCAAGAAAGTTTCTCTTGCAGAAAACCTGGGACTGTTAAAGTACGCCCGTTTATATATGGGCTTATTTTCTATGAATTTTCTTTGGGAAAACCAGCTGGAGTTTGTCCTACTCTGCCAAGAGAGCCTGCTTACACACAGGAAAAATCGCTGTTAATTTCAAAAAAATGGATAATCTAAAGAAACTTGTGCAATATGTACCAGAAGACAATAAATTATATTATGATGAGCTGCTTTTATGGCTTACCATTAATAATCTTGAGCCACCAGAGGAGGATTATTAAATAACACTATTTCTGAACATGTCCCTTATCTAATAAATTTTTATATTTACATTAATGCTGGAGTTTTCTTTCGATCTATTTGGAAAAGGCCAAACAATTTTTTTTTTGTTTCAGCTTATCTAAATTTTTTTATGTTCTTGTTTTTTATTAAAACTTTAAAATGTATCATAAATTGCCTCCTTGTTTAGCAAAAGATCTGATATCCTGGTTCATATCAAAATGAAACGCTTTTTTTTGTTCTCCTGTAAAATTTACTTTTCTGTAGCTGTGGCTTTTTCGAAATAACTGATTCAAATAAAACATCTACTGAGTATCTGCAACAATTATCACAATATAAGTGATATAATTTGAATAGCATAATAAAACAAACTTATATCAGGCCTTTCCTTAAAACTCTAACGAGGTCAGTAGTCAGTAGTCTATATTTTAAATAAAGAACTTGATTATTCATATCTTATTCAACAATATTACAAGACTAATATGCATATTACAGATAAGCGACAAAATAACATAATAATCTTTAATATTTTGAAAGCAAAGTGTGAATCAAAACATTTAGAGGATTCATGGG